>CM047944.1:0-2400000 GCA_026184415.1 Trichothecium roseum
ATAATATTACCTGACTTTAGGGTTACCTGACTTTAGGGTTACCTGACTTTAGGGTTACCTGACTTTAGGGTTACCTAACTTTAGGGTTATTATAGGCCCTACGGGCCTAGAGATACTTAGGGTTACCTAACTTTAGGGTTACCCGAGTTTTCGGGTTATTATAGGCCCTACGGGCCTAGAGATACTTAGGGTTACAGGTTTAGGGTTGGGTTAGGTATTAGGTTGATTTTCCTATAGAAGATTTCCATATATTATATAAAAATTCATGAATTTTTAATCTAGGTATTGGGTCGGGTCTGGATTTGGGTCTAGGTTAGGGTCAAGTCTAGGTTAGGGTCAACTTTAGGTCAACTTTAGGTCTAGGTTAGGGTCAACTTTAGGTCTAGGTTAGGGTCAACTTTGGGTCAACTTTGGGTCTAGGTTAGGGTCAACTTTGGGTCAACTTTGGGTCTAGGTTAGGGTCAACTTTGGGTCAACTTTGGGTCTAGGTTAGGGTCAACTTTGGGTCAACTTTGGGTCAACTTTGGGTTAGGTTAGCCGTACTACTTACCTTAGCTATACTCTACTAATAGATTTGAAATAGACCTTTTTCAACTACCTTCTTATATAAAGTTGAAAAAGGTCTATTTCAAATCTACTATTATACCTTAACCTTATAGATTACGGTTAGGTATAGGGTAGGGTTAGGTTACTATATAGTTAATATTAGGTATAGGGTCAGGTATAAGGTCACTATACGGTCACTATACGGTTAATATTAGGTTATACGGTCACTATACGGTTAATATTAGGTTATACGGTCAAGTTCAGGTCGTACAGTCAAGTTCAGGTCACTATACGGTCAATATTAAGTCGTACGGTCAGGTTCAGGTCGTACAGTCAAGTTCAGGTCACTATACGGTCAATGTTAAGTCGTACGGTCAGGTTCAGGTCGTACAATTAAGTTCAAGTCACTATACGGTCAACCTTTAGTTATACGGTCAAGTTCAGGTCTATACGGTTAATATTAAGTCGTACGGTCTTCGAATATATATAGACCGATATATAAAGTTATTTTTCCTTACCTCTTACCTCTTATTCCTTACCTCTCTATCTCTTTACCTCTTACCTCTTACCTCTTACCTCTTACCTCTTACCTCTTACCTCTTACCTTTTTATTCTTTACCTCTTATTCTTTATTCTTTTATCTTTACCTCTTTATTTTCTACCTTTTATTCTTATATAAGGTAGCCTACCCTATGGCTATAGATAACCTAAGCTTCCCTTGCCCAACCTGTCACGGGAGTTATAAGGATATCCTCGACCATATCCGGAAAAAACACCCTACCGAGCCTTACTCAGACCTAGTCCTCCAACCCCTAGGTCTAACTAGTTGCCCTGAATGCCGTACAGCCTGCAAAGGCGAACTCGGCGTCAAGTGCCACATGGCCAAGATACACGGCATCAAGGGGGCTTCGAAAACCTCGACTCTACCCCGTACGGCTACAACCAGGTTCTCCATAGCAGTCTCGGCGGGACCTGCTCACCCACGAGCCCCCAAGGTCACCGCCCTAGGGACCTACAAGAGGCCTGCAGCAACACCCTCCCCACCCCGCCAACGCTACAGGAAAAACCATCGCACCTATAGCCCGCCGCAGTCCCCCAGCCCCTCGAGAGTCGAGGAGACCCCGTCAGACCCCCCCCAGAGCCCTGGCACTCCCAGGTCACCCAGGGCCGGGTCGGTCTCCTCTGACCCCTTTGCAAGTCCTAGCCCCGCAAGGAGCCTGGAAGCAGAGACAGCCCCCAGAGCCAGGTCACTCTCCTCTGACCCCTTTGCAAGTCCCTAGCCCCGCAAGGAGCCTGGAAGCAGAGACAGCCCCCAGAGCCAGGTCACTCTTATCAGACCCCTCTGAAAGTCCCAGACCTGCTGGGGCCCCCAGGGCCGGGTCACTCTCATCAGACCCCTTTGAAAGTCCCAGACCTGCTGGGGCCCCCAGGGCCGGGTCACTCTCATCAGACCCCCTTGAAAGTCCCAGACCTGCTGGGGCCCCCAGGGCCGGGTCACTCTCATCAGACCCCCTTGAAAGTCCCAGGCCTCCCAGAGCCCCCAGGGCCGGGTCACTCTCATCAGACCCCTTTGAAAGTCCCAGACCTGCTGGGGCCCCTAGGGCCGGGTCACTCTCATCAGACCCCTTTGAAAGTCCCAGACCTGCTGGGGCCCCTAGGGCCGGGTCACTCTCATCAGACCCCTTTGAAACTCCCAGCCCCCAGGCGCTTCGAGCCCTCCAGACCTGCTACTCCCCCAGCCCGTCAGCTACGGAGCTGGAGAAAGGCCACGCCGACCTCCTAGCCCCGATCCTCGCGAGAGATCCAGTCCAGAAACTCCTTGCCTACTCCAAGGTAAAGGTTCCGGACCAGCGGCTCCACGCCCGGCAGGCGGCCTTATTCCAGACGGCAGCTATAAGGCTGGCCAACAGCTTCAGCCAACGCCCTACGGAAAAAGCCCTGCTAGACTTCCTCCTCCTACCTCGGGTCATGGCCCTGGGCTTGAAGAAAGGCCAGCTCGCGGCCACCTTACGGGCGTTCCCTTCTATATACCCCCCCATAGAAGGCAACGATCAGGACCCAGGCCCCGGCACCAGGATCAACGACCCAGCCAACCAGGCAAGGAGGCTACTGGAAAAGGGGTATATCGGAAGGGCCTCGAAAGCCCTAACCGACCAGACCCCTATTGCCGCCGCCACCCCCGAGACCCTAGCCTCCCTAAGGTCTAAACACCCCTTAGGCCCAAAAACCCCTTCGGAAACAAGACCAGCCCGAAACCCGGCCAGCAGATCCAGAAAGAGGCGATCCTCCAAGCCATAGCCTCTATCAACAAGGAAAAGGCCCCGGGCCTCAGCGGCTGGACCAGACCCCTCCTAGACCTAGCTATAGCTAAGGACAGCCCCGTCGTCGACTTCCTAAGGCTCCTAGCAGATATGATCCGCCAAGGCACCGCCCCCGGCGCCGACCTCCTCTGTGCCTCCAGGCTCATAGGCTTTGAAAAGTCCGACGGAGGGGTAAGGCCCATAGCAGTAGGGGATATCGTATACAGAGTAGCCACAAAAGCTATCCTTATCACGAACTACAAAGCCGGAATGCTACTACCCAACCAGCTAGGCGTCGGCAGCCCCGGAGGCGTCGAGCCGGCCATCTTCCTCCTCGAAGAAGCCATCTCGAACCCCAAAGCAGGCTATACGAACATAGCCTCCGTCGACCTCTACAACGCCTTCAACGCCCACAGCCGAACAGCTATAGCGGCCGCCACGGCTACCTACGCCCCCAGCTTCTACAAGGCAGCAGCCTGGGCCTATAACAAACCGTCTCTCCTCATAGTAGAAGACGGGACCGCCATAGCCTCGGCGTCAGGAGTCCGCCAGGGAGACCCCTTAGCAGCCTTCTTATTTTCCCTCGCCTTCCGACCCACCCTCGAGGACCTCATAAGGCGACTACCTAAGGCGACAATTATAGCCTACCTAGACGACCTCTTCGTCCTATCTAAGGCCCAGCCAAGCCTCCTAGCTATTAAAGAGACCTTTTCGAAATCCCCCTTTACCTTAAACCTCAAGAAGACGAGGGAGACTACCACCCGAGACCTCCGACACGAGGGCCTCGAGGCCTTAGGGACCTTCATAGGCCCTCTAGCCAAGAAGAGAGCCTTCCTGGCGGCAAAGGTCTCGGAGCTTAAAGAAGCTATCAAGGCCATAGAGAGCTTGCCTAAGCAGTACACCCTGATCCTCCTCAGGGGCAGCGTCCAACTCCTCCTCCGCCACCTCCTCCGTCAGCTTAACCCCGCATGCCTCCTAGACCTCTGGGAATCAGCCGACAAGCTCATCGTCGAGGCAATAACAACCCTAGTCTCCAGAGGCCTGAAGGAAAGCCCTAAGGTTAACCCAGACCTCATAGCCCTCCCCGCAAGAGAAGGCGGCCTAGGATTACCAGCTCACAAAGAGCTAGCCCGCGGCCTCTACATAGCAGCCAAGGAAGCCGCCGGACCTACCTTAGAAGCTATAGGGGTCAAGCTACCTCCTAGCCAGACCAGCCCTATAGCCCTAGCTAGAGAGGTAATGAAGCTGGCTACGAAAGAGAGGCTAGAAAGGGTCCTGGCTACTCTAGACCCTAACCAGCAAGCCAGCCGGCTAGAAAACGCCGCCTACCTAGGCCGCAAATGGCTCGACGTCCTGCCTACGCAAAAACAGCTTATAATCGCGGACAACGAGATCACCGAGGCTATTAGGGCCAGGCTGCTAGTCCCTATCAAGCCCCTAGACCTGCCTTGCAACGCCTGCGGAGCCAAGGTCAACCTAGGCCACGAGGACGTCTGCCGCGGCGCTAATAGGCGCTGGATCATCAGGCACGACCAGGTTAATAGGGCTTTCGTACGAGCTGCCGGCTCTAACCCGACCCTAGAAGTCGAGAAAGAGCCAAGGGTATCCGTTACGAACAGCCTCAGGACCGACTTCTCGATAGCCTCGGGAAACAAGCCCAGCTACTACGACATCCAAATCGTAGCCATTAACAAAGCCGAGGCTAAAGACGACCCATACAAGACCCTCCGAGAGGCTGCACAAGCTAAAAAACTCAAGTATAGCGCCCTCGGATCGTCTTTCTACCCTATCGTCATCTCGGCAGGCGGCCTTATGGATAAAGAGACGGCGGAAGCCTATAAGGCTATCCAGGCCTCGATCGGACCGACTGCGGCTAGCTGGCTAGACACGTCGATCTCCCTAGCCCTACTAAGGACTAGAGCCGGATCGGCTATATCTATAGCTAGAATATAGGTAAGCCCGTACGTATAAGAACTTTAGTACTTATAGCTTAAGGGATTTCTTTTCTTTTTCTTTATTCTTTTCTTTTTCTTTTCCTTTATGTTTTCTTTTTTCTTTTTCTCTTATTATTTCTTTTCTTTTACTTTCCTTTTCTTTATTTCTTAAGTATTTTCTTTTTATTTCTTTTTCTTTAAAATTAAATAGAAAACCAACTAGCGATAAGCTTTAGATAACTTAATATACCCTAACTTAACCCTAACATCCGGAAGAAACACCCTGGCGAGGCCTACTCCGAGCTGGCCCTCCAGCCCCTAGGCCTGACCAGCTGCCCCAGGTGCCACACGGCCTGCAGAGGCGACCTGGGCGTCAAGTGCCACATGGCCAAGATACACGGCATCGAGGGCGCCTCGAGAACCTCGACCTTGCCCCGGCTGCGGTCCCCCAGGCCCCAGGCCCTGGAGGCCTTCACGGGACCCGACCTGGAGAACCTGGCGACCCTGGACGGCCTCGCCGACCCGGGGATGGCAGCCGGGATCCGAGACTCGGAAAAAGCCCTCGGAACGGCCCGAGACCTAGCCCGCCCGAGGATGGCGGCCGGAATCCTAGCCTCGGAAAGAGCCCTTAAGGCGACGACCCGAGGAACGTACAAAAGACCCGCGAGGACACCCTCCCCGCCCCGGCGACGCTATAGCAAAAACCGACGAACCTATAGCCCGGCGCGGACCCGTAGCCCCTCGAGAGTCCCCGAAACCCCCCTCCCGGATGGCAGACCAAGCTCCCCGGACCCCTACGGGAGCCCTAGCCCTCCCGAGGCCGAGCCATCCTCCCCGGACCCCTTCGAGAGCCTCAGCCCAGTTAGAGGCCTCGAGCAGCCTAGGCTCCCCAGCCCCCTCGACCACGCAGCAGCCCTCTCAGAGGCCCCGAGGACCCCTAGCCCCGAGGCTAGGCAATCCCCCCCGGACCCCTTCGAGAGCCCCAGCCCCGTCAGAGGCATCGGGCAGCCCAGGCCCCCTAGCCCCCTCGCCCCCCCCCTCCCGAGGGCCGGGCTGGCTTCCTCCAGCTTCTCCGGCCTGGCGGGAGAACCGGAAGACCTCGCCCCCCCGAGGGCCGGGCTGGCTTCCTCTAGCTTCTCCGGCCTGGCGGGAGAACCGGAAGACCTCGCCCCCCCGAGGGCCGGGCTGGCTTCCTCCAGCTTCTCCGGCCTCGCGGGAGACCCCCCCTCACCCAGCCCGCCGGACCGGGAGCTGGAGCAAGGCCACGCCGACCTCCTAGCCCCGATCCTCGCGAGAGACCCAGTCCGGAAACTCCTAGCCTACTCAAAGGTAAAGGTTCCGGACCAGAAGCTCCACGCCCGGCAGGCGGCCCTGTTCCAGGCGGCGGCCTCGAGGCTGGCCAGCAGCTTTAACCAGCGCCCGACAGAGAAGGCCCTGCTGGACTTCCTCCTCCTACCTCGGGTCATGGCCCTAGGCTTGAGGAGAGGCCAGCTCGCGGCCACCCTACGCGCCTTCCCCTCCGTGTACCCCACCATAGAGGAAGAAGAAAGCCCGGGCCCGAGAGCCGTCGACCCGGTCAGCCAGGCCAGGAAGCTGCTCGAGAAAGGCTACGTCGGAAGGGCCTCGAAAGCCCTCGCCGACCAGACCCCCATAGCCGCCGCCACCCCCGAGACCTTGGCCGCCCTAAGGTCCAAGCACCCCCTGGGCCCCGGAAACCCCTTCGGAAAAAAGACCAGCCCGAGGCCCGGCCAGCAGATCCAGAAAGAGGCGATCCTCCAAGCCATCGCCTCCATCAACAAGGAAAAGGCCCCGGGCCTTAGCGGCTGGACTAGGCCCCTCCTGGACCTGGCCGTGGCCAAGGACAGCCCCGTCGTCGGCTTCCTGAGGCTCCTGGCGGACATGATCCGCCAGGGAACAGCCCCCGGCGCCGACCTCCTCTGCCCGGCCAGGCTCGTCGGCTTCGAGAAGCCCGGCGGAGGGGTGAGGCCGATTGCCATAGGAGATATCGTCTATCGGGTGGCCACCAAGGCCATCCTCACGACGAATTATAAGGCCGGAATGCTCCTACCCAACTAGCTAGGCGTCGGCAGCCCCGGCGGCGTCGAGCCGGCTATCTTCCTCCTCGAAGAAGCTATCTCGAACCCCGAGGCGGGCTACACGAACATAGCCTCCGTCGACCTCTACAACGCCTTCAACGCCCACAGCCGGACGGCCATAGCGGCCGCCACGGCCACCTACGCCCCCAGCTTCTATAAGGCAGCGGCGTGGGCTTATGACCGGCCCTCCCTCCTCGTCGCGGAAGACGGAACCGCCATAGCCTCGGCCTCCGGAGTCCGCCAGGGAGACCCCCTGGCGGCCTTCCTATTCTCCCTAGCCTTCTGGCCCACCCTGGAAGACCTAAAGAGGCGGCTACCTGAGGCCATTATCATAGCCTACCTGGACGACCTCTTCGTCCTATCCAAGGACCAGCCAAGCCTCCTAGCTATTAAGGAGACCTTCTCGAAATCCCCCTTTACCCTGAACCTTAAGAAGACGAGGGAGACCACCACCCGGGACCTCCGCGCTAAGGGCCTCGAGGCCTTAGGGACCTTTATAGGCCCCCTGGCCAAGAAAAGAGCCTTCCTGGCGGCAAAGGTCTCGGAGCTCAAGGAAGCCATCAAGGCCATAGAGAGCTTGCCTAAGCAGTATACCTTGATCCTCCTCCGGGGAAGCACGCAGCTCCTCCTAAGGCACCTCCTCCGGTAGCTCAACCCGGTAAGGCTCTCGGACCTCTAGAACTCGGCGGATAAGCTTATTATCCAGGCCGTCAAGGCCCTGGCCTCCAGAGGCTTCAAAAACCGGAATCCGGAGGTCGACGCGGACCTCATAGCCCTCCCGGCCAGGGAAGGCGGCCTAGGCCTCCCGACCCACAAAGAGCTAGCCCAGGACCTCTACCAGGCAGCTAGGGAAGCCGCCAGACCTACCCTAAAAGCAATAGGGGTCGGAATACCCGCTAGCTACGGGCCTAACCCCATAACCTCGGCCAGGGAGGTAACGAAGCTCGCTACCGAGGAGAGGCTTAAGAGAGTACTAGCTACCCTAGACACCAGCCAGCAAGCTAGCCGGCTAGAAAACTCGTCCTACCTCGGCCGTAAGTGGCTCGATATCCTGCCTACGCAAAAACACTTTATACTTGCGGATAACGAGACTACCGAGGCTATCCGGGCCAGGCTGCTAGTCCCTGTCAAGCCCCTAGGGCTACCCTGTAACGCCTGCGGCGCCGAGGCCAGACTGGGCCACGAAGACACTTACCGAGCCGCCAACAGGCACTAGCTTGTCAGGCACGACCAGGTCAACCGGGCCTTCGTAAAAGCCGCTGCCTCGAACCCTACCCTAGAGGTCGAGAAAGAGCCTAGGACCAGCTATTCCAACAACCTCCGGGCCGACTTCTCGATAGCCTCGGGAAACAAGCCTAGCTACTACGACACCCAGATAGTAGCCATCAATAAGGCCGAGGCTAAAGACGACCCCCATAAGACCCTCCGAGAGGCTGCCCTCGCTAAAAAACTCAAGTATAGCGCCCTCGGATCGTCTTTCTATCCTATCGTCCTCTCTGCGGGCGGCCTGATGGATAAAGGGACCGCGGAAGCCTATAAGGCTATCCAAGCCTCTATCGGACCTACCGCGGCTAGCTGGATGGATACGTCGATCTCCCTAGCCCTCCTTAAGACTAGGGCCGGATCAGCTATATCTATAGCTAGGAACTAAAACTCTTTTCTCCTCTCTCCTTTCTAGAAAGATACCTATAAAAGGACTTTCTAACCTCTCTTTTATACCTTAATTATTTCTATCTTTTCTTTTTAATTTTCTTTACTTTTTTACCTCTTTATTTATTCCTTTACTTTTCTTTCTATCTTTTCTCTTTACCTCTTTTAATCTCCTATCTTTTTATTTTTCTACTTTTTTATTAAAAGAATCTCGTACTCTCTTTATAGAAAATCTCTATAGAAAAAACCCTATATAGAAAAACTACTAGCGATAAGCTCTAGATAGCTGTAACGGTCGTGTACTCAAGCTGGCTACTATAAGGTAGACAGAGTGAGATAGTTTCCGAATATATTTATATCCGCGGAATTCTCAGGGCGTCAGAGAGTAATAAACACGATGTTCGTTATACGTTACGTTTGTCTTGTTACAGTCAAAGGTAATATTCAAGTAGATCGTATAAATAGGGTAACTATATTAATTAAAAGCTATTCTAAAAAGAATGTAATCTATCTAGGTAAAGGAGCGTGTTCTTATAGTTATGGGCGTTAGCTGGAATTAGTACGTTTGGCTAATTCTGGCCGTCGTATTGGTCGTAGAATCGTATTATGATTCAGCGATCAGGATCGTGTGATCGTTAAGCGGTTAAGCGATCGTGTTAGGTCACGTATTATCGTTATGGCCTACCCTGTAGCTAGTTTCGTTCGCACAGGTTTATTATTCGTAGGACCATGGTTATGACTGGTCCGTTTGATATGGCATGGTATCTACCTTTTGGTCATGTTAGATGACCTAGTTACGTTAGTTCGTAACACGATACTCCTTCTTCCGTGATTCTTGTCCTAAGAATCCAAACTTCCTTCCGTAAGTATTTTTTTTTTTCTTTGTTTTCGTTTTATTATGCTGACGTTTTCATCATGTCAGGTCGTATTCGCAAGTTAAAAAAGTCTGAGTCCACGATTCGAAAAGACGTTTTAGTCGAAACTATTATTCGCCATTCTACTATTAACATATCATCGTGTTCTTTTTACACTCGCCGTGGATTTTCTTGTGAATCTTCGCAAGATAACTCTTCTCGTTACTTGTCGTGTATTTAATATAAGCAGTCTCGTTACGATACGTATATATTATCTCCTACCCAACTTAGAAAGATTGCGCAACAACATTCTAAATTCGAATCTAAGTTAGAAGCTATAGAAGCATAACGTCGAGAGATAGACGCTAAAATTAAGCGTTTAAGGAAGCAGAAAAAACTATAGTTTAAGAAGATAATGCGTGCTATTTCGCGGGGTATCGACGAGGTAGAGGAGTTAGAACGTGTCGAGGCGGAGGAGGCCGCCCGCGAAGCTAAGCGTACTTCGGCGCCTAGTTCTTCTAATACCGCCGTGTCGTCGATAGAAAATCTAGTAGGTCCTGATTTTATTCGCGAGTAGGAGGCATAGTATAGTAATATATCTTTAGATCCTTCCCTTATCGTTAGGTTGGATTTTGCCGATAGAATACCTTTAGCAGGCGGTAGTAATTCGTTAAATTCTTAACTAGTTCCTATATATTTTCCGAGTTTAGGTAGTCTTTCTATTTTATAAGATATTAAGTTATTCCGTTAGAGGTTCGTTTCCCTAGTATACATTCGGGTTTATATTCCTTATTCCCTTCTATCTTAATATCTTCGTCTACCGGAACGTTAGCAGGTGCTAGTTTAAGTAATGCGATATGAAAAATTAAGTATATCCTTATTTATAGAGGTAATAATAATTCGTAGTTTAACGTGGATATTTTTCGTATAACTTCGAAAGGTCTAAGTTTTTTATAGTCTAATTTATCGCTTAATCGTGTTATTTTAATATTTCTTCGTAAAAGGTATACTATATCCCCTTCTATAAAGATCGGTCCCTTCGATCTTTTCTTATTATAATACACGGCTATTCGTTAATTATTAAATTCCTATTCTTCTTTAAGGAATTTATATAAGGAGAGGAGCTTTTCTTTTTCTAATATCGCTTTTTCGTTTAATAGTCTGTTTCTTACTTTATAACTTGCTCTAGGGTTATAGCTATATAAGGCATATTATAGTAAGATTTTCGTTATTTCTACGATAGAATTATTATATACGAATTAAGCTATTAGTAGGTAAGTTACCTAATCGTCTTAGTCGTAACTAATATATACTCTTAAGTATACTTCGAGCGTTTAATTTAATCTTTCCGTTTATCTATCCGTTTATAGGTAATAAGCTATACTAAGCTTATAGTTTACTCCTAGTTATAACGTAAGTCCTTATTAAAACTTTAAGGCGAAGATTCTTCCTCTATCGCTTATAATTTTTTCTAGTATTCCGTAATTCGCTACTATAAAGTATAGGAAGTCTTCTACGAGTATTTCCGCGTTCGTTACTTCTCTATATAAAATAAAGTATCTATATTTAGTAAATTTATCGGTAATAACTATAATTAAATCGTAAGGTTCTTTTTCCTTCTTATTTTTAAACTTAGGTAGCTTAGTAATCTAGTCTAATACTACCGTTTTAAATAGTCGAGAATCGATAGGTAATAGTTATAGTTCTCTATATAGCTTATGTCGTTCTAATTTAATCTTATTATAGGTATTATAGTTCTTAATTATATTTTGTACGTCTTTTCGTAATCCGGGGTAGTTATAAGATCGTTAAACGATTTCCGTTATTTATCGTATTTTCTTATATCTTACTATAGGGTTTTCGTGGATTTCTCTTAAGATATCTTATCGTAAGTCTAGAGGTATCTATACTCGATCTTTATAATACGCGATTTCGTTATATATTTCTAATCTTTCTAAATATTCTTTAAGTCGGAGCTTATCTAGGATTTCCTAATTTAAAATAACTACTTAAGTTATAATATCTAACTACTTCTATTCTAGGTATCCTTTATCGTTAACTTATAATAGTTATCCCGTAGCTTTTTCGTTACCTATATCGTAGTCTATTTATCGACTAAGCGCGTTAGCTTGTCCGTTTTCTAATCTTTTACGATAAATAATTTAGTAATCGAATTCGCATAAATATTCCGTATACCGAATTTATCGGGAATTTAGTATTTATATAGTAGCGAAATACCGGATATTCTAGTAGTCGGTATATACCGTAATTAGATACTTACTTCCTAAGAGGTAGTATCTAAATTCCTTAAATACTAAGAATATAGCTATAAATTCTTTATCGTAAATCAGGTACCGAAGTTCCGGTCTATAGAGTTTTCGTAACTAAAATACTATTAGATTTAATACTCCTTTCTTATCTCGTTATCCGATTACTACTCCTAGTGCGAAGTCTAAGGTATCTATTTCTAATTCGATTAAATTATCGGGGTCGAATATTCGTAAAACTAGTTCTAATATAATAAGTGCTTTAATTCGTTCGAAAGTTTCTTATTATTTTATTCCCTAGTTAAATTCTTACCTTTTCTTCGTGAGGTTAGTTAGGGGTAAGGCGGTTCCTCCGAATTTTTTAATAAATCTCCTATAGTAATTAGCTAGGCTAAGGAAACTTTATACGTCCTTAATTAATTTAGGTTCTGGCTAATCCTTAATAGTAGCTATCTTTTCTAGTACTATTTATATTTAATTTAGACTAATAACGTATCCGAGGAATTATACTTTATATTTATAGAATTTACTTTTCTTAAGGTCGACTAAAAAGTCTATATCTTAAAGTACTTAGAGCACCTTATAAACGTATTCCTTATACTCTTCTAGGGTATCTAAGAAGATTAAGATATCGTCTAGATATATAACTACGAATATATCTAAATATTCCCGGAGTATATTATTAATTACTTATTAGAATATAGCGGGGGCGTTAGTAAGACCGAAAGGTATAACGATATATTCGAATAGCCTAAACTTAGTCCTAAATGTTATTTTCTATTTATCGCCTTTCTTAATTCTAATTAGATTATATACTCCTTTTAGGTCGAGAGCTATAAACTAGGTTTTACTATAGAGTCTATCCCTTAGTTCCGTAATTAAAGGTAATAGGGTCTGATTTTTATATATAATATCGTTTAGTCTACGGTAGTTTACGACTAACCGTAGCTTCCCGTTTTTCTTTAATACGAATATAATAGGGTATCTTATAGATAATATTAATTAGCGGATAAATCCTTTCTCGAGGTTTTTATCGAGGTATTCTCGTAGCGTTCCTAGCTATTTTTCATTAAGGTTATAGATTTTACTAAAAGTTAGGTTCTTTCTATCTACTAGGTAGATTTCATGGTCTTATTAACTATATTTAGGTACCTTTATTTCGACTTATTCCACGAAGAGTTTAGTATATCTGCGGTATTCTCTTAAGACGTTTTTTTTTCGTTCTTCTTCTTTTTAAGTTTCTATTACTCTTACCTATTATTTATATTCTTCTAGATATTTATTAGATTCGTATAACGTTTTTATAATAACGTCTAGGGCTTTTTTTATAAGGCGACCGACTACCTTATTTTATTTATATCTTATACCGGGTTATAGTACCGTCTAGGTTACTATTACGTATTAGTTTATTCGTTTTGCCCGTATAGTAGGTTTCTCTAACCGCGTTTTATACTTGCTTATACTCTTCTTACTTACTAAGTCGTCGTAAAATTTTACTTATTATCTTCTATCTTTAATTAGTCGAGATAGTTTAGCGTCGGGCTACTAAACTTAGCTATTATCCTAATTTAATTATAGCTTACTTTTACGTAACTATAGTATTCCTAATATTAGATCGTGATCCTTATAATCTATCATATCGAGAGTAACTATATTTATATATTTTTATCCTAGAAATCGGATTTTAAGGTTAGGTACCTCGACGTCGATTATACCGTTATTATAAGTAAATAGTCCTTCTACGTTACTTAGCTTATAAGGTATTAATTTCTTATATTAGGGAAACTCGTTCCGATTTACGAGTTTCGGTATAATATAATTTACTTCGGCATTACTATCGATTAATATATATGCCTTAACGTTGCTAATATAGACGTCTAAAACTATCTTTTATGAGCATACTACCTTTATACTATCTAGGGACTTCTTTAGAAATTCTAAGGCGGCTTATAATCCCTCTATAGCTACCCGTCGTAGTTTTTTACCCGGTTCGTTTATATAGGAATATTATTAATTCCTTATATTCTTTTAATCCTATCCGTTCTAAGATTATATAATCGGGTATCTTTCTGATATTCTTCGTACTAGGAGTCTCGTGCTCCGTTTTAATATAGCCGTTAGTTAAAATAAAATCCCTCTTAATATAGTCGTTTAAGGTTTTCTTAGATTTTTTATTTAGGGATAGTATATCGTTAATAGTATATAGTTACATAGTTGCTTATATATAATTCTTTACACGATTTCGTTTGCTATTCTTCTAGCTTCTATTATTCGTGAACTAAGCACCTAGTAATAAGATACTATTCGAGAGTTCCTTAGTTAACGTATTATTATGGCGCGTGCGGTCCTAGCTCGAGTATCGCTATAGTTTGCCTTATATTTAAATATACTATTTTATAATACCTTATATAATATTATAACTATATTTTCGTGACGGGGATATTTTCTTTTCTTCGTCGTAGAAACGTTTTATTCCTAGCCTTTTATTCTATATATATTAGGTATATATAGTATACGTAAGATACCTATAATATCTTATAATAGTATTTAGCCGTAAGGAAGAGGTCTTTATAATCTCCCGGGACTTATTACATTTATCCTATATCGAATATAGTCTATATATCTAGCGTATAGATTATAATTCTCGTATTTATTCCGTAAGGGTAAGGGACGTAGGTCTGGTTTACGGGGTGCTCCTTATAGTTTACTAGTATAAATTATATTACCTAGTACTCGGGGTCGTCGTTTAAGAATACTTCGGTTTCTTTAAAGCTAGTATCGTCGATTTCTAGTTCGTTCTTAGGCGTTTTAAGTTCCCGTCTTATTATTATATCTAATATTTTCTTAACTTAGGGTCTCTTAGGGTAATACCCGTTATCCTTACCGTCCTTATAGGTAAAGTAGTTATTATCGTAATATGCCGTCTAATATATACTATCGTGTAGAGGTTCCTATTTCGTGGTTATTACGTTAAGGTTCTTACCTTTAGTTACCTTTTAGAATTTCTTCCCTTATTTAGGTTTAAGATAATCCTTCGCGATATAGTTACCTATCTTATTATAGTTATAATACTTAATTTATCGGTTTATTATATCTAAGTCTATAGGTTTACTACATTCTTAATATCTAGTTTAGAATCGTTCGTTATTCCGTCGTTAGCCGGTATTAGCCTAATTCTTATTCCGTTATCCCCCTCTTTCTTAACGTCGGGTAAATATTTAATTATCTAATTAGATCGCGAGTTTAATATAATCGTTAAATCTATTAGGCTTATTTAGAATCTTAGCGAGTTCGTCCTATATTTCGCCCTTTAAGCCATTATAAAAGATCTCGATATATATAAGATCGTTACATAGGTAAGTCTTGCCTATATATTCGCGGAACTTAGCATAGTAGCTAGAAGCTAAGCCTATCTAGCGTAAGTTCTATATTTTCTATCCTGCCGTTCGTAACTCGTTCTAAGATCCGTAGAGTCCGATTAGGTATTCTTCGAATATAAGGTAGTTTTCGAAGATTATTTACGTTTCGCGCATACGCCTCTCGTTTAGCTAGGTAAGATAGTCTCGCTAGATAGGTTTAAACCCGGATAAGGCAATTCCCCCTAGGTAACTAGTAGCGAATTCTACTTTAACGGATTTTATTCGTATAGTACGTAGAAATTAGTAGATATATACTCGTGCTTAAGTAAGGAAGGTACATAGCTTATCGTATTACCTATTAAATACTTCGGGTTTCTTTAGTCTAGTAATTTCTCTAGGGTCTTTAATGCGAATAGTACCTTTATCGGTAGCTATCTTAAGGTCGTTAATCTAGTCCTTAAGCTGGCCCGATATTTAGCTTTCTCGCTAACTTATAGCGAGTATTTACTAATATATTTCGTTTATTTCCCTTCGTAGGGTTTCGTTTTCTTATCGGAGAGATTATATATTATTCTCGTAAATAGTAGTATTTTCTATATATTCTCCGATAATATCGTTAAGGTTATTAATACGAGTTTCTTAATCTCGTATATAATCTCGGAGACGGTTTTAACCTTAGTCCGAATACTCAGAGGTCCTATTAATATCTATACGAGGTTACTCTCTAGGTATAGGTATACCTCCGGTTCTAGATAAAAAGTTCGCGGGGTTAGATATCGTGTCGTTCGTTATTACTTAAGTCTAACATAGTAAGATCCTAAATAAGAGCTTTTAACGTATAACGGTCGTGTACTTAAGCTAGCTACTATAGGGTAAATAGAGTAAGATAGTTTCCGAATATATTTATATCCGCGGAATTCTTAGGGCGTTAGAAAGTAATAGATACGATATTCGTTATACGTTACGTTTATCTTATTATAGTTAAAGGTGATATTTAAGTAGATCGTATAAATAGGGTAATTATATTAATTAAAAGCTATTCTAAAAAGAATATAATCTATCTAGGTAAAAGAGCGTATTCTTATAGTTATAGGCGTTAGCTAGAATTAGTACGTTTAGCTAATTCTAGCCGTCGTGTTAATCGTAGAATCGTATTATGATTCAGCGATTAAGATCGTGTGATTATTAAGCGGTTAAGCGATCGTATTAGGTCACGTGTTATCGTTATAGCCTACCCTATAGCTGGTTTCGTTCGCACAGGTTTATTATTCGTGGGACCATGGTTATAACTAGTCCGTTTGATATGGCATGGTATCCACCTTTTGGTCATATTAGATGACCTAGTTACGTTGGTTCGTAACAATAGCCTAATACCACCCTAACTTAACCCTAAACCCCCCCTAAAATATATAAGAACTAATTAAGAATTTAACGAACTACTACCGCCTATTAAAGGTATTCTATCGGCAAAATCTAACCTAATAATAAGGGAAAGATCTAAGGATATATTACTATACTATGCCTCCTACTCGCGAATAAAACTAAGATCTACTAGGTTTTCTATTAACGATATAGCGGTATCGGAAGAACTAGGCACCGAAGCACGTTTAGCTTCACGGGCGGCCTCTTCCGCCTCTACACGCTCTAACTCTTCTATATCTTTAATACCCCGCGTTATAGCCCTTATTATCTTCTTAAACTATAGTTTCTTCTATTTATATAAGCGAAAAACCTTCTCCTTAGCTCGCTCTAACTTATCTTCTATCTTTTAGTATTAAGCCGCGATAAAATAAAGCTAGTTAAGAGAAATTCCTAAAATATCGTATTTTAAAAGATTAAAATAGACGTACTCGGCGTAATAACTAGAATCGTAAGGTAAAACACGATAATCCTTAATACTACGATTATCGTAAGCGGTATAAGCCGGCATTATTACTAAAGAAGATAAGATAGTCTTTAGTAAAACGTTCCGACGCTCGGTAGACGAAAAAACAGACCTAAAAGGTTTTTTCGGTTTAGAAATACGACCTAATATAATTTAAGTTAGTAGTATTATAACGGTATATAAGGGAAAAATATATATAAGAAGAAATTTTATTCTTAAGGATAAGAATTATAAGAAGGAGGAGTATCGTATTACAAACTAACGTAACTAGGTTATTTAATATAGCTAGAAGGTAGATACTATATTACCTTAGATAGACTAATTATAAACGATAGTCTAGGACGAGATAACCTATATATCGAATACGAGCTATAGGGTAGGTTATAACGAATATACGTAACCCGGGAAGTAATTACCTTAATTACTAATAGAGTAAGGTAATTAACTAAGACTCGCTTACCCCGATTACTTAGTAATTAGGATAAGCGAAACACGACTAATATAACGGCTAGAATTAGCTAAACCTACTAATTCTAGAAAATACCTATAACTATAAGAACACGCTCTTTACCTAGATAGATTATATTCTTTTTAGAATAGCTTTTAATAATATTATTACCCTATTTATTAATAAACATAACCTTTACTTAAATATTACCTTTAATAATAATAAATAATATAACGTACGATATCGTATATTATTCCTAACGCCCTAGGATTTTACGAATATAAACTATTCGGAAACTATCTTATCTTACCTACCCTATAGTAGTTAGTCTAGGACCACGACCGTTACACGTTAAGAGTAATATATAATATTATATATTACGTTATTTATTACTATTAAAGGTAATATTTAATAAAGGTTATATTTATTAATAAATAAGGTAATAATTATATTAAAAGCTATTTTAAAAAGAATATAATCTATTTAGGTAAAGAATATATTCTTATAATTATAAGTATACACGGGAATTAATACGTTTAGCTAATTCTAGTTATAATATTAATCGTAAAATCGTTTCGCGATTTTACGATTAAGATTATACGATCGCTACGCGATTAAGCGATCGTATTAGGTTATATATTATTATTATAACCTACCCTATAGCTCGTATCTAACGTATAGGTTATTTTCGTCTTAAACTATTATTTATAATTAGTTTACCTAAGGTAGTATATTATTTACCTTTTAGTTATATTAGATAACCTAGTTATATTAGTTCGTAATAATATATAAGGTAAGATAGTTTCTAAATAATTTATATTTATAAAGTCTTAAGGTATTAGGGGTAATATATAATATTATACGTTATATTATTTATTATTATTAAAGGTAATATTTAAATAAAAGTTACGTTTATTAATAAATAAGGTAATAATATTATTAAAAGCTATTATAAGAGAATATAATCTATCTAGGTAAAAAGTATATTCTTATAGTTATAAATATATACTAGAATTAATATATTTAGCTAATTCTAGCTATAATATTAATCGATATAGTTAATATTTAGCCGTCTCGATTTAATCGATATAATTAATACTTAAATACTTCGATTACTAGCTTTTAGTTACGTACGTTCGTTATAACCTACCCTATAGCTCGTATTTCGATATACGAGTTATCTTATCTTAGATTATTATTATAATTAGTCCGTTTAAGGTAGTATAGGGTCTACCTTCTAGTCGTATTAAATAACCTAGTTACGTTAGTTCGTAATAAAAAACTACTAGTAATAAGCTCTAAATAGCTTAATACTACCCTAACTTAACCCTAACCCTTTTTTTAATAATTTAATATTATAATTAATATTTAATTATAATTACTTTAAAGATAGTTTATTATATATATATTAATAATAAAAATTTATTATATTATTATTAGATTTTTTTAATTAATTAATTAATTATATTAATACCTCTTTAGTAACCTTATATATTTTAGAGGAAGAGTGCTATGCTAATTTATATAGCACGGAGGACGGAGTAAAGGTATTACTTATTAGCAGTACCGACGGATGCTTGTCCCGTTAGTGCCTGCGTCGTCAACCGCGCCCTTCTTGTCATGCTTGGAAACACTTAGAAAGCAAAAGGCTAGTAGCAAAACGCCCTTTGGTGTTCAATAACGGACTATCTCCGCAGGCCAAGTACGTACGTGTCGTGTACTCCGTATTAACATACAAATTTAACGGATTAACATCCTTCGGCGGACAAGGTAGATAGCATAAATAAAACATGCAGCAAGTATCGAAATGCCTCATTCTTGTGTTTTTCGTCGTTAAGATTGGAAGGGCCGGATGAGATTCTGTTGGATTGTAAGCATCACACCGCAAATATGAAGGCTAGTGAAGGACCCTCGGAGAGCTTCATGCTCGCGCAAATGCCACCTGCTCTGCAGGCGAGAGAGGCACAGAACGACAACATTACGCCCGTTAATAACGGTTCAAGCAGTTCCTCGAAAAGTGCACCAAGTAACGACGTCCAAGATGAAGGCAACGACAATACGCCAGTCCTCGGCGCCCCTATGGATGCATCATCACTACCACAGCCACCACCACCACTGCCGCCGTCTGGCGCCCACCACTCGGGAGAACTGACCATCTCCAAAGCCCGCGCCGTTACTGTCATCGTCACGCTCGCGGGCATAACCTTTCTGAACACCATGGGCTCCGGCATCCTCATCGCCGCCCTGCCGCGCATCGCCTCTGACGTCGGACTCTCAAGGGGCCTCATGCTCTGGCCCGCCGCCGTCTACTCCCTCTCTGCCGGCTGCCTCCTCCTCATCTTCTCTGCCGTGGCTGACGTTGTGGGACCGAAGCCCATGTGCGTCACGGGGAGCTTCCTCTTCGCCGCCCTGACGGTGGGCGTGGGTCTCTCGCGCACCGCGACCCAGATCATCCTCTTCCGCACGCTTCTCGGCGCCGCTGTGTCCATGTGCCTTCCCACCGCCGTGAGCCTCATCACGCATACTTTCCCCCGGGGCACGTGGCGGAACGTGGCCTTTGCCTGTAATGGCGTAGGAAACCCGCTCGGGTACGCTCTCGGCCTCGTGCTGGGGGGCATCTTTACCGATACCATTGGCTGGCGCTGGTCGTACTACATCATGGCCATAATTAACTTCTGCCTCTCCGTCTCGTCGCTCTGGTCCCTGCCTTCCGTCAGCGTGAGCACCACCAGTCGACCATGGTGGACCCGCCTCGCCCGTGACATCGACTGGGTCGGTGCCTCGGTGCTGAGCGCCGCCCTCGGCATGCTGCTATATGTCCTGGCCGTGACGTCCTCGTCGTACAAGCGGCTCGACCAGGCAGAGAACATCGTGCTGCTGGCTCTCTCCGTCTCGCTCCTGGCCGCGTTCCCCTTCTGGATGGACTTCCAGCAGAGGCACGGCAGGCCGGCACTGATACCGAATAGCATGTGGCGGAACTGGGCGTTTACTTCGGTCTGTGTCGCTGTTTTCCTTTGCTGGGCTTCGCTCAACGGCATCGAGTTTTTCACGACTCTCTAGTAAGTGCTATGCAACCAAGAGACGAGCCAAGACATCGCTGTCAAGTTCAGGTCAGGGGACATTGCACGGATGCTAACACGCTGATAGTTTCCAAGAGGTTCAGGGACTCTCGGCTCTACAGAGTTCCGTCAGGTTTTTACCCCACGTTATCATGGGTGCTTCAGTTAACGTCGCCACTGCGTTTCTCATCGCTCGGGTCAAGGTGCGCACGTTGGTGGTGGTCTCCGCCCTCATTACCATGGTCGCGGCCCCTCTCATGGCCACGATAACCATTGGCGAAAACTACTGGTTCTCTCCCTTTTGGGCACTTTTCTTATCTCCCGTCAACCCAGATGGTACGTCCCCCCTATTCATCCAAGAATTCCAACACACAAGTCTGATAAATCTAGTGCTATTTACCGTGTCCAACCTCGTCATATCCGATGCCTTCCCGCCCGAGGTGCAGTCCCTCGCCGGGGGTATCTTTAACGAGGTGTCGCAGTTTGGCAACTCGGTCGGGCTGGCCATCACGGCGGCCATTGCGGCGTCTGTGACGGAGCAATCTACTAAGAGTGACAGCGTACAGGCGCTGATGAGGGGGTACAGGGCTGCTTTTTGGACCATCTTCGCGAGCTGCACCCTCGTCACGGCTATTTCCTGGTTCGGCCTCCGGAAGGGTGGGATCGTTGGCAAGAAGAACGTGTAGCTATGGCAGGGCTCTACTCTAGGCACGCTGGGTCGGGCCACTGGTAATAATACGGAGTACTGAGACAAAAGATAGACACAAGTTAAGCTTGCAGTGTCAATATATGCCTACTGCGCAGCACCTGCCAATGAGGAAGGTTATGCTGGTTGTAGAAGGTTGAGAATGACAAATATAATAAGATATAACTTATGCAGCTGCCCAACAGAAGAGAGCAGGTGCTCTCCGCTCTACACTTTGATTCGTGTTATTCTCGTTTGTCTATGGATAGTAGCATCTAGATCATGGCTTGTACCAAGACTGATAGGTGAGCAGACGGCCGGCTTCATGAACGGGGTATGAACGACCCCGACAAGCCGGATATTCAAGTTGGCATTAGTGGCCCGCTCGGAGTTCCGTCCCAAGGGTCCTCTCGTCTTTACCCATGCCATCCTAATTCCATCCCAGCTACTCCATACTGTCGCTAGCATTTGCAATGCATGCAATGCAGAACATTGGTGATTATGTCTCCTAACCTCTACCCCGTACTGCCCCTTGATTGTGTGCCATCCTAACTAGCATCTGCTATGGCTCTCCGGCATACCATGTAACCAGTCACCGCCCATGTGTCAAAAGGGTCAGGGGGTCATGATAGGGGGCCGCCCGCTCATCTGGACGTCCGCGGGAAATCCGACTTGTAAGCAGGAGTTTAGCTGGAGAGGTGGCAAGCAAGAATATCCACACGGCAAGAGGAGTAACAGCATCGTCAGTGATGGTAGTGAGCGGCGTGGCCTTGACTAGTGACTGGAATGTTGATGACATTAGGGTTCGCATTATTCTACTATGGCGCTGCCGTGATTGGAAACATGGTGGCTAGGCGACATATGTCGTTACTAAACCACGTGGGACGGCGACACGAAGGCGACATGATGGCAACACTGCCGAAGTAAAATAACATGATGGAGGCCGTCTGAATGACACAGGACTACGGCATAGTAGGCAGTTATCGAGTTAGGACATGATACTCGCGAGTCGCCTGCAGTTCTCTCCCCCTCCCTCCTCCGCATCAGTAGAGGATAATCTGCCTCGTAAACTACCGCCTCCAGCATATCATAGCACCGTGAGATCCGCGATGCGCTGCAAAAAGAAACAACGCCATTTACTCTCCAAGCCAAGGACCACTATCGTCGTCCATGTCTTGTAATGCCCTCTGCCCCCAGTACTAACACCACTAGCCCCGAGCTTGGTGACGGGGGCCGCTGATTCTCCACACAGAGTGTGCCGGGGTTATCCTCATCTTAGTCAATCACAACTAAGAATTTGTATTGGATTAGGCAGTTATTTTTGAAACAGAACCTAAAAAACGTGCGCATCAGTTAAGCCCGCCATGGCAGTTCCAGAATAGCCCGGATATATGGTAAGCCCACCCCTGGATGAGGCCAGGATATTTCGTAGACGAGGTATGTGACGTGCTTGGCTTGAAACTCCTTAAACTCCCTACTAGAGTAAAAAGGCGGTACTAATAGTATGTACGGAGTACTCTACATAGGGAGCACGGAGTAGGCAGTGAATACGTGCATTGAAATAAGTAAAGAAAGTAATAAATATGAACAATAGTTTCAGTCTACTCAAGTGCTTACCTAGATAACCTAGCAGAAAAAAACACCTGTCCAAACGGAACAGAACAAAACAAAACAGGCCTAGGTTTGGCCGAGATCAGAGACCAGCTGGCTCCGTACGCTTCGCCGGAAGAGGGCAATACCGTGGCTAAGTTTCACGCAAAGCCAAGGACAATTGGTACTTTGTAGGATATCCATGGATTGCGTCCGTTTCAAGAGCTGTCTCCCTTGTTCGCGTGGTTTTCCGCCTTCGTCTATATTTCTATTTTGGCAGCTGTCAGAGCGACGTTGACAAGGGTGAAAAGGGTCGATCCGTGATCCTGGATTGTGGGCTCGCTGTGTATAAATAGTCGTGGTTGGGATGCCCTCGTTGTTGTCCTGATACCTACTATATAGACTGTAGAAGACTCCCACCAGTTCTTCCAGAAACCCAGGACAGCATGCACTTCCTCTCCTCTATCAGCGTCGCGGCGGCGGCCTTTACCCTCACCTCCGCCTTGCCTAGCAAATCCCCCACCGTCAAGCGATCCACGACCCCGGAGCGGGTGAACGGCAAGTACGTCGTCAACGGCGAGATCGAGTTCGACCATAACCTCAACTTCGACTTTTCATCGGCGCGTTCCCTCCCCGAGGGCCTAATATCGAGCGAGTTTGAGATCGGCACCGGAACCCACAAGTACACGCCGGACAACGTCCAGGTGCGCGACGGCTACCTCGAGCTTCTAGTGCCGGGCGGGCAGACGGAGATGCCGTATTCCTGCGGCGAGATAGAGACCGAGGTCCGGAACATTTTATATGCCAGCGTCAGAACCGTGGCTATCTTGACAGAGCCAGCCGGCGTCTGCAACGGTAAGCCCTTGGTCTCCCCCCCCCCCCCCCCCCCCCCTGGCTCCTTTCTATTACTCTCTCTCTCTCCTAGACAAGGGGCCGGGTGTAGTTTGGTTGAATGATGATTGATGATTATTAGGCATGTTCTTCTACAAGTCGGACACGCAGGAGACGGATATTGAATGGCTCTCAGATCCCTCGTCTAACTCTAACGGCGGCACCCGCAAGATCTGGTTCACCAACCAGGACGCCGACTCGGACGGCGAGGCCACTCACGGCACCGTCGCGCCACCCGAAGACGCCACCACGGCCGAGCACGAGTACCGTCTAGACTGGACTGAAGGCCGGGTGCAGTGGTTCCTGGACGGCGAGCAGGTGTGGGAGACAGACGGCGACGTGCCCTCGACCCCGGGCCCGTGGATGTGGAACAACTGGGCCAACGGGTCGCCCGGGTGGAGCGTCGGGCCCCCGAAGGAGGACGCCGTGTTCAAGATTAAGCAGATTGACATGTACTACAACACTGCCTAAGCTGAGCTAGGATATTGTTGTATGGAGGCAAGGGGGGCGCTTCCTTGGACGACTTTGGTTTCGGTTCGTGTCGGGATGAATCCTGGCCAGTGGTAGAGCTGTGGATCGATATAACGGATGTCATCCGTATATTTTGTTTATCTACAGATTATAAAGGTCTCATCAAAGTATATACATAATTGAAGCAGAGATGTCTACCATGGAAGTATATCGAATCCAAAGGCCGGCTTTCTGGACACGATGGCTGTGGGTAGGGGTTAGGTAGTGAATGTCAGACAAGGCCCTAGTGCTAAGAAACAGAAAGGAAAGACGCTACGATATCTTACGGAGTACGGAGGACGGTTGGCTGCATGATGACATGGCCCTGCTGCGTACTACGTAGCACCAGCAGCATCTTTCATCTCGGCAAGCCGCCAGCCCGCAACGCACGCACTTATCTAGACCGTTACGCCGGTTGTCTCACTCTTATTTTCTCCCTCTCCCCTTCTTGCCCGCTCTCACTCGCATAACCCGCCCTACCTTTTTTTTTTTTTACACTGTCCCCTACCTCTTCTCTAGCTAGCGCGCCAGGCGCTCGGACGGGTTTGGTGCTTGGGTGGACACATTGGAAGTTTGCACTTGGACTCGGGCTGAGCCATCGGGGCGGATCTTGCATCTCTCGGGCCACCGTTTTTTCTTCTTTCCTTTCTTTTTCGCCAGGTCTTCAGGGATTTAGATGGAAATGTTGTCACCTCATTGGTGAAGAGCTGTAATTGGAGCAATAATGCATCTACGAAAACGTATATGTATGTGCTTCGTGCTCCGTACTTTGCAACATGATTACTGTTTAGACAATTTGGACATGGTAGCTGATGGATGGATGGATGGATGGATGATGCCTGTGGGTTGCTTATTTGACAGCTGCTCTCCAGCCCCAAACAGGGGCAAAGTCCCGATTGGATTTGGGGGCGAACCCAATCAATCTTACAGCAGATGGCGCAACGGTCCTCTTTCCCCTCCCTCCCTCACTCACTCTCTCCCTCCTCTGGACCCTCTTACCATCAGGCCCGTTTGTGGGCTTGCAGGAAAACCAAGAGGCGGGAAAAGAAAATGCAAAAGAAGCAATGCAGCCGAGGCGCGGTAGCGCAAAAGCCAAAGCGGGAAACTGGAGAAAAAGGCACGCGAAATGTGGACGTTGCAGCGAAGCTAGGGGGCCGCCCTTGGCCTAGCCAGGGGACTCGTGCAACCCAGTCCAGCTGAAAAAAGACAGTACGGAGTAATCGGTACACTGGGGAGGGAGTTGGTCCCCTTTTTGGTGCAAGGTGGTGTTCACTTTGCGTACCGATTAGTGCCAGGACGTTGAATGATTCGACAAGAGCCGTGCAGATTTAGTTGGAGATATGGTAGAGGCTGAATTTTAAAGAGTGGAAGAGAGTGTCAGTGAGACCCTTGGAACCTAATACAAGCCTTCCCCGATTCTTGCAAGGCGGACATCATCTCTCTCCTCATCAGCCCCTCCAGTGTCCATCACCCACCCCCCTCGCCTATTCTAGCTCAGCTAATCTCGAGCTTCTTCTTTATTGGGTATTTTTTTTCCTATGGTGTCATCTTCTTTTCCTTCTTCTTCTTTATCATCACCTTCTTCCTCTCCTCTGCAATTACTACTACTACTACTTGATTGTACGTGGTACAGCAAGGCAATGCGTAGTAGCAACGCCATCGTCGCATCGTTCTAGCGATAGCAGACATATTGCATAGCGAGTGTTATTGTTTGTTTCCATTTGTTTCATCTTCAATCCGACCCCGGCTCGGCAGTTGTCCTTTTTTTTTCTCCGGAGAGGGTCCCGGCATTGACCTCGTCTACCCCCTACCATGGACTCCTTGTCCCGGAGGGCATTGTTGGAAGTGCGCGGCAAGATTTTTGATTTGAGCAAGCTGGTGAGTTGCATGCATCCTCCTTATCCCCTTTATTCCATTAAACACCAATGATATATGCGTATTATTCATGACATTTTCTCTTGTAATTAATAGCAATGTGCTATGGTCCTGCTAACACATATGAGGGTCCCCCTAATATAGAACCCAGATAATGATCCCCGGGTCGGCTCAGGCCGCGAAGACTCCAACGACACCGGCACCCTGAGCCAGGTCAACGGCAACAAGGGCTCGTCGCTCTCCAAGCTCGGCTCTACTTTCGTCCCCGTCATCGTCTATCTCGCCGTTTGCCTCATCCTCTTCATCTTTTTTAGACGGAAGAACCCGCGCGTGTACGCCCCTCGATGTGTAGCCTCGTTGCAAGCTCCCGAGTAAGTACTGTTCTTGATGCCCGCCCCCCTCCCCCTTCTTTCTATCCGGACTATATCCTTCCCTCCTCAGATGCAAAACATCTCGAAAAATAACCTCTCGGCTAACCCGTATCATAGACCTCCGTCAACAGCCCTCCCCAACGGCTGGTTCAACTGGGTCGTGCCCTTCTGGAAGACGCCCGACATCCACGTCCTCAACCACGGCTCCCTCGACGGCTTCTTCTTCCTCCGCTTCATCAAGGTTCTCCGCAACATCTGCTTTGCGGGATGCCTCATTACTTGGCCCATCCTCTTCCCTATCCACATCACCGGCGGTCGTGGGCAACTCGAGCTCGAGAGGCTGAGCATCGGCAATGTTGCCAGCTCCGACAAGCTGTACGCCAATGCCGTAGTTGCGTGGCTATTTTTCGGTACCCTCCCCCTTCCTTTTTCCACTCTCCCCCCTGTTCTTTATCCCCCCCCCTTGTTTTGTGCCCGACCTCGAGAATCGTCGTCTAACTGACCTTCAGGCTTCATCCTCTTCACCGTCGTCCGCGAAAACATCTACTACATCAACATACGCCAGGCCTATCTCTCCTCCCCCTATTACGCTAACCGCCTCTCCTCCCGCACCGTCCTCATCACCTCCATCCCCCGACGCTACCTCGACGAGGCCCGCCTGCGCAAGCTCTATGGCGACTCGGTTAAGCGCGTGTGGATCCCCCGCACGTCCAAGGGTCTCGTCAACATGGTCAAGGAGAGAGAGCAGACGGCTCTACGGCTGGAAAAGGCCGAGATCGAGCTCATCACCAAGGCCAACGCCGTGCGCCGGAAGCAGCTGAAAAAGGGCACCATTGTGAAAGAGGCACCACCGGCCGAGGCGCCGGCTTCGCAAAGCGAGCTGGCCAAAGCGGAGGAGGCTGTCGTGGGTGGACGGACCGAGGAAACGAGCGGCACCTCTTCGTCTAGGGGAAGCCGTTCCTCTCGAGCAACAGGAAACCGACAATCTCTGCAATCTAGGGAGGGAACACACGCGGAAGAAGAGCCCCCGAGGCTGTTGGAACTGGCATACGCAGAGCAATTGCAGCAACAACAACCTCAACGACCAATCGAGGAGGAAGAAATCATCGAGTCAACCATGGCAGCGCCTGCAGAGGAGAAGAAAACGACGGAGTACACCCACCCCTACGGCCTCACCACCAAAATCCCCGACCTCCGAGGTTCCGTGGCAGCTCAGTATCTCCCCGCCGAATCCCGCCCTTACCACCGCCCCATCGGCAACTTCGGCCGCCGCGTCGACACCATTCGCTGGTGCCGTCGGCGACTCATCGACCTTAACCAGCAAATCTACAAGTTCCGAAAGCGTGTCAAGCGAGAAGGCCCAGGGGCATCGGAGACGCTACCTTGCGCCTTCATCGAGTTCGACTCGCAGGAGTCGGCGCAGGCGGCCCACCAGAGTCTGGCGCACCACCAGCCCTTGCACATGGCGCCGCGATTGCTGGGAATCCGCCCGGACGAGGTGGTCTGGAAATCGCTCCGAATGCGGTGGTGGGAGCGTATCCTGCGTCGTTTTAGCATGCTCGGACTCATCGTGGCTGCCGTCATTTTCTGGTCCATTCCCTCGGCCATTGTCGGCCTCATATCCAACATCGAGTCCATCAGCAAGGTCATTTCCTTTCTCAACTGGCTGACGAAGCTTCCGGGGTTTCTCAAGGGTCTGCTTACTGGCTTCGTACCCGCCATTGCCTTGTCCATGTTCATGGCCATTGTACCCGTCTTGGTTCGACGTAAGCATAATATCCTTTCCCCTCCTCGCCTCCCCTTCACCGATACATGTATCTTCTGCTAACGAATATGCGAAATTAGACTGCGCCGAGTTTGCCGGCGTCCCCTCGCTGCCCATGGTCGAGCTCTTTACGCAGACAGCCTACTTCGCCTTCCAAGTCGTTCAAGTCTTCCTCGTCACCACCCTGACATCCGCCGCCTCAGGCGCCATGATGGAGGTTCTCCAAGATCCCATGTCTGTCAAGGACGTGCTGGCCCAGAACCTCCCCATGGCCTCCAACTTCTACATCTCGTACATCCTGATCCAATGCCTCGCCAACGCCGGCACCGCCATCCTGCAGCCCTTTGAACTGCTGCGCTACTCCCTCCTCGGCCGTATCGCCAAGATCCCCCGCACGCGGTATCGTGTCTGGCGCACCACGCCCGTCACGCGCTGGGGCCGCGATTTCCCCGTCTTTGCCAACCTGGGCGTCATCGCCGTGTGCTACGCGTGCATCGCTCCATTAATCTTGGCCTTCGCCGCTGTGGGCATGTGGTTTACGCACGTCGTCTGGCGGTACAACCTCATCTTCGTCTTCGACGCGAGCATGGATAGCAAGGGGCTCTTTTACCCGCGGGCTCTGACACACATCATCGTGGGCATCTACCTCGCCACCGTCTGCCTCATCGGCCTCTTCCTCATCAGCTCCGCCATCGGTCCGGCCATGCTCATGATTCTGTTCCTTGTCTTCACCGGCTTGCTGCACTACTCGCTCGTCCAAGCTGTCTCGCCCATGACCAGGAACCTGCCGCAGACTCTGGCTCTCGAGGAAGAACTGCAGGAGGAGGAAAAGGCCGCCGCCGTCCGGGCTGCCGAGCGAGAAAATAATAGTGACAGCATGCCGGCCGGTGCCGCCAACGACTACTACGACGAGGAGCAAGGGTTCGGAGACGCCGAGGATATCACGGGGCTCACATCGGACGAAGACGAGGACGACCACGGCGGGGCCAGCTCCGGCCCAGAACATGGTTCCCAGCAGAGCCGCGCCGTAGAGGGCGCTGCCGACGTGCGCTCCACGATGGGAAACTGGCTCACCGCCGTCACCGTCTCCTCCTTCAAGAAGCAACTCTCATCCATGGGCATCAAGCTGCCGCAGCCCCGCGACCCGTCCGCGCCGCCGAGCGTTGTATCCCGCTGGCTCAACCCGCACAAGCACGCCGACTTCATCGCCATCCGGCGCGAGCTCATGACGCTCCCTGACGAAGTTCCGGGCTCTGACCTGCCCGACCCGCGGCGAACATATTTCCCGCCCGAGATGTGGGCGCGGAAGCCGGTCCTCTGGATACCGGCGGACGAAGCGCGAGTGAGCAGGCAGGAAGTGGCGCACACGAGTAAGTCGACGCCGATATTTGATGTTGGGGCGAGGCTGGATGAAAAGGGGAGGATGGTGGTGGATGTTGAGGCGGCGCCGTTTGCGCTGCCGCGATTATTGCTGTAATACCCTCCCCCCCCTTGACTATGGAGTAATGGCCAATGTATACGGCACTTCTTAATAGCCATATAATAATAGAGGCGGTACTTGCTGCTCCACACGTATACGTATATACGCATTTACATTTCATCTTCATCACAATTCTCAACCATCGCGCAACACATATTCCATTATTCATCCTCGTGTAGCACGAATATCATGTGCCCCCGATGTAATGACTGGCATTTATTACTCAATAATACTGCTTCTCCGATAATGCGCCGGCCTGCGCCGGTCTACAGCGTTACCACAATCTTGGTAGCAGACGCACCAGCCCTGAGCGTATCCAACGCGCTCTGCAAAACGTCCAACCCATGTCCCGCCACCTTTGCCCTGGGCGCCGACACCATCAATCCATTTGCGAGCGCTTCCGGCACGAACGTGTTGAAGATGTGAGCCGCAAGATCCTTGTGCTCGGTATCTCCCAGGAGAGGCTCGACGAACTTGGTCTCGACGCCCTGAGGTAGCGTGAAGCGAGGAACCATGGTTAGCGGAACTAGTCTGTTGCTCCTGCTAACAGGCGAGCTCAGCACCACAGCAGCGCAAGCGTCCACAATCGCCTCGTACTGCGATGGATCCATGCCACCATTCGCAATCGCACCGGCGACGGTCTTCCCCTTGACAGCGGAGACGAGCTGGTTCTTGACGTCCGGGGCATTGTAGTCAAACACCTGGTCGGCACCCAGCTTCTTCACATACTCGAAATTCCCAGGCGATGCCGTGGTGATAACCTCGTATCCCGCGGCCTTGGCGAGCTGGATGACGTTGCAGCCAACGCTTGTAGAGCCTCCCCAGATGAGAACAGTTTTGTCCTTTGGCTCATGCTGGAGGGTGGGCAAGTCGAGAGCGAGGTAATCAGGGTGGAAAAGTGCCTTGACAGCTACACTGAGACACAACGGGAGAACGCTCGCATCTTCGTAGCTGATGGCGTCCGGCAAGGGTGCCACCATCTGCTCCTGAAGGGCAACGTACTGCTGAAAGGTGCCCATAGTGCAACCGGCGACGCGGTCGCCCACTTTGAACTTGGTGACGCCGGAACCGACCTCGACGACCTCACCGGCGACATCGCAGCCCAGGACTGCGGGATACTTGAGCCAGGCGAATACTTTTGGTCCGTAGGTCTGCTGAGCATGGTCGACGGGATTGAGTGCCAGCGCGTGACTCTTGACCACTACTTGATCATCTTGGGGGGACGGGTAGGGGGCAGGCTTGACCTCGAGGGGAGCACCATCGCCAGTAAGAAACGCTGCGGTATTGGATGACATGATGGTGAGGAAGAGGATAAACGGCGATGAGATGGCGCGTATGACCGCAGTTGCAAGTTTGGAGTTGGAAGTGCAAGCGACATGATGTCAGCAACATGCTTCCCCCGCGGCCTGCCTACTACTTATACCATGAACGACAAAGCATCATCGCGAACGAATGCAAAAATGTATCAGACATCAAGATACGGAATTACGGCATCTCCATCGATCGATTGCCTTGCTTGGTAATTATATGCTCCGAGCCTAAGGGAACTGATGCTGGAAATATTTCCTCTTTCAATGCAAAGTAAACGGGATTAAGAGTATAAGTCCGCGCACTAGCAAAAGCGTAATGACATTTCTACAAGGCCAGTGAGGGCATAGCTAGATGCAATCGGCATCGGGGTGCTCGAATCCCGCATCGAGGCTGTATGTATACTACAACTATAAACTGACTTGTTTGTGTTGGGTATTGAAACTTGGGGGCCTTGAAGATTTACTGCATTTTTATTTGATTTATTTTTCACTTCGCCACTACGGAGTAGTCTTAGTTGCATCCTCCGAACTAGCTCATCCAAGTACATGTATATTCCAAATACTTTGAACTAAACCGTACTCATTGGAGTTTACTTGTACGCATATGTATTTATTTATCTGTCCATGTGAATACATATACATGGGGTCTAAGGAAGGGCTATAAAAATAGTTCTATCTAGATTCAGAGGAAAGGGGCCGGCTTCTTCTGAATAGCGAATTCGTTCATGATCCCATTTATCAAAGCCTCCAAGTCAAGTCGAGTCGGTATGCTCATAGTGGCGGCAACTGTACTTACGACGGCAACTGTTATCCGTCCAGCGGTCCGCACACGCATCGTACATACAGCAGACCAGGGGTTATCCGCTCCTCCGTTCCAGCGGCGGCAGTTGTTCTCCACAACAGCGGCCCGCACACCGGCAGCGGTGCTTGAGTCGAGTAAATAATGGTGGTGCGGCAACGAGGGTGATCTCCGCGTGTCATCAGCACGGTTGTAACACGTTTATTCTCAGGGATGGGTCATGTCTGCTGGAACTAGGGTCTTACCAATACACGTCTTCCCCTTCGTCAATTGATGCGGGGTTAAGCCTGGTTCGAGCAGGCAATATAGATATCTACATGATCGAACCAGCTTGAATGTATTCTAATTTGCATCTTCTCTACGAAGTACTTGTCTCTTGCTTCGTATTCAAAGCAGATAGAAATACACGAAAAATACGTGGTCCTTCCAAGCACACGCCTTTCCATCAGCGATAGTCCGCATAAAATCGGCGAGGACCCGGATACGCCTCCGCTGGGACTACCCACCAGGAGTTGGATGCGTGCGTGCCCGCCATCTCCACAAACCCCAGCCCGATACCACTATCCGCAACATGTGCCGGCTATATATGCCATCTGGTAGCGAGTAGGTACGCGGTAATGATGATGTATGATCGGCTGCAGTGCCGGCTCTTGGGTCATGTCAATGAGAAATACAGCATATGTAATTGGTCAACATCTCCATGAATTCGTAGTATACCTCGGCATATATACCTAGTCGTGTCCTCGTCATTTTTTTTTTGCTGTTGTTATTGCTTTTGGACGGGTCTTATACATCTTCCTTTGCTGTACATACCATCCATATGTTGTGATTCTGGTTGTGCACAACAGTCGTACCATCGCATCAATGGGATTCTCTGACAAGCGCATTGCCGTTATTGGTGGCGGTCTCGGAGGACTAGCGTTTATGAACTCAGCCATCTACTCCCACCTCCCCAACATCCATCTGTTCGAGGCTGCCTCCCAATTCGCCGAAGTGGGAGCCGGCGTCAACATTACTCGAAATGCCAATACCATCCTTGATACCATTGGCGTCGGCAAGGACATGCTTCGGAAATCGTCGCACACCCAGCCATCCTACATGGAATACCGGCACTATCGTACTGGAGCATACCTTGGACACATCAACGAATTCGGAGAGCCTCAGTCCCGACTAATTCATCGTGCCCATCTCCTGGATGCGCTGCGAAATAATATCCCCGATGATAAGATTTCTCTAGGGAAGCGTCTTGAGCGCATCCAGTGGGACCCTGACAGGCTATGCTACCTTTTGCCGTTCAAGGATGGTACAACGGCGGAAGCAGACATTGTCGTTGGATGCGACGGCATCAAGAGCGTGGTCAGGAGTCATCTAGGCTTCCAAGACCAGCCCGTCTACTCTGGGCAGATGGTGTATCGTGGCTATGTTGACTATGCGGATCTGAGCGAGGAGACGTCCAGGCTTCTGAGGAAGACGGTCAACTTTCGAGGGCCTCGGCGCCATCTTCTCACTTTGCCTATTGGCAATGACGAATCGCAAACTGCTCGTGTCGGCGTCATTGGCTTCATGACGGAGCCCCTGGAAAATTGGACGTCGGAATCCTGGCTGTCGACCACCTCGATTGATAGTCTCTTTGAGCAGGTCCAAGACTGGACAGGCGCGGTACAAGAAATCATCCAAGGACTGAGGAAATATTCCAACAACGGCGAGATGCTCAAGCAGACTCTGTACGTCCGCGAACCAACGGAGAAGTGGTTCCACGTCGAGAAGAATCACCCTGGGTCTGGCATAGTTCTCTTGGGAGATTCCGTGCACTCCACCCTCCCTCACCAAGGGCAAGGCACCTGCCAAGCCGTCGAATCAGGTTTTGCTCTCGCCCAGACCCTCCGCTACTGGGAGGGCGATCGTCTGGACCCGGCGCTACAGTTCTTCCAAGACTTCCGGAAGCCACGTACGGACCGCATAACGAGAACAAGCTACGAGGCGGGGAAGATTGCGAGCGCGGATATCCCAGAGGAAAAGTGGGCGGAGACGTTTGATCCGGAGGTCGTCCGGGAACGTATGCGGTGGATTATGGAGTATGATTTGATGGAGGATTTGGCAGCCAGACTCAAGGAACAAGCCGGGAAAGACATTGCCAGGTAGATGAAGACTGCGGGAAAGATCCGATGTCCAATAATAGTGCAAGTTGAGTTTGCAATGAGGACTTGTACCCATTATTATGTTAATATCAAATAGTGATTTTTGAGAAACGGCTCTAGGTGAGAAAGAATTCTTCACCTTATTGGATCGATTTGCTATCAAGTCCAGTATTGTATACAAGAAACGCTTTATACGCGCCCTATACTAGATAGGGAATGCTCTCACTTGCCTCATCCCTATTACAGTAATGCACTGCTTGCTTTTTCTTTACTTTACCTTTGCCGTTTCGTGCTGTAAATATTCGGTTCGGACTCAGGGTAACTTACTACTAAAGCACATTCTGGGAACTTGGCATCTGAAAAATCGGGTTCGTACCTATTGGTCCTCGGTGAGAAAACTTGCTTTGGGATATAAGAGTGGCTCTAAAATGGTATATAGGTATAATTGGGATCATGGGACAGCCCCTAGCACTGAATTAATAATAAGTTCCTGTTGACGCAATCAACACCAGGACGACCCAGTCTCGGATGTAAAAATAGACTTTTTCAAGTAGTCTCCAAGTCTCAATCAACACTATTTAGAAAAGACACATCAGGCTTTGTGGTATACAATCTACCAGCAAGCTTGGCGGCAAGCTTCCCCTCGGGCCAGTTGAACAGAATAGTAGATATATACGGGGACTGTCCGTATCAGTAGGATAGCACCGGGTTGCCATGTGCCGGCATATGCCATACATAGTACTCATCTGTACATAGCCGTCCGGCAGGGTAACTGCTCCGGAAAGATCCTCTAAGCTTAAAGCGTCCTCATGGAGTAGAAAAGTCAAAATTGCATGGAGGGACGTCTTTGGCCAATATCGACATCAAATGGCGTTGCCATCGCCGATGACGAAATATACCTAATAGTACGGAGTAGAGTGAAAAACTTGAATTGTTTGCCCAGGGGCTACGAGCATCACGTACTCTATAGTTTGGGGAGGCATTTCCAAGACCCTGAAACAGTTCGTTTTCTACCATACTCCGTATATTTCTAGTTGTTAAGTACTCCGTAGCACTAGCATCATCTCGATACCGCACTGTCTTCGGCATACTCTACGGAGTAGTACGGATTACAAGGCCAAGTAGTGCAACGCACCCACTAAGGATAAGTACTCCGTACCCTCAATCACGCCATGGAATCCCGCAAAATCGCCATCACAGACCACCTCTCGGCGGGAGAGGACCGACTACCACAAGTCCCAGAAAAGAAGATTTCTGGAAAGAAAAGATGGGGTGACGCGTTTTGCTTGCCTTTTTATACGGAGTCCTATTATACCTATCACTTTTCTGACCATGTTCATCCGACGTGTCTTGGTAGGGGATTCCGCCACTAAAATTGTCTGCACATCTTTCCTATATCATCCTGGGATAGACAGTAAGAAGCCGACCTTTGGTGGTAACGGCCCTTGTATTGTCGAATTTGAAGACTTTGGTCCATCCCTCCCTTCTGGACAGTAGACCGAACGGTAGAAACCAACGTGAATCTCTGGCCTTTGTATCGAGAAGCAGCCTTAAAATTATATACCCCTTAGACTGAGCCTAAATATGCCGCAACTAGGTGACACATTCTGCATACTACAAGCACTCAACGACTCAGGCACGAAGCAACGATAAAGTTAGAGTGTATTTAGCTACCGGCGCTTAAAAAAAGGCAATTCGGGGAATACGTAAAATTGATGCAGTATGCAGAGTACTCCGCACTACTGCCGTTATCAGAGTGCCGGGAAGAAAGGCAAGGAAAAAAACAGAGAAAAAAGAGGACCCCGAAATGAAACATAACCACTCTAGGCCTTTACCTATTAGGTACAGCTATGCTATTCGAAAAGTTCCGCATCGCAAAGCACGCAATTGGCCTCGTCTGTTGCTTTTCTCATGGACCGTGCTGCAGCTGCAAGTGGTTAGTTGGGAGGTTTAGGAGCAGCTGGGAGGAACTGAGTGGAATAATAGCTGGTAGCTAGCTGGTAAGTATATGAGAAGAGAATTCCAGACAATTTTCTCCCGGGTGCACTCAATTGATTACTTTTTTTTTGTTTCTCATATGTGCTTGTGATACTACCGCTTCCTGCGGTCTGCCACTCACAATGTCGGAAGAAATCAAGTCTCCCGCTGTGGGGGCGATTGAGCCACAATTGTCACCAAATGCATCTACCGAGAGCGACGCTGTAGACGCAAAGTCGAGGCAGCTCGGCGCTACCAGTGAAGATTATCTTGAAGCGGCAGAGCACGCCAAAACATTGAGCTTGGAAGATGTCAAGAAGGTGGGTTCACTCCTCTGCTAATGGTATTCTGCACATACACACGCACGCACACACACACATATATATATCGACTTGGGGGGAGAATAAAGACTAACCTGTTTATTCCCCTCCTTCAAGCACGCCGAGAGTCTTGTTTACTTTCACAAGGATGACCCCAACTTTGTCTCGGCATCCATCGTCCGCCTACAAGACTTTCTCCAGCGATACGAGACCTTGTCTCCGGAAAAGGACGCCGAATTCATCAACGACGTCAAGGTCGAGACGGCCCTCTTCAGCATCAACTCTCCCTACGCCGAGGTCCGCGCCGTTGTGAGCAACAAGGATGACCCCGAAACGCCGGCCGGAACCATCCGAGCCTGGACCATCGGTTTGACTTTTGTCGTCATACTCAGCTTCGTCAACCAGTTCTTCTCCCTCCGCCAGCCCGCCATTCGCCTGGACGCCGCCGTCGTCCAGCTGCTGTCGTTCCCCGTTGGCAAAGCCTGGGAGAAATGGCTTCCCGTGGGGGGGTTTACCCTCTTCGGGTCCACGCTGCAGTTGAACCCGGGCAAATTTAACAAGAAGGAGCACATGCTCATCTCCATCATGGCCAATGTGGGATACGCCCTGCCTCACTCGAGATATCTCGTCTCTACCAGTTGGTTGGAGAAGTATTTCAACTTTTCCTTTGCCGGGTCGTTTGGGTTTCAAATCACTCTTGCTGTAAGCGAATCCTGCGATATGTACGTGTACGGAGTACTCCGTGCATGTGCATGTACGCATATTCAGTTAAATCGCTTGTCTGACACTAAACCGCCTAGATCGCCATGAATCTTATGGGCTTTGGGATTGCTGGTCTTACTCGCCGGTTCCTGGTCTACCCTTCGTTTTGCGTCTGGCCTCGTTCCCTCGTCACTGTGGCCCTGAACCAGTCTTTGCACAATGGTAAGCGAATCTTGGACGAGGTACATCCTGATTGCACATGCATCTGACCATGGGTAGAGGAAAACACGACCGTCGCTGGCCCATTCAAGCGCCTGTACAGCATGACCCGGTATCGATTCTTCCTCCTCGCCTTTAGCGCCATGTTTGTCTGGTTCTGGTTCCCGGAGCAGATCATTGCGGCCGTCTCCCTTTTCAACTGGCTCGCTTGGATCTCGCCCGACAACTTTACCTTGACGGCCATCACCGGTCTCAAGAAAGGCCTTGGCTTCAATCCCATCCCAACCTTTGACTGGAACATTGTCGTCAAGAACATCGACCCCTTGATTGTTCCGTTCCACGTAACCTTCAACATGTTTCTTGGAACGCTCCTGAGCGCATTCATGATTATCGGCTTGTACTGGAACAACACGTACAACACGGCGTACCTGCCCATCAACACAAATCTCATGTTCACCAACAACGGATCGTCGTACAACGTCACCGCTATTCTTAACGAGGATGGCCTTTTGGATGAGGCAGCCTATCAGGCTTACAGCCCGGTATACATTGCCGCCTCATCCTTGACCTACTAGTACGTCGACGCCAAAATGACCCAATTCTGGAGCGGTGGTTCTGACTGATTTATCCATAGTGCCGCCTTCTTTGCTGTATACAGCGCCGTTATTTCATACGCAATCTGTTACCATTGGAACGATATCAAACTTGGCTTCCTATCCCTCTGGAACAGCTTCAAGAAGGATGGCAAGTTTAACGACTACAAAGACATTCATACTCACCTGATGCAATCGTATCGCGAGGTGCCTGAGTGGTGGTACTTTATCTTGAACGTGAGAACACGCTTGCGCCCAGCCCGTCTGCGTGCATCGCGGCTAACAAATACGACAGGTTATTGCTGTTGCACTTGGCGTTGTGTCCGTCGCGTGTTGGGATACGCACACGAGTGTCGGGACCGTCTTTTTCGGTATTGCCCTCGCCTTGCTATTCACCATTCCAACTGGCATCATCTTTGCCACTACTGGCATCGAGGTCGAGTACAATGTGCTGGCCGAGTTCATAGGTGGCGCGTGGCAGCCAGGAAATGCGCTGGCGGTAGGCATTACCTCGCCATCTGGTCCCCCGAGAAGCTCATGGGTAGCTAACGATATGGTAGATGAACTTCTTCAAGGGTTTTGGATACGTCACCGTTGCCCATGCGCTCGACTTTGCCAACGATCTCAAGCTGGGCCACTACCTCAAGATTCCTCAGCGCCAAACCTTTTGGTGTCAAACAGTCGCAAGTAAGTAATGCCCCGGTGGATCAAATCCAAGTTTGTCGTGTGAAGGAGAAGGAAAAGGAGAAGAATTAACGGGATTTTTTTTTTCCCTCGCAGCTCTCGTGTCGGCATTTGTATGCACCGGCGTGATGAATTTCCAACTCACGCAGATCCCCAACGTTTGCGAAGCCGGGCAGAAAGACAGGTTCACCTGCCCTGACCTGGAGAGCTATTTCACCGCTGCTGTTCTCTTCGGCTCCCTCAGCGCGCGAAAGGTTTTCGGCCAGGGAGCGCAGTACACGGCCCTGCTCGCCGCATTCCCCGTCGGACTCGCCCTGCCCGTCATCCACTACTATTCCACCCGCAAACTGCCCAGGACGCACTGGCTGACCAAGCTTCACCCCGTGGTCCTCTTCAGCGGCGGTCACACCTGGTCGCCGTACAACCTGGGGTACATGTGGCCCGCCGTCTTCCCCGGCTGGTTATCGTGGGTGATTGTGAGGAAGAGGTACATCGCGTTTTGGTCCAAGTACAACTACGTACTCTCCGCGTCCTTTTCCAGCGCCATCGCCATTGCGGCCGTCATCATCTTCTTCGCCGTCAGCTACCCTGGGGCTACCTTTGACTGGATCGGCAACAGCCCAGATAGCGGGTGCGAGGCGCAAGCGTGCACTCGGTTGAAAGTCTCGGAAGGTGAATATTTTGGCCCAAGGTTGGGAGAGTTTGCTTCATAAACGGGTAGAAGGATAAGTAGATGTGGCTATCTATACGGATTGGTGGTGCAAGAGAATAGCCGAGTACAGCACGGTGTACGGAGTATGTAGAGTAGTGATGTAATGATACGGAGTATAGAGGAAGAGAATCGGAAATGCACGACTTTTCTACCACCATGTACTCCGTATGTACGGAATATACCTTGTAACAGGAGACGATGTGACCTAGGCACCACCAAATTTAATCGCTCTTATCAAGTCGAGTACGGAGTATTCTTTTCTTTTTGGATAATATGAAGGGTGAGTTATTATGCTGATGAATGAATCCAATTGCATGTGGTTTCCGGCCGGAATTGATATCACGCATGTCTTACTTGCACAATCATGTGCGTCGCCAAGGAGACTGACAGTGACAGGTCATTTCAAACCCGGTCCATATAGTAGAAGAAAACCGTACAGTACGGAGTACTCCGTAGTAACAAGCTCAGTATTCGGAAGAAGCATTCTCCGAAGTCCTCGCCCAGAGACCCGAGACCCTCCTTTCGACCATGGACCTCGGCAATACATGGAGAAAGCTTACCATCGGCCTCGGACCTTTGAGCCGCGTCACAAGCCGCTGGATCATTATTGAGATTGGTGCTCCGTGTTGAGGAATGCTGTGCCACTGTATATAATCTTTGCGTGGTGGTATCGCGCTGACCTCGACTGACACCTGTATCTTCTTCTGAATCTTCTTCGTTTTCTCCCGCAACACGTCCTCTAACTCCCCTTGTACGGTCATCAATATTCAACCGCGCTAGCAGTGTCCGCGCCGGCCCCGTCTCGGTCCATTCGGCTTCACGCGTTGCAGATCCAACCATTCCGTCATAGAGTGAAAGCATTGCCGGCCCAGAAAGAAGCTTGGAAAAAAAAAGGGCGTCGTTGGCGAATATGACAGTCAAGGCGGTTTCGCGTCAGTCCCTGACGGTCATCGACAACCGCACTGGGAAATCCTACGAGCTTCCGATTCAGCACAACTCTGTCCTCGCAACCGACATCAAGAAAATCAAGGCGCAGTCCCATAATGACCGTCCCGAAGATGAGACGGACCAAGGGTTGCGTGTATACGACCCGGCTTACATGAACACGGCGGTGGTGCAGAGCAAGATCACATACATCAATGGCTTGGAAGGGATTCTACGATACCGCGGCTTTCCCATCGAACAACTCGTAAAGAAGAGCAACTTCCTGGAGTCGGCCTTTTTGCTCATTTACGGCGACCTACCGACCGGCACGCAGTACAGCGCATGGCAGGATGAGATTATGCATCACAACTACGTCCACAGCGACATCGAGGGCATGTTCAAGTCGTTCCGTTATGATTCTCACCCAATGTCCATGTTGACCTCGGCCTTTGCCACCCTCGGCGCCTTTGCCCCCGAGGCGAACCCCTCCCTCCAGGGCCAGAAGCTGTACACCAATGCCGCGTCGGGAGATGTTGAAGCGCTCAAGGTACTCGACAAGCAGATCCTTCGAATCCTCGGCAAAGCGCCCACGCTGGCAGCAGCTTCGTACCGCATGCGACAAGGCCGACCTTTCAACCGACCGGCCCAGGGACTTTCCTACACCGGAAACTTCCTCTATCTCCTGGACAGCTTATCCGGGCGCGAGTATCGCCCACACCCGGTTTTGGAGAGAGCTCTCGACGCCCTGTTCATCATCCATGCCGACCACGAGGTGAACTGCTCGACCGCGACTGTTCTGCAGGTCGGTAGCAGTCTCGTCGACCCCTACAGCGTTGTCTCGGCCGGTTGCGCCGCCCTCTACGGTCCCTCGCACGGTGGTGCGTCCGAGAGTGCCATTCGCATGCTCATGGAGATTGGCTCCCCCGAGAATGTGCCCGCATTCATGGAAAAGGTTGAGAAGAGGGAGCGAGTGCTCGTTGGCTTCGGCCACCGCGTCTACAAGAATGTCGATCCCCGATCCACGGCCATCCGCGAACTCGCCGACGAGGTGTTCAAGGTGACGGGCCGCAACCAGCTGCTCGATACCGCCCTCGAGCTGGCCAAGTACGCAAGAGAGTCCGAGTTTATGCGCAGCCGCAACTTGTACCCCAATGTCGACTTCTACTCGGGCTTGATCTACCAGGCCATGGGGTTCCCCCTCGAGTAAGTGATGCAAACAGATACTCTCCTTTCTTCTTTCACAAAATAAAATCGCTAACCTTCATGTCAGTTTCTACCCCGTCCTCTTTGCCGTCCCCCGCTGTGTGGGTTGGCTGGCGCACTGGAGGCAGCAGATGCTCACCCCGTCCGGTGTCAAGATTTGGAGGCCGAGGCAGCTGTACCTCGGCGCCGGAGAGAGGGATTACGTCGAGGTCAACGACCGAGCTGAACCCGCAAACAAGTCCGTATTCGATGCTCCTGTTCAGGTCAGCCACGGCGGCGATAGCAAAAGGCACAGGCTCGCCACTTTCAAAGGCGAGACGGGCGAGGTATACAAGCCGAAGCTGTAGGATAATTGACGCCATGGCGGCGCATCGCCTTTCCCCGATTGCATACCACTGTATATATAGTTGTTTACATTATATCTTGCTGCAAGAGACGTTGACAACATAGTTTGTATAATATGCTCAATTTGCCCTTGCCCAGGCGCGCTCCTGTTGTACAATCATATTTTAACTGCTCTACCTCTTCCGTTGGTCGCCTTTTATCTGACGATACATTCAAAGCGTTATAGTCGATGAAAACCCCGCATGTGTAAGACTTTGACCCCGTTCCCCATATCATAGACGTACGGAAATGCTTTCAAGCAATTTGTTGGTGTTGCCCAAATAGCGACGCCTGGATATTGGAACCGTGCAAACCACCCTAACGCCCAAGCTGCACCTACAGCTTCTACTTTTCTTGCGTCATCTAGCGGAAAGTAGGGATAAGTCCCAGGTGATAGTTGTTTGCGGTAGCGCCGAAGAGGTACAATAGTTCTCACTTATGGTGACATTTCCGTCTTACGGCTTACTTCCCCTCTTGCCATGATGCAACCCTGCACATGAGCATTTCCGCCGAGGCTCCCTTGCTTTGCCGGTCTCTTGATAACTTATGGATCATAGAATATAGGCACTGATTCATCCTCTTAGAACTCATCAAGGATTTTATTACTACCTACCGCACAGCCAAGTCCGTCACCGCAGTCTGGGTTCTCGGCAATAATGTCTGCAAAATTGAAAACTCTACTCACCCCGGATTTTCTGCACGCTTTTGCAGAAGCCATAACACCCATCGGCAAACAGGAGCAAGTCGACAACTTTGGCGATGCTATACGTAAAGCTCTCTTCACTTCCGAAGGAAATCTATCGAGGTTCGAGGAAACAACAGTTGCAGCTCTCAAGATTATTAGCAAATATGGCCTGGAGAATATCCCGGATTGGATGCATTTATTACCCCCGGTCGAAGACTTGAACTTTCCCACGGAGGCTTTGGGGCTGCAGCTGGTGCTGGATCAGGGACCACGCATATTTTTGAAGGGCATTGATCAGAGATGGGTATCTGGTTACTTTGACGACATCGCAGCCAAATATGCATTGTCGCTGGAAGCCCTCGACCCTGACTTGCGCCCCAGCTCATGGACACGATGGAAGAATTCCGCAACAATCGAGTATTGGATCCTCCTCCGTCTGCTATATGGCGCACCTCTCGTTCACAATGAGAAAATGGCGGATCTTGCCGTGGCATTCACGGAAGAGACGCGGGTCGTGATTGAGCAGCATTTCAACACCAGAGACCCGATTCGCGATCAACCAGAAGTGCGCTGGGATTTGTTGGGGTTCCCCAAGATGCTCAAGTCCGGTCCGCCTGCGGGTGGATGCGACACGCCTACAGGGGGCTTCTGGATCCAGCTGCTGATGGACGTTCACAAGCCTCCACTAGACCGGTTCGGACGATATCCGTATCGGAACTGGGTCCTCGGCAGATCCATGTCACAGGAGGAGGAAGAGTGGCTTGAAGAATGTGATTATTTCAGGAGCCCTCCGGAAGAAGTGCTCACGAAAATCCACCGGGATATGGCAGAAGGAGTCTGGTCTCCGCTGGGAAGCGGGTGATGGAGGGACTGCAGAGGGGAAATGTATGTAGCAACTAGGAACGCAGAAGCGGCCTTGGGAAGATGTTCAAATACAAGTTAAATCAGATTGATACTCTGTGCACCTTGGCATATCGCGTAAAGAAGGATGATGGTAGACGTAGCAATATTGCGGATTCTATATTCCGAGGGAGCATTATAAAATAAAATAAATCTATCCTAAGACTATATGCATCTGGACATCCGGACGAATGGCTTCTACGAAGAATAGCGACCGACCAAGCCGCCAGGGTTCCAAGATCCAGAGAAACCATCTTGAGCCAAAAGATCAGTACCATCAGCCAGGTGTAGGGCGACGCGGGTGTCCTTGGAACAGAAACCGAAGCCCTGGAAGTTCTCAGGAGTCGTCTGAATCCAATGGATGTAATCTAAGCGTTGGAGATTAGTATACATGTACGCAAAAAATCATGGGGAATAATGTAGCCGTAGCACATACCTTGGCATTGGTAGTCGCCAGCGCACTTCTGGTAGCCGGGACCGCTGAAGAAAGCCCACGAAGCAGAGCCGTAGTAGTAAATATCAGATCCGCCCTGGACAAAGTTGGAGAGACCCATGTGGCACCTGGCGTCGCCGCCGTCGCACCAGGAAAAGTCCGGGTCACCCCATCCGTCAACGTCGGGAGTCCAGGGAGCCGGAGCAACCTGCTGAGCGTTGTCACCCTGCTCGTAGTTGGTCTCCGTCTGGAGCATGCTGACCACGACGTTCTTGGCCGATCGCAAGTTGAGCTGGTACAGCCACCAGTGCTCACTGCCGAGAGCGTGCAGCCATGTACCCTTGGTAGACTCGACGAGCGCACCACCCTTTCCAGCGATGCTGGAGCCGCCAGAGAACTCCTCGGTGATATGATCGGCAACCCAGTTCCATACGTTTTCGACGTAGGCAGACGAGTCCTTGGTGAAGTGCATGCCGATGAAAGCGGCCTGGCAGGTGTTGCTCGCATCACCGCAGCCATCGGTCAATGGCTGGGCGCCACGAGTACCGCCAACCGTGATGACAGAGTTCCAGAGGGCAACATCGCCAGCAGCCTTGCCGGCGGCATTGAACTGGACAATGATGGCTCCGGGAAGGATGTCGGCAACGGTAAAGCGCATGTCCTGGATCTGAGCCACACCAACATCGCCGGCCTTGCCAACCTGCACAATCGGCTTGGGGTCGGAACTGTCCTTGAAGAAATCGCCACTGCCGGAAATAGTAGACCAGCCCTCACCAACGATTCGAGACCCGACAGGGATGGTCAGTGTGGACTCGACACGGTAGTCGCCGTAAGGGAAGTAGGCAATCTTGTTGTTGTCGGCGGCGTACTGCAGAGCCTTGTTCAACGCATCGACCTCGTTGGTGCTTCCGTCGCCCTTGATGGTTTGGCCACCGTTCTGGTCAGGATTCTTGATGTTGACAAAGTCGGCCGAAGTGTTGTTGGCGAATGTGGGAGCTGCAACGGCGGGGATACGGCCGCCAGGGGCGACTGCTTCTGGGCGAGGCACGTTGGTAGTTGTGTCCCCATAGATGGGGTCACGACCGGCAGTGTTTCCATACGTAAATGTATCGACATGGCTGGCCTTGCCAATGGGAGTATTGTTGTCCGGAAGCTGAACCACATTCGAGTCGGTATCCTTGTCGAGGTTGTCAATAAGGAGCGAAGGATAGCCGGTCGAATCAAAAGTGACGCCGGAGTTGATTGACTTGGCATCAATGAGACCAATGAAAGGTGCGCCTCCAGTATGTCTGACGGCGGTGCCTACAGACTCGAACGTCGGGTCGAGGATGGTGATGTGTTACCGCCAGAGACGAGCATACCAACCGTGTTTTGGTAAAAGTAGACACTCTTGTACATGGCTTGCTGGTGACCATCGTGCCAGATTCCGTACTATGACATGGTTGTCAGCATCATATGCTCACTCCAAAGAGGCATCAACTCTCGACCTACCAAACCATTTTCGACGCGAACATCAGCAAGGCCAAGGGTAGAACCACGCTGCAACCTAATTCCAGAGTGCCCTTGGCCGTCCTTGGACTGGGGCATCTGGATTTTAATGTTCTGGAGCTGAGCCACCTGCGCAACGCCCCAGAAGAGAGCAGTAAACTCCTGGCCTGCATCTACGTTCGTGGTGTCTAGGATCACGTTCTTAACTCCGACAGCGAAGGAAATTTCCCCAGATTCGCCGACAGTGGGATCGCGGCCTTGTTAGTCGTTAGCGCAGTGTAGACTCATAGGATGGAGCACAAGCTTACCGTTAAGCAAGTTGTCACCAGAGAACCCGGCGGCAGCTTTGATAACCGGAGGCTACAGTGGCCAGTTAGCGCATGGCTTCCTAGTAGAGAGTTAAGAGATACGTACATCCGTCGCGTCACCCATGATTATGGTATCAGTCCGCAGATTGATGGTTTCGCTGACCTCATAAGTGCCAGGAGGCAAGTAAACGACCTGTTTGGGAATTACACGTTAGCTATTGTATCCATCAGTGCCAATTTGCACATCAATTAATATCAACTTACACGAGGCTCTGATGCAAGCCATTGCTGATGGCGACTGTTCCCATCCGTCCCTGCGTCAATGGCGTTTTGGATTGCGCCGCCATCTCCGGATTTTACCGTCTTGAATACTTCATATGCATCCGCGTTATCGAGGTGAGGAGCGATGCCCCTGAAGTCACCAGTATGGTCCATAGCAGCGTACCAAAAATCAGCTGCCTTAACCGAGCCACCAGCGGATGACCCGGACGGCGCGGCCATGACGGACGCCAGGGCCGTACCCAAAGCCAGGAGATACTTCATTGTCCCGGTGTAAGATGCAGTTTTGCCTAGACAATACAACCGTCTTCCTCCCTGTATCAGGGCGTACTTCCTACATATATACTCCGTATCGTCAGCGTAAACACTGACTCGGTCCCTTGGCGTGGCCGACATGCTCTAAACGATCCATCTATAATTTCCACGCGAGAGCTAAAATCGGCAGGAGACTACTTTTTTTTTCTTCTCTCGCCAACTCCGCCTTGCCTCTTGGGCTGGACTGTTCTTGGCAAGCAGGCCAGACTAACTCCGCAGTAGCTCCTTGCTACGCCGCACCTAAGCTGACAAACGCCTAGCAGACCGTGATACTGACTGCCGGATCTGTAGATATTCTTCTAGAAACTAGATACAAGGTAGAAATATTCTCTGATTTACAACCATATACAGTATTTCGTACTACATTTACATTAATCATGGTATCCGTCGTAATATGTGCTATATAACACTCTGTGCTTACCGAATCTACGACAGGCTATATGACATGCGGAGTACAGGGGTAATAGCCACGACCTGCCCTTTGTAGAAGGTATTCGTGTTATGCCACCATAGTTTGTTTGAAAGACGCTGCTCCTACAGCGGCTCCTTCAGCAAAAAAAGCTATGCATATATTTCTTCCTGCCCTTGAAACCAATAATAACCGCGGGTAAATTGTTTGTTATTCTTTTTTGCATTCTGTATTTCAGGGGCCCAAAAGTTCCGAAAGATCGCTGAGTTGTACTCCGTATAGGTAACAGTAGTCGTCTTAACCCCTACGCTAGGGTTGGACACCCAGTCCCCGGAACTAGTTTACAGCCCTACCATCACCAATGGTTTACTATGATGTGGTTACGGCATACGCCGCCGACTCGCCCTCGAACGAGTAGAAGTATTTTGGCCTATGTCCCGTAAGAACATGATCTAGTAATTGCATCGTATTGGATTACCTGACATTTACATAGTCTCTATTCTCATAGATTGGGCACAATCAACTTACATACTCTCTACCTAGGAAAGCTTAGTTTCCGACCAAAACGTCCAATCGCGATACAAGTATACCAATGGGATCTACGGATAGACAATGTATTTCGTACGAGAGCTATCGTTGCATTGCAGTAGTAGGAATCTCGCTTAAGTCTTCGGGGGGCCTTTGTGGGACTATCTTTCTAGCCTCGATATAATACTCCGTATGTTACTCCAAATAAAAGCATCACCGCGGCTAGCTAGTAAGCAGTCTTTACCTATTGGTGTATTTTCATTTCTCCGGCGTGTAGTCTATTAGTCTCCGACTAAGATATATGCGAGATCTACGGACTATGGTAGTTGGAGCAAGAGTTATTGTAAGGCTTTGCAAAGACGGCTATCACTAATACGCCATTGCCTACTCGGGTAATCCGTACTTCCTCCCGGGGCGAATTGCTATTGGATAACTACGTGTCGGTAAAGCATCATGCCAAGCCAAATATCCGCATTCTGCAATCATCGTGTTCTTTGGTTATTCGTGCAAGAGTACTGGAAACTTGGCCGACATTCCCCGATACAAGTACACAGAACTTGTAGGTCTTGGTTAAATAGGCACATGCCTTTCGATTCCCAAGGTCCATTTACCTAGCCTCTTATCTAGCTCCTTGCTTATATATAATTCCAGGTACGCTATGAATACACTTGACTTGCCTTGATTTCTTATATATTGCGTCGCATAGCAAACTTGGTATCAATTTCGAAATCAAGATTCCAACTTGAAAATATAAGTCCATGCGTACATAAGATTAGGAAGTGTAATCCTTACCCCCAACGACTAAGATGATCTACTGTGCCACGACACAGAAAGTCGGGAATCAATTACACGAGTTACTACTAGCGCTGAAACATAATAAGTCCCTTTGCCTAACCAGTCAAAGAATACATCACCGTCCCCCACTAGAAAACAGACCTATAGATCGCGATAGTCTTTTGCAGCTAAGTGCTACAATAGGCAGTGGACTACAAGATCCATTCCCCACACACCCTTGTTGGAAACACCACACTGCCGATGTGCCGTGTTCCGAGTTGGTAGGGTTGTGATGTCCTGCTCGCCGTGACAGCACCCGTATTCAGGAGAACGCATTAATATAAATTATTCGTTTTTCGTGCTTTTAGCATACCAACTACTCACTCCCTCCAGCTAATCGGGCGCATATACACACTACGTCTACATAAATATCAACACCAGCAAAATGGTTTCCCGCACTATTCTCCCTTACATGGCACTGCTGGCGTCTGCCAAAGCTCGCGACGTGCCAAGCGGAGTTAAATCGCTTTACGATGCCGTCGTGTCCCAAGGACAATGCAACAACATATTACAGGACGGATTCCTAAGCGCGGATGATGGCGACTACAGTAGGTAGTTTGTCCCCGAGATGAATGTTCTGCTAATCAACTTGATACAGGCTATGGCTATTGTGCAGACCATCTGGAGGATCAGGGAATCATCTATTTGCAAGGTCAAGGCGGGAATCTAGCGAACATGGATATCGACTGTGATGGGCTGCAACATGGAGAAGGTGACGATGGCCGCTGCGGAAACTCTGACGACACTCAATCCGAGACTGCTTTCAAGGACACTGTGGCACAGTATAGCAACGGCGTTGAGGATCTCAATGCTTACGTCCATGACTACGTCGTGTTCGGCAACTATGGTACCGCTGATGGCTATACTACATTCGACCCCGAGGAGCATGACGTCAAGCCTCTGAGTGTCATGGCCGTCGTCTGTGGCGACCAGCTGGTAGGTTTCAAAGAACCAAATCTAGATACAGAAATAGTATTGACATACAATAGATTTACGGAGTTTGGGGTGACTCAAACGGAGACGACGGGCCCCCTATTGTTGGCGAGGCGTCCATTTCTCTGGCAACCAGGTGCTATGGGACAGATATCAACGGGGACAACGGCCATGGAGAGCAGGACGTCTTCTACATCGCTTTTACTGGTGATGATGCTGTCCCTGGAGACCAGGTTAACTGGCAGGCTGGGAGTTCTGACGAGTTCCAAGAGAGCCTACAGGCATTCGGCGACAAACTTCTCGAGCGTTTCAACTAAGTATATGGATAGACTGATGTCGATTATTTGTAGATAATGGGATTCGCGTTGATATTTAACTTTCATGCTCGAAATCAGTAGCTATAGAATAAGAGGCTTTCATATGCTATGAGCATATTGTATAAGATAAACATGGAAATATTATACAAGATAAATAGGTATATTTCATAAGGTAAACATAGGTATATTGTATATGATACACATAGGTATGAATAATTAGCAAATTTCGGACACTATATTGTGCAGAAAAAAAGTACGAAATTTATATAGTCTACCTATTCACTATAGTAAGTAGACACGAAAGAAACTATATCCTGCAGCCGTGTAACCAAATAATATATATTGTTAGACACTACTTCGTCGCCTGCCAAGTTCACCACTAGACTATAGTTAATCTTCCTTTGTGCTAGGCCATACGGGACGTAGCTCATGTTAACTGATATAGCTTGCCTAACAGATATTAAATTAGTATATACTGGGAGATAGCTATAGGTATACTAACATAGCCCGGGGAGCAGGTGTATTCGGTCTTATAAGTTCCCCTGGTGGCACGGAGAGGATAGCTCCCATAACCGGATTATGGAATTCTGCACTCCAAAAATTTCCATCTGCGTAAGTCTCCCGTTGTACACGGACGAAGTGAACCCATGTATTGATTTCTTCGGGGGACGGCATACGCTCTGCTAGCCTCTGTGCTTTCAAAAACTTCGGGGGTTTGGCAAACCCTATAGCCCCTGTAATGGCTACCTCTTTGGTAGAGAAGTTTTGGAGATGTTGGTCCTTGTTCTCTTGAGGTAAGAACCATAAGTCGGTTACGATTAACTGAAGATCCTAGAAGAGATCTGATACTGCCACATGGCAAGGCTCGTCGATAAGTAATGGCTTCTTGCTTGGCTTTTATGGAAAGGGCCCAAAACTTTGGAGGGGGGGGGAGGTGGTAGATGAAGCCTTGCTCCCTGAGCGTTTCGTTGATACCATTGATTGTACGTCAGGCTCGGTTGGTGGCATAATACTATGTATCTCGTGAGGGATTGGTTCGGGAATTGATGGGATCGTAGAGTTTGCGATCCAAGAAAAAATGTCTTCCTCGGTCTTGTCGCTAAAATAACGAGCCGTTTCTTGTTGACACTGCTCGTTGAATACCTGCTGCTAGGTCGAGTTCATTGTAACGTAAACAAGTAGTATGAGGAGGTGTAAGGAGGAAGAAAATAAAGGAAGAGTAGGATGGGAGTGGCAATATATAAAAAGGCAAGTGTCTCAAAACGTTAGGCTCTACGTTGTTCCTTACGATCAAAACGTTAAACTTCCGTTGCCAACTTGAGTAGTAACCAACGGCCTCTTGCTTGGCTCGTGGGTTGGCTGCTTTCTCGAGATCGCGACTTACGGCAGGATACTGTTAGCTAATTGCTCCTCGCGTGAGGGATTGATCAATTGCTCCTAGTCGTTGCTTCATGTGATACCTAAATATCTCATGAGAAGACTAAATCTGGCAGCTACGCTTATTCTGCTGCATACTGCATTCGCAAAGCTGCTGCGTAGCTTTGCTTAATAGTTAGGAGAGAACAGATGGCAATGCTATGTATCCTTGTTTATATACTGCACGTAACAGCAGTTGCCCAAGTAAGATGTTGCATGATTGAGTAAGAACTTGACTGTACGTCTTTTAATCCATAGAGACATGAGACTAGATTACAAACACCACCAACTTTGTCAGTCACCACAAACGCCCGAGTGAGTCTGGTCTAATTGCATTCCATTTTATTATTTTACTGCCTTATATCATCATAGCTTGGTACCGAGTCGATGTACTTCTCCTCTCTAAGCATTACATCTATCGGCAGGTATAACCACCATCAATGACAATGTCGGCACCGGTGGTGTACGTGCTGGCGTCGCTGACGAGATAGACGTAGGCGCCCTTGAGCTCCTTGGCATCGCCGTTGCGACCCAGGGGGATCATGCCCATCCACAGCTTCTGCGTCTCGGCATCGACAAAGTCGGACAGGCCAGTGTCGATGTAGCCGGGCGAGATGCTATTGACGCGGGCGAAGCCGCGCCACTCGTTGGCCAGGGACCGGGCCATGTGGATGCAGCCGGCCTTGGCCACGTTGTACGACGTCTGCTCCTGGGGGTAGTTGGCGATGTGGCCCGACATGGACGCCGTGATGACAAAGGAACCCCGGCCTTGCTTCTTGAAGTGCGCGCCCACGGCCTTGGCGCAGTAGGCGGTGCCGTTGAGGTCGATCTGGATCACCTTGTCCCAGTCGGCCGAGCTGCCGTCGATGACTCCCGAGTTGGCCGTCGCTCCGGCGCTGAAGAAGAGATGCGTCAGCATTTACAGAGCATTATTGCGCAGGACATACTCCGTACGGAGTACTCCGTACTACTAGTCGGTATTATGCGAGTGTGTGTGTAGTACTCCGTAATCCGTACATAAATTCTCCGTAATCATGATCCGAGGAAAAACTTGCGTGAAAAAAAAAGGGGGGGGGGGGCAAAAATCATAGTGGGACTACGGAGTAGTAGCAGCGGGCTGACGAGTGACAAAAAAGGGACGGGACTCATTACCGCGCATATGGTGGTAGTAACTGTTCTGCTCTTTTGACACCGAGATGAGGGGCGGGAAAAGGGGGGACTGGGAGGGGCGGGGATACGGGAAGGAGAGGGGCAAACTCAATGTTTGCATATCGTTGGCGCGCCCACTCCCTATGTAGTTACGCAAAAAAAAAAAAAAGAAATCGTGACTTACTTGGCAATAAAAGCGTCAATCTTGCCGAAATCGCCAATGACGTCATTAACAAAGCGCTCGACGTCGGCGTACTCGCTGACGTTGACCTTGTAGGCCTTTGCCTTGACCCCGTACTTGGACTGGAGCTCTTCGACGTTCTTTTCCGCGCCCTCCTTGCGGGACGAGTAGGTGATGGCCACGTCGGCGCCCATCTCTGCGCACCCGCGAGCTGCCTCGATGCCCATGCCGCGGGGTCCCGACGCGCCCGTCACCACGACGGTCCGGCCCTTGAGGCTGAACAGGTCCTTGAGGGAGCTGGTCTGGGGAACTTCGTTGGGCATGGTGGCGGTAGTAGTGTTTGTTGTTGATTATATATATGCGTGTGTGTGAAGTAAGAAAGATGGACTAAGTGTGAGGAATTGGTAGAACGACAGAAGATGCAAGAGGAGGAAGAATACGTGGTTATATATATAAAGAAAGTAAAAAGAGGGGAGAGAGAGAGGAACGCAAACAAAGACAAATAACGACGTCAAGGTTTGGCAAGAAATCATGAGCCAGGCCAATATTCTAGGCAAAAGCGGGGAATCATTCGAGCTGAAGTCCGGCAAAATCGTGTTCGATCGATTTCCTGATGCCATATGGTAATACTGCAATAACTTCGATCCCACATTTTGGGAGGGGGATCCTCTTTTTGCTAATGGCTTTGCCAATGCTTATGCAAGGAGCCAAGGGAAAAAAAGGCATCGGATCTTAGCGGGTAATGCAGAGGAAATCGATCCATCTAGAACCATGATGCGGGCGAATGGTTAGTCGAGCAGTTGGCGTCCTGAGCTCATGCTGACCAAGAACAACGACTGCCCAAGTGTGTGTTAGGTAGTACTAGGCTAACCTTGATGACCAAAAATGCAGGCCATCCTTTCTAAGCTTCCACTTGTATGCTCAATATGCGGTTAAAAGTCCTTGTTAATATATTAGTAGATGATTGTCAATCATGGCCGTACTCACTGGCGTCTTCTTCTTCCACCAAGACGATGCTTGCCTGGGAAAAGCGCACATTCGCGTTGAAGCAAATCTACGTACTTGATCGGTTAATTGGCGAATATCAGATGCCGACGTGTGACGTTACCTCTGAATAGGCATACGACATCCTCTATCAAACTGCTGATTCATGTCTGGGTAATACAGATACTCATGGATGGACGGCGTGGAGACCAGGCGGCCTCTATTCAAAGTGTATTGCCTTGACCAAGGCAACAGCACGTCCTGTCTGATACAAACTGGCTCGAATTTGCCTTTTACGATATGCCGTACAAGGTTAGTATGGGCCGATTCCCATACATTTGTGATGATGTCTTCGTAGGCTGGACAGCATCGGCCGTGATCCCCGGTTGGGATCTTCTACTTTCTGTTCGATGCAAAGACTACTGCGCAAGCTTGTCTTAGTGGCAAAAGGTAGATGGGAAATTAACAAGTGAATCAGCTCGATGTTTTGAAAGCGTTACGTGATGTCCGCCTTTTCAGCAGTGGCCACCAGCTTTGTTCGATACCGGCGGTGATCGCTCAAGCGGTCACGACCACTCGCATACTCATCTATAGTATAGCTGGGGGACTGGGAACGTCCACAGCACATCGGCACACAACATGGTGAGAATCTAGATAACACCCATACAGTATGCGGTACTTTATACCCCGTGCCTACTATCTGCGTTGCTAGAGTCTCTGCTCTTGAAGTGTGGCTGGCATTGAGGCGGCTATCGCAGAGACAGCCCTCAAGAAACATACAGGCTGCATTACGCATGTTAATTTAAGAACACCATGGAGGCCGTGCTGTTGTAGAACTCAAACGCTGGCGGTAAGTTTTATATAGAGGTTTTTGCGAGGTTTACCTCGACAATGAACTACGCGCGATAAGGGTGAGTACCTGGCTGGCCCCATTTGTTTCCCTCTTCATTCTCCCCACCACATGAGCTGTGCATTCCATACAATTTATAAAGCCGGTAGATACAAGGAACTATGAACAGATGCAGGCGAATCAGGTAGGAGTAGCACCTGTACTGGCCGAACAGGACGCAAGCAGCTGCTTGGGGCGACCACCCGGAACGGCGTCTGATGGATTCTCGGAGAGCCCCAAATGGTCAAGACGTGAGCGGCATGTCCAGGGAACCATTTAAAGTAGCTGTTTTGAGCAGCATACACGATAAATGGTCTTCTGATCAGTTGCTTGTCATCGGCTGCGTCCGGGCTGTGACGCTGCATAGTCATCAAGGTTGATGACCAGCATGGGTTGGTTCTACTTGACGAGTTGAGTATCAACCCGGCATACGCTTTCAATGAGTCGTAAAATACATACAGATTCTTAATTATATGTCTTGTTGGAGGGCTTATTACAAGATATAATTATGCGTTGAACATTGCAATACACTGTGTGCTCCCTGGGGTGGCAAAGGTGGTGAGATGAGCTTGGCATAGAGTTAACTTTCTGTTTTGCCCTGCGGCGTCTTGGATTGCCGGTTGATACTCACCGGGTTCACCGGGTCAATTGAAAACTCCTGGTACGTTGGGTCACTTCTTTACTTGTTTTCTTTCATGGTCGTGTGAGACGTGCTGTCAGGCTTCAAATGAGCCCTTCGACGTGATAGTTAGCGGAAGCTCTGTTCCAAGCGCATAAGGCTCTGCTTTTGTCTTTATAATGTGGCACATGGCTTTAGTCCTTGGAAAAGGGTGAGTCTCATCAACTACTGGTACATGCCGGCTGATGAGTAGGGTTGATAACTTGATTTATCGGGAAACCGGCCACAGCCATGGGTTGGGCCACCACACAATTTCATGGAGAAATACGAGGATAAAAACTATGTACAATACGCAATTCATGCTTGGTGAAAGGACCAAAGACTTTCTGCATCACCAGGCCATTTACTTAGCCAAGTCTAGAGTATTTAGTCTTCATGATGTTGTTTGCAATGGCAGAGGCAACCACGCCTGCGCGGGGGAGAAATACTTAAGCATCGTTCATCATGGGCTGTGTCTTGGACAATCTATAAAATCTTTCATATGCAGGATGAATTTATACAGTATTTGCAATATCTACACTACATGGGAGAGCAATAACAAATCTATATTCACAGTATCGGCTTCTAAGTTAGTGGTCCAGGCTTGTGGGCTCGTGTTTAGAAACACAAGCCTGCCATGAACCATAGGAGATTCTATAATTATCAACCCTGATACATTTCATGCACTTCTGCCAGTAAATTAGTCGCTTCTTGGGGGATTAGGGTGATAACGGTGCCTCAGCAAGGTTATGTAGTGATGTAGTTGCGAGGAACTTGTGCCATCTCAGCATAAACCACCAGCGGAACGCATACCCTAGAGAGACGTAGACAAAGTTATCTCTGGCTAGGTATAAAGAACTAATTGAATAAGCCTGTATTTGAGAAATTGTCATTTAGATTTAATATTAAACACAAGTGTTTGCGATACGGCCGCCAACTATCCGACGTTTGTCTTCGTTTGCATAAACAATATGCACATGTATTACAGCGTACAGAAAAAATAACATATATGTTCACATTAGGACAAGGTGAAATGGGCATATCGGGAGTAACAAATATCTTCTAAGATGTCAATAATTGACGAGTTCCTATGTCCTGACCGTGATGGTAATATCACATATTCATGACTACTCTTTGGCCTGGACATGCTCGCTATTTTCTTGTTACCGCTACATGGTGCTCAAAGCGGTTGGCTAGACTACTATCTCTTAAGACAAACAATGCTCAATCCCAACTCAGGTCAAGTTTTGTCTGGTATCACAATAGGATGGTCCAAGATGTGTATACTCCGTGTAGAATATCCGGTTGCTTCTCTAAGAATAGGTATTGCCTCCTACACATAGGCTGAGTGGTACCAAACGAGTCATTCGCATATACCCTGGAAGTAGGCACGTATAGATACGAGCAGGATATACTAGGTACATTCCAATATAATAGTGGTAGGGAGATGGCTTGAAGCGGGGGACGATGTCGTTCATCTTCTGAACTAACACTGAGAACATGTACAATCTTTCCATCTCACATTTAGCACAAGGCTCAGCTTGCCAAGTATCCAAGCCCTCCTGATAAGTTGAAGGTCCCACGGCACTGACCGAGGACATATCTTACATGATCATATTCACCAAGACCATGAAGTAGAAGAAATGTGACGATAGGCCTTGGCATGGCCTACACTTCATCACATTGTGTTTAGCGCAAGACGAACAAAAGCCATGGCAGTTGTTTACCCTCGGGAAGCCCATGGTGGACCATTCTATACCCGTTGGTGATGCTGAATTCAGACACTACAAATCCCATCAAGCTTACTGCCTAAACTAAACCATACACAAACATCCAAGAAGTAGTGTCAGTCACCCTGGTGACGCCACCGGTGAGCCGATTAACTCATCAACAAGCCGGGTAGGTAGCCACTTTGCTTCCAAATCCCATTGTTGGTGACATCGCGACAAGGTAGTTTTTTTCTCCTTCTTTTACCGCGGGCCGGTAAGCAAATGCCTTGGGACTTTTTTCTCCTTTCTTCCCTTTGGGACTTTTCAGCAGGATGATTCCGTGCTGGACCCTTCCCGGTCCTCACTGGGAATAGTTTAGTCGGAGGTTTTTTTTTTCTTTTTTTCTTTTTTCCCATCACGTCGGGCCTCGATCTAGGTGAAGAGTTTTCACTTGGGTCCCCCGAAATATGGCCTCCGTCTCGGCGGAATCCATCAAAGACTTTTTCTTACTTTTGCTCAGCCTAGTGAATAGTATGGAGTATAGCACGCATAGCTGGTGGATGACTCTTTTTTTCTTCTCTTTTTTCTTTTTGCATCGGAACTGGGAACTCCCGTGTGGATAGTGGCAAAATCACGTTTGTCCCCCTCCCTCCCTTTCTCGGGAAAGTATTGGTACTACAACCTTTCGCAAGGCACTACAATATTCATCACGATCTACCTGGCATATGGGTCGAATACGAACGGAGTATTCCGTAGAGAGACCTTGACCATGACTGTTATTTAATTCCAAACTTGAATTTCATCGAGGGCATTCATATAATGGAATGACGAATTACTCCGTAGACAACTAAGGAAAAACCACGACTTGGATCAAGGATTGAGCTTGACTCGGGCATCGTACGTTCTGTGGCTAGCACTGCTGCCAAAAGGTCAGGCTGAGTGATATTGCGTGCGGCGGTGAATTCGGGGAATGAGGATCGACTTTGCTGCCCCGGCGCTATGCGGCTACCGGCACTGGGGGTGGGATTTTTGTGAGGGCTTTTGTTTACTCCGCATGGACCAGGTCAGCCTGAGAGAGGGGACCGGGAGAGGGCAGAAGACGACTCCCACCACTACCACGACGGAATACAAGGTACGGAGCAGTTCCGTCCTATCGCATCACATCCAATGTCACCACGTCATAGCACACCATGTAAAGGAAAGTAAAAAAAAAGAGGACTCCCCTCCCGATATCCACCTTGCAAGGGTTGTGCTGCCCGTATTCCGAACAAGAAAAACGCATCGACAATGCCTGTTACCTTTCCCAGCAGAGTGGGATCGAGAACGCAACCTTTTTGCTTATTTACCCACGGTAAATGATGGAGAAGGCAAAAAAAATTAAGGTAGCGTAAGTCTGCATGTGATCTTAGCTGCCATTGTAACCTCGGGGCGCTCTAAGCGAACCCTCTGCGTTGTAACCCGTACTATCATCAGTAGTAACCCGTGGATTTTAGACTATCTACGGAGTCCTATTACTACGATTACTGCTATACTACTGCTGGGTACCACTCCGTAAGCCAGGAAAAAAACATGGGGTTGCGGGGAACTCGTTCGTGATCAGCCTCGACTGTTTTTTGTTTCTCGGGGCCCCGTGGGGGAGGAGAAAGGTAATCTCAATTCAAGTCGGCTTTCATTGGAGCTTGGGAGTTTTAAGCTGGGTTAATGAGAGGGGTGCCGAGGGTATCGCAGCGCCAAATGCCTTGGGTAGCTTTAGAGGTTTTCGAACGCGCCCGCACGCGAGTCTGGGGGATCCCCCGATTTGGACTTGGCGAACCCCGGATTGAGAAGACGAGTGTCTAGCACCTCTAAGCAGCCTTTTAGCAGATGTTAGCAGCCAAGCTACCAAACAAGCTTGTAATCCGCAAGAGTTGTGTGAGCATATGTCGACTGGAAAAACCACCCGGAGCCGGCACTCTATGCCGAGGTCGTGCGAGGCTTGCGAGTTGTGCATCCTTCCTCTCGTGACTAGCGTGCAGATTTCCCCCGCGTGTTAGCTGTCTTTAGTTGGGGTGCGGATAGTGATGACAGGGGTAAAAGGGGCGTGTGCGTCTTTTCCATGCGGGGGAGGCCGACAGGGGTAGAGGAAGAGGATCGCGAGCAGGGGAGGAAGAACAGATGCTACTATGCCAGCAACCAAGGTAAGCTCGACAAAGTTCGCGACCTCGATGGCGTGGAAGAAGAGAAAAAACCGCTGCACATATTAGTTCGGGACCGAACCTACCAGCAGCGTTGTTTTTCCTTTTCGTTTATTGCCTGCCTTAACCACCCCCCACTTCTCTTGACGTCTTGTTCAAGTTGTTGTTGTTGTTGTCTTCACGCAGCACACAAAGTCGTCTCTGTTTGTGCCAACGAACAAGGACAGACACAAGACAGAGAACAGGCACAGACACCAACAATGCGTTTCTCGACGCTGTGCGTGGCGGCACTGGCCCCCTTGGGCGTGCTGGCCGAGAGCCAAGCAGCAAACGCCCCCTCCCAGCCGGAGCTGCAGCTCGTCGAGCTCCTGGACAAGCACAACCTCGCCCTGGTCCCGCGTTCGGAGCTGACAGACGTCCTCTCCGAGCTCACCCAGCTTCTCAAGGAGGAAAAGGCGGAGAAGGCGGAAAAGGCCAAGAAGTCGAAGCTCGCGTCGGCCCTGCGCAAGAGGCAGCAGACGCCGGGTCCCAACACGGTCAACACCAACGCCGCGCCCACCAAGCCGGCGCCCGTCACCACTGCGGCCCAGAACACTCAGCAGCCCAGCGTTGAGCCCGAGCCCAAGCCCGAGCCTGAGACCAGCAGTAACAATGACAACTCCGCGCCGACAAACATCTTCAACCCTCCCGAGGAGACCAGCACCCCTGAGACGTCCAAGCCTGCCGAGGACCCCAGCCCGGTAGAGCCCAGCCCCACGCCTAGCCCTACGGAGAGCGACGATGGCGGCGACGACAACGGTTCGTCCGGCGGTGCTGACCTCGGGGACCTGCTCGGCGACATTCCCGGTTTGGGTGACCTGGGTGATGCCCTTGGCGGACTGACCAAGATCCTCGGCGGTCTCGGTGACCTGCCCGGCCTCATCAAGGCCCTCGAGGGTCTCCTGAGCGACGAGTTCCTCCAGGCGCTGCACGACGCCATGGTCTACCTCGCGCAGACCCTGCGTCCCCCGGTGCCCAACACGCTCAGGAGCCTCCTCGGCCGCGTCGGTCCCCTCCTCGATCTCGTCGAGGAGCTCAACCTCAAGGAGCTCGTGGACAAGCTCAAGGACGTCGACATCCCCAAGCTGGCCGACGCCGCCCTCAGCCTGCTCACGCCCAAGAATCTGGAGAACATCGAGAGCCTCGTCACCAACGGCGCCACACTCCTCACCCCCTCCTTCGTCAACCAGACCCAGTCCCTCATCAACGACGCGTCCCCCTTGCTCGGCGAGCTCGAGCCTCTGCTCAAGAAGCTCACCGGCCTCGACCTCGAGGGTATCCTCGACGCCCTCGACCCTCTTCTTACCAAGGAGTCTATCCAGGGCATCGTTGGTCTTCTCAACAACGCAGAGGACCTGCTCGACAAGGATACCGTCAAGAGCATCAAGTCGCTGCTCAAGAGTGCCCAGCCCCTCATTGACACCCTCGGCGACATTGACCTCAAGGGCGTGCTCGACGCCGTCAAGCCTCTGCTCAGCAAGGAGTCTATCCAGGGCATTGTCGGTCTGCTCAACAACGCCGAGGATCTCCTCGATAAAGACACTGTCAAGAGCATCAAGTCGCTCCTCAAGAGCGCCAAGCCTCTTATCGACACTCTGGGCGAGATCGATCTCAAGGGCGTGCTTGACTCGCTCAAGCCCCTCCTCACCAAGGACTCCATCCAGGGCATCGTCGGTCTTCTGAACAATGCCGAGGACCTGCTCGACAAGGACACCGTCAAGAGCATCAAGTCTCTGCTCACCAGCGCCAAGCCCCTCATTGACACCCTCGGCGACATTGATCTCAAGGGTCTCCTCGAGTCCATCAAGCCTCTCCTCACCAAGGATTCGGTCAAGGGCATCGTCGGCCTGCTCGGCAACGCCGAGGAACTGCTCACTAGCAAGTTTGTCAACCAGACCCAGACCCTTATCGGTGGTGCCGTGCCCCTGGTTTCTTCGCTCAGCAAGGTCGACCTCCCCTCCCTCATCGACCAGCTACAGCCCCTTCTCAAGGAGCTCGGCAAGCTCGATCTCGCCAAGCTCGTTAAGCAGGTCGGTCCCATCCTGGACGAGATTAGCAACATTGACCTGGCCAAGCTCGTCAAGCAGATCTCTCCCATCCTGGATGAGGTCAGCGAGCTCGACCTCAAGGAGCTGTTTGACGCTCTCGGTCCCCTTCTCAAGCCCGACTCCATCAAGGGCATCGTCGGTCTCGTCGGCAACGCTGAGAATCTCCTCACCAGCAAGTTTGTCAACCAGACGCAGACCCTTATTGGCGATGCCGTGCCGCTCGTCTCCGCCCTCGGCGAGATTGACCTCAAGAAGCTCATTGGCCAGCTCAAGCCGCTGCTCGACGCTCTCAGCGACATTGACATTGAGGATCTCGTTGAAAAGGTCAAGCCGCTGCTCGACACCCTCACCAAGATTGACCTCAACGGCCTGGTCAAGAAGCTCATGCCCCTGCTCGATTCGGTCGATGACATCGACATCGAGGGCATCCTCGACGTCGTCGTGCCCTACCTCAAGCCCGAGAGCCTCAAGGGCGTCTTCGGCCTGGTCAAGAACGCCGAGGACCTGCTCACCGACAAGTTTGTCAACCAGACCCAGGCCCTCATCGGCGGCGCCGTGCCGCTCATCGAGGTCCTCGACAAGATTGACATTGAGGGTCTCTTCAAGATCATCGAGCCCATCCTCGACGACCTCGAGGGTCTCGACCTCAGCGGTGTCGTGGACGCCGCTAAGCCTCTGCTCAAGGCGCTCAAGAAGATTGACGTCGAGGGCATCGTCGACCAGGTCACGCCGCTCATCACCCCCAAGAGCGTCAAGGGCATCATGGGTCTCCTCACCAACGCCCAGGAGCTGCTCACGCAGACTTTCGTCTCTCAGACTTCCGAGCTCATTGACGACGCCACACCGGTAAGTTTTACACCTTTAAGAAAAAATTCATTACGGCAAAGGAGAATAAGAACAAATGCTAACTTTTTTCACAGCTTGTTGCCACCGTGGCTGACCTTGTCCATGCTATCCTCAAGGAGCTCACTGGATAAAAAAGGGACTTTATGAGTGAAAATGTTGGTCATGGCGGGATGCGCCAGGAGTTGAATGGCAGGCGGGATGATTTAATGGGTAATATAGCCTGATGAGTGCACGCGAACGATACCTTTAATGAATAAACGTAATTATTTTGCTTTAATTTTTTCATTTTTTTTTTTCACTCACTTCTCGTGGCAGTGAGACATGTACCCATGCAACCGTTAAATAGCTGGGTTAGCCTTGACGTCCTCATGTGTGTGAATTTCTGTATACGCTATTGGCCTACGTAGGGATTACCTTAGGCCTTAGACTGTCTTATCCGACGGTAGCTTATGTACTATTCTTCTATCCGCGCTAATGATTTAGCTCACGTTATCACCCAAGTGCCCGGGCAAATATCCAAGACGCGCCCCTTATTGCAGCACACCAATGTGATGAAAAGATGGAAAACTCGAGTACAGTCGTGTGTCATTATCAATACTATATAGACATCAATCATTACGAATTATAGGTTTCCTCATCAATTATCCGTTCCCTCGTATCCCAGACTCTCGTGTCCCCCCATCAAGCAGGCTTTCCATTTATAATTCCTCCCCCCCCTTTTCCACTAAGCCCTCTTGGCCTTGGCCTTTGCGCCGAGCTTGAGCATGCTCCACATAAAGGCGCTCTTGGGCGCGGTGCGCTTCATCTTCTTGCGCGTGCTGGTGTTGTTGTGGTGAGGCGCGTTGTCGTCCCAGTGGCCCATGATGCCGTCGAGCAGGGTCGAGTTGCCGACGACGTCGCCAAAGATGTCGAGCAGGTTGTTCTTGTTGTCTCCGTCGAGGACGCCGCTGAGGACGCTGCCGAGCAGGCTGACGACGGGGTAGGTGAAGGTCAGGTGCTTGGAGACGAGGACCTCCTCGACGAACTTGATGTGCTGGCCGTTGACGACGGTGGCGTTGCCCGTCGCGTTGAACTCGACGACGCCCTTGGACAGCGCGCCCTTCTGGCTGTCGAGGATGGCCGACAGGTTGGGCACCAGCTCGTTGAAGTACAGGTAGCCGTCAAAGTTGTTGGTGTTGTTGCCGGGCTTGAGCTCTACGTCGTAGACGTTGACGAGGCCGAGCTTGACGTCGCCCGACATGAGGTTGAAGGTGATGTTGCCGAGGCCGAGGGTCAGCGCGCCGGCGTTGGGCAGGTTCAGCTGGCCCTTCATGTTGGGCCCCGTGTGGTTGTCCGAGAGCATGAATCCGATGTCGATGACGCCGAAGCCCTTGAGGTAGTCGAGGGCGGGGATGTCGATGGTCTTTTCCAGCTTGGGGTGGTACTTGAGGGCCCCGAGGCGCACGTCGGGCTTGGCCTTGACCGAGACCTTGCAGGTGGCCTCGTCGAAGACGGTGTGGAACCACTTGACCAGCTCCTTGTGGTTCTCGACCTTTACCTTGGCCCTGTCGACGTGCACGCCCGTTTTGTGGTAGACGTGCTGCTGCGGCAGGGGCAGCTCGAGGAAGGGGTAGAAGTCGCCGTTGTCGTCCTTGTTGTACAGGCTCAGGTCCATCGGCTTGATGGTGGCCGGCAGGGGAGTATCCAGCGACGTGTCGAGCGTCACCTCGATCAGGTCGGGGGCCAGGGCGCGCAGGGCACCGCCGTAGACGGGCAGCTTCTGCCCGCTAACGATGCTCTGCACAATGGCCGGGATAATGACCTTGAATCTGAAGTTTCCCCCCTCGTTAGCAATCTTTCATCTTCATCTCATTTCTTTTCCCGTAACCGTCTCATTATTGAATAACACGATAGCGAACGGGTAATGGTGGTTTGCGCTGGTTCGACTTACAGGAGGGGAAGGAGAATGGCGAGGAGAATGACAAGGACAATCAAGTGCACCCACCACCATTTCTTGTAGTGAGCCTTGACCTTTTGCCAAAACGTGAGCTTCTCCTCCGGCGGCGTCTTTTCCACGACGTGGTCGTCCTCTGAAGGCGTCGCACCACCGTCCCTATCTACGGTGGCAGCATCATCGCCAGCTGCTCCGTTGGCGACGGGAGCATCACCAACAACATCGTCATCATGCTGAGCACGCGACGATGTGGCCATGGTATCCTGGTGATGTTGTGCAGCTTCTCCGGACATGATGACAGGATTATCAAGAGAAGATTGGAGTTGTCTTTGGAATTCAACTGCAAGAAAGAGTCTCCCAAGCTCGCCTGTCAGTAGGGGGGAGGTGGATACACTCGAGTTGATTAAAAGAAGTGCGAACGAGCTTTACCAAAGGGTCCTTGTCTTCCTTGCTGCTCGTGTCTCCTCTGCTGCTAACCTACGCAGCAGCTTGCCATGCTTCCTTTGCGCATCCCATCCACGGATATGCAGAGCCTGGACAAGGGTAGCATGCAAGTTCGGATAGGGATACCCCCCTCGCACCGCTAATGTCACTCTACCCCCGTAGAGCCGTAGAGCCATCGCCTTTTAACCCCCGGCTATTGCCCACCTTTAAACCGTACAGGGAAGATTGGCCGAGATGCTAAAGAAGCGTGATCCTACTGCTTTAGGACTCTTGCTGGCTGCGGGGAAGCCCAAAGCGGCATCAATCGGCGCGCCAAATGCGCGTGAAAGTGGTCTGTTGTGTGTGTGTGCGTCCCACTTGCAAGGCAACCCTTAGCAGCTCTTCTTTTACGAAGCAAGGAAAAATCCCCAACTTTTCACTCGACAGCATTTTGCTCAGTAGTTCTGCGAGCTAAGGGCTACGTAGGTTGCATTCGGGCAGCAGGCATCCCTGCCCACAGCATGCAGTGATGTGCAAAAAAGACTTTCTCCCCACAGACCACCTACTACCTGCATCCCTGTCCTGGGGGAAGCTCGAGTCACGGCAATTCTTTCCCGAGGGAATAATCGGGGGGACCGTGGCAATGGGTGGTGGAGTTTTTTGTTTGTGTTCTTGTTTTTCTTCGTTTTTTCATCGAGTCAACTGATCTCGACCGTATTTGCAATCCTCTCCTCCTCTCCTCCTCTCCTCTTCTCCTCTATCCATTGCGCGTTTTCCCCGCACGCAGCGTCTCTTCGTCTGTTCTCTACCCTTGCAAGTTTTTGTGACTAGGCCTGATAGTCGCGAACGAGGGGACTAAACCACCACACTCTGTCATAACCAAGGTTGAAAAGAAATAAAGCGACAAGGTTTCTCGGCAAGAGCCTTTTCATGTGAACAGGGCCTGGCTCCCGGGACGTTCTGGCCGCCACATCTTACCGTGGGCTTTCTTACGGAGTACACCTTGGCCGGCCGGGGGTGGGTTAGGGCTGGGACAGTGAGGGGAGAGGTGACCGGGGTTGGGCCTGAGCGCGTTTTCATGGTACTTTTGAAAGATATGACAACATATGTGTGGAGGATGTGCGCGATCGAGGGAGGAATCAGCCATTCATCGTCTTGTTTCTCTACCGAGGGAGAACGGAAACATGTGTCTCCTGCCGAGTCTTATGATGGATAGTAGGTAGTTGCAAGGTGTTTTCTCGACTCATCACATCGTGTTGCAGAGAATGCGTGAAAGTCGAGTTGAATCAATAAATCAGAAACTATGTATTCTATCCCTTGTAGAATATGCCTATGCTATTTCGTAACCATTGTCCCGTGCCATTGTGTGCCGTCATTCAGCTTGAAGCCATCATGTCTATTGTGCAGCCTTGTAATCAACCTGACCCTCGTACGTCAACACGCCCGCCCGGTGGTAATACGTCTTGGCTCGCGTGTACGGATCAAGCTTCCAGTAATTATCACGGAGCTCCGCCGCCAGCTCCCTCCTCTTGAGGTCCACGGCTTTGGCGGTTTCGGACTCGGGGCTCTGCGCCGTCCACTCGACGGTGAGCTGCTCGAACCTGGCCATGAGCTCGTCGCGGGCGGCCTGGATGCCGTCGCGCTCTTCCTCGAGCTCCATCCTGTCATTCTCGCCCTTTTCGGGCTCGAGGTAGCTGTACTCCCACGAGTCCTGTCCGCCGTAGCGCGTCTGCAGGTTCTCCTTGGAGATGAACTTGAGCAGGTCGGCCGACTTGTTGGTGAAGTTGATCTTGGAGGCGATGACGGGGTCCAGCCAGCCCTTGATGATGCTCCAAACACCTAAAACTCGGTCAGTGTCTCTGGATGATATAAATATTTAAGATACTGCTCATGATCACGACTTACCCCAGAAAACGAATGGCGCGTTGTGAATCAGCACGATGCCGAGCGTCTCCGGATACCGCGCCTCAAACACCTGGACGAGGAACTTGACGACGTGAAAGTCCATGTTCTTCAGCCCGAAACCCGTGAGATCGAAGATCAGGCAGACCTTGTCCTTGGGCGACGTGGCCATGGACCTCAGGCTCTCGATGTTGTGCAGCACATACGTCTCCATGGACTGCGACGACTGCTTCCCGGGGTCGTGCAGCTTGACCCTGATGACATAGACGGGGCGGCCCTCCTTGTCGGTGCCACGAACGTAGCTCTTGCCCGAGCGGTACTGGCTCACGAAGCCCTGCTCGTCAGCGGTGGGGGACGCCTTGAGCCCGACGCTCTCGCCCGTGTAGACGACGTCGCGATCAAGGTTCCTCTCCTCGCGCCAGTTGATGGCCGACAGGAGCATGGTCATGGCGTTCTCCACGTCCCACTTGCGGGCTCGCAGGAAGCGCAGGACGGTCACGTCCGGGTGCTCGGCGAGGTTGAAGCACCACAGGCGCCTCTTGAAGTCGGCGGGCGACTTGTTGCTCAGGTGCTGCCAGTACTCTTTGCTCTTGCTCGGCACCTCGCTGTCGTCGAGCTCGGTGCCGCACAGGCGTAACAGGTGAACCCAGGCTTCTTGGAGCTTACGCTCCTCCTCGACGGTGAGGTTGCCGACCGTGCCCGGTTCATTGGACAGGGTCATGGCCAGCGGTTCCAGCTTGGTTGCAGTCACTGTTGTCGTAGCCATGGTGAAGAAGAGAATGAAAGAGAAGTTGAAAAATAAGAGAATCAGGTATTCACTGTAGATGGGAGATTGTGAATGGGTGAACTTGAACTTGATCAGAGTCAGTCTCTAGAGATTCATCTATCCTGTACCCCGTTCTGAAGTTATATTTCACAAAGTGATGAAGTACATACTCTTGCTCGTAGCATATATATGCCTGTGAAGCATCACCTCTCCCCCCTGAGAAGATCAAAGGGAGCCTCGGAATAGAATAATCCTGGTCCCGATGGGTCGCGTTTCAAACAGGACAGAGGCTTTGACGTGAGGTCTACTGCATGTACGTCAGATTCGAGAACCTGGATTGTCGCAGCGAGTTGAGGGGTTCGGCCTCGGAAAGTACATCCAAATCGGGAACCAACGCCACTAGACGGGGGGTATCGTGCTTGTGTAGTAAGGAGGGGGAAAAAGGTAAAAAAAAGGGAGGGTAAGGTGAATGAAATGTGCGTAGGTGGTAAGTAGTAAGAAGGCTATGCGAGGCTAGCGACTTGGGCCGGGCGGCGCTGCACCCCGCACGGGGGGGGTCGTCCCCCAGATTGTCAGATTCTGGGTCAGATTCTGGGTCGGGGTTGAAGGAGAGGGAGGGGAAAAAAAGCTTTTTGGAGACGGAACCACGTGGAGCTTGCGAGGTTGCGAGCTCGACATGGCAGGAGGTCGTGTCACACGATTGGGGAACCGGCGATGGGAACCTCGGAAGTAATGGCTAGGTGCGGATACACTTGTGAATGTTGTACAGCACAGGTCAAACCAGGAGTGGGTGACGGATCCATGCATCTGCGATTGTATCGTACGCTTGTTTACGCCTTTTCTGTGTCCCTGGATGTTGGTCATGATAGTCTAGATAATCTAGGATCGTACTACGTCCATGTGCATATTTCGTGTGTATGGATCATGTATAATTCATGGTTCTTCGTGTATATCATATGGTAAAATCAGAAATGAACACAACATTCACTTGAGGAGATGCGAAAGAAAGTACACATATCGTGGATACTAGAATCGGTAGTTGGCAAAAAAATAATACAAAACTGGCATTGCGCAAAATCATATACAGCTTCACATCGTAAAACACAATCCATCTAGCTCATCACCAGATCCGTCGATACGTCTCCCCATTTCGCCCCGGCAATGTCCGCAAAGTAATTCTTCTTGGGCGTCCACTGCCCCGTCCCCCCCTTGGGCAGCACACTGCCGACGTTCTTCAGGTACGTCGAGCTCAGGCTCATCATGGGCTTCTCCGGCATGTCTGCCGCGTCGCCGCCGGCCACCCTGGGCACCACCACCTCGGCGCCCTTGGCCCGCATGTTCTTGAGCACGCGCAGGAAGATGCGGATGCTGACGTCGGCCCCGAGCGTCCACGAGGCCGCCTCGTAGCCCGTGATGAACAGCAGGTTGGGCACGTCCTGCAACATGGCTGACTTCCACGCGAACCTGTCCGCCGGCGCGAACCCCTCGCCGTCGACGCTGAACCTGATGCCGCCGCCGAACTTGAGCTTCAGCCCCGTCGCCGTGACGATGACGTCCGGGTGCAGCACCTCGCCGGACTTGAGCACGATGCTCTTGCCCGTGACCTCCTGGATGTGGCCCGTCACCACGTCCGCCTTGCCGGAGCGCAGGGCGGCGAAGAAGTCGCCGTCCATGGAGGCGCAGAAGCGCTGCTCCCATGGGTTGTACCGCGGCTTGAAGTGCGGATCCCACTTGATGTCCGGGGGCAGCTGCCTCATGGTGGTGCGCTTGATGACCATCTTGGCGATGCCCGGACAGGACTTGCAGAACAGCGTGGTGATGTAGCTGCGGAAGAGCCACATGAGGCGGTTGACGAAGTGGGCGACCGAGGCCGGGAGCAGGGCGAAGAGCAGCGTGGTGAGCAGCTCGTTGGACGGCAGCGGGAATATGTAGCCGGGGCTGCGCTGCAGCATCGTCACGCGCTTGGCCTTGTCCGACATGGAGGGGAGGATGGTGACGGCGGTGGCGCCGCTGCCGATGATGACGACCTCGTCGTTGGTGTAGTCGTAGTCGGCGGGCCAGAACTGCGGGTGGATGACCCTGCCCTCGAAGTTTTCGATGCCGGGTATGGTCGTCTGCAGCGGCGTCTCGTAGTCGTAGTAGCCGGTGCCGAGGAGGAGGAACTGCGAGCGGAAGGCCACCGCGTCGTCGTTGCCGGGCACCCTCACCTGCAGCTCCCACCTCTTGCTGCCCGAGTCCCAGTTGGCCGTGTCGACGTGGTGCCGGTAGCAGATATGGTGGTCGATGCCCGCCGACCGCGCCGACCGCACCAGGTAGTCCTTGATCTTGCCGCCCGCCGCCAGCGACTCGCGCGACTCCCAGGGGCTCCAGGGGAAGCCGAAGGTGAAGATGTCCGAGTCGGACCGGATGCCCGGGTACTTGAACAGGTCCCACGTCCCGCCCATGGACTCCCTGCCCTCGAGTATCACGTACCGCAGCCCCGGCGGTCCTTCTGTCTGCAGGCGGTAGGCGGCGTTGATGCCTGAGATGCCGGCGCCAACGATGATGACGTCGAAGTCGAGGCCATCGTCCTGGGTCGGAGACCCGGCGGCTGTGCTGGTTTTGTTAAGCATCTTCCCTCCCTCTTATTCCTTCTCTCTCTGTCTATATTTGCGTGTGCGTGTATGTGTGTCTTGAGTATACGTCGTAGATAACTGATGCTTGGTAGTTGGAATCAAAGTATGCCGTCGGCTTTACGATTACTTCATAAATGATACACAAAAAAAGCCAAAAATGCTCAAATGTAAAACATATATATGAACCTCTTTTTTACATGTGATACAGGAAAAAGGAAAAGAAATGGCTTCTACGGAAAGAAAACGTTGAACACGCAATACACGGATAGTCTCTCTACACGTAGCCTCGGTCACATGGGGGAGCCCGCCCCTCCGACGACAACCTCGCAAAGTCTCCTAAAAAGTAGCATCGACATTTTCTCTGATATGGGAGATGGGGGAAGCTCGCAATAGGCAAGGGGAAATTGCCGCTTGCGCTCCGTTGGGGGAGCAAGAGGTGACATCACGCCCGTTGGGGATGGCATGTCCTATAGCCCCGAGTCCACCGGACAGCGGAGAAACAGGCCTTTCTCCAATGTTGGTTTGTATGTCTGTCTGTGTGTGTGTGGCCACTTGACCTCGCAAGGCTCGCAAACTTCGCAAGGTCAATCTTGAACGGATGGTTTTTTTTCACCAACGTAGGTATTCCTCCGCACATAACCAGTGGTAACGGCAACGGGGGAACTAGTTGTACCTAATAGTGTCCGCGGGGCTCCGAGAATGAGAAAAAAAGGTGACGGGTGGGGGGTTACGAACCAACACAGTATTAGTCCTGATTCCCTCCCCCCCTCCCCCCCCTTGGGGGAAAAGGAGGTCGTTGCCACTCGTCGGTTGGTGCCAACCCTAATGCAACAGCCGCAAGCAAGTCCCCGAAAAGGAAATGACCAGCAATTTGGCCTGTCAGGACCGCCACCGAGAGTAATCCTCCGCAATAGCCAAAGCTTATTCAGGCTGTACCATATTTTACTCCATTACGCTTCCAAGAACTCGGGTATATGATATGACATTTTCCAACGGCATGGCGTCACTGCACGAATCACCCTATATGGCATTTGATGCGAAGGAGAGGGAGATGTATTCACATGCTTTTTTTTTTCGTATTGACTGTTGATTATGTACGAAGTATAGATTATGCTGGGAAAAAGTAAGCCTTCCTACACTCCTTGTCGGCACCGCAGAGGCAGCGCCGTCCGCTGGGCGTAAAACGACCCCGCCGCCCTCGCCGCCGCCTCGGCCTCCTTGGCGAAGCCGGCCCTGGAGCCGAGGAGGATAATGTCATGCGGGCAGCCCCTCGACTCCTCCAGGTGTATGCTCCACCCCGCCTCTTCGCGGTACCTGTCGCAAAAGGCGCGGATGTCGTCGCGCAGCACCTCCCTCTCGCCGGCGTTGACGAAGACGGGGATGCTCGGGTCCAGCGCGAAGGGGTGGTGCAGCGGGGAGAGGTACGGCCCCCCCACGTCCACCTTGCCAAAGTTGGACACCGTCGTCGCGCCCCATCTCCCGAAGCCCTTGTTGAGGTAGTCGGTGCCGTAGTTGGCCGACTTGGACATGTCCTGCCGCAGCGCGCCGCTGACGTCCACCCACGGCGACCACAGTCCCACGGCGGCGGGCAGGGCCATGTCCAGCTCCGCGCCGTGCTCCTGGATGTACCTCAGCAGGGCGAGGGCCAGGTTCGCGCCCGCCGAGTCGCCCGAGAGGATGATCTGGCTGGCGGGGATGCGCTGCGTGCGCGTGAGGTGCAGGTAGGCGGTGACGGCGTCCTGGAGGGGCGCGGGGAAGTAGCCTCGGTCGCCGCTCGAGAGGCGGTACTGCGGTGTGCACACGTGCGTGCAGCCCGTGTGCCGCAGAAACGTCTTGGCCAGGTACCCGGTGTCGCTGTCGCGGCCGTCGCCGATGACGTAGGCGCCGCCGTGGAAGTGCAGGGCCACCACCATGCCGGCGCGGCTCAGCTTCTCCGGCGGCGGGCGGGCGGGCGTCCAGGTGGCTCCGAGCGGCCTCGGCTCAATGACGGGGTCCTGGGCGAGGGGACCCTGGTAGGCCTTGGTGAAGCGCGGGGGCATCACCTCGAAGCGGTTGCCCTCGGCGCCGTCCCGCAGGGAGAGCCTGTTGCCCAGCTTGGAGAGGGACCAGTAGAAGAGCACCAGGCGCACTACGCGCATGCGGACGGCCTGCATCAGCGTCCATTCTCGCGACGGCCTCGTCCACGGCGGTAGGCACAGGATCAGGTCGAGGAAGAATTTGGAAAAGTGAAACGGGCTGGAGGCGAGGATGTAGAGGACGACGAAGGAGTACGAAATTCGAGATAGAACCGCCATTGTATCTTTCTCTCTCTGTCTCTGTGTCTCTCTCGGTTTCTTTTATTTTCTTTTTCTTTTTCTTTTTCAAATTATGCGTAGAAATGCAATCAATCACAGTGAATACCAAGGAAATTTTGGGGTCGAGGGAACACCAAGTTGGAGGGGTACCCACGCCCTATATCTATATGCTCAGCGCGCCTCGTTAAAAAAAAAGAGACAGAAGGAAATAAGCCTCGGCACCCCCTTATGCCATATGACGATTTATAGTGGGCCATTAATACGTTTATGGACAGATTCAAGATGCCAATTACATGCGCCTTGGCGGGATATACTTGCTTGTGTCGCTTGTGGCTTTAGGCCTCTCGTATTCGACGCCCCCCTCAAATCACTGCTTCACCAACGTGCAAAGTGCAAAGGAGAATTTTTAATAATGCTGTCAAAATACTGATTTGTCGACCGTATCGTCGTTATTGTCTACTCTGCAACTACGTCTTTTTCCTGTTCCTATTTCTCAATGGCTACTTTGGCAACGGTATCGCGCAGCACCTCCTGCAACCACGTAGGCCAACCCCTTATCCCAGCCACGCCGGCCGTGGACCTGGGGATGATGAGCTGCCCTCCCCTCCTGCTCTCGAGCTGCCTCACGACTTCCCTCGCGATGTCGTCGGCCGTCAGCATGCGCACGCCGCCGCGCTTGAGCTGGTCAGCAAAGTCCTCGACGAGCGGGGTGCTCACGAAGTTGGGGTGGACGACGGTGGTGAGGATGTTGGGGGCCTTGTAAAAGTGCTTGAGCTCGCAGGCGAGGGCCTCGTGGAAGGCCAGCGCGCCGGCCTTGGTGGCCGAGTAGTCGGCGCCGGTGGCCAGGGCGACGAACGACGCCAGGCTCGCGACGGTGACGACGTGGCCCTTGTTCATCTGGATCATGCGGGGCAGGAACTGCTGCGTCGTGAACCACAGCGACATGCAGTTGACGCCGAAGATGCGGCGCAGGAACGACTCGGGCATCTTGAGGATGGGCGTGGGCTGGGTGATGCCGGCGTTGTTGATGAGGATGGTCGGGTGGCCCAGCTCCCTCCTCACCCCGTCCGCCGCCTCGGCCACGGACTCGGTCGACGTCACGTCGCAGCGGTAGAACCTGATCTTGGGGTTGTCCTGCAGGGCCTTGGGCAGCTCCTGCACGTCCAGCACGGCGACGCGGACGCCCAGCGCCACCAGCCTCTCGACCATGCTCTGGCCGATGCCGCTGGACCCTCCCGTCACGACGGCCACCTCGGTGGGCCAGTCCCAGCCCTTGGCCTTGCTCAGGCGCCACGAGTTGTGCGCCATGGTGTTGAGGATGCTGTTGACCTGGCGGATCACGCTGAAGATGAAGACGAGCTTGAGCGCATAGCCGAGAGTCGCGAGCTCGGGCGGGAAGTAAGGGGCCAGCTGCTCGGGGAGCTTGCTCGATGCCACGGAGAGGAACTCGCGCACGGCATCGGGGAAGTAGGTGACGGCGGCCAGGAGGGGCCCGGACAGCAGTGGGGAGAAGATGAAGTTGTTCAACCCCAGAATGGCGTTGAGCGCCGGGGAGTAGAGCAGCGACATGTTTACGACTGCCAAACTAAGAAAAAAAAGGAAGATAGAAAGGACAACCCTATGGCAATTCAAGAGAAGAATTTGTTTGAATCGTATTTGTCTATCCTTGGGGAAGTTGTCTAATGAAGATGTTCAAAATCAACCATTTCACCGGTAGGGAGGCATGCCTTGCAGTTTATACGTTTCAGCCAAGAGAAGACTTTTTTCCCCTTCTATTTTTCCCTAGTTGCATTTTACCACACGTTCCTGACATGAACCCCATGAAAAAAAAACCCCAACCTGCAGCTATTGACATTGCTGATCATGCTGCCGTGATATCAAGCCTCGGTTCCCATATGCTGTAGGGTTACCTGCTATGCGCGCATACATAGGCTCTCCTAGTTTGAGGTCGGAACCTAAGCCGCACTAGGCAAGGATTCTGTCATTTGGCCCTCGTCCTCCTCGTCGTCGGCGATTAGGAGAAAGAGGGGGGAGACGGACGCGAGGGCGGGGGATCTACGACCTGGGTGAGGGCGTTCCCTGTCCGTTTCTCGCGTTTTAAAATACAGGCCGATTCCTTGGCAGTTGCGTACAGGCACTCGGGTTATTTTCTTTACTTCTACTACTACTCTCTTTGGCTTGTGAAAGGCACATGTTGCGGGGTCCCCGCAATGTAATTTTGTGCGTGAGGGAGAAGAGAGAAGAGAAGCAAGTCCGTCGGTAGGGTAGAGCTCGAATGGCTTTCCCTTTCCGAGAGATAGTGTGCTCCTTACTCCATACATAGTACCCCATACATAGGGGAGAAGAAGAGGGGAAAATAGCCACACAGAAGGAGAGAGAGGGGGGCTCTGTCTCCTCTCAGACCTGAACATGACTCTCTGCCTCACTTTCTCGCTCTCTCTCGCTCTCTCTCGCTCGGTGTCTCGGTTGATTCCGTTAGTCCTTTTTCCTCTCTCCCCTTTTAGCCTGTCAACGAGCCGCCGTCAAAACGTCTTTCGGCATTAACTGGTCAACTGGACTGAATGACTGCACTGGACTCTCTTGAATTAATTGACTGAATTCACTGACAAGGTAGCATGCCGTCGCCCCCCCCCCCTAGTCCCATCCTTCCAAGCATCTAGCAAACATCCATTTTAACGACTCCATCACCGTCTTTTAGACGAGCCTCGTCCGTTTACGCTACTCCATACACGTGCCGTATTTGCGACCTGTTGCATATCTCATTCCCTTTTCCCGCAATTTCCCCCCATTTCTGCACACTTGAACCGTGTTTTTTTTGCTACTCCACCAGGAACGAAAGTCTTATCCCCATCTCGACAAAAAGAGAAGATTAGGATATAGGCAAAAAAATAGTCTGCAATGGTGTTTCCGGGTCATTTCAGCACGGGCTGCTCGCGTTGTCGACAACGCAAGGTCAAAGTAAGCCTATCTTCCCCCCCTTTCTTTTTCCCCTACGCCATCATCGCCATCATCATCATCATCATCATCATCATTTTATCAAGAAGAGGATCATGGCCATCAACCCCTGTCATCTCTCATCGCCCTAGGCCATGCTGCTATTACGTGATAAGCTGACCTTGTCCCCCCTCCTCCTTTGCAGTGCGATGAGAAGAAGCCGTCGTGTCGCCGCTGCTACATCTACGGGAAGCCCTGTCCCGGGTACACGGACCAGTTTCACTTTCGGTACAATGCGACAAAGTCGGATTTTGAGAAGACGAGGTCCAACTCGGTCGACTCGTCGGCATCCTCGTCGCGTCCGCTACAGGTGAGTCCCAAGTCGGCGGCGTCGGCATCCGCCAGACCGAGCACGTCCGCCGCCGCCGCCGCCAAGAAGCAGCAGCAGCAGCAGCAGCAGCAGGAAAAGGACCGTCAGAGCCACGAAACGATAATGGCCTTGGAGCCGACAAGGACAACGGCGACATCATCATCGACAACAATATCTCCCGTAACCATCATCCGCCCCCCGGACCCCTCGTACGAGGACGTATCCCTGTGCTACTTCATCCGCCGCTTCACGTCCCCGGATGGTGCCGACAACATCCCTGGCCACCTGACGTTTTTGCCAAGCCTCTACGACCACCACGGGAATGGCCTGCTCGAGACCGCGACGCTCAGCGTGGCCCAGATGGCCGCGTACAACCAGTTTGGCGGCGATAGGTTCCGCATGAAGTCGTACCAGAATTACGGGCGGACCTTGAAGATATTGCAGGAAATCATCCAGTCCGAGGAGCAGGCCGTAGACGACAAGGTGATAACGGCAATATTGCTACTGTGCACGTTCAAGGTCAGCCTCTATCCAGTCTGAGCATGAGAAGAAGAAAACAGGAATAAAATAAAATAAAATAAGATAGATATGCTGACTGTGCCGTAGGACCTGAGTGGAGAGAGCGCCGGCGATCCTTGCGAACATGCGCCTGGTCTCTTCTACCTGCTGGAAAAGAGGGGAGTAGAGCAGTTTGCGACGAGGCGTGGCGTGGAGCTGTTTCTCCTATCCCTTTTGCGACTGGTAAGTCGAAAGACAAGACGGATGCGCTCCAAACCCCTTTTTGCAAGCCTCCAAATATGCTGATCCGGCTCGAAATAGCAAGTCTACTCCTTCCTGCACGCCGACATCAACTACACCGACCCCGGCGGCATGGTCTCGCTGCTCGGCCTCTTCGACCCCATGCTCAAGGCCATGTCGCTCATGTCGCGGACGCTGGCGCTGCGCAACGAGCTGGGCAACACGGCGCCGCAGCCGGACGTGGACATGTCGTCCCCGGCGAGCTCGTACGAGCACGTCGACGCCGAGACCATGGCGCGGATACAGACGTGCTTCGAGACCCTCGAGGAGTTTGACGCCTGGGACGCCGAGGCGGCGTCGTACTGGCAAATCACGTTTTCCTGCCGCGCCGCGCCCACGACGCTCGGGTCGCTGGCCTCGAACGCGACCTACTACGACCCGGAAACGGCGTGCATCATCATCCTGGTGCGGTCGGCGCGTCTCATTCTCCTGACGAGCATGCTGGTGTATTTCGGAAAGTCGCAGCAGATGGCGACGCATGGCGGCGGGATGGACGGCAATGAGGATGTGTATGGCCAGCATCATCATCATAACGGGGTCTGGGGAGAATGCATACCCCTTCTCGAAAACGATGCTCGCAAGACCATTGACGACATCCTCGCCGCCGTACCCTACGCCCTCGGCGACATTGACCAGAGGGGACTGCCCACCTCGATGGCCCACGACGGCGCCGGCGCCCTGGTCATCACGCAGTCCATCCGCCTCATCACGTCGAACCACTACTGCACGCCGGACCAGCTGGAGAGGGCGCACAGCATACTGCGCCGCATCAACGGCGTCATCGGGATACGCGCGGCCAAGGGCTGGGACGGGGAGTCGCTCAATATCCCCAACTGGAGGCCCGACCAGGCTTTCCTCTGCGCCATGGAGATGCAGAATCCGGGCGGCCCAGACTATCCGCCTCCGGTGACCCAGCCTGGTCTCTGACAAGAAAGTCGAATCGAGGAACAACAAAAGAATAACATGCGTGATTGAGTGTCCATGTCTTTGATCTTGTAGCAGAAATGCCAATATTCGCGGAGTATGGATTATGTAGTACGGAGTACGGGTTTACCCCCTGGGAATTTGCTTTTTTGATAACAACAGCCTGATGATAAAAAGTTTACGAACCCCCCTGGAATCACATAGGCGACCTGAACCAATAGCTTTGGACAACAGCCCAGTAAACGAATGCGAGCAAATAACGCGCGGTGACTACGTGTCCGTGGCCTTTGCACGGTATAAAAGACTAGAAACGATGACTATCAAGCCTATCAACGGTGAATTAAAATGCGAGATCCCAGTGATTCTGACTCCTCTTCGCAAGAGCCGTACGGATAAAGTAGAAAAGAAGTCAGCCTCCGAGAGGCTCACGAACGTGGCATAGTCTGTCCCCCCTGCTGGCCTGGTGGATCGGGCAGAGGGAGAGGCTCAATACTAGGTACATGGTAGGTTAATACGCACATACACTCCGTATACTCCGTCGAGTCCGTACTACGTGCAGATACCTAACGCATGCTTCCTTGTCCCGTGGTCCCGGCTCATTGGATCAGAACCATCTAAAGAAGGTCGCTTTTATCAGATGGAAAACGGGAAACTTGCGGGGGGGAAGGAAAATCCATGCAAAGAGGGGACAGTCGCCACTTCACATGTTTTTTTTTCTCCCTCCCCCACGAACCCCTACTTCGCAAGCAGGGTACCGAAAAAGGCAGTCATCGTCACTTCTTCCCCCCCCCCCCTCCTCCCCCCTCCTCTCCCGTCATGCCCTCTAGAAATGCCGGTACGTCAGCGGCAGCGTTTGCCCTCTCTGGGAAAGAACGGATATACCTTCAGGATGGTTATATCAACGGGTTATGTTTGCGAGGTTGTTGGGGAGGGGAAAAAAGGAGGCAGAGAAAAGAAAAATAGTTGAGGGTATTTCCACTTTTACAATATTTGCTGTGTTGTCCTGCCTCGGCACGTTTACTCTCAACTTGTCCATTTTTTTATAGATATATTTCCCCGTATAAGGGTTCGAAGTTCATTCCGCCTTGTATTGTATTGGTAAAACAGCTGCATAATAAAGGCTGATGGCGCAAGTCTTTTGAGACATTTGCTCCAACAAAGACTTGTAAATTATACGACACGTTTCCACGACTCCACGACTTTACGACTCCACCATCATCGCCGCTGCCGCAGCCATGGCAAAAGGCAACCCCAAGGACTCGATGAGGTCCACCTGGCGCCTGAGCGACAGGAAGGAGTGGACGTACCACCACTGGATTATCGAGTACCTCAACGTCCACCCCGTCGACCTGGACAAGGACATACCCAAGCATGACAAGGGCGAGAAGATGCCCTTCCTCGCCCAGTGGCCGCAGCACGGCTGGGTGCTCTTCCACGCCCTGCTGCCCCTGGCCGCGCACCAGGCCTGGCTGACGCTGACCGGCTACGAGTCCCTGGGCAAGCTGGCCGCCTTCAACCTCTACTTCGTGGCCTTCAACGCCGTCATCGTCCGCGAGGTGCAGGTCCTGCGCCGCCTGGGCCACAAGTTCGGCTTCCTCGACGGTGATAACCACGACCGCGACGGCGTGCCCGACGTCGGCGTCGGCAGGGTCGCCAAGTCGCTGTACAAGACAACCGGTTCGCGGCTGCTGCTGGCGGTGCTCCTCTCCTACAACACCGCCGTGTCGCCCCTCGACGCCGTGACCCGGGCGCCGTGGTGGCTCTGGCTGGTCGTCGAGATCGGCGTGTACGGCATCGTGCTCGACTTCTGGTTCTACTGGTACCACCGGGCCATGCACGACGTCGACGGCCTCTGGAAGTACCACCGCACGCACCACCTGACCAAGCACCCCAACGCGCTCCTCACGGCCTACGCCGACCACGAGCAGGAGTTCTTCGACATGGTGGGCGTCCCGCTGGCCACGTACGCGACCATGAAGCTCATGGGCTTCCCCCTGGGCTTCTACGAGTGGTGGATCTGCCACCAGTACGTCGCCTTCACCGAGGTCCTCGGCCACAGCGGCCTGCGAATCCACCTCACGGCCCCTTCCACCCTGAGCTGGCTCCTCCGCTACTTCAACGCCGAGATCGTCACCGAGGACCACGACCTGCACCACCGCAAGGGCTACCGGAAGGCCCATAACTACGGCAAGCAGACCCGTCTCTGGGACCGCATCTTCGGCACCTGCCACGAGCGCATCGAGTCCAGGGAGGAGAATGTCGACTACGATACCAGGGTCGTCGTGCCGATTCTATAAGTCGGTGGACTTGGGGGCGTGGGGTTTGGAGATGAGATGGGATGAGATATATGGATGATGACCGTACATGATGTTACTTTATAGATGCCTATAACTTAGAATGAAGTTTGTACATGACATGACCTCGATGTGACTTTTGCCTTCTGTACACTTATAAGTGAAGCTCTAATAATGTGTTGATATATAATACATCATGGAAAATTCATGTCCGTCTTCTGCGGTAAATATCTCAAAGGCGCACCAAGAATACGGGTAAAGCCGCTGAACAATTCTGCTAATTTAATCCAAAATACAAGTCGTATCTAGTCCATGTGTAATCTACTTACAACCTACCTCCTCAGCGGCCGCAACCGGAGGTGCATGCCATTCTCCGGCTTGATAGTGATGACCCCCCTCGGCACGACCTTGCCGTCGTCCATGGCCAGCTCCCACGAAAACGCCGCCACCATGGCCGCGAGCAGGCAGCGCATCTCGGCCTTGGCGAACCCCTGCCCGATGCAGCTCCTCGGCCCGTGCAGGAACGTGAGGAAATCGTAGTTGCTCCCCGTGCCGCCGCTCTGGCTCGGCTTCCCGTCCGCGCTGATCCAGCGCCCGGGCCGGATCTCGGCGGCGTCGGGGCCCCAGATCTCCGGCGAGCGGTTGATGAGCCAGATGGATATCACGAGGGAGCTGCCCTTGGGTATGAACTGGTCGCCGACCCGCGTGTCCTGCAGCGCCGTCCTCATGGTCAGGGGCACCGTCGGGTACAGGCGCAGGGTCTCGTTGATGACGCCGTTGAGGAAGGGCAGCTGCTCCAGGATGCCGGCGAGGTCCGCGGGCTGCTCGGCGGATGATGAAGGGTCAGAGGGCAAGTTCTGCTCCACCTCTTGCCTTAGCCTGTCCTGCAGCTCCGGGTGCTTGGCCAGCAGGTAGCAAGCCCACGTCAGCGCCGACGCCGTGGTCTCATGTCTGGATGCATACATTGATTAGCGTCCGGACCTGTTTATAACGGAGATGATATGGGATGGGGAGCTTACCCAGCGGCCAAAAAGGTCAGGAGCTGATCTTTCAGTTCGGTGTCGGAGAAGTTGTTGGACTTGATGAGGAGAGACAGAACGTCAAAGTGGTCATCCTGCTTCTTGGCAATGGCCTCCCTCTTCTCCGCCAGCATAGGCCGGCAGATGCTCTCCAGACTTCCCGCGAGCTCCCTGAACACGTTGTTCATCCTCCACGGCAGTAGTCTCACAAACGCCGGCCCGAAGACGAAGGACATGGCCGAGAAGAGCAGCTTCTCCCGCGACGGCTCGAGGATCTCCTCGAAGGTCTGCTGCAGCGGGTCCTGGTCCTTCTCCACCGTGTTCAGCCTGCGTCCCAGGCCCGCGATGCCGATGATGTCGAGCGTGACCTTGCTGGCCCAGGTGGTGAGCTCGACGACGGACGAGCCCGTGGCGCTGTTGGCCCCGACGTCCTTCTCCAGCGTGCGCATCAGCAGGCCGGCTTTATCCCACATCATCGGGTACAGATCCTTGATGTGGCGGAAGGCGAACGCGGGCATGGTGTTTTTGCGCAGAAACTTGTGCCGGTCGCCCTCGACGATGATGAGCCCGTCGCCGAGGAAGCCGCGCAGGAACGCCGCGATCTTGGGCGGCTTGCCGAAGTCGTAGCACCTGTGCACCAGCACGTCGGCCAGCAGCCGCGGGTTGGTCACGAGCAGCGCCGTCGCCGTCTTGTTCAGGCAGACGAAGTCTTGCCCGGGGTAGCGCCGGGCAATGTCCACGAAGATCTCGCCCGAGGGGCCATCTTTGACCAGAAGCGTCTTGTGCGAGGGGCTTATGAGTTCCTTAGGAAACAAAACATTAGATTCAGATGGCTCAACTCCCAAAATCTTGGGCGGTCATCAGCTGTTGCTTACTCTGGGACCGCGGATGTAGCGAAAGGGGCTGAACAGCCTCGGGTATATGAACAACCAAAACGCAGCTCCGAGGCTGTAGTTGACGAGGAACACGATGCCCCAAAAGGCGAGATGGTTCTGAGAGCCATAGTAAGCCGGGAACAGCTTAATGGCAACGAGGGCTTGGACAGCAGCGCTGAGTGTCAGCGACGGGAGGCTGACCACTTGAGCCCAGACCGTCATGGTGATTTTTTTGATATTTTTCTCTGGGTCTTGCTCAAGTGATGAGGTGGACAAAGTTACAGAAATCAAGAATATTTCTTAGTCGTAGTGTATAATACTAGGTGCTCTTCGCGCTCGTGAGGAAGCATGCCGCTCACCCCACTACCATTTACAAGAGCCTTAGGTTTTTTGATTTTTTTTTAGTCTACATGTACGGACTCGAATCCTTACAATCAGCCCGACGGATCCCGCATCGGCAAACAGGGGGGGCATAGAATGCGGGGGAAATAGCTTCGCCATGGCCAAGCTTTTCTTCTCATCCCTATCCCATCCCTAGCAGAGCCATCCATGTTGCTGCTAGTAGTATACGGGGTGGACCGCTGAAAGAACATGACATGGGTCTCTCTGCGCAGTTCATCTATGTCTCCAACAAGTCAGGGTACGCACGACGTACTCATCCCCCGCACAAGGTAATTTCTGTGGGTGCGAGAAGAAACTACTTGGTAATAAACGTGATGTGAGAAACAGAGCCTCCAAGGCGCTAATCGACATGTGGTTTCTGTTTGCGAATCGCAAAAGGTGTCCCAATCCTGCTTAGCTTCCGATAATCTTTGACCCCCCCCTCCTTTCGAGGGGTTCGTGGAGTTGGACGGGATGGCTTGGTGCAAGGCGGACACTTGACAACCCCCGCCATTCCTCGGGCTAGCTTCAACAGGCTTCTAACCAGGCTAGCCAGGTCCCTGATCATACCATGGCCCTCTCGAAGACGTCAATATCTTAATGTCACATGCTTTCCTCTTGTTCTCTTTTTCTTATTCGTCCGGCGAAGCTAAATAGTTGATATTATGTGGTACTTCGGGACCCACGCGTCTCAACAGATTTCGCAAACCGGGCTACGTTTGCATCGCCCCCTCTACGTGTAAGTAGACGAATCGAATCTGGCGACTTGCCTCGGCAACTATGGGACTGGGAATAGCAATATGTTGAGGCAGCATCAGAGCAGATGACGATACTACTGCCTGGATAGTTACTCAATAGCTTTGGACGCCAATATTGGCGGGATGATTCTGATCTCCGACACTCCTTCGCATTGTGCCAGTCCTCAAACGAGTATCTCCCCTGATGGTTATGCTGACGCAGTGCAAATTATGCCGCATCTTTCAATTTCACGGTTGGTAGAGCGAACCATCGCCTAGATGTGGGCAATCGACTAGATAGACCTGATTCGAGGATAGAGTGAAGGCCATTACAAACTGGCCCAGAAATACTTACTTACCGTTCCAACACATAGGGCCTGCATAATACAGACATATATGGCCAAGTAGGTCCAAAAATGGTAATGAATTCGCCAGCAGACGGCAGATACCTGGGTCCTCGTTGTATCCAAACGGCTACGTCTACAGAGTTCACTGCTCAAATACTCTGGAGCCTGTTCTTTTTTAGGTGACTATACTTCTACACACGAGCTTCTGCTACGGAGAGAGTAATATAGCAGGCCATGCATATCTCATTCAAGGTATGGATTCACAGATGATATCATCACTTCCAAACCCAGCAGTAAGACAGCAACAAAGCATACCATCGTTATATCATTCGACTCGTGGTTTCCATCCCAATCTGGGTTTCCAGCCATGCTGAGGAATTGATCAGCTCACATCGCCATCTTATCTAACCCAGTACCTCGGCTTCATCCCTCTTACTCCTGCCCAAAGGCCTTTGCCCCGCCCGACCTCTTGACCACAAAGGCGCCGCGGTCCATGGTATTAATCACAATGCGCCCCTGCCGTGCGCGCATACTACAAACTACTGACTTGTTGGTTGGTGTTATAGAAGCTGCTCAGCTCGTCGAGTTGAGTCGTCAGCACGGATAGAATAAACTCTTCCGGCTTGTGATCATCGCAATCATTGATCATTCGAAGATAATCACCGCGCTGGAGATCTTGGAATACAATGGGCAAATACCCTTGGCGAACCATGTAGTCGTGCATCACGATCCGACACATTTGGCCATTCCCGTCCGGAAAGGGATGTATTTGTACAAAGTAGGCTGCCATATGGCAAGCGTGGACCAGCGGGTGAAGTTCTTTCTTCTCATGTTGCAAGTCGCGCCACTGGAAGAAACGCTTCATACAAGCAGGGACCTCTGCCGGGTATGGGAAAATGCGGAGCGGGTTACTGGCAACAGATATAGGAGCCGTACGGTATCCTCCAAGGGGGACGGGACCTCCCCAAGACAGGGCATAGACAGCCTCAGATTCGGTGCCCTTTATAATTCTTGCAGCAAGCTGTCGCACTTCATTCTCATCCAAGCCAGAAGTGCCAGATCGAGCTTTGGCGTTCTCGGCGATCCATTGGGACACGATGATGTGGTTCTTGAGCTCGTTCACGGACGAATCATCAATACCTAAGTCAAAATACGGAAGCGGAAGCTGGACGAGATCCTCGGCGGATAGTGAAGTAAGACGGATAGGCTCAAAAATATTCTTTGTAAGAAGGTCAAACACTGGAAACGATTCTCCAAGCTTCAGGGGATTGTTCTCGATGGAGACCGATTGGTGCGCATACTCTAACACCAAGGTCTTAGCAAGATCGGGTATCTTGGGCTTCATAAGCTTCCTGAATTCGTCGATCTGGGCCAGCAAATCTTTGTATTTCTATATTCTGTCATGTTAAGTAGTTACTGGATAACAAGGGGAATCACCCACCCACCTTCTGGATGGCGATGTACGGTCCATCATCGCTAGGACGGAAGTAATCTTCCCAGACCTTTCCAGATCTGGCGAGTTCATTGTACTCAGGGGAACCTTTCTCGTAGTTGGCAAACGGCTCGTAGATCTTGGTGAGGAGCGAATGGCGAGCTTTTCGTTCGTCGAAGGTGATTGACCGTGAGCTGCTAGGCAAGCTGGATACGCCGCCGAGAAGGGACGGTAAGTGGCGACGCATGCCAGGAGGCTTCCCGAAGGCCTTGAACATCTTGAGCCTACTAGTTTATTGGGTACTTGACGGTAAGTGACAGGGGTATGGAGAAGGATGCAGGTGGCCGACAAAAATCATGAGCCTACGGTGCTGCCCTGGAGGTAGGGAAAAGCATGAAGCGGGGTCGAGTTTAGCTCCTTTTTTTTTTACTACTAGCAGTACTACTAGTACCTACTGTGTGCTTCCGAGATATTCAGGTCACGTGTCACTGGGGTTGTTAGCCACATGGGTACCCACGCTTCTAAAATCTCACGGACTTGGCATCGCGGTGGCGATCCAGTGCAAGCCGACTCTCCTCCGCTACTTTCTTGCAAAGGTCCGACGACATCAGCTTGCATGGCTGGATCCATCAATGTTCCATACACGAAGTAGGGCCCTGTAGGCGGCTCAAAGAGGTCGGTGAGGGCTGGCGGCTCGGGAGCTTGGTAAAACCAGTCTGTTGGCGCCCTCCTCACCTTTAACACAAAGGGAGATGCTTTCGGTTGTTTTTTGATGAGTGGGCGGCAGCAGAGGCGGAGGCGGTGGCGCGCAAGGCCCATCATTGGACATGCTATGCTCAGGTATTGGGCTATGATTATTAGCAACCGCTTTATCGATGCTGGCGTATCCGATACTATCGAGGCAATTTATGCAATCAATGTCATACCTCGACATGTTAGAAACAATTCTATGTGTTCGCGTATGTTGGCGGGCGCATTTTTGAGATGATGGACGATTGGTTGATGGACGTGGTGATGATGTTATAGTTAGGTAGGTTCGTAATAAAAAGAGAAAAAGAAATCTCCTCTACGAGCTTGACGGCGAGATAAGAATTGCGTTAATTTTAAGAGTTATCTGACGAGCTTTTCCCACTTGGTACATTTGGTTGTCGATTCAAATTCAGGTCTAAGCAAGGGAAATTGTTCGTTGACAATGAAAAGAATACTGTCAAAAGATAACAAGCAAGTCTACATGTATACAAAGCCTAGGACGGCACCTCGCATATCATCTTCTCATTCCAACGACCTAGTCATAGTCACAATTCTCAGCGCAAAACATGTAAAGCCGCCAAGATTCCGGGTCGGGAAGAAGCCTTCAATGGCAGGGGTTTGAGAAAAGTGCTCCCATCAGTATCTTAGAGGACACTAATCATCACTCCAGCCCAGGCGTTATCGAAGTCACCCGCCGTTCGACATTCTCTACACCGACCACACTTCTAACACCAATAAATCTGCGCAGCAGATGGAGGTAGAGTGCGTTTCCACACACATTCTCTTGCGACAGGAGTCCTTGCGTCCAAGATGTGCGTATTGTTGATTTGTAGTATCGTCGCCGTGCAAAGCCTTAGCTAGAATGTCAACTGTCCATAGTCCTAGCTAGGCAAGACTCAGCCCGGTTCGTCAGTGAACTAATTGAAAGAACCCCATATGCCCCCAAGCAAGGTGCCGAAATCGAGAATCATGATTTACACTTACAACTCAAGATGGCACACAAATGCCTCCACCAGCCATCACTGAGGTGGGCAAGGTGAGCCGTCAAGAATCGACGGACATGATACGAGCTGAACTGGCTGAAAAGATATTCCGAGTCTCCATCATAAAACTAGATGACCTCCCACTGACCATCAAGCAAGCTTCGGCATATATGACAAAGACGGGTATTACGGTAGCAAGGTACCTACAATATCGTCCATGAAATTTTGAGAATTATGGCCGCTACGGCAGATGATGGTCCTAGCATCGCTCGTGTGGCCTCGAGGCATTACTGGGTACAGACGTAACAATTCACATTTCGGCGTATGAATTCGGCGATGATAGCTATATGTCTTCTCCGTTCATTTCCCTCAGTCATCTAATCAATGGTTCTATCCCTTCATCTCGGTGACGGATATACCTCCGGCGCCTTGGCAACATCGAGTAACCAAAACAATAGATCCATGGATGGTTGGATCAAGCCCAGATATTTTCCATTCTTCCACCATGTATGTAGGGGCGTACTGTGTACCATATACCCCGCAAACTACGGGCTGGACGCACCATTTACAGTGATGCTAGTTCAGAAGGAGAACATGTACTTGATTCGGCTAATACCTTGGATGTTTGCTCGCCTGGAACACAGTGCATATCTGCATAGGCCTGCACAGTATCGTTTTTTTAAGGCTCAAGTACTTTTTTTCTAGCAAAAGTTCCCACTCTAGTTTGCCCGTACCCGAGGATCACTTCTCCAAAGCTACTGAGTACATTTGGAGCAACGGGTTTGCAGTCATGTTTGTCTCCTGTCTACATCCTGGACAATTCAGGTGGCCTATCGGGTCTTGTTTTGGAGAAAAGCCACGCAGCAGCTTTGCGAGCCTCTCAGGTCCTACAAGGTAGTTTAGCAATAGAACTATACATACGCATCACCTTGGCAGAAAGCCAGACCCAAATTCAAATTCAGGCTCGAGAATGACTGTTGCGGCAAGGGTAGGGGGCGTAGGTTAGTCACCGCCTGCAGCATGGTGCCATGGCTTGCGGCCTATGAGACGTGTCCCTTGACCCTAATGAAGCATAAAAGTAAGTAGAGACCCGCCGGTAAGCCCACCTAAAAACCCACCATGTTGGATAGTACCGATTACATTCCAGGTTTCGTTCTACTAGTACTTACTCCGTGCGATTTGAAAGCTGCCCATCTCGCACTCGTGGTTTCTGTTTCTACCAACCAACACACCCATTCTTACCAACTCACTTTCGCATCGATACCCGCGCGCCTCTCTTCTCAATGTTGCCACCTGAACAAAGATTCAACGCCCTCAGCGGTATGCTTCTCGCTGGTGGCCCAAGCATTTGGTACGTCACCGACTAGGATCAACGTCGCACGGTATCGGTCTCCATGGACGGAGAGATCGAGGACGAACAAGTGGCTTGGGAACACGTCCGAAAGCACGCAGACAGCCTCCGACCAGATATCTACGAAATACGGGTTTCGCCGCAAGGTGATTTGATGTCTGTACCCACAGACCCAGAACATGATCAAACCCTCTGTTCCTTCTATCCTCGCCTTGCCACCATCCAACGCCCAGACGGAATCCAAGTCATTTCCAGATCAAATATGGAGGAGATTGAAAGACTGGGACCCATGGTAGATCAAGTTAGATTCTTCAAGGTCCCAGAACCCAACAAGGTAAGCAAGCTCTGCCCCAAAGACCTTGCGCCATTGATCGTTGGACAGAAGCCTAACTAGAGAGAGTATAGTTTGTTTTCAAGTATTGCTTCGTTGAGCAGCGATCATTCTTTATATGGAACGAGATGCAGTTGTGGATGCGACTGCCAAAACACCCACACATTGTGTCCTTTTAAAGCATTGTTATTGATGAGGTTGAGGGGCGCGGTGTCGGCTTCACCACCGTGTATATTCCCGGTGGGACTCTTCACGATAACCAGAGCCGCGTTTTCAAAACTAAAGTGGCTCCATCAGTTGATGGCTGTCGTGGACGAGCTCAATCTCAATCTCGGCATCACTCACCAAGACGTTGCCCCTCGCAATCTGCTGATTGACGAGAAGACGGATTCCTTGATGATCTTCGACTTTAACTTTTCCGCTCGGATTGGCGACGAAAGGTACACGGAACCCCGAAACGACATCAAAGGGGTTTTCTTCACAATGTACGAGATGATAACCCTCAACAAAATACCGCGCGCTGTCAGGCTAGAGGATCTAAAAATGTCGGACATCGAAGATAGGAAATGGGAATTGCATCCAGACGTACAACTTGACCACCCCGTCTCCGAGTTTCGAGCGGCCCTTGCTCAGTGGTCCAAGAGACGACGACAAGGCGAACACATTACTTTCTACAAGGGTGCCCCCAACTATATCGATTGGCCTGACAGGCCGGCCTCGCCTCTCCCAGAGCCTGTGTATGAAGGCACAGACGGACCCCCAGTGACGGAGATGAGAAATCAGGGGTTCAAGCGAAGAGCCCAGATGTTGGAAGACGGCGAGGCCGTACCGGAGTGACAACGTCCTCCCCAAGTGAAGCTCAAGCCTGAAGACAGAATGCTGGCAACGGGTGAACCCATGCCTGAGAATTGAATAGAGAAGGTCAGGAGAGCACGATCAACATATCTTGTCACGACTTATACGACTCACCAGGAATTTTGTAGACGTTAAGCGGCACATCTGCTACTACCACGACGAAAATACGCTGTTGCTTTTACTGTTAACGAATGATGCGTGGTGGATACATGTGTGTTACTATCAAGTTGTCGCCTCGACGAGGCAACGGCAAGGTAACCAAGAAAGACGGCTCTAGCCGTGAGACATCTTAAGGCGAGGGTATTTCAAACCAAGGATCCTACGAGTAATGAGATTAAGAATTAATGACATTAATAATTTTGAGAAACAAGCTTGAACCGCAACATAACCCACCTCGTGGCGTTTTTTATTACCGTGCATACATACACGTCTGCTGATTGTTTACTACGGCGGGGCTCACTACAAGCTACGTAATATCCCCATAGCAGTGCCTCTTCCCTATCATGACAATATTCGCCCGTTTTTTTCAAATTCGTCGTCGCATTGAGCACCATCGAGACCTATATGCTGCCACCCTGCTGCTGGCCCACTGCACGTAAACCTTTTGCTCGGTCGAGAACTTGATGGCTCTTTTCCGTGCCTCCGCCCACCACACTAGGCGAGCTTTTGACGGCATGTAATTTTGTGGCAGGGCCGATTGTCACCCTGTCACTTGTCATCTATCCACCTCGGGGCTTCTTTTCGTCCAACTTCACTGCGCAGGAAATGGCGGCAACTTTGCGTTGCGGGCACTACTTATTTCGGCCGGGGCGAGGATGCGACAGTGAGGCACAAATCTACTCTTACATGGTATTGCTCGCTATGCTACAATCAATCACTATGATAATCTGTTCACCGTTTCGTATATTTTCATCTCTTGCCACCAAACCTCTAATGAAGGAGTGACTGTGGCTCTCGAAAAAGAAGGAATATGCTAAGCACGGTCATGGGGCATTTTCATTCACAAAGCAACATTAGTGCCGCCCGAAAGGAGTAGCAGCATACGGCTAGAGGGAGAAGACATTTAGTGGAGGTTCAGCCCTGTTGACCAGAAGCCTAGTTGGAATTCTTCAAAATCCCGTTGCCAACCTGTACCTGCTGCTGTCAGCTGTTTACCCTTACAGAGACCGGCTGCGAGGGAACGCGACCTCTTCCAGCAGCTCTTGCAGCAGCTCGCGTGACTGCCTTCGTGACTGCCTCGAGTTATCGCTTCCCTGTAGATGTAGGAAGGCCTACTATTACTCAAAGGTCGTCTGCCTACTCTGCCTAGCCCACGTATTTCTTCCGGCCCCTGGATGCCTCTTACTCTACGTATTGCATATCTATTCATTTCATATCTAACGTAGATGATTACACATGTGCATATTCAGAAACCAACTCAGATATGATGAATATCTGTGATATACACATAGAAATCAAAGAGAACCAGCTCAGGTGGGGGAGAGGGGGGGGGGGGGGGGGGGGTATGATATACGAAAAGTTTTGGAGCTGGGACAATCGTTGCTAGCAGAGGGTGCTCATGGCATACATCGGGTCTTTGCATGTATGACTATGTTGTAGCATACGTTTCTCGATATTGCATTCACATTGCGGCTGCGTATGGGCGTTTGTTGTGTAGTTGTGCAAGTCACTCTATATGGATAGTGACTTCTTTTGACCCCCTTGCTATCTAGGGTACTTCCAGTCTTCCAGGTACTTGTATCCAATGCCACTCTCGAGCCACACGTGGCTCAAGCTATGGCGGGGCACACATGCACGCACGCACACCCCCCACCACGCCCATTTAACCATTTTACCGATTACCACTTCTAGTAGATGCCACTCTGACCGAAAAGCCGGCGCGCGCACGGAGGACCAAACCTCCAGCGTGGCCTTTTTTCTTCCATCTCTTGGTCCAAATTCCCAACATTAAATCCTCCAAATCTTGCTGGCTCATGTCATGCGATCCTCTTTTGAATTCATTTTCTAAATCTTGAAAAAAGCACACGGTTTTCAGTTTTGCATTTTTCCAAGTATTTGTATCCGCATATCCTTGAATAAGTACACCCAATCGCATCGTCATCACGTTGCATCTCCCCGCGCACGCTGAGACCCAGGACAAAACACATCAACAGACCACAAGACATGCATCAGCCGTCCCTCCTCGCAGCCTTGACGGCGGCGCTGGCTGCGCTCCCGGCGGCTCAGGCCGCGGGCATGTACACCAAGTCTTCCCCCGTGCTGCAGGTCGACGCCAAGTCGTTCAGCAGGCTCATTGAGAAATCCAACCAGACGTCTGTAAGTCAACTCATTCAACGCTTCATTGTCATATTTGCCATCATATATCTATGTGTGTCTTTGAATAGACTGGTTGTTGACCAATGGCCCCAGATCGTCGAGTTCTACGCGCCCTGGTGCGGGCACTGCCAGAACCTCAAGCCCGCCTATGAAAAGGCCGCCAAGAACCTCGACGGCCTGGCCAAGGTCGCCGCCGTCGACTGCGACGACGACGCCAACAAGGGCCTCTGCGCCGCCCAGGGCGTCCAGGGCTTCCCCACCATCAAGACGTTCCGCCCCGGCAAGAAGGCCGGCGGCAAGCCCGTCGTCGAGGACTACCGCGGACCCCGCACCGCCACCGCCATGACCGAGGAGGTGGTCAACAAGATCAACAACCACGTCACTCGTCTTACGGACGGGGAATTGGATGCTTTTCTAGGCGGGGATGGGGCCAAGGCTATCCTGTTCACGGAAAAGGGGACGACGAGCGCGCTGATTCGAAGTATTGCCATTGACTATCTAGACGTCATCAAGGTCGGGCAGATCCGTAACAAGGAGAAGAAGGCCGTCGACAAGTTTGGCATCGAAAAATTCCCGTCCCTCGTCCTCATCCCCGGCGATGCGTCAGAACCCGTCGTCTACCAGGGCGAGCTCAACAAGAAGGACATGGTCGATTTTCTGCGTCAGGCTGGCGATCCTAACCCTGACCCTGCCCCTGCTAAGAGCAAGGCGGACAAGAAGAAGGACGCCAAAAAGACCGAGGAAAAGGCCAAGCAGCCTGAGCCCGAGGAGGCCCCCGAGGCTTCTACGGCTGACGCCACAGCCGACGCTGCCGAACCCTCATTCACTCCCGCCTTTATCGAGCCCATCGCTTCGTACGACGCATTGGCAGAGCAGTGTCTTCAGCCCAAGTCCCACACTTGCTTACTCGTCCATGTACCGGCCGGTAGTTCCGAGGCTGGCGACAAGGCCGTCGTGACTGCCTCACAACTCAATGTCAAGCACGAAAACGGACCTGCTCCAATCTTCCCTCTCTACTCTCTCGTAGACGACGTGGCGGGTGTATCTACCTTTAAGTCTGCTCTGGGTCTCAAGGGTGAAGTTGAGATTATCGCCATCAACGCCCGCCGCAAGTGGTGGAAGCAGTACGACGGAGACTTGAGCGCCGCCAGTATTAGCGGGTGGATGGACGCCATTCGGCTGGGCGATGGAGCAAAGCACAAGTTGCCAGCTGAGCTGGTAGCCGAGGCCGCGCAGCCCAAGACGGATGAGTCTTCGTCCGAGCCCACTCAAGCCACGGACCCTGAGCCAGAGATTGAGACGGAGGCTCCCGAGGAAAAGATTGTGCACGAGGAGCTGTAGCGAAGGAATCGTTCTGGGGGTGTATTTCGTCAATATATGTAAACTTTTGATCAAGGCATAGCAGCCCAGTAAAGGGAAAAAAGAAAAGAAAAATGAACCAACCTGATTAATTGCAAATGTGTTTTCTCTTGAAGTGAATAGTTTCTCTCTTGTGCCCGAGTCTCTACCGATTTTCCTTTTTTTTTTTACTCGTCCAAGTCCATGGCCCCAGCATGGCTCTTCTCGGCCGCACCTTCACGGATCATGCGGGCGCCCTTTTCCTTGATGACGCGGTCGAGGAGCTGGCGCACCTGCTTGCAGCCGTCGACGCCCGTGACCAGCATGCCCTCGAGCCTGCTGACCTGGACCCTGCTCTCGCAATTGAGCACCACCACCTTTTCGCTGCTGCCGAGGGTGGCGACGGTCATGAAGGGCAGCTCCTGCTCCTCCTGGGTGTTGAGGTCGAGGAGGGGGTCGCCGGCCTCGTCGCCGGCGGCGTACGAGGACGTGGAGCCGGCGGTGCAGGCGGCGACGTAGTCGGACATGGGCACGCCGGCGTCGACGAGGGCGAGGGTGGCGGCGTTGATGAGGGCGGCGAGGAGGGAGCCATCGGAGGAGAGGACGTGCAGGGAGAGGGAGATGGAGGAGTGGGGGAAGAGGTGGGCGTGGACGACGGACGAGAGGGCCCTGGCGATGGTGAGTTCCATCTCCTGCGTGCGCCTATTTTGAGACCAACGGTTAGTTATGACTTCGATAATTGGCTTCCCACCTTTTCCAAGGCTACAATTAGGGCAAACAAACTTGTCGTTGCGCCCGCGCTTCTTGCGGTCGACGGTCGAGAAGCCGGCGTTGATGACGTTGACGTTGATGGCGGCATTGTCGCGCTGGGAACCACCACCGCCGCTCGACTGCCCCTTGCGCTGCTGCTGCGACTGCTCCGAGGGCCCGGTGACGACGCAGATGACCTTTGTGTGGCCCATCTCGAGGTACGAGGACCCGTCGGCGGCGGCCTGGGTGCGGATCTGGGCGTGCATGCGGCGGAGCTCGTTCCAGCGCCTCCCGTCGACGCGGAGGAGGGCGAGGGAGTAGGTCGAGGTGTCGAGAGGCATTGCGATTGGGAGATGCTGTTCAGGATAGATGGTAGTGGTGGTGGTGGTGGAGGTAATTGAGTTGTTTTGGCTTGTACCGAATTTCGCTGGGCAAGAAAGCTTTCTCTCTCTCTCTCGTTGCTGCGTCTAGAAAATTTCCGGTGATGGGTGATGGTGGGGCTTGATCGACGGCAGATGTGGCTGGGGATTGAAGCGCTGTGGCGCACCACCCAAGGCATGGATTTTGTTCCAGCAAGCCACCATGTTCCTTTCCCCCCGAAGCTCCTCTCTTCCCCCTCCGCAATTCCGTTCCGATCTCACTCAACCGTCCCCGGCACTCCGTGTCAGAAAGGCTTATATCCGGCCGGACGCGGATAAGATGCCCATGTCCAATACACGGCACGGGAGGTTGGACGTGGAAGAAGGGACAGCGAACGGTTTTTTTCCCAGGTCGGGATTAAGCATACTGCAGTAGTCGATCGGATTTGCGTCGACTTGCCACTTACCTCCATCTCCGATCCCAAGGACTAAAGAACGGGCGAGCTGAAGTTGGGCTGAAGGGGCTAAACCGCTTCCTTCTCTACTAAACGGACGTGGGACTAGTATGTACCTATCATACGTACTACTATGGAGATTAATAGCTGAGACTACGTTCATTTGTCGCCCGCTAAGATTCCTGACGTTTGCCTTTCTCTAGCTCCCGTTAACTCGGTGGGGAGGGGAGGGGGACAGAAGGCTTGGAAAACATCATTTAAAAATAAAGGTAAAAATGGCACTCGATCTTTTGCATGTTCCGAGCTAGTGATGTCACTTTTCTGGAGAGGTGGTTTGCCTGTCTTCTCTCGGGGTCTTTGTGTTTGCGCTCACGCTTGAGTGCAAACGGAGTTGCGGAATGCTGTCGGAGCCTCTACATCGCTGGACGCAGGAGGTGTGTGGTTGGAAGGGGGGTTCATCGGGATCGGGGATATCTGCTCGTAAACTGACGTGTCGAAAGGTTGTAATCTCCATGGACTAGAATGCGGGAAGACTTCAGGATCGTGTATATAAGTTGCGTCGTCCAGCTGCTGGGTTGATAAAACATCTACTCGATAACAAACAGCAAACAACACTCACGAGTCCCAATTCCAGAACATTCTCAAACTGAACCGAGCTTCTCCATATATTTAACCAGCCCTCCCCGAGTTAAGAAGAAGAAAAAAAAGAAGAAAAAAAATGTCTTCCCTTCCCAAGACGTACAAGGCCGTGGTCCTCCCCTCGGCCAACTCCCCCTTCCAGATCCAGGACGTCGAGCTCAAGCAGCCCGGGACCGGCCAGGTCCTCGCCAAGGTGCTGGCCTGCGGCATCTGCTTCTCCGACGTGGCCATGGGGGCCGGTGAATTCGGCGACGTGTTCCCCCGCGTGCCGGGCCACGAGGTGGTGGGCGACATCGTGGCGCTGGGCGACGGCGTGACGGGCTTCTCCGTGGGCGACCGCGTGGGCGGGCCGTGGCACGGCGGGCACGAGGGGCGCTGCCGGCAGTGCCAGCGCAGCCAGTTCCAGATGTGCGACGAGGCGGCCGTCAACGGCGTCAGCCGGGACGGCGGGTACGCCGAGTACGTGCTGCTGCGGAGCGAGGCGGCGGTGCGGGTGCCCAAGGACATCGACCCGGCCGAGGCGGCGCCCCTGCTGTGCGCCGGCGTCACCGTCTTCAACGGCATCCGCAAGATGCACGTCGAGCAGGGCGCCCTGGTCGCCGTCCAGGGCCTCGGCGGCCTGGGCCACCTGGCCGTGCAGTACGCCCGCAACATGGGCTACGAGGTCGCCGTGCTGTCCTCGGGCGACGACAAGGCCACCTTCGCCAGGCAGCTCGGCGCCCACCACTACATCAACTCCAAGGCCAAGGACGCCGCGGCGGAGCTCTCCAAGCTGGGCGGCGCCGCCATCATCGTCCAGACGGCGCCCAACCCCAAGGTCGTCGGCGGCCTCGTCGGCGGCCTGGCCCCCGGCGGGAAGCTGCTGAGCCTGGCCCCCGTCGGCCCCGTCGAGTTCGACACCGTCGCCCTCGTCATGAAGGGCGCCAGCGTGCAGGGCTGGCCGGCCGGGCACGCGCTCGACTGCGAGGAGGCCATCCGCTTCGCGGCCAACCACAACATCAAGTGCATGATTGAGAAGTACCCGCTCGCTGATGTGCAAAAGGCCGTCGACAGCCTGCTCGCCGGCAAGCCTCGCTTCAGGAACGTCCTCGTCATGCAGTAATTTGGGAAATGGTGATTGGGTAGAGAGGGCAGAGGAGGAAAAGTACGGGTTGACACTTGATGGATTATCTTTTCAGAGTAGCATTGGAAGAATAAGTTAAACAAATAAATACAATTCAATATAACTAAAAAAAAATCCCCGTTTCTACTTGGAGTCTTGGAATCGTTCTGGTCTCATGGCTTCCAACCCCCCGTGCGGTCCCTGAACAACCCCTCGGGATCCAAGTCATCCGCAACGGATCGGGCGAGGGCCTGGTGCTCCGGCCGCATGCGCGCAAACAGATCCTGCTCGTGAAAGGCGTCGTTGGCAAACAGCGGGGTGTGCGCCCCGGCATCGACGACGCCCTCGTCCATCCAGGCCTCGACGAGCCCCCGCGCGCCCTCGTACACGTCCCTCAGCGCCTGCGCCATGCGCTCGTAGTCCTTCTGGTAGAAGAAGCACGAGTTGACCTCGAGCACGATGTAGTCGACGTCGTCGTCCAGGTCGAGCAGGTCGCCGCCCTTTTCGCGGGCGACGCGGGCCATGGCGCGCGAGAAGGGCTGGTACCCGATGGAGGCGGTGATGCCGCCCACCCACTGCACGTCGTCGGTCACGTTGCGCCAGTGCGCGTGCACCTCCTCCAGCACGTTGACGTCGGAAGCCGGCGGCGGCAGGGGCACGGTCTCGGTGCCGATCATGTAGACGGAGCCGCGGATGATGGCCCAGTTGTTGGTCTTGACCAGGTCGGCGTAGGACCGCCGCTTGCTGGTGTTGATGGTCGGACCCGCGTCGGTGAAGTTTTTGAAGATGCCCTCGGGCGGCTCGGGCCCGTCGTAGAAGGTGAAGACGAACCAGGCGTCGACGAGGTCCACGGTGGACCGCACGGCGGCGGGGATCAGGCTGGCCTTGCCGTCCCGGTTGTGCACGGTGAAGTCGCGGATGGCGGCGAGGATCCTGGCGTCGGTCTCGTCCGAGGCGGTGAAGACCATGACGCCGCCGAAGACGTCGTCCTGGCGGTAGGCCTGCACGGTGAAGGAGGTGACGACGCCGAAGTTGTTGCCGCCGCCGCGCAGGGCCAGCCAGATGTCATGGTTGGCGTCCTCCGAGGCGGTGACCACGGTCCCGTTGGCCAGCACCAGCTCGTACTCGAGCACCGAGTCGGCCGCCCAGCCGTGCTGCCCGGACATGAAGGACAGCCCGCCGCCGACGAGGTAACCCCCGACGCCGACGTCGCTGAGCCGCCCGCCCACCACGGACCAGCCGGAGCCGTCGAGGGCCTCGGCCACGTTCGTCCAGCGGTTCCCGGGCCCGACGCGCACGACGCCCGTGTCCGGGTCCAGGAGCACGTGGTCCAGCTTGTCGGTGGAGATGAGGGGACCCCCTTGCACGCTGGACCAGTAGTTGTTGGGGTTGTGACCGCCGGATTTCACGGCGAAGCGCTCCGTGTTGTTGGAGGCGGAGAGCACGCCGAGGATGGCCGAGACCTCGCGCGGCGACGAGGGGTAGAGGATGCACGACGGCTTGAGCGCGGTGCACGACGTGGACCAGTAGTCGTTGAGCGTGCTGGTGTATGACGGGTTGAGCTCCCGCACCACGTCGATGCTGGCGGCCGTCGCCTCGATGGTGGTGCAGGTGTCGGCGGCGGCCAGGCCGACGAGGCCGGCGAGGAGGGCGAGCTTGGACAGCATTGTCGGTCCCGGGTTTGGTATCATCACTTGGTCAAGGTTCCCCGTCTTGCTCCCCTGTTATACAGTTTATACTTGTTATCAAGGTGTTGGACGCGACCTCTTATCCTCTTCGCGTACCCGCCAGCGGCGATGCCCTTTTATATGAGTCCCCATCGCCTCGATTTTCTTGGCTAGATTCGCTAGTAGGTCACAGTATAGCCTCGCACGAACAAGGGGGGGGGGGGGGGGGGTTCCCTTGTGATTTCTGTGACTGTGACTATTGCCATCGTGCATATAGATTGAGAGTAAAGAAAAGGAAGCAGCTCCACATCATCATCAGGCAATGCCCAATCGCATCGACGTCGCTTCATTAACCCAGATTCTCTATACTCCGTAGAACGCAGGCCCACGATATCGCCAATAGTCTTGAGCGGGCCGCAAGACGGGCCACCCGCATCAAGACCTCGGAAGGTGGACCTGATCTCGGCTAAAATACGAGCAAGACTGACAGCGGGACCGCATCTGTATGGATAGTTTACTCTAGGAGCACGCAGGTTCAGCTGTCGTCTGCCAATGCCAGCAGGCAGAAATGGCTTGATGGGTCCCCCCGATTATGGTGCCCGGATGGAAGCCGATCTGCTCGATTGCGTCTTAGCGAGGCGTGATACTACTACATACATACTACTTGCACACTGCCTCCGCGTGGATACCGCTGCTGCCGCTGCTGCATGGGCGAGAAAAAACACGTACCATATGTCATGGCATTTAAGCATCCGACAGTGCATATGTGCATCCACACACCCCTCTTGATCCAATCTTCTTCTCGATCCCGACTTGGCGAAACACTTACCTTAACGAGCCGGGCGCGGAAGGGAAATGCGCAATGGGGGAGCAGCCCGAGGACGAATCACAGTTTGACGAGCGGGGGTAGGTGGGAGAGGCCCAAGTGGACTGTCAAGGATGTCTTCCTGTCCCTAGGTCGTGTGAACAGAAAAAAAAAGCGAAAGAGAGAGGGAAGCTTGCGCATGACAGCTGTCAGTCAATAACACTTTATTATTCCGACGCAGAGACGGACGTTTTTGTCATTTGCGGATGAAGGAATGTTGTTCTTTTGTTCCGTTTCAGTTCGGCCGACGATGTTGTTTTGGTTGTTGTCGTTGTCTATTTGTGGGATCGGAGAGGGGTTTTCGGGTCCACGCGGGTGACTGGGGAGGGGGAGGGATTAGCAGAGGAGGGTGGTCCCGAGATGCGTCCATCAATGGAGTACAGAGTACGGAGCGCGGATTCACGGTGTATTAGCAGTCGGGAATATCGACAGTAAGGGGTGCGGACTATATATTACGGGTATTTATCGTGCTGTGTTGGTTGTTGTAGATAGTAGTAGTAATAGCAGTAGTAGCCGCGATGGTAGTAGTAGGATTGACAGTACTCCGTAGTAGTAGTAACTGTATACTCGGTAGCCAACTGCGACGAGGGCATTTCACATCTTCAGTGTTACATTCTGTCACCATGTCTCGCTGCACCGCCATGGGTTATTACTGGACTCTGCTGTCCACCGTCCGAGCGGCCGACTAGCGGGGGGGAACATTCCCGATCAGCCTATCTATACCCTGGCCGGGCCACCGCATCATCTCGGTCAACGTGGGTTCGTATGGTTTTTTTCTTTCTTTTTCCCTTTCCATTTCCCCTCGTGAATACAACGTCGCAGTGCCCAGCATGCCTTTACCAAGAATCATCATATGAAGCACAATTAACCAAAAAGCGCACTCGTTGATCAGAGCAGGAAGAAAGTCAGGCGAGCGCAAACGTCTACATATGTACTCCTTACGCGTGTGCATCTCGACCGCATGCAAAAAAAGGGCAAGGGAGGGCTATAGCACACGACGATTAATACCAGGCATTAGCCAAGGGGGATAAAAATGATGCGCCGCAACCCACGGAGGGGAGAGGGCCTTGTATTCCCGATCTGGCGGGCAAGGGAGGGAGGGATGCTGGGCTGTGAGATTTCAGGCTGAAAATGATTTGAGATGACCTACCGTGTTACGGGCTGATATGTGACCGAATGAACCCATGCTGTGCCGGGCTGGGAGAGTTCCGGCGGCCGGGAGACGAGTCGGCCGGATTTATGGGGCCGAGATGCCCATCCTCGCCGCCGTCTTCTGCTCCGCCGCGGCCCACCTCGCCGACCCTTCCGCCCTATTCAGCGCGCAGCTCTACCAATCCCCAGTCATCATCAAACTCTGCCTCCAGGCCCCCCTGCAGCGCCGCCTCTTTTCCCCGCATATTTTCTGCCTGTATGCGCCGCTCGTCTGCCTCGCCGCGGGTACGCACCCCATCCCAGGGGGTTGCAATAGGAGAGACCGGGCGCCGTTTGCGTGTTCGGGACCGGCTGCGGTGCTGAGCTGGGCTTGGTACGGGCCGTTGACGGAGAAAGCCATCATGGAAAGCCAAGGTACGGAGAAACCTTCCATTCGCTCATGGAACTTCCAACATCAGTGCTGGGGAGAGAAACTTCTAAGCCAGGAGTCGTATTCTCACGCGAATGCCAGTGATGACACAAAAGGGAGCCAACGCGGAACAGGCCAGGAAGCGGTTCAGCAGGCATCACGCCGTGTCCATCCACCATAATTCCGTATCCATCATCTCCTCGTGCTGGCACGTTTGGCGTCCATCGAGGCATATGAGTTTCGAGTAATGCCCAGCCAGGTTTCCCACGCGGATACTGGTGGTGGTCGAGAAATCCCCCTACTCATAAGATCTGCAGTAACTCATAGAATCCGCTTTGTGGAATAAGGTGCATTTTCCATCCAGAAACATGATGCTCAAGTACGCTCAACACGGCCTAAATCTTGTATGCTATAGAAGCAAAACGCTCATGGGAGTAGCATGCGAAAACAAACTCCGATCTTGGAATACAATCTTGAGCAAAAACTGCCTACCTACGCGCCCCCATCCTTAACCTTCGTTGCCATGCTATACCCCGGGGAAAAGCCTAATGTCGCCAACATTGCCATCTTTGGCCTCTACATCATCATCGATTTCATCGCCGCAGCCGTGAAGGGACACCGAACCGGGGGAGGGTTTCGCGCGTATCTCGGCGAGCAAACTCACAACTTCACAAAACCAGCTCGTTTTCAAACCTCGTACACAACTTGAACTTCTTTTTTCTGTCCTTGCCGTGCGACCAAGAGCCCTAGCTTATTCCCGAGATATGCCGCTGTTTGGCGGAACGTCAGGTTGCTACGAATAAAGTTTAGTATAGCAAAAGCCTACGTCTCAAGTTCGAGATAGCGAGAATTGGACCACCTCCGGTTTTATAATAAAGTGCACACTGTGTTTCGACTCGTTTCCAGCGGAATCCCCTAGCTAAACCAATATTGAAAACTTTGTTTGAATTAGCAATTGCACATCTGGAAATAATAGAGTGGTTGGTGGAAAAAAGAAAAGGGCAACAACATGGTCGAAAGAACCCCAACTCTTACCTGATATTACCTAGATGGCCAATAGTAAAAGTACATCCACCCAAGTTCAACCATCCCGACGCAATCTCACTCAGAATTTCGCGCATGGCGTCGTCGACGGGCGGGTCACCTGTCACAGCCTAGGGTAGGCTGTATATACGAGGGAAAGTAGAGGATAAGCACAAAGAACCACCGCGAAACACAGACATCACAGACAGAGGATTGAGGATTTTGGTTTTGAAAAAATAAAAGTAGGCAGGTCCGTGTAAGAATACAGAACTGCGGACAAACGCGTGCTCTCTATACAAGTACACAGGTTTCTTGTTGTTCGACGTAGGGGTACATTTCCACCTGCGGACCCTCTCAATAACAGGAAAAAAAAAGCTTGCTATATAGTCGTCAAGCAATTCCTCTTCGTCATATATTCCATCTTCATGTCTGAACTGACTGGAACAGATAAAACTCTCACGTCCTAAGTCTTGCCCTACAGAGACAGATATACCGACACACAAGTAATAATACGGAATTTTTTAATTAAAAAAAAGAAAAGCGCTAGCATCGCTGGTTTCCTCCTTGCCGGGGCCTTCACTCCTGTTTTGATTCTTCATACAAGCCCATCCGGTCTTTGAGTAAAAAAGGGGAAAAAAAGAAAGGAATAGTACATCAGTAAGTAGAAGAACGGGCTAAACAGAATAAGATAAATGAGAACAAAAACCTACTAGCCACTCAACTCCTCATTAACTGCCTAATCACCCTCACATAACTAGAAAATACCCTCACAAGAGGAGACAGCAACCGGAGTATGCTTACTTAAAAGGTGGTGGTAGTTGGGCGGATGCATGGGCTTCCAGCCGGCATTGGTGCGGCTATCACTCGACACCACGCCAGCACGCCACTCGTCAACCGCAATAATAACTCCGTACCAAGCGCGACAGAACAACAGCATGCACTGACCAGGATAGTCCATCTCTACTACGGACAGTCCCAGTAGCACAAACTGTACGAAACACTGCATCGTAAGAGAGAAACAGAGGATTAGAGACAGAGGAAAAAAAAGCTTGGCTCATATCAAACGCCATAGATCCATTCGTGGAACTACTACCATATCCATATCCAACAACCGCCCTCAAATCGCAGTCCCACCACATTCACAAACTCCGATCGGCGATAGTCTCAAAACAAGCTTAATGCACAATACAATATGGTAGGCAGGCAGGCGTCCAGTCTTTGTAATACACCACAAAGCCACAACTGCCGATAACTCCGCCGTCAAAACCCCTGCCACCTTACCTTACCACAGCAACTCCGGATCGAATTGGGTTGTCCTATTGAAAAAACTCCGGGACTTGAAAACGGTTTGGGTTCAGAAATGGCATTCCGGCATTCTGGTGTTACTGCCGCGAAGACGGGCACGTATTAATGTGTGCATTGCCACTTCCCTCCACTGCTCTGACGACCGCATATACATGTATATAATAAGCTGGCACATTCGCACTTGACTACTAATACATAACCATTTTCACTACTCAGTCAACAACCACACTCACTACGCAATTCCCTTGTCATCACTCAATCAATCCACTCTCCATCATGAAGCTCTCCGCCATCATTTCGGCCGCGTGCCTGACGCCGACTCTGGCTCTTGGAAATCCCCTCGGGGATAATTCCATTGTTGCGCACGCTGGGGAACCGGTGGGAACAGAAGTCGTCAACCAAAATGGTGAGTCTAGTTTCTTTGATTATTACTTCGCTAGCAGTTGCTGATGAACAAAAAAAACATATAGTGACCCTCTACGTCACCGGCGACAAGTCTGATACCGCCGTGCTCTACCTCACGGACGTCTTCGGCATTCAGCTCCCAGAGAACAAGCTGTAAGCCCAACACGTAGTATTCCGGTACCGCACGCACGGAACTGACTCCTGTGCGATATCAGACTTGCAGATAGCTTCGGCCGCGCCGGGTTCCTGACGGTGGCGCCTGACATGTTCAACGGCACGCCGGCCCCCGGTGACATCAACGGCACGCCTAGCTTTAACCTCACAGAGTTCCTCGAGAAGCACAGCCCCGAGGTGACTGACCCCCTCATCGCCTCCGCCGTCGACTACATGAAAACCGAGCTTGGCGCCAAATCCGTCGTCGTCACGGGCTACTGCTTCGGCGGACGGTTCGCGTTCCGACAGCTGGCCGAGGGTCGGGGTGTCGCCGCTGGCTTCGCTGCCCACCCGAGCTTCCTCGAGAACGACGAGATTGCCTCCGTAACTGGGCCGATATCTGTTGCTGCTGCTGGTGAGCTCTTCCCCAAGGAATTCTGCATTCTGTTCTTGCACCCCCTGGATACAAGAGACTGATACAAAACTTTGTACCATCTAGAAAATGACGACCTCATGCCCGCTTCCCGCCGACGCGAGATTGAGGACGTGCTTCTCGAAAATCAAAAGAGTTACTCCGTGGCCTTGTACAGCGGGACGGAGCACGGCTTTGGCGTCAGGGCCAACGTCAGTGATCCGCGGCAGAAGTTTGCAAAGGAGGAGGCCTTCTTCCAGGCTGCGCGTTGGTTTCAAGCCTGGGCGTAAAGGATAGCACCCGGACAGTTTAGGGCTGCAAGGTTGGAAGAGTATTATATACTATATATATATAGCCTGGAAGTATCCGTAGTGGCCCGTTTACTTGCGCCTTGTGAAAGAGCCGGAGCGGCCCGGAGGGTATCCAAATAAATATCGTGTTCGCGTCTACAGCTTGCTTGCCTGCCTGTATGATTCAGTTATTCCCTTTTTCGTCTACCAACGGAAACCACGTGAACCATCATTCAGCAGCCCACTCCTGTTCAAAGCCCCATTGGTATGCTCCCTCTGCTTGCCGCCACTCAAACATGTCTCGTTGTAAGCCGACCAGCAGCTGAAGATCCGTGGCTAGGGAGCTCCCCGGAGTCGCGAAGCGGCCGAGAAGCGTTTTTGTTGCGTTGAATAGGTCCTGTAGTTCCCTGCTGTCGACGAACTGCCCCAGCACCGGGTGCCTTGATGCAGCCGACAGCACCAAAAGATTTTCCCATTGGCTTTGCGACATATTAGCATTCACATACGCAACGGTCCTAGCACGCAACCTACGCATGAACAACCCCGAAAGGGCAAGTAACAACAACCGAATCTCTGTCTAAGCCGTTAAAGGCTCTGGTGCGTTCGAACAGTGCCTTGATGCACCTCTTTGAGAGTTCCACGAGTGCCTGTTGTGTTGACATAATCGCAGGATCCGGCCGTTCGTGTTCGATGTGTACGTTGTTGGCAGGGGCCATCGGTATCGGAGGTGAGTGGCAGTCGCCTGCGAGGGGGAGGAGATGGGAGACATGTAAAACGTGCTTTATGAAGGGACGGTAAGTGACGGCCTGTACACGCCAATACTCGGAACGTATGCGGGCAGCCAAGATGCCGCTGGCTGGTGCGTCATCTTCGGCAAAACTCAAACTGGGTGCAACCCACTGCATATTAGAGATGGCAGCAACCATGTGGTCGACGTGGCCGACGAGGCCATCGCCAAGTGCCAAGGGTATGTGCCTAAGCGGATTAGAGGCTCTGCAGACGTTATTCAGGTGCGTCCGTAGATACAGATGCCCGAGGTAGCTATCACAGACGTCCCGCGGGAAACCCCTGACAAGATCCATATTTGGATATGGCATGCTGTCCTCGAATGCCAACAAGCCGGTCGGTGAAGCGCGGATCTCGGAGACTAGCTCCGTCTCTAGCTGTAAGCAGGTCCAAAAGGTCAGGGCCAGCTCGTTTTCCTGCGCCCCCTGGATAAAAGTGCTGTCCATTTTGATCCGGCGCAAAGTTTCCAGGCGGGGATGGAGCAAGGCCTGGAGCCTGATGCTGGCCGCGCGTATATAGTCGAAGCTCTCCAGAGGTCGGCAGAGCTGTCCGAGATACAGACCGACGAATATCTCGGCGTGGATGATGTTCATGTCCAGGTCCGACTCGGAACAGTTGTCAAGAATGCCCTTGGCCCGCTTCACATAGTCGAGCCCTGGCGTTATACCCTGGTCATCCTGAAGTCGCTCTCTTTGACGGGGCACGTAGTTGTCGGGCGGTGTTAGGTACAGATGCGGCTGTATCTCATTATGCATGGCAGATGAGGGCTCCGTATGGCTCGTGGCATCTCTGAAACTCTGGTCCATGCATACTTCGCCAAGAGCTAGTATGGCAAGCGCCAAAACTCTATCACCAGACTCCCTCGCACCGCTCTTGGTCATAGAATCCGGGAAGCATTCGGCAGAGTAAACAGCGTAGTTGGACTGGGTGAGTGGTAGTGGTGTTCCTTGTCGTACCAGGCTAAATAGACAAGCTTTGACACGCTCGGGTTGAAGGATGGGGTGCAGACTGAGGATCCTACTGATGAAGCTATCGGCAAGCTTGTCCGCCTTGTCCATGGTCAGGTCAAGGTTTCCCGCGAGGGCCGGCCTACGATGGGAGTTTAATGGCTGATAAAAGTAGGAAGTGGAAGATGCCAGTGATGTCATGTCTGCGGAGGCGTCCAGCATGAGAGGGCGACGAGACTGTTCCTGCCTGATGGTATACTCGTGAGTAAAGTGGATGGCACCTCCTTCCTGATGGATATGGTCCTTTAACAGTCCTTGTATCGACGGCCAAGCCAGTACTGAGGTAATAGAGTCATCCTCCGGGGTCGTCGTGGCGTGTGAGGCAAGCATCTGAGCTTCTGGCAAACTGAATGTGGTAATCTCAATGGCCGATACCTGGGAAATATCTGTCTCGTCGTCGTGGTAGGAAAAGATGGCGCTGCTCTGCTTTGGCGCTTCTTGGCCGTCCTCGTCGTGGGGGAGCCTCAACTTGCCCATATGCGCTCTCCTTTCCGCCTTTCTCGCTCTTCGCGAGATGGCCATTTCCATCGTGCTTAGCGTCTTTTCCAGCTTACCGAGACGAGACGTGAGGCCGTTTAATGTCGATTGCATAGAGGCTAGGCTCTTTAGGATATCGTGCTGGGCCTTGGTAGGTCTATTTGTCCAAAAAAAAAGAAGCGTCAGAAAATCCAAATTCCTCGTGTTTAATCCTGGGAAGGGGTCACTGTTTCTATTTCTTTCTTCCTCTTCATCATCATCTTCTTTTTCCCGCCCAATGGCAAACTCACTAACCCCGTACGTAGCGTGGCAGGATACTGGCAGTCTTCCTTTTTCATGGCGCACGACTTGCACGGGATCCCGCCGTCGCATTTTGCCTTTCGCCGGCGGCACTGGTCACAAGCCTACAAGGAAGGAAAAAAACCACAATGTTAACATTTCTCGCTTTTTCGCAACAATCGCTAGTAAATATCTGCTGTCGGTTCAGTAATAAGGGATAAGGAGGTCGTACTAGTAGCACTTTGGAGCTCCTCGTTCGGTTGAACTGAAAGGAGTCGCCGGCCTGAGGAGTCATGGGCGCAGAGGTACGCGGTTTCAGGGGCACCAGCTGATACTGGTAGTTGTCCATTGCGAAGAAGACAGTGGTCTTTTCTTCCTGTTTTATATATATCGTACTTGCTCGGTTCTGGGTTCCGAAGCTGTCAAGAGCGGAAAGCAGACGGCTTTAGTACGTAGGATGCTGTTCGGTGACGGAAAGGGGCATGAGGGGGAGGTGATCGTCTCAAGGGGATAATCCGCTTTTGCGTCGTTTTGTGTCAGCCAAGTTATTTCCCGGCACCTGACAGGTGGTCTAAACAAGAAACTAGTAGATGATACGCGGCTGTGTTGAGTATCCACGTAAACCACTCCCAGTTGAGAGACAAATGGAGGAACCGGGTCCGGCCGTGGATGCAGGTGCTCAGCGCCTTACTTCCTTATAAGTATCGTATCGGGGGGGAGAGGTGGAAGGATAGAAGAAGGCGAAGTGAAAGAGGGGAGGGGAAGGGGAGGGGAGGGAGGTGATTATGGTTGATCAACAGTATGAGCTAACGGAACAAAGAGTAAGATAGACGCGATGTAGACGCTCGACGTCTACGTTGGCTGTACATATAATTGGGTGCGATGACGCCAAAAAACCTGAGTGCCATTAATGCACGAGAAGACTTACTCGGGGGAAGAGGGTAACACCACGAGTAGGTGGTTAGGTTTCGTAACTGGGGGCCTTTTTTTAGGAAAACAAACAGGCCTCGATCATCTGAATCTAGGGATGCCCGACGTTTTGATTGAGCAAAAAGGACTAGCGTGCGAAAGAAGCTTTGTCGGATTTCTCTATGATCCCCTGCTAATGGAAGTGGTAGTGATACGATGGTACATGTGCATGGTCAAGAGGAAGTACGGAGTATGGGGTGCTAGAGTAGTAGTGAGTGGTAGTAGTAGTGGTAGTAGTAGGAGTTGCACTGATACTATGTACATATGTAGGAGTAGGAGTAGGAGTAGTGGTACGTGGGTATATCGGCCAATCCCCGCGACAATTCCCGTTACCTGATATGAGCCCTCCAAGGGGAGGAGGGGACGGACGTACCTCTTACTTCGTATACCTACTTGATCATGTTCGAGCGCAGGTGCCAATACTAGGATGTAGCTAGTCTCTTCTGCACATGTACGAAATAGGTAACAGGGCCCATTTAGATTCTTGTTTCAGGGTATAGCTTGTACGCATATATGATTGGTGTAGTACCGGGGGGTGGTGTTAGAATAAGACATATGCCTAGACGAAGGGCCAACGCTACGACCATGGTCTTGAATCTTGTCATTTGCCGTCCACCTTTCTTCCTGTCAGTCACCTCTTTTACACAATACACACCCCTCCCTCCCCCTCCCCCCCCCTCGCCGCCGCCTCTGTGCGTGCACCCTGTCGATGGCGACACTAAGAGAATCCCACTTCCCGAACTGTGGGTTGCCTCCCATATTTGACAGAGAGTGCGTGCCAGATTTGTTTACGATGAGAGAAGATCTCGGGGTAAGGACAAGGAAAGGTCATCTACGCAGTACGCCATATGTGTGTGTGAATCGGGAATCATGGGCTGCCAGGTTTTTTGTCAGGTTTTTATTTTTTTAATACGAATATTTATTCCGGCCGAACACGGGAGCTAGTCGACGCATATCCGAACCCTCATATATGCAACCCAAAGCGCTCCCCCCGCGGGCAGATCCGAAGGGTGTCCGGGGAAGAGTACCCAGAGGGAGCTATCGTGGCCGGACAACGATGGCGTACGGGGCAGGGCAAGCCTAGCAGAAAGCGGGAGGGCGAGAGACAACTAGTGAGAGAGAGAGAGAGAGAGAGTGTGTGTGTGTGTGTGTATGGATAACAAGGCTAGAGGAAGCTCGTTGCTAGACACGCCAGTTTGCGAAAGCGAGAAATTGATGAGGGTGGGAGGCTAGCAGCTGTCATGCGTTTATTCCGACCCCGGCCGTTGCGTGAGCTGAGTTTGCGCCGTTGGCTAATAGCTGCTGCTGATTGCGAGAGAGCTCTACTCCGTAGTCAACCACGAAAAGCCGGAGAGTCAAATACCAATACTAGAAGCAAATATGTTTTTTTTTCCTTGACGCCTTATACTACTCCGTACCCACGCACTCAAAGTTAAGCCGGCGAGTTAAAGTACATGTTCCACCCCTACCTGATTTGTCAGTATCCCACCTATCGCGCCAATGGGGCGAGTGCAAAGGATATGTGCAATCGATTAGCAAGCTAAGGGAAGATTAAAAAAAGGCTGCTGGGCCTCGTAAAGCGGGAGTGGTACACGGCAATAGGGGATGGGCTCGGGAAATGCTAAGCCGGACGGAAAGTAGCCTGGAACTCTGGACTACTTCTCGCGGAGTAGATACCAACCGGATCACTGCGTACCAACAGAAAGCAGCCCCGTACTTACATGTACTTTTCCAACATGTACGTTCGTACGGAGTTACTCTGTAGGATAATACTACCGCTGTTTTTCGGCACTTGGCCCTACACCCTCAAAGCCTCATGGCACATGCAGCAAAGCATATAGCTCTACGTACCCCGTACACCACGTTCATCCGTCCCCCCCCCCCCCCCCTTCGAATCAGCAGAAAGGAGACGACAAAGAAACTGACGGCTACGCCACGCATACGTAGTAAAGATCACGAGCCTCGTTGGGCTGTTTTGGGTGGGCCTGATGCCGCCTGATCGCCCGCTAAGGGGCACGCCACGTCCACGGCCTCCTGCGCTCAGGACAACGGCGACAACGCCTCTTCTTCTTCTTCTTCTTCTTTTTCTTTTACCCTTACGGAGTATGCCCCTCTGTCTTGCTCTCTCACCTCTCACATACGCATTGGCAGCACCGTGCCACTCGCTGCCCGCGTAGCGCGTATAACTAGGACCAAGGGCGTCTTGCCTTAATACGTACTATACTATACGGAGTACCCTCCGTGCGTTTACACTCACTACCCTAGCCCCCCTACAGCATTGGCTTACCCTCTGGTGCTGGGCTGCTAGTTCAAATTGCTGGAGATAAACAAGCATTCTTTGAAGTTAAACGGCCGGCCATGGGGAGACCTGGAAGTACCGACACACGAGGCTGCTTCTGGAAGAGGGGTCTCTTGTTTAGGGGGGGGGGGGGGGGAAGGGTCTTGGCGGAACCTAACGCGGCCCTCCTATTGCCCAGTTCTTTGCGACACCCCCCCTCCCCTTCCCCCTTCCCCCTACCCTGCCTCTCCTCTAAACTTACTACCTAGTATGGCATAATAAGTACTAAGTAAGATCTAGATGTACTCCATAGTATTGCCCGTGTGTGACAGAAGACCACGTTGTGGTAAAGACAAAGACACTTAGCCCCGTCAAAACGCTTGTTGGTGCTAACGGGACGAGACAGAGACCAAAAGCGAACCAAGTCCCAACGCACTGACCCTTTTTGCTCTTTTCTCTTCTCTTTTCGCTGCACGTTCGGACTTTTTGTGATGCCGTAGTGGACCAATTGTCATGGGAATTCGGCCTTTCTGGAGGTCATGTCCTAATGTGACACCGTTACGACTAACACGTAACCCTAATCCCCTTCGATAGTAGTCGATTCCGTACATGCACGCCAAAATCGCCCCGCGGCGAATTAGAGGCCTTGTCACACGCTGAAGAGTCGTCAGCAAAAGGCAGAGAGGCAAGATGCATCGTGCTGGACAACTGCCTGTTGTTGGTGCAGAATAGTACTCCTTGCACCGTATCTCGCAACGTGCATACGTGCATGCATACATACATACATATATACGGAAATACATGCATACTAGCAGAATGTGTGGGCATTCAGTCAACGACAGCCAGTAACATGGTCTGCCGGAGACAAGTCTGCAGCAGGCCGTCGTGAACGATCCAGTAAAGGCCCCCTGTCAATGATCTACGTTAGCGGGCACACAGAACCAAAATATGAGATTTGAAAGAGGTTTGCGTTGAAACCTCCCACGAGTCTGAATGTCTTACGATAATTACAGAAGCGTGGTTTTACATAGTACCATCTCCAGGTCCTAACCTATCCTTTCATTTCTTTTCTCACTATTTCCCTTGTCTTGCTTGTTTTTTGCTTTGCTTTTGGCGTCTGTCAGATTCGGCGCTTGTAATATAATAACTCAACATGATCCGCAGGCATATTAGCGCCGTCAACATCACAGTGACAGCGCTTCGGGCCGAGATAGGGAGAGAGAGAGGGGAGGAGGAGGGGGAGTAAACGAAGAAGGAGAGACGAAACGAGACCCAAAAAGCTCTGGTAGAGAGACAGCAAGTGGAAACTCGTGTAACTCTGCAACGGCTGACAGTTTTGACGATGCTATTGGTTCCAAGTCGAAATCCTACAACCTACTACCGATACTGTTACCAAGTTACTAACCCCCCCCCCCCCATGGCTGCCACTTGCTACTGTCTCCCAAATATTACGCCTGCATAGGCCTAGGGGAAGTTAGGCGTTACGGATCCGATCCTTGGAATCCGATTGATGCTTTGACACAAAGCATGCATGATTCAACCGTGTTCACCTAGTGTTTGGGATTCTAGCCCCGGGGCCGAGGCGCGAGAGACGGGCCCAAGAAACGAGGCGAGGGGACTTTGTGATGGCGTACGTGCGTGATACTATTCCCATAGTACGGAGTATGGATACCTATGTACGTACAACGGTATTACTAGTCTCAACAGTGCTGCATCTTCGTCATACCCCAAACGACCGATACTGTACGTCGTATATACTACATTGGATCATCGTGGATTTCAGGCCCTACCTCACGCAGCATTAGCTTGTCTGATCTGCCTCCGCCTAGCCGGGGGACACATGCGTTTCAAGGACGTCAAATGTCGCCCTCATCGAGATTGAGAATGAGACCTGTCGAAATAACAAGGGCCATCGCATCAAGCTAAGGCTACTACTGCACGCCGGACCTCCCGCCGGTTATCTGCCGCGGCGGCAGTGTAGCGGTAGTAGAAGCAGTAATCACACCCAGCCCCATCATTTTTTATCAACCTGACATCTTGCCCAGGCCCTGTGCGGTCTTTATATAATAGTCAAAATGTGACATGAGCAGCTTTGTCCCAGACGATCACGCTACTCTACATGATACTTCTGCGCAAGTGGAACAGATGCAGAGGGACTTGTCGTCGTCGAATCGTAAACCATACTAGGAACCCTGGAGTGGCAGACTCTCGCCCCCCGCAACATCCTTGTTCTGATATGCGGAGTCCCGGGTTCTACATGGGAACTGCAACGGCCCGGCTTTCATTGCCGCAGTTTGACTCTGTCAACCCTTGTGAAGATCATGCCCTGATCAGCGGGCGCGTAGTATACCAGAACCCTACTATCCTGAAAATTGTCAGTGTTTGCGATGTGCCTTATCCGCTTAATCCTCGTAATCGACGCGGCCATGCATGCATGAGGGATGGATGGATGGATGGATGGGGGGTTGGCCGTGTGTGTGTGCTTGAGGCGGTAAGGGAGGGAAACAAAAGTGACCTCCCCGCGGCGAGGCCTATGCATGTGATTTCCATCCAGTAGAGAGGCGAATAAGCGCCCTCGCTCGATCATCTCTCTCTACCCTTTACTCTCTCAACGGAGATTCTTCACCCCTGGAAAAAAAGGCATACTTGCATACATGATGCATACTACTCCGTACATACGAGGCCAGTCCGTTGGTTGTTGCCCAGACCTTCCTTTTGGACATTTCCCTCATACCACATAATGTTGAAGAAGAGAAAATGCCCCTGGTGCCTGGTGAGGGTCCAGCCCTGAATGTCACATACTGCTACTACTATAACGAAAATGCGGTGTCTCAAGTCGTCCTGCGTGGTAATCCGAGACGCCCTTTCTCCACGGATGAGATTATAAAACGATCGATGCATTAAAAAACACACGGGAGCCAATCCATCGCGTTTACGTCAAAGGCGAGGCCTTGGGCGCGGGGGGGGGGGAGGTAAAAGGTGGGAAGGGTTTGAAGTGATCCCCATCCAACTCGTACCCTGATCCCAAGCCATGGCGGATCTATGATTGTACTTTGATGGGCGAGCGACACTATGGGCGTGCCTGCCTGCCGAGAGAGTTTTTATCTACTCACCGACTCATATCATCGGGAGCGATACCAGGTGAGGTTTTCTATATGCCTATCCGTCGATCAACTCCAGGATACTCACGAATCAGAGCCCCTGTCCCCGACGTTTTGAGTACAGCCATGGCATGGCGCCTTGATGGCTTCGTGATCAGGCGGCCGAGTGGCGAGTTTACCGACTACGAATTACCCTCCTGAGAGTTATCGCGATTAGTCATTTCTACGGAGTACTGATACACCAAATACGTAGCTGGGTATAACCCCCTATCGGGGTTTCTCCCCTCCCAGTGTATCCACCACGTCAAAGGCTTTCTAGGTCATGAGACGAACGAGTTTTTTAGCGGATACAGCGAGAAGATTCTTGGCCGGGAGCTTACGGACAGCCCACGCCTCCTATTGGGCTGCTTCACTATACCTTTATCCAAGGCACTCGCTTTCTTTTGGCATCGATTCTCCGCCATTGGACGAGGATAAGGAAGGAAGGATAAAAATAAGGAACGAATGGAGCACATGAAAGCTCTCATTTTCTCCATGCATGTCCTCTGCGAAATCGGAGAGTCCTCAGTAGATCAGGGGTCTAGGGGCGCTTAGGTTATGGGCAAAGATATGCGATTATGGTTCTTTTTTGCCTTTCTGTTTCCTTATCCTATAATGCCCGTGGAGTACGGATTCGTGTTATGACTAGTATAGTATGCACTCCTCAATAGAGGCGAAGATGAAATACGTGGTAGATCTAATCCTTAGAGTAGACACCAGCAAGAAGTTTCATAGGCTTAAAGATTTTTAAACTACAGTCAAAATAAGGTGCCGACGGCGACGGCGATGGCTACGGCGGCATTGCCTTGCAGTCGTGTGGGTGCCTTCTGCGTAGACGCCTTTTTTCACCGCCATGCGGGCCTCCTGTTGCTAGATCACGGAGTACGCAGCCATTCACCAAGACGGATGGCCCCCCTATCTCGCCGCGTAAAGGCGGCCATGTGGGAGATTTGAAGATCTTGTCAACGAGGACACTGTACCCAGAGGTGTGCGAATATAGAACATCGTCGCCGCTGAGCTCCCCAATTCTTTTTTCCCCATCATCATTACTCAGTGTCCTTTCCTTTCCCCCCTGTCCTGCGAGTCCTTCCATGTTTTTATTCCATGCTGGTGAAACGGGTCTTGGTGATATATCGGATGTGAACCTAACAATTACATGTACCTACCTACCTACCTACCTACCTTGTCCCCCACGAGTTCCTCACCAAACCCACCTTCATCTCCCGAGGTAGGTCCAAAGATTGAGGTGAAAACGACAGAAACATGAAGAAACTCCTGAATCCATGACTCAAATTACTCCGCCTCTGAAATTTAGATATATCTCGGTCGTTTTGGGTTGCGAGTAGTGTACGTAGTATATACATAGTGGCAACGCGAATCAATCTCCATCCCGTCCAGTGACACTCTTCAACATCTCCAAACTAGTCATCAACCCTCCCAAGCAAACACATCCATCCAATCCTATAGAAAATCTAGAAAAAATAGCTAGTCCCTTGAATGATAGACGCGCATCATGCCAAAAGAGAGAAGGAGATGTGCAGAGCCACATCGCAATGATGTTACGTTTACGATCCGGAAACGCTGCGCCCCGAGAAATTGGATATGGCGGCTCATCCAAAACCAACCAATGGACTCCATACACCCACTAATAATAGGGGGTATTTCCGGTTTTTTGGTGCATTGAATTCGTTTTTTGAATCCTAAAGAGTCTTATTTTTTTTAAAGGGGGGGGGTGTATGGTGCTTTAGGGTCGTCGATGCCCAACTGTACCAGTGCGCGCCCTGAAGACCGTTGGGCACAGATATAATGGGCAGCAGCACCACCTAAAAATTCAAAAAAAAAAAAACAGGGGTTCAACAGAGAAAAGCTTGACAAAGAGTTGACAATCCTATCCCCTTCCTTATATTAATACATGAAGCCGTTTACTTACAGCCGGCTGGCGCCACCACCAACCGCTCCACTACATAGTATCGACATCACATGACGATCATTCCTTTTCTATTTCCTTTTTTGTACTTAATTACTTTCTATTTGTTTTTTCTAATATATATGTTGGGTTCAAGGGGTTATGGCCTTTTTTGACGTCTCGGTCCAAGGCCGTTGCCAAGACGCACTCTCCTACACCTACACGCACATCACTCCGTAGACACTCGCCTAACTAGGGGTCCAAGCAGCAGAACCACTCTGGTGGCCCCTGGCTTGTAAATCTTTGTGTTTTTCTGTAGATACATGCTGTCTGAGGATGGTATTCCTCGTCCTCGCTCTCGGCCCCCGTCCTCCTCCTCATACCTTTTTTTCCCACTTGGCGTCCTTGTCGCGACAACCGAACCTGCGCGGAAGCGGTCTTCCTGTTAAGGAAAAAGACAGGTATCAGGGTACGTTTTCCTGTATGTGTGTGTGTTTGTGTGTGTTCTCTCTCTTATGCAGTGTTTGTGTGTGTGGGCTTGCGTGCGGGAACTACAGCAACGGGTGGACTTCCGGAAGGGGGGGCTGCTTTTCGGGCCTGAACATGGGAAAGCTCTCTCCTGCGACCCGGAACCATTCCTCCCCCTACGAAGCCCTTTTATCCCGTTCTTGTATCATCCGATGAGGGGGTTGTGACCAAGGTTTCGACCAAAATCAGACTCTGCCAATGCTACCCTCCTCTTTTCCGTCATATGATCGAATGGGTATGTGGCTTGCGAGGTGACGGTTGTAGTCAACTATGCGCCGACAATGCAGCTTCATCGTTGGTTACTCAAGGTATACGGCATGTACAGGGTGATGTACTCTGTAGGTAGGTGTGTTTACGATATCGCGAATACGTTCAGGAACACATCAAGTACTATCCTTGTCGTAGTAAGCGCCATAAAGATGGCAGTCCACCAAGTCCGGTGGTTAAGAAAAAAGGTCATCTAAAGCGAGAGTGATATGGAGTTTACGTAGCAATGGCCCACCTCTTCCCTTTGATGTGGTTCCATCTCTGGGCAAGCATCGCTTCAGCTGAACAAGACCCTCCTCCTCCACTCCCCACACCACAAGTCCATCTTACAAACTTCTTACACAGCAACAATGCCATGGTATTTCGCGTAACAACCCAACTAGACCCAGCGTCCCGGCGACTGACGGATCTAAGCAACCGCCAAGTCCACCAACATCGGCGCTAGAAAAGGAAAGAAAAAGAAAAGGACGCCAAACTTGACCCATCCATTCTCCCATCTCTCTGACACATGGACAGTGCTCTTTCTTTCTCTATTCTCTTCCCAGCATCCCCATCCGGCGAGCCCGGATATCGCTCTTTCACCTCCCCCCCCCCCCCCCCCCCCTTCCCTCTTCTCCAGCCCTAGTCCCTTCTCGCTCTCACCAACCCACCTACTGATTCACTCGCTCTAGCTCCTTTTCCCTTGGTCCGTACTCCATAGGCAAAGTCTGTATGCACACACTCCGTACTACTACTACTGGCCTACCTATGTACCATACTCCGTACCTCATCGCCCGGATGCCGCGCAACCCTTCGAACCTTTTTCAGCAGCCCCGGAACGACTGCCACTTGTAGCAATGGTGGTTCACTAAACCTGCGTATACTGGCTGGCCCAGGTACTAGCCCTATGGGCCCTATCTTCCTGGTCGCGGGAATACGAGGCAATTAATTCGCAACTCTTATGGGCATGGGTCGACGTACGTGTGGCCGTACGCAAGATACATATACATACTTACATACCTACTCCGTACATACATACACACATACATAGATTCATACATATCATGTACCCGGTGCAGAGGACAGTGAGCGGTGAAAGGGGAAATACTAGACAAGCGGAGGGAAACACTCGACACACTTTTGAGTTTCCTGTTTCTGAAGCCTTGCAAACCCGTGCACGGCAGACATACTACTCCATACTATGTACACAGACTAACGCACGCGCGCACGCACGAACACACGTAGGCACACAGACATCCATACCACGGAGATGGCTCATGGACCATGCGGTCGTGACCACTACGGGGTAAGCTCGCGCTGAGACATGCGGAAAGCAAGAAAGCAGGGGTGTCATGAAAAGAAGGGGAAACCTTTGTCCGGATTTCCAGGAAAGATGACTTCTCTATATACGGAATATTACCAGAACAACATGCAGGACGGAGGCTATACAGCCTTGTGTCGCCAAGGAGGCGTTACCAAAACCACCGTATCTACTATACCAATAGTCACAATGGTGGATAGAGGAGAAAGGCTACCTCAACCCTCTTGTGTGTACGGAGTATAGAAGCGAGCACTGCGGTAAGGTGCGTCTTCATGTCCTCGTGATCTGACACAATTTTCTCTTCTCCTGTTTGCGCTTCGCCGTACAGACCTGGCTTTACTCCGAGACACTGACTGGAGACGAGGGTAGCTTCAGGTGGTCTGGGGCCTGGTTTGCAAGGTCCCGTGATGTTTACCGCAGGCTTCATGTCTCTCCAAGCAAAAAGCAAAGAGAAAATAAAAGAGATAGGGAGGAAGAAAAAGAGAAAATATCGGTAGGACATGAAATCACCACATACTAGCACAAAGAAGCAATACCAACGATTTTGAAATGAAGAAAATTGTCCTATATAGCTTAACCCTGCCTCCTTTCTTCCCATCCTCTGCCCCTCCCACAATATCACGCCAGAACGCGTCCTCCCCTTGCTTCCTCTTCCCCCCTCCCCCGTAGAAATACTCGGTCGTTGCTCAACACTCGACACGTAAACAAGTCTCAGCACAGGCTGAAACAGAACTGCACGCGTTTTCTACGTCGGGGAACTGGGCACACGCATTCATGACTCGGTCACGACGGAGCTCAGAAAATCATACGAGACATGACTTATTCCCTATAGCCTGCCCATCCATCCTGCCATTGTAACAAGCGATGGCAAGTCGTAGGGCAGGGGGAGGTTGATCCTACGATGCTCGAATGCCGGGGATGACGCGCAGAATTAGCGATGTTGATTGTTGCTTTTTCTTCTTGCGCTTCTTTTAACCTTGGGTGTTCTTCTTTTTCTGTTCCATCATACCATACGGAGTACCATGTATGGCTATAATTAAGCTTTACCAATGGATCTGGGAAACTCAACATGTCAAATCTTACTCTAGGGAGCAAAAGCTAAATTTATACCTGTCTCCTTTTGCACGTACTACCTTCTTGATGATCCGCCCCCTGATAATCTCTCTCTACCTCTCTGTCTCTACCTCTCTGTCTCTCCCTCTCCTACTTTCCTTTGTTCTCGCGACCCTGCGATGTTCTAAACCTGACCACTCGCTCTGAGCTATCCTTTCCAACCTTTTAATCAGGTATTCTGCAGCCATGCGCCGCCTCAACCAGCCGTACCGCCTGTCCTGACCTCTACTAAACAAACAGAAAGCATCCAGCCAGCCAACTCCCGTCGTCCGCCATGCCGCCCCGGGCCCAACAGTTTTCCATCGCCGGCAACGGCCCCGTCGGCGCCGGCAGCGTCGAGACCAACGTCTCGGTCTGGGCCCCCGCCCTCCCCGGCGCCTTCGAGAAGGCGCGCGACGCCGCGCTGTACACCCGCCTCGGCACGCGGCACTCGAGCGCCGAGCTCGCGCGCGCCCTCGACGGCGCCGCCGGCGTCGACCAGACCTTCTGCCTCACCGTCAACAACGTGATACTCGTCTTCTCCGCGTCCCGCGAGGACCACGCGGCACAGTGCAGGAAGGTGCTCCAGGCGCTGCAGGACGGCTCGATGCGCGCCGACATGGCCGACTGCGTCTTCAGCGTCGCCAGGGCCGTCGACGCGGGCGTCAGGCTGGACCAGGTTGAGCCCAATGAGGTTTACATGGTCACCAACGAGGGTGTGCCGGCAGCAGCAGCATCGTCGTAAGATCTACGGGCGAGAGGGTAGACGGAGAGGCAGAACATATCGCGTTTGATTTCACGCTTCCCTATGATCTTCATCATATCTTCTCAGAATTATAGCTTACGATTGGGCCTGTTAAGTTGACACTGGATCATCACCGACCGGATCATCAGCGGCAACGTTAGGCCATCATGGTTGGGCTGGGTTAGGTTTCTGGCTTGTTAGCCAAGGAGTCCAAAAGTCCTAATTAAACTTTCCAGAGTTGCCGAATGAGCGCTCGACCACGATGCCTCTTTAACGACATGTGGAAAATATGATGGAAAATATCCCATCTAAGAACCATTGGCCTCGTTTGCCATCATCTCTCTCTATCTGCCCCCGAGCCGGGCGAGCGTGTTACCCCAATCAATATTCACAAGGGCGATGCATGCTTTCGTACAGGGCATTTGGAAACAGTTGGAAGCAAAGCAAATGAGCATGGCGATTCTGCGAAATTGCATCTCGGTAAAGACATTGTATAGACAATCTACATGGGGAAGTGCCAGGTGTGCGCTTGCTACCCATCTGCATGCATGGCAACGTGAGACATTACGAACGCATCCATCCAGCTAAACAGGTCATGTCCACAGCAGCTCCCCTCTCTCCTCTATTTCTGCCAACGGCCCAGCATCCATCCCCAGGCAAGTCAACCTCGCCGCATCGACACTTCCGTACACTATGAGACATCCATCCAGTAAACCCGCCCGGAAGCCTCCATCTGCTCTCGTACAAACCAAAACCGGGTGTTTTCCCCCCTCGACCAACCTTTTCCCCCCGCGCAGCCATCAGGCGTAAGTGCAAGACAAACGCACCTGACTCTTCAACGCAACAAGAAATTTATTAGAAAGAAGGAGACACTGGCAAGTATACTTCTTTTCCCCTCGATGCTTCATTCATCTAATGACGTCTATCGCTGCTTGTTTACTTCCACCTTCTTCTTCTTCTTCTTCTTCTTCGACTTCTGTATGAGAGAGAGCCGTGACTTGTTCCACCATCCCATCCCATCTTTCGCTTACACCAACATCTCGCCCGACTTTCTTGGCAGAAAAAAAAACTAGAAACATCCCATTTTGATTTCGAAAAGAAAACGGGAGAAGAGAAAAATTATAAAAAAGGGCATTGCTCTCCTTCGTTTTTTCTGGATCTTCACCTTTTGGTTCCCTAGCCATATTCCACTCGCTCAATCTTGCTTTGCTGCTTCTCTGCTACTCTCTCTCGCTCTTTTTCTCTTCTGGTCCTATAATTCGCCATGCGGACATCTTTGGTCTTTGTCTCGGCGTTCTACGCCTTTTTTCAGCTCACCGCCGGCTTCGGAGTGCCCGAACATAGCAAAAGGCCAGACTGCTTTTATCCTTGCGGCTGCAAGGAGGAATACCATGGTGCTAATACGAAGGAGTAAGTCAAAAAACAGTCTCCTATGATTCATACACGTCGGGGGACAATGAGGGCTCACCAACTGCAGCTGGACCCGATGCAGCCTTGTGCACGCACCGAACCAACAAGCCACAAGCGTCACGAGCACCACGACGCTGACCACGTTCGTCACGACCACGATTTCAAGGACCGTTACCCAGGTAGAAGCTCTCCTACCTGGTGCCGAAGAAACAAAGTCCGCATCTGCCTCTGCATCCACGAGCACCCGGCTTCCACCCGACAACTGCTGGATCGGCGGTCCCTGCGACTGCCGCAACATCGAGCCGACGGGCAGCGAGGAGTGGTTTCAGTGCGTCACGAATCCGGCCTGCGAGCACTGCTGGATCAACAACGGCACCTTGACGTCAAAGTCGGGCGTTGTCCCTTCGACTCCTACGCCCAGTTCCACAAAGCTCCCGTCAGTAACGATCGCGCTCGACGTAGTAGCCACCACGACATTGGATGGCTAGGTGCTTGAGGCTGCAGTGTTTGAGTTGCATGGACGGCCTGCCACTGTCGATGCTGCAGGTATTAGATTGGAGGCGACAAACCAGGACGCCGAAGATGAGTTTCGTGCGTATAAACTGACCAACCGGGAGGCGGTGGAAAAATCAACAGGTATTGCTTCTCATTAAGTCAAACCGCAATAGTGACTACCGTTACCCGTTAGTAGAAAACTTACTCAGGAGGACGGTAATGGAACAGAGGAGTACAGGCAAATTCAATAATGGCCCCTTTTTTAGCATTAGCATCGTTTTAGATTAGCATAGGTAGTTTTATCCAAAAACAATATTCGAATCATATAGCTTCGCTTTCAACGTCTTGTCATTCATACAGCTTTTTTTCTTCTTCCTCTCCTATCATACAGTGCTGGGACATGGCTACCTCAACGCCATATAATTCATGAATAACACCCTGGCCCAGTCCCATTGAACAAATGCCTGGTCTAAAATGCAAAATCTCCTCTTTTTTCGACAGGCAATGGAAACGCGGAAGTTTGCGAGCTTGTCGATAATCTCGCGATTCCACGCCTGGTGATGCCAGTATTAGTACACGCGGTTGGTTTTGATTAGAAGTTGTACAAGGTAAGCGGGGATGTGCGGCTGCCTTTTTTCCGGGTTTCTTTTTTTTTTCTTTCTTTCTCGCTTCTTCTTGGCTTCTTTTTTCGCTTGTTTTTTTTTCTTGACTTCTCAGGACCTGCCACTGATCAAGCCTTTTTATCCTTGTCCTGGCCCTCATTCTGCTGCTGCTGCTGCTGGGAGGGGACGAACCAGCCGGAGAAGCCGCCAAACATGGAGTCCATGGCCTCCTTTTGGGCCTTTTCCATGGCGACCTGCTCCTCCTTGAGCCACTTCTCGCCGTTGGCGCGGATCTCCTTCTCCATCATCTCGTAGTTGCGCTGGCCGCGCTCGCGCGCAATGTCCTGCAGCATCTTGCCCTGGGCGAAGGCCTCGGCGGGGTTGACCTCGCCGTCGGGGCTGGCCGTCATGCTCATGTTCTTGGTGTCGAGGCCGAGGAGGTTGCCGAGGGCGCCCATGCCCGAGGGGCGGTGGTGCTTGGACTTCTCGGCCTGGACGCGGGCGTTGAACTCCTTGCGGGCGATGGCCTCGCGGCGGGCGAACTCGACGGGTATGTTCTTGCCCTCGAACGACTTGAGGATCTTGCGGACGTCGGCGTACTGCATGGTGTGGATGTACTCAAGGAAGGGGATCAGCCCCACGAGCTCCTTGTCGCTGGGGTCGCCCTTCCACGGCTCGAGGACGATGGCGTTTTCGGGCTGCTTGCGGACGCTGCGGGGGTTGCTGTCGATGATGATGACCTTGGACAGGTCGCGATTCAGGTACGACAGGTCCTGCTAGAGGTTAGACTTGGGTTTCGACCGGGCCCTGCGATTCTGATGTCCGTACCTTGACAATCTCCCCCTCCTCGAACTTGGTCGCTTCCCTGTACAGCGGCCACATTATGAACCGAAACGGGTCGAGCTTGCGGACCAGAGGCTCTCCGGTGGCAAAGGGGACACTGGTGAAGAGCACGAGCTCGTAATACTGGCTGAGGTAGCGGATAAAGTAGTCCATACCGGGACGCTTGGCGACTCTCCACCCGTGCTGGCGCGACCACTCGCTGTGGACGAGGAGGTTGTCCAGGCTGATGCACAAGGTGTAAGGGCGCTCAAAGCTCGGGTCGGGGTCGGGGAGGAGCTTGTCGAACGCCGGATCCTGGTAGTAGGAGACGGAATCGTTCATGCGGGCCTTGACGCGCTGCCACCAGAGGAGCGGGCCCCAACCGTTGGGCTCGTCCGGGTGAGCCGCAACCTCCTGCTGGTTCTCCCAGTTGCGCCCCATGTACGCGATGGCGGTGGTGGCACCGATGCCGGTAACGCTGAGCATGAACCGCGCCCACCATTTCCTGTTGCGCTCGCTCGTCGGGACGTATTCCTCGCGGTCCCGCCCGCTTCCGCGAGACCCTTGCTCGACCGTCTGCAGCGCCGACGCCACCTCTGCCCTCCCGGACTGCTTCTCCAGCTCGGCCTCCAGAGTAGAGGGAATGCCCTGGGTGAGATCGGGTAGCTTGTGGAAAGGTATGGGCTCGCTCTCGGCCGGGGTCTCGGTCGATTTCTGCGCATCGGGTTCTTGGCTGCTGGCCTGCGTATTGGGTTGCTCGGGACTCTGGTCTTTCTGAGATGACGGCCTGGGCTTGTTGTTGCTAGGCCTGTTGGTATTCCTGGAATATGCGCGAATCCATGGCGAGGCGGCGAGGGCGGCCGGTGCTGCCACGCGGGCGGTGGTTCTAAAGGCTGGCGCGGAGGCTAATCGCGCGCCCGTGCGACCCAGCTGGGCCTGCACCAGTCGAGACAGCATGGGATGGGGTGAATGAAAAGAAAAGCCCGTCACAATGGCTATGCGGTGCGAAATGTTGAATCAAGTCTTTTGTATCGTGGCGGGCGTCGGCTCGTTTCAATTCCGCATGACCTGGGAGGGGGGGAGGGGGGTTGATTGGCGGCCAACCAAGAAAGCAAAAAAAAAAAACGGTTGTGTGTGTGTGCGTGTGTGTGTGGTGTGAGGTTGCCGATGATGCGGTCCAAAGTGGGAGGCTACCTTTTTTTTTCTCCAACCTTCGATGCCGGACCGCTGTGGGACGACGGCCAAGGAGCGTCAGTGGTGGTCACTGCGTGCTGCCCCGCCGTTCGTGGGCGGGCGCGGGTCTACCTTTGGCCGCCGCTTGCTTGGGGTACCTTGGTACGTGCTGTACGGAGTAACCTCGAATCGAAGAGGATCCGCGCCGAGGCGCCTAGAAATGGACGCCGGAGGTATAAAAAGCGTCCACTGCCTGCCGAAGTTTTAGCGAGTGCTGATTCGCTGACTCGCCATCCGAAGCCGCTGCGCTACTACCATACATAGAGCATGTACTCGGTACGGAGTACTACTACGGAGTACCACCACCTCTTATCTCCATTCCCACCTTCCATCTCCGATTACAACTTCGCCATCCTCGCCTGCTCTTTCGTCGCTTTCCTTGTCTTGTCTGCCACGATAACTTTTCCTGCTTCTCAACCCTCTACGCTTTGAGACCTGCTTTCGATTACTCCGCATACAAGCTCGAATCTGTTTCCACCTTCTCCGTACCGCATCATTACCCCGCCATCCCATCCCAATCTCAAGCATATCTCATCACCGCCGTTACGATGTGCACTTGCGCTGCGTTCTAGAGGGTGGTCTCTCTCGCTTGCGTCTCCTCGATTGCGACTCTCGGCCATGGAAACCACCCTCTGCGCCGAATCAGTTCCGTGAACCCCGTTTGTAAAATCCAAGATTTACGCTTTTTTTTTTTGCCCCTCAGTCGGTATTTTCTTTTTCTTTTTTTCGTCGAGAGTACGAAGTACATATTGTAAACGCCCGGGTACCCACCCACATTCGACATTCGCCACCAGGTCCCCCCCCCGGATCCCTTTTATCCCCGGAGGATCTTGCAAGAGAGTACAGAGTATTCTAGGTGCCTTGCCGTACGCTTGATTCCCACCACCAATCGAAAAAAAGAAAAAGAAAACCATCGAGGATGCCTCCTCGATCATCCAAATCCGGATCCAAGCCCGGCGCCTTGCGGCCGCGCATACTCTCCATTGTCCCGTCGGCGAAGCCCACCACGGCACCTCCTCCCGCCGAGGCCGCCGGGCCCCAGGGTCAAGGCGAGGTCGAGAAGCTAGACATCGCCTCGCTGACGCTCGACATCCCCCTGATCCCCCTCAAGCGCCCCGCCGCCGAGCCCAAGATCCCCAGCAAGCCGTTCCCGTTCCTCAGCCTCCCGTCGGAGCTGCGCATCAAGGTGTACGAGCACTTCTTCGCCGACCCCTCGGCCGACCCCGTCCACGACCTGAGCCCGGACAACTACAAGCGCTTCCACAAGAAGCTCGGCCTCGTGCGCGTCTGCCGGCAGATCCACTCCGAGGCCACCTACTTCTACTATAGCACCCGGCCCTTCCGCGTCTTCCCCACGTACCCCGGCAAGTACTTCAAGTCCCGGAAGCCCATCCTCGCCCGCCTCCGCCCCCGCCAGCGCGAGTGCCTGACCTCTCTCGAGCTGCGCCTCGGCCCCGGGTGGAGCCAGCCGCCCAGGGGGTGGGTCGTCAACGACGCCCTCGGCCTGGGGGACTGCGTCAACGTGCACCGGCTCCGGGTGTTCGTCGAGTGCGACCCGAGCGACGCCGTCTTCAAGGGCTTCCGCCGCTCCGAGGGCTTCTACGAGGGCTTCAGCCGCCAGCTCCTCGCCAGCGTCGTCGGGGCCATGCCCGCCGTCGACGTCGTCGAGTTCGACGCCTGGACCAGCGTGCGCAAGGCCGGCGGCATGATGCGCGGGCTCATCAGCGTCGCCCGGGACCTGGGCGTGGCGATTGCGTGGGGACCCGAGCGCGGGTGGACGGATGACATGGAGGAGGACGACACGCCCCCGCCTCAGGAGGCCATTCCGGAGGAGTACGCGGAGGCGCCGATACCCGACCACGCGCCGGCCAACCTACTGGTCGTGGCGTAAGGGGAGGTGAAACTGGGCGCGCATACCCACCCCCTCGAGGCTATGAAAGAGTGTTGAAAGAACCATTTCTGTCTAACCCGTAGTAATCCTTCTCATATATATTGTTTCTCATTCAGCTCTACTTTCGACGGTTAGGTAAATAGTTGAGGTTATTATTCTGTCGATGCATACATCTCCACCACCTCGATTGCGCAACTCGCCCCTAATATGAACTATTCAACACATTTTTTTTCTCGGGTGATTATGTCGAATTCTTATATTAAAATCTAGATTATTGCGCCCCCAGCACGGCCAGCGCATTGCGCAGCTCCTGGACAGCCGTGGGAACGTCCTCGAAGTTGAGCGCCGAGATGGCCCACTTGGCATGTTTCTGCGCTTGGTTCAGGTCCTTGTAATGCATCGACGCCGCGGCGGCAGCAGCAGGTGGAGGAGGTGCCTGCTGCGAAGGCACGGGCGCAGGCGCGGGAGGTGTCCAAGCTGGAACCACAGGCTGTGAAGGCACGGCTGCTGGCGGCGGCGGCGGCGCTGCGGTCGGTATCGTGGGCTCGGGAGGGGGAGGGGCGAATTGCGGAGGGAGCTTGGTAGGGATATGCGGGGACGGCTGGGGAGGTATCTGGGACCCGGAGGACGGGGGCGCCTCGGGCGGCATACCTGGCGCGGAAGCGGGCCACGACGGCGGCGGCGGCGGCGCATCGTCGCGGGCTGACGCGGAGGGGACCTGCGGGAAGTATTCCTCCGGCGGGGGAGGGGGTTGCGCCGCGGCCGTGGAGGACGACTCTCCGGTCTCGGGGGCGTCCTCTATCGTAACCGGATGAGCTGCCGAGCTGCCCGCCGCCGTTGCCGCCGCCGTCATATCCCTCAACTCAGCCTCGAGCCCCTCATCCACAGCCTCGTCCTCGTCCTCGTCCATCTTGGGGTTCGACTCGTTGGGGTCCCTCCCCTCGCGGATGGCCTTTAGTATGCGGGCGGCGTTCCACTTGGCGAAGCGGATCTTCTGCGCGACGTCGGGCTCGAGCTCGCCCCACTCGCGGAGCAGGTCGTAAAAGGTGGCGGCTGCGTCGAAGGTGTCGGCCGTCTGGCGGGTGACCTTGTCGGCGCGCAGGGTGCGCTCGGCGCGGTCAAAGGTCTGGCGGGCAAAGGCCTCGACGGCGACGCGGCCGGCGGCGTTGTCGGTGACGGACTGGCCGTCGCCGTCGTCGGTGCCGGCGGCCGCGAGCTCCGTCTTGGTCGTCTCGAGGCGCTCGATGAGCGTCTTGGTGTAGGCGTAGGCCGAGTCGTCGGCGGTGTGGAGGGACTTGGCTACGATTTGGTTGACGGCGTGGTAGTCGCCTGCGGTTCGCGGTTCACTTGCATTTTAGTTTCTTGCGGGGGGACAAGCAGTGGCAGGGAGGAGAGTCGTCAACTGACACCAGTATGCTATCGCCGGCTTGATGGAGCGGAGCTGGTTCGCCCTGTTGACGAAGCGGCTCACTTCGGGGATCTTGAGCGAGGGAGGAAGCGGTTGCGCCATGATTGACGGACACGTGCTCAGAGAGCGAGCGGGTTGGTAGTTTCGAAAAGAAAGAAAAAAAAGTAAAGAAAAGAAGAAGACCCGCTGCTGTAGAAGGAAAAGAGGCCAAATGGATGGTTGGTTTACGCAAGAAGAGGGCTGCACGTACGGATGATGGATGGTGTGGTGTGGTTGCGATGGGGAAATTGGGGAAACCGACCCTGAGTTAAAACGGATGTATGAAGACAGAGAGAGAGACACACACACACACACACAGAGAGAGAGAGAGAGAGGGAGAGTATGGAGCTTTTTCGATTGTCGAGTGTCGGCGCCTGATTGTCGCATGACGCAGCCCTCAGTACCTTACTTGGCCCCGCGCACTGTTTGTGAGCTTTAGGGAGCTATAGCTTTCGTAGGGGCGTCCGGCTACCCCACCCGCTTGCCCAGTTCTCACGCCAACATCTTTGGAGGGGCATCACCTCGGATCCAGGTCGGGTGGATGCATAGACTACACACCTACCCTACTAACCTGCCTACATACACCACCTAGCCTAGGCGGCCTTTCCAGGATTGAGAATGCAAAGGACCTCTACGGCATAAAGGCGGAGGATGTAATTATATAAGTCAGTGTAGACATTAATAAAAATCGACAAGTCATGGGGGTTTGAAATGATTTCAGACGTCTATATATATAGAATGATTTAGCACGTAAAACTTCTATTGCCAACGTGTTTTGCAGCAAGCCAAGGTCAACACAAGTACGGCGTGGTCTTGTTCGAATATGCCATCAAGTGGCGGGTATAAAGAGAGAGAGATTATATTAAAATATACGCGTCTGTCTAGAATAGTATATACCGTCTATGCATATTTCCAACCAAAACAACAACAACGTCCCCGAGCACAAGCTGCTGCATACGCACCGCGACCTATTTCACCTTGTCCATCCACCGACGAAGAACGTCCCTGTATATCCCATCGCTGTTCTTCTCCATGAAGAACAGGTGCCCGTTGCCGTGTATCCCCGCCTCGCCCAGCCGCACGTGCTCCGTCTGGCCGCACCCCGCCTGCGCCAGGAACCGCGCGGTGCAGTAGTCGTACGGGGCGTGGTACGACGCCTCGGCCGTGACCACGAGGATCGGCAGACCCGCGAGGTTGGCCAGCCGCCGGGGCGCGGGATCCTCGGCCTGCAGGACGCAGTCGACTAGGTTCTCTCCCTCCGCGGGGTAGACCTTCTGCACGAGCTCCTCTTCGGGGTTGCTGACTTCAGGATCGTACGTAAGTGGTATGTCCGTGAGACCCCATTTCCTCGCCGGGTCGCTGCCGAAGACTGCATCTCGGAAGGGAGGACCCGTCGGCTCGAGGAGCACGAGCGCCTTGATCAGCTCGGGCCGCGCATCGGCGATGATGAGGGGCATGATACCACCCTGGCTATGCCCCAGGACTATGGCCGGCTTCCCGATCCTGTCTAGCAGGGCGGCGCCCGCATGCTGCATGGTCACCTGCTGCAACGTGTCGTTGCCGATGAACTGGACGTTGGAGCTGTAGAAAGAGTCGAAGACGGCATCGCCCATGATGCCGGTGCCGGGCCACTGCGTGTGGTTGGAGGCCTGCGGCCAGAGATTGTAGTCTCGCGGGGCGGTGAAGCGCTGCTGAATCAGCTCCGCCGAGTACGTAGACGGGCTATCGGCGCCGTATCCGGGCTGCCAGGCCGAGCGGGAGCGAAGCGTCTGGTCGACGATGTAAACCTCGTAACCATCCTCGACAAGGTGAGAGGCCCAGCCGCGTTCACCATCAGGTTTGTTGAGAAAGTTCTATATTTTATTTCAAGGGTGGCAATTTTTATTTAGCAAAAAAAAAAAAAAAATTCATCACGAAAACAAGAAAGCAAGATGATTCAATGGACACGCTGGGAAGGCAAAAGTTGAGGTGGTGTTGGTATAGGCGCAAGAGTGGGTGGGTGAGTGAATGAGAGTGAATGAGAGTGAGTGAGAGGGAGAGTGAGGGCGACGGGGAGAGAGAGTGTGTGAGAGTGAGAGTGAGAGAGAGTGAGAAAAAAAATACATACAGTACCTGTCTGAGCCTGACCGTGAATCAACACAACCGGCGTGTCCTTGACGCTTTTCCCCGGGTGTCCCGGAGGACGCAGGTGCTCGACGTACATCTGGTCGCGAAATACGTGGCCGCCGGCCCCGTCGTCGGCATAGCCTCCGCCCGCGTAGAAAAAGGAGCGGATGGCCGGTGCCTCCAAGTGTGTCGCACCCGGCTCGCCATTGGTCGCGGCGGCGGCGCCCAGTCGCGCGAATGCCAGCACCGTGGCCGCCGCGAGGCCTCTAATTGTGGTGGTGGTGGTGGCGCCCATACCTCCGACGCACCCTTTTTTGGGCTTCCCTTCTAGCGCTTATCCCACAACAAGGGAGAGAAAGGAATTGGCACTCTCTCTCTGTGTACCGATTACTCCGTATGGGGACCACGTACGTAGTGTGGCGGCGGGTAAGTCAGTAGACTCTTGTCGTAGCTTGAATGCTAAAGATCGATTGACTTCAGTCAAGCGGTTGAGAGGAAGAAGAAAGACATCCGTATCCGTAAAAAAAAATTATGCAAGAAGAGTGGCGGCACCTTCTGTCATGTCGATCCCTGTGAAAAGGAAAAGAAAAAGAAAAAAAAATCCCTAATTGTTGCCAATGAAAAAAAGATCCGCAAGTTCTCGGTGCGGTATAACACTCATTTGTCTAGCCTCGTTGCCTCGCTCCCGGAGATGTGGAAATGGTTGTCTGCGCTAGTTAGCTATGCCATCTGCCCCCCTTCACTCCCCTGTCGTATTTGCTCGGTCTTTCAACCGAGTGTTGTAACTTGCTCCGTATCCCCCGGGGCTGGAGAGAAATGATGGGATCCTACTACATAGTATGTAGGATAGCATCACGCTCGGCATCATGTGCATAAGCCAGATGCCTCATGAGGTATGTAGTGTAATGTTTGTTGCTTTGGGGTCATGTCGCATCCTGGACCAAAGTTCTGCATCGATTTTCGAGTCTAGCCGAGCGACGTTTCCCCAGCCCCTGGATCGTTACTAGCTTCTTCGCGGAACGCTCCAACGCCATGCTTTCCCCGATGCGAATCCTGCTACTATTACTAGTAGGAGCGAGTACTGCTACTACTTGCGATGTATGGAGTAGTTGGCAATGTCTACTACGACGGATGTAGGTAGTCTGCCCAAACTACGTATGCCAATGCGGAATCCTCTCGCTTCAGCATCCGGGGGGACCATAAATCATTTGCCCGGCGCCCACATGCCTTTCGCTTAGCTTCTGTTTTTTCCTTCTTTGTAGAAAGGTGAGCATGACAATTTCGACCCCCCTCTTTTCTTCTTACATACCTTCAATGTCTTGATAACGGGTTTTTTTCTCTCCCTGTCTTGCGAGGTTGCCTTTAATCGTATGGTAACCCCCCTTCCCCCGGGGGGCAAGGTAGGTATTTTCAAATGGACGACCCAACCCTCATCATCCACTGGCTCTTCTCCTGGCTGGCTCTGGCCATCATGGGCCTCCGCCTGGGGTGGCAACATGTATCCAAGAAGCGCTACAATATGGGCGACTATCTGACCGTGGGCGCCATCCTCTGCGTCCTGGCCAGGCTAGGCTTCATCCACATTGTGCTGACCTGGGGCACCAACAACATCCCCAAGGCGGTCCGGGAATCACGAACCCTCACGGCAGAGGAGATCTACCGGCGCGGAGTGGGGAGCCGGCTGGCTATTGCCAACCGCTTTATTTACAACTCGTAGTCAGTCTCACTCCCCCACCCCCTTTCGCCATGCTTGCACATGGCAACCCCAGCTTGCGCCAGTCGTCCCAGGTGAATTGTACGGATCACATTGGTTCATGTTGCTGACAGGTAATCAAAGCCTCTGGATCCAAAAGTTGGTACTGCTAGACGTCTACCGCCGGCTCATGGCCAATCTCCATTGGGAAAAGGTTACCAACAGAGCCTTTCTTGTCGTCTTTTTCCTAGCGTACGTGGTGGTACAAGTCCTAAACGTTGCCGAATGTCGGCCCGTCAGACTATACTGGCAAGTTGTGCCTGACCCAGGTACGTCGTGACAGGACTCCAGTATCTCTCCCCCGAAAGCATTCTTCTTTGCTCACGGCCGTCGTGTCGCTAGGTGCATGCGTGCAAGCCCAGGTCCAACTTGTGGTGCTCGGTGTTCTCAACATCTTTACAGATGTGATGCTCCTCCTCCTCCCGCTACCCGTCGTCATGTCCTGGGACAGCACCTGGCGCCGGAAGCTCAAGTTCTACATCCTCTTCACACTCGGCATCTTCGTCATCGCCGTCACCGTCATCCGACTCCCCATCAACGCCCTCAACAAGTCTAATCAGCTCAACCGCACCACGTGGGCCACGGTTGAGCTCCTAACGGCTGCCATCGTTGTCAACGCGCCGACGCTGCACGGGCTCTGGAATGCCTCTCGGCATCAAGCATCGGTGCTGAAGGAGAACCATGATCGGAGCGATATCGCCATCGAATCCTGGCGGGCCCGGGATTCTCCTGGACCGGGGGCGGGCGGTGCTGCCAGCAATGCCTCACTGCTGGGTTTGGTAGGAGACAGACCGGCGGAAGCGAAACAGATGACCACGTCTACCGAGTCGAGCAGAGATAACGAGGGCGGTAGAGGCTCTGCCGCTTCGACACATGATGCAGAACGTACTTCTGTCCATTCTAGTCAGCGAGGGATATTGCATGATGAGCATCCATGAATATAACGACATTTCACTTGCAGAATAATACATACGCAGGAGAGCCACTCCCGAGTCTAACTGGAGCGCCCATATGTGTTCAATCACGGGCGGACATGGTGCACCACACAGTATTGCCTACGGTGGAAAATAATGGATGGCATTCCATGGTGCAAACTCTGTGGTTGGGAAGGACCACATGCAGGAAATGACTACGTGTGTGTCCCTGTCGAATTTGCTCCTCTTTGCATCATCACGTGAGGGTCACGATGAGAATACCTCAGGTAATTGGCCAATAACCTTTTTGACTTCTTTCCTTTATCGAATGGAGGACCTGTGCCTTCCCAGTAGGCATACACCTCGTACCCGGGGAGTTACACCAACAAATTGTCTCGCGTTAAATCAGAGTACAGCATCACCAAGTACCACCAAGTATAATGCCGTCTCCGTACAGCATAGCTAAAGGATGGACAAGCCTAAATGGACGTTGCTGCATGGGCTTCGGCTGGGATATAAACAACGGCACTGTCAAGGTAGATATTCAACATTGATAAAAAGTAAACAGTTCGACGCTTTATATGCATGTAATCGTACATTAAACCCCCGGAAACGCTAGCCATATTCCAAAAATAGAAGATATCACATCACATCACATCATGTCTTCCCCTTGACGTTGCCATTCACCTCTTCCGTCGCTACCCCCTGCTTTTCAATACTACTAGTAGTAGGACGACGGCCACCCGCTTGTTTCGCCGCCTTCTCCCCGCGCTCGCACAGCCGAGCGAGGACCGGAAGGACGTGCTCGTCGACATCCACGCCGCGCGTCTCCAAGACGGCCGCGAGGCCCAGGCACGCGATAAACACCAGCACGCCAAAGTCGAAGCTGTGCACGAACCACCAGAAGTGCTGGGTACCCAACGGACACTCGGCGTACTCGTACTTCCACTCCCACGCCTCGTAGTCGAACCACATGCTGTACAGGCCGGCGTTGCCGCCAAAGTCGCCCATCATGCTGCGCACGGTAATCTCGCGGCGTCCGGGCACCTTGGGCGTGCCGGGCAGGCCGCGGGCCACGGCGTCGTCCCAACGGGCCACCTCGAAGGAGCGGTCCGCCGTAGAGGTCCCGTTGGTCTGGTTGACAAAGTGGTACGTGTCGCAGCCCGCGTGGTCGTGGCCGTTGAGAATCACCCCCGGCCTGCCCTGGCCAGCATTGGCAGCGTTGGGGTTCTTGCTCACGCCGAGCACGCCCTCCCAGAACCCCTTGCTGGCGTCGGTGCTCAGGAGATACTGCTCCTTGAGGCCGCCGCCGTCAGCCGAAGTGTGGAAGTCGAAGAAAGGGGCGTCGGTGCAGATGCCCTCGGGTTTGAACATGGGAATGTGCGTCAGTATAAGCGTGAAGCCCCCTTGGGCCTCGACGGCGTGGGCGCTGCCGATGACGGCATTGATGAACTTATACGTGTAGTCCTGCAGCTCGGCGTTGATGGCGGGCGTGTCGAGGTTCATGTCATTGATGACAATGATGCGGATCTCGGGGTGCAGCCGGCGCGACTTGGAGTTGGTATCCTGATCGTGCAGGGTCGCATTGAGCTCAGGGTCCGTGATGGGCAGCTCGAACCTCAGCTCATAGTTTGCTTTGCCAAAGACGCGCTCGAAGCGGGCCATCCTCTCCGGCGTAAGGTCCCCCGCGTATCCAATGTCGTGATTTCCGGCAACGTTGAGAATCCTCCTCGTCCAAATCTCCTCCTCAACGGAGCCGTCAAGCACGCCCGTGACGTTGTACACCTTTTCGGGGTACTGGGCCACTTCGTCGGGCACTCGCTCGCCACCCCTGAAGGTGCGGTTCCAGAAGCGACCCCCGCGGCGCTCAAACTCCTTGTCGTCGATCCACTGGCTGCCCACGAGGTCGCCCAGGACCGTGACGTGGGTGGGCGCCGTCCACCAGTGCACGGTGCGGTAGATGTGCGCCATGTAAAAGTCGTTGCCGAAGAGATCAATGGTCTTGCGCCCAGACTCGAGCAGATCGGGAATATCCTGGAAGAGGATGTCAACGACATCGTGACAGATCATGCGGAGGCGATCCCACAGCGAATCGTGCTTGGCCTTGAAAGTAACGCGGCGGTAAATCTTCTTGGCGTGTGGCATGAAGCCGTTGTAGAGGATCGGTATCGACGTGTCGCCCTCGAGCTGGGGGTCGCCAAGAGCGAGGAGCCGAAAGGGAGGGAGCTTGGTGTGCGTCGCATTCTGGCCGGCTTCGGTCCAAGGCCAGTGCAACTTCTTGGTCTCGTAGAACGACTCGGCCGCGTTGCCGGACTCGATAGGAAAGCCGCAACCGCCAAAGATGGGGAAGGCGTAGAGGTATACAGTAAAGGCTATGGCTACGGGTATCAGCAGGGCCAGGCCGTTTCGGAGGTAGTTGGCGACAATCATGCTTTTGCTGACCGCGTGCGTGAGGAGACACGCGGACAGCAGAAGGTTTTCTTTTCTGGTCGCGAGAACAAGGTAGGAAAAAAAACACAAAAAAAAAAGGGATAAGAAATAGGGTTAGAGGGGGACTTGTTGTGTTTCACCGTTCCGTCTCGAGACTGAGCTTTGTTCTAGATTCAGGGACCAAAAGAGGGTTGTGCCACTTTGTGCCACTTTGTGCCACTTGTGGCACCTTGGGGGCTGTGTGGCATGTATGTACGTACCATCCACCCCCTGTTGGGCCCACGTAGCCAATCGGAGAAGAGTGGGATCAGTGTAGGGACCCCCTGAAATCTTTTGTCTAAGTTTACCCTGTGCTCATGTTGAAAGGCGCCAAAGGCTTACAAGGTGTAAACCTGAGTGTCCAATATGTCATGATAGTAACATATATCTTATACCTCTTTCTCGTACTATGCGTTGAATTTAGGTATTACTAATTGTCAGAAAATCTTATGTAGTTAACTAAAAGTATGCTTTGTGGTACCTTTGTTTATTTGAAAATCATATCTAGACTTTGTCCTAAATAGAACCAAGTTGTTTATACTCGAAAATGCGGAAAAGATTGGTTGGGATACGAGTGGGTCACAAGGCGAGAATCAAGGAGTTGTACCCATGAAGCCGCGTTACCGACATTTCTCACAATTATTGGTTTGCAAAAGCCAGACAGTCAGCCGAGGCAGAATTTGGACACATGCTTTGTAAAAGTATATAGCATCATGGAAGTGAGATATTCTCATAAATTCGTAGCAATGATGAAACTTACGTCTCTGATACACCAACAAATCCCGAATACAATTATCCAACAGTACCAAGTATAGAATTGATTGATATTCGGGGCTCACAAGGGAGCAGGATGGGGTAGGGAGCTTCTTGAATTTCATGGAAATCATGTGCTAATATATGGCTTAGACACGAACAGCTATGGAGAATTAAGAACCTGCAGCAGTGGCAAGCCGTCTGGCCACGACTGGTCGCAGACACCAGGCTCATCGTGGAAGCGGCGGATCTCGACACGACCTCTGACCGCATCTGGGACCTGCACGAGGTTGATAGCGAGGAAAACGGCTCCGAGGCTGCCATGCAAAAGCTTCTCTACCCACCGCCGCCTGTCATGGACGAAGAAGAGGGCATTCACATCAACGGGATTCATACCGAGTGAGTAAATGCTGCCGGACAGGGTGGAAATCAAATAACCGGCTCCTTCGTTGACACCTGGTGGCTGTTAGTGGCTGCGAGCCTTTTGTTCTGCATCGCGATATGGACATGTTTGTGAATACAGAGACGTACCAGTCGCACTCCTGCAAGACCAACCAGCGGCCGTACGACGTGGTTGCTACCGCTGTCCTCATGAGGGCCAAGCAGCTGCTCGGCGGCGCTTTCACGGCACTGTGAGAAGGGACCCCAAAAGAAGAACAACTCAAGTAACTTGAGCTTTGTGTGAAATGAAGTGTTTCTAATGCTCTTTTATTTTTTTTTATTTTTTTTAGCTGGCACGAGGGTGATCATGGGTGGGAACAGGCGCGCCACATTGTGAGTCGGATCTGGCCCGATGTCGAGATCCCTCATGCCGAGGAGGACGAGTGGGACGAGCCCTTCGACCCTGGCGAAAAGCCGCTCGCAGATCATGTGGACCATCTCGGAATCGCAGCCAAGGAGCCTGCATCCTCCTCGGATTGCGCATCTGAGCCGCTGCGGGAGTTGCCCCCGCCGCTCTCCCCCAGTATTGGAGATATGATGGCTCGGTGGATTCGGGAGAGCCGCGCTGCTTCAAACGACTGGCAGAATGTGAGAGGGAAGCATTTGCCCTTGATGAGGCTCATCGACGTCAACAGGCTGTGCGTCGTGCCCCCCCCTCGCGATGCGGACTACGTTGCTCTGAGCTACGTCTGGGGCACAGGGAAGCAAGCCAAGCTCACGCAAGCCAACATCGAGTCTCTCATGCAGGACGGCGGCCTCGAAAGCCAAGGGATCCAGCTCCCGCGTACCATTTCGGAGGCCATGGCTCTCTGCCAGCGGCTGGGGTACAGGTACCTCTGGGTCGACGCGCTGTGCATCGTGCAGGACAGCTCCCAGGACAAGCTCTTCCAGCTCAACAGCATGCGCGACGTGTACAAGAACGCGTCGCTCACCTTTGTCGCCGCGGCCGGGAGCAGCGCAGAGTCCGGCCTGGGCCTGGGCGGGAGAGAATGCTCGGCATCGCTCGAGACGACGACGGAGCGCACCGACATCGAAGCTTCGTTGAAGGGCATAATGGATGATTCGGCGTGGGAGGCCCGGGCCTGGACGTTCCAGGAAAAAGCCCTGTCGAGACGGCTCCTGATATTCACCACCGAGGGGCCCTTCTACAACGACGGGGACCGAATCTACAGCGAGCGAGGTTTCCAGACCATCGGCGTAGAGACTGCCGTTCTCGAACGGCCCGGAGGACTCTATGCGGTGGAACAAGGAAGACAGCTGGAGACGTACCTCGACGCGGTGCAGAGATACTCGACCAGGCAGCTGTCGTTCCAAGCCGACTTTGCCAACGCGATGAAGGGCATCACCCGCGCCTTCGGGTACGCCATGGACGGCAACGCCAACGGGTTCCTCGCGGGCGTGCCCACGTGCGTCTTCGACCAGCTGTTCGACTGGAGGGTGGCCATGCACGAGCCCGGGAAGCGCAGGAAGGGGTTTGAGAGCTGGTCCTGGCAGGGGTGGGCGCAGACGCCGCTCTTCCCACCGGACGTGCGCGAGAGGGTGCGCCGGGGGTTCCTGCGGCGGGGGAGCAGGATGCTGCAGCGCGACCGCGTGCCCGGGGGCACCGACTACGACGACATGGCGCCGCACGGCATCAACGACTCCGGCCCCATGGAGCTGTACCTGTACCTCAAGGGCGGGGTTCTCAGCCTGAGCGAGGGCAGCAAGCGCGACGTCGGTCCGACCAACGGGGTGTTTGACGTCTCCTGCCCGCACTCCGGGTCCCGCGTCGGGGAGATGCAGCTCGACAAGCGTTGGAGGGCGGGCAGGTCCGGCGGCGACTTGATGTTTGCGCCCGTAGTGACCGAGGGTGAGGGCGAAGACGAGAGGATAAAGGTGATTATGTGCTTGCGGAGCTGCGCGGACGATAAAGACGAGGAGGAGGATGAGGGATCGTCGAAGCGCTGGGCGCCCAAGGCGTTTACGTACGAGCGCGTGCAGGTGATGGACTGCGATGTTGGGCGGGACGAGTGGGTTAAGATGATGGGGGGAAGCATGCCCGACGAGGGTATATGGATAGCCTAGGGGGGGGGGGGTTAGTTACGACGCCTTGGTCTTATAATTATTCATTGGACGTAGTTTAAGACTGCCGCAGTTATTGCATGACGGATCTGAGAAACACCCTATGGATCAAATAGCCTTCAGAGCACGTAAACAAAAAGACGAGAATCGAACGTAAGAAATCAGAAGAAATCACTCGCTCGCTAAACAGTGCAGACCTCCTAATGGGAGAGCCATGTCAGCATCTGTCTGCGTCGTGACGTGGACCTCCGATGACAAGAAAGGAAGATGCTCACCTTGCGCTTCTTCTTAAAGTCGGCGTAGAATGAATTCCATATTAACCTCGCGGTGCAATCCTTTTCCTCGTCCTCCTCGCCCTCCGCCTTACCCTCTTCTCCGACCCTCGCCACGCACTCGGGCTCCAGCTCCCGGCGCTGGGCCTCGGGCGTCTTCAGCCACGGCTTGGGCAGCGGCCAGTCGGAGAAGTGGACGAGCTTGGCCTCGGAGTACACAGCGGCAGGATCCCACCGCGCCCCGTCCCCGTCCCCGCCCGAGCCACCGCCGAGGTACCTCGCGTGATCGCCGCCGCGGAACTCTCCCGTCAAGAGGTCGTACGGCCGATGCGGCAGGACAAGGGCGCTGTCGCGATAGAGCCGGTTGACAATCTCCATGTCGTAGTCGTCGGCGGGGGCGGCGTCGACGGCGGCCATGACGCGGGCGAACTCGGCGTCCGAGGGCTCGAGGAGGACGAGCTGGGAGGAGAGCACCTTCTGGTCCGGCAGCAGCCAGTAGGCGCGGGGCATGGCGACGGGCGAGGGGGGGAGGAGGAAGAGCTCGTCCATGTGCTGCAGAAGGAGGGAGTCGGAGTCTATAGAAAGGACGCGGCTGTACTGCGTCTGGTTGAAGGCGAGGAGCTTGGTGAAGGAATCGGCCCAGGTGGCTGGTAGCGAGAAACAAGGCCAAGTTAGTCACCCTGACCCCTTTTCGCAATGAACACATCCGGTTCTGATAATCAAACTCACCATCTGCGTTGTCCTTGCGCTGCACGGTTATGGGCACAAGCTTCACGTTGTACTCGTCCCGAGCCTTGATGAGCAGTCGTGCGTCCTTGGATAGGTCTACCTCCTCCTCGTCGCCGTCGGGGCCCGGCAGCATCTTGGACGGGTACATCATCACCCGGTCTGCGCGGCTGGACAGCCGGTGCAGCGACTCGAAGAACATGACCGAGTTGCAGAGATAGACGCTGTTGGTGACGTACTGCGCGTAGGCGAAGCGGGACCAGTCCACCTCGTCCGCGCACTGCGATGTGTTCGTCGCCATCTCCCGGGGCGGCAGTAGGGCCTCATGATTCTGCACAGCGAGTAATACGATGAGAATAAGGACGAAGGCGCCCGCCACCCAGCGATGGCGTTTGTGGGAGAGGAAGCGCAGCATGAATGGGGAGGCTGCAGAATCGGTAGACATATTGGCTAGGGGCCAGGATACCGAGAGAACATATAATAAGATGGATGCCCTCGGGAGGGCTGAAGGAAAGCTTCCTCCCTTGCTTTCACAGAAATAAAGGGGAATCAGATATTTCACCGCAAAGGGTTGTAGGTTTGTGAACTATGAAGCAAAGAAAAGTCTTCTCAATTGTGAGAAGACTCCCTCATCATACGCCCTTTGCCCCCATCTCTCTCTCTTCTTTCTCATAGAACCAACAGAGTTATTATTACACATCAACAGACAGGGGAACGCAGTGGCACTGGGCGTGGAAAATATGCGATACGGAGAGATGGATCCTTTGCCACCTCTTTGCGCACTCCGTATAAACTGTCATATCATCTTCCTGCTACCAACAACATTGGCAGTGACAGAAAAACCGTCCACTTGTAAGCCGTGCACGAGCAGGATCCGTGCCGCGCGGCGTGACTTTCCAAAAAAAAAGCAGAAACCGGGTCTCCGGCGTCAGCGAATTGCAAATCATGGTTTTCCGGAGAAGCGGAGCGAAGCAGCCAGTCTCGATGCGACTCTATCCTGTATGCTGGAACCAACACTCACTCATTCTTCACCACCACCACCACCACCCCGGCAGTCTCATTTGATAGGTCCGCTTTTGGGGGGTTAGCGCCCAGAGTGCAGAAAACCGCTCTCGTTTACGACGGGGGAAAATATATCCAGGGCGCCCTGTTTCAGAGGGATGGGTGGTTGTTTTTTTTTAATATGTAGTATTTTTTCCCCCTTTCTCGCTCATGGTGAGTGTGTCAGTGTAGAAAGCGCTTAGTTATGCAGCCCTATGGCCTGACCTTGGGTATATATATACGCGCTGCGAATAGTTTATCAAATTGTAATGGCATCTCGGAGAGTAAATGAGCTATCAAAAAATAGAATTTCTTACCGGTACGTGGAATGAGTGAAGATACGTTCGTATACATTTCTAGGTACAGCATAGACTTGAGCCCTGACCGACATGGATACATTGTGAGAGCATAAGAACTTTCAACTGAGCACATTAAAGGCAAAACAAAGACTCTCTCCAAAGCAAATTCTTAAGCGCCCTCAGGACCCGACAGACTGGTAAGCATAAGTCGCCTTACCTCGTAATCTTGCGAGACCTCTCATATCATCCAATCGCGACCCAGTCTGTGTGAAGAAGGAAGGAATGTGACTCGATACCAAACTTGTTGGTAAGAAAAGCCATGTACATGCGCGGGCGCCATGGACTCCCGGCACACCATCTCGTTGATCCTATAACACCTCGTCGCGCTCCCCAAGTCCCTCTATTGAAGGAGAGCGAAACGGGAGAGGGCGCAATGGGTAGGAGGATATGCATGTTGGTCGTCAACTTTTGCTCGTTGACTTGGACAAAAGTGGACCGTGACTGGACAGGGCAGGGCAGGGGGGTCCCTCAAGTCTCAATCACGAGCTGTCCAAAGACTCCAAACCGCAGACTATGCCAGCGCTCGGTTTTCAGACGGAGACGGGGTGTGCAATGATTGTATTCGCGTAGCTTGGCAGTCATCTGTGGAATCGCTGTTGTTGCCTTGCTTCTGTCACTATCAAAACATGTTGGTCGACGGTTGGGCTGCCCCTATTACTGAAGGACCCTATTAGTGAAAGAGCCTCCCCCCCTAACACTGGACAGCCGTAACACTTAAAATGATTTTCCTCATGTTTCCATACATTCAATCTGCAGTGATTTCCTAGTTACATACAGCTTCATTCCTTCTTTTCCCCTCATAATCAAAGCTGGGCGACAATGTTGTGGGCGGGCGGGTTCGCGGCAGTGGCCCTGTTCTCCTCCTCCTCCGCCGAGCGCATCCCCCGCGAAGTCACCTGGACGGACGCCACTTTCGGCCCTGACGGTCCTTGGCGGGCAGCAAGCGTCCAGATGGGAGGCAACGGCGACCCCGTTGCCCTGTACCCCGGCAGCACCTGGGAGACATGGCTCATCGAGGACGATTACTGCAGCAGGTCCGACACCTGCTACGCCTCCAAGGCGGGCACCTACGACGCCTCGTCGTCGTCGGGGACGCAGGGCGGCATCGGGCTGCTGGGCGAGCTCGACCCCTTCATGCTCGGGCTGGACCTGAGCGGCGAGAGGGGCCGCCGGTACATGGACTACGTGTCCCTCAACGGCGTCAAGATGGCCAACGCGAGCCTCATGCTGTTGGAGTCGCAGGTCGTCAAGTACCCCGGCGGACGCACGGTGCCCTTCTTCGCTGGCTGCCTCAGCCTGGGCGGCGGCGGCGCCGTCAACCAGTCCTTCGCCCTTGACGCCGGGCCCGCCATCAACGCCAGCGTGCCGCCCGGGTGGATGTGGGAGCAGGCGTGGACGCCGTCCAACTCGTTCGGCATGCATATCGGCTCCGTGCAGCCCGACATGCCTGGGTCCCTGTGGTTCGGGGGCTACGACCGGAATCGCGTCGTCGGGGACGTCCTCGGCGCGAGCGGGAGCCCCAGGAGCGGCATCACCCTTTGGGACGTTGGCATAGACGTCGTGGGAGACGACTCGCCCTTTGACTACAAGTCCAAAGATGGCCTGCTTGCCAGGGGGAACTCGTCCATCGGCGGCGGCATCAAGGTGGCCATAGATGGGTGCTCACCGTACCTCACCCTCCCCAAGTCGACCTGCGATGCCATCGCGGCCGACCTGCCGGTAGATTTCGACGCGGGGCTCGGCCTCTACTTGTGGGACACGTCGTCGGACAGATACGCGGACATAATCGCCTCCTCCGCCTCCCTCGTCTTCTCCTTTATATCCGGGTCCAACACCGACGCCGTCAAGATCCGCGTCCCCTTTGCCCACCTCAACCTCACCCTCTCGCGCCCCTCCGCGATACGCCGACGCCGTATCTGCCGTGCCATGTGAACGACATGGACCAGTACGTGCTCGGCCGGGCGTTCCTGCAGGACGCGTTCGTGGGCGCCAATTGGCACCCGGAGGCGGACACCTGGTGGCTGGCCCAGGCTCCGGGCCGGTCCATCCAGGCCACCGCGAACGCCGTGGCGATTCAGGAGACGGACAAAGAAATTTTGAGCGGGGGCAACGACTGGGAGGCATCGTGGACCGGAGTGTGGGATGAGGAGAAGAAGAAGAAGACTGTTGTCCCGTCTGAAACCCCCACGCCCTCGTCGGATGATCACGATGATGGCAGTAGCAGCACGGAGGAAGAGACGGATGGTGGCGGGCTCTCGGTTGGTGCCCTGGCAGGCATCGGCGTGGGCGCCGCCGTCCTTGCCCTGATCCTCGGCCTGGGCACGCTTTTCTTCTGGAGAAGGCGGGGGCGGCGGGGGCAGAACCAGGAAATGCCGCCATCGCGTGCTTCCACCCCGGACGTAGCACGCTCCGCTTCCTCTTCGAAGCTGCCCACGGGCGAGCTGCACTCGCAGTGGGAGCCCCCTCCGGAAACACGCCAGGAACTGCACAATCAGTGCACGACGGCCCCTCCCGGGCCCGGGCAGGATCCTCTGCAGTATGAGAGATATGAGCTGGCGTCCTGAATAATTTCCGTACGGGAGCAAAGGTCACGGATTGATTACGATACGGCTGTAATTTTACTTGTCAAGGGGAAAGGGGTTAATATTATGTATATTTTCTATCACCTGGTCTTGGCTTTCTGTAGTGCAGAATATACCGTTTCCCGCTAGGCTTTCTATATACTACCCAAGAGCATGTATAGGCGTGGATGAGCGACAATGGTAATATGAAGTTAAAAAAAGAAAAAGAAATGAAAAACCATGTAAACCGCACAAATCTAAATTACAAAGGATAGAATGAGAGCCGATGGCCAGTGTGTTCTATGAGTAGAGTTGGCGGCACAAAGGAGACGGAAATTATCTATCAGAGCAAAACAAACGGTCAACCACCCCTGACCGCCTTCTTGCAAACCGCAGTCCATGCTGCCTTTTTTCTTACCCCTGCTTCCTCGCGGACAACTGGTTGGGATAGCGAAGCAGGAAGGAGAGCATGGTCAACAGCATGAGGGCGCCGTCAAACACGTACACCCCCCACTCCGTCGAGAGCAGATACCCGTCGTGCCCCATCCCGTACTCCACGGCACGGAAGACGTTGCGGAGAATAATGAAGAGGGACGTGGCGTAGAGCATGTAAATGGTTCCTCGCCACGGGATATCGGAGAAGTGGCCGTTGTCGCTTCCGCCGCCGTTGCGAGGAGACCCGAACCGCTTGTGGAACGAGAACGTGACGGCGACGTAGACGCCGAACATGACGATCTGGAAGATGAGGCCGCCAAGGATGACATTCTGGCCAGTCTGCGCGTTGCCGGCACCGGAGCCGCTCGCCCCCTGGACGAGGAGGCCGGCGCCGCTGGCCTGCATGAGGAAGCTGAAGCAGTCGCAGAAGACGAAGAAGCGGGTGAGCCAGCGCGGGGGGATCCGGGAGTACTGCTGGCCGTTGACGGAGACGATGACGCGGCTGAGAGTCATGTAGAGCGAGGCGGCGAAGAAGATGGGTGCCAGGAGGAGGAGGGTCGACTGTAATATCGGAGTCAGTACCATGAAAACTCGGGGGAAAGATATGTACTCTTTCGCTACCGCTGACGTACCTGCATGATGTAGGGTCCCAAAGAGTCTGTCCTGTCGCGGGCTATGGCTCTCCCAATATACCCAACAACCTCGACTGATATCAACAGAGTTAGCAGGAGAAAGCAGGGCAATATACGTATATGCATGGGTGCTCACAGAGTCCGCCAACGACCATGGGGGCACAGAACCACATCCTATGCCTAAACATCATGTACGTATGCGCAATGGTCAAGATGGCAAACATGGCCGAGAACGCGATGGCGGCGCCCAGGTTGGGGTAGTAGAGCCACAGCGGGTAGCCATCGTGCGTGGGAGGAATGGCCATGTCGACGGAATGCGTGTATATGATTCGTTCTTTTTCTTTTCTCTTCCCAATTTAACTTGAGCTTTACACCGTCGATGTTGGGTGGTTTGAATATGGAAAAAGAAGAGGAAAAAAAGAACGAGGCAAGGTTACAGGATGAGAAGCATGAGGAGGAATGAGGACATGATTGTTGCAACAACATGCAGCTTACATGCTCTTTTATCTACAGAAAACGCGGAACCACATGAGGCGCAATTACTTTACCCTAATATCAGGGACTAAAGAAAACAGTATTACTTCGGCACGGTATGTTGAGCCCCTATCTCCCGCAACCCGAGTTTCTCGGATCTCTGGGAGCAAACCCGAACGCGCGAAGAAGTATGGATCGTACTTAGCTGGTAGTACGGCGTACACGGCCCCACAAAGGTGACATTCATCCGGGAGTACTCCGTAGTCTACGGAGTATATATTCAAGACTTGCATTTTTCGATTATATTTGTATACATGAAGGAGGCATTTGGTAGCGATATCCTCATGAAATTATATAGTAGCAGCTAAGATAAGCGAACTCAGTGAAAGAATCTAATAAAAGGCATGGCTTCTTATTATGAAGGTTAATTTACATACTTGTCAGTCATTGACAGTTACTCCTAAAGCAACACACAATATGGTAACTATGATAGGTTTTTTCTTCTTCTTTTTACTAAAACAAAAAAAGCGTCTTGATTTCTTCCGTTTTCATGAGGGTATGTGTAAGGGAGGTTGATACAACGAAATCTTCACAGGCCAAAGAATACATCAAAAGGGATGCGAAGATTTGGGTTTTTACTACTCCTGAAAAGCGAATCCCGAGCTATGCGAGACACGAACACAATCCCGAGCTGCTCGTATTCCCAGACCCCAGTTTGGTGGAACAGCCCATTTAATACACGCAGCCTTCCCGGAGAAGACAGATTTCTCTTCACCATGACTCGGCACAAACTATATACTACAATATTCGTTTTCCCGTCTTCATCTAGCCGCCCTCCAGTATGCCCTTGTTTTATTGCAAGGCGACAATCTCAGCCCTATCGATGCCAAGCCGCGCACTATATATAGAATGCCGTTTTCTCCGGGATGCACTATTTCTCCTCTATAGATCTTGATTCGGCATTGTATAAGGCTTCGCCTCAAAGGCAGCCATCGCGACCAACCTGCCACCAATTGGCCGGGTGCAAAGGATCACTCCACCCTCCTCGGGGAGGTACAGAGCCTTGATCGATTCGAAAGCAACGGGACCAGTCGACTTTCGGCATCATTTGCCGGTGCTAATCAACCATGTCTACCGAGTACAAACCTCAAGAGTGTGCAACTGCAACCGAAAAGTGACTATCCCGCTGTCTCGGTGCTGCTTTGCCAAGGAACTATCCTTGCTCATCAGATCAATTTGTACGGCCCAGGTAGGTGCTATATTCCCTTGGGGGGCGGTATGGTATACCTTGGTATAGTCCGTACAGCGAAATGACTTGGTCGAAGTCCTGTGGGCTGTTCATGTGATGTTCCTATATAACATTCCACTCGTCTTTGGATGCGGCTTCCGATTTAAAAAGGTTGTTGATTTCACATGGGTAAGAAGGTTGTAGTGGTTAATAGTCACTACGATACAATACGAATACTCCGTACAGCATGGAAAGTCGGCATACGATTCTCAACGACGCACCCAAACACTTGGACTATACATAGCCTCGGTCGCTCTTCTTGCACCTAGTTGATACATATTTCCGAGGCCCAAAAAAAATCAATCTAGACTTGCTAAGCTTGATCAATAACAAGCAATAGCACAGAATGTCGTCTGGCCCGCAATGTCGCACCCAGCCCTCCACCTCATTCTTCACTCCATAGCTGCCAAGGCCTCAAGAATCACACCTTTACCCGGCGTACGACGTGTTTCCTCGCCCCGAGACGGCATGGCCGAAACTCGACGAGGGGCGACCAGCAACAGTAGATGGGCTGTGTAGCTTTACCGCGCCCTGCTGCGCAGCGCACGCCTCTTGGTCACGCGGCCATCCGTTGATGCAGCCGAAGGCGGACCGGTCAAGTGCCCAGGGCGCTTCGAGGACGTCGACCCGGCCGCCAAGTCCGGTCTGGCGTTCGACGCTGGGCTCGCCGATGCATCGTCGCCCGACGCTACGACTTCTCCCTCCGGATCCCGCGAGCAATCTTCCGCGTCGGCGACGTCGTCGCGGTGTCTGGCGTCGGCAACTTCTCGCTGGAGCGCATCATCCGCATCCTGCAAAGTGACGCAGTCCGACAAGTATGAACATGCAGGGGAGCCGACGGAGGCGGATGCCTTGACGACGTGCCTCTGCGCGGGGTCTTCCGCTGTCGCTTCCGCTGCCGCCTCTGCCGCTTGGGATGCTCTGGCATTCGCCGCCTTGATCAAGTCGTCCCGCTGCTTCTTCGCCATGTCCCTAGCGTTCCTGAAAGCCGTCGCGCCCTGGGCAAAGCTCTGACGGCTGAGCGTCATGCAGAAGCTGAACAGCTTGGTCATGTGGTACCCCGGCCGCTCCCCCTCCATCGTCGGCGCCGTCACGTGGTGGGCGTAGAGCTCGAGCGTGCCCACGGCGGCGACGTAGGTCGAGCTGAAGGCGTACCAGGTGCTGCCGCCGCTGCCGGGGTAGGCAGCAGCAGCATCCGTCTGCTGCTGCTGCTGCTGCTGCTGGCCGTAGCTCTGCAGGGCGCGCGTAGCCCGGGCCCCGTGCGCCCCGTCGTAGCACGCCTGCCTCTGCGCCACCACGGCCTGCCCGGCGGGGCCCTTGACCTCGAGGAAGAAGTTGGGCGCCACCGGCACGCTGAAGTCCTTGGTCGGGATAATGAGCGGCCCGAGATCCGGGTCGTCCCTGACACCCGCGTGCAGGTCCTGCCGGCGGGCGCCGTCGAACCAGTCTGGCATCGGCCTCACGGCCCCTTCGCTGGTGAGCGCGGCCATGTCGGCGAAGCGCACGTTCTGCTTGTGGTGGATCTTGGCGCCGCCGCGGAGCACCGGGACGACGCTGGTCACGACGTCGAGCTCGGAGATGGCCTCGTTGTTGTCCATGCGCAGGGCCTCGAATTCGGCTTGGGAGAATGCGGCCGGAGACAGGGACGCTCTGCGTTGCGCCAGCCCGTCGATGAGATCGTCGACGTTTGCCAGCTGCGATAGGTAGTCGTTCATGTATACTCCGTGGTCGGCGAGGTGTTGCTGAAACTCTCTGCCGTAGGGTGATATCATTGTGCCTCGATCTTGGACGGCAGCCGCCTTGCGCGCGGGGAGGTAAGGGTTGGGGCACTGTCAGGGACATTTAGTTAGCCAAAGGCACGTGTGTTGAAAGGCGGGGGAGGAAAGGACGGCATGGCAATCCTACGCCTCGAAGATGGCAGAGGTCTGGGCCCCCGTGCCTCGCAAACTGGGCAAGATTCTTGGGCAACACTTTGGGTGTTTTTGCGGTCGGGGCCAGGCGCGTAGTATTTCGGCGGTCAATTTCTCTCAAGGCGGACGATGTGAGCCAGATCTTGGACAAGTCGTCCCAGAAAGTTGGCAAGAAACTGTTTACGACCGGTCCTTTAAAGCTCGCCGCGTCGTAGGCGTCATCTCCCCAACGCTCGTCGTTGCACGGCGAGAAGCCGGCTTCTGTTTCGGCCATGACTGCCGGATTTATAAAACGGGGAGGACGGGACAATGGGCACGACAAGCGTTCTGGTCGAACGTTGCGTTTCAGTTGGCGATGTTTATCAAAGGCAGCGTGAAAAACAAAGTGTCTGATCGGAAGAGCACGTTGGGTGCAGGATATGTGTCCTTTGGCATCTCTGTCCTCAAGCCATGACCAACCACTTCTTGAAGTAAAAAACATTGAAACAAAGGCCACGAGATCACCTTGGTTGGGCGTCGCGTCTGGGTTGGTGGCTAACAAAGGAGGAGTCGGGGGGGGGGGGCATGGGCTATGGTACTGGTTACCAATTTACATGCAGAACAGGACAAAGGCCGGTCATCAATGGCGGCGTGCGGGCAACACATGCGATGGGAGGAGCGCCTTCGCGCAAGCACACACCGGCTGCGGACGCAGTCTTTGTTCTCATCGAACGCCACATTCCAACCATCAGTCAGCCAGCAGGACGGCTCGACTAGATAACAACGGCGCAGTAAGTTGCGAGTGGATTGAATGAAACTCGGCTCAATGACCCAACTATTCATCATGTTACGGTTGTGAGCTGTCATCACTTATTACATTAAACCTCGAGTCTCCCTTTGTCCCAACCAACACCAACACAACACACATCATTGCTTGCGTTGTCCACCACATCATCCCTGTCAAATCAAACATGAAGGTAAGGACCAGTCATAATTCCCAAAAGTAAAAAGATCCATCACTCACTTTACATCTCCTGCAGGATCTTATCATCAACGGGACCTATCGTGTCGATTACAAGATCGGCCAGGGCCTAGGTGGGTGTGGTCTCGTTTACGCCGGTACGTCTCAAGCGTCTTTAATGTGGTTGGCGGGGATGTCATAATTGACCTCACTCACCTTTAGGGACCGATGTTCGCACGAAAGAGAGCGTCGCCATCAAGCTGATGCGTCATGAATATGTTGGACAGCTTGAAAAGGAAGCAGAGATATACCAAGCCCTCTCCAACGGCGTCGGGATCCCCCAAGTTTCATGGCATGGCGAAGAAGGCGATTATTTCGTCCTGGTGCTCGATCTTCTCGGCCCTTCTCTAGAGAGTTTGCTAAACTATTGTCGCCGGCGTCTATCTCTCAAGACTATCCTCCTTATTGCGGACCAGACCATCTCTCAGGTCGAGTATATCCATTCCAAGGGCTTTCTTCACGGCGATATCAAGGCAGATAACTTTGTCATGGGAACCGGTAAGCATGGCAATACTCTGTACACCATCGACTTTGGGCTGGCCCAGGAGCATAGTGGTACGCACAAGGTTCGGCACGTGGGAATACACAGGATCGGTGGTCCTGGAGAAAGCGCGAGTCTTCGTAGTCATTACGGCCACGGTACGTATACATGGAAAGCCCGAAGCGCCTATACCCCCCTCTAATATCATAGTATAGCAGCATCATGGTGCGATGATCTAGAGTCCCTGGGCTACATGTTCACCTACCTGTCTCGGGGTAGCTTGCCCTGGGAGGCAAAATCGGGCGTGAGCTGGGAGGAAAACGAGGAGATGATAAAGGAGAAGAAAACCAACTTACCGGTAAACACGATTTGTGAGGGGTTACCAAAGGAATTTGTCACGTACATTAACTACACACGCTCGCTCCAATTCGGCGATAAGCCGGACTACGCCTATCTTCGGCAGCTTTTCCGACGCCTATTCCGACACGAGGGGTTCAAAAACGATAACATATACGACTGGACTGTGAGGCGATTCCATGAGGTGCAGAGTCGAGCATCCGGCCCTTGAAGATTAAGATGCTCGTCTCAAGAGCGAGAGTATGCTGGGGAGGGGGGGGCTAGGGGGCTATGGCTACACGATAATGACATCCGTCAAGGCTATACCAGCACCAGGCTTACAGGAACTATCGATCATCGGTTATGATTAATTATTCAGATTGACGATATTGCCAAGTCGCTGGTGGAAACTTTTAGTTTGTATTGAGTTACAGTGTTGTTTTTATATATGTATATATATATATATATATATGGTCAGCCAGAGGTGGTAGTAATATTCATCTCCATACTTGCGGGAGCTCGATCCTTGATGTATACATATATGGATATACAGAGCATGGTGACTGCCAAAACCTCAGCTATATCGGTCTCTCCCGTTCCCACCTCCAGTCCAATACCGCACGACTACTCCATTTGGGCAGAGAAGAGGTGTCAACAGACAAAGAACCGCATCAGCAACAATTAAGGTATTGGATTCGTCAACTTCATACGAGTCGTCCAAACGGAACTTTTGACCGATTCGGCCCTCGTAGCATAGCCATGGGTGAGCTTTGACTACGATTTCTTTTTTTGTTTCTCTCCCGGCAGCATCGTGGGGAGAGATATTCCCCCCCTTTGTTCGGTGGCGCCTGGGCTAGACGAACCATGTTTTGTGATCAAACCGATCCGTACGGCTCAGGTAGATGCTAATTCCTTTTTTTTCTTTTCTTTTTTTCGTTCAACAGACGATATAACCCTTGATACAGCCTGTACAGCGTACGGTCGGGTCGTATTCCTAGGGCGGCTTTTATATGGTATACCAACATAGTATTTCACTTCACCTTGAATATATACAACTTCCAATTGAGAAAAAGAACAGTTACTCATGGATACAAAGTTGCAGTGTTAAGTAATCACTGCAAACGATACCATACATCATGGAAGCCCCTGCACAAGATTATCAACGACAACACCCTAAACGGCTTGAACTTGGCAATCAATCGCTCCTCCTACATCCACTATATAAGCATTTTCCGAGGCCCCAAAAATTTCAGTCCAGAACTTCGTGAACTATATATAATAAATAACAATAGCACAAGCGTTCCCGTTTCTTTTCGTATTGTTGAAAAAAACCATTCTCTCCCCAACCCAAGTCTTTACTCGAGATGGGCTGGTTCAGCCCGGTGCTTTAGGAATCACGAACCCCTGTTCCCCTTGCGTTGCGACATGCCCTCCTCGCCTTAATATGGCTTGGCCCGAACTCGATGACCGTCTAGAAGCCTCCTGCCGCGCCATGCTGCGTAGCGTTCGCCTCTTTGACGCGTTGCCGTCCAGCAATGCCGAAGGCTGGCCGACCGATTTCCTGGGGCGCTTCTTCGAGGGCAGCGGCCCGGCTGCCGCCACGTCCGGCCTGACGCTCGGCGCCAAAGTCATCGACGCATCATCGTCACCCGGAACTACGGACTCTTGCCCTGGCTCCTGTGAATGGTCTTCCGGGACGGAGTCGTGGTGACCGGCGTCGGCAACGTCTCGCTGCAGCGCGTCATCTGCATCCAGCAAAGCGACGCCGTCAGGCAAGGGGGTTGGAGATGCGCGGGGGCTATCAGGGGCGGGTGCTTTCGCGACGTGCCTGTGCGTTGAGTCTCCCGCAACCTCAGCAGCAGCAGCAGCAGCAGCAGTAGTAGTAGTAGTAGTAGTAGCAGTAGCTACTTGTGCTGTCTTAGCCGCCTCGGATGATCTGGCATTCGCATCCCGGATGATGTCGTCCCGCCGCTTTCTCGCCAGGTTTTCCGGCGCCTGTTCCGGCTTCAGGGATTTAAACATGACAACGTATACGACTGGACCGTCAAGGGATTTCACGAGGTGCATGGCCAGGAATCAGGTCCTTCGGGGTCGAAATCCCCATCTCCGGAGAGAGTATGTGAGCCTGCAGCTGCAAGGTGAGGGACTTCCGTCAAAGCTATGTCGGCAGCAGGTTTTTCAGGCGCCGTCGATCACGGGCTTCAATTGATGATTGATTCAAATCGACGACGACACTGCCAAGCCGTTGGTAACAATGTTTTAACCAGTCTTGACTAATATAGTATTATTTTTAACATAAATATTGACCGAGAGGTGGCAGTAGTAGTATCCATCTACACACGCACAAGCTCTCGATTCTTGATATATACATGTCTTTCATGTCCAAGACGTGACCCTAGTGTAAGTCGTTTCTGGCCAAACGCATAGTATCGGGTGGTTATTCAAGAAACAGGCACAAGATAGAATATACGAATAAATTATGTTGCAAACTTGGTTGATAAGAGGTAATACTAGTGGCAGTATGTGCTAGGAGTTTGTTTGTCAGTAGCGGCGGCGAGGAAGCCAACTCGGAGGCAGTGGCTACAGTCACTTCTTGACTACGTCTGACCTTTAAGGGATCCTGGTGCTGTGCATGAAACGGCTGGATAGGGGCGGTCGTAAAACGAGCAGTAGAGATAGGGTATACATATAAAATACACCAAGAATACCAACATGGGGGCCTATAAAGAATAGAAATTATAGCGGATTATAGCGGTTTATTTCTTAGTCTTTAGTCGGAAGCTACGCCATGTGGACGTCACTTATTCATCCCGTAATAGCTTGTTTAATTAATCTCTAAATGATGTTGAAATTTCACGGCATATGAAGCAAAGTTTCGCAAGGTTATCGCTTAGTATAACTACAAGTCGTACTAAATTTTATCACATTTTGGATATTATATCGGTTAGTCGAAGCCCTGTTGTCCGCAAGCTGTAGTAAAAGAAAAAGTATTGCGTCTGTTAAAGCATCATATTCCGCCTCCATAATGTTCTGCCCGACACCAAGTTTAGACCATGTTGACTAGGCTAGTCAGCTAAAAGTTAGAGTTTCTATATAATCCATTTACGAAGACGCGAGCTACAACCATTCCTACGGCTGTTGAGGGCATGTGGAGCCCACAGCGACAGTCCTGCATAATATGCCATCTACAAGCAACCCACGCAGTCCAACATCAGAATGCGGGCTTTTGACGCCATGGCACGAGAATAGAAAGTATTGAAAGCATGGCTTTTGTGATCAAATGGTTTGGGCTTGATATTGTCTGTCGACTTGATTTCTAGTAAACAGCTTACATCTGTAATACCTAGCCAAGCAACCACTATAAGCTGAAAAGAATTGACACCTGTTCATCTTGTGAAATATCTGTCCACGTTGCGAACTTGTGCCACGACCTGTAGTTTAGGTAGACTGCTTCGTACTGAGTAAGGTTAAAAATAGACATCCTTCCAGTTCCCGAATCTGTCTCCGGTGTCTCAGCCGCCGGTTGTCGTCTTCATCCTTCGAGCCACCGAGGCCAGTTACCTATTTATATGAATCATGCATTCGTTATGAAAACGTCTCTAATTTCATCGTCACTGGGGTCAAAATAGCTGGGGTCAAACCCGCTGAAGTCAAGTTTGCTAAGGTCAGGCTCGTTGACAAACCCCCTGCCCCCACTGAGTAGTTGTTTAGCGAGGCCGTTATCATCACCGTCTGGGCCAGAAAAGCAGTCTCTCTTCTCTTCTTCGAAGAGGAGACTCTCACCTGTGGCCTCCTCGTCTTGGAGCTTCCGTTCTTCGCGTCTGAGCCAATCTGCAGAGGGAACCGTAGGCGTTCTTATCAAAGAAGTCGCCTCCACCGAGAATACGGACCCCTTTGCTCCCATTATTGATCCATGGGAGTAGGAGAAAGGGCCATGAACGCTGGCTGTTTCACATCCCCTGGTAGCGTGATTGAATCAGGAGAGGGGCGGCCACCCTTTGCATACTTTTCTGTGTATACCCTAGCGTTTCGAGCGTAGGTTTGGTAGTCGGTGGGATAGATCTGGGCTATTTCAGGAACAAGGGGGTCTTCAACGTCAGGGGCCGCCAAGAGACCACATAGCGCCGTCAGCAGCGCGCCCAGAGAGTAGCGAGATGAAGTTTGCCCAGAGAACCACGAAGAGCCAGATTGCTTGCCGACCGTCAGCATATAGCGTTGCAGGCTCGAGTCAACCCACCATTGCTGGTAGTCAGCACAAAGTGCTCCGTAGCAATCGATGGGAGGATGATAAACTCTAATATGAAAACGAATCTGCGGGGGTTCAGCTGGGTTGGCGGCAGAAAATTGGACCAGGAGCCAGGAAACTCCTCCTTCAAACGGAGTGTCTGGTGGGCCTTCGATGCTCGCCAGGATGGTATCCAGGCTATCTTGCAAGGGAGCAGCGCTGATGAATGGAACAGATGCATCCTTGATGCTTTGCAACTGGAGAAATATACGCTGGCATAAGGAATTACCACTGTTCGCTTTTAGTAGAAGTGATGAAGACTTCTGCGCCCATATTGACATGTCCTCATTTTTGACATGGAGCATGGCTCTACCATAGTGGGCACCACCCGAGCTGAAGTCCAGACGCGGTGGAGGAGCCAACGTCTTCTTGTCCAGTTCTGTCTCAGGCGCTGATTTTGTGGTGTGTTGAGTGATGCGTTTTGGTCAACATCACCAGTGGCGGAGGGGGCTTCTCTTGATTCGGCTAATATATTCTGCTCGTCCTCTGTGGTATCTTGACCTGGTTTGCCAAGTGCCCCTAGACGGAGATGTCCTCTTAATTCCGACATAGTTGGGTTCATATGCTCCAACAATGTCGTTGGTCGCGGGAAGATGACACCCGATATACTAGTGTCACGCTGCGAAGGGGCGGTGCGATAGGATTGGCTGCTCCAACTCCATTCCGAGTCACCATTTCTCAAATAGCCGGTAACCGTGCTTAGGCGGATGCTGGCAGCAGTAGAAACCAGATGTAAGGAGGATGAGGATTCTTCTGAGCCAGCGGCCTGTTCCAAAAGTCGTAGGCTGTCTCCGTCTGATATCGACTGGATTTCCATCGTCATCCTTTCTTGGATGACCAGATTGAAAGTATCAAACCGCTCCCGGAAGATGGTTAGTCCCAGCGAGGGAGGGTCGTCATGTTGTGTGCTATCGTCGCGGGGAGAATATCTATCGGCGACGACATCAGCGTCTTGCAGCAGTAGACGGATGGATGTGATATAGGGCGGCCTCTATCGCATGCTTAACATCGTCGCGCTCGAGAAGCGGGTTGTACTTGACAACGCGGCCATCGCTCTCTGGCACGATACCAAGGGTTTCTCCCCAAATAACAAGGCGGACCCTTTGGAGAGAAAGCCAGCGGGCGAAACAGGTCAGTGGATGAAATCCAGGCTATCGTCGTTCGAGTCAGGCATACTTGGGTACAAAGCAGATCAAAGTTGCGACCAAAGCTTTTCGCCTTGACGACGATGTCAAAATTCTCAATACATGCCGTAAACAGCCCTGTAATGCCCAGTATACCAACCGCAAGCCCGACAGGTTCCATTCTGAACGCTATGAGTTACCCGGTTGCCCGGTCGGAGAAGCAAGTTGGAATTTCAGCGGCAGTCGTAGCAATACATGGAGTCTGGATTTCGCGATGTCATGGACATGAAACCATTCTTCGGATATCTCTCCGTGGCTGAGCAAAGGCTGGCAGTCCCCTTGGCGTGGAGGGCAATGATTCGCTTTCCCACGGCGATGTTGTATGGTATTGGTTCATTCCCAATGCTACTGCGCCGCATGTACTCCGTACCCCGCCATTAGGGAGTATCGATTCCACTGTACGGAGTACGGAGTAGGAGCCGTCGGATGATGATTGTATGTTACTAGCATTACGGAGTACCCCGTAAACACTCTTGACGCTCTCTTGTATCCGGTACAGTATGAAGTAGCTGAAGCAGCTGAATCCTTCCTAGTTGCAGCCCTAACGCAGGTGTAGGGGTGAGGGCCTCCCCTGTACGATGTAGGGCCTAGGCGCCCAGGTCGAGCCGGGTGCACAAGAAGAAGCCGCCGGCATGGCCAATGGGCTCCCCTCTTTTCTAACCAGCTAAAATGATAGGTCAGATGCTTCCCGTACGCGGTCGTGCCCACCGTGGTGTCTACCCAATCAGCGAGTATGGTACTCCGTACGGAGTACACAGTACCCCTCACCGATTACTCCGCAGTCGTTCCTGATTGTCTGTCCTTCCAAGGTGGCTTCCCCGGATATGTGGACCACGTTATCTTATACTCCGTACTGGACTTTGCACTTCAAGTACTTCGTACTCCGTATGGTATCTACATACAGTCACAAGCTTGGTTCAACCTTCACCCTTGGCTACCTGCGAAGTACAGTATGCAGAAAGTAGCCGGGATATCACATCTCAGCCCTCAAATTAGGCGCTGGCAGTTGGCACGCCGATGAATAAAAACTACCGATGCAGTTGGATTTCCACTTCAAACCCAGCCATCACCATCCGGCTGCTCCATCCGAGGAACCCTGCCTGGGCGATGCGGCTGTTTCCGGTTAAGTCTGGGCATGGCCCTGGCCCGGACCTTGCGGTTAAAAACGGCTAGTTTGGATAGCGGCGTTTGGCATGTCGTTCATGATGTCAAGCGTATGCTGCGTGGGCTGGGTGGCTGGCTTTTCACGCTCTGATCTCCCTTCTCCGCGGGCAAAAGACGGGGGAACTGTACCCTGGTTATTTATACATCCTGGATGTCGATCTGAATGGCATATCTAACAATTTTCTAGAGGATATTTAGAGGTTTCAGGTAGCCGGGGATCTCATATCGTATGGCTCTCAGTTGCTGTTTCTTATAGTTCCCAAGCTAATGCCGGGCTACAGTTGAAAATACGAGGCATTGTCGGTACCAGAGCATCTTCTCTCAGCTGTGCTTGGCTCACCGCTGCTCGATACATTTGGCTTGGACAGGGTCAGGCCTGTTTGGACGCTCTCATGGTGTGCTTTTCATCACTAGCCTTGTTTCCTTTGGTGGTGTTCATTTCGCTCCTCTTGGTTATTTATTCGTTTGCTGGCCTCGTCTTCTCCTCATTTTCTTTCAAACATTCTTCCTAGGCTCATGTCGCATACGAAAATCGGCTCTGACAAGTTCCATACCCATTACTGCGATTGCGTGCCTTACCGGGATCCCGTGTCTCCCAGCCTCGGTGCGTATCGATGCCAGACGTGGTGGTGATGAAAGCCATCGATCAAAGTACCTACTGACGCAGGAATATGAGCACAGAGCATCCTACAAACTGTCATTTCTGGACTTTACATCCCGCTCATAAGCAAAGCAGCGTGAACCCCAAGTCGAAACAGCAACCAGCTCCAAGCTCAAAATGAACGGACCGACGTCGAGAAGTCAGAGGGTGTTCAGCTGTGAGCCATGGATGGGCTCTCCCCCTCTCCCCCTGCCTTTTCACATGTATGTTCATCTCTTTTCAAGGCACCTCTTTTCAAGGTTAAGTTGCTAATTATACCAATAGGCAAGTGCGACAATTGGTGCCATCGCATGGATTGCCACTCCAGAGTGCCTGTGTTACCTCGACCACCTATGCAGGTGGTGCGCGAGCGTACATTAGTGGCCGTGCTGATGGAACCGTGCACCATGCGATGCACCCCGCAAGACACTGCAAGACATTGCATGTAGATACCCATACGAGATGCCGAACGGCTCAGGAATACGCCTTTTACCCTGGTCCATGCGGCGGGGAAGAGTGCGAATTCGACAACCACCAAACTAGGGAAAAAGGGTACTGTGGTTCTGAACCCGACCTCCGCCCTTCTTGCTAACGAGGCGGCAGATTCCCCAAGTTTGACTACCATGACGACGATGATGCCGATGACGACGCCGTCATGGAAGATGAAGAAGATTGCGCTTGTCTCGGACCGTGTAGCTGCGCAGATGGAAATGGTTGCGGGTAAGCGTTATCAACTCCTATCCCATATGTTAAATCAGATATCTGACACCTCACCACTTAGATCAGGCAAGGATATGAACATTAGAATGAGGCGGACCGTGACGGAATACAGGGATTGGTAGCCTGTCAAATGGTTCGGAGACGGGTCAAAACCCGTGCCCCAGATATGATGCTTAGATTCATACGCCAGTGATTGTACGCCTGCATCCTGTATTTCGCTATAATGTCGAACCTCCCACTACGAAGAAACTTCATCCTACCCCCAGATCATGTCTTCTCCGTCTGTCGTGACGTTGTAATTCGCTTCCTGCAATACTTGCACTAGAGTTCCTAGGAACTCTCCCCCACCAGACATCCTGGCCAAATCCTTCACCGTGACAACGTCTCCCTCGTGGTTCTCGGGGAACCAGCTGGAAGTGCGGCGAACCGGGGCGCGGGGGTCGGCACCGTGCTGGAGCAGGTAAACCACCGTCTCTTTTGCGTGCCCGTATACAGCATGATGCAGCGGGGTGAATCCATAGGCGTCAACAAAATGCATCGCGTACTGATTTGATACGGAACGGTCGCCGGTCGTCGGGAGGGAGGCGCGGCATTGCATGAGCGCCTTCAGCGTGGAAACATTGTTCATCAGGGCCGCCACGTGAATCGGATTCCGCCCAGAGTTTGTTCTGTATCTGTCGGGCAACCGCAAAGCTCCCATGCGGTGAAGGAAGTCGACATCTTCAGCCGTCCCAAACGCTGCGCACCTGTGAAGCGCCGTCCAGCCCTCCAGGTCTTTTGTATCATCGAATGATGTCTGACCTATGAACATTGAGAAGTATTCCGTGTTGAGCATCGACCTGTCCCTCTCGAACAGATGATGAAGAATGGACCATCCCCTAGACGAGGTGTATTCGATGTCAGCCCCTGATGTGATGAGCAGCCGAGCAATATCAGGCTTCTCATAAGTAACAGCGATTTGCAGGGGGCTTCTGCTCCAACGTTAGTAAAAACAAAGTTCCCAAGGAGGTTAAATTCTGGGATTCGACCTCACGTCTCGAATCTCCCGCAGGTAATGTTTGGGTCCGCCCCTTGGTTAAGGAGGAGCTGAACTACTTCTTTAAACCCCCCTTTGATGGCCATCTGTTCAGCACTTATTATTAGCATGTTCCCACCGACGATCCGTTTACCATGTAAAGGTCTGTATCTACTTACACTTAGCGGGGTATCGTTTGCTAGCGTCATGTCGTTGGGCCCCGCAAGGCCCGTCCCTAGAAGATGCTTAACACGGCTACCATCTCCGCTTTTGCAGGCCGTCATTATTTCCGCGTCGGCCTGGATCTGATTTCGTACGGAGATGGTGAGCACCTTCGGTAGGCTGCGGACATGGCGAGGCCTAGATAATCTTGTCATGACCACTCGGCTCTTGGACGTCCTCGCGCGGAGCGTCAACTCATACTTTTTCCTCTCGCCGCTGAGCCTGCACCGTTGTAAGCTACATTGACGACCTAACGACCAGGTGTTGTAGGCGGATGGCGCCGATAGCTTGGTTTGTGTTGCCGCCTTGGTACTAATGCTTTCCAAGTACTGGTCGATCCGATCAGGTGAGTAGCATGGCTCCTCGCCGACTCCCTGTTCTAAACGGGGCAGGGGTCCGGCCGCAACGGAGCTAGGCTTGGCAAAGCTATCGAAGAAGGCCCGCGTCATTAGCATTCCGATTCAGCGTGCAGGGGGGGGGGGGGGGGGGGGAGAGTGGGGGAGGAGGGGGGAAGGGATTCTATATTACACCGAGTATATAACCAGGTTTGCTGTCAGCATGTGTGTTGCATGAACGAGCTGCCCTTCGAGCTCCTGTATCCTCTCTTTCTTACAAGCGAGCCGGATTTGCGCCCGGGTTCGAGATACACGAGGTCTATCTTTCTCAGCATGGCGAGCTATTCCCAGTACTTCTTCGATTGATCGCAGCCTATTCAGGCAAACCTGCAACGATATATCAATGGAATTCAGCATTGCCTTGGCCGCTTGATTGTTTTCCCCCTCCCCGCTCCCGAGATACCTAATATTACGCGCAACGGTGAGTACTTGTGAGTATACATCCTTTAGATGCTGCATATCTGATGGGATGTCGGATATAGTCTCGAAGAATCGCTTTACGTTCACGGCGGCTTCCACTACCTGAATGGATAGTGAAACAACGGCGAAGCCGCTGGCGACGATGCCCAGGGTAGCCATATGGTTGGTAACTGAGGGACAAGAAATCTCATGCTTGCAGGGGTTGACTGCATCACTGGTACAACGCGGGGAAACGTGGGGTTTTTAACGGCCATCATATTGCTCTAGAGCATCATCTCCGGTAGATTGGGCATTCGTGCCGACAGCCTACTCCTACAAGATGTCGCCCCTTCATCATCTACACTTTCATTCTCCTCTCACCTGCTTTACGCAATGCAAGGCTCTGGGAGAGGACTTGGCGGGTAAGGGGTGGATTCTTTCCTCTCTGTCCTGATAGGTCCCGTTTCTAACACAGCCCTAGTATAAGTTGGTTCAAAATACGGCTTTGTATTGCTTTCCGTTGAGTTGAGTTATTTTTACTTGTGCTGTAAATGCGCACTCCGCTTCTTCTTCTCCTTCTTTTTTTTTCTTTTTTTTCTTTTTTTTCTTTTTTTTTTTTCGAAAGAAAGGGGGTAAGCTGTTCGACTTGAACGCACAGAGCCGCATCGATGCCATTTCATTGGTGATCATAGCTCCACGTTACACGTACTTGCCTCATCTCCACTTCGCGATGCCCTTGATCGCAGCTGTGTGGTACGCTTGGTGAAACGCACAACATGTAGTGACAAAAAGAAGAACAAAAAACCTTGTGTTGATATAAGCAGTAACTCCATGTCCATATTAGGTGCCCTATGAAGGCATTCATACCTATGGATATTGTTGCAACATTGTGAACAACGTAGCATCAGCTGTGGCCACGCACCAATAGTCATAAGGTTGGCCACACCACCTTTATCTCAAGAATAGTATTAAACATCATCGCAGCCCTCATATTAGATTCAAACGGAATCTAAGTATCGGGGGCGGTCTGCACATGACTACATGTAATCGGGGGTTTTTTTTGGACAGCGCAGAAAGACCAGGTCCACCTCTGTTCATCACGCGATGGGAAATCCGTCGCCACCGCGCCTTGTGGTCAGCACAGTCGAAGCGGTCCGCAAGGCGTTGACATGTTTTCTTCTCAAAACTGTCTTGGTTGGTGATGTCTGCTGCTGCGGATGTTATGGGGGCTGCGGCGAAGGCGTCAGTAATAGTGCGCGTCGTGCCCAAGGCTATGTTCTTCGGCCAACATGGCTGCCAAGGAAGTGTGCATTCTGATCGAGGCTCCTCTCGTCGGTGATGCCGAATGCTGTAAGATGTGCTCTGTTTGTTGGTTCTATTCGGGGCTGCTTTGCTTTGGCCACGAGGGCTACTGCGAGGGTTGTGAAGATGTGTGTAATATTCGAGGCCAACGTTTGTCGGGCGTAAGGGGCCTCTATGTGATGATAGGGTTTGCCTTGGTCTGCCGCCATGGCTTTCGAGAAGCCAGCTGCTGCGGTTTCCGCCTTTTCCTGATTCTTTCCATTAACTTGGCACAACCAACGATCATGGCTAAAAGGGGGACAGAGAGTCGCTTTCAAAGTCGCTCGTACCAAAAGTCGGTCAGCCAATTTCTTTTCTTGTACTCACCAAGGCTTATGAGGGATCGTCCCATTGCTCATCTTCGCTGCCTTCGCTGCCTTATGCGATGGGCACGCATCCCATGAAAAAGAGCAAGCCTAGCAGCTACAGTTGAGCTCCTGTGTGCTGCATTCGCTACGCAGCCTTGCTCTATAATGTGACGCTTTTCGGACCTACTCTGTAGATCGAGTATGGAGAGCCAAGTGTCCGATGACACTTGCCAGAAAATGTGCCAAAGACACGAATGGCACAAATAGACACCGTTGCGTTCGACAGTACGGAATACTGTGTAGCCCCAAAAAACAGTGTTGCTCATCAGTCCAGCATATCATGAGTCGAGGGATGAAATTATAGCAACATTATGTGGTACAGCGATATTGGTATTCTTGTAAGTTATTCGTACTGCTCTGCCTGCACCCACTGCATCGCCTCGGTGTAGACAGACACGCCTTACACACAAGTTAGATTTACTCCGTCGAAGGTGCTATCAAGGCAAAGCCAACGCTTATTGTTCTTGGCTCAGCCATGCCTCGGCGGGCTGCAGTTGCGGCAGCTTTCATGCCTGCTCATGGTGGCTGCGTGAGACACCAGAGCCCGCGTGGTGGCGCGTGACCAAGACAAGTCAATGCAGCTGGTAGCGAGATTACTATTACACGATGCCATGAACTTGCGTACGGTAGCGTAAGTACTATGTAAGAGTGGGAGTAGCGCTGCCTTCTCTGGCCTTCCTTTCCATGACCTCTTGATATTTCTTCTTACATCATAGCGAATGTCGTGGTAACATTCCGTTCTTTTCTTTTGCCCCCTTGCATAGTTTCTCCCTTATGTCTCACATCAGTCATCTCTTTTCGATGTGGTTGATCAGCAAGCTCCTTCCACGCACCTTGACAGGCCTAACGCACTAAAAGAGCTAACTCGACACAGCTGTACGGAGTAAGATTGTGATAGTTGTAGTGTGAGGTGGCCGTGTTAGCCACTGGGCTGCATGATGGTGGGATAGACGTGTCAATGGCCTCAACATCCCCTTCCTTCTGTGAGGCGAGTAGTTACTTGGCGAAGCCTGTCAATGTAAAGAAAAGAAAACGTAGCAGACCTCCTCATACTTAGACCGAGCATACTATCCTGTTCTTCTTTGGCACCCACTAGCCTCTCATAGGCAACTGTGAATGCAATACGGCGTGCGGAGTACTCCGTAATCGATGAGGGTATGCGAGATTGAGAATAGGCTGTCGACCCCCGTCTGAGCCAGGGCAAGGCTGAAGCTAAACTGCTTCGCCACGGCGGCGTCCTGATTCTGCGTTCCTGGCAGCGCTGGCTACGGTGAGCCGCAGAACTACTACAATATAGCACGCTGCTTACGGAGTACTACGGAGTACTAAATAGCAATAGTATGGAGTAGACCAAGAGTAAATTCCAAATTAGACATCTACCGGCTACGAGACCCGTTGCGGGAAAACAGACTCTTCCTGAACAGTTTTTGCATGCAGAAAAGGGAATAGACTCTCTGTATGGAAGCTACTACTGGTTGCAGGGAGTCGTGAAATAAAGCTGCCTCGAGGGAACAGGCTCTCGGGCCGGCTCCCGTTGGCGGCTGCAAAAGTACAGAGTATGAAGCTGACGTACTACCATATAGGATAAGACCAACCGCGTGCACCGATCATTATTTCGCAACGCACAGAATCTCCTTGAAACCTCCGAGGCTGTATATAGTACTCCGTACTCATGTACTTCGTAATGCGCCACTGCATTATGTGAAATACCTCGATCAGACAATTGGGAGCAGATCCGTCCTGCCCAATATGAGGGTGACCATTGGGTTCCTACCCCTCCATGTTAGCTTTACTTGCGACATGCTCTTGACGAGTCATAGCCTCCACCTTCAAGGCCGCTGGTTGATTGGGCTTGAGGGTATGCTATAACCTGACCATCCACAGCCATAGGGCACAACGTGGGAACAAAGTGGACTTGGGGCCGTACCCACGAGGGGCATTAAGAATACCCCGCAATGCATCGTAAACCTGTTCGCGGGGGCAAAAAGAGGGCACTTGACTATACGTCAGAGAGAAAATGACGCATATACTTGGTTGACACTAAGTGTTGATAAATAAAATAATATATATATATATATATATATATACATGCCCGGATACAAGGATAAAAAATTAATAATGTCTTTGGCTAATCCATCTACGTTGAACCAGAGGCGAAACACAAGTGAAACATCAAACATACTATCTATGTCCTTACCTCGTACCCCTCCCAAGTCCCGCGTGGTACGCTTAGACTTTGACTCCTAAACAGCGTAGCATGGCTCACCGAGCTCTCCTACATACATACATACATACCATACATCTTGCAGCTTTTGCCGTTTTCGTCTAGCCTTCTCAGCATCACATATCGTTCCTGACCTCAAGACACTCATCCTCTCCCCCTTAAATACGCTCTTTCTTTTACCTAGACACACAGCTTTAGCAATCAGAATGCCTGATGCTGACAAGTACACCATCTGTTGGATATGCGCGACGAGCATACAGCTGGCCGCCGCGCGCTCCATGCTAGAGGAGATCCACGACGAGACGCCAAACGTCTACTCCTCGGACGACAACAACTACGTCTTGGGCAGCATAGGGAAACATGAAGTAGTCATCACTTGCCTGCCCTACGTGTCGTCCGGCCCACCATCCGTCAACCGCGTGGTCAAAGACCTGCTGCGCAGCTTTCCGAATCTCAGGTTCGGGCTCTTCGTCGGGATCGGCGGGGGTGCGCCTAGCCAACGGCACGATATCCGCCTGGGTGACGTCGTGGTGAGCAGGCCTCATCGCGGGAGATGCGGATTTCTTCAGTATGATTTCGATTCGACTTTGCGTCGGGAGGCCCTAGTACCAGCCGGGCCGTCGCATGACCCACCGGCGCCCTTGCTCTCCGCCATGATCGCACTCGAATCCGAACATTTTCTACAGGGGAACCAGCTCGCCCAGGCAGTGAACAGAACTCTTGATAAGTTCCCCAATCTCAGGAAGATGGCAAAGCGGCCAGAGCAGAGTACCGACCAGTTATATGAAGGCGTGTGTAGTCAGTTTGCAGAGGGAAAAGCCGCCGACCACCACCACACAATATGCGACGATTCTTGCTCGCCAGGCTCGGTATCACGGCCGCCTCGGTCTGAAGATGAAGATGACCCGTCGGTCCATTACGGGCTCATAGCTTCGGCAGATAGACGCATGGAAAACAGCCAGTGCCGCGATAAGCTCGCAGCGGCCAACGACGTTCTGTGCTTTGACGTGGAAGCGGCAGGTCTCACCGATGCCGTTCCCAGTCTCGTTATTCGCGGCATATGTGATTATTCGGACTCGCACAAGTACGACCCGTGGCGAGGGTATGCAGGAATGACGGCGGGCGCTTACGCTAGAGATCTCCTTCTCAGAGTGCGCCCTCAGATAATCACACCTCAAAAGAGCGGGAATACGACATCTGGCGTTCCCTTTGGTAAGTTAGCGAAGCCATGATTAAGGCTATATACTTAACAACTTACAAGTGCAACCCTAGATCCAGGTAAAGGGGAAGTCGCGTCACATACTTCCGAATCTGTATTCGAGCACATACGAAAGCCGCGTCGGTTTTTCCGCAAAGGCCGGGTGTTCGCGACAGTTTGGGCGGAGCCGTGGTCAGCCAGCAATGCCAGCGCACCTCCGGGTCAGCAATCCGCACCTACCCGTGCATTCTCAAAAACACGTCGGTTCATCGTCATCCACGAGGGCCATGGCTCTTCAACGTGCGTCCCCATTCACACGTACGGCGGAAGAGGAGCAAACAAGGCGAATCTCAAGCTTGAAGACCATGCTTGGGTGTATCCTTTCGGGTCCGACCCGCCTTCTGCGGGACACCATGTCTCGCTCAGAGAACCGATCGGGCTAGTCATAGAGGGCAGCGATGACCTCCACAGACTGCATCCCAAATCTCTGGCGAACTTTGGGAAGCTGTGCACCGTGGAGCACAACATAGCAGTCGCAAACATTGGCTTCGTCCACAAAACACACAATAACCGGTTGTATCATAGCCTGCTTCCTTCAACATCCAAAGAGGGCAATACTGACACGCATGGGTCGCATGGCTCAGGTCATGATGCTATCCCGACTCCCAGTGTTGAAGTGGAAAAGAAGCATGTGTCATCTTCCTCGCAATGGGGGGTCCGGGAACCGAAAGCAGAGTCTTATCTTGGAACGCCAGCTTTGAATGACAAGTCGGGTCAGATGCAAGGCATGGATCGGAGTCTTCTAAAGACGGTTGGATCACAATTTGCTGAAGATTCTACCGGGCCAAGCCCAGCAGGAGCGGACCTCATACCATCAACCTACCCCGACCTACTCCCTGGCACACTAGAATCAATATCAACTGGGCCATCCATTATTGAACAGCATGGGTTAACGATGGGGCACGAAGGAGGCTTTGATTCTGGACATGGGGAACATTCCTTGAATGAAGAGGCCCCTGAGGAAAAAGAAGTTGAGCTAGATGAAAATGGACCATCAGGCCCCTTAGAATTGCATAAAGTAGATAGTGATACGTTGAACGTAGGCGGGTCCGAACCTGTCAATCTGTCGCATCCAAGAAAACGCCACACATCGCATAGCCCAAAAGTGGCGAAACGAGCCAAGTATTAATGGACGACAGAAGCCTAGACCCCAACACGTCCTGCCAATGCATACATGTGCAACAATTATCACATGTACCTAACTAGTTCGGGCCACTCCTCGACGGACGAAATATCTACGTTATGATTCGACCAGCAAGGCGTTATTATCTTGCAGTATGTCGACACCATTTACAATATTCCTGCCACCGCCTCCATATCCAATATTGAATTCGACGATCATATTGCAGCCCTAGCGAGTATACTTGGGAACGGGATAAGGAGCCATGGTAGTATGTGTGACTACTCTATAGGTATGAGAGTCCCAGAGCCCGATTGAGAAGATAAAAATACATCTTCATTAGCTAAATTCTTATCAAGGGAATACAAATAGGGGTCAGCTATATCCAAGTGGCCTATATATATTCGCCAGATCGTGTGTTGTGTCCACCGCTGCGCATGCAGCACCTCAACCTTTGCGGGACATTTCAATGTGCTGGCTCTTTGCCATCACGCAGCGTCCAACGCATTGCCTTTTTCATGAAATTCAACAGGTCATCAATTTCAGCCGGGACACTGTGCCAATGGCCTTGATCCTCATACAAATGCCAATCGACGGCGAACCCGATAGACTGCAGGGTATCGCGCGCATCCTCTCCCAGCGACGGCACAATTTTCCCATCAGCAGCCCCGTGGCCAAGAAAAATCGGTGTCTCAATCGCAGTACCAGAGGTACCGCTGCCCCTCGCATTGCTCACTGGAAGGAGATCATGGAGGAATTCTTTAACTTTGGTGATTGGGACTTGCTCACTCTGTTCACGATTAGTAGTAGTATTCACGGCGTCGTCTCCAAATGGGTTATCGCCGTCGTCGTTCTCGTCCTCGTTGATCAAGAGATTTTCTATATCTTGCCTGTAGGGCATCCACCCGCTTAACCCAACGAAACCACCTAACGGGAAATTCATCGCCAGAAAACAAATAACACTCATAGCCAACCCTTGACTGAGACCTCCGAGCAGAATATTCCGGGCAGGGATTTTGCCCTTCTCCTGGTCGACAAGGTCAAGTATCTCGCCTAAGCTTTCCTCGAGCCCCTCGACTTGGGTGTGCCTTTTGTAAGCCGGGTCATCCAGAGAAGCGATATCGAACCACTGGGTGAGCCTGGACCGTTTAAAGGCACTGGAGCGGCGTCGTTTGGCAGTTGGGAAGATGAATCGTGCCCCCGGCAGGAGCTGTGGTAAACTCTTGCCATCGGATCTGACAGCCGTTTCGAGGGATTCCGTGCCAAACTTTCTGCCATTCGACCCGAGTCCGTGTAGGAGGATGATGCTGTACGTGTGTGCCGATACAGGCTGGACTATATACGGCGTTGTCACGGTGCTCTCTGTATTTCTCGACGGCCTGTCCGTGTCGACAGAAGGGCAGGATGGTGACATGGCCAAAGTGCGTGGCTGCTAGCTGACCACAGTGGCTTCATTGAAACAAGAGAAAGAAGAACACAGATTTGCAATGTAAAGGAGGCGCTGACGAAGCTCATCTTTCAGAGTATCGACAATAGAGATCCTAATACTAGCTTGAGGTGTGAAACTGTACAGGTCGTTGAACAACCGGGCCGTTGATTGTTGAGTAACAGGTAACTTTCATATACTCTGTACGGAGTACTGCGTACAAATTTACAAACCGCAACTTTGGTGGGGGTGGCTGTGCAGACGCCACAGGCGATGTTGGGCCGCGACTTCCTTCCTGGATACTGCCTTGGTATTGCCCCTCCTTCGTTTCATGAAAGATTTGCACTCTATTCTCGTTGGAGGATTTAAAGTCGTCGAGATGCTAGATTGGGAGTTTGCTAGGTTCTACCCCCGAGTATGTACTGGGAGTACTGCAATGCTTTGTGGGGGCCGAGCTGTGACAGCGCGTGGATGCGCAATGATCTCGTCGGAAGAGTGTCGGATCCTTACTTGTAAGAAGCAGCCATTATTTTCAACACCTCGTATAGAATGTGGTAATCGAGTGCTGCTGATTTTTTTCAGGGTTTGTTTTTCTTCTTCTTCTTTTTTCCTTGGCTGGTGATCGCGGAATACCTATTTGAAATACCCTTTCTGGGCACAGCAGACGAAAAGCAGCAACGTACTAAAATTCACAGCCCCGAGAATCCGGGTCATTTTTTCCTGATCCGCTGATCTGCTAATTTGCTGATTTGCGGCAGATAAATAGCTACGTCATCGCTCCCCAATCTCATTGGTCCATTGCGAGGACCACTAACAACCGTCCAACAACGGGCAGTCAAACGGGCTTACGATATATTTCTACCAGTGAGAACCAAGCTGGCGGATCTGCCCGTATTCAACGTCAGAAAGTACTGCTATTACTACTTGTAGTATTGCTGGTTCACCAAAGGGACAGGACTCATAGCTACACATCCCAAACCAGCTGACTGCAATGGAAAACCTGACACGGAGCTCTTGGGTGTGATGAAAATTGCACCATCTGAGACTTTGCATGGCATTTATCTCGACATCTTGACATCGACGTCTGTCATCACGTTTCGGACAGGGCTGTATGCCATCAGCAGAGATGTAAAGAGAAGGCATAGGAAAAAGAAAAGTGCGGATATTCTGCTGTTCCTGCCACACCGTTTCCTCCCAAAGACAGACGCCAACACCCCCCTTGGCACAGTCCGGAAGCTTTGATGGGTGGGCGTAGGCGAGTAGCTGGGCCTGACCTATGCGAATCGCTTCTCGCCAACATCATCAACAAAGCGAGGTTTCCACCGCCGTCGTATTCATTACCTTGGCGGGCCTCATGGGGCTGCTACAACTGGACAGGGAGACGGCCACGACTGTCTCCGTCTTAGTAGGGCAGCGGCACAGACTGGCGACAAACAACACGAAGAGAGGCCAGGATCACGCAATCCGATAGCATTGATGAGGCACTCCACGCTCGGGCATGCCTGGGGACTCAGCCTAACCACAGAATAGCTTCAGGTGACCCGCCTAACCACCCTTTTGACCTTGACATATACACAATGCCGGGATAGCCAGAGCTAGCTAGGGCTGATGCTCACTTCTAAGCAAGATACTCTCTCGGATGTAGCCGGCCTTTGGTGAAGGACATATACTATGCACGGAGTACCTCGCGTATGTATTTCCAGAGAACAAGCATCTCTGGGACTTTTGTGCCGGAGAAAAAAAAATTAAGAAAGATTCCGAACAAGTTGCGTGTTGACTGGCCCGCCTCCGGAGCTGTCTGGCGTCGCGAGGAAAGATGCTACGGATCTTCGGAAACATGGCCAAGGTGGGGCCAGCGCGTGGTGGAACCAAGCAATCAAGATGCCGTCGGTGGTGCAGTGGTGTGATGGCCTAATACCGTAATTCAGTAGCGAAACAAGAGGTCTTCTTGACCCCCTAGTCCTACTAGTAGCAGTAGGCTATAGTAGTGGCCGGCACCTCAAGAAGTTGGCCCTCGTTCAGCCCCACCACCCCCAAGGCCCGGTTTGCAAGAGGGTGCTGTAATACTTCGTAAACGGAGACGATGGGCAGTAGAATACGAGGTTTGGCTACCTATTAATAAATTTTAGTCAAAAGAGGGGGTTTTTTTCAAGGCTTGTACGAGTTAGCGGCCGGCACGTACCTGTCAGTAGCGCTTGCTAGCGACGTTGGACCTGATATAAAGGTGAGGGAGCTTGCCGACCTTTGTTGATTTCCAGCCAATTCAATCACCACCACCACCAACAATCAGCTTTCGTGCAACAATCTCTACACAAACACAACACAGCACAATTTTCACTACACAACAAATATCACCGTACAAGTTCAGCTTTATCGCCCAACATGCTTTTCTCCGTCGCTGCCGTCGCCACCACCCTCCTCGCCCTGGCCGAGGCGCGCATCATCGGCATCCAGGTGCCCAAGACCATCAAGCCCGGCGAGGACTTTGAGGCCGTCATCGTCAGCGAGAACTACATCCAGACCGTCTACGACGTGGCCATCGCCTTCGGCTACTACAACGGCGACGGGTACCCCGATACGCTGGGCCGCCCCGCCGACTCGTTCTACCTTGGTCCTGGTAAGTTGCGACCTACATACGACCGTGTTACCTAGGCATATGTACGGAGTACTGACCGAATGAAACAGAGGAGTCCAACCAGCTCAACAACTTCAACAAGACGGTCGCCATCCCCGAGGACGCCGCGGCGGGCGAGGGTGTCGTGACGGCCTCGCTCTTCAGCCTGTACGGCGCCTCGAGCGGGCCTACCCTGAGCAACTACAACGTGTCGGTCACGTTTGGCGACGAGACCAGCACCGAGTACGTTTCCAGCGTCGACGTTTAAACGTCACATTTTTCTCTGTTTACGCATAATGAAGGGGGAGAAACGATAGAAATGGGCTAAAGCGTGTTGTCCGCCACGACGGTTAGGGTTGGGGTGGATTCTTTCATGCATGACGTAATAATTCTCAACCGTAAAAAAAAAATAAACTAATGGCATAATTTCGATAATCGTGTAAAACCAACCCCTCCTTGTGTGATTAAAGCATTTTTTTTTAAAAATTTGTGCAAGATGATTATTGTTTCATTTGGGCCTAGGGCATTCCTTAATTTGTCGAGGGCTTTCCCCGCGGCTTTGTCCTCTTGAGGAACAAGAGAGAGAGAGACAATAGTACTCCGTAGACCCGATGCTTGCGCTCCGTAGCAGTAACGGATGAATTTGTCTCAGACCGCCTCGTGCGCCTGTCAACGTGCTTGTCAAAATTGCCTTGCTTGTCAACTGCCGGCTTAGACGCCCAGCGCTTGGCTCGGAAAAGGCAGCCGGAACGCAGCTACCGGAGCATGGCTGGTTGGCGCGGCAGGATTCAACAATGTTCCAGAACATCCGGACAGAGGGCATAGCGTGCGCCGGTGCTACGTACCCACTGTGCTCCGTACTGTACTATGTAAGTAGTCGTCGACCCAAAATGCCAAGATGTCATGGGGAAAACGGGGCTTTCTCAATACGGGAAAAACACGAGTCAGCCAAGGGGATTCACCGCTGGATCAGGCCCGGTGTGCGGGGTGTTGCCGTTTACCGCTTGGAAAACATCGAGAAAGAGGTCAATCAGTTAGTACCCCGATTATGTACTCATGAAGGCTTGATGCAATAGTGTATAACAGAGACTCCAAAAGCTCTCCGAGTCGACGCTGATTACCGCTACACTTCAATATCCGTTCTGTTCGTGCTATTTCCGGGGCTATGTACGGGCTTTTTTGTAGCGCCGCATTGGGCAGAGCTGAAGGCTGTAGGGTAATTTCTACATACAGGCATTGGGATGACAGATGCTGACATTCCTGAAGCCAAAAGTCGCCGGTATACTTCCTGTCGCTTATCTTGAGAATGATTCCCGGTAGCATCAAATATGGACTTATGTAAGCTTGGACTGGTTAACTTATGAACTTTTCGAATTAAATGGATATGTAAAAGTGCTACAAGTTTCTGTAGGTTTTTCTTTAATATTTTTTTTTATAAAGAAAAGTAATCTCCCACGCTGCATGAAGCGTCAGCTAGATGAAAACCATGTAAGATACTAATTATATAAAGTGTGGTTGATGATGATTGTGTATTATTCAGAATGTGTACAAGAACGGGAATGCGGAGGATAGTCTTACCCTTTCTGAACCAGGAGCTGAATTGACAATAGTGAACTCGTGCAAGTGGAAGGCGTTTACCAGGTGAGGCGGGTGTAGAGTAATTGAAGCGCTTCTAATCATGTAATAATCGCCTGGGAGAGGGGAGGGGAGTGTTGTGTGTAAATCATAGGCAGGAATAAATACGATCAATTAGAAAAGATAAAATGTACAGAGCCATAGGCGGGTTTCACTGAGCCTGTGAAGAGTGATTCGTGCTCTTCCTATATTGACGAGTCACACTGACCGACCATGACGGCCAACCTACGGCTGACCATCCGTAATTTACCAGCTCATAATGGCGTGAAGCAAGGGAGACGATGCGACAGCTGCTATATTTTTGCCTATCTTATTATTATGCTCCGAAGCAGTTTACTTCCAGCCGACGTGTCTCGCCATGTACGACAAGCACCAGCCAGACGAAGTACGTACGTCTACCTCTCCCTCTTCTCCCTCTGGATTTCATCCGCCGTAAATGACTTGTTGACCGCATACAAGTACTGATCAAACTTCTTTGCCTTGTTGATGACCGCCTCGAGGTGCGCGTAGGCCAGGGGTGCTCTCAGGGAGGTGGCATACTGGCGCGCCGTCGAGATGGCCAATAACTGCAGCCCGGCAGAGAGTCCATTCCCCGTTACTGATTACAAGGTATCAATCATAGGGGGAAAATGCAAGGCAATGGGATTTAGATAGAATTAGTGCTATGTATATGGCAGTCGTACATTCTCGTCCGCAAAATAAGACCCCTACAAGACGTGCAAGGGTTTAAAAAAGCACGGGCCATGTTTTAAGCAATGTCTCTGAACCCCCCCTCCAATCCAGGATCTAAACTCTATTCTTACTCAACATAATAATAGCCCTCGTCCATAGGGATAGTTTTATTGTATATCATATCCATTTTACGGGATAGTATCGTGGATATGCTCAGCTTTGATTTATACTATTATTTTCCAATATTACTAGTAGGCTATGTAACAAGGCGGTAGCACTACTTACACACGGTATTAACTATAGCTATAATACTGGTAGTGTTTCTTCTTCTTTGCGTGGACCGATCTTTGTTACCATCATCATTAGAGCAACGTCAAACCTAATTCCTCTATTGCGGTTGCACATATACTTCTCGGTTTCCTATCCGAACGACAGTAAATCCTAATCTACCAATAAAAGGCGCTTAGTAATTTCGAGTCTATTCAACACAATCACGTTTCCACGCATATTTCATGTTCTATCATCTGGCGTACCATGCCCAAGGTCAGGTGCCGAATCTCATGTTGTAGCACCAAGCTCTCTTTCTTCTTCCAGTTCATCATCCAAGGTATCAATGTGTGGGTTATACTAGCCCTGCTAGCCTTGGACGCGCTAATACCCGCGGCAACATGGTATCCCCCATTGGCCCAGAATAACTTCGATTCAGCCTTGGACCCTCCCTCTCCACCAGAACGGTGTTGGTTCATTAGCTGTAGTCAACTTAGAGTCAGCCTACCACGCTATATTCAGCCTGCAGGATTCAAAGCTACGAAGGCATAGAAATACTGAACAAAGACGCCCATGCATGCTCTCAAACATTTTCTCTCCATCTCACCATCACACATTATTAGGGCTATAACATCGCCCTGCTACACTAGCAGTCGCGCGTACAATCCCCACGGCTAGATGAAATTTTAGTGACATGGCATCGCCCCCGTCAGACGTATATTCAGGGGATGAGGAAGAGGATATCGCCCGTGACTTCAGCGGGCAGACTGGCTCCATTTCAGACCACTCAGAACTGACATCTGGAGAAGGCTTGACAGCTGCGCAAAGTTTTCAAAAAGAATGCAAGTATCATGTATACACACTCATGGGCGTGCTTAAGTTCTAACCGGAAACAGTGCTGCTTAGATGCGTCGCGCCCAATGCCCCGGTCAATAATAGTCCTTCGTTCAAGATGATGAGGTTTGTTGATTAAAACAGTTTCCTTTTAGGAGGTGGCCACCTCAATATGGCTGCTCCTGCTAATTCCATGTTACCCAAACAAAGCTCGTCGCCTGTACCCACAGTAGATGATTTGAAAGAAACTTGCACATATCTTGCGGCAGCTTGGGGGTCGCCGACCCGTCTGGCTTGGGTGATTCATCTTCTCTTAAACCAATGGTCCACCTCCAAAGTAAAAGTAAAAGTCAACCGCCAGGACTTCCAAACAGCATTGTTCGATTGGGCTCCTTCAATAGCTAATATGAATGAGGAGGAGCCCCTCGCGGCCTGCACACGGGACGGGGATATGGGTACCAAGTATTCTTTTCCATTCAGGTTTTTGATTACTCTTTCGTCGGTGGTAATGGGAAGAACTATCCGAGGCGGATTAGAATTCAATGGAAAAGACGCCATAGAGAATGAGTCACATCGGTCACATCGCTCTCTGGATAACAAGGACCGCCAGGCCATCATGCAACGGATGTACGAACTGTGGGCAACAGCACCAACAAATGGGGAGGGCATACGAGGTGGTGTTCATATGTACGCATTGGACGATGACAACAAACTGCAAGATATGCTGATACGACACGCCGCTCCTCTGAAAGTACGTCGAGAGTCGGTTACATGAAGCCTTTTTTTTGTCTTCTGATTGTAGGATTTTGGAGCTAACACTTTGGCCGAAAGCTTTCAGCAACACCCTCGCAGTCGCGAAACTACCGCGGTACCCTCGTGTGAGTCAACATTCAGTCAATATTCGCGGCAGGGAGTCTGTCTGCCTTGATCACAATTCTAATGGGTGAGTATTTAGCTTCATGCGTGGCGTATATGACGAGGCACCGCGTGAGAGACGTCTAATCTTGCCCATTCCGCTTTTGGCGAACCTAAGCACCCAACTTGACTTTTCCATATATCCTTCATTGCCAGGAGTGTCGACGGCCAAAGGTCGCTTCAACTTCCGTACGCTGCTGATGTACGCAGGTACTGCACACAGACTCGATCATTGGCACGTCATGGAAAGCAAGCCATGGGGAAGACCCAGGGAAGGAGAGGCACCATTGATCCAACTCCGACTTGGGTTGCACTTCCGTTTCATGGCAATAGAAAAGAAGTTCTTCTCTTATACTAGCTCTGGAGACTGCCAAGGTCTAAGCATACATCGAGAGCAGGCCACGCTGCGCCAGTCTGAGATGGGTATTTTCAATCGATTTCATCCTGGCGAATACTTTACCGAAAAAGCGGCATACGTACACTGCAATATTCTAATGACCCCTTATTCTCCCTATAACGCCATCGTCTTATCGGACGATAGGAAATGGTCGCATTCCGATTTTGTCTCCTTCAAGAATGGCTCTGCTATCACAGCGGGTAGAAGGACCCTGGGGGTTGCACACTTCTTGATGCTCATCCAGCTTATTTACAGGGATATCGAGGCTGAATGGCAATCCACGATGAGCAGCGTTGGAAGGGAAATTGGCGTTTCTGTGAGTCGAAAGACAAAAGACAGTCAATATTGATATCAACTAACTGAACGATCCGGTATAGCTATCAGATGTTAACGATAATTGGGTTGCGCGGCATTTCATGAATGACGAATCTTTTGACAACTCAAAAAAGTACCTCCGGTTGCTACAGGTATTCCGTATCATGGGAGAATGGATCGTGCAGAATATGCGGGCGCTGGAAACCCTCAGAGAAGACTTTTTTAGGGAGATCACCGGCGTGGGGTACGACGAGGCCGAAGTTGACTTGATGAAAAGGAACTGGGCCATTGTCATGGAGGATGCACAGCACCGCACGGCCGTTATCTAAGAAAGTATCCGCATGAGGGCAGAAGAGATCAAGGAGTTGCAAGACGGGGTATGTTGTGACACCTTGCCCACATCCCTTTCTTCCTACTTCTCCGTTTGGGATGGGGGGAAATACAAAGGGAAAAGGGAAAAGGCTGACTAATGCAGTTGTTCAACGCGACTTCGTTACGAGAAGCCAGCAAGGGCATGCTTCTCAACAAGGCCATATACGTTTTTACAGTCGTAACCATCATATTTACCCCAATTGGTTTCTTGGCGGTAATTATCCCCCCCCCCCCCCACACACACACCTCCCCTTTCCTTCCTCTTCTCTTTACTTTTGGGTTGTGGCCAGGCCGAGGCTGATAACATAATTCGCAGACGTTTTTCGCTCTTCCACACCTCAACAACGAAAACGACGCTGGCAAAGTCGAAACTCCCCGTGGTTTCACCATCAGCTTCATCACTATACCTCTGGCGACCTATGGCACATGCACCGCCATGGCATACATGATCGGCTCCGGCAACATGGATAGGTTTCTGAAGAGCAGGTACTGGGGATGGGTATTTGATGCCATGCAACGTGTCGCAGGATTTCCATTTAAAATATGTATTGAGGCATGGATGTGCATTGATATGTTCATCGGGGGGTGGATTGTGATGCTGATGGGAAGGATAAGAACTCAGAGAGCCGATATGAACTCGGCGAATGATGGACAACGTTCGGTCTCACTGGGTGAACTGGACACGGCTGTATAGGCAAGGTAGAGGACGACAGAAGAGATGGAACCTGCGACTAGGTATTATTGGATGGCTGTGGTCAATGAAGGCAGCCCCGCCCCCTTCCTATACGGACAGTTCCGGCTATCGTTGACATCGTAGCGGAGGAAGTCCATCTTGGCGGAATACGGAGTACAGAGTGAAGGTATGTTATCAAGCCATCTGGTCCTATAGGAGGGGTGTATATGAAGAAGCCAATATATACAGCACGTCGGATTACAAAAAAAAATTGTAATCAGGCCCGGTAGAGATAGTGAGACGGGCCAGCGAAGGTCAGTGCCAGATGTGGTGAAGTATAGTTGCTCATTGCGGCTCTGTGTGAAGGGGGCTGTGTTGCCGGACAGCAATTCAACACCGTTCTGCAGAAAAACAGATTGTCGATGTCACATCTGGGTAAAAATCGGTTCTCGGTGACAGTCGTTGCCAAGACCAAAGTGGTGGTCTGGTAGGACGCATGCACATTGAGATGAGGGTACACGAACCCACCCCCCTGGCACCTGTCCAAGAGGGCTGTACGGGGCCGGGTCGCGGGACCGCTCCGTACAGATGGCAACCCTCATAGGAAGGACTAATCGGGCAAGTCAAACCTGTCATTGACGAAGGGCTATCGGATTGGTAGTTAAGTCAGGAGGCTAGGAGGGCTCCAAGGGAAAGGCTCAATGGTTTGAGGAAGAGTGAGGAGGGAAGGGCTGTAGGCCCGAAAGGCCACTAGCTCTGACGAGGAGGATAGAAGTGGAAGGCCTCCTCGGAAGCCTTCCGCGTAGGGAAGGGCGGCACAGAGGCCTGGAAAGGGGGTAGCACATAGGCAGGGGCTGCGACGAAGGCCAAGGGGTGAAAAGATACAGTCAAGTCTTTTGGTAATAGTGTTGGCTAGCAAAATCAGGATAAATAAATAAAAGAAGATCTTTTCTCGAGCCTTCGGGGCCCGGCAAATCCAGCTCTTATACTATCCGTCTGATCAAATGGCTCCCGTCTAGCTACGTGTGTGTTGGCGAGTGGGTGGCCCTCACAGTCATTATCACAACATGTGTGCCAATCCCACAGATCGCTCTGCTAAATCTATCCCTCCTTGTACATTGCGAAAAATAGATAATGCATTAACTTAAGAGACTGAGTAAATGAACCCTTACTGCTCTACCACTATCGTCTCGAATACATCATCCTTCCCACCCTCATCATAGCTCCTCAACGACGAGGATCTGTTCTCATCATCATAAACAGCAGCAGCAGCATCATTGTCATCACCAGCATCATCATCATCATCATCATCGTCATACAGGCTCGGACACACCTCCCCCTTCCTCCCAAGCACCCACCTACGAACCCACCACGGCAACACCGTACAAACCTGATACCTCGCATGCTCGCGATCCGACACGGCGAACACACGGTCCAGCTCCTCGAGCGAGCGCCCCGCGGTCTCGGGGACGAAGAGGAACACGAGCGCGAGCGCGACGAGCCCCAGGCCCGCGTAGAGGCCGAAGACGCCCGTCGGCCCCAGCGAGGCGAGGGTGCGCGGGAGGGTGAGGGACAGGGCGGCCGCCCAGAAGTTGCTCGTGGCCACGGCCCAGGCCATGCCGATCTCGCGGTGGCTCAGGGGGAAGACTTCCGCCGAGTACCTATCAAGCGTGTATGGTCAGCAGCGGATCGAGACGGCTTCTTGTGTCGTAGTCTAGGAGGGGTTGGGGGGTGAGGAGAGAGGAAGACGTACATGAAGGCAACGGGTCCTTCGCCCGTGGAATAAAAGGCTGCAAAGATGTAGATGAAAGTCGACACGGCAGCGATCCTGGCCGTGCTGTCCGTCTTGTCCGGCTCGATCAGGTAGCAAAGCCCAGCCGCTATTCCGGTCCAGCGTCAGCAAACAATATCTCACCCGAGACTCAAGGGGTCCCTCCAAGGAAAAAGGATAAAGCAAAGAAAGAAAGGGGGACGTATTAGAAATAATGACCGAGGTGGTGGGCAGAGGGGATAGAGGGAGGCGCACATACCCAGCAGGGACCAGACCATGTTCGGAAACGTAAACAACAACAACGCACGGCGCCCGAAGGCGTCGACGGCCCAGACGGCGGGCCACGCGAAGGCGAAGTTGACGAGGCCGAAGCCAAAGGTGGCGAAGAGCGCCGTGTAGTCGTCGACGCCGCTCTCTTTGAAGACGGTGGCGCTGTAGAAGCTGACGATGTTGATGCCGCACATCTGCTGGGCGGCCATGACGATGCCCGCGGCCCACGTCGCCCGGCGCACGCGCGGGACGGTGAAGAGCTCGGCGAAGCGGGTGAGCATGTTTCCGCTCTTCTTGCCTCTTCTCCTTCTCCTTGCTTCCACATTGGCACTGCTGTCTCTACCGCTGGCAATGTTACTGGCACCGTTACTAGCACCGTCGTTGCTCCGGTTCCTCTCTTCCTGCTCCAGCAGGCAGCTGATGTAGTACAAGTCCCGGGCCGCCTGGACCGGCGTGTTGCGCAGCCGGAGCAGCGACTTCCACGCCCGGCCATACCTCTTCTTCTTGATGTACCACCGCGGGCTCTCGGGGCAAAAGTACGTCCCCGCCAGCAGGGGGACGGTGGGTATGAAGGCCGAGCCGAGCTGCAGCCTCCACGAGAGGGCGCCCGCCTTGCCGACGGCCAGGTTGGCGCACGTGCCCAGGAAGATGCCTGTCGACGCCGTCAGCCTCTTCTTTCCGGGGTAAAAGGACAGCGAGAGAAAGAAGGGGGAGGAAGAGAGAAGGGGGAGGAAGAGAGAAGGAGGGTGGAAAGGGAAGCTCACCAAACGCCGTCCAAACCTGCCACGACATGACCATCCCGCCCCTCACCCCCGCCGGCGCGCTCTCCGCCGCGAACACCGGCACCGTCACCTCCTTGAGCCCCATGCCCACGCCGAGCAGCACCCGGCAGGCCGCGAGCTGCACCCACGTCTGGGAGAAGGCCATGCCCAACGGCGCCAGCAGCGAGAAGACGGCCGCGGCGAAGATGACGCCCCTGCGGCCGAGCGCGTCGTTGAGCGGGTCCGACGCCCATCCCGCGCTGCCGTTTTCGTTCTTTCGTATCAGCACTACACACCGCTCAAGCTTCTTCTAATAGAAGGAAGAAAGAAAAAAGGGGGGGGGGTGCAAACTCACAAGAGAAAGATGGAAATGTAGGGCATCGAGTTGACGAGGCCGATGATCCAGCTATTCCTCGCGCACTCGCCCTCGCTCGCCACCGGCCCGCACGAGGAGCCTGCGTCGTTGGGGATGCCCAGGGCATGGTGAAACGTCAGGTTGGCGCCGTTTGATCCCGTCTGTTCCCAAGTAACCCGACAAAACACATCGGAACACAGCTGTCAGCCCCTTTTCTCTTTCTCTACCTCTATCTTTATCTATTTCCCACTCTTCCTTCCCTTCTATCAAAGTGAAAAAAAAGGTGGGAAATAAAAAGAAAGAGGCGCTAATATGCGGGGGGGTACACCCGTCGTCGAAATCCGCAACTCACCTGATCCCATCCCTGAACCGCCGCAGCCACGGAGCTCAGAATAATAGTCAAATACAGCGGCCGCGGCTGCTTCCACCGCCTCGTCGTCTCCTCCCTCAGCGCCTCCTTCTCCCCCTCGTCCAGCTCCGCGAGCTCCTCGAACCGCGAGGGGTGCTGCGCCACCAGGGCGCCCTTGCGCAGCGCCGGCAGCGCCTCGTCCGGCAGGCCCTTGTCGCGCTGGAACCGCTCCACGTCGGCCAGGAGCCTCGCGCGGGGGATCCCGTGGAGCGGATTCCGCGCGCCATTTTCCTCGCTTCTGCTGCTGTTATTGCTGTTGCTGTTGCTGCTGTTGCTGCTATTGTTGCTGCTGTGCTGCGTCAGCGGCTTCAAGTCTTCCTCCCCAGAGCCCGAGCCAGCTCTCTCGCCAGTCTGCCTCTTCGTCTTGTTGGCCCCAAATTCCTGAAGGGGCACGTCCGCGATGCGCACGGCGCGTCTGTTATTCGACAGGTACAGCTGTATGGCGTAGAAGACGTCCATAGTGGCTGCTTTTTTTTTTCGTTTACAACCACCACAATAACACAATGAGCAGAAAGAAGAAGCAGGGGAAAAGGGAGGGAGGGGGAAGGGGAGGAAGGCGTACGGTACGAGGCCTATTTCACTATTTCACTTAACCGTCGACCTCTCGCATCGGCGCTTGGCGTTGAGGGTCGTCACGATGTGAAAAGGGGGGGCTGCTCTCAGCCAAGGAATGTACACTGGGTGCGACCGCGCACACTCGAGCAAAGGGAGGCACACCAGAAAAGAGGAATCATGAGACCGCTCTTTGCGGTACAGGGATAAGAAAAATGGTATTTTCTCCTGGGGATCCAATTCACTACTCAGATACTAATGGCATGCAGCTCGTCAATTGGCAAGTGTCAGAAAGAGACAGACACCAGGGGTAAAAAAGGGCATCTGGCCACGCGCTGGGAAGAATGAACAGCCTAGCAAAATGAGCTTATATCATGCCTTGTCATAAGGCATATATAAACCGAAAAAAAGAAAAGAAAAAAACGTCTAGCCTTGATCAATGTCTCCTTTTGAATATTTCGATTATATTGCTGCTTTGTTTAGGCGTTTGTCGCGTAGCTCAGCGAGTCGATGTTGGGCAGTATTTCTTCGACCCCTTGCCCTGCGAAACCATAGACCTCCAGGCCAAACATCCCTCATGTCGCGATTTGCATTTTGAGTCCCCAGTCATGAATGCGCAAGTATCAGCGAAATGAAAAAAAAAACTCAATTCCTGGCGTCCACTAACAAAGAATGCTGCGTCCCATACGTTGCCGGCTTGGCGTTTCTATACTAGCCACATACCCACGACATTGCGTACATGGCATACATGCGTTTTACAACAAAGTCTTCAAACCGGTATATCCAGCATGTGTTTCCCATCTTTGAAAATTGGATGAAAGCCAACGTCCCCTTTTATAGATGACAGCTGACAGCCGTTGTAAGCATAGGAGGCAACCGCTCTGCAAAGCCGACACGGCGACAAGAGTGTGTTCGCCAGAAAAATCTTCGTGTGACCCCCCCCCCCCCCCCCTTCACACGTTTGTCTCAAACTGCCCTGACTATCCGCCCCCACAAGCATCCATATCAGCTTCACCCTTGCAAAATCATCCTCTCCTTTGTGCTGAGGAAATGCGGAGAGAGCCCCAGTGCTGAATCAAGTAGGGGTAATGGTACTTCGTGGAACGTAAGAAAGAAAAAGGGGTATAGAATTCCATCCGGGGGGAAATGGTCCCGCACCTCCCCTCCCTTTTTCTTATCCTATCATCGTCCTCCGTACATCACGCACAATGCCTTTTTCCTTCTCTTCCTCCTCTTTTTCTTCTTCTTTATGCCTCCCGGTGGAAAAGTCTAGCATTCGTCTCAGCAAGGGTCATCCATCGTTGTATCTAAGCATCAATTCCACCGCCTTTGTCTCCGCCTGCGCCTCCCACATCTCTCTTCTCAAAAAGTCTGTGTTCAAGAAATGCAATATTAATTCAAACACACAACGATCATCCGCATCCAATCATTGTAGAAAAAGGCGTATGAAAAGAAAATGAAGTCTAGTTACTCCTGTATTGAGGAATGAAAACAAGCGGAAATAAACAGGACCCTAGTCTCAAGGGGCTCCAGGTGATTAATGTACAAATTACAAATGCGAAAGGAATTATTAAAAAAAAACAAAGGAAAAACAGTCATGTCAGTCTGGATGACAAGATTTCCCCAGCTCCGCCCCTAATGCTCCTTTGAAACGCCGCCCATGGTCATTACACATAACACAACATACACCACCTTCGTCTACCTCCACGACATGCCTCCCTTGGCCTCAGCCCTCTTCAGCATGCCGCCGGCACCCGATCCGACACCGATAGTGACTCGACGTGCCTCCCGAGGACTCGTGCTCTTGTTACCATTATCCGCGCTCCGCAAGCTGCCGCCAAGATTCATCCTCCTCGCCTGACCAGCCGTCAATCTCCCATCTATCTTGTACTCGGGGCAGTAGGACATGGGAGGGCTCTTCCTCCGGTCTGCACTACTCCGGCGGTTGCGAGATATTCCGTTGGCGCTGCTAGCTAGGGTGGAACCAACGGGCATACTGGGCCTGGGTCCATTTTTGTAGTCGATGCTACCGACAGAGGAGACGCGTCTGGGCTTGTGAATAGCAGAGCCAGTCATGATGCTCGCTCTACGAGCCTTGTCCTTCATGGCATTGTGGATAGCGCTGCGCAACTTGCTGGTGTCAATACCACCTTCCGAGTCAGAGCCCGAAGTGTTCGGCGGCTTATTCTCGTCCATGATGGCCTGCAACGAGCGCGGGGGCGTAAGAGAGCGACGGGGAATCCTACCCGGCGGCGATAGATTGCCTGTCTTGGCAACATCCAATGCCCTCAAGGCCGGGGCTGGTATCCTCTTGGTATCGGGGGAAGATCCCAGGTTCAAGCTCAATGATGGCGCAACAGGTGAACCCCCTTGCGCAAGAGACATTCTACCGCCCTTGGACAGAAAGCCGGCCTGGAAGCGACTGGGCTTGACCCCTGGCGCACTAGCCATGGATGGAGGCTCAATCTTTGGGCTGCCTTCTTCTTCTTGGATAGTAGGGATTCTAGTTTGGGGCTCCATCTGGGTCGGCTCGGTTTCAGATTCCTCAGCAGGCTCGGCAACTGGCACAGCCTCAACGGCAGCATTGAGCTTCTCAGTGGCAGCCATTGGCGCAGATTGCTCCGGAGATGACCCAAATAGCTTCCGGGGCGTCTTCTCAAAATCCGCCAAGGTGCCATCCTCGGACTCATCGTCCCTCCATCTCACGGCACGGCCCTTGGGCGCCTTTTTAACAGGGGTGAAGCTGATGCCCTTCTTTGCCGAGCCTTGGACCTTACGCCTCCTCGGTGAAGTCTTAAGAGGGCTGGTGTACGCGGGGTCGGTACTAGTGAACCCAAACGTAGGAGCTGCAATGGGCTTAACGTAGGCTGAGGCTGCCTTCTTGCGTTTGGGTGTACCGGCGCGAGTGGGAGGGAAGACGTCGACGACAGGGAGGGAGCCATCAGGCTTCACGACTTGAGAGGCAGCCGCGAAGCCGCTCTGCAGAAGACGGTTAATCATGGCCTTGGCATGTTGAACAGCTTCCTCCTCGTCCATTTCCAGTGTATCAGACAGTGAGGACAGCATATCAAACTGGGCCGTGAGAAGCATTTGCACCATGGCAGCATCACCAGCCTTGTCCTGTTCCAAAACCTCTCTGTAGGCTTCACGGTTGAAATTGGCCTTTAGGAGCTCCGCCTCGCGAGTCAATTGAGCAATTTCACCAGTATCTGTACCCTCCAGGTTGCTGATGCTGTGAGAAAGGGCCGTGTCAATGGCTCTCTCCCACGTCGATTTGTCCAGCTTCTGATGGAGGTGCTGTCGGCTGTTCTCCAATTCGAGTAAGATGCCATGAGCAGTCTTGCGGATTGCGCTTAGGTTGGCTGGCATGAACTCCTCATCACCACCACGCTGGTCAGCAACAGTGTCGAAAGCAGCGATCCAGCCAGAGAGGAGTCCAATTCGACGCTCGAAAGCCTTGAGCTTCTTCATGTTACTAATACGATCCTGGCGCTCAGTAGCAGCATTCTCATAGGCAGTACGCAAACGCTGAATGCCCTCTTTGGCAATCATTTGTCGCTTCTCGCTCTGCTTGCGGAATTTGGCAAAAAATGTCTTTTCGGCATCCTTTTGCTGAGCCCTGAGCTCGGTGATGAGGGCCATTTGCTCGTCAATCTTGACCAGGAAGTCCTTGACGTGGCGGTTTACATTAAAGACGTTGCGGGTGACCTTGGTCTGAATATTCTTGGCCCGGTTGGCATAGCGAAGAGTGTTTTGAGTTTCATCGAAATGCGCGCTCGAAGGGGAAATGCAGACAATCATGACAGTTTTGCAATTTCCACCAAGCGAAAATTTGAGGAGACGAGTGAGCTTGCTGTTTCGGTAAGGCACATGGGCCTTGCCACGCTTATCGCACAGGGCATTAATGCAGCTGCCCAACGCAAGCAGCGACTTGTTGATATTGGCACCCTCGGTCAGACGCTCACCACGGTTCTTGGTGACGGAAGCACGCTCGGATCCTGCCAAGTCGATGATACTGAGTGTAGCCATGGTGTGAGGCTCATCGGTACCGGCATTGCGATCTTTTTGGGCAATGTTGATTTGGATAACGGCGTGGGAGCGGGAAGATGTGGCGTTGGCTTCTGTGGGGGAAACTGTTCGAAATTCGTTGCCCTTGACAATCATGTCCATGACTTCCTGCACGTCCTTGGGCTTGTGGCTTGTCAAGCCGGGCACAGTCACCGCCGCGTTGCTATCCTCGCGAAGCATCAGGCCGCCCTTGTTACTGCCAGGTGGTACCAACAAGTCACGAATCGTCTCATTGTAGATCTCGAGGTAGCTGAGAGTGAGTTCCGTCGTCTTTTCCTGGCTGCGTTCACCAATCTTCTCAAACAACTCCTGCATGGTGAGGAAAATGATGCCAGGGCTCTCGGCAGTGCCAGTAATCGTGTGCGTCTTGCCGCAGCCTGTAGCGCCGTAGGCAAAAACAGTGGCGTTGTAGCCATCGAGAACGCTATCGAGGAGGGACCGTGTCGTGCCTTCGTATATATCGGCCTGGGCGGTGTTTTCGTCGAAGACGCGGTCGAAAGCAAAAACCTGGTCTTTGACCTTTTTGCTAGTCGGCACGACTGTGCGGGAAAATCGCTGGACTGGGCTGTCCTCCGGAGGGTCGAAGACGCTGGAGACGGTTAGTTTGAGCGAATCCCAACCTGCATACGGGCGTGATACGTACAGGCACCGATCGTCCATGACCTTGATCACGTTCCTAATACCGCGCTGGTTGAGCTTGGGTGTCGGCAACCCAGCCAAAGAGCCTTCGCCGAGGAAGACATTGCCATCGTCATTTCGGTGGCTATCATGGACAAGGTCAGCAGCTATCGCCACGTAAAGAGAGGCGCATTTGGTTTGGATAAACCTACACTTGGGCAGCTTCTCTAATTGTAAAGGGTCGCACGCGGACTGAGACAAGCCGTTAATATTTCTGGTTTCTTGACGGCTGGAATGCACAGAGTCTTACCGGCGACAGTGATTGAGGACTGCCCAGGTTCACCCATTATGAATGGCGGTGTGCTTGACACGCTTTCTGTATTATGCTCCGCCTAGTAATTCGCGTGTTTCGGCGTATAACAAAATTGCGAATTGTGTACTATCCAGATTCTCGGAATGAAACCGACGTCGAGGGGAATATGACCAAGAAAAGAGCACCCAAAAAAAAAGAGTGGCAGAGGGTGTGTGCGTGCGGGATGGCGATTTGATTATCTCGGCGTGGAGAAAAAAGATGGCGTCGCAAGTCCCCAGCCGATTTGGGCACTGAGGGGTGAAAACAAAAATGGCCACGCACAGAAAAAGAGAGGTCAAAAAAAAGAGGATGAGGGGGGAAACAAGGAAAAAAAGGAAACAAAAAGGGTCACTGATGAGTTAGCAGTTGTTTGTATCGAGAACTGGCCAGAATGATAGATCTGTATAGGAAAAAAAGACAAAGATTGGAGAGACAGAATTGCTGCTGCTCAACTCAAGACCAAAGTGACGTTGATCTCATTAACGGGTCAAGTTTTTGTTTTCTTCGCGCCTCCCACCGTGATTGGACGTTGCCTGGGAGACATTTAGCGGGAGGGGAGGAAGCTTTTAAGGGTTGAGTGAGGATGGAGACTGCCTGGTGGGGGACAGAAAACACCGACCCCCCTTCCACACACTCACACGCGTAAGGGGGTCGGTGTTTTTTGACCCCCCATTTGGTGAGTCCGTGAGTCCGTACGTACGGAGGGAGTATAGCGCAAGTTCTGTGCACCCGCCCGAAACGCTGGCGCATTAATCGTCAAAGTCACCCATTAATTCCAACTCAACCTAAACTTAAAGTGTCATTAAAATAGGCGTGTGTTCTTTATGCACGTTCAAGGAGCTGATTGATATACTTTTTGTTTTGTTTACATTCCGTGGTCCCTTGGAAAAAGCACAGTTCGCTGATTTCCTGAACACTGAGACATCCATCGTCTTCCCCGCCATCTCCTCATCCTCTCCTACCCTGTTGTACTAAATGTTTTGTTGTATCTAGTTCTAAAACAAGGACGATTCATCACATAAATCACAACTATTTTTAAGCGCTTACTACTTATTAAAATACCTTTCTAAAGAAGAGCTGGCAATTATATATTCTTCTTGAAATTTTTGATTTGTTGTGATGTTCATGTTCAAGCAATGGTATAAATTGTTGCATCCTGTCAACCCACCTTTTTGGTACGTCATATCATTCGAGCTCTGATAGCTATCCACCTCTCTTTATTACTCTATGGCTAAGATATGCCCATTACTTGCTCCATGCCGTGGCTCTAACTTAAGCAAGCCACAACCATATCCTGTGCAAAAAGTTCTTGGGCTTCACCACCTCCCATGTCGGCTCTAACCTGTCAATCTCTGCCTTGCCCGACCACAAGTCCATATCTTCCACCTTGACAAACTTGGTCTTCTTGATGATCTTGTAGCCGAAGAAGAGCGTTAGGAAGATGGGGATGTTAATATAGGGCGGGATAAAAGATTTTGCACTAAATCTTCCGGGGAAGAAGCAGTCAAAGCCGTTGAAAAAGGCAATGACGAGGCAAAAAACAATGGAGAAGTAGGCGAGGAAGGGCTGCATGGGTGATTTGAATGGCAATGTATCGCGGTCGATGCCGTTGTGCTGTAGGCCGCGGTAGAAGCAAATGTACGTGTACGACACGGCAGCCCAGACGCAAAGCGTGCTTACGGCGGACAAGTTGCTGATCCAGAAGAAGACCTCAGCCGAGCGGTTGTTCATGTTGAGATAGACGAGGCAGCCCAGCGCACTCGTGGCAGCCACGCAGCCGTACGGAACTCCAAACTTTTCAAACTTGAGAAATGCGGGCGCCTTGCCGTCCAGGGCAGCCGAGTATAGAACGCGGGTCGAGGCGTAGAAAAAGGAATTGCCGGCGGACCAGGCAGACGAGAGAACGACGGCGTTGATGATGGCAGGAAGCACCTTGATACCCGAGTTCTCAATGGCAATGACAAATGGGGACTGGTTGGCACCAGCCTCATTCTCGCTGATGGCATTGAGGAGCTTGGGGTCCTGCGATGAGATACACATACCGACGAGGAAGATGGACAGAACGTAGAAAATGGCAATGCGCCAAAAGACACGACGAGCAGCACGGGGAATCTCGCGACGCGGGTTCTGCGTCTCTCCAGCAGCGGTGACGACCATTTCGGAACCGCCGTAGGAAAATGTAGCCTGGATAAAGACCTTTACAAACGCCAGGAACCGACCCAAAGATCCTTCTTTTATGTATTCATTCATAGGCCCAGGCGTGTGCCAGAATCGGAAACCGATGGGATCATGATCCGGGCCGCCACCGCAGGTGATGATGAGCATGAGCAGGATGAGGCCACAAATGGTGGTCAGCTTGATAGCGCCAAACGCAAACTCGGCCTCGCCGTATATGCGAACGGGGAACAGATTGATGATGATCATGGCGGCGAAGAAGATGGTGATGAGGGCGCCCTTGGGTATGCTATGCTCCCAGTAGTCGACAATAACTACGCACACCGTCACCTCGATGGGGACTCCGATGGCGAATTGGTACCAGTAATTCCAACCCAGAGTGAAGCCCAGGGCCTCGTCGACGTACCGGGTGGCAAAGATGGGGACGGCACCTCTGGAACTTGTTAGAGACGAAAAGAGGGCGGAAAGGGTCTGTGCAAGAGCGCTTACGGGATGGGGAGCCAGGTAGCCATTTCACTCAGGCTGTTGATGACGCAAAAGAGGTTGAAACCAGTAGCAGCATACGATATGAAGACGGACAAGGGGCCTGTTTCCTATTCAGCTCATCATTTCCCCCAATTTGGTTGTGCGCGCTATCCTCACCAGCAAGAGACAGAGCCTGGCCACTGCCAACGAATAGACCGGTACCAATGGCTCCGGATAGAGCAAGAAACTGGACATGGCGCGACTTGAGGGTCCGTTCCAGCGAACCCAAATGACGAGTCTCAAATTCGAGCTTGTTGGGGTCCATGGGGTCGTCGGTGCTTGTCTGGTGAGGCATGACACCAATGGCATCGGCCTCAACGTCGCCGGCCGCGCGCTGGTCTTTTTCGTAAGCCATAATTCCCAGTCAATACCGAAAAGAAAGGGAACAAGGAAAAAAAGGGTCCTGGTTAAAATAAGGGAAGAGGGGAGAAGGAGGAGAGGAGGGTAAGCAGAATTAAGAATAAAAATAAGGTAGAAATAAGAAACAGGATCCGAATCAACAAGACGTAACCCACGCCCCAAGCTTCCCTGTCTAGGAAGCTGATGTTGAAAAGAAAGGCCGAAGCCAGACCAACTCCTCATCCCCCCTCATGATAAGGCAAAAGACCCTACTGGGCCTCTCTACTATGCACCACCAACAAGGTCGAACCAACCCCAAATACTGGGGGTGGGAACAAACGAGCATTCCCGCCCCCCGTCAACTCGGAGCTTTGGAGTAAATTCAAGGTGGGGTGGCAGATAGTGAGCAGTGCGCATGTGGCTCTAGGAACTCTGAGCAGGGCCATTGGGCCAGTGGATGATTTCCCCGCATCGGGTGTCGTTCCACCTTCTGCATTAAGCAGTGGAGGATGCTGATCGATGTAACGTCGGGTTTAGCTCCACGACACAGCTAGACCTTTATTTTTTCTCCTTCTTCTCTTCTTGGCAAATGGCTTGGATCTTAGTGACCAGTTCAAACTCCTTCTTGGAGTCTTTCTTGGGTCTGTTGGTAAGGCTCAGCTTCGCCCAGACGTTGTTGGTACACCTCGAAAACAATGATGGGAGGTCGGAAGTCTCCTGGGGTGCTGTGCCGCAGGGACTTGCGCGGGGGGGTTGCGCGGATTGGTAAATGCTGGAAATTTTGATGCAGACGCCACATGACCTGAGGATTTCAGGTATCCCCGAGAACATGCACCGGAGTCGTCAGAGAATTCCCGATGGCTGGAGCCTGCCAAGCCATCTACCGTGGTCGCTGTATGGGAAGATCAAGAGTCGGAAAGATAGCCGGAGATCTGTATGCACCCTCGCAAACATCGAGTTTTGCTCGCCTCCGATTCGAGAATATTTGTGACCACCTGTATAACAGTAGTTAGAGCTTGCCTCCAAGCTGCGAGTTCCCCACGCTAGCATGGCAAACACATCCATTCCATTTCCATGCAATCGTGGAGCAATCATTGGAGCTTACCTTGGTTTTCTCCCACCTGCTAGTAATCCGCATAGAAGAGGAAATATTTTGACAGAGTGTCAGACTGTCACGCAGAATGCAGGTCGCCAAGTACAGGGTCTGAAGCGTGCCTGAAAAGATGGCTCTTCTCATGTGCTCTCTTGTGACGACGTAGGAAACAGAAAAGAAAAGTGGCGATAAACGCAATGATACATGGTCTGCGATACATACACAGTATTGACATGGAGCAACAGTCAGCCAGTGTGTTATTATTAGGTATTGCATAAGTATTTACTACCCGCAGGAGAGACACCGTGAACTGACTCTTGTCTGAAAGGCACACAGCGATTGGCCCCTTCCTAATTCAAAGTTCGCTCTCGGAACAGGCAGGAACATGAAGCCAAATTACTGTAGGTAGGAAACACCCAGATAGCAGGCCCTGACCCATTATGGAAGCCTTGGACACAATAACTACACTCGCAATAAGTACCTAACCCTTAGGCGAGCCCTAGAAGAACGCACAATTTGGCAACAGCCTTGAAGCAGGCAAGAAAGGGGTGTCCTAGGTAAAGAGAGCAGCCTTGCGCGCCCTTGAAATATGGCACTATAGATATTTGCAATATCCTAGGTTTTTTTTTCTTCTCGGCCATCGTTTTGCAATTACTCCTCTCTGCCTAGATACATGGTGTTGATATCAGTACAGTTCGGTAACACTCCCGCCGCCCCTCAACGCACGGAACCACGCGCTCTGCTTCGACAGCTCCCCGCCCTCGCCGTCTACGGCAACACTCCACTTCCTCAAGAACCAAGGCGCGGCCTCCCAACTCCTCATATCCCAAGGCTGACACCCTCCCATTCCCGTCCCCCCTGCTCCCGGTCCTCGTCGCCAGTCGTGCGCCCACACCGTCAGTCCTCGCCGCACATAGATGTCTAGCTTCAGCTCGTGCAGGTCATAGGCCGACGGCATGGCCGCACTTAGTAGGATGGCGCGCTCCCGCAATAAGGGAACGGGGATCAAGTCTAGCGAGGCGTGGTGGGGGACTAACACCTGCGCCAGCGTTGGAATGAGATGAGATGGTGCACCCGGGGGCAGAGAGTTGCGCACTCCCGCAAGCAAGGCCGCCGGATCTGTGCCCGGACCGTTGGGACGGAAGAAGGGAGAGGACGGGCGCCGTGCGTCGGCGTTGCACCCAGCTAGAACCGACGGGTCAATGCCCAAGGCCAGGGCGTTGTGGAGGATGGCGGAGAAGACAGTTGTGGGGAGGAGCCTGATGGCATTGACATAGGGGTCTGGTAGAAAGTCCGTCGAGGTGGTGTTGGCGTTTGATGGTTCAAACCTGCTTACTTGCTGCAAGGGCACAAGAGGTGAATGAGATTGCACGCCGTCAGCCACGGCGGCGGCCACATCCCAGAGAGAACCACATTGACTGCCATCGCTACCTGCGAGACCGTCCGAGAGGCTCCCCCCTAGCATCTGGAAAGCATCCTGCCAAGGTTCCAATGCTCTACATTGGGAAGGAGAAGGCGTGGTAGCGGCTGGAAAGGAGGATTCGGCATCTTTGGTGGCGACTCGCGGTCTCAAAGGAGGATTCAGCAACGGCACCGAAGCTTTGGCGGCCAGCTCCTCTCGGCGCTGCTTCTGTCGCTGCCCTACACATCTAATGTGTTAGAAAAGCCGATAATGCGACCCTGGGTACCGTTTGCATTTGAGGACCAACTCACTGAAGGCTTTCTGGGACGCGCGATTCTGCTCCTTCCTCGCTTCTGTCATGACTCTCTTCTTCCGACCACCCTTCTTACTTTGGCCCTCACTTCCACCGGTGCTCCCATCTCTCCCTATTCGATCATTATGTCTATTATTCATGCGATCACTGTTCTCCCCCGACGGCCGTGAAAATGGTGGGGCCGACCCCGTCCCTGTCCCCGCCGCCGTTTCCAGGACCGGAAGAAAGACTGGCAGCATTGATGACGAATTCAATATCCTCTAGGGCTCCTGATTGAGCGGATTTCACGGCGATAACGGCTGGCCCCTAGGGTGAAGGGGGATTACAGTAATCCACGTTTTTCTTTTCGCGGCAGCAGGAAAACGACGAAACGGAGGGAAAGAATACAAAGCCTTTTTTCCTCTTCCTCTTCCGCGGAGAAAGGGGGCGGGGGATCCGCTCTGCTCAGTGGCTTACTCTGGCTTACGGCCAAGCAGCCAATCAGCGCTCGACTCGCCGCCCGAGTAAGTTGGCGCCGGTCGCCATGTAATGACACTCGGAACCAGATGTCTGCGCAGAGCAGACGACAATTCGGGGAGCTGGATCCGGGGCCTCCAAGGAGGTGATTACGAATTCTGCAAGTAATCATGCCGAAAGTTGAAAAACTTGAACTTATGGGCGCAAAGTCCTCTAACGCCGAGAGGCACGATGGAGCTATAAGAGAGGCCATGCCGTGACCTACATTGTCAAGACACAAACAGCAGCCTTCAGTACATCACCAACCAATCAATCACATCAGAAAGCTTTGCATCCCAAACTCATAGCAAAAGCCAATATACATCATGTCCAAGCAAATCATCGCCGTCGTCGGTGCCACCGGCAACCAGGGCTCCTCCGTGGCCAAAACCTTCCTCTCCCTCCCCGGCTGGCACGTCCGCGCGCTGACCCGCGACCCTTCCTCCCCCTCGGCCCAGTCCCTGTCCTCGCTCGGGGCGGAGGTCGTCCGCGCCGACCTCGCCGACCGCGCGTCCCTCGAGGCCGCCTTCGCCGGCTGCGCCGCCATCTTCCTCAACACCGACTTCTGGGCCCCCTACGTCGCCGCCCTCAAGTCCGGGCAGGAGGTCGACGTCGCCCGCCGGACGGGCTATGACACCGAGATCTTGCACGCCAGGAACGCCGTCGACGCCGCCGCCGGCACCGCGGGGCTCCGGCGCCTCGTCTACTCGGCCCTCGGCCCCATGTCCAGGGCCTCGGGCGGCAAGTACAGTCACTGCTACCACTGGGAGACCAAGAACGACACCGTCGACTACATCGAGTCGGCGGCGCCCGGGCTCGCAGCCAGGACGTCGTACATGTACCCCACCATCTACCACCAGAACAACTTCCTCTTCCCCAAGCGCGACGCCGCCACGGGCGAGTACATCCTGCACTTCCCGGGACCCTCCACCACGCGCCTGCAGGTCATCGTCGCGTCCAGGTCCTCGGGCGCCTTCGTCCGCGCCCTCGTGGAGGACGAGCCCGCGGGCACCAGGCTCTGCGCCTACAACGCCGACGTGACCATCGACCAGGCCGTCGCCGCCTGGTCCCGGGTGACGGGCGTGGAGGCGCGCTTCGAGCAGGTGACGTACGAGGAGATGGGTAAGATCTCGGGCCTCATCCCCGAGGTCCTCGACGGCGCCGGGTTCCTGGGCGAGCACGACTTCATGGCCGGCGTCGCCGGGGGCAGGGTGGTGGAGTCGGGGACCATGGACCCGCCGCTCGAGGCCATGAGCTACGACGACGTCCTGCGGCTCACGCCCGTCGAGGACTTGTTGTCCTTTGGGTGGCCCAAGTTTTAGGATGCTTGGTGGGCGGTAAGGCGCCGGGTCCGGTTAAAAGAATGCAGAGGGAATAGGTCTTGTTCAAATGTGATGATGGGCATGCGATGGGGGGGGGATAATCAGGAGGTTTCGTTTAAATCCGCAATAGTAGCGTAACATTAACACTGTATATACGGAGTGCCATCAGGATACTATAAGCTAGATAATATCACAAAAAGAAAAACCGCACCATTAGCATCATACACATCCATGGCAGCTATACCCACGATCCGCCCATCCAGCCAGCAGACAACCACGGATGAACACTTCCTCCTTCCCAACACTTGGCGGGTTAAGTCACATCTCCCCGACGAAGAGGCTCTCGGGCGGACCGAGGTACGACTCCCGCACGCCGCCCAGGTCCACCACGACCCTCTGCACCACGACGCCGGGCATCAGCAGCTTGACGCTCAGCCTGTGGCGCCCCGCCCCCTCGACGCGGTGCCCCGTCGTAGTCCTACCCGTCGTCCCCTTCCCCGCCGCGCCCCACGCCGCGTCGGCCACGGCGTCGTCCCAGCCCGGCGGCATGCCCGCTTCCCCCTCCGAAGCGGGACCCACAAACTGCCTCCTCACATACGACGACAACGGCGGCGTAACGTCAGCAATAGCATCAGTCCCGTCTCCTTCCGTCGAAACCGGGTAAAGAGAAACAGCGTACTCAAGCGGCGTCGCGTCGCCGAGGTAGTTCTGCCCCGGGGACAGGTACAGCGTCACGTTGGCCGTCACGCCCCCCGTGAAGACGTACACGTCGTATTCCGCGCTCGGCGCCTCTTCCAGGCCCATCTTCTCCGTCGCCGGCGGCCAGGCGCCCACGCCGCCCAGCGCGCGGCCGTAGTCCTCGAAGACGTGCAGCGAGACGTCCTTCTTCCCGTTGCCCTCACCGCTACCGCCGCTGCTGCCGTTGGTCACAGCCTGGTAATGCGGCGCCTCGATAGCGATGTACCCGTCCGACTCGACGAACCCGCGCGCAAAGTCCCCCGGGACGGACCGCAGCCGCACGGGAATCTGCACCCTGGCGCCGCCGTACGCGTACCGCGACTTATCCCACTTCCTGCACGGCGAATCGACCGCAATCTCCACCGCCGTCTCCAGCTCTCCTCCTTCTCTTCCTTCTCCTTCTCCTTCTCCTTCTCCGGCAGCGTCCCAGTCAATCTCGACGGTAACCCTCGTGTCGTTGTGCCCCGCCGTGCCGACCACGCCCCTCGTCTGGCTCAGCCTCGCCCAGCTGACGTTGGCCTCGGCCGTCCACTCGCACTCCTCCGCCGCGCCCGCGAGGAAGACATCGAACCAGCGCATGTTCTTCCCGGGGCCGTACCTGTCCATCGGCGGCGCGACCAGCGTGTTGCCCGAGTTGGCGTGGTAGGCGTCGTCCCCCGGCACGCCGGCGTACGAGCCCTCCACGCCGACGCGCACGTTGCCCGCCAGGGAGGTCAGGCGCGTCTGGACGTAGGTCAGCGGCGGGAGGGCGTTGCGCATGGGCTGCTGCCAGTACGTGTATCCCAGATGAGTTTCTGCCTCGAGCAATTAGCTGTCTTTCCTCCCCTGTCAAGCGGGATAAAAGTGACAAAGGAGCGGAGAACAAAAGAAATTACGAGAGACAAAAGGGGCAAAGGCAGGCGAATACTTACGATCGAGCATGCGCGCCCACTTCCCATCCAGCATCTCGTCCCACTCCACCGTCAGATCCGCGTCATCGTCGAGGAGCGCCCTCGCGAGGTCCGCCTGCTCGTTGGCCGCGTTGCGCCTCTGCGCCGCGTACAGCCCGTTCTTGGCCGCGGCGACGTACATCTCGTGCACGATCCTGCCGGCCGTGACGGGATGCAGCACCATCTGGAAGAAGGCGGGCCTGTACTCCTCGCCCAGCGCGTCGTGCGCCGCCCTCGCGTCCGCCTCTAGCTCCGCCCACTGCGCCGCCACCACGTCCGCCTCATCGTAGTTGACCACCGAGTATGTCTCCGCGTCCAGGAGTTCGTACTTGCGCCTCGCGGCGTACTTGCCGTACCGAGCCATGACCGAGGCCACGTCCCCGGCGACATTTTGCTGCTGTTGCTGCTGCCCGACGCCAAACTCCCTCTCCGCCCAGGCGCGCGTCCACTCGGCCGTGCTGTCGACGTCCCACCGCTCGGCGTCGTACGCCAGATCCAGAAAATGGCTGATGGGCACCTCGAGGGGCTTCAGGTCTCCCACGTTGACGACCCAGATGCGGTCCGCCCTGCGCGCGTAGGCCATGTGCATCTGCTCCGCCGTCTTGGACAGCTGGACCGTGTTGATCCACTTGTAGTCCCTCGGGCCGCCGACGTAGTCGAAGTGGTAGTACACGCCCGCGCCGCCCGGGCGATCCGTCTCGTTGGCCAGGGGCAGGCGGCGGATGTTGCCCCAGTTGTCGTCGGACCAGAGCAGGGTGATGTCTTCGGGCACCCGGAGGCCCTGCTCCAGGTATCCCTGGACTTCCTTGTACAGGCACCACGTCTGGGGCACATCCGTGATGGCATCCACGCCGAGACCCTCCGAGATGATGTCCCGCTGATTCTGCACCAGCGTCTCCAGCATTTCGACAATGTATTCCACGCCGAGTCCCTCTATCGCAGTATCGCCCGAGCCGCGCATGCCCATCGTCCACACGCTGTTCCGCGCGTACGGCTTGGCCCTCTGCACGCCGTACCGGAAATACTCGTCAATGGTCTCGTTGTTCTCGTTGTACGCCCACTCCCCCTCGTAGTAGTTCTTAAACTCGTTTTGCGCCCTCATCAGCGGCTCCGTGTGCGAGCTCCCCAGCACCACCTCGTACGCGTACACGAGCGGCTGGTTGTGCGCGTCGTCCGTGTACAGCATCGACGCCCACAGCGTCGGCCAGAGGTAGTTCGCCCTCAGGCGCAGCAGCACCTCGCAGACCAGGGAGTAGAAGACGTGGCCGTACCCGGCCGATCCGTTGGGGAGGTCGGGGAAGTTGTCCGATACCCAGTTCGTCAGGCCGGGCTGCTCGTCGTTGAGGAAGAAGCCCCGGTACTTTACGCTCGGCGGGCCTTGCACCTTGGGCCCTCGCCTGGCCCAGATGTCCGAGTGTTTCTGGGCGGGCACGTCGGCCCAGAAGTGCCATGGGCTTACGCCAATCTGCTCGCTGATGTCATAAATGCCGTAGATGGTGCCTCGAGGCATGCTCCCGACAATGACGACGGCTTCGTCACACCCCTTGATGGGGTCCTTGACAACCTGGCTCACGAAAGCTTCCCACTTTCCATTGATGGCAGTCGTATTGAGCTTGCCTTGCTCGATCAAAGAATCGATGATAGATGAGTTGCCGATAGTCCCTGCGATGATGACCGTCTTGCTGCTGCTTGGGTCCGAGTACAAGGGCCCCTTGAAAGATGTCGCCGGCTCAGTCGCATACTTTCTCAGTCAGCAGCAAGTCCATGCAATATTCTCATTAAGACAATCGTACATGTGTATTATCCGATGTGTCCACCGGCTCAAAAACAAACTCGGCCGGCTCCGCGCCAACCTCTCCGTTACTCAGCGTATAGTTCACGCCCGTAACCCGGCCAAAGTCAACGGCCAAGTCCCCAGCGGCGCGAATGACGCCCCAGTAATCGTTACTCGACACCAGGATCTGACCAGCGCCGAGGTCAGACCCGGCCAGGCGGAAGCCATCGGTGTCGCTGTCGTCAAAGAAAACACTCTTTTCTTGGCCGAGAGCAGCGGCTAGAGGCACGAGAGCTGCCGAGAGCACCCAAGCACGCATCTTTCTTTTCGTCAATTCGCGACAACGAGGCAAATCCAAGTCATCAAATGCATCAGTCCGTCCAGGATACCAGTGAGGCGAAGAGGTTCTATTGAAATATCACACCATCTACTGTGACCAAGTCATATACCATGACACACATGAGAGCACCTCGGCAGACGGGGTAAATACCCCCAGAGCTAGGAAATAAACCAGGGTCGGTTAAAGTAGTCATCTCTCTGGCAAAGATTGAACTTGTGAGGAGAACCACATACCTGACTCCATAATCGGTACTCAAATCAGTGTTGCATTCAACCATTGGCCCGGCTCTTCGGATAAGTTCAACGTCGGAGCCCCAAGCCGGAAATAGATGACTTCTCCCTGTACCCCGTAGCTTTCTCCTTTCTCCAATACCCCACAAACCCATCGTCTTTTGCTCGCCCGCCCTAACTCCAACTTTTCCAATCCACAGCTAGCTAGTGTCTTCATAACAGGATAAAGTAACATGGTCCTGTAAATAGTTCAGTATTCACAATTGAATTTAACCGGTGCTTCAATGGTTAGCATACGCAGCATTGGCGCCGCTGCACAATATCTGCACAATGCTGCCAAGCCCAGCACCTGACAGGCTGCAATGCACCAGCTGGAAAAGACAAGGTAGGTCGATGGTTTGAATTCAAGGCCGTGGGTACCATCAGATTGGCCTCATAACCCAGAGTCGCAAACGACAACCCAACTATGAGCCCCGTGGTGCGTATAATCTCCTTATGTTACAAACACCAAAACGCCGTTTGATCCCTTGATTACCAGCTCAATTCACGCGCCAGACAACATCTAATCAAGTTTGGTCAAAGAAAAAATCACAAGTAAGTGTTGCTGTTGGTTAGGCAGCTGTAAATGCGTATCTCGGTAGAGCTGCCATGTGCTCTTCGGGGGAGGTTTCTCCATCGTTGTAAACCATCTTGCTCTTGTCCTTTTTTGCTGGTTTGGAGGCAGCTGGGGGCGCTGCCGCCGCTGGTGCCGCTGGACTAGGTGGCTTGACCCCAGCCTCAGCCAAGCGTATCAAATCATCAATGTCATCCCCGGCGGCAGCAGGACGTTGGGGGATACCGCCATGGACGGCCCCCTCAGGAAATCCATACGAGGCTTGCGCGGCCGGCTGGGGAGGTACCTGGTTCGGTTTACCGTTCTGGAACACGCTGTTCAGTATGCAAATCTTATCACAGGCCAAGTATGAAGAGACGGAAAAACGAGGATGAGGGAAAAGATGAAGAGAAAAAAGGGAAAATGAAAGGGAAAAGGGGGGCAAAAAAAAACAACAACGGGGTGGGCTACGATGGTTGACTAACCGACTGGATGGCGTTTGGATCTTCGCCAGCTGCAAGTGCCGCCTCCCTCTTGGCCCTCCAATCTCTGAACCTGGCCAGAAGCTCCTCTTTAGGCTCATAGGGGATGGGCTTCCTCTGATGATTCGCCTGGCCTGGAGGTGCGTTTCCCGTGGCGATCCTCCGGTCTTCCTGGGCCTGGTAAAAGTTCTGGATCAACCGGTTCTTGTGGCTCTCCGCAGCGTCCTGCGGGATGCCCTCCATGCCGAAGATCTCGACCTCGAGCCCGGAGCGGTTGGGGAGGGCGTTTTCCACCTGCTCGAGCGTCTCCTTGTGAACCTGCGTCATGTGCACGGACAGACCACCGGCCGTGTTGAGTCGACGACCGCATCGGTCGCACTTGAAGTGCTTGGCCTTCTGGTGGGAGATAAGAAGCTTGAGATCCTCAAAGTCGCGCTCGCCTGTCCGTTCCTAATCGTCAGCTTATGTCTAGAAAATATAGCCATGACACAATTGGCGAGGTTCGTACAGTAGTAGCACCACGGCCGCCCGAGCATCTCCTCGACATCGGGACGGCTGCGCTTGTTCTTGGGCATATTGGCTGATGAGGGGGGGTTGCTAGTAGTATTTCCGCCAAGTATATGGAAAGAATTCTCCGGGGCGCAGCTCGGTGCGTGGTAGCAGGATGCGGATGCAAATGCGTGATGGCTCAACGCAGCTCAAGTTTGACGTGCAGAATCGCGACAAAAGGCGAAGCTTCAGTAGTGGCGTAGGATGCATGTACGGAGTTAGCCCGAGGCGGTATTGCTGGTATTACTACGGAGTACCTGCCCGGTGAGCGTGGCGGCTTAACGACGGCTAAAACTCAGAGCTCCAGCCACAAACTAAAGCCACACTGTTGAGAACCTCGCAGTTTCAGCAGAGCAGCACCACACCTACACGTACTACTTAGTAGTAGTACTACTACTACCATACCTGCTACGAAGAACGGAGTAATAGTACTAGTAGTACTACCATAGTAGATAGATTATTACTGTCTGTAATACACATATACCATCCCCGAAAATTACACCACACGCTTCAACGTCCTCGACTCGGTGGAACCAAGGAGTACAAAAATGCTTCAACTCCACGCTCATTCTACAACACATAGTTATCACGACTCAGTAGGCTGGTCTCAACACTTGACAGTCAGAGGTCAGTCGGTAAAATCCTGCAGCCGTAGACTAGGTATGGAGTACTCAGTACTATGACCTGTAATCGCATGCATTATCGCCAGTGTCACTGTGCGTATGATTAATACTACCGTGGCTAATCCAGACTCACCACACCACACACGTCTTCTCGAACAACAGGTCTCTACTCCGTAAACACCACCCCGCGACACATATATACATATATACGGGCATACACGCATCACAAATTCAAGAAAAAAACAACCGTACGCAAAAAAGCGGGGGAAAAGAAGAAGAAAAAGAAAAGAAAAAGAAGGAAAGAAAAAAAAAGTGCAATATCTCGTAACCCGGTCCATCCGGACAACGGGTCTCTCTCTTCCCACATTAATTCCTAGGCACGCCCAGTACTTAGTAGTAATTGACCGTCACGCTACAGAGAACATGCCCCCCTTCCCTTTCCATCTCGATTCCATGACTATGCCGTTGTTTGGGGTATCGCGCCTCTGTTCCACTCTTTTTTGTACGCCTGTAAAAGACTATAACTACCAACAGCTTTCGAAGCATAATAATAATTAGGGGAAAAAAAGGTCCAGCTAGCCAGCTACGCAGGAGCGTTGGGCATTCCGCAAATGCAGCCCCCTCTCCCTCTCACCTCCTCCCACCCGCCTAGACTCCAGGCGCTCCGTGGTGGTGGATATGGTGATGCTGGGGTTGTGGGTGATGATGGCCATGCCCGTCTGGGAATACCAGAGTTGGCCATTGCGGCGCTGTATGGCCTGCGTCGCCCATTACTGATCCCCCCATGGAAGCTCGTGATACGGGGGTAGTATTTCCGCCGCCCATCGACATGAGTGCGGTGGCACCAAAGCGGTGATCAGCTTCTTGAATAGCGGCCGTCCAATCCGCCCATCCACTGCCTCCACGCCACATCATCGTAGGGTCGATATGTGCTGACTGGGAGGCAAAAGCAAGTACCTGATTCGCGTGGGCTTCAGCCCCAGTTCCCATAGCTGCAGCGGCGGTAGCATGCTGAGTTGCCCCCGGGTAAAATAATGCCGCCTGAGGATCGTATGTCGGGGGAGCCATGCTCTCTTGGTGATGATTATTGTAGGATAGCGGTGTTCCATACGTAGCATGTCCGTTCATTCCTGCGTGGTCATGGTAGTATCCCTTGCTAGCATCAACCTGCTGTTGCGTGACAGGGACAGCATTTGTCTGTTGGTGAGCGGGTTGGGAGGAGGGAGCGGCCGTGGTAGCAGAATGAGCATGAGGAGGCGGCGGAGCAGTGTGAGGAGTAGGTTGAGGGGCGGAGTGAGTAGAATGTTTATGGCGAGGCTGGGAAGCAGGTTGGGTTGGCAACATCTGCGCAGACTGTGAAGACTGCGCCGGAGTTGTCAACGGGCGAGGCGGTATCGTAGAGACAGTGGTCAGATCCGCCTGCGTTTGTTCCTTCTTAAGCCTGACTGGTGTACCAACAGGCTGTGATTTGGCCTTTTGTGCCGGCATGTCATTTTCAATCCATGCTATAGTCCTATCCACAATGCTGGAAATCTGGTCTCGAAGGCCTGGGCCGGAACCTGTTATATACAGTCAGTATTAAAAAGAAGAAGAGAAAAAAAAAGACATATTCTTCGCAACGCAGTCTTCAGATCCAAGGGAGGAAAACAAACCCATCAGTTGACCCAGCTCATCAAAGACTGCCAGCCATTCATTCATCTCCTGTCTCAGTATAGTAACTTGTTCAGGTGTCGTCTCGCGCCGCCGTTCCCAATGAGCCACGAGCATAGAAAACAAGGACATGGCATAGATGGATGCTTGTGTCCAAGTTGTATCTAAAGACTTAAGCTCGATGACCTGCTGCACGGTGTGGAGGTATTCACGCGCCGTCTCCTCGCAGATTCGAGTATTGTCCATGATCATCTTAGGATCCTTGGTAGGGTTCACCGAGTTGTGTCGTAGCCAGATGCGCATCTCAAGGCCAAACATGCGCACATAGAGTGGTGCGAGGGCCAAATGAGGCTGGTCGTTGGTGGCTTGATCCATCTTGAGGCTGTCCGGGAGGTTGTCTTCCCAATCCTGCAACTGTTTCTCCAACGCATACACAATTTTGGGGTAATTAGCCGCGTCAACCCTGACACTATAAATGTTGGAATACATTTCCATCATAATGGGGATAATTTTGAACGTCGCCAGCCCAACTTCGAAACCACACGCAACCTCTTCGGATTTGGACTCATCCACGCCCTCTTCCGTCAATAGCTCATCAGCTATAGGTTCCGGAAAGCTTGTATCAAACTCCTCCACCGTGATAACCATGGGTCGCCCTCTGCGGCCCGTCGTCGATACGCACAGAGACAGCAAGGTCCACCAGGTTCTCTTGCGCATTTCGATGCCTAGGTTTGTGCCTGATGCGGGCTTATTCTTTGGTTCTCGGTGAAGATTCATCTCCAAAGCCCGTTGAAACGCGAGGTTAGATATCAGCGAGCCGCAGCCCGGTTTCGGGAAGGCTCGTGTATGCGCCGCGATGAGAGTCATGGCCTGGACCGCTTCGAGATCACGCGACGTCATGAGATCGGGAAACTTGCTCAAAGAGTAGTGATAATGATTGTTTGACTGGTCGTTGAGATGGCTGCGCTGGACGGCATCGGCCCAATTTCGCACGCCGTACTGATATGTGATGATGGCGAACACCATGTGCACGATGACTTCTTCCGTCGAAGTCGCCTGGTATCCAGGCTCTTCGTACATGCGCTCCAACTAGTCGATGCTGTTCAGCTCACATCTTGCAAAACGGGCACGTCGAGAAACTTACCAGGCGCATAAACGTAGGCTTATGCAAAACTGGAATATAGGAAGCCATAACCCAAAAGTACCAGTTTGCGTAGTTGTATCCCTCCTCCTTTGGAGGTAGCTTGACCTGCAGGGGAGGATTAACACCCATGGTTGACTGGATAAAAGCATGAACCGATTTGTTGTAAAGAGGTGCCGGGCTCTCATCATCAGGAGCTGGTTCGTCTACATCGGGGGCGGTAAACGCGGCGGTATCAATGGTTGTGCCCATAATGGTGAGCTGGGTACCGCTGATGGAGCTCAGGGGCCTGCTATCAAAGCCAACCCCTAGATTGGTCTCCTCGGGGCGCGAAGGGAGCTGACTGCGTGGAAAGTTGGGGATAATAAAAGGGCGGCTGCCCGTGGATGGTCTCGATGGTTCGCTGGCAGCATCCTTGACCCAGAGCGAGCCCACTCTCCCCCAATCCTCGTCAGGCTGCAAAGGCCTCTGGCCGTTGCTTGTTTGATCTGACGGCGACGTTGATGGCGGTGCATCGGACTTCTTGGATCCTTCCCACGGCTTGACCTCGACTCCTTTACCGGCTAGCAGCTTCTCGAGATCGCGAATATGCGATATCATGTTATTCTTTTCCCGCTCCAGCTCCTGCATGTAGCCTCTCCTCTCTGTACGTCCCGTTACACGATCAGTAACGTAACAATCGAGACTGAGATTAATGCAGTGCGAGCAGCCCTCGGGCAATGCATCGCAACGAATTTTGCGTACCTGATGCACGAATTTAGTCACGTCACACGATACATGCAGCCACTTGCACAATGCCCTTGCAAAAATCCCTTACCTTGCATCGGTCACAAGCTTGGCCTGTACGAGTATATGATTGTAATCGATTCTTGACAACACTAGAAAAATCTTCTGCAACATTACTGTTGCCTGCGGAACGATCGAGGCGCGGCAGCTTCATCTTGCCGCCCGGGGCAGAGTGCATTTCGTCATTTCCACCAATATCGCCGTCGGCAGGTCGTTTTGTCGTTCCCGCGGTAGAGGCGGGCGCAGGCGGAGGCGCAGACACAGGATTATTATTTATGAAGCCTGACGAGCCGGCAATAGGACGCCCCGGCATGGCGGCAGCGTGGTTTCTGCCTCGGTTGTTGGGGCGCAAACGTGCAAAATTATTATTCTTCGAATGCGAGGGATTCGCGCGCAATGGCCAACCAGGCACCGGAGAGCAACGCGCGAACGTACGCACGTTGGGCAATATGCAGCTCGATAGACGGGGGTTCGTTGTCGGGGTCGTCGTTGATAATATTGCCGGGCTTTCGGGGACCGTCGCGGCGACCGTGTCGCGATGCTGCAATGGGCCGCAATAGGGGGGGCCCTGTGCGGACGTTGGTCGAGGCAGGCCGCGAATAGCGCTAAACTCCGAATTGGGGGATAAGGGCACACAAAGAGGCGGGAGGCGAGTAGAAGGACGAGAAGGAGGAGGAAGAGAAGGAGGAGGAGGAGGGGGGGGAAGAAGACAAAGGGGACGCGGCTGCGAAGGTCTGGTGATGGTTCTATCGAGTGGTGGAGATGATGTAGGTGGTGTCGTAGTAGTGGCAGTAGTTGCAGTAGTTGCAGCAGTGGTGGTGGTGGTGGTGGTAGTGGTAGTAGATGGCCGTTCAACAAGCGACAATGAGCGCGTATCGGGCGCAAGCTGTACCTGTGCGTCAGCGTTTTCAGGACAAGCATCAATCGTCTGGGAATCGGAATCGCCGCTACTTGTGGTGTTGAAGATGTCCAGAGACCGTCTGGGGGCAGCCGTCTCCATGGTCTCGCCCTAGACGGCTCGACTCCTAGACTCCTAGGCTCCTAGACTCCTGGACTCCTAGACTACCTCTTCCTCCTCCTATAGCACCTGGACAGTTACGCCAGTAGTAGCACTACTACTCCGTACTCCGTGGTAGACAGACAGGACAGTAGACTCCCCAGAACCTGGACCGGAACCTGGACCAAACCCAGGACGGAACCCAGGACGGAGCCACTTTCCCTGCGGTCGGGCTGCAGCACACCTTGCTGCTTCTGCCGCTGCCGCTGCCGCTGCCGCTTGGTTCAGTCTTGCTGGTAGGAGTACGGAGCTGCGCAGGCTGGACCGCTCCTCTCCCCCAGTCTGTCCGGTGGAGTGGGTTCGGAAGGTCTTGAAGGGGACTGGAATGGATGGGACCTTGCACAAGTGCCAGGGCTGCTGCCAGGCTTGGCCGGGACTAGTTTCGTGTAGGATGGCGTGGATGGGACGGCCGATGGAGGGGAATGGATTGCGCGCAGTCCACTAATAGAAGCTAAGGCTTCCATTGAGAACTGATTGTGGAGGATGCGCTGTTTATCTCACTCTCCTCCCACGGCTCCTTTTGGCCTGGAGAAGATGTGCGGATTATGGATATGGTAGGCTGTACTCCGTAGGGGCAATTGAATCCGTGTATGGAGTAGGGTACCTAGAAGTACCATGCGAAGTACCATGCAAAGTACTGCTATGGAGCAGCTCCTAATAATTACAAGGTAAAACGCAGTACCGAGTATTATTCTGCAGGAGCCTCCAACAAGAATGACGCCCCGGTCAAAGCACGAACCAAACGACGTTAGAATCCAACTACTAGTAGTAATCAGTAATACTAGCAGTGCCCTAGTGTTGCAGGATTTGGGGAACCCATTAGCGGTAGATTCAATTGACGTTGCCATTGCCGATTCTGTCGTAAGACTCACTCGTTCAACTTTGGGATAAAAAGAAACTGTAGAAGAAAAGAACGGCAATGTACTCCGTATCAATCAACAAGACCCCCGGATCGTAAAAAGAAAAATGCAACAGGGAAAGGGAAACCATTTTTTTTTTCCTGTTGGAAAAGAGCCGTGCATCATATAGGTGCATCTTGATGTGACCAGTCGAGCCTTGCTCAAAGTCAGACTCAACCAAACAAAGCCAATCGTTCCTGTCTTTCCGGCGCAAAGTTCAATTGGAGTTATGATGCAGCAGCTTCGTTCTTGGTTTTTCTAGTTTTCTGTTTTAGTTTGGGGGGGGTTTTTTTGTTTTGTGGTTTTTTTTGTTTTTGTCTTTTTCATATCACGGTCAATCTTTCCTCTTCTTCTACTTCTTCTTCGTGTTGTGCTCCATACCCAATGCTTTGTACTCCATAAACGCATGTGCATATATGCAAGATCCACGACATGTGTGCTTCCTTTCCCTGACGATCACTGCACATGCAGCGTTAGGTTGCAACGAAAATGGTGACAACAAAAAGTATATTCGGCATCCACTCACATCAAAAAAAACCCATCCGCAGACGGACGTGTGCCGACCCAGATTGCCCCCCCTCCTGAACCCCCCCAAGTGCCGCCTCAAGGCAGCAATCCACCCCCCCTCCCAAGGAAGAAAGCATACCATATGCGGAGGTACGGAGTAATAATAGAAGAAAAAGCAGTTGGGGTGTCTAGCCCGAGGTGACAAAATTCAATCAACTTCAGCCCGCAAGTGAAGCGCCTACGTTGTTCCAGATAATTATTACTTCTGCGTGGTTGGCTTCGTCGCAGCACAGTGCACGACGCCCTCTTCCCCCTACTATGTAGGACAGATGGCAAATAAATTTCAACACATTGCTACTCCGTAGATGCAATCGCCGACAGGGGCAGGAGACCCTGTAGTACCTACAAAGAGTACGGAGTACGGGGTGTTTGGGTAAAGATCTAACGCGTTGAGCGATTGGCTTTGGTCGGTACTACGTTGACTACTGCAGCCATAAAAGGCCGAATTGCCAGAGCTAAAACCAGTCCAACCAAACCAGTCCAACCAAACCAGTCCAACCAAACCAGTCCAACCAAACCAGTCCAACCAAACCAGTCCAACCAGGAAAACCCGAATATACTTATGTGCTATTACGGAGTACCTAGGCACAGCAATGGCGAGAAACAATGCTACTGATAAATAGTAGTGGTGGGCTTTGTGATTTGTTGGGTTTGCTTTGTGCCTATCGGTTCACGTGCGGGCTGTCGAGTCATGTGCGCACAGCCCGTACCTAGAACTGTATAAACAGCCAAAACCCTAAAAACTCTACCAAGTTTTCTGTACGACTGGAAAGATGAAACCAGATTGAAAAGATTAAAAAAAAGGCCACTACACTCCATAATCCGTAGTAGTCCATGTTGCGTTTCCAACAGTGCACAACGTACGGAGTAGTTACCGCTTACACTTTTCTTCATTTTCACCGAGACAAGACCTCTGTTTCATATGCCTGATACACGGAGATGATGCACGCAAGGCCTCCATATCACGACTCCGTTATTTCTCTCAGTCGAGGCTTTTGCTACCGTAGACTTTACTACTACTAGTAGTACTCCGCACCGCCTATAATCACACCTATCAAGAGGGCAACTCTACTCTGTCCTCCCTGCTCGGGATATACTACACATTGTCCCACGTAAATTGCGCCTAGGGACCCGACGGTCTCGACCCCCAAATTTAAACAACGTTGGAAACTCTACCAGCCCGTAAACTCTCAAGAAACCACTCTGGCAAAATCAGCTTGCATTTCCCCATCCAAGCAACCTTGGGTGGGAGCATTCTTGACTCAGCCCTATATTTGATAGAGACAGGGCGCACTGCCGATCATCTACGCCTGCAACCTATCAAGGCCATGTGCTTAGACAACCACACCAAAGATTTTTCCATGGGCGGCGAGACTCAAGCAAGGATATTCCGAAATGTTCGCATGTAAATATATAAAGCTTGTGCATGTGCCAATAAAAATGGGAGTAATGGGAGCACCTAACTCAAGACCGAGTACCATACTAAAGGCCTTGCCGAGGAAGTTTAAACATATAACAGCTAAGAAGGTTAGGGCTATAACATGAAGGACAAATAATACAACTTGAATACAACTAAGCTATCCATGAATAATTTTGAGCTTTACGGAGAAATTAAAGTCATGGGATGATACTCCGTACAAAGGCCGATTACACGTGAATTTGTTCGGACTAGCAATTGTTCTTGATGAAATTACCCTTTTACCCAAGGCAACAGGCGCGATTCACGGAGAGCCACCACTATAGGCTTGCTTTTTTTTTGGGGGGGATATATTAGTTCCGTCAACTTATTTCATGTTTTTTTAATACCATCGAGTCTCAGGTTGTCCGATGGTGCCGCTGAAGGGAATTTAGAAGAGGTTATAGGTTAGGTAGGACCCCCTAGTGTCGCCCAAGCTTTGGGAACCCCCCTCCTCCCACTGTTTACCAAGCAAGGAACCCCTCCATCCCCAACTACCTCAGCCAGCACACAATTACCCCATTCATTATTTGCGCTCAATCTCAACGCGAAAGTCGGCTCATCTAGGCTCTCCCCCCCAAAACACAAAATATTCTCACTGCAAATTCGATATGGAGCTCGAGACTGTCAAACTCGAGCATGTGCCGGCTCGCTTTGCCGTCCACCTAGCTCTGTTCCGTAACGTTGAAAATGCCGATTTCTTGCACAAGCAACTCCTCAGCCGCAACTCTGATTTCGAGTATGGATTCGTCGATGCTTCAATAGTATGATGACGAAATTACCCTCACTCTTATCATTTACTTTGGAGCCTGACCGCGTGCGATTGCATAGGTAGTTTCACGCCTTCATCTTCTATCCGCCGTGTTCAGAGCCGTCTTAAATGACGCTAATGGTGCTCTTCAAACCCCGAATGTCCATTCGGAGATTGTAGTATCCCTCAGTTCTTCGAATAATGCAAGTATACTAGCTGTGATAGAATGATACTGGTGACTGATGAATTGCGCTCAGATTGCCGAGGCCTACCGACGATATGGCATCTCTGCCACGACGAAAGACCTTCTCGTCGTCAAGGTGACCAAAGATGGTAGTTTGACGTCTGCGCAGATTGCTAAGCACCTCGACGAGAATGTCAAGGGCGAGTCGCTGCCTGTTACTGACGAAAACATTGCTGCCGCGACCAACGTCCCTGCAGTCCGTAAATATTATAAGCTCAACGGTCTCAACTGGCTGGATGGTATCAAAGATCAGGCCGAGCAGCGCAAAGAGATGGAGTCATTGGTTGTCGGTGCTATAGCCTTACGAGGCAATTGATGAGTCGCACACAGTGTTGGAATGGACGAGAGATGTGTTAATTCGTAAGTTCATGTTTTCATCTATGTGATAACTGGTCTAATTAGACTCTAGTCTAGACTTTAAGCTCAGTAACTCCTTGGCCGGGTGCTCTTGACCGGGCGACTCTTGGCTGACCCAACTCCGTCGCAAAACAATTCTTGGGGAATAATGGAAGCACAAAATAGACATTATAACAAAAGGAAAAAAAGCCAAGTGTCGACAGTTTATGCCGAGTTGGCGAGACCGACCACAGCCTTGCAGCGACGGACAAGCTCTCCCCACATAGCATCGCGGCCATCGCGGGTTCGTTGAACAGCGTCCTTGTTCTCATAGGCGCGACGGAGAAGATACTTCATGCACTCTCCAGTGGTGCCCCACACGAGGTACTTGAAAGTTGGGAGGTTGCTGGCTGAGGTCCTGCTTGGCTGGAGGCTTGCCTCGACAAGCTCACAGCTGACTTCATCAGCCATACCTTGCAACTGTGCAAAGGCAACGGGAGACTTGGCGACACCAGCATCGCAGATGGCACGGGCGCGGCGAACGGATTCGGCATTATGTGTGGCGAGGACAATGCTTGCTGAAGGGTAAATGCCATCGCCCTTGACAACGTCTGTCCACTGACGAGTCAGGACACTGGCAGCAATGCCGTTATAACAATCATCCGTGGCCTCCTTGGTGTCGTGAAGGCGATGACGGGGGTCGGAGCCGAGATAAGCACCACGAACCAGCTTCACGCCGAGTTGGAAGCCACCCTCTCGCGCCATGGCCAGGTGGCTCGCGATGACCTCGGGCATGTTCTTCTTATAGGCCTGGTAGGTGCCGAAGATGGTGGCGTTTTGGGTGTTGTACTTTTTGGCAAAGTGCATGGTCCAGTCGTCAATGCCATCCTGGAGGGAATCCTGTTCGGCGTCGAACAGGAGGCGAACCTCTCGCTGAGCGGCCAGGTTGCAGATCTCATCGATTCTCCTGTATAGGTGGGGTGAGCTTTCCGTGCGGTTCTTGAGTTGATGGAGGGCAGCACGACCAGCGCCAGTGAACTTGAGGGCAACAAAGTCACCGGGCTCGGCGAGACGGACCGTCTCAAGCGTGCCCATGGCCCATGGGTCGATTTCGTTTCGGATGCCGTCCTCGGTTTCGAGGCCAGGCTTGTCAGCGCCTAACTGCTTCGATTCCGACTCGGATAAGACGACCTCCCTCGCGTAGCCCAGAATGACGCCAGTGAAACCGATATTCTTCAGCTTACCGATGGTGTTGCGGACTTCGGGGCTGTTCTCTCCGGCGCAGAACTGGGCGTAGAAGGTGTGCTTTAGGGCAAAACGCAGGATGGGGTTCGTATCAGGGTGCAGGAGGGGGTTCTTGGTATGGGCTAGCATGCTCATGATGCGCAGGGAAGGGGGGAGAAGGGCAGGCGAGGAAGAGACGGTGGTGGTCATGAGAGATCTCAAGATCATGGAGAGGGGAAGGACTGATAGAGGTGCGCGCGAAGCACCACCGGGCATGGGTACCATGGTATCAAGCGGCTCAGCAATTGTGCTTGTTCTTCGCTCTGAGGATTGGATATCTGTGCGCGAGGAAGAGTGGATGCTGCGTTGTGTGACTGGCGAAACAGCGAGGGAAGTTGACGAAGTCGAGGTGGAGGTGGAGGTTGAGGTTGAGACGAGTCTCAGGCTGGTGCCCGTGAAGCTGTGATTCAGCGCCATGGCGGCGGCGCGCGAGGTGTTCCACGATTTGGATGGACGGACAGTTGCGGACAGGTGCAGGCCTGTCCAGCGCAGACCGCGCCCAGCAGCGACGGGAGCCATTATACCGACTGTTCTTGGTTTGTGGTGGCTTGGAGTGTCGACGGGTGTCTACAGCTGTTCAGGGTGGCAGGCGCCAACGAGGGTTGAAGTAAGGTGTGACGGGGGTGAAAGGGTGAGAGGACCAGGTGAAGCTGAGATGAGATGAGACTGATGACGATGTGGCTGATGGAGTTTGTTTGTGTGCAACTTGTTGTTTATGGCGTTGCTGTGTGTAAGTTGTTTTGGGTTTGGGGAGAGTTGGATGAAGCTGGGTTTCGAAAGCTGGGAGTATATTTGTATGGATGGTGACTCCAGGCTGATGAGGTTGGTTTTTTGATGGTGGTGGTGGTGGTAGTGATGTAAGGCTAACAAGTGCAGGGTGGTGGGTAAGTTGGTGTTGGGTTGGTTGGGTTGGTTATGATATCAGACGTATATGATATAGATCGTGAGACAATGCTTATGATGATATAATGGGCACTAGGGGGCTCCAATCTTTCTACAAACACACCAGTAGTCGAGCAAGCAAGCAAGATACTTATGGAAATAAGAGTAACTTAGAAGAATAGGGAAGAGGGAAAGGGGGAGAATGATGGTTTTATGATTACAGACCTGGAGGCAGGAGAGGAGGGGAGGGAGAGGTGGTGGGTGGTGGTGGTGGTATGTGCTACCTCCGGAGACCGGCTTTCGGGGGGGTGGGCAGGGGGGGGGGGCTCTCTTATCCAGCCATTCCAGAAACTATCGTGAGATTTTTCCTTTTTCCCGCCTCACTCGCGTCGGCGCCTCTCTCTCTCTCCAAACCCCACTGCACTTGCGAGCGCACGCCCCCCCTTCCCCCCATTCTGCACACGCCAGAAGGTTAATAAAGAAAAGGATGAAGAAGAGCCGACGCAAGCGCCACCATTAGAGAAGCATTGAAAATAATAATAACAGAGGGTGGGTAGTCATGTGGTCTTTTGCCCATCTGTTATCTCTAGACCTTTAGCCATCAATGTGCTGTTCTCTCTATTTTGTTTTCTCTCGCCTCTTTGTTGTTGTTGTTGTTGCTGCTTTTCTCTTTTTCCTTGGCTATGGTTGCATAGATAGATAAAGAGAGAGAAGAGGAGGGAAGGGGATGGACGTTGGTCGCCACCCATGCGCACGCACGCACGCACGCACGCACGCAGGCACAAACAAGTCTTCCGTAAAGGGTAATCTTTTTTTGGGCACCGGCCCGGGGGAAACCCTGCACGGTCCCCTTTTTTTCTCCTTCTATTCTTTTCCCGGAGGTTTTTTTCTTTCTCTGTACGGAGTACTATGATCTTGGGAACATCACGATGTGTGCTTGTGCTTGTTCATTGGGTGACGGGGGCGTGCGTGCAGCTACTAGTACTACACACAGCAAATAGCAGCGTTCTCTCACTCTGTTCTCACTATGATTTGGGGTATCCTGCCCGCCACTACGTCTATCCTCCCACTCCCCCCCCCCCCATTCTGTGTGATGTGATTTTTATTGCACCGACGCCCCTAGCCCTCCGTATCAAAGGGGAGGAGATGGATATCTCGGCTGCGCACCCCAGAAAATCAATCGATTCGTAATCGATTTGGCTGCTGCTCCCCCCCCTCCCCAAACCTACACACTACACACTACACACCAAGTGCCATACCATCTCACAAGATGGTCGTCACCGTTTGGGTTTCTCCGTTGCGAGAGCGAAGCGAAGAGGCAGGAGGTATAGGCCCGAAGAGCGCTCCGTACTTCGTAGTAGTAGATACGTTTAACTGGGAGGATAGGCACACCGTTACCGAGCAGGGGGTTTTGGGGGCGTTTTCTTTCCGGGGTGACAGACTGTGGAGGTCCTTATCGGAGAGGAGGGGAGAGATAGGTACATAGTAGTTGGTGGTACGTGTTACTCGCTCTGCTGATACTACGGAGTACCGTCACGTGGACGTCGTATCCAATGGCTGGACAAGCTTGCTGTCCGTTTAGGCTTCTCTTCTTTTTGCCCCCCTTGTCTCAAGCTTGCCCAACAACACCCCCCCCCCCCCCCATAGGGCCCTAGCAAAGCAAGCAAGCAAGCAGTAAACCCCCAGCCTATTATCGCCGCTTGTAGCCGCCAAGTTAAATCTCCGTTATCGGCCAACCCCAACCCCAAACCAGACCAAACCAGACCAAACTTAAACCAAAACCCTCCCCCCCCCCCCGTCCTATCCGTACATGTGGACCCCGTGTAGTCCGTATGATAGCCAAGCGAACAGAAAAAAAAGATGCGAGGAAGTCAATGTTCCAGTCTTTTATTTGTTGCACTTGCACTTTCGCTTTACTTTCGCTTTTTACTTCATTACGCTGTATCCCTTATTTTTCTTTCTTCTCTTTGTTCTTTATAACAGTGCAGCAAAGGGACAAGGAAAAAAAAAAGGTTGCCTTGTCCAAGCTACTGTACTCCGTCAATAGGTGGTGGTCCCTTTCTCTTCCTTCCTCTCCCCCCCCCCATGTCGGGAACTTGCTGTCCTCGTGACCTCAAATCCAACTGGTCTGGAATGGTCCGTCCGTTCCCTGGCGTGCAGTGCAGTGCAGCGCGCCCGGCTTTTTTTTTTATATTTAAATTTTTAACTCAGCTAGATACTTACCTACAGCCCCTATGCTTGGGCTTGGCGCGCTTCTAGTATTTTCGACCGCATTCGAAAAAGCCGAACCAAGTGGGAAGGGAAAGGGGGGGGGGGGGGGGGGGCGAGGGAACTTTGCCATGGTGAGGAGAAGATGGGCAAGGACGAATCTGCATCGTGAATTGGATAGATAGCACTACTAGTACTACATAGATGCTAGGGTAGATGCTACTGCTACCCAGATGCTAGGGCCTATGTAGGCATGGTTCCTTATCGTCCCGCCGCTAGGCCGCTTCTACTACAACACACCATGGGCCCTGCAAGAGGAGGCGCGCCGCATGCATACTATGTACATGTGCATTTTTCCTTCTCTCGCAGCTCTGAACCTCCTCTCTCCCCCATTCGCCCATCTCAATTCCTTCCGAAATGCCTTCTGCCGAAGCCATCGTTCGACGCACCAACATCTAGGGTGACACCCCCCCCCCCTCCCCCCCCGCCCCCCCTTCTCCCATTATGCATCAACCATTTTGACATGGTGGTCCCTACGTCGTGCGACCAGCCTCGCTTCATCATTGGACGTATGTACCCTATCAGCATCACTTCTTCTTCCTCGTCTCACCCTTTATCTGGCTGCGGCCCGGCACGGTGCCAGTGGCAGTGGCAGGTGGGCAGTACATAAGTAGGAGGAGGCGACAAGGGCTGCGTGGCACATATCAATGATCGGCCGTCCAAAGAGAACCCTTACCCTGCCTTTTCTCCCCCTCTCCCGTTATCGGGAAAACCCTCCCCATCGTAAATCCGTATTCACAGCAGAATCCCGCCCACTCTTGCCCCTTTCGCCACGTTTATCGCGGTACGACGTAAATCATGCAAAGATATCACTGGTAAGCATATCACAGGTAGCAGATTGAGGCTATATTCTCTTTTTTCTCTTCTCTCCTCTTCTCCGCCGTAGATAAGCGATATTTTATCTGCGTGCCCATCTCTGCGTATGCATCTGCCCGTCTTCACGCGTGATTGCTTGCTTGCCTGCGGGCGCACAGGGAGCGAAGATCACGATACGATATCTTTCCTGTCCGAAGCCTCGCGCCCCCATGTTTGTACGTGAAGTACGGAATATACACGGAGAGGAAAGGCTTTGTGCACAAGAGCCGCCGTAGCCTTCCCAGGTCTCGCCTCGGCTCGCTCACGCTTCCCCTCTCGAGGTAGTAGTACTGCCTTGGCCAAAGGGTCGTGCGCGCCGCGCTACCTGAATACATAGTAGTGTTACCCCAGGTGCCCAGTTCGAAAAATAAGCTTGAACAAGCGCCGAGCGTTCCTGTTCGTCGTCCGTCGTCCGTCGTCGCACAGCACACCGCTAACCAGAAGGGATTGAAAAAAAAAAGACCACATCACCAGACCTGCAAAGTTCAGACGTCTTTTTTTTGTTACGTCCTTGCGGCGCTTACTGCATAGTAGCACCGGGAGTCGGGGTTTCTTTTTAGTCATGTAAATTCCCTATTTGGCTGCTGAGAGTGCCTGCGTGATGCGTGATGCGTGTGCACAGACCGGTCAGGCAGGTAAAAACAAGGCAGGAACCAAGCTGAGCAGAGGGCGACTTCGGTGGGCGACACAGATCGTGATGAGCCTCCGATTTGTGATGCTGCTGAGAAGGGGGGGGTTGGGGTTGGTTGTTTCGCTTGAACCCCCCCCCCAGCCGGGGCCCAAGCCCTGCAAAAGTCGGCACGGCACTGCTCCTTGGCTCCCCCCTCCTGGATCCTGAACCCGTGGTGTCATCACAACCCGTCAATCAGGCTCAGGCCGCGCTGCCGTGACCGACCAGGCTCGCTACTAGTAGTATCATCGCTCTTCCCTCGCCCTCGCCCTCTGATGAATTCCACGTAGCCAATGGGCCGGCCGCGGAAGAGCCCCAGCAGATCCTGGATTCCCCCGTAGGCGAGGCCGAACAGGAATCCGGACTTTGCGGTCCGGGCAGCGGCAGCGACGGATAATCGATCTGTGAGGGTTTTGGGTCGATGGTTAGCTCATTACCTTGACGGACCCCATATCTTTTTTTTCGGGGCAGATGGGACGGAATAGCAGCACTTCCCCCTCTCCCCCCCAAAACCCTGATCCACCCAGGGTCTGTCTCGTCCTTGCGTCTAAACCAATTTTGTGTTCCTGACATGTCATAGACCAAAAAACCACTTGGGAATCTGCCGGACATGATACTCCGTACACTTGGAAAACCTGGCCGTGAGAAAAAAACAAGGGAGAGGGAAGGAGGGGAACCTGGGGCAGAACTCTTGGGAAATGACATCAGGAAACACACAATGCGAAACCAGAATTTTAAAAAAAAACGTCATGCTTGTTTCGTAGACTTACGCCATAACGAGAACCCGCCGGCGACGGTGAGCGAGGCCACAATCGTCGAGAACATGTCGCTCGCGCCGCGGCACCGGTCGACCGTGCTCTCCAGCCCGAGGGCGACCGAGGTCCAGAGGCCGACGCGCGGGCCCATGCGGAAGCCCTCGCGGAAGCCCCCGTGCGCGGCGTGGTAGTTCTTGCTCTTGTGGTACAGGTACCAGCCCGCCGTCGAGTCGGGCATCTTGTGCGCGTGCTCGGCCCGGAAGCGCAGCTGCGACTCGTGCCCGCCCCGCGCCGCCCCCAGCGCGAAGCCGACCATGGACGAGAGCACCGTGCCCAGGAATATGCGGGACGGCGTGTCCGTCGACAGGCGCGGGGTAGGGTCGTCGCTGGAGAATCGAGGTAGGCTTTGCGCCGGGGGTTGCGTGGGCGCGGGCGTGGCGGGGCTTGGAGGTGCCGAGCCGCCGAATGTGGTGAGGGGATCCATTGGCGAAATGTGTCGCTTATCTGCTTGTATCGTGCGGAGTTGCCTGGACAGGCCACCGTATCGTTATGAGGTGCGGGATGGTTGCTGTTTTGCGCCGTCGAGGGCTTCAAAAAAAGAGTACGATATCCATAGGGCCTAGCAAATGCTCAAGTGTGGCTCATGATTACCCGCCAAGGTGGCTCATCGGGGCGCCCAACTCAATTAACGCGTGCACACGTGATCGCGCGCTGCAGTAACACTACGGAGTACCAAGGCGGGGAGTAATCGGTACTCCGCAGGCACCGTACCTGGAGCCTTAACAACGAAAGCTCCAGCGACTTGACAAATGCCCCTCCATCATTCATTGGGGAAGCCCACATAGATACTCGGCGACTGCCATCTGACGAGGTCGAAGAAGAAGAAGAATATCGATTGTATCATTTATTACCGGTATCTATAGCCCTTTGCAGCTACGGACTGCAAGCCGCGGAAATGGTTGGTGTGACCTTTTTACTTCATTTAAAACGCACGTGCCTAATCAAAAAGTTTGCTTAGACCGTCGACGAAGCTCACATGTCCGTTCGCTTCAAGCACGGAATCCACACCATCTACCTCTTCGTAGACTCAATGGGAACCATGTCGACCGTCAGCGAGGAGCTCTGCGAGCTGCTGCGCGAGAGGTACCCAAACGGCCTCACGACGAGCCTCGCCCCGGCCAAGACGACGGACGTGCCCGCCGCCGCGGATAAGGTCCGCGTTGTCTACGGCGTCCTCAACACGGCCAACGATCCCACCCGCGGGTGGAAGCGGATCAAGAAGGACGGCCAGGGACCCGAGAGCCCGCCCGACTTTGGGCTCAAGCCCAACGGCATCGTCGCCTTCGCGTTTGCGGGGGAGGACGAGGAGGACGAGGACGTCGTGTTCGAGGTTGAGTGGCCCAAGGAGGACGATGAGATGTACGAGCAATAAGAGGGATGCCGGGCGAGATTTTTTTTGACATACTAGAGAGATACCCTTAGAAGGACGGCTCGTTCCATGTACATACGCCCCTTCCCTTGGCTAAGATCAGTTATTCCTCATGTCAAGGTGAGAGAGATGTCGTTGCACTACGCCAGGGGGGGGGATGCTCACAACAAACTAAAGTACGATTGGAATAACCACAGCCACGGCTAGATGCGAATAGTATGAGGCCTAGTTTTGCAGGCCGCTCAGAGGACAGCACCCTCGCCATGGCCAGTAAATAGTTCTCATCGAAAGGCGAGGCGAACGAGAAGTCTGAGACTAGAGCACGCCGCCGCCTTTTTGTAGACTAAAAGCTGATGTTTGTGCAATTTGGTCACTCTGAAGCGTTCTGTCCAGAGTCCAAGTTCCTCATCTAGCATCTCCAACTCCCCTCTGTCTCCATACTACCCTGTCACCCACAGCTGCTGCTGTCCACCTCCACAAGATCAAGATCTCCGAGATCAGAATGCAAAGAACCGGCCGGATGCAACTTTACCCCGTTTTCGAGAGCAAGGCGGGTACGTGTAGATGGAGACGCTTCACCTCGTCGTAGCCACGTGTGAAACAGGTATTGCATCCAAGAAGGGCAAGCTACCTACTGAGGAGAGAATCAAATATCCCCCCCCAGACTGACTGAAGATGCCCGGCGATAGATAAATGGAAAGGGAAGCTCTTGCTGACGACATGCATAAAGGACGCTGTGAGATCGTGAGGCGGGCGGCGGGGGAAAACCATTCACAAACGTCTACCCGTTGACAGGGATCTGCGAGAGGTGTTGGTTGCAACGAGCGAGCGTTGGAAATAACCAATCACAGGATAAATCACCCAATTTTGCTGATTATTAGCGTCGGTGGCTGTCTCGTCGTTCTCTTACTCGAACCTTACATGCGCCGATAGCTGCCTTAGTTATACGACTTTGATGAGGCACGGCAGCTTCTTGCATCACACTGCACATTTGGTCGCATTGCGCATTGCACATTCGCATTCGGTTGCAATGTTATAAGAACCCCGTTTTTCAGCGTACGATCTGTGACTGAAGAAAACGAATCTCCATCTTGTCTCTTCTTGGACCGTACATGCTCAAACGTCAAGATGACGAGCACCTCCGACCATTGGGACCGTCTAGGCACTCAATCTCTGCCCAGAGCGGATGCATCACCCACGGCAAGCGGCGCCCTTGCCCGTCCCACGACATCCCATCAACGGTATGAGACTGCGAGCGCAGGCTCTTCAGACCCATGGACGACTGCGTACAACGAAGCCATGGGGCAGCTTGACGATGACATGCGCGCCGTGGTCCAGAAAGGTCGGAATCTAGAGGAACTTTTCGAGAACCTGAGCCAGACCAACGAAAATCATAAACATAAATCAATCCTCAGGCAGGGCATGGAAAGAATGCAGACTCCCCTCAAGTTCTTGGAGACGACCCTCGACGTAGCCAAACCTCTGGCCAGCCTCGACCCAGGTTCATATGCAGCGGTTGGCCTGATACAGAGTGTGACAACAGTATGTGCAAAGAAAGACACGCAAAGACCCATGCAGCAATTTATCGCCGTGATTTGTCTTCTGCCCACCCCGCAAGAATGTACACCCTTTTCATGAACCTCAGTTTGCTAATGGTGCTTATGAGACAGCTGGCCGTTGGTGTTTGTGGAGTTGAAGGGCGTCTGAAGCAGCAAATCACATCAATGCTTGAGCAAATCGATGTCATTGATGAATATGATGCCCTTGGTGAGAAATTAGACGCTGGCGTCCCCATCCAAATGGTATGTCGTCAATGCCATGACTTTCCTCTACAACTGTGTGCTTCGATGGTTGTTGACCTTGACTATTGTTAGGCTCTCGTCTTAGTCTACAAGGACTTGTTGCTGTTTTACCTCGCCGTTATCCGCCTGCTAACTCGGAAATCGACTGCCCTGGCTTGGATCTCGGAGCAGTTCAACGAGCGGATACCACCCATTGTGCAAGACTTCCTGCGGCATGCCAATCAGCTTCAGATCCACATCAGCAACGCCACATCCGAAATCATCAAGTCTGTAGAGCAGCTGCTCCTTGACAGCAAGATACAGCAGCTCTTGGGTGCTCGCATCCTGTATCGGCTGGACGAGTTCCACATTGCTCTGGGCAAGAAGACAGCACAGGATGCCTGCCAATGGGTAATGGATGACCCGATGTTCCGCAGATGGTACAGCTGGAAGGCAGCACAGCCTCTCGTTCTCTTCGGCGATATGGGATGTGGCAAAACCGTCACCATGTCCTTTATCGTCGATAGGATCCATCGGCTCAACCAAGGCCGGATTCCCAGCCCGCTCATTTGCTATCATTACTGCCGCGACGACGAGACCGGCCAAGCATTGTACATCTACGCAAGCCTCATACAGCAGCTCATGCGGGAGAAAGCGCATGTCAAGGTGCAGTTCAATCGCTGGTGCGAGAAACTCCAATCTGAGGGCTATAAAGCGCCTGCTCAGGACTCGGCGCTGCTTAGCGGGTTCTTCTTCCACTCCGTGAGGAGCCTGGAACGCCCAGTGTTCGTCTTCATCGACGGCATAGACGAGTGCAAAGACCAGTCGCGTGTCGAGGTGACCAGTGACTTGATGAACCACTCAAGTTCCATCGCCGGCCTTAGAGTTTGCGTATCCTCCAGATTCCAGGAAGACGTCAGGACCCTCCTCAAGGGCTCTTTTGAGATGACCATGCAGCTGTGTCCCGAACGTGACGCCATAATCGTCTCGCATATGGCCAACGAGCGGCTCCGTTTTCTTGACGACAAGGCTAGAGACTTTGTCATTCAAAGGCTCACGGAGCTGGCAAACGGCAGCGCAATTTGGGTTCAGATTGCTGTGGACCTACTGGCTACGAGGAAGATCCGTTCTCCGGCCAAACTTCGAGCCTTTCTGCGCGATGAGCTTCCCCAATCGAAGCTGTCCGACCTGTATGCCGGCCTCTTCTCCCAAGTAATTGAAGATGACGAGGAGAATGCCAAGTTACTAGCAGACGCTTTGGAGATCTTGGCCGTTGTAGAGAGGCCTCTAAGTATCTTGGAGCTTGGCTGGGCGGTGGCCCTGAAAGATACAGACGTCGATGCAACCACGGTCGAGGATTTAGCCGACTATGTCGACAGCAAGCGAGTCCTAGAGTTGGTGAATCCATTCATAGCTAGCGTCGACTTTGGTGATGAAAAGCGCCACCAAGTGCGCGTGGTGCATCAATCCGTCAGGGAGCTGGTTATTCAATCGCCCCCCAGCCAGTGGTCGAGCCTCCGTACATCTGCCCAAGTTTCAAACGAAGCTGCTGAGCAACGCCGATCTGAGCTACATGGGAAGCTTGCTCAAGACTCTGTACGTTATCTTCTCCTAGACGACCTCGAGGATAAGAATTTATTTTCAGAGGCGCAAGCCTGGGAACAGCATGTCAGTAGTGTGTTCGGGGGACTCTATTTCTCTGATGATGAAAATTACCCGCAGGACAGCACCGCGGACAGCACCGCGGACAGTTTCTTCGATCCCAGTGACCGAGGCTTTGGAGAATTATTTGTCTACGCGTCCTGCTATTGGCTGCATCACCTGCGCAGAGCCAACCATGGGGTAACCCTATCGGATTTTATTACTCTGACGAAGGCAGAGACTGCACGATTCCAGAACTGGTGGGGGCAGTTCCTCAGACCAGACTGTGTCCTCCGGTCTCTCGAGGTCACATGGAGACCCGAACCCCTCTCCATTGCCGCGGTATATGGCACAGAGGCTCTGCTGAAGGGGATCCTGGGCGATATTGATGTCAGACGTGATCATGGAGAGAAACCCTACCCCAACGCGGTGTATGCCGTTCTTACGCAAGGGGAACTGTGCCGGCTCCCTCTTCTGATGCGCTACAATGACGGTGCAGATATAAATCAGGTTATGCAAAGCTTCTGTCGCGTCATGCACGCGTGGGGCGAATGCAATCGAACAACACCGGGCAAGATGACTGCCAACATTTCCAAGGGCTTCGAGGAAGTATTCAATTATATGGAGGGCTCATATGATGCAATTGTAGAGCATGAATGGGGTAATGAACTGCTCTGTAGGGCCGCCGATAGTGGGTGCCTCCCGTTTATCAAAAAGCTCTTTAACGCAGCCGAGCATAATCAGCCCCTGAGAAAAGATTTGTTGAAGGCTCCTCATCGTGGGGATGGAGGGCGTCTCTTTAACCATCAATCGGTGGGCGAAGCGGTCTGGAATTGCCATGAAGATGTGGTGAGATTCCTGCTTCAACAAGACGGTATCGAGCCACACCTGAAGCACAAGGACGCAGTGGGCAACACCGTGTTCCACAAAGCTGTACGCTATGAGAGCAAGCCAATTTTTGAGCTTTTGATATCACAGTTCCCGGATGGGGTGAATCAGAAGAACAACTCTGGTGACACCCCACTCCACATGGTAGTGTTCAACGGCAGTGTGAAACTCGCAGATCTCCTTCTTTCGATGGGGCGTGCTGATGTCAGGTGCGGTTCGACCGAGGAGCCAAGTGGCTGGCATGATCCGATTCGCATGGCAGTGCGCTATGGCAACGTCGCCATGTGCGAAATCCTGGTGCGTGTCGGCGGAGTCGACCCTCTGAGTGTCTTCAAGACAAACGCAGATGGCAGTTTGGATTTCATCGACTCTTTCGAAGACGAAAAGGTAGCTTCGAGAGCCCGCGCCGCTCTTTTCTCTCTGAAGATGGAACAGGAAGGCAAGTGAAGAGGTGTTGAGCAATTTGAGAGTGGTTAGACGAGGGTTTCAATGGCCGAATAAATAATACGACTGTTTCGCTAGGCAACACGCTATTTAGGAGTGAGTTGATTGGCGTTGTCATAGGCCGATGTTGGTTCAGTGCTGCTTCTGCTTCTGCTGCTTTTATCGCGGGCCATATAAGGTATGCGCGTGATCGTTGGTGTATATGCGTTCTGAACAGTTCAATAGAGACTTCAGGGCTGCTTTGCCAGGAGAGAAGTAGGGGAAAGATGAAAGGTTGCCAAAAACCCCCCCTGAGATGAAGCTCCGCGGGGACATCACTGACCCATCTCCAGACGTGCGAGAAAATGGTGTGGGGAAAACCTATCAGTTTCCCCGGCCATTAAGGATTTCTTCCGGGGAAAGTTGTCGCCGAGATGCAAGATTATGTGGCCAACGTATCGTGTAGTGGCCAAAGGGCTCGCAACATTATTTGCATTGGTGTGCGTTCCTCTCGAGGCTGCCCTCATCGGCTGCTGCGAGGGCTGCTGCGAGGGCTGTTGTGACTGTTTTCAAGAGTGTGCGTTCTGCCTGAGGCTATTACCACAAGTTACGTCACTCGCCTCTTGCCTGCTCGCGGGTTGGATTCCTCCTCGATCTTTGTTCCTCGCGGAAGGAGCCAACCCGCGAGCAGACAAGAGGGCGAGTGGCTTTGTGACTTGCAGCAGCTTTGCGAGACTTTTGGCGACTACAAGTTGGCAACAGAATTTTTTGAGCAAAGCTGCGCACCAGTTTTGCGAATGCGTATGCAGGAGCACAAGCGTAGCTGCCAGATTTACTTTTCTTATGGGACATTTGGGCATCACGTGAAGCAACGACGAGGGCGACGAGGTTAACGAGCTCTTTAGTAACCTTGACGATAATAGCTCTCGTGATACCTCGTGGGATATATATGTAACGCCTAGGTTGCTGTCATACAGACCCTCCCCTTCGAGGGGGGAAGTAAAGGGAATGCGTATAGCTATTTTGGCAGGCAAAATTCGCCAGGCTTCTTTGGAACTAGGTGGTTGCTGAATACCCGATGACGGATGTTACGTAGAGATCCCGAGAAGAAGAATATACCACTATTCATAGGTTTATCTAAAACTCGCTTCTCTGTGTCACAAGAAACAATGCATCTTGTTCATTCCGCGTCGCCACTACTTTGCGTAACCATGGGCTGTTTTATAGGAAGACATGATATCTTGGAAGCACTTGCCCTCAGCTTCTTCGCCCCGAGCGGAAGGGCTCCCAGTAGCCATAGAGAAGATATATCATAACCGGCTCCTTGGTTTTCCCCCCACGTTCAATCCAATCATCCGCCATGGGCATATTCATCCACTGTTGACACTCGTAGTCAGCCCTGCTCTGCTACAGATTCTTTACACTGCAAAAATACACACTCCTACTACTGGCAAGTAATTAACCCCTATCCTAGCCCGGCCAGAACAGCTCCAGTTCAATTCTGCCGTACGCGATTATTAGTGCCTAGGCTTTCTGATGTCACTCTGGGAGTCACCAAGTACGGGTAAGACGAATCCGCTGGCATGGTATGGTAACCACGACGTTGGTAAGCGTGGTAAGGCTCTGCCCAATCCCTGAAGAACACCTTGCAACTAGGCCCCTTTTCATCTGTATGCGCCAGCTCATCTACGTCTATGCCATACAGAGCATCAAGCAACCAGTACTAAAAGTTTAGAGTCCCTGGGTCCTGCAAGGTGTTTGCTATGTATGGAAGTTGGATGTATTACTCGCCATCATATTGGGCAGTAGCTCACACGTGCTCTAGAGTGAATTCAGTATTGGCTACCTACTACGCAAGGCACATTTCAAGGCAGCCCAATGGCACCGACTCAACAAGGCGAAAAAAAAATGGCCCCCACATTCGGTATTCCCCGCGAACCCAACGATGTTTGCTTCTCCTTGAAGATAAGACCGCTAGATGTAAAAATATAGATTAAATGAGAAGAGGACGCTAGACCCTAGATACGGAGTACTACTAGTATCATTACAACTGCTAGTACGGAGTAGCAGTGGGAACTAGAAGTATGGCGGCACGGCCACAGCTAGGGATTCGCCCCTGGGGCATTGGTGATGTTTAGTCGAGATGATCTGGGAGGTGGTGGCGCATATCCACAGCCACAGCACACTCCCACACAGCTCTCCAGCACCCACGTTCCTTATGGCTACCCCTTTGTCTTTTTTTTTTTTGGGTTCGGGGAATTTAAGCTTACGGGGAAGACTTGTCTTTTGGGTGTGGCCTCCTAACAGGCCCTACCTGCATGTCTTGGACCCGACAGCAAGCCACACCCAGAACTTCGGGGCCCATGTGGCCGGTCGCATATGAGGGCTCTGCAAGATGAGCCAATAACATGAAAGTGAACATTCAGGTCCCAACCCACTCTGGAGTTGAAAGATTGGGAAAAAGCAAAGAGAAAAGGATACTCCAGACATCCGTGGCTGTCAGGCTCGTAGGGCTGGCCGAGGCTGACACCGCCAAAGCTACGTAGGCGGTATTCCGTACAGTATTATGAAATCAATGTACATACATACTTAAGTAGCCGGTGATATCGGCGCCTTCTGCTTTTGGTATGCTAATGGATCCGGATATTTCTAACGCTGGCTCTCTCTCGTAACTGCAGTGCCGCAATCCGGTCCCTTTGCTTTATCGCCATGTTGCAAAGATTCCGCCCTAACGCTCAGCTCCTCCGTACTAAACAGCTCCAACCCTAGTTTCGTATTTCGTATAGTAGATTTATTGGGTTATAGGATGCAGATCCGCCAACAGCAGCAAAACGGACGTGGCGCACTGGCAAAATTTGCTCGTACTATGTAAGTAAATGGAAAAGGAGCAGTCAGCCGCGTGCAAGGAGCCCGTCGGGCGGTGGACCGTGCTCAGTCATTGCCGGGTTTTCACCATCATTATTGTTGTCGCAGGGAGCATCATTCTGGTTGCATTGTACTGGCTTGCGCTCGCACGGCTTTCTTTTTTTTTCTTACCTTGGATATCTTGTTGACATTAATGTGGAATGAGCCGATAATACTACCCCCGTCGTCATCGCCCCCAAAGCGATCATCGTGCAGCAGGTGTGCTGTGGTGACTTCATCAAGTCGCCACTCCCAAAAAAGGGTTGCGGAGAAAAAAAAAGCCACCTGCCAAAAGCCTCTCCACCCGACTGCAGGCCACAGAAGCTCAGAATCTCAGAAGCTCGCCGCAGAATCGCACAAAGTGCGGAGTACGGAGTACACACAACGCATGCTAGGGCAGTAGGTACGGGACATGCGCCCCCGCCCCTCGTGTCGCCCTGGGGGACAAAAGAAGAAGAAGAAGAAGTAGAAAAGAATTTGAGGTCATTTGCGATGTCACACAGACCAACACAGCCACCGAAGAAAGACAGAAAAAAAGGTTCCTCCACAAAGCTTAGCCTACCCGGGCAATTAGGCTACACCGGAGACGAGGCTGATTCGCCCGACGGTACGGAGTATTCCAATTCTTTTTTTCTTTTCTGCTTGGATTCGGATTCCTTCAATCTGGAAAAGCAAAAAAAGGAGAGCAGGGAACAGGGACCGGGGTACAAAGGCTTGCCAAGAGCATCCGACACCTTAAAGGAGACGGCCCTTCCCACCCACCACATCCCGTTCCGTTCGCTCTTGCAACCCCAGACTCAACAAGGCCCCAAGCCAAGCTTTTTTGTTTTTTTTCCTTTTCCCGGCTCCCCGTAACTACATCATCAATTTATCTACTCCTCATCATAATCCTGTCTGCCTCGTCGCCATTCAGCAATAAACAAAGCGTCAAGTATTAATACCGGGCTTAATTCCTACGCGCTTCCGATCAGCTCCCCTATATTCTTTTGCCGACTGGCGTTAAAGTCACTCATCGGTGCAACCCGAATAATTGTTAATCCCCAAGTACCAACAAAAGAGGAGCGCTTTTTTCTCCATCACCATCATCATTATGCGATTCGATTTCGCTTTCCTCTCCACTCTCCTCCTCACATCCGCTGCCGCCAGCGTCATTGACCCTGCGGTAGCGCTGTCCAGGCGCAATGTCTCCCGCATAGATGAGCACAGCAGCGAATCACCCGACGATGGCGTCTCCGGTGATATCAGCGAGCTCTGGAAGCGCAGGGGCGGCGGTGGAGGAGGAGGCAGAGGCGGTGGAGGCGGCGGCCGCGGCGGAGGTACGCATTCCGGTGGCAACTCTCGTGGCGGGTCCCGAGGGGGTTCACGAGGTTGTCTCCCCTGGGGGCGCCCTTTTAACAGATCGATTGGCTCACAAGGTTACAGGTTCTTCCAGCGGTGGTCGTGGCAGCAGTGGGGGCAGCAGTGGGGGCAGCAGCGGTGGCAGTCGTGTGTGAGTGTCCCCCGAATCTTGTTCATGATGTTGGTAACGGTGCTAATCTTGTCATTGTAGAAGTGGCCAAGGTTACAATACCAAATCCGATAGCAATGTTGGCGGCTACTCCAAGCATGGCTCCGGCCCTGTTCCCAGCTTCGGCGGCGGCAAGTTCTACGGCGGCGGTGCTAAGGTTCCCTATGCGTCGGGAAACCGCTCGCCTGGCGGCTCCATCAAGCCCGCCTTTTTCGGCGGTGCGGCTCTGGCTTTCTGGCCCGGCTACTGGATTGCCGGCGCGTACGCCTACTCGTACAGCAATCACCATCACTACTACAACAAGACGTCGAAGAAGGACGAAGACCACCCGGTCATCTGCGGTTGCGCCGAGAAGGAGGTGTGCTCCTGCGAGGAGATCGAGGACAACGACTACTGGGAGGATATCCTCAAGGACGGCGACTACAGCAAGCTTAACAAGAGCGTCGTCGACATCACCAAGGTCAACGGAACTACCACCATCCTTTTGAACGGCACCCTCCCCAAGGGCACCACCCTGAAGAGCGATGACGAGGATGACTGGGCCGAGTACGTCGAGAATGCCGCCGCCGTTCTCGGCGTTGTCGGACTCTGGCCTGCCGTTACTGCCATCGGCGCCGCCGTCCTGATGGTATAAACGCGATGCTTGTGCTCTCCCCTGTCTCTCACAGACACACTTCTCACTCTTTTTAATGATTTTTCGTGGAATTCCGTGGAGGATTACGGGTACAAAAAATTTCGTCCCTCTTTGTATATACAAATACCGCTTTACGACCCCATCGATACCACGTTGCAGCGTCTCTTTTTTTCTATTTTTCCACTTGCCATATGCAGGATTGGATTATTGGATTAATGAATTATTTTTTTATAATACATTCACACATGAATCAGAAGTTGATTGGCTTTATATCCCATCTATGGTTGCTATGAAAACATTGCTTGTGGAGATGTATGATCGTTATTAATGTTGAGCTTCTACACGGCCATTTGCATCTGGATGGACTTGTGCGGGTTATATCCGCTAATGACAAAGTCCTCGGGCTTCCACCCGTCGATGGAGCCGCCCTTTTCCCTGGCGATCTCGAGGGTGGGGAAGGCCCTGGGCTCGCGCTCAAGCTGGGTGCGCAGGGCGTCGGCGTGGTTGACGTAGACGTGGGCGTCGCCCATCACGTGGGTCAGGCTGCCGGGGACGAGGTCGCAGACGTGGGCGAGCATGTGGGTGAGGAGGGCGTAGCTGGCGATGTTGAAGGGGACGCCGAGGCCCATGTCGCAGGAGCGCTGGTACAGCTGGCAGTGCAGGTGGCCCTTTGGCTTTTCATCCTCTCCTTGCTGCGCCGCGGAACTACTGCTGCTGCTGCTCGATCGGGGGAAGGAGACGTGGAACTGGGCGAACATGTGGCAGGGGGGCAGGGCCATGATGGGTATGTCCTTGGGGTTCCAGGCCGAGAGGATGATGCGCCTGTCGTAGGGGTTCTCCCTGAGCGTCCTGATGATGCCGGCGACCTGGTCGACGCCCTGGCCGGCGTAGTCGGCGGCGGCGTCGACGTACTCGGCGCCGAAGTGGCGCCACTGGAAGCCGTAGACGGGGCCGAGGTCGCCGACGGCGCGGTGGTGCAGCCCGCGGGCGTCGAGGAACTCGCGCGAGCCGTTGCCGTCCCAGATCTTGATGCCCGCGGAGGAGAGGGGCTCGGAGGAGGTGGCGCCGGAGAGGAACCAGAGGAGCTCGGCGATGACGGCGCGGGTGAAGACGCGTTTTGTGGTTAGGAGGGGGAGGACGGGGGTCGGCGGGGAGGATGAGGTGCCATCGGGGGAAGGTTTGTGGAGGAGGAACTTTAGGGGGCGGGGGGCGAAGATGCTGTATGTGCCTGTTCCTGTCCTGCTTTTGTGTCAGAGAGGAAAATAAAGGGTCATGTTCGGGGTTGGGCACCTGTCGGGTCGGTGCTCGCCGTTTTGGAGAATGTCGTGGACGAGGTCGAGGTACTGGTATTCCTCGTGGGAGGTGTTGCCGGGGACGTAGGGCTTGGCCGGGGTCTCGTCCGCCGTCGTCGGCGTTGTGGTATCTTGATTATCTGCCGTCATTTTTTTTCCTTCGTCTCGTTGCCTTGTCGTTTTCTGCTCGCTTGATATTTCAATGGGGGTTTTCCTTTTTTTTTTTGGGGCGGAGGGGGGGTTATTTTGTGGTAGTAGAGGTGAGTTAGTGTCGGTGTGCCGTCGTTGGAGACGCGTTGCCATAAATGTTCTTTCCCCCGCGACGCGGTCTTGGATTTTAAATCGCTAGGTGGCGTTGAAGTGCGATTGCGGAGGGGAGGGGGGAAGCCCCGCATCAACTTGGGTGGGACCCGATGTCTACATAACCTGTACCTCGCTATAATTTTGATAAATTTGAGTTTTTTTTTCATCTTTTTTTTTTTTCAAAAGAAAGTAGGATCGATCCTTTCAGTTCATATCGTACTTTTATGTAATTGAGCTTGTCAGTACGTTGTTGATAATGGTTTGTTCGTGTTGTGTGGTAAAAGGTATGTCGGTGCGATGTGCAATCCAAAAGGGATCTTTGCTGTACAGCACCAATTTGTGCATGAATCACTATCCAGGCAAAATATTCGATAGGTGACGTTTTCAGTAAAAGTCAATCGCTTGGTTGAGGTTGGAAGTTGTATTTCACTGCGAACAACGCCTTTTGCGTATTCGCAGCATGCCTAATGGTAGCGGTAGAGTAGTATGGGTACGACGTTTCTGGAGCCCCTGACGGCACATTTCAATACCTACATGGTAGATAACAGGTGGCTTGCACATGTGGATAGTATCGTCAAACATATAAAAAAAACGTAGCCAAACAAGGGGGATAATCTGAAGAATAAGCATAAGTAGCAGGACTAGGCCTCGTCTTGGAGTGTCGCCAAGGTAACTACACCCAGCGTGAGTAGACAAAGATACGTGTGTGCCCATGGACATGCAGGCGGAGTGAAAGCTGCGCGGCGGCTCTACGAAATACAACAGTATGTGGGAAACAAAGTGCATGCGCCCGAATTGCTCTTTCTGGGCGTACTCCGGAGTACATTGGTCATCACGTGAAGTACGGCGAGGAGGCATCCGTTGGTTGATGATAGCTTTTTGTATAAGTGGCCTTTGCAGCTGGACCTCTTCTTCGCTCTTTGTTTGCAGGGTGCCTGTTGTGTAACCGGTCCTCTCCAGGGAGACAACTGACTATTGAGCGGGCAGCCTGGGCGCCGCGTTCCTGAAGACGTTGCCCGGGTCGTACTTGTTCTTCAGCGCGACCAGCGCCGGCAGGTGCTCGTTGTAGATGTCGGCCACGTCGGCGTCGTCGTGGTCGAGCAGGGAGATGTACGACGACCAGACGACGTTGTCGCCCGCGACGCGCGCGCGCAGGTCGGCCAGCAGACCCCGGCCCCAGGCGAGGGCGTCCTGCTCCAGCGCGGGGTCCGTCCCCATGGCCACGATCTCGACGACGTGGTGCGCCTCGCGGGCGCCGAAGACGGAGCCCCCGCCGACGTCGCTGGGCTTGGGCCCGCGCAGGCTGTGCACGGAGATCATGCACCCGCCGGCGGGCACGCGGGCGCTGTGCTCCGCCAGAACGGCCGCCGTCTCCGCCGTGTGCGCCCGCAAGCTGAGCGTGTAGGACCGCCCGTGCACGCCGTACGGCGCCATCTTCTCGTTGTCCGCGGCGTACTGCGGGGGCGTCTTGGCGGCCGTGGCGTTCATGACGCAGGTGCCCAGCCCGGCGATGCGGTCGATCCACTCCCGGCCCCGCGCGTGGTCGTCGGACACCCAGGTCACGATGGCGCCGAGGACCTTGCCCGCCCCCGGGAAGTCGGTGGCGAAGAGCTGGATCTGCAGGGGCTCAGGGAGGGTCAGGGTCTGGAGGCTTTGGGTTACGGTCGTCCAGATGGCTTTCATGTCGGAGGAGTCGTAGATTAGGGTTCCGACCAGTAGCTGTGAACAAGAGCATCAGCCTTTTTCCTAGCTTTTTCTCCCCTCCTTCTTTCCCTTTTTCTTCTCCTTTTTTCTTCTTCTTTCCGATCACTCTTTGGGGATGGGGAGAGGGTAGCAAGTGTATTACCTCCTTGAGCGGGTGCACCTTGACGGTCAGCTCGACAATGGGACCGAAGATGGGGCCGGCGCCGCGGATGCCCTTGAGCAGATCATCCCCCTCCTCGACGATCTCGCCCTTGCCGTTGACCAGCTTGGCCCCGACGATCTGGTCGACGCCCAGGCCGTGCAGGCTGGAAAAGGGGCCGTAGCCGCCGAGCGTGGACCACCCGACGTAACCGACAGACCCTACCGATCCGCTACACCTCTTGCTTAGCAACTCTACTCCAACGTGGGAAAAGAAAGAGAAAGAAGAAAAAGGGGGGAGGCGGGTTATACGCACCACGGCGTGGCCAGACCACGCTCCGCCAAGGCCTTGAGAAGCCCCCCAGCCAGCACGCCGCCGCCAACCCTAGCGGTCTTCTCGTCCTCGGCGACGACGACGTGGTCGATCTCGCGCATGTCGATGGTGAGCCCGCCGTCGAGCAGGGCCCGCCCGACGCAGCTGTGCCCGCCCGTGCGCACGCCGAAGTCGGCGCCGTGCTCGGCGCAGGCCCGGACCAGCGCCGCCACCTCCTCGGCGGACCGGGGGCGGGCGATGGCAGCGGGGCGCGCGCCCGTGACGACGTACGTCTTGCACAGGGCTTCGTAGTCGGGCGAGGAGGGGGTGTGCAGGGCGATGGACGGGGAGGTGCGGCGGATGGAGGCGATGGCCGCCTCGATTGGAGAAGACATTGTTATTTTATTTTATTTTCTCCTTTTACTCTAGGTTTTTGATTTTCGCTTTTTGTAAGATTTAAAAGGAGTAGAAGTAATGAATGGATAACAAAGTAAGCTCGTTTATGAGGTTACGGGTATATATTACGTGGTTGGAGATGAAGTGTCTGATGTTTCGGATGATGGGTTGAAAGCACGGGCTACCTGGGCTCCGTAGGGAAGAAGGGGGAAGGGTTTACAAGGCTGGATATATCAACGCGTCGTTGTACTGCCAATTCGTGGTGATTGGACGTTGATACGACGAAAACGGATGTGATGGGTATTTATAGCTTATATGCGGCAGCATGGGGATTTGTAAGAGCTCCATATTGAGGTGGAGTGGTGGTCCGGCATGTTGGGTGGGCATGATGGGGATGTCTCACTGCACTGACTACATGTAAGAGGGGGTCGTCGTTTGCTGGCTTACTTTACGGGACTTGACGCCGAGTGGGAATTGAATTGGCTGGGGTACGGTGACACTGGGCCATAACGCGTAGATACAAGACTCGTCTGTTCTTGGCATCACTGGGGTTCTTTTTTTTTTCTCTTGGGTTTTAACATCTCCATCGAAACAGCACATACGTTTAAATGAGAATATCTACCGTTGGTGGGAACGGGTGAGAGGGGGTTAAAAGACGATATTGGTGGTGGGATTTGGTTGATGTTACCCCTCCGCCCCCAAACAACATGTGCCGGAAGCCGAGGATTGTGCAAGATGCTGAAGCGCTTGCTCTCCTCCTGGTAAGTGCACGCTGCGTGACGCCGCAGGGCTCTGGATGGGTATGTGAGGAGTACGTTGCTGTGCCTCGCGCGTGCATATCGCACGGCAAGGGCTTGTCTCCCCGCCCCCGCCCTGCCCAGCCCTGCCGGGCTACGACTGGGCATGCATATGGATTTTCCCATCCCAGGGTTCGTGCATACGGCATGCAGATGGATCCGCGAAAGGAAATCGTCCAAGACAGTACGGAGCACTGCTCCTCCTCATCTCCTCTTCCGTCGCGGCTGACTACTGTGAGTGACCGTCAGAGAAGCCGGGGCTTGCGAGAAAAAGAAAAGAAATCGAATACTTCGTAGAAGCACTGGGTTACTTACGTTTCCGTCCCGGTTTGTCGGAGCAACATCGCTCGAGCCTCTGGGTAAGCCTGGCTCGCAAAGTCAAGCCATCATCGTGCCCCCCTTCCCCAGTCTTCTCACATGCAGAGCTGGGGATTTGGGGGCTACCGCGGAACTCTATACACACGCGGCTGGAGTTGTCTCGTATCCGAAGTCATGAGATGGCATGCACTAATAGTCAATTGGCCTGCGCCCCGGGACCACATGCTGGTCGGTGACGAGGCGGCTCCCGGCGTAGCAAGTTGGGGGATGTGGTAGATGTAGCAGTAGTAGGAGTAGTATATTAATGGCTGTTTCTGGTCTTGGGTTGTGTTTCTTTCTCAAGGAGAAAGGCATTAGACCTGTGTAGACCTTTTCATCTATAATCTATCATGTTTGTCCGGGTGCAAAGTATCCATCGGGTGGCGAGCAAGACGACACTGGTCAACAAGAGACTCGTGACGAGACCTCGTACTCAAACCACTGCTTGGGCAGCATCCATATTGGCCGTACGACCACTGAGATGTAGTAGCAATCAGGCCGTTACGCCTTCGTTGGTCGTGCCCTCACCAACCACCTCACCCGTCTCCTCCTCTATTCCGCACAAAGCCACCACCTACGTCCGCCCAACCAAGGGCATCCTCTCCAAGCTTCCGCCCGCGTGGGTCCCCTTCGCCGAGCTCTCCCGCATCGAAAAGCCCGGCGGCCTGTACGGCTTCTACATGGCCTACCTCATCGGCCTCGGCTACGGCGCCTGCCTCGTCACCCCGGCCGTCCCGCCCACGCGCCTCGCCGAGATCGCCGCCGTCCTGCTCGTCTACAACGTCTTCCTCCGCGGCGCCGCGTGCACTGTCAACGACGTGCTGGACCGGCACGTCGACCGGCTGGTGGCGCGGTGCAGGAACAGGCCCGTCGCCAGGGGGGCGGTTACGCCGGCGGGGGGTTACGCGTGGTACGCTGCGCAGACGGTGGGGGCGGCGGCGGCGATTGCTTGCCTGCCCAGTCCGATGCTCGCCTTGGCGTACGCAGGTTCGTTGGGAAGAAGACGGAATTCCAACCGGAAGGGAAAGGGGGGGAATTCGTTGGACGATTTTGCTAACGGGGACTGTGTATAGTTCCGATACAGCTGAGCGTCAGCTTATATCCTTTGGGTAAACGCTTCACCGAGTAGGTTTCCCCCCGTGCTAGACAGGACTGGTGATAGCTGGTGTAGTAAAAGGTTCCTGGCCACCTGGCTGACAAAAACAGCTTCCCCCAGCTCATCCTCAGCGCCCCCATCGCCGGCGGCGTCCTCATGGCCGCCGCCTCCCTCGGCCTGGACCCCTTCTTCTCCGCCGCCACCGGCTTCCTCTTCATGTCACACTACATCTGGACCACAATCTTCGACTACGTCAACGCCTGCCAGGACACCGAGGACGACGTCAAGGCGGGCGTGCGGAGCATGGCCGTGCGCTACCGCGACACCACGGCCTTCATCTCCGTCCTCGGCGCCGCGCAGGTCGGGTGCCTGGTCGCCACGGGTGTCATGGCGGGGTTCTCGCCGGTGTACATGACTATCGCGGCTGGTGGTAACGCTCTTTGGCTGGTGAGTGCCTGCTTGTTGTAGAAATCATCTACATGATGTGTACGTGTGTGCGCGGAATTGTTCATATGCTGATGATGGCGTGTAGGCTGTGATGGCGAAGACGGTGAAGAGATCGAGGCCGGATATATGCGCCTGGTGGTTCTCCTGGGGCGGCCTGCTCGTGAGCGGCACTACGGCCACGGCGTTGTTCGCGGAGTACTATGGAAGACGTGTCGAGTCTGGGGAGAAGGAGCAGAAGGAGGAGGGACAGAGCGCGGAATGATGTTGTGTCTGAGAAGTTAGTAGCCAATATACGCGAGATTCTGTTACCTGTGTAAGTTGCAGCAGCTAAAGAATTTGCAAAGCTGTACTCCTTATCGCCACTTTTGCGTGACGATGAAAAAAAAACCTTTATACGCCATAAGTTCTATTACAATTTCTATATTTTACTTGCAAAGGATGCACCGTTCCTATTAAGGACATGGATTTGCAAAGAAACAAAAAAAATATTTATTAACATGGTGATATTCATACGCTCATTGACTATATACATATATACGGCCCTCCGTCCCAAGCATCTAGGCAGGACTCCCCCTCGGAACCGAGGCGCAGCCTGGGGAGGTACCGCTTGAAGAAGGGGCGGTAGGTCGGCAGGCAGCAGCCGATGAGACCGACGACGTTCTCGGCCAGGTGCCAGAAGAGGACGCCGGCCGAGTACCAGGTGGCGTCGAGGACAAGGGTCATGGGGTCGACGGACATGAGCTCGATGACCCACTGGAAGATGATGAGGCGGATGATGCCGCAGGCGATGACGCTGGGAAAAGAAAGGTCTTAGCCGGGAAACATTTCTTGGGGGAGGGGGGGATAGATGTCGATGTCGGATATGGCGGGGGACTTACATGGAGCTGAGGAGAAAGATGGCGCTGACGGCGAGCTTCCGCCTCCAGGGCAGCTTCAGCGTGGCCAGGTGCGGCAGCGGCAGGACGAAGATGAGGACGTCGAGCAGCAGGTCCGACGCGGCGACGGCGAGGTAGAAGGACCTGACGTCGACGCAGTGCAGCGGGTACTCGGACTCGAAGGCCTCCCAGAACATGCGCGCGGGCCAGCACTGGAACGAGACGGCCAGGGTGAAGGCCAGCCACTAGGCGACGGTGAGGCCGATGAAGACGTTGTTGGCCACGCGGAAGGCCGGCACCTGGAAGATGCGGCGGAAGAGGAGGAGGATGGACAGCTTGGTCACCTAGAGGCCCGCGGTGCCGAGCACGTGGTAGGTGTACTTTGTCTTTTCGTAGGCGTACAGCTGCGCCGTGTGGGCGAGCTGCCCGTCCACGAGGTGCCGGTGGCCGCCGAGGCCGCCGTACGTCACGGGTAAAAGTTTCAACACGTTAGATTCTTTTTCTTTGTGTCTCCTTCTATCCATCTGTCCTTTCTTGCTCCTTTTGCCACTTCTCCTTTTTGCCGTTTCTCCTTTACTACCTTTCTTCAAAAGAGTCATGTCGTCTCTGGTACTTACCGATGATCTGGTTCACAGCCAGGCCGATGCATATCACCATGGACGGGACGGTGGTCCAGTCGTCCATGCCGAGGCGCGCCTGCACCAGGGCCCTCAGGTAGAACCGCAACGCCACGGCCGCGACGGGCAGGACGACGAAGAGGGCCGATGTGCCGATCAGGACCGATTTCGTGTAGGGCTGATAGCTCGGGTCAAAGCACGGGTTCTGCATGATGGCGGCGGGCGGCAGCAGGCGACGGGCGGCCTAAGGGGGTGGGGGGATACATACTCCTTTCTCAGATGAGATATATGCTTATATCCAAGGAATAGGTAAAGTAACTTTAAAACATGGAAAAATAAATGGGAAAAAGAAACATTCAGCATCGTCAACTTTTTTTTCTGATGGTGGGTTGATGTAACCCTACTCTTTCTTTCCCTCCCTTCTTGACCGCCACACATGTCGTATTATGTGCAAGGACATGCTCCCCCGTCACGCACGACACGACTGTATGCTCCAGTTTCTGGCCCTATGCCGCCCTACAGGGCTGGGTAGGCAGTCCCCACACGACGTCCCGCGATAAGCATGTTGGTGCGGGCTGAGGTGTATTGTATCCATCGAGGAGTGGGCTATCAAGCAAGAGGCCAGTGAGACGAGCCCGCCTGAAGGCAGGGCTTGGCACCAGAGAATCCAGAGGAGAAGAGCTGCTGGGCTGAGAAAGATTGTACTCCGTAGGGTACGGAGATAGTTGTAGGGATGAAGAATGCATGCATGCATGTTTGCTCCGCTGTGGCCCGTGGGGTCGAGGCCGACATCTTCTGCCTGCGCGGCGGGCGCAAGCCGTCGTACGGCGCCAACGTCCGGAAGCTGGACCCCTAGGTGTGGCGTCGGGCCTGGGGCGCGTACAAGGCCTTTTACGCGGCCAACCCCGAGGCGAATCAGACCACCATCCTGACCGAGTGCTACTCGACGGCCAAGAATGTGGAGGTTGGCGGCCGGGGTCAGTCGGCCTATCCCTGGCGCGACGTCCGGTGCTACGCCATCGCCATACCGTGGTACACGAGCCCGAGCTAGACGACAAGGCCAACGAGTTTGGGAGAGAGCTGAGGAGCATATGGGCCGAGTCCTCCGGTGCGGACTTCAGCACGTAAGTGGACATTTTCTTCTTCTTTTTTTTCTTTTCCTCCCCCTGCTATCCCCAGCGCTTACCCGCGTCTTTATTTGTTCAGATAAGAAGAAAGCTTGTCAGATAGTGTGGCTGCTAACTCGGTCCTTCTTGCTTAGATACGTCAATTTTGCGCACGGGGACGAGCCCCTAGACGCCGTGTACGGGAGCAACCTGGGTAAATTGAAGGAGCTCAAGCAAAAGTACGATCCGGAAAGGAGGCTCAACCAGTGGTTCCCTCTATCTTAAATTACGCACTCTTTAGGAATGCTAGACGGGTTATCGACGATGTACACATGTTTATAGAAGCCTGTGTAGATGTATATATGTCTGCAAATATACCTGCATCGTGTGAGTATGTTGTGCAGGTCTATACCGATATATACATGTTTGTAGTACATATACGATATGTATATATGTGCATTTTCAAATTCTTGAAAAGACAAGCGAAGAAGCCTCATCGCCGTCTAAAAGACCCCTAGCCCTGCCTATCTCGCCGCTTTCCCACGACAAATACGCCTCCCAAGCCTCCCCCGCAGCCTTCGCAGCGTCAAACCCCCAAAGCCATTCCCGAAAGTCCGGATCGGCCAGCATATTCGGGAACCCGGGCCCCTCGCCGCCTGCCAGCAGCTGCCGGCCCCGCTCCTCCTGCGCCGGCCCGTCGGGTAACTGCCACACGCGCCCGTTTTCGAGGCTTGCTCTGATGATCCAGCCCGACCTCTCCTTGCTCATGCGCTCGTACACCCCCAGGGCGGCGCGGATCTGTCCCCTGTCGTTTCTTCGCGCTCGGCCGAGGAGATGTGACAGGACCGAAGAGGATTCTAGGCCCATGGCCGCTCCTTGCGCCCTACACCGCAGTCAGCGACAATTCAATACGACTGAGGGTCGACGGTTTGGTAAAGGACAAAATAAAAGGGAAAAACAAACTCACAGGTAAGGCAGAGTCTGGTGCGCCGCGTCGCCCACGAGACAAAAGAACCGCGCGACACCGCGGACCCACGGCGTCTCCTCCCCGTCGATCTCGGGCTCGAAGAACATCCGCCTCTGACACGCGGCGCCCCCCCCAGACCGACGAGCTCCCGCAGCACCGGATCCCAGCCCTCGGCCTCCAAACCCGCGTTGAAATCCTAAAGGTCGACCACCTGCGGGCCGTAAAAAGGGGCATCGTCGTCATCACCGCCCCCTTTTGTGGCCGGTCGCCAGGGCCGCGTGAAGGCGATGTTGAAGATTCCGTCCAGGCTGTACGTGACGGCCTGCGAGCCCGGCCCCAGCCAGACGACGGTATTCGGGTCGTCCTCGGCGACGAGGTGCCGTAAGTTAGGCGCGTCGCGGATGAGCGATTCGTCGATGGTTATGCGGTGCACGACGGTCCCGTGGGGCACGAGCTCCCTCTTCCTACCCATAACGGCCTCTCGCAAGACGGAGTTTGCCCCGTCGGCGCCGAGGAACAGGTCCGCGAAGCCGCAGGCAGCCGCCGTCGACGTCAACGTCCTCGGCCCACACGGCGACCCCGAAACGACGCTCCACCCCGCGGGCAACGGCCTCGTCATGTAGGACCTGACGCAGGTGCGCCCGCTGCACCGTCACTACGGGGGGCGCGCCATCATGCCCGTTCCCCGTGTTCATATTAACCCTTTACTGTCCTCTTTTCGTTTTCGTTCTTCTCCTCTTCGCCTGTCGATGTTTGGGAGGAGGAGAGGAAGGGGGGAGGGGGGTTTGCTGTGGGCTTACCGCGTGCAGGGTCGGGTCCTTTTCCAGGACGGTGACTTTGCAGCCCTGACTGCGGAGGAGGATGCTGCTCGCCAGTCCCACGATGCCCGCGCCAACTATGCAGACATGGCATCCCTCCCGGGAAAACGTTCCCTGTGAGCCCTGCGAAGCCATGGCAGGAAATCGAACAGATGGTTTACCAAGTTACGGACTACAGTTACCAGATTCGAAGCTAGTTTTGGGAGTGATCAACGTGTGTAGTAAACCGATGCTTTTACAATAACATCATATATAACAAGGGCATCACACGCGCGCTTCAAGTAGGTAGATCATGTATGATGCCACAACCGGGGGTGTCACACATTACTAGCTACCTGCACCGATTACCACGGTAAGACGTTGCCAACAGACACACCCGCCAGCGAGCAACAGTTAGCGAGCAACAACTAGCGCTAACGGATGACGAACCCATACTCCGTACAAGCCCCATACATAGTACACATAATTGCCCCATCGACCCTTTTGACAAGAACATGCTACCCTGCCCTAGCCATAGTACGGAGGCTAGGGAGGGCTCCTGCATGTGCAGTAGTAAGCCTTGGCGCCGTTGTCGATCAGGGAACCCGATCTCCGGACGCTATGTCCTATTTTTGCGTCTATAGACGATAGTGGAGCCCCTAATTAAGATGGATGTTCCCAGCCTCGAGGAATCAGACGCCCAAATACTCTTCCAATTGCACTACAGGCACTCGCTTCTTCTTTTCCTCGTCTTAGCCATGCTAAATCTCTAGTCTACGCAGTACTCGTCGGGAACCTAGTTTCTTAACCATTTACTGGATGAGGCCTGGGGGGGGAACTAGGCTTAATGGAATCGTGGCACTCATGTCTGTTACAAGGGCATAATCGACTACCGTCTACTCCGTACTTTTAGTGACAGTCGAACCTCACATATATATCCGTGTCTATATCTTGCTCGTCGGCGCATACTATTAGCTTCGATGAACCATTTCCTGACGGTCGTGGCATCGGCATCACAACCACGTAATCAATCATTATTCGGAGTACAGACAGAGAGCTGCACGGTTACAAACTATCGAGAGTCATCCAGCCCAGCACGCTCGAGCAGGAAGCGCGCTCCAAAGGAAAAGTAAAACAAAAAGAAGCTCATTTTCTGTTAGTCATCGGAACCAAAAGCATAATCGAAATACCAGGGCAGAGAAGAAAACAGACATTCAGAAGCATAATCTACACACACTTTCACGTGCACAGAGTTGCCAGTCAGTCACAGTCACAGTAGCAATCAATCCCCGGCTGACTCATATCATATACTCACCTAAACCAAAACGTATAAAGCCACCAAACCTTTTTTTTCTTTTGCTTTTTTAGCTCTGCCCTCGTCTTATTTACATTAATTCTTTGTCTGTGATTATACGAAGAGTTAGTTCCTTTGTCGTCGATAGGACGCAGGAGTTTGTAAGCCAGTAGACTTTTATCGATACATATTTTAGGCTAAACTTATTAGGTATAGGAGGGAAAGAAGGGGAGGAGGAACGTTTTGTACGCAATACGCATGGCCTAAGGACTGGAAACGTCGTAATTCATCAACTTCTCATCAAATATTCTATTATAGAGCAGACAAATTCTAGGTAATATCATGTAACCCGAACCAAATACTTTGAAGAAAGTGAGAGGAAAAGAAAAGAGTCTCTCTCCCTCCCCTCCCTCCATCCCCCCGATCTCTCAAAGTAAATGTAGATTAACCAACCCAAGATGAAAAGGTGACTGCGAATGTTGATTCGGGGTGACTAAGGAAAGACAAGAAAAGTATCGGCAAACGTAAACATTGGAAGCTTCACCTAGCACTAGCTGGGCCATCCAAACCTCAGGCCACGGGAAAAGACAGCCAAAGCCACATAACTCTCTTATTTGGCCGTCTATATATTCGGGTCCTTCCCTCCCTCTTCATCCTGCTTCTATATCACTTCGTATTCTCTTTATATCTTGTTGATTTGCAATCAATATAATTGAAGCCATCAACAACTCAACAATCCAACATCAGCCAACCTCCTACAAGTGCTACCACCTGTAGCTGTTGATAACAAAAAAATACACCAACATTAGTCAAAGCACTTCTCCCCACCCGTAAATACCCCATTCTACCCACAAAATTCCATCCCACAAGAGCCCTACTTTATATTCCTTTTTGATTCATCACATCCATCAATACGAGCCATGGATCCGTTTGCGGAACTCCCAGAGGAGCTTATCCTCCAAATCCTCACTTCATGCGACAGCATGGAGGCCGCCATGCCCCTCGTCCAGGCGTCCCCCTCTCTCTACCGCCTGCATCCCAGCCGATACCAGTATCTCGTCAAGGCCTTTGTCAAGAAGAACCTCCCTCGCCCCGACCTCGTCCAGGATGCGCTAGCCATTGTCCACTTCCCGTCCACCACGCCCAGCCCCCATCTACAGGGACCCGAACACCCATCCAACGCCCCGCGACGCGACAGGAACCAGCTCGTCAACGCCCACCTGCGTCGCTGGGCCGCGGGGAAGTTTCCCGATCCCACCCTACCCGGCAACGTCGACGAAGGAGTCCTCCGCAGCCTCGAGTACGTCTCCCAGGGCATGTGGCAGTTCGTCGACGACTACCTCTCCAAGGCGACGAGCGGCGACCTCCAGGCCGCCTACCAGCGCGTCCCCGACCTTGGCATCAAGAATCGCGTCGCCGGCAGCATTGGCAGCCGCACCCTGTCGGCCGTCTACTGCGAGAAGGACCCGCTCGGCCACACCTTTTCCCGCGACAGCCTCACCCACGACCAGCAGTGCAGCATCATCAAGGCCTTCCTGCACTACGAGCTGCTCTGCTGCGTGTACGGGCCCAAGGGCAGCGACCTGCGCCGGGACAGCTGGAGGCAGGACTCTGAACCTTGCTGGGACCTGACCCCTCGTGACGCCGTCGTTGAAAGGAACGTTCCCCTCAGGATGTGGGACTGGGGCCTTCTCAACCGGTTCAAGCAGTCGGACGACCATGGCAACCGGGTCATGCGGCGAATGGTGATAGGCGTGCGCGAGTATGTAAGCATGACGTGGGCCACCATGAGAGCATCGTGCCTCTCGCACGATAGCATCGAGTCCCCTGACCAAGTCAGGGCCCGTACCCTGACCAGCCACCACCAGGCGGGCACCAAGGGCACAGACGAATGCCATTATGCTCCATGCCCGCTGCGCAAACGCGATCCTGAACCTGACAACTCCTTCGTCTCAAGACATCCCTTCTGGGAACTTGTCAGAGCCCACGGCTCCACCGACTGGCATAAAATGACGGTATCTCTCCTCTCATCCGCGGGCTTCAGGTGCCTGAGCGGGGTGCTGGCCAAGGGGCCCCAGGAGCGGGCAAAGTTTTTCGATGCCTTTGACGAGAGCGTTGGCTGGAGCCCGCCCAATGTGGACAGGGTCCGACCCGTGATAACCGCCGCGGCGCCCATGGGGCTGATGTCGCCTTCTTCCTGGCACGGCAACCCTCTGCAGCGTGTGCGGCGCCAGCGAGCTTGGCTGCTCTGGAGTGAGGACGAGGAGCGTCCTGGTCCGAGGGTACCCACGGCATCCGAGTTCAATGCCATCTGCGGGCCTTGCCCAGAGAATGAGGGTGCATCTTGGGATAGTGACAGCCTGGACGAGCATATTGCGCACAGCCGAGGCAATCAGACGTTTGAGCTCCTCTCCTTCCTCACACCTGGATCCCCCAACCAGAAGATCGAGAAGGACAAGTCAGGGGGTGACCTCTGTTGGAAGGTCACTAATCTAGATTGTCAGGGGACGGCCTATATTGGAGAGTCACTGATCTAGATTGAAAGGAGACATTATCTCCTCGCCATCGGCAATGCAGGTGCATCAACGTACTACCAGTAGTACTGCACCCATGTATAGCAGGATCACTCACCTAAGCCCCCTAATACCATACCTCATTGCCCATACCTTTGCACCATGTCACCCTTGTATCATGCATAATCATGAACACGATAAACGTTGCGACCATGAACCAGTCACAACACACACACACATCAGACAGCCAACCCACAGCTGTTATGACCAGACTCACTGGATCCAGGGCGCACATAGAGGTGAGCACCCAGCTGATCATTCCACCATCCATGCAGAGCTAACCCCCAAACCACAGGCAAACAGGGCCTCCTCTCTCTATTGGAAAAGACGAATGGATGGGCAAGAACAGGCTTTGTCGAGAATGACATAGAGGGGTCATCAACGCTGCCACTTGGTTGGCCAAACACCACGAAAAAAAAAAAGCCCCCAAAACGCGGGGCTAAACCACAACATTACGTTTAGCCGACCTCTCTGGGGCCGCTAATTTTCCCACTTACTCCGCAAGGCCGTTTCTTTCTCTTTCCTCCTTCTGTTCCTTTCTTCATACCATTGCCGCGTGTCATGGATGGATGGCTCGCGTGGTTAGCGTCTCACAACGCCCGCCCCCAATGTCCGGGGCATTCCCTTGCCGCGGTCTTTGCTACACTGCGAAATCGGCCCTGTTTACACTGCTTGCTTTTTTTTCGTATTTCCGTATTACCCGCCACAAGTAAGCTTTCCCTTCGACACTAGTTTGCGTAATTGTTTGTCGTCTAGGGTTATGAAGCTAGTTGTCTCGGTTTATGTCTGGGGCGTCATGAGGGGAGGAAGGGTGTACCTACCGGAGGGTGCATATATATGAAGGTCCTGTCATGATCATTCTTCTCTTATCAACCATGCCGCAGTTCCTTAATTCAGTACAAGGAATATTTAATCTCACAAATTCTACACCCATCATCTTTCGAAATGTGCGGCTTCACTGTTGTCGCCGAGCTTGATGCCTCGTCGAATGACGTCCGTCTTCGGAGCAGCACCCAAGGCCTAGTGAATGGCCAGCCTCATACACTCGGCTACGTAAATGGTCACACAAACGGTACCAATGGCGCAGAATCTATGAGAAGTGACCACAAGGCTCATGCCCAGATATCCGAGGCAAAGATAGCGGAGAGCTTGAAATACATCGAATCGCGGGGTCCTGATTCAAAGGGGGTCTGGATCGATCCTACTCGGAACTTTGGTGAGCAACGTAAACAGCTATAGGTTCAACAGTATACAAATTAACCAAGCGCGTCAGGCCTCGGTCACTGTCGTCTGTCTATCAATGATCTTACCACGGCTGGCAGCCAGCCTTTACACGACTATGAGCAGGGCCTGCACGCCGTAGTAAATGGGGAGCTCTATGATTACGACAATCTCCGGCGCCTTTGCGATGACAGAATCAACTATCCGTGGCAAGGACACTGCGACTCGGAGCTGGTCTTAGCCTTGTACCAAGCTTTTGGGGCGCCCGACTTCATGCAGCATCTGCGAGGCGAGTTCGCCTTCGTCATCTATGACGAAAAGAAGCATCAGCTCATTACTGCCGTCGATCGGTTCGGTATCAAACCTCTTTTCTGGACCGTGGTTGATGACAACGCGGGTGGTAGGCAACTCCTCCTATCATCAGAGGCCAAGGGCTTCTTGCCCCTCGGGTGGAAGCCTGAATGGGCCGTCCAGAACATCGTGACGTCGGCCATACTCCGTGACACCGATACCATTTTCCAAGGTGTATATAAAGTCCAGCCCGGTCACATGCTGACCTTTTCTACCGACAACCCTGAGCAACACCAGTACTACGATGTTTCGTATGGTGACAAGGTTGGTCTCCCCTATCATCATATGGCTTCGGATTGACTAACGAGATTGGCAGAACGCGGTGGAAACCCGCAGCATCGATGACATGGTCCTCCAAGTACGTGAGAGACTTATCAACGCAGTCCGCATCCGTCTCCGTTCAGATGTACCTGTAGGCATCTATTTGTCGGGAGGTTTGGACTCATCTACACTCGCGGGTATCCTAGCCGATATATTGGACGAAGGAGGCGGCGCAGCCTCCAAGGACGGGGGTAGGAAGAATCTAACCAGCTTTTGTGTCGCTTTTGATAGAACTTCCGGCTTCGACGAATCGGACATTGCTCAGAGGACCGCAGATTTCTTGGGAATCCCGATGAAGCGCTGTGAAATGGATGAGGAAAGGCTGGCAGCCAATTTCGACGATACAACGTGGCACAACGAGCATCACTCCCCGGATTTGAATACCGTGGGCAAATTCTGCCTCTCACAGACAGCTCGTGAGCACGGCTATAAAGTCATCATCACGGGCGAGGGCTCCGACGAGATTTTTTCCGGGTATCCATGGTTCCTGCTGGACTTCCTAGCCGAGCCAGACAGGTCCATGCCTGAGCTTCCGCTGGTGCAGCAGCCTGGTCTCCTCGAGGAGATATACACCAACGCTAGAGCTGACTTTATGAGCACAATTTCCAAGATAGGGCCCGGTGGAGACCTGGACCCAAATTTTGATCCCAAGCTCTTTCAGAGGGTTGGTAATGCCTACACCTCCATCGTGTCGTCGCTGGTGAGCTCCGTGGACGGCGTCTTTCCTCAAAACATCACCCAACGCCTAGGTGGTGTTGAAGAGAAAATAAAGGCCATCGCCAACGCCTTTCCTCCCAACGCAGCCGAGGCCATTCGCACTGGCAAGTGGCATACCCTCCATATAGGCCATTACATCTGGATCAAGAGCCAGCTCACGGACTGGCTCCTCACCAGCCTCGGCGACAGAGCGGAACTATCCCATAGTATCGAAGGTCGCGTGCCATTCCTTGACCATGAGCTCGTTGACTTTGTCAATTCTCTTCCGCCGAGTCTGAAGATCTATTATGGCCCCGATGCCGCGGGTCCGCAGTACGACGGCCCTTGGTGGAAGACGGACGAGGACAGCGCGACGGCCAAACTCTGGGAGAAGTGGGTGCTTCGCGAGGCTGCCAAACCGTACATCACTGAGGAGCTATACAATCGCCGCAAGCACATCTACAGCGCGCCGGCAAAGTGGCCCATCGGGGGGCCGCTGTGGACCAAGGTGACGAGTCTGGTGACGGAGGAGAACGTAGCTCAGCTAGGCTTCGTCGATTGGCAATCTGCCAAAGTCAAATTAGAACATGGATTTGGCGATAATGCGACCACCGAGGCATTCAGGTCGTCGCTCAGTGTCGCGGGATGGGTTGTTCTGAGCAAGAGGTTTGGGATTCCTCCAGCTAAGGATATCAAGGTGAATCATTAAATTGGTCCATGCTGTCTAATCATTCGGCTGAGATGGATGTTGTACTCCGTAGGTGCGAATGGCTACCTCCTGCGATGAATGATCCCAAAACCCACATGCTCCCGTATTTGATGTCATAAATGTAATAATTAAACATGCCACTTTTTGATCTACTGTAGTTTATTGCTACAAACAAAATATACTACAGTATAGTAAATCGATTGAGAATACTTGTGGTATACGAATACATCACCAATACTGCCATTCAACGCCATTTTGATTCACTTTGAGAATAACCTCCGGGTAGGGCATCCAGGATGAAGATGCCCCAAAAACAGTGGCCTGGCGATCCCGGAGGCAACCTGAAGCACTAAGCCGCCTGTAGCTTAGCGGGGTCGCGCGCCAACGTCACGTTGTCTCGAGTTGCAGCAAGAGATCCAGTCCAACTGAATTCAGTGGTGGCTATGGCGCTAGTACCATAATGGGTAGGGAAGTGACGGGAGCTGCGACACTCTGACTGTCACCTCCGGCTCCCTTCAGCTACTCTACATCCAACCATCCCCCCTTCAAAACCCATCACCGCGCAACAGGGTCAACGCAGCATCGTTGTGCGCTTCTACATTGATGAGTAAATGCTCATAGCCCACTCGGGTCTTCTTTAGCTGCGAGCGCAATTATCCTCCATCCCACCGGCAGCGGCATCGCTAGCCTCCCCTCCCCGTCCCAAACCGCAGCCATGGCCGTCTCTTGGAACGTCCGTCTTCCCTCTTACCTGCCTTGGCCCTTACAATTTAGCTGACGTCCATGACAGGTGTTTCGCTATCTCGGCGACATTTCCCACATCCTTTCCAAGCTTATTCTCATCCTCGCTATCCACCGTAACCGCTCTGCCGAGGGCGTCTCCCTCATCACCCAGATCCTCTATGCTGCCGTTTTCTGCACGCGCTACCTCGATCTCTTCAACCCTGCCAAGAGCCATCCAGCATGGAACGTCGTCTTCAAGACCTTCTACCTCGTTTCGAGCTTTTACATCCTCGGCGTGATGCAGTGGATGTTCCCCAGGTCTAGAGAGAAGGAGTTCGCCTGGAAGCTGGGTGCCATTGTTCTGGGCGGCTCCCTCCTAATTTCGCCCTTCACCATGCTCATCTTTGAGGAAAAGGCCTTTTGGGGCTTTGTGCACGTATGTTAATGTTCCCGTGGAAAGCTTATTGGTGAGCAAGGCTAACAGGCTATAGTGGCTGTGGGTCTTCTCCGAGATCCTCGAATCTGTCTGCGTGCTCCCTCAGCTGCTCCTCCTTCGCCAGACGACCGTCCCCACCGTCATCAACTCGATGTATCTTGTCTGTCTCGGTTCCTACCGCGCCCTCTACTGCCTGAACTGGCTCGTTCGTGGCTTCGATAGGGAGGACCCCGGCCCGGACAGCGTCTCGGTTATCTTCGGCATCATCCAAACCGCCCTGTACATCGACTTTGCGTGGGTCTACTACACAAGACAGAGGGTCAAGCTTCGCGGAGGCGGCATCGTGGACGCCGACGATCTGCGCAGGAGTTGGTTGTTGAGGCGCATCTTTGGCAAAAACGCCGACAGGAGCGGAGACGATGAGGACGAGGAGAGTGGGCCCGCTCTGGGTGGCCGCCGTTCCGGTGGGAGACCGAATTGGGGAACACGTGGTATCAGTGTCAGCGCCGATGATGGAGTATTTGACGCTGAGCGAGAGCACCTTGCTCAAGAGGAGGGTATTTCTGGGCCCGTGGACCCGGATGCAAAGATGAGGGATCCTGACGAGCTGGCCAAGGCCATGGACGATGATGATGATGATGATGATGATGACGAGAATCAGTTACCGTCCGCATATAGCGACGACAACGGTCAGGGGAGCGGAAGTGGGAGCGGTAGTGGAATCCGGAATGATGAATGGAGAGATTAAGGAAACAGTATCGTGAGCCTTTGGTGCTACTACACGGGGATCTCGGGTCAGGAGCAACTGGAGATGGGCCTCGGCTCGCTCGAAAAGCAACGATGCACGTGTAAGAGGAACATTATGACCGACACGGGGTATTTGATGTTTGAGTAAATTGTTACGAAATAATTATAGACTTGACAATCGGTTTGGTTAATCAAGTCATCGTTGTCAGGCCGCTGAAGTAGCGCATGAGTTCCCCTCAAACTGTGAACCGGGGTTGCAACATAAATCCCTTTTTAAAGGGCTACAGCTATAATAGACATAGAACCTTGACTCCTTCTAATACCCAGTCAACCCACCCTTGGGCGAGGATAGCAATACCTGGTGCGCAGAACAAACTCGCTATTTGGTGAAACGCTTCTCGAACTCGTCGTATAGTTTGGGGCTGATGGCATCACTACTGTCGCCCTCGACTTCGATGAGTACCCCCCTCTTGGCGTAATGCTCCAGCAGAGGCTCGCTGGTTTCCTCGAAGCGGCGGAAGCGCCTCCTCCAGACGTCGAGGGAATCGTCCATGCGCTGCGTCAGCGGCTCGCCGGTGACATCGTCCTTGCCCGGCACCTGGGGCGGGTGGAAGTCGGTGTTGTAGACGCGGCCCGAGGGCTCGTGCACCCAGCGGCTCGAGATGCGCTTGAGGATGATGTCTTCAGGGGTGCGGAGGGAGACGGCGAGGTTGATGGGGATAAGGGGGTCGAGCGTGGTGGCCTGTGCAGCGGACCTGGGGTAGCCGTCCAGGATGAAGGACGCGGCAGGGTCGTCTGAGGGCAAGGAGGAGAAGGAGGACGAGGGGTCGTTGCGGACGAGGGATGCGAGGTCGGGGGTGCTGTCGTGGTAAGCAGCCGCCGACGAGTCGGATCCGACGTTTGTCGCTTCCGAGCTGAGCGTCATGACCTTGGGACCGCCGCCGAACAGCCACCCTCGCGTCTTGAGCTCGTTGGAGATGAGGCGTAGCATAATCTCGTCCGCCACGAGACCGCCTGCCTTCATGATGCTCTCGGCTTGTAGGCCTGAATCGCGAAAAGAAAAAAAGTCAGCATTCTGCGCATGGTGATACCGGATCCGAACTCCTCCCCCCTTCGCGCCCTCCGAAAGTCGCAGTTCAGGCCTTACCTAGAGCCGTCTTCCTCTTGACATTGCTGCGCAGCAAGTCGCCAGTGCTAATAGATTGGAGCTGCGGGAAGCGATGTAGAAGACGTTCGGTCTGGGTTCCTTTGCCAACACCGGGCGCCCCAATGAGGATAACACGAGCCGCCCTCGTCAGCTGCATCTTTCTGTCTTTATGTCCCTGGTTTTGGTCTTCGTATTCGATATTTTTTCGACCCGAAAAGAAAGTATTACTATGGTTCCCAAAGCGCTGGGCTTGAGAAAAAAAATAGCTGTCCCGGTGATCAAGCGATGCAAGAGGTTGCTAAAAATCTAGAGTGTTTTTCTTTTTTTCTGTTCTTCTTTCTTTCGGAAACGTAGTCGCCAAGCGCCGTGTGTCGAGATGTATCCGTATAATCTTCCGAGTAAATTCGTTCGCGCAACCAAAACGAGCAAGAGGGGCGGGAGGGGGCCAAGGGTATCAGTGAAAGGAAACGACAAGGAAAAACGAGAAACAAGAAAGAACGCAGCAGGAGAGCAAGCGAGGCAGAGAAGAGGGTAATTAATACTAGAATTAGTAGGAGAATGGCCGAGGTGTGAAGCGGGGAGGGGGGGGGAGGGAAGTAGATCCCTTGGGACACAAAACCCCCGGAGGCCCGAATTCGGTGTCTTGCGCTGCTTCTCCGAGTCGTGGGCTGTCTTTTACACACAGCACGGGTTGGGAACTCTGGTTAAAGAAGTGCGTCCGTTGTAGGCGCGTGCTTTGCGGGTGTTTTTTTGGTGGGGCAGCGGCGGGGGGGAGTAAGTGCGTGCAGTCTAAGTGAGTGGGAGAGAGAGAGAGAGAGAGAGTCGGCTACGGAGTACGGAGTACAGCCTAAGTTCCCAAGTACAACCTACAGCCTATCCGCCAGGGGTGGCACTGGTCGGCCTGCGGGCAAGTTGCAGCGCAAAGGGTGCACCTGGAATCTGGGTAATCCTTTGCCGCTGGATCTTGATCGTGCGATGGATGAACGGCTAGACGCTTTCCCCACTCTGTACCGAACTGATCTCAACGGACCGACGAAGAAACGGACTCGCTTCTTTAATAAACGGTTCGTCTTTCCTTATGTCCGGGGTCGGCCGTTGTATTTGAGAGGCTTCTTCAGCAGCACTCGCGGGCGTCGCTGCTATTTATTGTTATGAATGGAGCACGGCAATCTGTCCTCCCACGACTTCTTGGCGTTTGTTATGAGGAAGACTTATCGAAAATAAAGGTTACTTGAAATCGCAAACTTTCAACCCCTCCCTCTTGCTACCCTACATTCCTACATTCTAGATCCGGCTGTCGCCAAGTACTTCGTTGGGACAGGGTTCGGCAGGCTGACCGCAGGCTGACGCACGCATAAAAAGAGTGAATCAACCATTTATGAAGCAAGATTAAAACATACACGACGTCCGGAGTACTGATTACTTGATACTTGGGATCCGGCGCTCCATATTGACATTGGTAATTGTCCGGAATCAAACATCGGAATTAACTCGCCGCTTCTCCTAAGTTTGGAGCCGGAATGTTGACTCGCCGTCATGTGACATTGCTCGTCCAAAGATGGTACGCAACATACGGCAACTATGGTAATTGGGGAATGCTGGAAACGATCAAAACATACCAAATATTGGCCAAGATATTACGTACAAATGGTCAAATCCACTTTAAAGACGATCGAGACATCTCTTTTACAAATCGTAGTTCGCCAACAATGCCTGCTGCGATCTATGTAGATCACGTGACAGATATGCAGGCTTCTTGGCGTGGCTGAGACTGATTGGTTGCATGGTTGGCTCCATGACAGGACCCCCAACAACGGCCAGATCCGTAGTCCGACCTGCATTCCAGACCTGTACCATTCCCGACGTATTTTCGAAAAAAAGACCCTTCTCTTCCATCTTACACCCAAAACAAAACCTCTCATAATATCTTGTTCAACCACACAAGTCGACCTAGCCATCTCCTTCACATCCTCATATTGCAGGAAATACATCTACCCACGACTTTTCGCTCATTATGAGCGCTTCCTCAAGCGTCGCCCGCAGGGCCGTTGCGCGGAACCCCTTGATGGGTACCGGTAAGCTTCCCGCCTTCCCGCCTGCCCTCAAAGCATAGGGCAATTGCTAACAGCCTCCGAAGCCAGAGTTTTGCCCCGTGGCGTCTCGCCTGCCCTCATCAACCGTCACATGCGCCGCAATGCCGAGATCTCAGCCCTCGCCCTTCTCGTCCCTCATCGGTACGTTAGCACAGAGCACCACCGACCGAGCGGGTCTTCCGGACCGCCGCCGGGGTTCAACGCGGAGCAGGCTAAGAAGCCGCTCACCAAGGAGGATGGAGCCGCCGGGAAGAAGACCGAGGATAATACAGCCGCCACCTCGCCGGCGACCTTGGAGACGGAGGCTAAGATGGACGATGTCGAGATGAAGAAGAACGAGCTCGCCGAGTCGAAAGAGGCTTTGAAGAAGGAGAAAGACGAGAAGAAGCTGACTACTTGGCAAAAAGTCAAGAAGGAGGCTCAGCATTACTGGGATGGCAGCAAGCTGCTCGCAACAGAGGTCAAGATCAGCTGGAGGTTGGCCCTGAAGATGGCATCAGGCTACGAGCTTACACGCAGGGAGAGCAAGCAGCTGCGACGTACCGTCCAGGATCTAGGTCGTCTAGTCCCTTTCTCAGTCTTTATCATCGTGCCTCTGGGCGAGTTGGTATTGCCTCTGGCCCTAAAGCTGTTCCCCAACATGCTTCCCAGCACCTTTGAGGCTCAAAAGTCCAAGGATGCCAAAGCCAGCGTCCTTCGCAGCACCCGCAAGGACGTTAGCGAGTTCTTGCAGCAGACGCTTAAGGAGTCGGGTCTGCCACTGAGCGCAGCCACTGCCCAGAAGGAGGAGTTCTCCAACTTTTTCCGCAAGGTCCGTTCGACCGGCGAGACGCCCAGCGCCGACGATGTCATTAGGGTTTGCAAGGTCTTCCGCGATGACCTTACCCTCGACAACCTTTCCCGCCCTCAGCTCGTATCCATGTGTCGCTACATGAACCTCAACACTTTTGGCACCGACATGATGCTTCGGTACCAGATTCGCCACCGCATGCGTCAGATCAAGAGGGACGACAAGGCCATTAGCTTCGAGGGTGTCGACTCTCTTACCGTGGCTGAGCTCCAGAACGCTTGTGCCGCTCGTGGTATCCGTACGCACAGTGTCTCTCCTGCCCGTATGCGCAACGATCTCCAGACATGGCTCAGGCTCCGTCTGAAGGATGGCGTTCCCTCAACTCTCCTGGTTCTCGGCAACGCCTACATGTACGGCCAGGGCTCTGGTGAGTCTTCAAACGATCAGATTGATGCTCTCGTCGGTGTCTTGTCTGCCATCCCCGAAGAGCTTTTCCACGAGATTGAGCTCGAGGTTCACCACGCCGAGGGTGCTGCGACCAATAAGCAGCGTCTCGAGGTGCTGAAGGAGCAGCAGGAGCTTATCGAGGAGGAGAATGAGCAGAACGAGGAGAGCCAGAGCACGGGTTTCGCCACCCCTCGCGATGTTGATGACATTGACGAGGAGGAGAGGCAGGCCAACGCCGAGGCTGCCGGTGTGGACAAGAAGCTCGCCGACGAGATGGTGGATGCCGAGACCGACCAGGCCAAGGCCGAGAAGCAGCAGAAGACACAGCAGAAGGAGGAGTCCAAATAGATGTTGTCACTTTTGATGTTTACGCATTCCAAGCCAGGTCGTCAGCCCTCTTCTTTTCCACCACTCTCATCTTCATCTTCCATCATATCGCATATACTCGCCTCTTATTCGGCAGACGACTTGGGCTTGCACATCCAGAGTTTTCACTCGCGTTTCTTTGTTTTCATATGTACGATTGTAACGCTATAGAGGATCACACTGTCCGGGCGGGCAGAAGCAGGAAGGGAGGCAGCGTGGGCGTGTGAAAATCAGGAAAAACAGGCCAAGAAATACTACCCTTTTTGCATCAGCGGGTGGACGAGGGGAATACGTCCGGCATAGACTTTTTTTTTTTTGGGCTGATGTAGAAACCATGACTATATTTTCACCTTTGATAAAGTAATGCAGTTTTGCGTATAGACAAAGAAGAAAACATATTGTGTTTTATTATTCCGTACTTAGGTAGGAATTGCTGGCCGATGCTCGGATCTGCGTGGTGGTACCGTGTTCCCGCCGGATGCATCTCACTGGCGGGTGGGTGGACGAAGATGGTGGTACGACTGGAGCTGCGTCATCGCAACCGGAGAAGCCTGTTAGTAAGTGACGAGCAGACGTGAGATTTCAAGTACGAATAGTAATGGGGGTTTACGTTGAAATGGGAATAATTTCACGTCAATATTATTAAAGATAATTGCAGCTCAATTAGATTTGTTAACAAGAGCTGTATGCAAAGTATCTGTTGATTATTGCTCGTTTCCGAGTTTGAATCGGTGTTCCTTATTAACATCGCCCCGTCTGCCAAGCAGGCCACCCAGCACTCCGTACGGAGTACTAATTGCCTTGGTAGGCGCAGCTTGCCCGCCCCCACCATCGCCGTTGCTTGCTGCTGCTGCTACTGCGACTGCTTCACCTTCGACATTATCTCCCCAAAGACCGGGCATTTCAATCCGAGACCATACCATACGCCCCCATAGCTGTTACAATTAGTTATACGCAAGAGTTTCAATCTCATCATCTCACCCTCTCCGCATCACCCATGGGCATGAAGGCATGGCGGTAATGGACTCCCCCAACAGCCAGCAGGAGACTTTCTCCAACGTGACATGGAGCGACCACGTTCACGAGCAGCAGGAGCGCGCCCTGCCTCCAACCGAAGAGCCGGGGCATACAATGGACGGACCAGGCACAGATCTTGAATACGACCCTCACAGACTGGGCAACGAGAGGCTCGAGTGTACCGTCACTTCGCCTATGAAGGAGAACGACGGGACCAAGGACGCCTTCGTCTCATACCTCATCACCACAAATGTAATGCCTCCCATGAGGGCTCCCTTCCTCTAACCCGAATCATGCTCTTATGAGGCCCAAGCATCGCTGATATACGGAAAACAGAGCACCTTTTCCGCTTTTGCCCGCGAGGTCACCACCGTCCGGCGCCGCTTCACGGATTTCGTCTTCCTCTATAAGCAGCTGAGCCGCGACTTCCCCGCCGCCGCCGTCCCTCCCATCCCGGACAAGCAGCGCATGGAGTATGTCCGCGGCGACCGCTTCGGTAACGACTTCACCGCCCGCCGCGCTTACTCCCTGCAGCGCTTCCTCGCCCGCCTGTCCCTCCACCCGACCCTGCGCCGCGCCCCCATCCTGCACAGCTTTCTCGAGACCCCGGACTGGAACGCCACCATGAGGAGCCGCGGGACTAGGGGTTCCGGCGGTAGCGAGATGGCGGGTAGCATGATCGGTGGAGGTGGTTCCGGCGGCGGCGGCGGCGGCGGAGGCGGCGTCTTCGACAACTTCGCCGATACCTTTATCAACGCCTTTACCAAGATTAACAAGCCCGACAGGCGCTTCATCGAGGTCAAGGAGAAGTCGGACAAGCTGGACGAGGACCTGGGTCACATCGAAAAGGTGGTGGCCCGCGTGGCCCGCCGCGAGACGGACCTCGAGGCGGACCTGCGCGACCTGACGGAGCAGTTCCAGAGGCTCATCACGCTCGAGCCCGGCGTCGAGGACTCGATCCGCGGGTTCGCCACCAGCATCGAGGACTCGGCCTCTTCGCTGCGCCGCCTGCGCGAGGCCACCGACCAAGACTACCTCGGCTCCCTCCGCGACATGCAGGCTTACAGCCTCTCCCTGCGGCAGCTCCTCAAGGCCCGCGAGCAAAAGCAGCTCGACCACGAGCAGCTGACAGAGTACCTCAACAAGTCTACGCTCGAGCGCGACTCCCTCCGCGGCAACGGCTCCCACGCGCACAGCTCCAACCCGGCCGGCGCGGCGGGCGATTTCCTCCGCAACAAGATCGAGGATGTGCGCGGCGTCGACCACGAGCAGGCCCGCCGCGAGCGGGCCCGCAGGCTGGAGCTCCGCGTCGAGGAGCTGACGGCCGAGGTGGAGCGCGCTCGGGCCACGAGCGACCTCTTCGACGAGGAGGTGGTCAAGGAGGTGGCCGACTTTGAGCGTATCAAGAGGATTGAGTTCAAGAGGCAGCTCGGCGGCCTGGCGGACGCGCACGTCGGCTTCTACGGCGACGTCGAGGAGCTCTGGGCGCGGTACATCACGGAGATGGAAAAGTAGAAATTCGTCCCGGATCCCGACTACTCCGCCGCCTACCCCTGGCTCTCCCTCTCCCCTTGACGAAATGGAAACGACATGCTCTTTTCTTTTTCTTTTCTTTTTTTTCTTCTGGTTTTCTATGTTCCGGTAGTGGCGGCGTTGGCGTTTGATAAAGGGGGACACAGACAGTAATTCGTCCATACATGGGAGGAAGGGAAAGAAAGCATTGTAGAATTATTAGAAAAAAGAATTCCATTCAATGTTGTTCGACTGCCGAGCCTCTCTCATTGTGCCTAGCTACATTTTCTCTTGTGCTTGCGTCTCCTCGTATTCATGATGCCTCAGAGAAGAAAAAAAAAAAAAGGGGGGGGGGGGAGTGAACACGAGGTTTACGGGGAGCAGACTGTCGACGTACGATACCGATTACTGCGAGACGAAAGCCAATACTCAAAAATACAATAACAACTCTAATCGGCTACCAACTTTAAAATACTTGTAATACCCAACTTCATCCAATTTTCCCCAATCACCTCCCCCTTTCGCGCACCAAATACATGGGTTCATGAATATGCCAATATGCAACACGCGATGAATTCCAATCCAACTAAAATCAAACGACAAGAAACACACAAGACTCAGCGGCCAGACACGGCAGTTCAGGGGGGAAAATAAAACTACCCTCTAGCCCCGCGTCTCCCATCGCTGCTGCTATTGTCACTATCGTCGCTGCTGGCCTCACTCTCGTCGTCGCTGTCTCCGCCGATGACGTGCTGCTCCTCGTCGCGTGCCAGCGAGCTGTGCTCAAGGCCACCCCCGCGACGAGACTCTATGCTCGCATCGCGGTCGCTATAGTCCTCGAAGTCGGAGTGGAGCTCATCGTCGGAACCCTCAGCAAAAGCGTCGTACAGCTCTCCGCCGCGGGTCCTGCGGCTGCGTCGTCCGCCCGCCAGAGGCTTCTCTGCCGAATTGAGACCCTGAGCCTCGTCATCGTCGAGCATCTCAAACTCGTAGTTGTTGCGGGAGGTGTCGTTGCGCATGCGACGCCTGCGCGCGACGAAGAGGAAGATTCCTAGTCCGGCGCAAAAGACGGCAATCGTGCCAATAGCGCCGTAGATCCAAATCTGCGTCTTCTTGCTGGCGCCAAAAGACGGAAGCCACGAGATCCAATTGGAGTCTGTGTCAGCCTCGCTCTCAGACGGCGCACCCTCGACACCGGGCTCCTGGCCAGAGTTATCGGGGAACTCGGTGGGTTTGGGGGCATTCGTCGGGCGAACCGGGTGCTCAGAAGTATCCGCGGGGGCATCCTCGTGGCCATGTGTCTCCGCTGCATTGCCCGGGGCGGTTGTCGTTGAGGCTGACAGCGACACCGTGCTGACAATTTTGTCGTGGTCGGCATCGTCATCTTCCTCAGGCATAGGCAGCAGCGTAGCTTTCTTGGGGTCGATGGATTCGCCCCAGAGCTTCAGGTGCCAATCGATAAACTTGCCATGGTGCTTGTTGGATTTGCTGTCACGAACAATGAGATTCCATCGGCCAAGTCCAGTCTCGCCCCTAACAAAGGTTAGTGATATTAACCTTTGGCTTCAATGAATAAGCTTACCAGTGTGCAACACTCATAAACGTCCAATTGTCGTATCCGGTGCTAGCGTCATCATCCTTGCGCGCCGTGGCAAGGTGGCTCACAACGTTCTCGGGGCTGATGAGATCGACACTGATGTCGCCTCGGCGGCTGTGTTCAACGTTCATCGTGACAGTAATGTGCTCCACGCGAGCCAAATTGGCCTCGGTCAGCATGTCCTGGGTGATTTCAAAATCGACGGCGATGCCTTCTTCGCCTTCGGGGATATCCTTCTTGACGTGTAGCCAAGGTGAGAAATACCAGGCTTGAGGCTTGACCAGCTCCCATTCCTTGGCGAGCTCGACCATACTCCAAGCATCAATGGCGCCATAGCCGAAAGTGTGACTGAACTGCCTTCCTATGGCAGTCTGTTGCCACTCAGGCTCCTCGGCATCGTCGAGCTGGACAGCTGTGAGCATGGTGATGTACTGAAGATCTCTCCATGTCAAATCAGGGCGAACTTGGAGGACCAAAGCATAAACGCCAACAACCAGGGGAGCTGCTGCGGATGTGCCACCATGTCCACTATAACACTTGGCTTCACCAACGTCCGTGGTGTGCTATAGTATGTTAGAATTGGTCATCCAGATCCAGGTAGAATACTCACGATTGAATCGCCGCCACCACTGCTATACGCCACGACAAGTTGAGCAGAGCAATGTTCAGAGTAGTACGGGTGCTTCCCCTCACGATCTACCGCGCCAACAGTAACGCTGTAAATAGAGTTGGTATATCCATCAAAATTGCAGTTGTCCTCGTGAAGAGCACCGTTTCCACTGGCGAACACGTAGACGGAGCCAAGGCCATTTCGGCCCTCCTGGACTCCCCTAAGCATTGCCCTGCTAATAAGCACATCGGGTGCCTCCATGTGCTTGCCATCATCGGGAGGGCCCCACGAGCAGGAGTAGATGTAGTTGTCCTGAAACTTGTAGACTAAAGCATCCGCCTCATCGGAGTCTGTTATTTGGCCACTGAGGATTCGAATGCCAGCAATCTTGGAATCATAGGCAACACCGACGCCGCAGACGTCGTTGCGCGCGGCAGATACCTCACCAGCGCATCGAGTGCCGTGCTTGTCATCATCCAAAGTGGGCCTTGGTTCGGGGTCATGCTCGTTGAAGTCCCAGGAACCCTCGGCATAGTAATTGTCCTTGAGATCATTGCTATACATATCCAAGCCATCGTCGATGATGGCGACGGTGACATTTTGTCCAGTGATACCGTCTAGCCAGACATCGGTAACGTTAATGTCGTGACCCGGTTGACCAACGTTTAGCAGATGCCACTGCTGGGTGAAGATGGGGTCGCTAATATCAAGATCCTGCATCATCTTCTCTTGCCTCTCAACGGCCTCAGGGACGGCGTGTCCGAACGCCCTAGGCGCGGGCGCCAGTCCAGCCAACGGCTCGTCACGAGATTGGGGCATTGCCGGGGGAGGATACCTCTTTTGATGAGGCTGGCGTGGGATTTGTTTCTTGACCAGCTTAACACCATCTAGAACATCGACATCGCCCATATCTCGTTTCCTTCTCTTGCGCTCTTTGATTTGAGGTTTGATGACATCTTCGTCGGCTTTGACTGTTCGGAAGACATGATGCCCTTCGAGAGCTTCCAGCCGACCCTCATGCTCGAGATTCAATCGCGTAGCGATCTGTTCGGGCTCTGTATTATCATCGAGGTGAAGAACGTAGTAGTCGTTGTTTTCGTAGTCTCGTTTGACACGCGCGGCCTGCGATAGGACGGCGAAGCCTGCTAGGCCCAGCAAGGAGGATATCTTCATGGCGAAAAGGCGGAAATGATATGGGAGGTTGAAAAGGGAGTGTCTCGCAAAAGCGAGGGCGTGATTAAGGAACGAAGGTATCTATCGTTGTCGTCATGGGATTCGTAGGACTGCGAAACTAGGGTTGAAAGTCTAAGGTCTAAATTAACGGTCAGCGCGCGATTCAATCATCGCCAGGAGACGTGTCGAAATATCTGACAGCTCCGAGCAAAGAAAGGGTTTGCGACGATCCGGGGAAAGGGATGGGAGCTAGAATACAGCCGCCTATACACCATTTTCGTCCTATGCACATACAGGCGCTCTTACGGGCAGGGTAGCGTACCAAGAAAGGCCAGCAAGGCGATTCCGAACCAGGAAGGACGTGAGAGTCCAGCCGTGCAAAGCGATAGCGATACCAATTGGACCACTGTCCTAACAAGTACTGCGGCTGTGCGGCTACTGCTTACAATAACGGAGTGTTCCGTGTAGTTTGAAGGCTTGTGCTTCGGCTCTGAACGATACAAGGGAGCGAGGGAGTGTAAAAGAGAGAAAAAAAACCGTTTCGCCGTAGCAATGAACGTATCGTCTGTAGTAAAAGAAAATGAATGGCAATAAATGTTCAAGTCGCTGTACTCCGTAATGTGTATGGGACCAGTTTGAAGAGTGACAAAAGGCGGAATCATTAGATGGAACGCCTTGGTGATGCAAAAGCAATAATTCAGAAGCGCGGTATTCCTCAATTCCGGCGACGCTAGAATGAATAGTTGTAGATGATATGGCCGTGAATTGACACCTCTTTTTTTGGTACTTCTTACTCGAACAGTCTTATTCGCATCATACCTGCTTGAGCCAAGGTAGCGAAGGCGTCTATACTTTTTGGCTGCCTCAGAGGCCACGAGTCACCAACAAAGACCATTGAAAAGGCCCCACCTGTACGGATTACACAGTACCGTAGATATGCAGCTACCTCTTATTTACCCACTCGACACGCGTATGTGCAAGTACATTTATATCCGGTCGCCTCCCCCTGGAATGGCATCTAAGCTTACGCAGGGGCAAAGCAAGTTAGGGGCCTAGTACTCCGTAGAAGGCACAACCTGCGGTCGCTGCTCTTTGCCTGTGACAAGATCTGCATTCCCTTTGTAACTGCAAGTACCAATGCCTGCCCAAACCGTTAAAAAAAAATTATAAAAATATATAATCCTTTTTTTTTTAAATAAAAAAATAAAAAAAATTACCACATCCCGACCTGTGCTTCTGTTACCATTGAACCTCGTGTGATTGTAATATTTTCATCGCCGAGGTCAAGTCTCAAGACATGCAGCCATAGTCCAAACCCCAGGCCTCACCGATCATCTTGTTTTGCGACAATAGCCACCATGATTTACACCTTTAAGCCAAGGTTGACACACGACGTGCGACAATTGGCACATACGGAGCGTGTTACTTGAGAATTAGCAATAACATTACCAATACGTGTTGACCACCTCGGTCCCGCAGTCTCAATACAATGGCCTCCTTGCTTTTAAAAGTAAGCATGCCCTTGGATCTACATGCATGTTTTGCCGGGTTTCCCGCTTCGTAAAGTTGCCAAAAAGCTATACAATGGACTGTTACGAGAGTTTCCGACCACAGGCACTGCGACGAATTGTTAGACTGCAAAAGACTCTGCAAGCCATTGACTCGAGAGACGTTCCGGCAGGTCCGTGTCTTGGAATCGACTCAATCCAGTGTCCACGCCATGGGAGAGAGTCAGTATGTACAAGCTCAAAGCTAACCCATTTACCAGCAAGTTGTCTGATGTTAAGCCCAAGCATCGTTCCTTGGTCTCGCAAGATGGACTCTGCTACAGCAGCAGATGCAGTAGGCCAAGCTTCCACCACGTCGATGTCGCTTCAAATGCAAATGCAATACGCTCTACGCATTCAGAGAACGTATCTGATAATACAACGTATATTCATAAACTCATTAGCTGTACTAACTGCTGACTCTCTTCGAGATTGCCCGCACTAACGCCTCCTACCGGTCTACTGATTCCTTTGCTTGTCCTGTTAAATAACAACCTTCCGTATGCTATAAAATGTAGGCTTTTCAAAGCGACTTTTCCTTATGAATTTCAATACTTGGCGGGGCGCCGGTTAATGCCTTGCACTGTGAGTAGATGACGAACTGCCCTGAAACCAAAGCACAAGTCATGACTATCCTGGGCCCCAGGCCGGACGTGAGGAGCTTCCGTGGCCCAAACTCCTTTCCTAGCTGGAACATCCTGGCCGTAGCACTTTGCTTGGAGTCTCCTGCGCCCTTGTTGATAGCGGACAGCAATGTGTCGGCGGGATGAGAAAGAATGGCTGCGGCAGCACCAGCCACAAGACCAGACGTCAACTCCACGCCAAGAGACTGGATCTGCGTGAGTTTGGCCTTGCGCTCAGGGCCCATGGATCGAAAAATGACCTCGTTTACTGCTTCGTGTACTGAGAATTGACCAACAGCATAGGGAACCTGCTTGAACAACAGAGGGGTGAAGCCAGAGTAGAAACCCCTGAGCCCCTCCTCCCGCGCCATTCTTGCGAACCCAGTCGTTAGCCCTGAAGCGTACCCTCGCTGGCTCACGAGCCTGATTCGTGTGGCCTCGAGAGGGCATAGTAATATGTCGGCAAAAAACTCGGCCGTGGCACTGGCACCCAGGTAGATGGCGGTACGGTTGTTGGATGCCGGACCAATTCCGCCGGCGAGCTCAATGTACTTTTTCTTGAAGAACTCGTAACCGGCAAACTTGCCGCCTCCCTGGACGAGATATCCAACAGCCGTGGGGCCGAATCCCGTTAGAAGAGCTGAAGCGCCTTCTTTAGCGACAATGGTACGACCAGCGCGCAGCATATTCAAGCCCTTCATCGAGTCATCGACCTGAATGCGCGTCTTGACGACGTCAATGGGTGTAGCAGCCTGTTTTACGGTCAACGATATCTTCATTAATTAGTATGGTCAGCACTGTCACATACTCCATGTGTTGACGTCGCTGCCAACGCACCGGCGGCAAAGAATTTGACGTAGTCACTGAAGACAAAGTTGGGGAGAGATTCCTCGTTGGCCATGTTGACAGAGGAGAGTTGGATTACACAGAACGGATTAGATGGAGTCGGGGATATTAAACAAATTTCAAGGACGAAGATGAGGTATTATCATTAGGTGTATGTATAATATATATAGAGATAAGAAGGACAAAAATGGGGTTTTCATGGTTTTTTTATTCGGTTCCTGATATGAAGCCGAGTGAACGCATGCATCGGATCGAAACCGGAGGGCGATTTGATTATAATGACGTCGCTCGGCCGTCGCTGCCACGGTCCTCCGTCTTGGTGGGACAAAGTGCTCCTCAGCGTATCCCCACGGGTGCCGAGCTACAGGATGTCAAAAAACACCGACCCCTCTAAGCGTGTGAGTGTGTGGAGGGGCGGTCAGCGTTTTCTGTCCCTCACGGCTGCCGAGGAAGCGAGCATCCACAGCCACCTCATCCCCCGCACTAAAGCAAGCCTACCCGATACCAACCGTCATTTCCATTCTACTTATAGACACACGCATACCACATCATTACCGCCTAATTGAGCTAAGAAATGACACAGTTAAGCCGTTCTTGTTTAGGTAGCAGCAGAATACTTGGTTCTTATATCTAATTTGCTGACCTTTAAGCGGGTATTCCGAGGTTCAGACAAACAACAACCTCACAGGTAAAAAGTATTCTTCTAGCCTTGAGCAAGGTTTTGGGTCCTATTATTCATAAGATGGTAGATAACGACGGGATGTAATGATAAGACGATAAGAAGGCAAAGACATGAAAAAAATCATTGAAAAAAATCCCATAACAGTTCTTTTTATCTAGCTGTTTGCAGTACATGTAGAGTCACATTCGAAGATTCCTACGGGCAATCACTAAAAAGGAGTATTGATTGATAAGGGGAAAGAGCGTAAAAACTTGATCGTACTTGCTTGGTCTCGCACTCAGATGCAGTAATAGACTACCATACAACACTTAGACATTCTGTGACAAAACATGCTGATTTCTTTCCCTCTCAACAGTAAAGACTTATGACATCGATATTTGGACCAGGCGTATCTCGCGACTTGTATTCTTTGCAACGCCACGTATTTGTTCCCCGCTCCATCGAATTGACGTCCCGCAACCGTTCATTGCCGTTATAGAGACCAGGCTGAACCTGACTTGCTTAAGCAAGCTCGCACTCAATAAGGCTTTCTGCATCGGCCCGTGCGCTGTAGATTTGAGAAATCTTGAGCCCAGCCTTGGTCAGCAGATCCTCCCAGTTCTTGCGTGTTCGTTCCCTGGAGCTCAAGAGCGTCAACATCATAATGTCTAAGCCGGTCATCTCCCACTGGGCACTAGTGTTTGGAACCACATTCTCGTTAATAAGAAGCTTGCTGTATCCCGGCTTCATGGCTGCAGTAATGTTGCCGAGGATCTTGAGGCACATGTCATCAGGCCAATCGTGAAGGACAGAGTGCATAAAGTACGCACGAGCGCCTACGTGCAAGTCAGTTTGTGTTCGAAAAAAACCCGTATATAGGTGCGTCTTTGCTTACTCTTTACAGGCTGCTCAGTGGTAAAGTCATAAGCCATGGGCTCAATACGCTTGTTAAGCTTCTTGATCTGACCAATCACGATAGGTAGATCTTGGGAGATTAACCGGCCAGGCAGATCAGGGTGTTTGCTGTAAAGTTCCTCCATGTCATGACCGACCGATCCACCGATATCCACAAGCATAGCTGAGCCCTCGGAGTCATCAAAGCCCTGCACCAGGTTTTCCTTGATAGGGTAGAAGCCTTCATCCATCCATGAAGGGCGTCCCTGGTGGTATCCGCCCATGTGGAGGTTGAACTGCTCTCCATAGGGAGGATTGGCTTGGTGATTCTCAAATAAGTTGTTTTGTGTTCGGAAGGCGTATTGGTAAGGACCATCGGAGATGCTGTTTGGCGTTTTCCAGTCGTTCTTGTCGGCCCATTCATGAAATTGATCAAGAGCGGCCATGCAGCTTCCCGAGCTGGCAAACGTTAGCAGCGTGGCCAACTCACCTCCGACGAAACACCTACATCATAGGATAACCCTGGCCAATGATGGGTACCGCCATGGCTTTGGTAAAATTGGTACGCTCGTACGTGTCATGGGCAACCTCATGAAGGTAACCCATGGCAGCGAGATGCTTCATCAGACGGGCTTCACCACGTTAACCAATGCCCCGAGGGAGATGATTACTATACTTACACAGAATCGGGGGGTCTATGCCTTTAACCTTAGCCACCTCAGCAGCCTTAAAAGGTCCATCGTGTTCAGCAAGATATGTCCAGATACCTCGGTGAGTACCGGCAGTGAGTGCGCACATGGCAGCAGGCTGTGCCCAACAGTGTCGGATCATAGTCTCACGAGGTGTCTCGAGAGCTTTGAATAATGTCCGAGCGTTGTTTAGCAAGTCCAATCGAGTCTTTTCGTCGGAATCGGCATTGAAGCCCTCGCCGAGGGCGGAGAGCTCTTTGATAAGAGTAGAAACAGCCGCAACATCAGTAGCGGCCGTGATACTGACACCGGGAGTCTTGGAACCGTTCAACACTGCCATGGCTTCTGAATCGGATACACTTGATGTATAACTTGGGAAGGTGTAAGAAAGGTAGGTAATACGAGGTGATGCGAGGCAAAGAAAAGGTTGGATGATGGAACACGTCGAGGATGGCTGACTGGGCAAGGCTTTCTGTGTATAAAGAACGGGTTACGACTGACATGAAATCATTTAGTGGTTGATTCTAGAGCACCTGCGGAGTATACTTCACGCGGGACTTCTTCTTAAGATCGACATCGACACACCTGTTTCTGAGCCGGTATTCATTCCCGTCGTTGGCCCCGGAAGAGTCAGGCAGGATACACATGTACGCTCGCATGTCTGTGGCCCGCAACCTGCGGGGCAAAGGCACATCGCACCATCCCATCTCATCTCATCCTATCCCATCCAAGAAGCCTGCACAGAAAGCGAAAATAATACCAACAGAAGGACGTTGGAATGCTGTGGGTTTGAGATCGGTGCTGGTGACTGCATATTGGTCCTGATACGATCAACTAAGGGGCCTAGGGGCACCTGGATATCGCAAGCGCTCTGCACAGAGCGCCAAGAACCCGGAATACTACGCGGCACGCTCTAGGACCTTGACGGAGATAACTGTGGGCCGCATTGCGTCTTGCAGACCTGCCAGGAAGTTCGTATATGCGATCGGTGTAGTGTTGCATATGTACTATGTAGTATGGTTCGTGCCCGTGAAGATGGTAAGCCCCATGGAGGCAATATTTGCCGTTTTCTTTATGCCGCACCATTGCATCTGCGGTGATGTTGGGGGCAGAAAAAACACACAACCTGTAGAAACTGATTGAAACCCGGCGTTGACTCCAGGTTAATTATTGGCTGCGCTCAGCGAATCATGCAGTGCAACGCGTTGTACTACCCTGTGAGTGACAGGTAATTGTTGGAGGGTTGCTAACAAAGGCTGTTGGTCTACTCCGTACTTGGTGAAGGGTTCTGCATTTTGGATGCTCAAACGGCAAAGCAGCCAACAGCCGCAAGGGTGTAACGAGTCATGGGACTCTGGAGTTAAAGAGGCGTTTGCGAAGGAGCAACACGCGGAATCACAAGGGCACAGTCAACAACAACTAGGATAACAGCAAATCTCCTGATTGCGACCTGCCCCCGCTGGTACCATGCACACAGTTGTGGTGGATACGTCCAATCCGCGCAGACAACGGATGTGACCTCAAGCAATGGGTTCATACTTTGTCAATACGCTTCGAGAACGGACCTGAAATCAGAGGCGTGGGAGAAAAGGTCTGCATCCTGGTTGGGAGAAGCGCCCAGGGATACTGATTCAAGCTTCTGTCGCTATCAATGATGCAGGTCTTATCCAGTACTGGTGGCGGTATGTACTCTGTACTATGTACGTGCTCTGTATGGCAGGGTTACGACGAAGAAGTGGTCTAACCCCGGCTGCTGTCACAAGGGGGTACCCCGGCCGAATAGCCATGGAGAGCCATTTAGCAGTCGAGAAGTGGTGGATCCCAGATGATGACAGGCGTTGATAGAAAACGTTTGTGCCCAAACCGAAGCATAAATACGGAGTACATACGACATTTACGGAGTACGGTGTGTGGAAAACGTTTGGTCAAGTAACTCGGCCGTTCTATAGCCTTGCCGCCCCGGCACCTTTCCCAACACCCGGACTTTTTCACAGTTCTCATAATCGGCGAAAAATGGATGCTTTGGGATGAACGGGGCGAGATCATTATGGCCAAACACTCTTTTTACGCCGCACCCTGTTCTTCATATGAATCAAGGGAAGGAAGCATACGGAGCACGAGAAACGAGACTTGAGATGTCCCGCTGGAAAACAGGTTGCAATGCGGCTGATTATTTTCTGCACTTACAAAGAGGTATGCGAGCAAGCCACTATTACGTGCATACTCACACACTCTGTATATGCTGTAGGGGATTTGCGCATCATCCTTGGTGGGTGCGTTACTGCCCGCAGGGGGCTTGCGAGCGATTGGGAGGCTCCGAGGGTCTTGCACCGGATGTTTGAGGTGACCCCCTGCAAGTTCGGACCTTGGTGGTGTGATATCCATCCCCATCACCTTGCCATCACGTTGGTGTCGGTGTTCCTCCAATATCACGGATGGTTTTCGCTACTGTTTGTCTTTTCGTATTCCGTACGGGACACGAAATATCAAGAGGTAACTGTATGCTTGAAACGTGAGCTAAGATTTGATTTGTTTGCCGTTAGAGTACCCCCTAGGTCCAACTTGACTCAGCTACGAAGGCACTACTCAGTACAGAGTACTGATGACCATACTCCGCACTCCATGCTCCCGCCATATCCCGTTTGATGTGCATATTGTGCACCGCAGCGTATTCGTGCTACTACCATCCTACGTAAGCCGAACGCCTCATTCCCACATGGAAATGCTGATGCCCGAGGTTGTCCCTATTCATGGGGCCTTCATCTCGATTTTGATATCTGGACCTACCCTGACAGACGCTTATCTCGGTATAATGGCCATATGCTAGGTGGCGAGATACCATAGAATGGTGTGGATTTGGCATTCCCAAGGCTTCGATAAACTGATAGGAGAGTTGCCCGTTTGTGGTGTTCACTAGTCCCAATGCCGCCCTATCATTGTGATGACCTGGAAATGATGTGCAAAAAGACTCTCTACACGAACTGTAACCTTACATGGCCGGACTGGAGCGAGGTGAAGTGGTAGCGAGATTATGTTCCCGGACAACACCCCATAATACCTGCTAGGCACTATGCAGCATGTTGTGCCTCTTTCTTGGCTCCCTGTCCACCACCAATACCAAGAAGAATGCTTTACTTCATTTAAAAGCGGACACGATATTGGGACATCAGAATTGAGTCCTTCATAGCTGGATGAATGGGCAGAAGTGCCCCAAACACCGACCCATGGAAACGGAGCAAACGTGGAAAAAAGGACGTTTGGCTACTGCCCCTTATTATTAACAGCCCGGCTCAATGGTTCTCGTCTGCAATGTGAAGAATTGTCTCGGCACTTGGGTCTCGAGTGCTGGATGGTTAAAACTCTTCCAATGTCCGGGCTTGACGCGGCTGAGCCCACTTTGGGACACCGTACTGACCTATTCGTACAGTCTCCTCTTCTCACATTCATTTGGTGACTTTTTGATGGTGCTACGGGGTGGTGTGCAGCCTCTGATTGGGATACACAACGTGAAGCAGTCGGTGATCTTTGACCACTCAACCAAAGAAAAGGCAAGATACTCAGCCTCGAGGGCAAAGAGTCTAGGATGGACCCGACAGACACAAATTACGTACAGGAGCTGCCGCATCACACGGTAGCATACAAGGCTGACAATAAGGGGCCCATGATCATCGCCGTGTGTCTCGCCGTGACGATTTTCAGCACTATATTTGTGGCCTTGCGTGTATTTACGAGGCAGAAGATCATGGGCCAGTTGCATCTGGACGACTGGCTCGTCATCCCCTCCATCGTAAGTAAGACCTTCATTCCCTGGAGCCTACTGCAGTCTGAACAACAGCCTGGGTTACTGAACCGGACCGCCGAGTGTAGGTTTTCCAATGGGTTTCTACGGCCATGGCCATAGTCGCCGTCGAGCATGGCAACGGGAGGCACTTTGACCTCCTGACCCTCGACCAGAAGCAGGGCGCCATCTTCTGGACGATCCTGGGCTTCCCGTTTGGCCTCGCCGCCTTTGGCATCCCGAAGCTGGCGGTCGTGGCCCTCCTGGTGCGCATCATGAACCCTTCGCACGCGCACAAGTGTTTCCTCTGGGGCCTATCAGGCCTCTGCCTCGGCGTCCTGTTTGGTTGCGTCGTCATCCTGTACGCGCAGTGCACGCCTGCCAGCTCCCAGTGGGACTTTTCCGTCACGGAGAAGCAGTGCATCAGCAAGATGATTCTCGTCTATTACGCCATTGCCGCTGGTGGTAAGCTTCTCCTCAACCCCCTCCCCCCTTTCTCCTAGGCTACCCGTTTCGCGTTTCGAGAATCAAGAGAATCATGAGAAGAAAATAGATATAAGAAAATTTAAAAAAAAGGGGGAGGAGCAAGCTGACCACTTGGTACAGCATTTTCGGCATTCACGGACCTATACCTGGCCATATATCCCGCTTTTGTATTGACGAAGCTACAGTTGAATATTCGCAAGAAGATGGCCCTTTGCTCGGCGCTGGGGATAGGATCAGGGTATGTTGCGCCTATGCTCTGGTGCCCCATCGGAACAAAGCCCCTGACGCTCAATAATTTCGCAGTGCCACCATTGTCGCCATTTACAAGTGCACGCGTCTGCCAACGTTAGCCAGCGACGACTTTTCTTGTGAGAATGACGCCCTCCGTCGCCCCCTTGTCAACTCGTTTTCAAGATGCGAGTACTGACAATCGGTAGTTGATACCTCGGACCTGGTTGTTTGGACAGTGTGAGTATCTGAAAGAAATCTCGATATATATATATATATATATATATATATACATATATATACGTGCGTGTATAACTGACTGGTACCAGCGTCGAAGCCAGCACCATCATCATCGCCTGCTGCATCCCCGTCCTTCAACCCCTCGTCGACCTCATCTTCGGCCGCCGCACCCTCGGCGGCTCGTCCTACCAGGACTACAGCTCCTCCAAGAACCACGGCACGCACAAGTCGGGCATTGAGATGCACAACGGCGCGGGCGCGGGGACGTCGTCGGGCCGCATGGGAGGCGGTGACAGCCACGCTTTGGCTTCTGAGATTGACCGTACGGGCCTGGATTCCCAGGAGAGCATCCTTGGACCCGACAGCAAGGGCGGCTTCGACACGTCCGCGTCCGCGCCCCCGCCTCGCCATCACAAGCCGTCAAAGTCGGGGGTGGGCAACATCACGCGGACGGACGTCATCACGGTGTCGTACGACGACGACGACCAGGCCGCGCGGCCGGTCGAGGCCAACTCTTGGGTCAGGATGTGAAAAAAAGGATTGTCCCAGGGGCGGGGGGAACAAGCTCCTATCATTCTTTATAATTCCTTCTTCTTTCCTTACATACACTGCAACGGTTTCTCACGAATCGTTTCTTATTATTGCCGGAGCATAAAAAAAAGGCTACGCTGTATAATTATTTTTTTCTTTTCCTGTAGTCAACGATGTTTCCCTCATTTGCTTAGTCTCATTAATTATCCAACTTTTCAACTGCATATTTTCCCGCTGTACTTATTACACTCCCCCGCCTCCCGCCTCCCGCCTCCCCCCCCCCCCCCCCCCCCCCTTTTTCCTCAAACCTGTTTCTCCTGATCTACTACGCGCGCATGAATGCCAGAGCACGTGACCACCGGGATGAAAGGAATCCGGTAATGTTTACGGAGTACGCGGCTCTCGCTGCTCACGAGAGGAGATTGGTCCCCTGATGGCGTAGTCGGAAGAGACATGACTCGAATGGGGTTTGTATCATTGCCGTTTCGGGGAAAAGAGGAGAAGAGGGGGGGGGGGGGGGGCTTGTGTTTTCCTTTCTTTGTCGGCTCTCGCCATTGTGTCGAGAATTGTATTGTTCCGCCGTCTCCCACCCCCTACTCCCCCCCCCCCCCCCCACACACACAAAAAAAACGAGTAATGGTCGACATGTACATACATATTCAGAAGAAGTGGAGTGGAGTGGAATGGATTTGGGCGACTCGCGGAGGAGCGTGGGGGAGCTTGGAGGAGTTTGGAGGATGGGAGAGAGGTATAGGTAATAGATGTTCTTCCGCTGGGCCGGGTAAGGAAAGGGTAAGGGGGGAAAGGGGAAGTCCAACATACACGTACACGTGCACAAAAGGCTCAAGTGGCATTGATGCAAGACAAGAAAAAAGAACTGCAGAGTTGGTATTTTTGTTTTTTGTTTTTTTGCGACATGATTATGTGCAAGCTTTGTGCTCCTTTGCAAGGACGAGGACGAGCATCGGATTATGTACACTGGGGGACAAAGTAACAGAATACATACTTTGAGCATCTTTCGGTCTTTTTTTTTCGGGCGAGGAGAAGGAGGAGGAGGAGGAGGAGTCGAGAGAAGGAGACCGTGAGGAGGTGAAGCATTTTGTATTTGATACCAAGGCAGTCCAAGCACCCTCAAAAGTACTGGTCACGACACGGTGAAATGAGAACAAAATATCAATCCGAAATAACAACAAAGTTGAGTAAGCTAAGTAATAGGAGCAAAGCGTGTGTTGCCTAACGAAATTTAAGGAGAAAAAGATACAAATAAAGAAAAGGGGAAAAAACGAAATATAAAAGAAAAGAAAATAATATAGAGGCCATGGAAAATACAGCTGGCAAAGAAAAACTAAAAGAAAAAGAAAATCGAAGAAAAAGTGAAACCTATCAGCCCGTCAAGTCTATCTCTAACCCAGCCATGCACTCCTCCAAGCTCTGGCCATTCGCGAAGCCGCCGCACAGCCTTGCCACGACGTCGCCCAGACCGTCGACAATCTTCTGCGCCGAGGCGGTGGACATGATGTGCGAGTTGGCGCCGACGGGGAGCAGCAGTGTGCGGTCATTGCCGCCGCGATGACCATGGCGCGGGTAGGAAACCATGACGATGGAACGCCACATGAAGAGCGGGTTGGAAAAGTACCCAACCCTCGTGGTCGCGGTTGTCGTTGCGTCGCCCATGCTGATTTCCGGGTTCTCGTCAACATTCTGATGCTGAATGACGGTGCCGAACTCCAAACCGTCTCCCTCGGCCCCAGTAATGTGCCGGTCCGTCGCGTGCCGCATGCCGTCCTTGTATCCCACAGAGTCCGCCTCCCCGACGGCCAGGAACTGCTCCTGCACCGCGTGAAGCAGCTCAGGTACGGTCTGATGCGAAGGCGACAACCGAACGCGGACGGGGATAACGTTGAGGCACGGAGCGACGACGTCTTCGATGCCGTCCATGGCAGAATTACGTCCAGCGACCCGGTGCCCGTAAATGACGTCGGTCGCACCCGCGACGACGGAGAGCAGAACGGCCCAAGCTGCGCTGGCAACCGTGGCCGATGTGATCTTGCCATCCAGGTCCGGCAAGGGGACCTCGGTCTCTGCGCCTACGTGTATCAAGGGTGACTCGGCGGAGCTGGCCCGCCCGAGCTTGCCTTCGAGCCTGGTGGAAGAGGATGATCTGGCGGGGAGTTGTTTCCAGTATGCGAGCGACTTGTCCCGCCGGTTCGCGGCATGTGCCAGGAAACGAGAGAAACTGGGGCCCACGCGCGGCTGAATACCATGGTACAGGTTGAGCAGCGACTGCAGAATGATGGGCAGAGAGACGCCATCGTATTGCGCGTGCTGTAGCCGCAAGAGGAGTCGGAACCCTTCCGTCTCGTGTTTGATGAGCGTAAAGGCCGTGGGGAGCTGTCTTGGGTTTATCTTATTCCAGTCCTCTTGGCAAATCCTGTCGGAAGACTCGTCAAGGCTCTCAGCATGGACGTTGGTCACGTCTATATTCAAAGCGGCATTCCGTAGCACAACTTGCCAAATCCTCCTTTGGAGTCGCAGGAAACAAGTGCGCAGAATCGGGAACATATCTACCAGAGACATGCAGCTGTTTTTGAAACGCTCGACCTCGATGGTCTCGCTGAGATCCAGGTAAAAGTAATTCGTAAAGTGCTGGAACTGGAAGTCGTCAAAGACGTAGCCTTCTTGAACACTCGTCGAAGGCAAAACTTGAACCACATCCTCCGGAATATAAGCTATTCCAAGGCCTTCCAACTCAGCAAGAAGATGATTCAGCTGGAACGACTCTATCAAGCTCACATCGTCGCTTTCTTGGGTGATATCCCCCTTGGATATACCAGGTCTGTTGGCCAGCTGCTCCAGATTGTCGAAGCGGAAAATGTCCGCCACAACAATATCAAGGCCTCTCTTTCGCGCTTCGCCAGCCACCCTCATTGCCGTCATGGAATCGCCACCGAGCCGGAAGAAATTATCGTCCAGGCCAATATCCTGCGCTTTAATACCGAGTGCATGCGCCCATATGGCACGTATCTGTTCTTCGTTATTTGATCTTGGCTGCCTGACCACTCCCTTTGCCGTCGGAGCTACTGCCAGCTTCCCCAAGGCTTGACGATCTACCTTGCCGTTCTGGTTGATAGGAATATCATCCAGGATAGTGATAGTTTGAGGGACCATGTATGAAGGCAGTTGTGATTTCAGCACCTCCATGACCTCGTCTCGAATAGTTGACGAAATTTGTTGCCACATGGGCCTCTGCGAGGTAAAGTCCTCCTCGATGGCCGCGATATCAGTGAGCACAATCTTCAATGGCTCCGGCAAAATATTGGCGTCGTCGGACAGCAGCCGGTCCTATTCTCGGGGTCCATATCAGACAATATTCGTCATGGCCTCGTCGGCTCGGCGTACGAATTCGCGGCCCATAATGTCCAACAAGAGCGTATTGTTGAAGCTTCCAAGATGTCAAAGGTGGATGATTTCGTAAACCAGTTACCTGATGGCTACGCAACTGACGTCGGCCAACGAGGTCTTCTCCTGTCCGGGGGTCAGAAACAAAGGATAGCCATCGCCAGAGCCATTGTTGCGAACCCAAAAAGTAACCCTCCCTCCCACACAGCACTATTCATCTCATCATCCGACACAGTGATTACTAACGCTTGGTGACATGCAGTCTTGCTACTCGACGAGGCAACTTCGGCTCTAGATATGAAATCCGAGGCTGTTGTGCAGTCTGCCCTCGACAAAGCCAGTCAAGGTCGCACGACTATCACAATCGCGCACAGACTCTCTACAGTTCGTAACGCCGACAAAATCATTCTACTAGCAAATGGGAAAGTCGTTGAGCAGGGGAATCACGATGATCTCATGAGCAAAGAAGGGGCCTACTATCACTTTGTTTCCACTCAACAATGTCAATCGACCAACGGCCAGGGGAATATCCCCCCGGATGATGATAAGAGCTCCATAAGAAATGTGCCCTCCCCAGACGATCAATTGAGAATCTCTAAAGATGGCTCCAGACCTACTTCTCCGCATTCCTCCATGATGGAAGCCTCTTCTCACGACACGAATGGCGAAGGAGAATCACCACCAAATGATACCCGTCATAGTTTCTGGACCCTGGTGAGGTTCGTGTTCGGCTTTGGCAAACCAGAGATGTATCTCATAAGCATAACCCTTCTGCTCTGCATCATTGGCGGCCTAGCAACGCCCGTCCAATCCAGTACGTTTCAACTATGGAGGCTTACACCTATCCTCGAAAGACGGATTTGATACAGTTGCAGTACAGAGGCTAACCAATACTCCGCAGTATTCTTTGCCAAACAGCTGACGACACTGAGCCATATGGAGCTTCCGGGCTCCAACAGGTGGCAGGTGCGCCATGACTCCAACTTCTGGTCCCTCATGCTGCTCATGCTGGGCCTTGTCTCTCTGGCTGCATACGCCATCCAGTCCGTCCTGTTCGCCTTCACTGCAGAAGCTCTGGTTCGGCGAGTGAAGCGGGAGACTATGCGATACATTCTCCGCCAAGACATCTGTTTCTTTGACTTGGGTATCAACTCATCGGGCGTGTTGACGGCCTTTCCTGCGCTGGAGACGACACAGCTGACCAACATGAGTGGCGCCAACTTGGGGAGCATCATGACTTCACTTTCCATCATCGTGGGCGGCATATCTCTATCTCTGGCCATCGGGTGGAAGCTCGCATTGGTTTGCCTCTCCATAGTCCCCCTCCTCATCTGTTGCAGCATTTTACGCTTCCACATCCTTCACACATACCACACTCGCCTCTCGCGTCTACTTGCACTCTGCAGCTTTTGCTGCGGAGAGCATTGCGGCGATGAGGACGGTAGCTATGTTGACGCTAGAGAAGCATGTGGCTGAAAAGTACAGAGCCGATGTCGAGAGGCAGCGTAAAAGCAGCCTGATATCGGTGGCCAAGTCGGGCGCCGTCTACTCGGCGTCGCAGTCGCTCATCTTCTTATGCTTGGGTCTGAGCTTCTGGTACGGAAGCAGACTGATGGTGAATATGGAATATGATATTTTCCAATTCTTCGTGTGCCTCATGTCGGTCATATTTGGCGCCCAGTCGGCCGGCATGATGCTCACGTTTATCCCCGACATTGTCAAGGCCAAGGATTCGGCGGCGCGGCTCAAAACGCTCTACGATAGACAGCCCGCCATTGACACATGGGATGATGCACACCACCACCACCACCACCACCACCACCACTCGAGCCCGTCAACGTCCAAGGGAAAGAGGCTAGAGTTTCGCAATGTGCACTTTCGCTACCCGACAAGGCCCGACAAGGCGGTTCTTCGCGGGCTGAGCTTCGTTGTTGAGCCCGGTCAGCGTGTCGGTCTCGTCGGTGCTTCAGGGTGTGGGAAGAGCACGATTATTTCCCTACTAGAGCGCTTCTATGACGTTGCCAGCGGCAAGATAACGATTGATGGCCTCGATATAACCAAGATGAATGTGGCCGACTATCGATCACATTTTTCCCTCGTAGGCCAAGAACCCACGCTCTTCCAGGGGACAATTAGAGACAACATCAGGCTCGGCGCGAGCAGCGGCAGCAACGCGTCTGACGCTGCCGTCGAGCAGGCCTGCCGCGAAGCCAATATATATGATTTCATCGTGTCTCTGCCCAGCGGTTTCGACACCGACATTGGGGCCAGCGGCGGGCTCCTGTCGGGTGGCCAGAAGCAGCGCATAGCCATTGCGAGGGCCCTGGTGCGGAACCCAGGCATTCTGCTCCTGGACAAGGCCACGTCGGCGCTTGACTCGCAGTCGGAGCTCGCGGTTCAGAGCTCGCTGAGCCGCCTGAGCCGGGCCTGCACGACCATAACCGTTGCGCACCGGCTGTCGTCGGTTATCAGCGCGGACAAGATCTTGGTGATGGACGACGGGCGCATCGCCGAGGCGGGAACGCACCGGGAACTCATGGCCCTGGGCGGACGGTATGCCGAGCTGTACAAGCTGCAGTCGCCGGAGTCGTGAGAAGCATAGTCTTTTAACATGCTTGCTTCGCTGGGGATTCGTAGCCACATGTGTTCAACACCATGTGTTGAGAGTACTCTTGCCAACCTATTACTCATTTCGAGAATTTAGGAGTGATATTAATTCTGATTAGAATAATAGAAGTAGAGTACAGATACAAATTAGTATTTCATTTCCTAGACGAAAAGAGCTGTTATAAATGGTTAATGAATTGAATCCAAATACAATTGAGAGGACTCAGTCAAAGTCTTTGTTTACGAGAATTGGGTTCCTGACTATTTTTAATACATCGATTTTCAACACAAAGGGGAATACTTCTCAAGCATAAAAAAGTTTATATAAAAGAAAAAGAAAGTCGAGGGAATTAATATTTCCTATTGCGAAGTACTATCAGCGCATCTAATCTTGGTTCATAAGAGGTATCCATGGTGCTGGTGTTGTTAAATGCAGGGTGGTTGGTAGTCACAATGGGAGGATGAGAGACGGTACGGTACGGTACCACGGCGGCGTTTGCTGCCCCGCATTCGCAGCTCACCAGCACCAGCACCGCCACCAACACCCGAATCCCGACGCATTTCCACACCCGGCAACTCATCTCAAACCAGCAAACACCACTCTTCTCTCCTAATAAAGAAAAGCATACGCGCAAAACATCACAGGTGGAGAATGGCGCCGGACGTGGACAAGTCCCTCCTCGACCGCCTCCAGGCGCTCCGAGGCGCAACCCAGAGACAGCCGCCGACAGAGTAAGTAAGCAAGGCAAGCCCTCTCTCAACGTATGGTATAACGCATGCGTCGCAACTATGGAGAATTCCTGCGGATGGACAGACCATGGCTAAACCTAGACACTTCCAGGGTAAAAGTCGACCTCATCGAGCGCAAGGGCACGCCCACGCGCGAGGACGCGCTCACGGCCCGTCTCAAGTCTCTCCGCGACGGGGCGTCTTCCTCCGCGCCGTCGCCCGTCGCAAGACCTTCAGCGCCGAGGACAGATGGTACCGGACGAGGGACGCCGAACTCGGTAAAGAAGCGACCGGAATCAGCAGCGGTATCGGCACCGAAAAAAGATGTCGGATCTTGTCCGCCCCTGAAGAAGGAGGTGGTGGTAGAGGAGGAGGAAGAAGAAGAAGAGGAGGAGGGGTACGAAGACGACGTCGACCTGGCGTTTCAGACGGACGACCAAACGCTGCAGGAACTCCTCGAGGACGTATCGCCCGAAGATGGCGTCTTTCCCGCACCACGTCAAGAGCCTGCGGACGAAGACGTCAGGAGATTGTTGGAGGAGCTGGCCACCTCTATACCCAAGGACGACGCCGAAACCAATAATGTCCATCCCGCCGGACGCCATGCTGGTGGTGACGATCACGAGGCGTCTGGTCACCCGGATCCGGACGAGGATTCGGACGGCGAAGATATGAAGAGGGACGTTGACGACGTCATCGCGCGCTTCAGGGACGAGATTGAGCTCGAAAAGACCTTATCCGACGAGCCACCGTCACCATCACCATCGCCACCCCCCGACCAAACCAACAACAAAGCCACAGCGGGAAATCACCAAGACGAAGACGACCAAGAGGGAAACACAACATCCGCCAGCACCCTACCATCCCTCCCCGCCGTCCCAGACTCCCTCTCCTCCATACCCTCCCCCGACCCCGCCGCCGCCTCCGCAGCCAGCGACATAGACTCCCTCACAACGCGCCTCTCCGCCCTCCGCGCCTCCCCCGCCCCCAACAGCGCCCTCGACCTCCCCGACGTTCCCACATCCAAGCCCGCGAACGCCCCGCGCCGCCTAGAGACCACGACGGCGTACGACGACGACGACGTTGACAGCTGGTGCACCGTCTGCCTCGAGGACGCCACGCTCCGGTGCACGGGGTGCGTCGACGAGCGCACCGGCTGCGGCGAGCCGTACTGCGCCCGCTGCTGGCGCGAGATGCACGTCGGCCCGTCGGCCGGGTACGAGGAGCGCGGCCACAAGGCCGTCGTCTTCAACAAGAAGGAGGGCAAGAAGAAGGAGAAGAAGAAGAAGGTCGCCATCGGGGCGTCATAGTAGGCAAATCAAGCATTATTCACGACAAAAGAGGTACGTTGTGATCAACTAGGCGCAGAAATTCAACTTGTTGTTGCCGGCTAACTATCGCTCAAAAGTGAAATAAAATGAAACGAGAAGCAAATAAAAAGCAAAATCATAACACTGGCATCATGACCACCGACTCCGTCGTCAATGGCACCGAGAAACGCGCCCCCTCCTCCCCCCCTTCCCCTCCCAAAGTCCAAATTTAATCCATATTCGTCACAACTTGTTGAAGAAGAACAAAAAGAAAAAAACACTACCAGAGATGCCACCGCGGCCTCGCCTTGAAATACTGTCTTTGCAGAGTCCAGTACTCCATGACACCGAGGGCGTCCTGTCGAACAGATTTCACCTAGACATCCCTCGAAGCGCCGCCGCTATTATCGCTTCGACGACGCGGGTTGCTGGGTTTGCCGCTAACGTCTTGCCAGGTGGCACCGAATCTGCGACCCGTGGTGGCAAGGAGGCTCTCTTGCTCATCCGCCTCGGCGTCCTCGTCTATTTCAGACATGTTGACCTTGGGTGCGCGGATGAGAGCAGTAACGAGGACAATGAGGAAGACGCCGAGGAAGGCGAATTGTGCCCAAAAGTCTACCACGCCGAAGAAGGGCCAGTTGAAAGTGATGCGGTTGAGGAAAGTTGACATGACGGAAGGAGTGCAAACATCCTTGGCGTGCTTATATTCGGAGGATTCCGAGCAAGACCGGATGAGATCCGTATTGTTGGTGCAGTCTGGCTGCGCACCAGGGTAATCCGGCTCGTTGGTGCACAGGGTCTGCGTACCGAAAATGGCGTACTGCGGTGCAACCAGCATAGCGATGGCGTAGTTTATGGCGAGAATCATGAGTGCCAGCATCACAGTTGCCATGAGAAGGGCCTGTGGTGCGGTTCGCCCGCGGCGGATCTGGAAGATGCGCAACCAGAGGAAGCGGATACCCACGGCAGCGACGCCAGAAATGGAGCTGCCAAAGAAGAAGAGGACCAAGAGCGCCATGAGAACATAGTCAACGGGGAATGCCTTGGCCGCCTTGAGGAAGACCCAATTGACAGGTTGGAAAACATGAATCTTGCCGAGGATGTAACCGCAATGCTGCTTGCAGATGGAGTTCTTGGCCTTGTCAATCGCAGTAATGAACATGGAAACCCAGATCAAGGCGGCAAGTAACAGCAAGAGGATACCGCCGAGCATCTTGATCGGACGCAAGAGTGCGCAGGCTTTCAACCATGCTTGATAAACCTTGCTCCGCCCCTCGCCAGATGCTTCTGCAGCCAGACGCTGTCTGCGCACAAGAGTCTGTTCTTCCCTGGAGAGAGCGTCCAACTCTCTTCTATCCTTGCGAGACATGGCTTCCTGCCCGGAGTTGCGCATCTCAATCTGGCGTTGGCGCTCGCGGTTCTGCTCGAGCTGGGTTTCGGTGGTGGCGGACAGCTGGGGGGCAGAAATGGCGGGTGCGGATTTGATGAAGGAAATGGGCATGAGGGCAAGGCCAGCACCGGTATAGAGAACATAAAACAGGGTGCCGATTGTCATCAAAAGGCCTAGAGCAAAGGTAAGAGCCTTTTCTCCGTGGTTTTGTGCCAGCAACCTCTTGTAATAATCCAGGTCTGTATGGCCCTTGGAATCGTGACCGGCTGAGGGCACGAAGAAACCGAGTAGGAACAAGACCACAATCAGAGCAACGAAGAAGAGTGTATACTTGGCCGCTGCAAGGAATCGGCTCGTCCAGGTGCGGCCCTCCTCTTCAACCTCGATCTCATCATATTCTTCGTACCAAAAGTAGGCAAAAGGAATGACAAGCAGGCACAGGAGAGCATCAATGGTATAGAGGCAATAGTACACCACCTTGAGCGTCAGTAGGATATGGTCCACACGCTCGGGTGTCGCCCAGTCCTTTTTAGCACCAGTGCTTGAAGATGATGTGGCGGAAACAAGGGCGATATCGACGGGCAGCAGCAAGACGGTTGCGAGGAGCGAAGTGAGACTGACAATAGCGACGATGCTAACGACGGCGGAGCGATCGCGCGGGGTCTGCCAGGTAAAAGTCGTGATGATGGCGGCCGCGAGGCAGAAAGCGACGGCGACGGCGTAAGCAACCCAGATGAGACTGGTTTGCACCAGGCCAGCATCGGCCATGATGCCCGGTCGGGTGTCGATCATGAATGTATTTTTTTTTTTTTTGTGTTTTCAATTAATGTGAGGTCGTTGTATCTACTCTCTTACTTGGCGATGCTGGTCGAAGTTGGATGGATAGATTAGAGCGCGCAGTTGAAACGGGATGGTTGGAATGGCACGATGGCGATTGTTGAATGGTGCGTGGATGAATTGTGGTTGTGGGAGGGTTAACATGGTGTCTTGTTTTAGGAATGTCACCAAGTTCTTGTCTCGTCATGGCTGAGCTGCTGAGCTGCTGAGCTGATGCTTTTTCGCCCTTGACGTAATGATTCGTCCTGTCGCAGACCTGCAGTGCAGCTCTGAGCGCCTAGGCACACCTCCCTTGTAGCACTATAATCACACCCTCCAGGGCTGGTGACAGAAGACAGAAGGGTAACCCCCGGGTATTTCTAGTACAGACGACGCGGCAACGCGTTGATCCGCTTCAATTGGAGGTACGGGGTACTCCGTACATACGGAGAACGTTTTCGCAAATCAAAGGGACTTGAATGAAGAAGCTGCTGGCTACAGCAAACCACGTATTCAACATCGAGCATATCTCAATAACGAAAAATCGCATCTTAGGTCCCTCAAGCATGGTCTTGCTGAAATGCAGGCCTACACTGAGCTCGCGGCTCCTACTGCCGTAACCCATTCGTTAACGCTGCCATTGACCTCTCCCACCGCCAACAACCTCGTCGTCGCAAAAGGATCCGTGCTCCAAATCTTTACGCCCAAAGCCGTCTCGGTAGAGCAGGAGCAAAACGATACATCGGTAAAGGAAGCTCAGTATGATCGACGGGTCAACGACGAAGATGGGTTGGAATCGTCCTTCTTGGGAGGGGAATCGATGCTCGTGCGGACCGACCGATCGCAAAACACCAAGCTTGTCCTCGTGGCCGAAATCCCCTTGGCCGGGACAGTGATTGGCCTTGCCAGGATCAAGGCCAAACAAACAGCTTCCGGCGGCGAAGCTCTTTTGCTCGCGTACAAGGCAGCCAAGCTGTGTCTCACCGAATGGGATCCGCAGACACATACTCTGGAAACAATCTCTCTGCATTACTACGAAAAAGACGATCTACAAGCAGCACCATGGGAGGTTTCGTTCAACGACTACGTCAACTATCTCCAAGCTGACCCCGGTAGTCGCTGTGCAGCGTTCATGTTTGGAGCCCGCAACATTGCTATTCTGCCATTCAAGCAGCCCGAGGGAGACTTGGAGATGGATGATTGGGATGAGGATCTGGATGGGCCGCGACCTGTCAAGGAGGAGAAAAGCACAGCCGTCGATGGAACCGGCGAAAATGTAGAAGAAGCAGCTTATACACCTTCATTCGTCCTCCGTCTTCCCCTCCTAGACCCGAGTCTACTTCACCCCGTGCACCTCGCTTTCCTTCATGAATATCGCGAGCCAACGTTCGGCATCTTGTCCGCGGGTCAACCTCCGTCCGTGTCCCTTGGTTCCAAGGACTACCTGACGTATAAGGTCTTTACTCTTGATCTGCAGCAGCGAGCCTCGACGACAATTCTATCTGTAACGGGTCTGCCCAGGGACTTGAAGAGGGTGATGCCTCTTCCTGCGCCCATTGGCGGTGCTCTTTTGATTGGTGAGAACGAGCTCATTCATGTTGACCAGTCCGGTAAGCCCAATGGGGTAGCTGTGAACCCTTTGACAAGGCAAATCTCGTCGTTTTCTCTCAGTGATCAGTCAGATCTGAATCTGAGGTTAGAGGGTTGTACCATCGGCCAATTATCGATAGAGCACGGCGAACTTCTTCTTATCCTTAACAACGGTCGTCTGGGGTTGGTGTCCTTCAAGATTGATGGCCGCACAGTATCTGGCTTGGAAATAAAAATGGTCTCTGCCGAATGCGGCGGGGATCTGATCAAGGATCGAGTCACATGTATCTCTAAACTCAACAAACACTCCTTATTTGTGGGCAGCGAGTCATGCGACTCCGTAGTCCTGGGCTGGACAAGAAGGCAATCACAAGAGAAGCGTAAGAAGCCTCGCTTCTTGGATGCCGATTTGGCACTCGAGGTAGATGAGCTTGATCTCGAAGACGAAGAGGATGACGACGATCTCTACGGAGAAGAATCGGCCTCGAAACCCGTCGATGTTACAAACGGGGTGCTCAAGTCGGGAGACTTGACCTTTGCCATCCACGACACCCTCCTGAGCCTTGCTCCCGTACGCGACTTTACACCGGGGAAGCCAGGGTATCAACCGGACAGCGAAGAATCTCAGCTCCAAAAGGGAGTGAGCTCGGAACTGCAGCTCGTGTGCGCCGTGGGACGTGGCAGGGCGGGGGCTTTGGCCATCATCAACCGCGAGATTCAACCCAAAGTTATCGGTCGATTTGAATTTCCCGAGGCTCGCGGTCTTTGGACCCTGTGCGTCAAAAAGCCGCTGCCCAAGAACTTGGGGCAAAACGCCCCTGTCGCGCAGGACTACGAAAACACTCCCCAGTACGACAAGTATATGATTGTAGCCAAAGTGGACCTCGATGGGTACGAGACGTCGGATGTGTACGCTCTCACGGCGGCAGGCTTCGAGACTCTTAAGGAAACAGAGTTTGAGCCTACCGCAGGGTTCACGGTAGAGGCGGGGACAATGGGGAAGCAGATGAGGATTATCCAGGTCTTAAAGTCGGAGGTGCGATGTTATGATGGCGGTAAGTCGGCCTAATATGTTGATGGACTTCCCAATGCTTATGATGTACAGATCTTGATCTCGCCCAGATCATTCCGATGCAAGACGAAGAGACGGGACAGGAATACAGGGTGCTCAGCGCGAGCATTGCCGATCCCTATCTATCATTGATTCGCGATGACGGCGGCGTATTTATTGCGTCTATTGATAGCAGCAACGAACTGGAAGAAATGGACAAGACTGACACAGCCTTGTCTTCCACCAAATGGGTAGCTGGTTGTCTCTATGCAGACTCCAAAGGCACATTCCAAAACAAACCGATTTCCAAGAACGTAGACACAGAGGAAAAGATCATGATGTTCCTGCTGAGCTCCACGGGAGCCTTGCATGTGAGTCTTCGCCTTAGAATGAGATGAGGATTCTGTCTAATGCTCTCAGGTATACGCTTTGCCAAATCTGTCGAAGCCAGTTTTCGTCGCCGAAGGACTGGTCTACATTCCACCCTACCTATCTACTGACAACACCGTCCGGAAAGGATCGCCAAAAGAAAATCTGACAGAAATTCTTGTGGCCGATCTTGGTGATGAGACATCTTCAACGCCGTATCTCATCGTAAGCGCCCTCGCGTCATACTTATCATACTTGGTCAAGATATTGTGCTGATCGTTTATAGCTGCGCCACGCCACTGATGATTTGACCCTTTACGAACCGATCAAACGCCCCGCAGAAGGGGGCGATGATTCCCTATCTTCGACACTCTGCTTCAAGAAGACGCCAAACGCAGCCCTTGCCAAGAGTCGCCGAGAGGTTCATTCAGACGACGATACATTCCAACCACGCTTTGTGCCGCTCAGGCGATGTTCAAACGTCGGCGGTTACAAAACTGTGTTCCTCCCTGGTCCGTCGCCCAGTTTTGTGCTCAAGGCAAGCAGCAGCGTCCCTCATGTCGTTGGCGTCCAGGGGGTGGGCGTACGCAGTATGAGTCCGTTCCATACGGAAGGCTGCGATCGAGGCTTCATCTATGCAGACGATATGGGTATCGCTCGCGTTACTCAGTTGGCGTCGGATACAAACCTGACGCAGTTTGGTGTATCCGTCAAAAAGGTTCCGATGGATGTCGACGTCCGACATATCGCCTTTCACCACCCTACCGGCACATATATTGCCGGTTGCTCCGCCCAGCACCCATTCGAGCTGCCGAGAGACGACGATTACCATAAAGAATGGGCGAAGGAGACTCTGTCATTTTATCCCACCAAGCCCCAAGGACAGCTTAAACTCGTTAGCCCCAAGACTTGGACAGTTATTAGCGAATTGGATCTTGAGCCCTGCGAGACAATCGAGAGCATGAAGACTCTCCACTTGGAAGTGTCGGAGGATACAAGAGAGCGGCGCATGCTGGTGGTTGTCGGATCGTCGTTGTCCAAGGGCGAAGATCTCCCTACCAGAGGTCGGATTCAGGCGCTTGATATCGTTACTGTTATTCCTGAGCCGGGGCGACCGGAAACCAACAAACGCCTCAAGCTCCTTGCCAAGGAAGATATACCCCGTGGCGGAATCACGTCCATCTCCTCCATTGGAACCCAAGGTCTCATGCTGGTTGCTCAAGGCCAAAAATGCATGGTTCGCGGGTTGAAGGAGGACGGCAGTATGCTTCCTGTCGCATTTCTAGACATGAACTGCCATGTATCCTCTATCCGGTCGCTTCATAAGTCTGGGTTGTGCCTCATAAGTGATGCCTTTAAAGGCGTATGGTTCGCGGGTTACACCGAGGAGCCCTATACATTCAAGGTACTGGGCAAGGGCGGAGCGAGGGTGGGAGCCGCCATGGCTGACTTTCTTCCTAATGGCGACGAGCTGGGGTTGGTTGTGATTGATACCGAGGGCGAGATGCATATTCTCGAATTCGACCCTGAGCGTAAGTAATTCTTTCATGGATATCATGCCATGCAGGCTAACTAACAATATGTTCCTTGCAGACCCAAAAACATTGCAAGGTAGTCTTTTGCTGCACCGCACAACCTTTAACCTGACCCCTAACGCGCCATCGCAAACACTACTGCTCCCCCATTCCGCCTCTCCCACAACCCGCCACATATTGCTCATGGCATCGCCGTCGGGAGCCATCGCGTCCCTGAGTCCCCTCCCGGATCTCTCGACGCACCGACGGCTCGCATCGGTGGCGACGCACCTGCACTCGTCGCTGCCGTCCAACCTGGGGCTCAACGCCAGGGCGCACCGCATGCCCGCGGATGCCAAGAATAGAAACAGCGTCGGCGTCGACAGCAACATGGGTCGCGGGGCCGGGGTGGTGGACGCGACGGTCCTAGCGAGGTGGACGGAGCTCGGCGTCGTCAGGAGGGCCGAGCTGGTGGGCAAGGGCGGGTTCGACGGCGTGAGCGAGCTGCGCAGGGAAGTCGGCAGCGTGCTGGGCTGGAGCGGGTTGGATTATTTCTAACGGTGGTTTGCCAATACAGCGTGTTGTACGGAGCACGTAACCAAACAGTTTTATTTCTGGGGTGATTCTATCAAATATGGTAATGAAAAACCAGCGTTCCATCTCTTAATCCTCTACCCTAGGCACCTGGTCGCCAATTTCTGATGTACATTTAACCCCCCATCCATCTACTGCCACTTGACCTCGGTGGTAACCATGAGCGGGTTGTCCCTAAGACTGACGGGCTTGAACTTGCGGTCGAGCTCCACGTAAGCCTCGTCGTCGATCATCTTAGCAAAGTGCCAGAGACTGGGGTACCACACCATGGCCGCGTCCTCCCACTCCTGCTTCCCCTGCTGATTCTGCGTCTGCCGCCCCGCCGCCGCCGCTGCGTCGCTTCCCTCGATGCCGTAGCCGAGCTGGATGCCCCTCCCGCCGTACGCGGGACCCAACTTCTCGATGAAGCCGCCGACGTAGCCCTCCTGGTATGTCCGCCGGCCGCCGTCGGGCTTGTAAGCGAGCAGGTTGAACATGACGACGGGGACGCGGTCGCCGGGGGGAAAGCCGCGGACGTAGTCAGCCGCGGAGATGGCGGTGGAGGACTTTGGCGCTCCGAGGGGACGGGATGGTTCGTTCAGGGTGAGACCGATGCCGGAGGGGGCGACGTAGGTGTTTAGGCCGGAGGGGTCGGCGGCGGACCAGCCGGACGGGAGGGGAGGGGCGAGCGGCTCAGTTGAGGATTCGATTTCGGCCATGGCGGCGCGGATGCCGGGGTGGACGGCGGGGTTCTCGGCGTGGACGGTCCAGGTCCTCGCGGTCAGGTCACGGATGGAAGGGGGGATGTCCCGGGTGGTAGCGACGAGGAGGTAGTCCCATTTGGTGATGGCGGGTTCGGAGTCCGGGCCGAGGAGGGAGGCGGTGTCGAGGCTCGGCTCGTGGAGCCAGTGGTGGGTGGCGCCGAGCCACTGGGGCTGGTCGGGGGCGGGGAGGGCACGGAGGGCGGAGAGGAAGGCTTGGGGGGTGGTGGAGGGGAGGAGGGAGATGAGGTGGAAGGATACGGGGGACATGGTGGTGGTTGATGGTGTGGTTTTGTTTGTTTTTGTTTGTGTGTGTTTATGTTTGTGTGTGCTATCGTTGTTGAGTGATGCTGTTTGGTGATTCTACATCATTATTCGGTCGGATGAGACGACTTATATATATACTTGTTTTCCCCTTTTTGACCCCGAACAAGGGCAGCATTGAGTATCATGATGTTTTCTTTTTCTGTTATGAGTCAGGCCGTGCCCTGTCCATCATTTTGCATAACCTCTTCCAAAAACAAAACATTATCCAAGCCTTCCTTTCACCCGTCTCAGCTGTACAACGTATTCTGGGCAGTAAACCCCGAAGTGCGCTTTTCACGATGGAGTCGCCTGCTGGCGTCAGCAAGCTTAACAGAGGACCACCCGATCCAACGACCGGAATCGCCCTTGCTTCCTGTGCGTGGAAGATAGTGTTGCGGCCGCTTAGGTCGTCATGACCGTGAATGTCAGGTTATTTTGCCGGAGATATCTTGGAGCAGAGAGGATATTTCCGGCTCCCCTTTTTGGGCCTTGAGTCTTGTGGACGGGGGTTGGGGAGAATGATTCCATACCCCTGCCGATCTGAGTCCACCCGTAAGGAGCACTCAGTAGTAGGGGGGGAGTCAGTACGCGGGGCCGGTCGGGGAGGTAATTTACTAGCGTCACGGCATCGGGGGGTCGGGGGTCGGGGGCGGACAGAAGGGGGAAGGGCAGGGTCGTCGAGACGGTACTCTGAAGATGGTGATGATGTGATGGAGAGTTCGTGCTCGACGCGTCGGTTACCTAAATCTGTAGTGATATATAATGCGTGGCTTTGTCCCGCAGTATTTGGTACCCTTTCCATCTCATTTATTCACATCTTGTGCTTCACTCGATGGTGCTACATATATTTGATACGAACTCGGTTTTTTCTAATGGATAAATATTTCCATCAAAGACTACTCCGTACTCAACGCAGTAGATACCTACTATATAAATACTATTCAATTCGCGCCAATCTCAATGCTTTGCAAACCGCGTAGTAGAACCCTTGACTCCCATCTTGATACCATGGACTCACTTCCGCATCTCCATGTCTCTGCACCGTCTCCCCTCATGTCTTGGCCACCGCATATCCAAAAAAAAAAAACCCCCCAGCAGGCGAGGGGTTTCATGGAGTGTCGCCCCCCTCCCCTCCCCGGGTTCCAAACTCTCGAGTTCTCAGCTATCCAACTTTTCTTTTCCTTATCTCGGGCTGGCATGCACCAAAACACATTTTGCAATCCAACTGCCGTCCGCCTGTCATAACCTTATCTCCCCTCCCCTCCTCCCCGCGCGCCTGGGCACTTTCCCCCCCCCGCAAACGAAAATCCGGATCAAGGTTCAAGGTCTCAAATGAACATGGTACATGTAAACATTCTGCAATTCTCCATTGCCTTTTTTTTTTACCATTCCACATGACGTTCCAAGCAGAATGCAAGACCCCCTCCTTCTTTTCTTGGAGGGGAACACATCTCTAAACGTCGGAGCGACTTGCTTGCTTGAGATTTAAAGACTTTGATGGATTTTGTTTAATCCCCTCGATTATCATCATTTCCTACTAACAATTTAATTCTTCCACTACCTCTTCTTATCGTTCCTGTTCTTCTTATTGTTGATCTTGTTCTCCCGAAGCAATGACGGAACACGCGCAGACGCTGGAGAGGCGCTTCTCCCCCTTCTCCCTCCTGTCGCTGGCCTTTGTCATATGCCAGTCCTGGCTGGGCTGGAGCGTTACCTTCCCCGTGGCCCTGTCGGCCGGCGGCGGGCCGGGCGTGTTTTACGGTTACCTGGTGTCCACCGCCGCCTGCGCCATCATAGGTATATGTGACCCTCCCTACTCAATATTGAACTCACGTCTCATTTATGGATATATGGATATATATATATACGTATTCATCGTCAATGATACATGTCAAACCAGACGCGGCATACAAATACTGACGAATTACTGTTCTTAGCCTGCGGCCTGGCCGAGCAGGCTTCCGCTTTCCCGACCAGCGGCGGCCAGTACCACGCCGCGTTCATGGTGGCGTCTCCGGGCACGAGGAGGGCGGCGTCCTTCTTCACGGGCGCCTTTGGCCTCATCGCCTGGGCTCTGCTCACCGTCTCCGCGACGATATACGTAGGTGAGTTCATTCCCCTACCCTGCCCATTCCCCACCCCCCCCCCCTTTTTTTTTTTGCTTTTCGGTTATTCTGAAATAGAGAACGGAATAAAAGAAAAAGGAAAAAGAGAAAGAGACAGGGACAGAAACACATATACACGTAAAGAGAGTTAAACAGAGACAGAGAAAGAAAAAGAAAAAGAAAAGGTCACGACTTGAAAAGACTGCTAACCACACCCTCAGCCCAAATCATCATGGCCCTCGCCTCCTTCTCCCACCCCGACTTCGTCCCCGCGCGCTGGCAGACGACGCTCGTCTTCTTCGCCGTGCAGGCCGCCTGCGCCGCCGTGCCGTGCTTCCTGGCCCGGCTCCTGCCGCGCCTCGAGACGTTCTGGTTCTGGTCCAGCATCCTCGGCGCCGGGGCCGGTCTCGTAGTGCTGCTGGTTACGGGGTGTAGTAAGAGCGGACGCGGCGACGCGCGGACCGTGTTCGTGGAGCACGAGAACCGGACGGGCTGGCCGGACGGGTTGGCCTTTCTGCTGGGCGTCGGGCAGGCCATGTACCCCTATCTCGGGATAGACGCGGCGACGCACATTTCAGAGGTTTTTTTTTTTCTGCCATCCACCCCGAACACCCACCATCCTTCCCAATCAGCCGGGATGAACCGTTTTGTTTGTTCTTGTAGGAGGAAGTACTTGCGCTGACAGACGGCGAAAACCCGCACAGGAAGTCCACCGACCGGAGCGCGTGGTCCCGCGTGTCATCGGCCTGACCATCCTCATAGGCTTCGTCACCGCCGTGCCCTTTGTCCTAGCCATCCTCCTCTCGGCCACGGACCTCGGCGCCGTGGCCGCCTCCCTCGTGCCCCTGCTGACCGCCTTCCACCAGGCCACGGGCAACCCCGCGGCGGCAAAATGCTACGTCGCCTGGGTGCTGGTCAACTACTTCGGCGCCTCCATGTCGTGCATGACCACCACGGGGCGGCTGGCCTGGTCCTTCGCGCGCGACGGCGGCCTGCCCTGGTCCCCGGCCCTGTCCGCCGTGCACCCGGCGCTGGGCATGCCCGTCCGCGCCACCGCCGCGTCGTGCGTCTTCTGCATGCTCTACGGGCTCATCTACATCGGATCCAGCGTCGCCTTCAACGGCTTCGTCGCCTCGGCCGTGCTGGCCATGCACGTCAGCTACGCCATCCCCCAGGCCACCGCCCTGGCCCGCGGCCGCCGCGACACGCTGCCCCCGGGGAGGCCCGTCGACCTGGGCCGCTTTGGGTGGTTCTGCAACGCTTTTACCGTCGGATGGGTCGCGCTGTACGCCGTGCTGTTCTGTTTTCCGCTGGGCCTGCCTGTCGAGGCCGGGGACATGAACTACGTTGGCGTCGTGGTGGTGGGCGTCGCGGTCGCCTTGTGCGGGATATGGTTTGTCGGGGGCAAGAGGGAGACTTATATCGGTCCTGTAGGTCGCCTTCTGTTTTTTCCTCCCTTCTTTTAGCTTTTTTTTTCTACCTCTTCTTCACCTTTTCCTTTTTGCCCCCCTTCTTTTCATGAATTTCAATTTCGCCGTTATAGCATGAAAAGTGAGGGCGTAGACTGACAGTCAACAGGCAGCAGATTTGGTGGCGGAAATGTCGAGGGCCTCGATGGACCAGGCCCGGTCAGACGGGATACGTGATGACGCCGATGTGCATGCAAGCAAGTAAACCAGGATTTTCTTCCAGCCATCGGCCCCCCTGGTATTGCATATGAAATACCGGTGAAGAAGGAGCCCATGTCTTTTATCGTGATAGAACAGGAAAAAGGAAACACTTTGCGATTTATACCCATCGCTTACGCCATAGAACACATATCTGGATATCGTTTACAGCTGGGAGCCATTACTGGATACGGTAACCAATACCGTCAGTCTTGTAGAACTTGTTCTCGAGGAACCCGTTCATGCTAAGTGGCTGGAATAAAGGCCCTGTACATGGACATGTTCCCCCAATCACAAATCCAAAACAAAAACAAAAAAACAAAACAAAAAAACAGAACTCATCATCCGAGAACGGACGATCTATCTCCCCAAAAGTATAACGCGGCTGTCGCTACGAGTAGAAATACAGAATGCGCTGGCCGTGCAGCAAATGTGGTTGTATCCCGTTTTTGAACGAGCTACAAGACGGACCTGGGACCTCGAGTTGGCAATTGGAGAAATTGGAGAGGGTGGGTAGTAGCTGCAACCCCTCGCAAGAGTTGGAGGTTGGGGAAGATGCGACCATCCTGTTCTACAATGGAATCTCGTACCCAACCAGTGGGTATGTTGAGCTGTCGGTGCCAATGGCAATGCCGAGACTGGCATTAGTGAATGATGCTGCTGCAGCGAGGCCGGGACGCACATTACAACATACACCGATACTGTCTAGTCATATCTTGTGGGTGGTCTTTTTGTCGATATTCACATGTTACTACACAAGAGGGATGGAGAGGAAGAGAGAGATGTGGAGAGAGATAGAGAGAGAGAAAGAGATGGAGACGTTGATCATCTGACGTAAAGCGTATTCGTATATTTGCCAATCCCCTTGATAGTCCCAAGTCAAACCGGACGTATGTCAATCACCAATGTACCGAAGTAGATAGGTTAAATACATTAATGGAATAACGGATAACCTATTACTACCAAGTTTATACGCCGGGATATATAGCCATCTTACTATTTACCAAAAGGGCAGATAAGTACGTCCGCGGTGCCTTGAGATCATAAGGAGGATAGCAGACCCATCTACAGCTGTCAAAGTCGCTCACAAAACCGTGTTTTTTTATTCTCCATTAATCCTCCAATACGTTAGTATTCCCTACCAATAACCAGTAATATAGCCCTTGCCCCAAGCCGATCAGCGTTTATTCTTCAACGTTCCATTCTCGACGTTCTAGATTCCCACCTCCGACTCACGTCCAATCGCTGAATACTCCCCGATTGCTAACAGAGCAAGGGTTCTCGGGCTTTACTCTCTGAAAGCCAACCTTCGGGCCCTCCCCCCGGACTCCCCCCACCTCCTTTGTCTCTATCCCGCCCCCTGTGTCCGTGGAGGCGGGTGGTCGAGGCATATCGAGTCCAGGGGTCACATCTCCTGTGGGACCCCTTGCCCTCGTCACTCCCCCCCGCCGAGAAACTGTGGCACTCAACATGGTAGCTCCAACATGGTACCAATAAACGTCGTTAACCATCCAATTGCCCATCGCCACCACCCTCATTCGACAAGAACAAAAAACACAAAAAGACCTTTACAACTACACAGTAAGAAAACCAGGGAAAATACCTAGAACATCATGCATCGATCCTTGTCCGCCATCTCCGCGTAGAATAATATATTGCTACGTAGCTCGGCTTGATAGGACGGGTGTACGGGGAAGAGAACATGGGCCGGGAAGAAGAAGGGGAGTGACGATCAACAAAACCACGGCACTCGGTAAGCTGCTCAGGTAAAGCAATTGGGATTGATCCACGGCTATACCCCGTATATCCCGTACACATATATAACTACAATATTCGTTATATATCCAGTACCTAGCAGGGTCCCCAAAACTCGTCACCTACTACTACTCCTACCACTCATCAAACCTCACCACCAAAACGCCCATCCAACCACAAAAAAAAGCACAAAAAACAAAGCAAAGCAAACACCACCACCACCACCACAATGTCCAACATCGGAGACCTCACCTCAAAAGTGGCCATCGTAACCGGCTCGTCCTCCGGCTTCGGCCGCGCCATAGCCCTGGCCTACGCCCGCGCCGGCGCCCTCGTCGTCTGCGCCGACAAGACGCCCGACCCTCCCCCGACGCCCCTCCTCCAGAACAGCGTCAAGGACGAGGACCTCACGACCCCGACCCACGACCTCATAAACGCCGAGTTTGCCTCCTCCTCAAAGGACAACGGGGTTCCCAAAGCCATCTACTCTAAAACAGATGTGACGCAGGAGGAAACGATCAAGGCCACCGTGGCCGCCGCCGTGGAAAAATACGGCAGACTAGATATTCTCGTCAACAACGCAGGTTTGTCCAACCCCTTCCCTTTCCTCCATTCCTCTTCTTCATCTCACTCCCCTTTGCTCCGCTTCCTCCCCTCCCCTACCCTCAACTACCAAAAGACAAAACTGACCAAGCATGTGCGTTTCCCTCCCTCAGGCGTCGTGAGCAACACCCAGTCCAAACACTACCAAGAGACCGGCTCCTTCGCCCGCTGCCACGAAGACACCCTCGACAACCTGGACCGCGACTGGTCCGTCAACGTCCGCGGCGTCTGGCTCTTCTGCCACCACGCCCTCAAGCAAATGCTCTCCCAAGCACCCCCTGCCGACAGCACCAGTACCAGCTCCGGTAGTGGCGGCGGCGCAGATCGCGGCTGGATCGTAAACATCGCCTCCGTCGCCTCCCTCGTCGGCCTGCCCGGCTACACAACCTACGCCTCCACCAAGGGCGCCGTCCTGCAGATGACGCGCTGCCTCGGCCTCGAGTACGCCCCCGACCGCGTCCACGTCAACTGCATCTGCCCCGGCTTCGCCGAGACCGGCATCCTCGAGCCCATGAAGGCCGTCTCGGGCGAAAAGGCCCTCGGCGACCTGCTCGTGTCCAGGACGCCCTGGGGCCGCACCGGCCGCGCACGCGAGATCGCCGACATGGCCGTCTTCCTGGCCGGGCCGGGGGCCAGCTGGAGCACGGGGCAGCCGTTTGTCGTCGATGGTGGCTACACTGCGCAGTGAATAAGGAAAGCAACACCACGGGAATCTGGGTCATGATGCTGGATAATGAGTAATCTGTCATAATTGATGTGTAGTCAACCCGTAATAAAAAAAGAAGAAGTCTGGTTCTCGCATGTAAACGCCAAAAAAAACCCCGACAAACCCCGCGATGAAAGCGCTGATGCGGTATAACACCCTCAAAGCTCTCAACAGTCCACCTCTTCTTACTTCTTAACTCCTAGACGCTTCTTCAAGCCCTCGCCGAATCTCTTTCCGGTACTGTTGCTCCTTCGAACCCCGTCGTCTACCCCAGGATACAGCAAGCCAGTAGCTTCAGCTGAACCTACGTTGCTCGCGCTACGCTGACGGCTTCGTGGTGAACGCATGCTGCCCATCTCGTATTCTTTAGGTGCCAGCAATGCTCCCTTCTTGAGGTCACGCTCTATCGTGTACGAGGGTTCACCCTTCCCCTTAAGGTCATCGGGATGATATTGCTATTCACTCGTTAGTTAAATTGCCAAATTGTGAGATAACTCAGAATGCACTTACCATGTCGCCCCAGCGCCTATAAGCGCCGCCAGCGGCATCTTTCTCCCGCATCAGATCAGCACCCTCTTCATACTCCATAACATCCCCACTCATATCACGGGCGCCATTGGGTATGAGGGCCGTCCCCTGGAGTGGGACATGTTTATTCAAGCTGTCGGCAATGAACTCGCGAGGCGTCGCTCGAATAGCCTCCATATTGGAGTCACGAACAGCTGCCAGAGGAGAGTACTTCTCTCGGAGATTGTTACTGGCGAGCGTAGCGTCGTAAGGGCCTCCGTGGTGGTAGGGCCCCCCAATGGTGTCAAGGTTGTCAATCGGGTCCGTGATAGAGGGCCTCGGGCGATGACCTTTTCCAGGAATAGAGCTGCGCTTGCGGTGATTCTTTTCGGCGGTGCGGCTCTCCTGCCGGAGGACATCAAGAGGTCTGTGAGACATATCGCCTGGGAATCGCTCGTCCAGAGAGCGATGGGGACGATGACCACGATTTCGAGTGCTAGGACTACTGATATGAGACTCCCCTGCTTCGGATATGTCAATCAACGGTGGGGTGTTGATATTTCTACTGGCTGGTGAGTTGCTACTCGTTGAGCGCCGGCGTGAACCTTGCTGACTGGCAGCCACTGAATGATACGATGGCGGGCGAGTGCTGGGAGGAGCTGGAGACAGTGGAGGGCTCCTTGAGCTGGGACTGGCCAATGAAGAAGGTTGGTTGGGGAGGTTCTGTTGATGGGAAGAACCGCGGTGTGAATTGCTTGGTGAAGGCCTATTGCCGCTGCCGCTGTTGTTGTTGCTGCTGCTGTTGCTGCCGCTACTATGTTGACGATGGCTGCTGCTTCTTCCTGAGGATTTCGCACCAGGCTGAAGTATGTACTTTTGTTCCTATAATTGATGATGATGATCAGAGGAAAGATCGATATCGGGGGGAAAAATGAGCAGTTGACAGTTATAAGCAAAAAAAGATAAGAGTGACGTTTTGGAAAAGATTCTCCAATTTGAAACAACTCCAGATTCTTCGTCAACAAGGAGGCGCTCTGCATCACCAGCACCAACTGTACGAAAGCACAAGCTTTTAGGCTTTGATGCGTGGGGACTGTGACGCAACACAGAGCCAAGCAACCAAGGTGCCGACTAGGCCTCGCGCGGTTGTGGGGGCTAACTGGGCCCTATTGGTAGGGATCGGCGGGCTGTCATCATTGAGGACAGTGCTCCGTGACCCGTACAGAATATTTGAGTGCCCAAGGGCCAGAAGCCTTCAAGCATTTCCAACTTTTGACACATTTATTTCCTTCCGCTTCGGAAAGTCGGATGCAATAAGAAAGAAGCCCGGGATCCTGCTGCAGGTCCTTGGTTATGCAGTGGCACCTTGGCCAAAAGGCTGTGGAACGCAAAAGGCTAAAGCAAGACCGGAGTCGGTACTCACCCATTCTCTATCCATGTCGGTAGCGTGAGGACTCATCGTGATTGTCGATCTAAGTGAAGGATTGGATTGTTGATATTTGCTGAAATGTCGTTGTTCAATCGATTACGGAGGATATGAGGGTTGCGTTCCGTTTTGGTCAAGAGATGCCGAACACTACAAACCGAGCTTCTCTCGAGATCTCAACACAAGGGATCAAGGGAGACACGCCTTCTTATGTCTCAAAACCCCATTGCCAAGCCGTGCAACAACGTACCCAACACCCTCCCAATCGCGGAGCTTCCCTTGCTAAGCTTCTGTCAAGTGCAAATGGATAGCCCCATCAAGAGTCCAGCCTGCAGATGCACTGGCACGAAAAAGGGATCATTCTGCTCAATAGTCAGACCAGACTACTGCGCTGGCGCTTTGTAGAGTGTGGGTGCATGCGCGTCCTCGTCAACAGAAACCCCCGGCTTTGCCGTTTTCTGACCACATCTAGATAAGCCACGCTGCAAAACGTCAGCCAACAAAGTCGCCGAAAGTTCCGCCAGCTTCTATTCGGGCGTATATGCTTCGCAAGTACTCCAAATAGTGAGAGCGAATGCCTAGATATTTTGTAAAATTGCAAAGGGTCAAGGGAGCCCAATTCGAGTTATTTTCATGCATCGCCGGCGCATGGCAGTGCAGCAGACCGTATGTAACAATATTTGGCAATAAACTAACTGTACTCCATACGGTGCACCAACGGGAATACAACACGCCGCCCAACCGTCACCTTAGAGAGACCTAACGTTGTTGCGCTTGAAACCATGGCCGGACGAGGCTGTGGCCCCTGGTCAGGCACACTTGCACCTTGAAGACGATGGTAGTCCGTACAGCCGCGCCTTGACACACGGCAGGGTCCGTGTTCCAGTGGCTGCTAAGCTTTGAGGCTTGGAGATATCACCATGTCAATTCCGGAGTCCGTATACCCATCGTCAATCACCGTCGAGGCCCCGGGAGGAGATGACTGTCAACGTCATTCTAGGACCTGCATTGCTCAGTAGACATTGATGAACCGCGCAGCTGCTCCATACTAAGAATCGTCTTGAACGAGTCGTGAAAAGGCAAAGGCCGGCATCAAGTCGAGCAACTATTAACCGCAGGTAGGCGTGCCGTTGCAAAACACTACGAGTTTTTTTTCTGGATCGTCGATCCCAGGCGCCATCTGCAGTGCTTTTTTTGGTCAACCGTCTGTTAGCCTCCACAGCAGCTTTTTTCTTGGAAAAAAATCAAAAGTGTTTTGGAATATTGAGCCCGCAACGTACGAACCACCTTCCACTCACTCCAGTACACAAGATGCTTCGTACTCCACTCGGAGCCAGCAGCACATCTACGTGCACGGTGCGAGCACCAGCAACTGTCGCGTGACATCATCCGCAACGAGGCAAGACACCATGCCGCTGGTCAACTACTCATCATCGGCGTCGGCGTCCGTAGAGTCCTTCAACGAGGAGGCGGAGAAGCCCCCTACTAAACGCCGTAAAGGCTCCGGTGATGCCGCCGGCGCACACACCGATGGTCCCAGAGCCACAAGCCATCTGCCGGCGGGTTCTGATCCAATGGCCCACGGATCGGACAAGCAGGCTGGAAAATCGACAGATGCTTCTGGCTCGTCCAGCTCTGATATGCCGCCGCTCCCTTCCAGCTTTTTTGACCTTTATGCATCAAATGCTCGCAACAGTGTCGTAGACGATCCAACTTTGCATCATGGTCGGAAGCGGCAAACGCCCCACATTGCGGGAAACTGGCCAACTCATCTATACATCGAATGTGAGTCCACGGCAGTCAGTGTACGGAGTATTGCGTCTCTGATTAACAATCCCGTGCTTCAGGGTTCCCGAACTCGAGCCAGCATGATCTACTAATCCAACTCATTCGTCAGACTGAGAGTGACCTCGAGGCCGAGGGTGTCAAGCTGCATAACTTCCTCCTTAGCGATCTCGGTGCCCCTCTACCGCTACACATAAGTCTATCACGACCCATCACTTTACATACCAACGACAAGGATGCCTTTCTCGAAAAAGTCACCACCGGAATCAAGAGTAGTGGTGTAAGACCATTCACGGTCACGCCTCGCGGACTCGCATGGTACAAATCACCAGACTCGGATCGTACGTTCTTGATTCTGAGAGTCACAAGTCAGCCAACAATGAACGACGCTGCCGCTCCCAATCCGGAACTCATGTCTTTACTAATCCGCTGCAACACGACCGTGGCAATATTTCACCAACCTACTTTGTATCAGAAAACGCACGTCGAGGCAGTCGGGACAGCTTTCCATATTTCTATCGGCTGGACATTTGATCTGCCGGGAGAAGAAGCATCTCTAAGGACGCTCAAGGTCTTTAAAGAAAAGGCCTTTGCCGACATGCGAAAGTGGGAAATCGAGGTGCCCGCTGTGAAAGTCAAGATTGGTAACGTCGTCAGCCATGTTCCTCTGACAGGGACACGAGCGGATGGCACTTCTTCAGATGGGACATGGACATTTGAGAGATAGCAAAGTGTAATAGCGCACGGACAGGCAGATATCCAACGACCAATCCCCAAGGCAGTCATATTGATACTTCGTATGCGACACCGAAAAAGTGCAATCTCGCGCGTAGCCTCTGAGTGCCAGAGATGGTCACCACGACTTGCGACTCGGTAGGTAACTTCCTATAATTCGTATGCTGTCTACTAGTTGGGTAGGAGCAAGTCATGGTCTAAAACATGATGTTTCCTCTTAATCGTATACGGCAAGTATAGAGGTAATTCCTAACGTCTTCCTTCCCGGAACAATCTTGGTGTGAGGAAGGTATGCAAAGGTTGATGCTTGCCTCACTAAGATCCCAAGACGTTCTGAATTTAGGAAGAATATGACTGAATACTAAGCTACCTAACACAGCCTTGCTCCTGGTAACTTTTGAATTTTCAGCGTGATTCATGATCATTGATGGGTCCTTGAATGTGCTACACAATAGGAGTGTGAACACCAGCCTTTGCACTTCATATTGTATTCTTTTGGCTTGACGTATTGTCGCAAATTGCGAAAGTTGCGAAAGTTGCGAAAATTATCTTAGCTATAGGGTGCAGGCTGGAAGTATTTGGGTACGGAGTTGAAGTTACTATGTACCTCAACTCACGTACTCCGTACTCCGTATCCTAGGTACCATCCTACCCTGGTCGATATCCCAAATACCCCACTAGAGTTTTACCACGGCATGCGGTCGGCCTCCGTTGTAGACACTGTCGCGGTTTCTCCTCCGCCTTTTCGCAAGGTCCTTGCTCACCTCTAATTCTCCCAACGCGCTCCTGTTCTTCTTCTTTATCTTCTTCATCTTCATCAACATCTTCTTTTTCTTTTCTACATATTTGTGTCTAATTCAAACAGTCTTCTTTAGACAATAGAAGGTGTTCTTTCCAGCAACACCGGCTTCTGCTTCGCCCCGCGTTTTAGCATAACAGTGCCATTCCTGCCGCTTTTTAGTCCATCATTTTCGGTCGACCCTCCGCCCGTTTTTTCTGCTCTCCGCAACCAAGCAAAACCAAGCAGAGTTTCGCTGCCCCGCGCTCGACCACCACCACACGCCTAACAGTGCCTTGACTGCGACCAAAACAAAACAAAACATCCTGCTTCGTACTGGCCAAAGTTTCGTGGCCGACACGACAATCGCCCCCCCCCCTTCCAGCGCTCCTATATCGCTTGTTAGCTCATCCTGAGAGCATTCATCAAGATGGATATCGATACGAGCCGTCGGAATAAGCAGCCTCGTGCTTTGACCGATTCCGAGCGCAAGCGCCTCGACGAGTTTGTTGATTCTATTCACTACTCATCCCGGTGAGTGCACGATAATTTGGGGACTAGTTTTAGCTATCTAGTACTAACTCTCTTCTCCTAAAAGATACTCGGACGACGAGTACGAATACCGACACGTGCAGCTCCCCAAGGCGATGTTAAAAGCGATCCCTAAAGAGTACCAGGACTCGTCTAAAGGGACACTTAAGCTATTGTGGGAGGAAGAATGGCGAGCTATTGGTATCACACAGGTGTGTAGTAGACCTTTTGGGCTGCTATTGAACTTTGACCTGACTGACATTGCTTCAGAGCTTGGGATGGGAGCATTATGAAGTGCACGAGCCTGAGCCGCACATTCTGCTTTTCAAGTATGTCTTGAAGCCGTCAACTCCTCAACAAACTAACATGTGTTTAGGCGCCCACGTAACTACCAACCTCCGCAGTGACCTCGATCCGCGAACAGTGTATACAATCACGCACCGACCAACCCGACGATAACGGTATGCGAGGTGCGCTAGACTGCCTTTGATGAATACTACGGTCCCTCTACATTCGATGGGCGATGGGCGGCCAGAAATACCCTTTGCTTCGATGTGCACCTGGCCTGTCATTGGGTTGTTGAAGCGCAAACTGGACGGAAGGCTTTACGATGGTGTTGATCTGTGCTTTTTGGGGAAGACTAGACTTTACAGGACCGGGGGAACTGAGGAAAAGTCAATAGATGTTGGAACCTTGGGCTATAAAGTCTATTGGGAGTTAGGGTTGCGCAGGATAATTGACAAAGCAAAACAAAGCAATTCCAGGTAGAAGGAATCAAGGTCTTTTCAGGCACGAGGGTTCTGTGTGATGCGTATAGCATGCGATTATCGTTGGTAGTCATGATTAGGCGTGTGCGGAGCTTGAGTTGGTGGTGCGTGCTCTGCGTGGTGCTTCGTAGTCTGGATGGAGAGGCTCCCTTGCGTTGGAGTTGGAAAGGACATGTCTAGAAATGACATAGAGGGGCCAACCCCGCCATGTGGTCCGAGACACGGACAACAAATAGTGGTCAATAGCTAAAATGTTCCGTTCTTGTCTCTCAATTAAAACCGGCGGCTTGCGTGGCGATCAATGGGAAGTAGTACGGAGTAGCAGTGGTGCGTATCGCGTCATGCTTGGAAATATGTTGCGCAAGACAGTGAATTGAAATAAATATAAAACCGGTTTGTGAAATCTAGGTTTTCTTTTTTTCTTTGGCCTCCCCTACTACATACCCGACTGATGGTACATAGTGGTCACAAGGAATTCCCCGTGCAGCCGAGCGCATCAGATCTGCTGTCGCCTAAAATAGCCGTGCCTGGAGACTGGGCAGCTAAAGTTTGAACGCCAGTTGGTAGAGTCTGTACCTGGGCATCGTCCATCGCATCCATCGCATCCACCGCATCCATTGGATCATTCTTCCATCATTGGATCGAGACTATTCGAGCAACATCCGCCTGTCCCGCCTCCAGACTCTCGTCGCTCTATTCCGTACCTACGGAGCATTAACCATGGGTACCTAGAAGGCTAAAGTCTATGTGCTAGCCCTTCGCCGCCACGCTGACCAATCTGCATCTCCTGTCAGCTTCTGCTAGAAACCATCTGGAAGCTGACGAGGTTTGATCGACAGTGATTCGCACCCTTCAAGAGGCCACCTTGCCTGAATTGGAAATCGGACCACAGTCTTCAACTTCCGACCTGGAATCTGGCCACTTTTAGTTTTACCAGTTTTACCAGTTTTGCCAGTTTTACCTTGGCTTGGTTTGCTTGGGTTGGCATTTGACGATTCGCATTGTGTGTGGCATTGCGAAACAAAAAGGTCGGGAAGTATATACAGCGTGGCATCTTCTTACTTTTTTTTTTTTTTACTTCTCCCTTGTGACCCATTTCCTGATTTTCTTCCTCCCCGAAAAGTCCCCCTTTTTACAGCAAGACTTTGTGCTGTCTTTTCCTTCTTCTTTTCTTTCTTTTTGACAGCTCAATTCTGTCCATGCTGCAGTCTTTGTGTACTCTGTCATAGACTCTTTATACAAACTTTTTGCTGGGAGTTGTTTTACTACCCGTCAGGCACCTGCTGCCGTTACCCCATCGGGAACAGTCATACACTTTCCGAACTTCAACTGCTACAGTCGTAAAGCTTCAATCGGAGGACCACAATCTTTCGCCATGAGGTCAGCCACACGGCTATTTTACTTATCAGTCTTTTCGCTATGGAGCCCAGCTATCGCAAGTAACGAATGCGCTGTACGACCCGATTATCCCTCTCTTTCTCTCCTTCTCCACCTCTTGCTGACCTGGCATCGCGACAGATTTCACCAAAAAGCATCGTCAGCGATGCTTGCGCTTCTTACGCCACACTGGATCGCCTCAATACCCGGGTCAAGCCCGCTGTCGATGATTTGACACAAACGACCGACTTCTTCTCACACTATCGCCTCAACCTCTTCAACAAAGCCTGTCCATTTTGGGATGACGATGGTGGCATTTGCGGCAACATAGGCTGTGCCGTTGAGACGCTGGATAATGAAGCGGATATCCCAGAGGTATGGCGCGCAAGCGAACTTTCCAAGCTTGTTGGCCCTCTGGCCGAACATCCGGGCAAAGTGGCACAGAAAGAGAACCCCAAAAGGCCGCTCCAAGGAAAACTGGGCGAAGGGGTTGGAGAGAGTTGTGTTGTCGAATACGATGATGAATGCGACGAGAGAGATTACTGTGTCCCGGAAGACGAAAGCGCCGCCTCCAAAGGCGACTATGTGAGCCTTCTCCGCAACCCGGAGCGATTCACCGGCTACGGAGGACACAGTGCTCACCAGCTATGGAACGCCATCTACCGCGAGAACTGTTTCCAGAAGAGCTCGTTCCCGCACTCGGCTAATTTAGGGTTCTCGTCTCCTCTCGGGCCTGCGGAGCAGGATTTCAAGCAGATTCTTGAGGGCGCCGCTCGCCAAGAACAGCGACTCCAGTATGCAGATGATCCTTTCGCCGCAGCTACTGCTTCTGCCACCTTTGAGCTTGACGAGCAATGCCTCGAGAAGCGTGTATTCTATCGTGTCATGTCGGGAATGCATGCAAGTATCAGCGCTCATCTATGCTGGGACTTTCTCAATCAGACTACGGGCCAATGGCAACCAAATAGCCAGTGTTATATTTCACGTTTACAGGAGCATCCGGATCGCATCAGCAATTTGTATTTCAACTATGCGCTCGTTACTCGCGCTGTAGCCAAATTGGGCCCTTTTCTGATGACTGGCGACTACACATTCTGCACCGGCGACCCGGCAGAGGATGCGGCTACACGTGCCAAGGTTCTCGGGGTGACGAAACGAGCGGCTGCTGCGCCTCCACTTTTCGATGAGAGCCTCATGTTCGTGAATGGCGAGGGGCCTTCTCTCAAGGAGGACTTTCGCAACCGATTCCGCAACGTTAGTAGACTAATGGACTGCGTTGGATGTGACAAGTGCCGCCTTTGGGGCAAGATCCAAACCTCTGGCTATGGGACTGCGCTCAAGGTACTCTTTGAGCTGGACAATAACTCGGAGGATATCCCCACCCTGAAGCGAACCGAGCTTGTCGCACTCTTCAACACCTATGCACGTGTCAGCGAGTCGCTTAGCGTCATAGGCAGATTCAACGCCATGCTTGCTGACGAAGAAGCATTCCGCATTGCCCTGAAGGAGGCCGAGCCGGTAGCCGTGCCGGCTGTGGAAACAGTGCAGGAGATGCGGGACATTGTCAAAGAAAAGGAGAGGAATCGGCAAAGAACGAAGGATATGAGCGTTGGTGAGCAGTTTATGCGAGAATTTTCTCTCATCTTCAAAGTCATCAAGTTTGTGGTCAAGAGTTGGTTTGGGTTTCCCAAGACAGTGTGAGTACCTATGGGCAGTGATATGCGCAACCCCATGGCATATAACTAACGGATGTGTTGTAGATGGATGATTTTCTATAGCGAGACGACCAGGCTCTTTCAGTTTTGGCTGGGAATGCCCGTGCAGGATAGAAGCTGGAAGTTTGTCTCCCCGGACGTCAATGCTGTTGTACGCGACGAGCTGTGAATGAGTATGGAATAGGGATGGCAAGGATTGAGAAGACGTTTGTGCATCACACTTGGCGTTTGGGCGTTTTGGATTAGCAGCGATGAGGTAAACATGGGTAATTGCATAGTTTGAAAATAGGGAATTAACCAGATTTTGATTCACATTGACGGTTGCAACACTGGCTGCGCCTTTGCTGAGAAGTAATGTTAGGATACAGTTGTGGATGGACAGCGAGGGACAGAGAACCCTCGATGGACTTTTATCATTTCTTTAACAACCAAGGTCTAGGGAGTAGGCCATTATCTAGCTGCGCCGAGTATTTCTCGGTAGACGTTTGTAGGCTCAAGTTCAAGGATAGCAAAGAGGAAGCTGTGACATTGTACATTGTAGGATTCATGATGGCAGATTTACGTGAGCAAAGTGGCTATATTACCACAAACCCTGGAGCTAATGAGAATTAATCTCGGCCTTTGACAAGTTGCCTGATATACGCCATGCTATGTACTCTGTACAGTCTGTCAGAGTCGTTTCCGTATTAACAACGGAGTTTCTCCGTTGATCTGACGCGCTCCTGACCCGCACTCGGCCGATTTTGACCGAACCGAAGCCCCGAGGACCGGAGTAATAGCCCCCTCTTCTTCTTGCTGGTATTTTCTCTTTTGAAAGCTGATTACTGTTTCCCTACTTTTTATTGGGCATCGTTTTATTCGGTGATATCGTATTTACCGCCCGGCTTCCGTTTCATGTGGCTGCGGGATTGATGAACTTGCCGTTTTTCCGTGCCAGTTGTATGCTTTTTGGCGTTGTGGAGAGAATTGTTAGCGATAGGATTGCGACGAGAGTAGGATGTATAAGTTGAGGACGGGCGGCGTTTACTCGGCTGGTAATGCGAGACAGCTCGTTGGTTCGGCTGTTTCCAAGGGTATTACCACCACCGCTACCAACAACACTACCAACACGATTAGAAGCAGCAGTAGCTCCTATATACAATCGATTAGAGGAGTAACTAGACTTGCACCTTGGCGGATGGTGACGCGGCGCGGGATGAATGCTCTTGCGACGGGAACGACGAGGCTGGCGGTGCTGCATCAGGCTATCGATCCTCCGGTCATTGATGGCGTGAGAAAGCCTGCTAAGCCGGGAGGTAAAAGACATTCTCTCCCCTTTCTTCTCCCTCTTGATTTAGAGGAGATGGCTAATCATATTCTTCGGTCCCGGGGGTTGGGGGTAACGACATGATAGGCTACCAAGACTCCGGCGCAGACATCGCGAGCTGTCTCAGGGCAAACAGCAGCAGCGGCAGCAGCAGATCGAGAATAGAAGTCATAACCCCGATGGCTGACCCCGATCCCCGCGGCCAGGCAGGGTGGACGTTCCCCGACACCGAGGAGGGGATACTGGAAGCTCTGGACAGGGGGGCGACGCACCTGTGGGCCAACACGATCCTCTTCGCGGCGCACCCGCTGCAGACGTCGGAGGAGATTGGCCGTCGGGCGGCTGCTGCCGGTGCAGGAGGCCTTGGAGTCGTGGGGCAGCCGCCGGCGCTGGTGGAACGGTACGACGACAAGAGGTGGGTGAACGACATGCTGCGCCGGCGAGCCGGGGAGGGCGAGCGCTTCACGCTGCCGCGGTCCTGGACGCTGTCCGCCGGCGACGGGGTGGGGGACTGGGAAGGGCACGTCGGGAGGCTGGATTTGCCGTACCCGGTTGTGGGTAAGCCGATACGCGGGCGGGGGAGCTACGGCGTCAAGGTGTGCCGCGACCGGGCGGAGCTGGTGAGCCATGTGAGGGGGCTGTTCGCGGAGGAGGAGGGGTCTGCGGGAGGTAGTATGTTGGTGGAGGAGTACCTGGGCGGGGAGGAGGCGACGGTGGCGGTCATGCCGCCCACGGATGCGGACCCGGCGTACCGCGCCCTGCCGGTGGTGACGAGGTTCAACCACCGCGACGGGATAGCGCCATACAGCGGGGAGGTGGCCGTCTCTGTCAACTCCAAGGCCGTGCTCTTCGGCGAGGGAGACGGTGGGGTGGGAGAGGCGGCGGCGTATGAGGAGGCGCAGAGGCAGTGCGAGCGCGTGGCCGCGGTGCTGGGCGTGACGGCGCCAATACGGATCGATGTGAGGCGGTTCAGCGAGGAGGCGGGCTCGCCGTTTGCGCTGTTTGATGTTAATATGAAGCCGGTAAGTGAGCCTTCTCTCTCTGTCTCTCTCTGTCTCTCTCTCTGTCTCTCTCTCTGTCTCTCTCTCTGTCTCTCTCTCTGTCTCTCTCTCTGGTTCCCAATCTGGTTCCCAATCTGGTATCCCTCTATTTTGCTCTCTTTCAATTCGTCATTTTCACATTTTTGTCATTCCTTTCCCCCTTTTTCTCTTCTACCTCCCCCCCCCCCTCTGCATTTCTTTTTGGTCTATTTCTTTAGTCTTGCGCTTTGGTGCTTATTTTCTTTGCTAACTCTGCGGGCTTTTGACAGAACATGACGGGCCCTGGGCGGCCGGGTCGCGACGAGCAGGCCAGCCTGGTGCTACTCGCGGCGCAGGCTCTCGGCTGGGACTACGCGCGGCTGCTCGAGACCATCGTGGGGACGGCGAACACCCTCGATGTTCTGAGGAGCAGGACGGCTTGCGAGTGAGGTCTGTTTGGGGATGAACATGCACGTACTGCGGGGGGAAAGGGATAGGGACACTGTAAGTCCACCGATACGTGTATGGTAAGTGTGCTGCTGGTTCCTGAAGATGGAAGAAGAAGAAAAGGAGGCAGTAGAAGATGTTGGAAACGTAGAGAATATATATATATATGCATTGTTTGTGTTGTTCATGTGCAACCGTCTATCAAAAACAACGGAGGATGGACCTATATACTAACCTCTCCATGGATATGCAGCTAAAAACAAATATTCATAACAAAGACGTCATTCGCTCCCCCTCCTCCTCTTCCTCTGAGCTCTCCCTCCCTCTAAGCAGTGCCGACCAACCAGCTGACATCGTCGAGGAAGGTGGCGGGGGTGTCAAAGTCGTTGAAGCCGCCGTTGGCGGCGATGTAGCCGAGGGAGTTGAAGTGGCGGATGTAGCGGGCGGAGTAGCTCCAGGAGCGGATGGTGGTGCCCTTGCCGTTGACGCCGGGCTGGGTGCAGTAGGTGGCGTCCTCGCCGAAGGCCTGGCTGCCGTCGGAGGGGTCGATGTAGAGCTGGTAGTTCTTGTGGCGGATGAAGCTGCCGGGGGTGTCGACGGACTCGAAGGAGAAGCAGCCGGCGTTACCAAGACCGGTACGGACGGTCCACTGGGCGTTGCCGGCAGAGGCGGCGACCTCCTGGGTGTTGACGGTCTCGCCGTCGTGGGCGAGGAGCCGGCTCGTGCAGCAGGCCGAGGTGGAGGTGAAGGTGACGGTGGACCCGACGGTCAGGGTGTCGCCGATGTTGAGGTCCGTCTCGGCGTAGCCGGCGGCGGCGATGTTGGCCTGCACCTTGGCGTCGGTGTCATCGGAGGGGTACCCGGACACCATGGCGCCCTCGTAAAAGGTGCCCTGGGAGCCGTGGCTGTTGTCGCCGCCGACGCCGAGGACGATGGCGCCCTCCTTGCGCATGGGGTTGTAGTTGCCCTGGGAGGACCGGGGCCCGTCGTAGATGGTCTTGATGGCGTCCGAGTTGCCGTCGCCGCTCTTGAGGGCCCAGTGGTTGCCCGAGTCGCCCTTGAGGTGGCCGGTGACGAAGCGCGTCGTCTGCACCGGGTTGTACGTCTGCTTGCCCTTCTCGCCGCCGGCGAAGAGGTAGTTCTCCAGGTCGGCCATGATCCAGGGGCCGTCGCCGTCGCCGGTGCCGCTCCAGCCGTCGCCCTTGCCGAAGTAGAGCGCCTCCATGCGGCCGTCGCCGACGCCCTCGCCGGGGGGGTCGATGTTGTCCGGCTCGGCGTTGCCGTAGTCGAAGCAGCACGCCGCGTCGTAGTGGGTGCCGTCGAAGACGGCGTACATGCCCTCGGGGTCGTCGTTGAGCGCGATGCCCTTGGCCTCGTTGTTACGGTAGCCCGTCATGGGCGAGCCGAACATACCGTACGCCCTCTTGCCGTTGAGCGTCACGGGCGCGCCGTACGCGCCGGCTAGGAAGTCGAAGCCGCCAGCCTCGGGACCGTCACCCGCGCTGCCGCCGGGGGCGCGCGTCAGGTGGTTCTCGTTGCCGGACTGGTCGTAGATGATGGAGATGCAGCACGTCTGGCCGTTGCAGAAGGAGTCCTGGTCGTCGACGTTGGCCACGCCGCCCGCCGACGACGTCGAGACGTCCTGCGTGGCCCCGTCGCCGCGGAGGAGCTGGTACAGGGGGCCGCTGTAGCCGCCGTAGAGGGCACGGGTCAGGCCGTGGGCGGCGACGCAGGGGGTGCCGCCGGCCTTGTAGATGTCGCAAGGGCCCTCGCCGCCGTCCCTCGCCACGACGGACGTGGTGAGGGGCTTGCCGTGGGCCAGGGAGCTCATGGTGGCAACACCCAGGGCTAGAGCCCGAGCGTTACTGCGGAAAACCATCTTTTTTTGGTTTTTTTTTGTGAAACGAGAATCCCTCCTATTTTTGTGAAAAGGCAGCACTGGAGTTTTGTTCAAGGCAGCGGTTGGAGAAGAATGGGAAAATCAGACTCGTCAGAGGGAGGATGTTGCTTCTTATAGACCACGATGGACACTAGACGTCGAATGGTTTCCAGACTAAATCCCGGCAAGAAGACGATGGCGACCTAGGGACATTCACACAACGCATCATGTATTCTTACGCCAAGGATTGGGGGCCCAGGAACACGTCGAAAACTCGTTCTAAAATCATGAGCTTGGCTGCTTACAGAATGTGAATGGCAGCTCGGCGGCAGCTCGGCAGCTGCAGCAGCTTCGATCCAGCTCGATATCACTCTATCTCTCTCTCATGTCAAGGAAGTGAGACATTAGCATGCCAACTTGGGGGTCCAAAGTTGAGACCTTTCCTCTCTTTCTCGTCATGCAACGATACATTCAAGCTTATGTCGTTGAGCCCCCCTCGCCTCCTCCACTTCCTCCTCCTCCTCCACCTCCCATACTATTGCCCGCTTGGGGCGGGGATTGCCTAATGGAGAAGGTTGGTGAAGATCCGCCTCGTTGCCGACCCCAATAGACTCGCACTCCCCAGACCCAGATATCCTGGGCAAGGCCACTCGCGAGCTCCGGACGGGAGTAATGAGGGGAAAACATGGGGGAGGGGGGTACGTGGTGAAGTGGAGGGGAGGGGGATGGGGAGGGGAAAGCAAACGTGAACACACCATATGGGTACGGCCTGTCCCACGTGCTAATTCTAATTCTCCGTGCTTGCGGTGCACCTCGGATGAGCACGCTTCTTTTGGCTGGGTTAGGTTGGGGAAACCCTCAGTGGGTAAAATGCCTCCCCTCTCCTCCCTCTGGCCTTTACGTTGGAACCAGATGGAATCCCTCCGTAATACTACATAGTACCATGAGCCATATGCCGCGTCTGAGAGGACACAAGCGTGTACGTTGATCTCTAGGCTATAATGGGTTTAACAAGGTAGCATATATCCATATCTACTTCGGCGGCATTCTCGTCGTGCCCCTTCACATGAAATCTCATTCGTTATAGTCGAAACCTGGAAACATGTGTCCATCACCATGAGAAACAAGAAAAAACACCAGCATGCCCCGGTTTATCTCTTAGTGGAATACTACGCAAGACCCTTCTGGGCAGGTCTTTTCACAAATAAGCAAGCCAAAGATGCCCAAAAACCAACCATGGGAGAATCCAGCAGAGCCGAGACTCGACTCTCGGAAAAGGCCTTATGTTTTCACCTCTTTGCTTTTTTGACCGTCACAAGCAAGCATGGATGACGTCTCGGCAAGCCCGATTTACAGATCAAGCGCGTTCTCGGTTCTTTAAAAACCGGAGCCAAAAGTCATATGCCCTACCACGAAAGCCTTTTCCCCATAACAGCTGCAACCTTTCCTAGTCAGGGAATCTGGGGGTCGCGGGGAAATCTCGACGCTAAATCGTCAAAAGTAGATTGGTGACACGGCAAAGTCGGCAAATAACTCGGGTGTCGGACGCAAGCCAAGACGCTTATACGGCATTGTCTTCTCTCTGTCCCTCTGTCTCTCTCTCTCTCTGTGTCCCTGTCTCTACCCCGTATACGTATTGGCGTGTAGTAGTGTAGTTGGATTCCCCTCAGTCATCCGAGACACCAAGGGCATTGTATGCCATGGCCTCGAATCTTGGATACTAGGCTCGACGCGGGAAGCCGTAAAGCCTCAAGTTAGGGGCAAGTGTAGGATGTAGTACGGAGCATTACCCCGTTGCCATCCTCCCCCTCCCTCCCCCTTCAAAAACCCATCGTCAGATGTTCTTCCTATACATCCTACCAAGCGCTTCAAAACCTCCATACTACCACGGAATACTCCGTACTAGCTTTTTGTAGTCATCACGCTGTGTCAAGGCAATATGAGCTATCAATGATCTACCGACCCCATGCCCTGAAGGCACTAATTGGATCGCCCTTAAGTCCGAATACCGAACCCACGACCACGAAGTAGGTATGTACTCAGTAGTGCCAGGTAGGGCCTCCAACGGCTTTTTGAGAACTTTAGTCAACCCCGATCGACCTATGCTGCTGAGCCGTGTCCTACGGGATCCCCTCTGGAGATAGGGCAAAACCTCTTTCGCTTTAAAATAATTAGGGGTCCTGGGGGGCCCGTGCTGCGTTGAGTCGCGAGGGGCCTCGCTGGAGCTGGGGAAGAAGAGCAACAAAAAACAATGAGGACCTACCCCGATGCTTTGGTAAGAAGTCTGCAAAGGTCTCGCATGCCGGCATTGTGTTGGAAGAATTGTAGAGTATTTGTTTAGTAGAGGCCTTGAAATACTTTTGCGATTCTGTTGTTCCAAATGAAAGCCGTGCGTGTAATGACTTGATTGATAAATACAGAAGTAAACGAAACTAAGCAGGTCAAATTTGAGATGGTTGCACCCTTTTCCATTGATGCGTGAAATATCCATAACTGTCCATGAATGCACGGTCTCCATGTTATTTCCTTGACAGCATTTTTTTCCAACCTCCCCCCCAATATATACTCCGTACACTCCGGATACATACATACATACATATATATATATATACATACATATTGAAATGTGGCGTACCCGTTCAGTATATCGCAAAAACACAAACGCATGACTAGTTCACGATATTTAGCAATCAATGTCTCAGAGGCCACGCCCCCTCCCAGCCGCCGCACGGGAGCTAGCATTCGTATTAGCCAGTAATTACTTTGCCGAGCCCGCGCCGGCAATGAATCAACTTGCATGTATAAAGACTTCTCGGGGGTCACACGCCATTTCGGATATGTAGGAGGCATGCTCTGTACACACGCCGTCTCCCAGCTTGCACATGTACACAGGCCGAACGCCAGCTTGAGGGGAATCTTCTTCTTGACGGCATATAATAAGCGGACAGAGATTGTGTTCTCTAGGAGATAATAGCCGTAGCTCATGCGCGCGCACATGACTTGAACCTGGACCATGAGGCCCGCCAAGACTTTTTCTTACCCGCGGTGCGCCTCGCCGCCAAATAGATTTTACGGAAGTTTTGCGGCACGTCTCCTTTCTATCGATGATATTCCTATTCCGCTTTTCGAGCTAGTTTCCTCGAGGCACTTGTGCATCCTTTCACCGAGAATCCCTGGGTAAAGGCGGTCCTTTTTTTGTTTTTGGGTTTGTTTATTTATTCATCGGTACTACCATATCAGGATTTAATGCATCGGACCTTCTATATTTGAAAGCGGCAGCGGAGTTGTGCTCAGACGTTTGCCGCAGTGTGCCCAGCCCTCATATATAGCAGGTTTCATATTCAATATCATGTTTGTAATTTCGCCCATAAATAAGGAGCTTGCAGTCAAAAGGGGCTGGACACGCGAACCCACGGCACGCCATTCCGTTTAACACCGAATGCAACTAGGCAAGATGGATTGTGTTACAAAACATTATATAGTTCAACTTCCTATCGACTTCAAGCGAAAAAAAACGAGCCGCCGCAGACGAAACAAGGAAAATCTTTTATTTCAGAATGAAAAGTAGGGATTAATCATAAATGCATATGGAAGAAAAAGAATAAAAAAGTAGCAATATGAAACGGGGTCAATTTGGGGGAATTATCTCTTGCCATCGCCCTCCCATCTTCAAACTCAGACTTTTCTCCTTTCTGCTTTCCTGTCAACCGGCCGCGGCTGATGTTCACGCGCAGAAATTGGCTGTAGTCATCACTGTTCGAGCACATGTAGCGACTAACGGTCGGACCTGACCACATCTGAGGACAATTTCCAGAGCTGGGGGATGGGCCATGGTTATATAGCTCTAATGTGTAGGTATGTACACGCGAAGTAAACGTGTCATATGAAGAGACCACGTAAATATATCGTCAACTTAAACCTTCTTTTACTACGAGCTGAAGGTTTCGCATTGTATTTATTAGACCTTGATGAAGCAGGCTCACAGAGCTCCAGAAATATAGGTTTTAGAGAGCAATCTCTACAGGAACAGGTAAGAGGAAGAAGAAACGACTTGACTGGTTATCTGATGAACGGGCCCCGTTTTTCCCCCAACTTTGATCGCACAGGAGGCGAGTGATTCAATATTTTCTAGCCCACTGGAGTTACTGCTTCATGGGCACCTTTGGCCGGATTTACTTGCATGTACCAAGACGGTCAAAATTTTACGTTTGCTCAAGACGCGCACGACTTCAATGCCGGGCCTATGAAGTGATCTTATGTCACTAGAGCTCAGGGTATCGAGTGCAACTCTGTGCCTAATTACAGTTGGAAAATAGGGGAAATCATGTTAAAACTACGGGAGTACTTCGTACATCTTTTTTTGGCGTTGGAGGGAAGAAATACGGAAGAAGCCATGATTTGACTAGCACTTTAGAAAAAAATAATACTCCTCGGAACTAGATAAGATGTGTCTTTATTGGAAGAATAAACGATGCCGACTACACTGACAATCCAAAGTGGCCCCTTTACAGAGGCTGGAAGCTTTCATCTCCAAGCCCCGTGCGGAGTGAAAAGGATGAAAGAAATCATGGTGCTCGACCTCTTCTCCATCTCGCATCTTCTTCTTCTCTGTCCGAAGAAGAGAAAAGGCAAAGGAAAGGTGGAGAGGAAAGCAGACAGAAGGCGTCGGAGGAAAGGCAAAGAATGAAGTAAATAGAGGAAGTTCACCAAAAGCCGAATAAAATAGGTTTGATACATATCGTGCTGGGCATACGGAGTAGTAGTCAAGTTCTCACATACACACTGGTGACCGCGGGGTAGGTTGGGGTAGAAGTAAGATGTGACACAGCTGCCCTATGCCAAAGCACGCGTACTGGTGATAACGTGGCCACTAAGCCTAAGATAAACAACCTACCGTGAGCAGATCGGAACCTTGGTGACGCGCACAATTTGTCCAACAAAAAAGTCCCAGGTCAAGGAAATACTTTGACTTGGAAATGTGAATGGGCTTCATCTTTATCCGTCGTGTTGAATATAGACTGATAGGACGCGAAGCCTGACAGCTCCTTTGACTGTGTTGACGGCTTGGGACAACAATATGGACATGTAGCATACTAGGCAACCCCAATAATCATTCGGCAAACCAACAGTGCGCGCGAGTACTCCTCACTCGTAACAGGTTCTAGAAACTTCCTGTCCATGCAAACTAGACCGGTGCGTCATAAGACGGTGATGGCAAGCCTATCTATACTAGGCCGACGCGTTTCCTTGATTCACCTCACTGGAAAACAATCGCCCTGTCTCTCATTGCCCGCGAGTGATTGGCCCTTGATCGGCCATACGCTTCAGCTGTGGCTCAGGTCGGTTGTCTCACAAAAGCTGGGCCCCGGCAACCGGGTCATCGAGGTCTTGATTTTCTCCAGCTGGCCAAGGCTTTAGAGATGTATCTAACCCCGCTATTTCAAGCACCTGGGCATCGAAGCTTTTGCTACATCCAAGTATACCTACAACAGCAGCGTAGATGATGTAACGCTACATAAATACGGAGGGATGGCGATGAAGGATACCTCCATCATTAGACTAATATGGCGGATAAAAAAGTATCTGCTAACCGCTGTTGATTAGGAACTACTTGGTAGACCTACCTCGTTGGCCATGTCATATTCAGGGCCTCGGGCGATTTTCAGGGGGAGTTTCGGAGCTATCGCGACGCGACGAGACTTTTTAATACACTGCCATAAAAATGCACATTCACGTACGCAAGTCCCCACGTAGAGTACACACACACATGGTCGCCTAGTTTTTGTCCGGTGGCTGAGCCAACAACGACTCCTCGTTGGCAACGAGAAGTCGCGCCAAGGAAAAAGGTGCGGCGCTGCGCATACTCGAAGGTGTACTGTTACGGAAGCCTGGGGACCTGACCTTGACCCTTGGCAGCTTTCTCGAACTCTTCCACGTTTGTGTCCAAGGTAAAACAAGGAAAACAAGAATGGCATTGCGTGTCCTCCCGTCTAGAACATCGAGACTCCTGCGAAGTTGGGGCGAAGGGCTTTCCAGCTTTGCCACAGCCATTGCCATTCGTTCATGGGCCATCACGTCATGCGCGCTCAGCTCTGCAAAAGCAGCAAAGTGAGTGGACCGGAGCTTGGACCTATAGGACCTTCTCCAAGCCATCCGAAGCGCGCTGGACGTATCATGGCATATATAGACACACACAGATATATATACGTATATATAGCCACCACAACGTACGTAATCATGCTTAGACAAAATGTCTGTGCTCTGCCGGCCGCGTCCTAGCAAGGTCGTGCTTGGACGCTTGACTGAGGCTGCGTGTAGTTTGACGTACCGGATGGAGGGCAATGTTGGGTGATATAGTGATATCAGTGGCCTGTGTGACTTAATATGTTTATTTAATGGAGAAAAACCCCACGTATACTCTATACGGTGGATGCAACTTGCACACATTCATCAGGCACAGAGGCAACTCCTCGCAACGCCCTACCCGAGTCGTGATAACATCCGTCACCTCGGGACAAGCCACCCTGATCGCCTGATCATCCATCTCCATCGATACCAAAATGGAGGTCCTGGGTGCTATAGCAAGTGTTGGCACGATCCTCGGCGGAACCCAAAAGGCTTTCAACTTCCTCAGATCGATTCCTGAGATTGGAAGCGACTGGGCGAACCTTAATGATGAAGTAAGCTCTGCTCGTCCCCTTCATTATCAGCTGGCACCGTGACAGGAGGGCTGGGCTACGTGCCACCTGCGGCCCCTGAAATCCCCCGCCAAAGATGTCTAATAGCGATCCTAGATCAACACCGTCGCGCAGCTGGTCAAGGCAGCCCAGAACCAGTGGCCTGTAGACGGACCCATCCATCCGCACACAGAGCTGTGCTACGCATCACTCAACCAGATCAGCCGCATCATGGACGACCTGAAGGATCTGTCCGACCAAACCTCTCGTCTGATCCATACCTCGAGTTCCGGTAAGAGGACGTACAAGGCCAGGAAAGGGAAGTGGATGTACCTGAGACAGGATATAACCAACATACATACCCGGCTCCGCAACGCGAAAGATAATTTCAGCATGGCCATCAACCTGGCTAACAACTTGGCCGGAAGGTACGTAATAACAAAAACCTTTTTTAAGCCAACTGAACTTATCTCGTATCTGTGGGAACAGACATAACCATACTGCTACCACTCAAACCTTGCAAATAATCATGACCGGTATCCGAGCTATGAACACTCAGATGACTATCGGTCAAGAGATATCCCAGCAAGTGCAACAGCAAACCTTGCATGCCGTCCAAAGCCAGGCCATCGATAACGGCCGCACTCGCCAAGCGTGGGGACGAAAGGGTCTTACCAGCCAGAGATCAACCTTCTTGAGCGAAGGGTTGGAAACTTCCGCCAGACAGAAAAGAATAGTCGCAGCGAGACGCTCGGGCGTGTGCCTGAACCCATGGATCTGCCAGCGCTTCAGGACAGGCGGGTTCCCTTGGCCTGGCTGCGACCGGGAGCAGTGCCGGCGCATAGGCATGTCGCAGGAAGCCTCCTGGGGACTCAACCTGCCGCACCTGCTCGCGGGCTACCGGGTCTCCATGTCCATCTCGGCCCAGCTCCGGCCGCAGCGCGTCATGGCCCCGTTCGACCTCCGCATCGTCATCATCATGAGCAAGCACCCGGATAGGGGCATGATACTGCCGCACTGCCACGAGCTTCACCCCTCGGATGTTTATGACAACGGGCGCAGTGCTTTAGGTGTATGGATTCCAGTTTGCTTTACATAGTCAAGGGAGTCAGGGGTACTACGTCAATAAGGGCGGAGCTTGCTGACGAGGCCCGAAATTCACCATCTAGTGTGCGCTCCACCACCGGAACTTTATCGTGCTTGAGATTTTGATTTCGCTGTGGGAAAACTACCTGCATCGGCATGGGGTCGATAGGTATGTGCGTCAAGAAGGCGGCTGAACCCGCTGCATGACCAAGAAGACGCTGATGAGGGGATACAACAGGAGACTTTTCTTCGGAGCCAATCAGCTTCTGGAGGACTCCCAAACCACCGAGCACGAAGAACATATATTGAAGAAGCTCATCAGCTACATGGACGATGACGTGCATGTGGCTGCAACACCTCTCCACCGCGCCATTGAAGATGAAGACATGTATGCCGTGCTCGAAGCTCTATGCGCTGAGCCATCGTCGGTAAACGTACCCAACCTGAAAGGAGAACCGCCGATACATCTCGCTGTCCGCGCCGAGTCCGAGTCCGTGCCGATGCTGCTCGCCCTCAAGGGTGCCCAAGTCGACATCAGCAAGCGGGACGCAAACGAGCGGACGCCGCTGATGAGTGCGGCTCTGGCGGGCAACGTCGAGGCCGTCGTCTGGCTCATGCAGCAACAACCAGCCGCTCACCAGGATCGGGATATCGACGGAAACTCGGCTCTGCATCTCGCGGCCATGTCGGAGGCCTCATCATCCGTCGAAGTAATAGCGAAGCTTCTTGAAGAAGACGCCCATCATTCCCCGCGCAACCGCACCCGAAGCGTGCCGCTGCATCGTCTCAGGCTCTGCCAGGCCGACTACTCCATCTGCCAACGAAAGATTGCGCTCCTGCTAGAAGCGGGCGCCGACATAGACGCCCGCGACAAGCTGGAGCGGACGCCGCTCATGGACGCGCTGCTCGTGCAGAACACCGCCGTCACCCGCGCCCTCATCGACGCGGGCGCCCCCATCGACAGCGTGGACTGCTTCGGCGGCGGCGCCCTGCACGAGGTGGCCTTCCGCTGCGCGGCGGGTACGCTGCGCGAGCTATCCGAGCACGAGACGTTCTGCCGGGCGGGCGTCGACGTCCTCGCCGCCGACAGCGGGGGGCACTCCCCCTGGGACTGCTTCGTCTACTCGCTGCAGGTGCCGACGGAGGCGGTCTCCAGGCTCGGACACGCGAGCGAGGACAGGTGCCGCGCGTTTGAGGGCTTCTACGTCCAGGTCCGGGATTTCCAGATCCGGAGCGACATCGACGCCCTGGCACGGGTCAGAGCCATGCTCCGTGCCAAAGACGACGACGGGGCCTCCAGGGAACTGTCGGCTCTTGCGGCGCACAAGGAGCCGCGCGAGCTCTGGGCGACGGGCGTGGTGATGCAGACTCTGCGCTCCATTAATTTGCTGATACGCCAGGGGGACGCGGACGACGCAGGGGAAGCGTTAGAGGAGCAGATGGAACTGCTGAGAGAAGAGCAGGGCAAGTCGCCGTGGGCTTACCAGTCAATCTGGTGGCGCGAGCGTCCGTCAGAGATAGGCCCATCGGAGGAATGCTGGCAGCGGCAGGCAGATCTTGCGAGGCAAATGCGACGGGCAGGCCTCGAAAGATGGAGGAGGACCTTCACGGAGGACTTGGAGACTAGTTCTGGCGGCTCAGATTGGGATACCGTTGACGAGGATTCGCCGTAGTGACAGTCTTTTCTAAAGACCGGTTCGATTCTGAAATACCATTAGACTTTATCAACTGTGCTACCTCCGGCGCGTGTAGTCTTGTACAATCTTGTTACCAACTACCAACGTACCTTGAAGCGGCTAAAAGGCTCCTAAAGTTTCTTCAACCTAGTATAAACCACTCTTGACGCTGCCTTGGTCGTCTATTGAGGTGACGTCAAGGGGAGCTGGATAAGACTGTGTTCAGCTGGAGGTAGGCTGCTAGGAGGGAACAAGCTCTCGAACGTGCTTTTACGATCATCCATCGTAATACTCCACACGATATAACGAGCCAATTTGTCTTTGAGAGTTCCATCTAGCAGTATCTTAGGTTGCCAACCTTGAATACCTCCCTCCACTCGTGCCAAAATTTTCTGGCGTCGCGTGCACTTCTAAACCCATAGATATTACCGGCGCCAATACTTGTTATATATGCTGTACCGCACGGTCGGTTGGGAAGTATATTAGCTCTTTCTAGATGTTTCTGAAAAGAACCGGCACAGATAAAATGTTGTCCATGTCAGTCAGTCATATAAAGTTCGTAACGGGTTTTTAAGTATTTGCTTCTATGGCTTCATGATGAGAACATCATGTTGCGCCAGTGATCTTCTTGAGAAACTGAGTTTTCCAATGGCAACTTCGACAGGCACTGCGATGAGTTGAAGCCATAGAGTTTGGGAGGAGAGGTCCATTATGTACTTATGTAATTGGCCGGTCTGCACGTGGTCCGGGGACACATCCTATGCCTCGACTTTGTGATTGAAAAAATAATAAAATAAACGAGGTACGTTTTACGTGTATATACTATAGTAGGGGTGAAAACTATCACACACGACCATACCTAGTAAAAAATACGATATCCCGTCTAGTTCTTTTCTGGGGATCAATGACTTCTGATTCAGGATGCCTTGGCCTCCAAAAATAGCAGTCATGCCCTTCAATCTCAAATGTCATGACTCTTAATCATTGGTGCACATGGCTTTGATTAAAGAACGTCCTCAATGAATGACATGACTGGCGAGGTCACGTAACTGATTGGAACGGACTTCTTCCGCTTTTTTAAATTGTGCGATTAGCCATTTTAGAAAAAAACACCGCCTTTTCTGTATACATTGGCCTGGTTTCCTGCTTTAACTGGGTCAGATCCGGGTGGGTTGCTTGCAAGCATCACTACTTGACCTCATCGGATATCTTAGTCATGTATCTCTAGATGAAGACAAAGTCCGGAAACACTTAGGAGGGGCCGGTGCCTAGCTCCCTTTTCCTCTTCACAGGAACAACACAATCTTAGACCGTCAGCTCTCTACACAGTCGGTAGTAAGTTAACACTTATGATTGGTCCAAGGCAACACCACTGATGAGTGAGTTGACGCTCCCCTATAGTCAGGAACCAAACAGTGCTTAAATGAGCATGGAGACTAGTGAAGGATCACTTCATCAGGTTAAGCGGGTTGAAGCCTGGAAAAGCGCCCCCTTACTATCTTGTCGCTGGGTACGAGAGTGCTTTGGAACCTGGAATGTTCAGGCGACGAGAAGAGTGGGAGGGAGGGAAGACATTTTTCGCCAGTGAGTGTTGGACGATGTTTGTGGTGAAGCTGGTCGATATTATGGACTGGTTAAATTCTAAGGAGAGTCCAAAACTGCGTGAAGTCCATGGCCCGCTAATGACCTTTGCCGCGAAACTCGAGGGGCAATGGAAGGTGCAATTCGACTAGCAGAAGTTCTCTCCTGCTACGGCCACATAGCATGAGGCATGGCAGTTGAGTATTGGGGCCTTAAAGCAGCCCTCAATGCCGACTACACGCGCAGAATGGGGGACATGGCAAGGAGGTCTAACTACGACGTATGCGGGCAGTATCGGGATTCGAACTATATCTGCTGTTGGACTGGCCTAGTTGGGCTTGATCCGAATCCTGTTTGCTTTGTCGACTTGATGTGGCCTCTTTTTTTAGCCAAAGGCTAATACCCCATCCAGCAGAAATTCTCTGGGAATTAGAAGTTGGCATGGTCTTGTCTAGCCACCTCACTGGCTATAAAGAATTTAGAACGGCGAAATGGACTAGAGGCGACATGTGCGAACGATTTGGCTTTGTATATGGAGAAGGCGTTATATGATCTTGTGGTAGTACCACATGCGACAAAGGCTGCTAGCTCTTGTCTTGACCAGGCGGTGAGAAAGAGGCAGAATGACATATATAATTAAGTGCACAAATATTTTAAATATGTGAATGGATAAATGTCTACATTGTAGTACCATATAGCCTCCAGCAGCATAACGTCCATTAAATCAACGTATCGGAGCGCGTATCAGATGCTCGAGCATCAACCGCTAGTACAGCAGCCACCCAAGTGCTCATACAACTAAACAAGTTGAACACGGCCCCACGCTCGACAAGGATTTCGGGGGATTCATTTCGGCAGCCATCGCCGACAGAATGCACTATTGGGCATCCGTCGAACCGCTGAATGCAAACTTCGTCACTACATTTTTATACTATCTGCTATGCGATGGGTACTGAAAGATGTTGCTCTGTCCTTATCAGTTAAGTGTTTGGAATGGCTCCCGCTCGTAAAAGAATGTTGATGACTCTTGTATGTCCGTATGCAATAGCCCAAGATAACACAGTTCGTCCGTTGCGATCACGTTTCTCGATCTGAACTTGTTTGCTGTCAATAAGGGCTTGGACTGTATCCGGAGAGTCTGTCTGGATAGCCCATGCCAGCGGTGTCCATCCATCGATGTCTTCAGCATCTACCCCTGGGCATTTTCTGTCGAGAAGTTTCTCGACAACCTTAATGTGACCACCGGCGCAGGCCCACGAAACTGCATTTCTTTTGTCGTTGTCAGAACTCTTTACATTCACCGATGCATTGCTGAGGAGCAGCTCGATTGTATCGACCTGACCGTTTCCAGCTGCCCAGGAGAGAGGCGATCTTCCCTTGTTGTCCGTGATGTTGACATCGAGGTCAGAGAATTTGAGCAAAGCATTTAAAACGTCAGGCTTACCATCTCCTGCGGCCCATGAAACGGCAGTGCGGCCCAACTTATCTCTATGGTTGATGTCCACATTGCGACATCGTGTTAACATTAACATCGTAGACTGATGCCCGCCTTCTGCTGCCCAAAGGAAAGGGGTGGCTCCTGAATAGTCTGGTGCATGCTCGTTACAAGCTTGGTAGCTCAATAAATGTTTAACGATATCATTATAACCCCCACCGCATGCAAATGAGAGAGCAGTCCTCCCATTTCGTCCTGGCATATTTATGTCTGTCTGTCTGTCTGCCAATAGACTGCGAACACATGATAAATTGCCTTGCTCACATGCACTTGTGAGGGCGGTCTGTCTTTCCAGTTCCTTAGAATTAGGATTTGCACCAGCACGGAGTGTAGATGCAACGATGCGGTCGTGACCAAGCCGGGATGCCCAATAAAGACTTCGGTTTTTGGTGGCTTGAGATACCTCGCAGTGACTAAGTAGCTCTTGCAAGATGGTATCCGAGTTGAATTGTGAAGCCAAAACAACACGATCCTGGCCAAAAGCATCGTCATCCAACGGTACCACTGCCCGTGTGCGGTAGAAAGATAACCAATTGCGGCAGTACGCGGTATCCACATCCATCAGCAATTTAGCTGCAATCCTGACTTCCGAAGGTGCAGTATCCTCGCAAACGGCAAAGTGTTCTGCCCAGTGCAGTGCTGCGTAGGTATAAAATGGGTACCGTGCACCAATAGATTCACAAATATCCGAATGTAATAGTAGCCCATCGTACAGGGCATCAATACGAAAACTGTGGTCTTCATCGTCCCAAAAGTTACCAGTGATATCATCGCTGGACAAGTCACCGATAGTGTCTGATATATCGAGAATATCCTCGGAAGCTTGCGCAGAAAACTGGTCTACCTGAAAGTCATCCAGGAGCAAATATTTAATGCAGGCTCTAGCTAGTTCCATAGCAGAGTTTTGTACGTTCACTGTACGCGTATCAGGAGACTCGCCGTGCTCAGTGGTAGCTTGCTTCAAGAGAAATTCTTTGACCGAGTGGTGGACCAAAGATACCTGTGAAGTTGAAACTCTAACTAGGGGACCAAGAATTCCTTGTACAGTATGACTAATTGCATTCTGGAGATCATTGGCGACGTCCTCAGCGGTGTTGTGGGATGTTTTCAGCGTGAATGCGATATTGAGCTCATCTAGATGCAAAGGTCTTGAGCTTGAAAGCAGAAGCTTCAACAAACGCGACGCTTCATCTTGATGCTCAGACGGAATGGTAACCATATATCTCATGTAGGTATCAGCAAGGTCTTTTGGGATACCGCTAATGATATTTTGCAGGTCAGTCTTCGAAGTAAGTAGGCTTTTTTCGAGCGACGCTAGGACGACTTGAATCCATAAGAACGTCTGATCAGCTTTGAGAATCATACTTTGATACAAGTAATCCCTGATATGTGTCGGGAACTGCCGGTTTTGAGAAATCTCGTCAACCCGCTCCTGGATGAACATTCGAATATCATCGGCGTAGCCAGGCTGATTGTCATCGATAGAGATTTGAGGCTGTAGAGCTTGCTTCTTTCCGACGTAAGATTGGTGAAGGAATGGTCGGCTTGTCAGAAGAAACTTGACCCTGAGACTCTGGTGATTTGACGAAGTAGGGCTTGATAGCATGTCAGAGATGGAATTTAACAGTTGACGACAAGACTCTTTTTCACACTCGTCCAAAGCGTCCACAATGACATATACAGCCCCAGATTTGGGGTCTTGCAGAATGCTGAGGAATAGATTCCAAAGTAGAGCAAATGATCGCACTATGCTTTGCCTCTGCAGGTCGTACATTTTCCGGACGTGATCAACCATGGATCTATGGCGACCGATAATTTGTAATATCAGGCCTATTAGAACAGCTTTCGCATCTGTTTGGTTGTTTCTGTTCTGGCAAAAGTATACGAGAACGGTACGTGATCGTTCGCCGATCTCACTGAAATATTGAGCCAAGGAGTAAGATAGGGTTGTTTTGCCACACCCCGCTTGGCCGGTCAACCAAAGTAAAGCATTGCTTCCGTTTTCAAGCCAAGAAACAAATGACTGGTGGGCGCGAATCCATTGACAAGTGCCTGCAACTGGCTTTGGTGGTGTCTGCTCGTGTTGCACAACATTGAAATCGCTGAGGAGCTTCACGCATGTGGTTTCCGCGTCATTGTAGACTCAAACGCAGTTAGAGATCCGTTGTCAAACGACGGTCATGTCTGACTCACTCTTATTCGATGAATGAGTGCTTGCACGATGAAGTGTGGGACTGGCGAACGGTGGCTTGCGAGCAATCCTTCGCAGAGCCCTTGCCACATCTAAGTAGCTAGGCGACGTATCGCTTTCAAAACGACAAATGGTTCTGTGGTCTTCCCACAATGGTATTGCGTCCTCGTTGAAGAGACCAAGTTCGGCAGATGCACGATCGACGATCTGTCATCGTAATACTGTTAAATAATGCTCGAGATGCATATATAATAGACGGGGTTGGTAGGCTTACCAGAGATGGGAGAGATGGCATCACTTTGTTTTCATAGAAGGTGACGACAGACAAATTTTGCAAACGGTGTCGAACCGAGACAAGGAGGTCCTGGAGAGCATTTGAGTTCCGGCCTAGGTACTCAAGAAGCTCTGTCCTAGCCACACTTGGTCGCAGCCCACCCGTTCCCACGGCCATGCAGGTGCTGACGATCATAGAGACAACCTTTGCAAAATCTGCAGTGTCGCTACCTCTATGTGGCGTTGCGAGGAACACGATGCCCCTAGTATATTCAAGCATACTGCCGTAGGTTTTCTCATCTTCGTGGGCATAGACCAAAGCCTTCTTGATTTAGTACATGCTTAGCTTGGATAAAGAGATACAAACCTGTTTGCATACAATGCCGCCAAGACTGTGGCATACAAAGATGATTGGACGGTTTGGCTAGCTCCCGACGTCAGATGGAAGCTCCAAGCAGACAAATGGGACAACCTACCTTGGTAGAATCCTCAAGATGATCTCTGATAGAGCTCGTCAGCTTCCATCCAAATTCCTGCACACGTGCTCGCATGTCCGTATCCATCAGCTTTGATGGGTAGCCGAAGGTGTAAACACGAGACCCAGGCAGGAACTCTGGGATAAAGTCCCGAAGCCATAGTTTTCCAGTCCCTGGATGGGTCCAAGTACTGTATGCATCTCCATTAAGCCCATGTACAGCAATGATATCCACAGGGAATTGCTCGGGCCCTTCAGGCCGGGGCCGACTTTCATCAAGTTTGAATTCGAATAGGCCATACTTTTCGTATGCCTGAGACTGACTGGGGTTCGCTGGGCCGGTGGGGCCACTATCCGGAGAGGCTTCATTAAGCTCCGGCCTGGCAGATGAGCCCGATCGTCTGACGACTCTATGTTTGAAGCGCTCAATATACTTCATATCTCGTAGGTGACGTGAGGAAAATTGACGCTCCAGGTTATATATTACAGCTTGGAGGAGCTTGGCCTTTAAAGAACCAAGGTCAGTGCGGGGTAGGGTAAAGGCTCCATATATTACAATCACAGTGTGTGGTATCGTTCCTACGATGGCAAGACGGCAACCCAATTGTGGAAGCCGGGTTTCCCAGGCACCCTGGCGGGTAGCGGGATTACATGTGTGCATTTCAGCAGAACCGCCAATACACTCAATCCGGAATGCACGGAAAATGCACCTTGACGCAAGGGCCACTCCTCTGCCTTGGCATCCGGGCTTCTGGCAAACGGGTTGTCCGAACTCCACGCCACTTCTCTTTAAGCGAAAGGGCACGAGATTTGTCACAAAACCCCGCGATTCTAATATCAGAGGCTGGGTGTTTTCTTCCTATATCGTTATATCGTGGGGATATCCAAAACTTGGTATTTATCTTGCTTCCCATGCTGGTATGGAGATGCCACTTTAGTCAAAGAGATTAGGGGATCAAAACTAACAATGGTTTGTAGAGCAGGATCGTGGGCTCGCTGTCCGGCGATGGTCTTGTCCGATACAGCTCAGTATCTACTACCTGCAAATCGATGATTCTAGCACAGGGGACATATGTACTAGCCATGATGTGTTTGGTCAGCCAACCCTTATTATCTCATTGGTGAGCATTGCAACTAGCTGTCCCCCTTTCCCCACTAGTTCATATAATGTTGAGATTCTGCCAAATGCCAGATTCTAACGTCCTTAAATCGACCAGTTCATATTTAAATCTTGTCAGGTTGCAACCTCACAAATCTAGAATTTGACATCCTTGCACCCCACTGCGTTCAAGCCTTACTACCCAACTGTGTTGTTCTCTCACCACGTAACTTATTTTCATATACCATGGAATCACAGCCCACGAACATTCCGCAGAAACTAGTCATCATCTCTGCTAGTACTACGACAGGTATTGAGGTTGCTGAAGCTACCAAACAAGATCCTACCTTGACCCGCGACACCTTACTTAAGACACTATCCTTGGTCCCGCTTGACGACTCAGATCTTATCTGCATTCAAGCCCTGGAAAAGTTTAAAATTCTCTTACAACTGAACGAAATAGTACATCATACCGCCTACAAGCTGTCGTGGCTGCATGCCAGACAGGAGGCATCAACAGACCGTCCTTGGAAGCAAGGTTTTACGATCACTGAGGGGTTCGGGCCTTCGCCGCTCTCGCCACTACTATGGCAGATTACAAACTTATTGTTTCACTTCTCATGAAGCTTCCCGACCGATCATTCAACTGCTTGCTCCAATCTATTGATGAACCTGAGCTACATCATTATCTGGCTTATCTCACTAAGTGATTCGTAGCCGTAATCAGAGAGCATGATCAAAGCGGGCGACGCTGGCAGGCCCTCACCAACGACGCCAACAGCGCCCCAGTTGCTCAAAAGGAGGGGGAATCCTTCAACCAAGAATTACCCACCAGGAGCCAGAAGGAGTTTGGGGAAAGATAAGATGAATGGAAGGAAGTTTCAACACGACACGCTCTACCTCCTCTAGCAAGCAATGATAAACCAAGCCGATTCACTACACCGTACTATTACAACACAACAGATGAATTGAATGGATTTGTGGTGTCGCATTTCTTTAGTTGTATGCCTGATATCGATCTTGACACAGCTAGTGACGTGGTCCAGTCCTCAGGGGCATGCGGAGACGTGGAATATAACCCAAAGAAGACAAGGCTTCCAAGATATATGAGCATTTTGCCGCTCTCGACATGCACAATGGTCCCTACTTCCAGAGACGTATCTCCGACAGAGGGAGGCTGGCCGGTTATAACGATCGGAACGTCTTTTCGCGGCAAGACCGTGAGAGTGCAACGACCTTGTGCTTGAATAGTGGGTTGCCGGAATCGTCTTCGCGACCTATCTGTGTTACAGGAGTTAGTATGTCGGTCATTATTTTGCATCAAGACGTTCAACTAAGCTTTTGGCTTGCCACCAAAGCATTCCAGAGGGCCATCCGTACGTCTTGCAGATCTTTTCCCACTTTGTTTTAACGTTAACATTCCATTCAGATCTCCCTAATGACCTTAAGACGCCAAATATGTCACGATCCACTATTTTAAGCACAAGAAGATATAATTCTATTCTGACGGTATTTTGGTGAGGCCGCTGTAACTTTTCTGAGTAAGTATCCGTCTTGCCTTTCCTTAGTATGGGAAAACCATAAATCAGGAAGTACATATTATCCGAAGATTAACCGGGCTTAATTGACTAATCACACGCTTTATTTCCAAAGAGTGATATCTTTTGCGCCTCGGGGTCATCGAGGAGATGGCTTTGCACCCATGCTGCTTGCTCGAGTTTTGACGTCAAAAGGTTTAGTAGATCTTGGTCGACGTCTGGCAATTCCTTTCGGACCACATTAGGGGGATCTTCTGTCTCAGCCATCATATTGAAGAGAACAAAGCGGAAAATTGGTTAGCAAAGCATCCAATTAAAAAGAGGCCTTCACAATTCTAGGGGTGACGTCAGCCACTCAACAACAATCCTAGCATTTATAGCATTCATCATAATGATGGATTTTTTACCCCTCACTACCCGAGGTTTGATCACGTGATAAGCGTCCTTGATCACGTCACGATTGGAGAAAGCTTCGTGTTGACCACATCTCTTTCGGCTGTCACAAAAGACCCTTCTATTAATCACTATGGCCATCAAAACGGTGAGCGTGCTTGGCGATTATGGAGTAGGAAAGAAGACATTGACCGGAAGCCTCATCCACAAGGTATTGGATTTTCGTCTATGTTTGCGCGCGGCTGCTTACCATCTCTAGTGTGGACTTCAACTACCGCGAATGGAAGAACTAGAGCGCGAAGGCATTCGTGATTTCAGGAGCATCACGTCATTCTACGAGAGGAAAGGCTACGATCAGGGTTTTGATGCTCCATCAGGACCTATCGTGATTCAAAGTACGTCCCTTGTCGCGCAACATTTATATGACTGCCATGCTTACACCAAGGTTTCAGAAACACAGGCACCTGATATTGTTTTATGGGTTGTAGATGCTTCTGATGCTGCGAAATGGCTTTCATCAGCGCAGGAGCTTTCGAATTTATTGTCTAGTGGAACGTTGCGGCCACGAGAAAAGCTGCTCATATTGCCCAATAAGATGTAAGTTCAAGCGATGATGTCGCCGACATGGTGCCTATAGCTTACTAAGTACTCAGGGACTTGGTCGACTGGTCCCAGCATACTTTGAAGGATCTGCTGGATGTTTTCGATAAAGTAGATCTAAACCCGGATCAGTATGATACATTCTCGGCCAATGAAAGCATTTGAGACAAGCTAATCATCAGTAGGGTTTTCGTCCCCATCTCCGGCCTTCAAGGTGAAAACATTCTATCCTCACCAAACGAACATCCATGGGTCACCAATGAGTCTGTCGCTCGCTCTGTAAGCGCAGCACGAGTCTCTACACGGCCGCTCATAGATCATTTATGACAAGGTCGAGTTAGACTACGAAGTTATCATAATAAATGGCAAGTGGGCGAGATCAAATGCGGCATCATCGCGATCAATCTATTTGATGGGTAAAGGGCCCTTGCAGAGCGCTCAATTTGGGATCTAGTCGTCGATATCGGCATCGGATTACCTAAGCTAATTGGTCCTGAGACTGATACTTCGACACTTGGTGTGGGACTGCTTTACTTCCAAGTCTTAATTTACTATATTTTATGTCCATGTGTGATTGAATGGGTCTGTACGGCGATGCTGGAAGGGAGAGTTTAGAATCTTCTTACTTCATCGCCTTAGTAAAAGTGAGACGTTCGGCCACACTACGTCAATGTTATGTAGCCTTGGAAGTTTTTCGTCATCCATCGTGGCTAGGTGCAAGCAACATTTTACTTTACCCCATATTCAGCTAGTACAGTTGTGTTTCATGTTCGGTTTTTTATATGAGACACTGAATAAATGATTCAATGGGCCCTTTGCAACGTTTAATCGACTCTGTCCTGAACCATTTCCACACCATCGACCATTCGTAAGATACAGCGTCGGCCACGTTGGCTGCGGGTATGGCGGGAGGCCTTCTAAGGGTGGGATTCTGGCAACAGAGTATGGCCGCTACTTAGGCATGTAAGACAAAGCACCAGATATCTGTCATGGAAAGTGGAGAGGCTTGACAATTCATGCTTGGGCTTATAACACGGCTAGGGAATAGACAATTTAGAAAATAGGAATCAGACTGCCGTGTGAGATCTTGGGCCGCCATTTCCCCATTTTCACGCCTGTGGTATTTGAGCCTGGTTCTCGCGCAGTCACGCCTATAGTCGCAGTTAATTAAAACTCTCTATGGCCAGATTATTTGGAGATTGTAGGTTTGCGAAAGAGGAGCCTCACTGGGAAATACATCTTATTATCAGAGACTTAGTCGGGAGTCATAAAGACGGAGATTTCTCCTCTGTCAAAGCGGAGATAGGCCGTGTCGGAGATTTCTATGAATTGCATTGCATGCTCAGCACGCTGTTCCTCGTCCAAATAGTCGGCTAACAGCCAGTGCTGAGAATTTTTAACCGTAAGCTTAGCTGTTTTATTTTATATACGAAATACCTTACATCTCTAGACCGTAATTACAATCGAGCGTGTGGTGTTTGCCCGACTCCACTTGATTGAGCCATCGACGTTTTGACTCACCGTTGTATTGAGTCAACAAGTGAGCAGCGCGGATCGATCGGGATAGATATTAAGCAGAAGCTAGGCTTGCAAAGAAAGAGGTTCTGTACGAACCGAATCCTGAGGATATCTCCCCTACCTCATCCCAGCAGCCTTGGCACTTGGGAAAGGCAGGTTATCAATCACGGCCCACCACTCGAGCCTTTGACAAATACGCTGCTAGAGGCTACAGCTCCTGGTACCGGCTCTACCCCGATTAGAGAAATCGACTCGTCGCACACCAATCTACATTTGCAGCCTGATACTTCATTAGAGAGCCCGTGTGTTTAAAATGGGAATAATCCACTGCTTTGGAATAAGATTTATCCTTTAACCCAAGGGGGCTAATTACAAAGTCGGTCGATATAAGATATATATAAAACCGGTGCTAGAACTCGACTTAGCCTCGAATGCTAGGCGAGGATAAACTATTAAGCTTTATTTATTAAATAGTTAAGACTTAAAATAAGTAATTTAAACTTATAAGCTACCGTTATTTAAGCAAATTAGATATTTTATAGTTTTTTAATTAAGGCGAGTTATTTATAATAAATTTAAGAAGTTAAACTAAAGGATTTATATTTATCTTTATACGTATAACTTTTAGTAATCTTTATATAATTTATATAAAATTCCTTTAATTAAGAAAAACTTATAAAACTTAATAGAAAAAATCTATAAAGATTAATTTAAATATATTAATATATTTTTTTATTATATAAAGGAATATATTATATAATTATAAATTTTAACTTAATTAATTATTAGAAAACTTAAGTAAAATATAATTTTAATAATATACTTTTTATAATAATTAAATATAATATCCTTATAAACTATTAAAAGCTATAACCGGTTTAGCTATAATTACTTTATAATAAAATAATATATTATATATAATATATTATTATTTTACTATAAAAGAAGTAATATAATACTTTTAAAACTTAATAAGCTAAGGTTTAATTATAAAAATTATAATATCTTACTTTCTTATTTATTTAATTATTATTATTATTATTATTATTTATAATTTTTAACATTTTTATTATAATTACTTAAATAAAGATAATAAAAAAGCTTATAATTTTTAATTAAACTTATTAAAATATTATATTTTTAAGAAAATTATATAAGTAATTAAAGTTATTTTTTAATTTTTTAGATAATAAATAAATTATAGCTTTTAAAAGAAAATTATAAAAATTTAAAAATTTAATAGTTTTGAAAGAAAATATATATTTTAATAATAAATTAAAAATCTCGAAATAAAAATAAACTTATTTAAAAGTAAAAAAATACGAAACTTATTATTATTATTATTATTAAAAAGTAATTATAAAAGAATTTAAATTATTAATTACGTATTCGGACGTAGGCCTTATCCTAGGACTACTTTTGTCCTCGGACTTGTAAATACTTATTAGTCCTAGGACCGTGGTCACGCGCCTTTGGTAGCTATCTTTTGTGATTATGATGTTGGTCGTAATAGTTATATACATTTCAGTTACCGTATGATCGCATACATAAAGTTACAGTCGTAGCGAGAAGTCATCTCTCGTCGTTCACTTTGTACATTTTACTTCCATGGGTTCTGGTATTTGCTGCTATCGAATGCACGTATTCAATTTCTATTAGAGCCAGCTTCAGAGGTCTCCTTTTCCCGTAACAAGGTATGCAGCATGCTGATGATCCAAGGGTCTGCGGGGATTTCTTTTACAGATGAGGGCGAGCCGCAGTGATATGTGTTTCTTGCTGCTTTTTATTCAACCTAACATGTCTCCGACCCCGCTGGTCATCTTCCCTCCGTTTCTGGGTTCGGCGCATATTATGCCATTTGTGCCGTTTCAAAAGAAACATATTCTGCTGAGTAAATAGCATGCACAAGTCAGCGTACGGAACTTGCCTCCTGTAACGAGCGGCAAGAAGTGCATGGGAAGAATACCCGTTAGAAAGAGAATACTTCTAGAATACCAGCCTCTTGGTTCGTTAAGGTTTTCGAACAAGGCCAAAAGTTGGGAGGCTGGTACCCAATCTTTACCTCCTCACGACAGCCCTACGTCACGGAGGAAAGATAGATAGATAGTAATACCCCAATGAATGGTTAGTATTCCGGTAACCTAGATATAGATACGTGCGCAGAGCGCAAAACCTTGTTCAGACCAGATACGGTGTCCCGTCAACATCCAGGTATAAATATGCCTGCCGATTGCCCAACTCATATGTTGAAGTTGATACCGGTTGCCAAGGTTCTTAATACGCGTCTCAAATATAGACCCATTTTTACACGAAAAAGGAAAGCACATATAGTACCCGATACTATGTGCTTTCACCCCATCAGCTACCGAACAAGGAAACCCTCTGATCCAAGCCGCGGGCCGGGCACCACCACAGCGTCGTCCATCATCATCCACGTACAAGTCCACCGCCGCGCACAGAGCCCCCACCCGTCCGCGGCCACCTCTCACGCTGCCCCTTCTTTCCCTTCCCCTCCGTCTCCTCCCCCACCTGCTTCGCAATAATCGTCTTCAAGCACAAGGAGTACATAGTTGTGTTCGCGATACTCTCACAGGCGTTCGGGGTGTGGCTCCTCTTCGTGCGGGACATGTACCTCTTCCAGGGGCTGTCCTACGTCGCCTGCGCGGCGGTGATGACGTCCGGCGTCATCGTCCTGGTGGTCGATGTGGAGGCGCTGGAGCGCAAGGTGAAGCAGCTGGAGTCCGCAGCGGCGACGACGTCGAGGCTCGATGCCCCGCCCCGCCAACCCCCGTCTTACGAATCCGTGCTGAATTCCGGGCTTGTGGCCGGCCCGTTAGAGAGGGGAGGACGCCGCAACGGAGCAGCCGGCGACGTCGAAGGCAATCCCCGGCCGGCTGCCGGATCCGTTGGTTGTGAAAACGCTGATGATCCCCGAGTTGCGTACGAAGAATTAGGCTTGCGACGACCCCCGCAGGCGCGACTGGCATGATGAGATTTGCTTGGCTAAAAGGGGAGGTAAGATGCATGCATGGGCCCCAATATTGCCATCTTCACTGGAGCCTCGCGAGTTGGACATGTATAATTTGGTACACGAGATTACGTGGTCAAAAGTTGAATCAAGTATAACCAACAGTCAACCCCAATGCGGGAGTCTCATCCAAACTTTGCGTGGAAAGCGGTTCGGGCGACGGCCATCTTTTATCATGTTACTTCCACGGAACTTCTATTAGTATGTAGAGTGTGGCCCTGGGATATATATGTATATGAAGGGGCATCTTCCGTACGGTACGCGTTGTTATAGGAACCTGAAAGACGGCGTTACGAGGAAAGCAGTAGGAAAAGGGATATACATTCTTGACTCACAGAACCCATGTTTCGGTAAACTATTTCACGGCGAAACCTGATGTTTATCGCAGCGTTTATGTTGGACTTGTACTGACCAAATGGGTATCAACAAACGCATGACGGCTCAAACGTGTAGTTCAAGGTAGTGCAACAACAGATACCATACCCATCATAACCGACTTCATGTGTTGATTGCACCCATTTGGATGTTGTTGGATTGGTGTCCTCCCAAACGTGATGCCACGTCTTATAAGATCCCTGAAAGCATAGAGACAACAGTAAATCTTGCGCTGTCCATCAACAGAAACTCGCATTCGTCTTTAAAATCCTAACAAAAGTCTTTCCGTCAGTTAAACTTGCCAGTGTCCGTTTGGGATAGGTTGGCCTTCTTCTTTTTCGGGTGTGTATTCTGTTCTTCCAGTGGTTTGTGAAGATGAAGGGAAAAAGCGGATGATGTGATGACTTCCTCTACATCCCTTTGCCATCTTTGCTTGCCGTGGAAAAGGAAATGGAGTAGTTATAAGGGCTTTACTTCAGTGTCAATGTGTTCTCTACCTTGTCGGAAAATGTATTGAGAGGGCTGACTCGGCTCTTCAGACTCCTGCCTCGTCCTGCGACTTGTTTCTTTCAATTTAGTTGGTTTCTGTAACTGCCAGGTTTTTCTATCGATTACCTACTTATGGTCCTGACAGCAACTCATACAGAGACGGGTGCTGCGCGCTTGTCGTCTTTGGTTCTCGTGCGGGCCTTTTCTTCATCCCCCTGCCCCTTTGATCCTCTTCCTGTCTCTACCCACCTGTCTCAATAAAGGGCCAACCAAACCTCGACTCAAAGTATCACGCAACGTTGACCAAGAAAGTATTCATAATTCACCTAGTATTATTGATTTATACTACCTGCATCGACTATTTACGTTTCTAGCAAGCGTAGATTTGGTTGAGCTGGACTTGGAAAGCCTCCTCCGTCTGCTTCCTCCGCACGTTGCCCTTGGTCACGGTACGGGGCAAGGTCCCTCTGGGCATGACCATGATAAACCTCGGGTCGTCTATGCGCTCATGTATGTACCTCCTCTGGTGGAAGGGCGTGATCCGCTTGAAGATCTCCTCCCTGAGCTCTTTAACATCGGCGCCGTTGGGGTCCAAGTCCATGTCCGCATTCTTGGGCTCGACGATGAGTGTGGGTGAGGGGCGACCAACGCCGACGACGACAACCGTCTCTACCAAATCAGCACCGCAGGTAGCCATGGTGTTCTTCTCAATGGATCCCGTGTCGCAGCGCAGAGCCATCTCCATCTTGATCCAGTCATCGTTGCGGCCTTTGAATGTGTATTTCCCCGGGCCCGACTCGGCGAACAGGTCACCAGTGTGGAACTTGCCGTCCACGGCGGACCGGAGAGAGGGGTCTGGGCAGTCGCGTGCCTCCGGGGGCACCACAAGCTCGTAGAGCTGCTCTCCAAGCCCTTCATCTTCAATGGGAATGAGCTCAACCTTGCTTCCAGGAAGACGCTCAAGGTCAGCGGTTTTGGTCGACCCGTTGGATAGTAAGCCTATTCCGACCTCGGTGGAGCCGAAGACGTTGACGAGGACCAGACCTTGTTCCTGGGCCCAAGCTGTGTCCGCGGCATCTAGTCCCAGGCCTCCATACATGAGGTACTCGAGCTTCTGCAACGACTTGAGGAACCCAGGGTTTTCTCGCCCGTGACGCAGGACGGATGAGAGGGCCGGGGGAAACATGGAAAGCATGTTCAGGCCGTGCTCCTCAATCATAAGCTGGAGTTCCTCTTTGGGATAAGGAATTGTTGAGGCCAAGATGTAGCAACCACCCTTGTTAAAAGATTGGTGGAAGAGCATTGTGCTCCCCATGTGAGAGAAGCTCCCACTGCGTTTTGACATGTCAGATATCCGGCCTTGACTAATTCTGTTATGAGAACAACTTACATAGAAACCATGGTAGGCTGCGGGCTCTTGGAGGGCAGCATAGCGTCCATCGCGGCGGCCTTTGTCAGCGAATACTCGTTCCAGCTGGCAGAGATGGGCACCAGTTTCGGCATCCCCGATGTCGATCCTGACGTATGGAAGATCATGGTGGTGTCGTCCGGTAATGTAGGTTTCCACAGATCGGGCACTACAAGATTCTTCGCCCGGATCTCTTGGTTATCTAGAATGTAGTTGGCTGACCAAGTAGGTACAGGACTGTCCTTGAGAATGTCTGAAAAGCTTTCATCATGCACGATGGCAATAGCTTTAGATTTCTGGAGCAGCTGATAAACCACAGTCGGATCAGTCATTCGTAGGGATATGAGCTGCGGGATGAAGCCGGCTCGAGCGATACCCCACTGGTGCAAAAGGTCCATGTAGCTGACGCCCTTCAACCTGTTGATACAAGTCAGATGATGCCAACTTTTGCCATGAGAGTTGGTGATGGGATAGAATTACCAGACACAGACAACGGGCCTGTCCTCGGTCTTTTGCTTCTCGAGTTTATCGGCCCAGTATGCAGCAACAAACTCAACATCCTGCTTGAACTGCGTAAATGTTACGTCCCTCCACGCAGCAGGCTGTGAGCCCAGAATTGGGACTTTCAGAGCGACAGTGGAGGGCCACTTGGCGGCACAGTCCTCCATAGCGGTAGTGTGAATTCTAATGTCGGCCATGGTGATATGTATATATCATGAAAACACTATTGTTGGTGAATACGCTCTGGTGAGGTGACAAGTGTAGGATGAAGGAGGGAAAAGCAGTGATGGCGGTCAAAGTTTTGGCAGCCGGGCCCCCTTTCTTGTTATATGTTGGCAGGGCTTGGCTGTCCGATATATTGTCGGGATGACGATCTTAAGGTCCACGTACTAGCCATATTCCTTACTATATTACCGCGCTCCGTAATCCGTAATCGTCTTACAAAGGGGTAGGCGTGAAACGTCGTATTCCGGGGAATCGGCGTGCACAGCACGAAGTCCGACGGAAAGCATGGTGGCATATATCGAACGACGAGGGGGGACCCCCCGCCCCGGCTCCCACCATGGAGAAGAGCGGCGGTCAAAGCTTTTTTTTCTTTCTTCCTCTGTCTTCTTCGTTCTTTGCCCTCCTTTCTCTCGTGACTTTCTAAACACCGATTTAGCCTCTAGCCTGTATTTGGCAACATTGTCCCGGTGTTTGAGGCATGTGGTTACCTAATGGTAACCACTTCGAAGCATCCACTCCGATCTCCTAAAGCACGGTACTTGGTATTTACCTGTCAAGGCGACACACAGCGTAGTAGTCGTACACCATCAGTCAAAGTGGAAAGTGTCATTATGCATTGTTGATAGTACGCTGACTTGGGTCCGCATACATTGTCCAAAGAATGGAGCCATCCAGGAGTTGGTATCATAGGACTCTCAGTGGTCGGTTAATATGCGGATGATATTCTCGTGATGAAGTATAGGGCTGAGAATGACACGCGCATGACGTGTTGAGTTTACCGTGACTTCCACCATTCTTTGCTACGGATTGCTCCTGCCATCAACACTGATGATTCCTAATGTGCGGGATGAGACCTAAATGGGATGAGGGCTTTTTTTTTCTGCATCCCACAAACTATTACTACTAGCAATATTTGGACAATCTGTCAACATCCGTCACATTCGCTTTCTGGTATAACTCCCCAACTGACCGCATAAGATAGTGCCGGTTCTACCGATCCGGTGCCTTGGGTTCCCTCCAATAAGCCCGCTTGACACAAAAAGGGGCAAGTCAAAAAAAAATCTTTAGCACGGCCGTTTTTTCGGAGACCCTGCATGCATTGTGTCCTCCCCCGCCACTCAAGAGCCGTTCCGAGATTTCCGACCCCGCAACTCAAATCCCGAGCCGTAAGCTTTGTCCCGGAGACGGCACACATAATACGGAGTACGGTGGTTACTACGGAGTATACTTCGACGATCCATCGCTTTTGCAAGAGTCTGGACACGACAGTGTGAATGCTGTTCGGTTTGGGTAGGAAGTTACTAATATTAGGAAAAACACTAGTAGTACTCGGACGTGCGGGGAAGGGAATACTACACTACGGAGTACTTACTCAGTAGTACTTCCCCCGGCGTGAATAACTTGGCAGCATGGCAACCCGCCGTTCCCGCGTTGTCATTCCCTTGTCGCTTCTTATTTCGCCTTCGGATCGATGATGGATGCTCGCCGGCGCGAGTGTATACTTTGGCCGATGCCAAACGCGAATCCCGGCCGCTACGGCGTACAACATATTCCATCACGATCACGTCCCTCTCTTTTTCCTCATGTCTCGGTTTTCTTCTCGGCTGCCTTGTACAGCGATGATTACAAAGCTCTATCAAACTGAGCTGTATACAACATGGCACGTTTATGTAGATATGGGTCAGCAATTGTATAATGTGTATTATGATTAAGTTGAGGTCTGCGAGAGCAACATTGTGTGGGGATGCTGATACCAAGACCGTTGATGGCGGCAGGCTCCCGCAGTCCGTCTCAAGCCTAACCCCAAACATGCATGTCACCAAGACTGATCTATGCGCCGCACAGCATGCATGGAAGACAGCCAACTCTCCCTCGGAGTTTTGCCGGCTGATCCCGAGTCGTATGTTCCAAGGCCTAACATGCCCGCGGGATTGGATGTACTCCCATCTATGAGCCAAGCGTGTCGCATCTACTCCAAGTAGAGCCAAACCTATGGTCCACCGCTTCGCCGGCCTAGTTGGCCAGCCACATTATGGGTGCTCCCTCCTCTCAGCTGGCGGCCCTATTACAACCACAAGTCGAGCCCTCGCCAAAAATCTTGATCATCTTAGGTCTTAAGAGTGAAAAGAGTTGACACCCGCCGACGACTTCCTCGAGTGACGTACGGGGTAGGCCAACTCGGAAATGTAGACCCACTGCAGCTGGTCCTCTGACCGGTTCACCAGTGCTTCCTTTTCGATTTCATACTGCAAGACCTGGAGACGGGCGTGAAAGAGCATCAACTTCTTCGCCGTCTGAAGCACGTCGGTCTCGATAAGCTCCCATGTGTCGAGCCAGTCGTCGTCGCTAGTCGGCTCGCGTAGTGGGACTTGTCTGCGTCGCAGTTGTTCCTCGATGTCGTCAAGAGCACCGGCCTCAAAGCAATAAGCCTTCAGGAGCTCGATCACGTCGTCTCTCACTCTCCCGGGAGTGTTGAGCTCTAGCTTGAGACTGAGCAGGTTGTTCTTGTATCCATAGTTGGTGTAGTCAAGAGCACGCTCAAGGGGCAGCAATGGACTCTCGGCGTCCGGGTCGAGAAGTCCTTGGCCGGCGCCCCGGCAGAGAGCTTTCAGTTCGTCGAGGAAGTAAAAGCTTGTTTTGGGATGCGCCTTGTACAGACCCTCGACGGTTCGCTTCCACATGGCGATGATGTCGTCAAGTTGGTTCCTCCCTGGCTCCTCCTTGGGCGGGGTGCTCGATGACCTGCTGGCCGTCCGGCTGGCAGCCCTTGACGAGGGGAAGTTGGAGGGGTTACGAAACGACGACATTTTTTCTCGTCTTTTTCTTGTTTCCCTTTTCCCTCACGTCTCCTTCTTCTCTCTTGTTTTTTTCGATGCGGCAGGTGAGATTTCACCGCTACAGAATGATTTGTGGCAAGTCTGATTCTCCAATTGCAGGTGTGTGGATCCCATCATTTGTATCATTGGCCATTTTGACTTGAATGAGCTGACACGAAAAAAAAAAGTTCGCGTGGGACTTGATGGGGGGGAAGAAAAATGGATATTCAGGGCATTGGCCGTCTGTATGCAGGACTGCAGACGTGCAGATGTTCGTGGAACAAACATTGGCGGCCCCTTGGTCGTACAAAATATGCAAAAAGAATTGCACATGCGAACCAATCGATATAAAAAAGGGAATCAGGGTTCACTTTTTTTCCTTGGACCATTTCCTTCTTCTTTTTTGCAGAGCCCATAGACGTTCCAACCGATATGTTGCCATGTAGTACAGATGTGCCCCGTACACCGTACTCTGTATGCTTCGCTTGGCACTACGTAAAGTATTCGACTTGACGTCGGGGACATGAGAATTCCGCGCGGGACTGCAATCGACTCGTCACTTCACCCATCCGCACAAGGATACCGACTTCGGGGTCCCCTCACCCGTTTGCATAGCAGCAATGCGGTCAATTCACATGTCCGCACTACTGCACGACTGCCTGGTGCCTACCGGGTCTTTCCAAGGTTTCAAAGGCGAAAAAAGAAAAGGGTCCTTGGGGGATGCAGAGTGTGTAAGGTCGTTACTCGATCTGGCAATAGAATGCCCACCACAAATACTTGCAAACAAGCCCATTGGCGAATTGCATCCATGAAGAGGAGGTTGGAAGGTTATGTATGTCTCAAGTTGGGAGGCGTGGGAAGATTATAAATTAGGGTTCGCCATTCCTCGACTTTATGCGATTTGATTTCGTACTCGAGTAAAGCAACCCGCCCTCCTTGCTTCCGTCTCTTTTTCGACGACCTTGATAGCTCCGTTGAGGATGGCAACCTTGGCCAACATCGAGCTTCAGAGCCGCCGCCCGTCTTCGGACGAGGAAGCCGAGCCCTCCCCCATCACCACACCTCCCAACGGCATTTCCGACCCTGGTCCCAATGAGCACAATGAGTTCTCACTACCGCCCGTCGACGGGGGAAAGGATGCCTGGATGTTTCTTGGGGCGACGTTTGTGCTCGAGGCCCTAGTCTGGGGTGTGTGCAATTGCTCTGCGGACATTAACTTGCAGTATGTGCTGAGCCAAATCATCTTAGGGTTCCCGTTCGCTTTTGGCGTTTTTCAGGATTACTACCGAAGTCATGAGCCTTTTGCAGGTTCCTCTGGCATCGTGGCAATTGGTACTTGTGCATTGGTAAGGTTAACGCGAAAGAAGCAGAAAAAGGAGGGAAAGGAGGTGAAAGAAAGCCCACCCATGTACAAATGACTAACGCCGGAGTTTCTTGGTAGGGCATCATGTATTTGGACATGCCCATCGTCATCGCCCTCCAACAGCTGTATCCGCGAGTCGCGCGATGGTGCCCCCTGATTGGCCTCATAATCATGTGTCTCTCCCTGGCTGTTAGCTCCTTCTCGCAAACGACGACCCATCTCATAGTCACCCAAGGTGTACTGTACGCCCTAGGCGGGTCCATTTGTTATTGCCCCTGTATCCTGTATATGGAAGAGTGGTTCATCCGGCGCAAGGGTCTCGCCTATGGCGTTATGTGGTCCGGCACCGGACTCGGCGGCTTCGTGTTTCCGCTCGTCCTCGAGCTCCTCCTGGGCAAGTTCGGCTTCCGTACCACGCTGCGAATCTGGTCGGGCTCCCTGTTCGCCCTCACCGTGCCCATCATCTACTTTGTCAAGCCCAGGCTGCCCATCTCGCCCGCCAGCCGCGGCAAGACGTGGCACTTTGGCTTCCTGCTCCAACCCACATTTCTCCTGTTCCAGATTACCGTCATGATTGAGTCCATGGGATATTTCCTTCCCGCCATCTACCTGCCCACCTATGCCCGCACCATACTCGGTGCCGGTTCGTTCGGCTCCGCCCTGACCGTCATCCTCATCAACGTGGCCAGCGTCTTCGGCGTCGTCACCATGGGCATGCTCGTAGATCGCCTACACGTCACCACATGCATCCTCATCTCCACCATCGGCGCCGTCGTCGTGACCCTGTTGCTCTGGGGCTTCGCCGTCAGTCTCCCCATTCTTTACATATTCTGCGTCATGTACGGCCTATCGGCCGGCTCCTACGCGTCTGCGTGGCCGGGCATCATGCGCCAGGTCGTGTCCGACACGCACGCGCGCAACGTCGCCAACGGCAGGGCCGCGGCCGCCAACATGGCCGACCCCCTCATGGTGTTTGGCCTTTTGTCCGCCGGGAGGGGCGTCGGCAACGTTACGTCGGGTCCGCTGAGCGAGGCGCTCATCCGGGGGATGCCGTGGAGGGGCAAGGCCCTCGGGGCTTGGGGCAGCGGCTACGGTATTCTTATCACGTTTACCGGCATCACTGCCCTGATTGGCGGATCGTCGTTTCTGTGGAGGAAGCGCATGGTGTAAAAAGTGAGTTGCGGACTCGCAAGAAGGACTCTGTTTTTGTTTTGATGTGCTGGTGCTGAACTGGAAATGTATGATGTTAATGACCGCGAAACCATTTGAAGATGAGAAGATGAGAGGATGAGAAGACGAAAAGCATGTCACTAGGGCGCAGGGAACACTTTCCACCACATGATTTCCAATTTTGTCCAGGTTGGGTTTATTGCTATATTAATACTACTAATTTTGCACGACTTCATCTGCTCTATTTACGTCCCACTGCTACTTTCCCTTTCTCCCCCTCTCCCTCTCCCTCTCCCTTTCCAGCCATCACCTTGGAGCACTCAGCAAAATAGACTGCATGCGAACCTAATATCCAACCTTGTGTTCAACCAATAGTGGCACAGCACAATTCTTCAGTGGCACAAGCCGTGAGACCCCATCAAAACAAACCATTCACAATGGAACCCTCCCCCCTTCTCTCAACAGCCCATGCATGCTACTACTGCCAGACATGTCTCAATCTCAGACCATCTCTCCTCTGCGCCGCCCTCCGCCCCCCACCCCCTCCCCCCATTTTCCTTTTACTTTCCAGATCAGGCAATCGGGCAATTTAGATCCGCGCGCATTAGCGCATTTCCCAATTGCCGAAAGTCCTTTCTCTATTTTCGAGCAGAGGAGAGAGGCTAGAGGGTGGAACGATGGCAATTGTCGTGGATAAATAGACACACATGGCTAGGGTCAATTCATGCGATGATCCGGGAAATAGAGAAGGAGCCACAAGGCAAAGGGGGGTTTCGTTTTCCGGCTGAATGAATAGGTGGGTTGAGCGATCGGTCCAACGGAAGGGGGGGGCCTCGTCGTGTAAGTGTGTTTTAAAACATCAGTCCCAAGAATCCATTGCCCGCCTGTATACTTAGAATTCAGGGCGATATAACTTGCCTCAATATTTGAACGGTCTCCGCGAGTCGATATTATGGCAGTCGCTTGTCAGCAACTTTGAGATATCCATCAAATAAGGTCACCACCACCGAACCTGGATTGTCAACAGATGTACGACCTCTCTGTAGTAACATTACCACAGAGAGCCGGAATGCATTTAAAGACTGTTTTAACCATACTGGCTCTCCGCACCGCCTCCCCCTCACGGCACGGCCCTCTGGCGAATCGGATCCTGATCGACTCTGCATGCCAAGTTGGACATGCCACTCCTCCCCCTGTAAAAACAATGCAGTACAGGTACTAACCGGAGCATTTAGCCGGAAGACACCGGGCAGCAATCATCATGCATGCCATATGGCGTGGGAATATGGAGCGGCTTGTCAACCATTGACAGTTCCTGACTCGACCTTGTACGGTTTTTTTTCTTCTTCTCTCTATCGTTTTTTCTGTAATGATGTTGCCACGCGAGTGTGTCGAGACCCTCGTTTAGGCTTCGGTTACTTTTCTTGTTTCCGTTTTGTGCGAATGGGATACGACGTCCGTTCCCTTTACGTGCCGGCATGTCCTTTACAAATAGGCTAATCCTCGACATGTGTAAAATCAAACGCGGATAATGTGCAGCTACGTGGTTAGCTTGTTACATGAAGGAGAAAAAAAGTATAAAAAGCTATAGATGAACGGGGGATTTTCATCAGTGACGAGGCATCAAGCCACACTCGCAAACATTACTGCAAAAAGAAACCCCCCAACCAACCTTTCAGAGACTTGATTCCACCATGACATCTGCCCTCGTCGCCTCCTTATTCCTCGGGAGCCTGGCCCTCGGCCTCCCGACCACGCCCGCCTTCTCCTCGCCGCTCCTGGAGCACCAGCAACGCCAGGCGTGCTCCCCGGCCACGGACATACCCGCGGCGTCGACCAGCATGCTCCCTGACCCCTTCGTCTTCGCCGACGGCACGCGCGTGACCACTGCGGACCAGTGGAGCTGCCGCCAGGAAGAGATCCTCAACGCGCTCGAGCAGTACGAGCTGGGCGAGCTGCCGGCGCCGCCGTCGTCGCTCAGCGCCACCATGAGCGGCGGGTCGCTGTCCATCACCGTCGGCGTGGGCAGCAACACGGCGACGTTCTCGGCCTCGATATCGGGGGGGTCCACATCGTCGCCGGCGCCGGCCTTCATCGCCATCGGCGGCGCGTCCATTCCCATCCCCGCGGGCGTGGCGACCATCAACTTCGGCAACGACGCCTTCGCCGCGCAGAACGGGGGCGGCAGCCGCGGCAGCGGCATCTTTTATGACCTGCACGGCAGCGACCACTCGGCGGGGGCCCTGGCCGCCTGGGCGTGGGGCGTGTCGCGCGTGGTCGACGCCCTGGAGGAGCTCGGCCCCTCGGTGACGGGCATCGACCCGGAGCGGCTCGGCGTCACGGGGTGCTCGCGCAACGGCAAGGGCGCCTTCGTGGTGGGCGCGCTGGAGCCCCGCATCGCGCTCACCGTGCCGCAGGAGTCCGGGGCCGGCGGCGCCGCCTGCTGGCGCGTTTCCGACGCCGAGAAGGCCCAGGGCAAGAACATCCAGACCGCGGAGCAGATCGTCGGTGAGAACGTCTGGTTCTCCCCGCGCTTCAACACCTGGACCACGCAGACGAGCGCCTTGCCCTACGACCACCACATGCTGGCCGGTCTCGTGGCGCCCCGCGGGCTGTACGTGCCCGAGAACGACATCGACTGGCTGGGCCCCGTGTCCACGACGGCGTGCATGCGCGCCGGCAGGATGATCTACGAGGCCCTCGGGAGCAAGAATAGCATGGGTATTTCTGTTGCCACGAACCACGGCCACTGCCAGTTCCCGGCCGGGCAGAACGCCGAGCTGACCCAGTTCATCGACTACTTTTTGCTCGGAGGCGGGTCGGCCCCGGATGACCTGGACAAGTCGGCTGTTTCGGCTGATGTGGGTAGTTACATTGACTGGGAGGCGCCTACTCTATCGTAAGGTCTCCTGACCGAAATGGTTCTATAAAGGGATTTTGTTCGCTGTCAATATTTTCGAACGGCATGGTACGGATCAACAACGCTCTTTTGATTCCTATTTATCTTGCTGTGTCTATGGTGTCTCTTGAAATTCGTCTGCAAATTATCCTGGACTAGGAGAATCAGCAACACATAGGAAGTTGATTGCTACGACTCAATATTTTCCATGCAATAAAAGCACACGCATCTTTACATATCTCAACTTAAACATTCGCCATATTAATACGAACGTCTTGCGGTTTATTTACCTTACATCAACTCCTCCTCCGCTGTAGGGTATCTCGTCACAAAAAGTGACTTCCGTTCCCACGTGACCTACTTCCGTCCTTCCGCTCCTTTCTTCTTCGTATCCGAGCCGCATCTTCCGTCCGCATCCGACGCATGCCATCAACCGTTGATTTGCAGGATACATGTAGCAGCACTTTGTAACATCCTCCTGGCGCCCAATGGATGGCAACGACACGGGGAGCACGCCCGCAGCCTCGCCGTCTAGCATCATCCGCAGCCGCATCTCCAACGCGTGCGACGGGTGCAAGGCGAGAAAGGTAAAGTGCGACGGGAGGCAGCCTTGCAGTTACTGCATCCGCAGGCAGCGGCCTCGGTCTTGTCACTACACGCCCCAGCGGAGGCGACAGCAACAGCAGCAGCAGCAGCAGCAGAACAAGCATAGAGCCAGCACCGGATATGGCGTGGGCGTTTCTCCGGGAGTCGCCGTAGCGCCGCAGTCTCCTCCGTCCACGGCGCGGGCGGGACCCTCTTCCAAGCAGACGTCTCCGGACGGGCCAGCCGAGCCCGAGGACAGCATCAACGATGGCGGCGGCGGCTCCGTGGCGGAGGACGAGACCGAGGTGCAGCGCGACGCGAGGCTGCTCTGCGATGCCCAGGGGAAGCTCATCTTCATCGGCGACTGCGCGCCCCTGTCCTTCTTCCAGTCGGTCCGCCAGCTGGTGACGAGCCGGGTCGGGCAGAACGCCTTCGCCCCCGAGACGAGCCGCTACTCGGTGCTGGAGAACGCGGCGGCGGCGTCGGAGGAGACCTTTGCCCAGGGGCAGGGGCCGGCGGCGCGGGACGGATCCCCCCCCGAGGTGGACGCGGCGCGGATCCACACCGCCATCGACGCCTACCTCGTCTCGACCTCGGCGCTCATCGACGTCTTCGATCGTTCGCGGCTGTTCGAGGAGCTGCCCATTTGGGCGACGCTCCCGCGCAAGCCGCAGAACCTGGCCTCGGCCATCAACTACCTCGTCCTGGCCATCGGCAAGCAGCGGGACGACGCGCAGCTGGCGCAGGCCTACTTCGAGCACGCGCGCGACCAGGCCTACCGCAGCCTCAACCGCAGCCTCAGCGAGGGCACCGTCCAGGCCTTCCTCCTCGTCACCGTCTACATGCTGTGCTCCTGCCAGATCAACAGCGCCTTTCTCGTCTTCGGCATAGCCGCCCGCGCGGCGTACTCCATCGGCATGCACCGGACCGAGGTGAACGCGCGGTTCGGCGACGAGGGGCGCCGGCAGCGGGACGGGCTGTGGAAGAGCCTGCGCGCCGTCGACCTGTTCCTGAGCACGTCCATGGGCCGCCCGCCGGCCACGTCGGACGTAGACTGCACCGTGTCCTACTACGGCGGCGGTGGCGGCGAGGAGCTGGACGGCAGCGGCGAGGAGGCGCTGAATCTCAACCACGCCCTGGTGCAGATCCTGCTTATCGTCGAGACCGTCGTCACCGAGGTCTACTCGCGCCGCAAGATCTCCCTGCAGCTGACCGAGGGTATATCCGTGCAGCTGCGCGAGTGGTCCGCCGCCTGGCTGTCCCGGCTGCGCGACGCGCTGGACCCCGACGCCGGCCGCGGCGGGGATGAGGCCCGGATGAGCGGCGCGTGCCAGGTGCTCTCGACGTACTACTACGCCGTCATGCTCGTGTCCCGGCCGTTTCTCATGTACGAGGTGTTTAGGAGGTTGTCTGATGCGCCTGGTGGTTCTGGTGGTTCTGGTGGTGGTGGTTCTGGGGGCGGGGGCACTCGGTCGCCGCTGTCGACTACTGGTAAGACCAGGTTGGCCGACGCCTGCATCGACGCCGCTTGCTTGATGGTCGATCGGCCGTTGCTGGAACTGATGAGGCGGGGGGAACTCGACGGACGCATGCCCGTCCTAGTGTAAGTTGCTATCATCGCGGAATAATAATCTTTTATTTTCTTTTGAGAGCGTTTCTTTTCCTTTTGGCTGACTGATTTAGGTCGTGGCTGTTTGCCGCATCGCTGGTTCTGGGACTCGGGCTGCTTGGCGGCTTCGGCCGCATCCTGGAGAGGCACTGCCGGGACGCCATCGAGGCCCTGGACCACCTCGCCCGGACGGACACGCACGCGCGGCAGTACTCGCTCATCGCCCAGTCGCTGCTCACCACGGCGCTGGAGCACCTGGAGAAGCGCGAGCGGCAGGAGCGCCGGCAGCGGACGGAGAGCTCCAGCCAGCTCTTCGGCCTGATGCCCACGGGCGGCGACGGTAGGGGTGGATCTGGCCTGGGCAGGTCGCCCTCTCGTAACGGTAGCGGCGTTGGGAGCTCCTTTGGTACCGTGGGGGCTAGCCCGGCGCACTCGTACGCTCGCGGCAGGGGCCCCGGGGACAGAGGGTCCCCCTTCGGCCACCACCACCACCATAGCCATAACCATAGCCACAGCTATAACCACCCGCCCCAGCGTCTGGGGACGGCCGCCGGGGCGACTTCTTCGCCTCGCCTGCCGGATTTCAGCTCCGCGGCGTTTGGCCTCGGCGGGTCAGTGCTTTCGACGACGACGCCGGAGGATAACTTTTGGACGGGGCAGGACGGGGACGCGTTGAATCTGTTTCCGTTGCTGGACGCTGGCGGCGGGATAGACCTTGCTCACTACTACTCTTGATGGGAGCTGTACTTGTCAACGGACAAGACTGTCAAACACGATATATGTGTGTCATATCGTGACGACATATTTGGTGGGAGTCACGTATCAGAGGTCAAGAGAGGAGGCCTTCGTGTCAGTTCTGTACTAGAGGACTCGTGGGATGGAATGCCTTATTGTAACCCCCAATGGAGTTTTGCGAGGAGTTATCGAGGCGTATTATAATTCTTTTATGATAGGTAATGGAAAATTCTATTTGAGATGTACGGGAAAGCCCCGGCAATGTACGCATGTCGAGGCGTATATAAAATTCCGTTGCCAACGTACGTAGTAGTAGCCAAAGGGTTCGCAAAGCTGCTGCCGCAAGCCACGAAGTCACCTGCCCTCTTGCCAACCCGCGAGTAGGCAAGAGCGTCGAGTAACTTTGTAACGTAGGGCACAAGTCCGGTAGCTACTAGTGATTGCTCCTCGCGTTTATTAATAGCTACGAGCGATTAACTTGGTATTCACTCCTCGTCGTTTACTTTACGTGATGCCTAAATATCTTATGAAAAAATAAAGCTAGTACCTACGGTCATGCTCGTATATACCATGTTTCGTAAAGCCGCTATATGGCTTTACTTCATGATTCAATAGTGTATAATAGATCCATAGACATATATAGCACCTCTTAGGTAGGCGCCCCGTGCCCTTACGGGACTTACCGGCAAAAGATACTACAACAACAACAACAACAACAACAACTTAATCATTCATATTCCTAATGCTTAGAATATTTGGTCTTTGGGCATCCATTTTGCGGGTTTGCGAGATATGCGGGGGGAGTTTATATAAAGTGGATGGGCTGAACCAACGTCTCTCGATCATTGGCGTCGGGTCTGAGGTGTAAGTGTCTCCGTTCACGTATCCCGATATTCCCTTTGAGGGACAAACTTTCGAAGAGGATCAGGGAATTGAATGTCGAAGCGGTTGTGTATCAGATTCAGGAATTACCATGCTGACTTGGAGCGTACTTCCGAGCTTGAGTCAATGCATCATGTTTCCCCAAAATCACGACTCTCCTGAGCACGCACTATTGTACAAGTAATTCCGGAAGAGAGGAAAAAGGTAGAGAAAGTACTTGTGCTGTATCCATGCCCACCGGCGCGAGGCATCTACTGACTCATGTTACCTTTAGCCTGACGTTCCCGCCATGACTCGAGAGCTCTCGGCATCGTCACGCTACTGCCAGTACATTACTTCCACCGTTCATACCTTGAATGTTATTCTTACGCTGGTGATGCTCTATGAAACGAAAAAAGAACGAGCTCGCTGGGTTGTGCTTTTCAGGGGAAATATCTTTAAAGAGCAGCCCGAACAGTCCAGCAAGGTGTCGATTGATACAAGACGCCTACAATGACCCTTTTTTTCTGTTCCAATGTACCGCAACTCGGATACCATCTTCCACCTACATCTTACGGACCGGTGCGCTGGCGCAGTCGGAGCGACGGCATGGCTTACTACTGTGCCCAAGGCATACCACCATCCCCTTAGCGCCGGGCATTGTACGTACGGCCGGCCCCAAAGGGCCCAGCCACGGAAACAAACCGTCAAAGCGGCACGGGCCAAGAAAAAAAGTCATCCAGCACACGGCCGAATTCCCACTGGTCGATCATTGTAGAGGGACAGGGAATCGTGAGTTAGGAAGGAAACTAGAGCTCCGATTCCTGGTTTCGTCGTTTCCATCTTGGTTTGATTCTCTCGGTCGATGAGGAGACGGTCCGAAAGGAGGGAGATGGGTTATTTGCAGACTACGGGGAAGACTGGATTGGATAATCATGGCGGTGAAGAGGGGCCGAATATGTCCATCTTGGTATGTGTCTCTACCTCTCATTGGGTACTCTTTTGAATTTGCGTATGTCAGGATGATAAAGGCACACAGCAAGGCCACAATGGCACGGCAGATGAAAGGGGGTAGGGAAAGGGGGGGAAGGTGAGAAAAAGCTCGAGTCACGGGCCGAAAAGGTTACTCGGAAGGAAAAAGAGGAAGAAGAAGAAGAAGAAGTAACTCGTAGGACTGAAGTAGCAGGACTTGCTTCCAACTAGTAATGATTCCTTGTTTTTCCCAACGGCATCGTCAACAACCTCGTTCTCGTCATTCGTGGAGGATAAATGAGGGAAAAGGCGGGCCCCGGGCGTGCAAGCCACAGGAGGCACAGGAGGCAGCCACAGAACAGTACACGTTAGGCAAGCAATCAAGCAAACAAACACAAACAAGCAAGCAAGGCAGCAACCACAGGACAACGGGGAGGCGGCCACAAATGGGGCTCTAGCACAGCCACACACCTATGCTGCCCAACTCAACTTCTCCCCCGCTTTGCCCGCTGCAAAGAACCCAAAGTAGTAATAGTACGGGGTACGGAGCAGGGCAACATTGGAGGTGGTCCCGGCGCCGGAACACTCCGCACGCGCCTACGCCTAATGCCCCGGCGGGCGCCGAACGAGCATTTCGGCCGAATTCTAAGAACAGAGGGAAGTGTATTTCTAGCATCGTAGCCTGGCTCACCTGGCTGCCTGCCTGCTTGCCTTGTCTGCCAACAGGTCAAGAAACCATGGAAATAAAATGAATACGCCGCAAAGACTAATTATGAAGGGCACAGATTGTTTCAAGTTGCATGTATCATGTGTGTCACACCCGGTAAAGTTGTTGTTGTAACTGATTTATTTTCTGTTCCCCGGACTTAGATCGGGGGGGGGAGGGGAGGGTTCAAGGGACCGAGTGGCATATGGGCGTGTTGGGGTATGGAGGCTATCCGTGCCGCACAGCGAGCAACGACGGGATTGGACGAGCGTAGCAGGAAACGCTCATTTATTACGGAGTGCGGAGTACGGAGTTGCTGATCGAGGAAAGTCGTACTGGTCTACAGACAAACAGGCACACGAGCCTCGTTTGGTCCGCTATGCGGAATGGAAACACACTCATGTGCCAGAGGAGAATGCTGCGGCCGTAGTTGGTCTCGTGCCTAGGAGTTGACAAAGGAATTTGGGCTCCGGAGTGTTGCGAAAAGCGGTCGCTCCGCAGCAGCAGCACTCAAAAGAAAAAGTGCATATTCAAGAGGAAATGTAGTGCTGTTGGTGAGGAGCCGTCGTCGTCGTCATCCCCCTGAACACGCCGTTTACTTCTAGTCGGTCCCCCCCCCTCCCCCCTGCTACTCCGTACAAAGTCTGGCCAACCCTGGGGGGCATGACGGGAAGTTTGTGGGACGACCCAGGCGATTGGTAATAGCGGAGATTCCATCACGTACTAGCCAGGAGGAGGAGGCCCAGGAGCCGGCCAGCATCCGTGCGAGTCCGAGGCAATCAGTGGCTTGCAACAGACCAGACTTTGTTAGGAAACTGCAGGGGAAAAATATTGTTTTACTTTTTTTTGCTTGTCGTTCGCGCGTCCTGGCCTCGATGTTCGTGGTTATTTGTTCATCTCAGGATCGTGATTGGTGATGATTATTTAGTGGCAAGTTGACCAGCAAGCTACCTTCTCAGCACGGTCCTTTTACCCATCGACAAATGGCTCGTAGGGCAGAAAGAAGGTTTGTATGACATGTCAGTCAGTTCGTCAATGCTCTGTACATCGTTTCTCTGACCAGAACGCAAATTATACGATTGTTGGTCTTTTTTTCTTTTCTTTTTTCCTCGACCCCTATACTCCGTAGCATGCTTGGTAATGCCAGTTTGGCCCCCAAATTGCCAGTATCCTCTTCGAGTTCCGCCAGCGACGGGTGGAGCACCTACGTCGCCCGGCCGGCTCGGCGGCCCCTGTCGGGTGGATTGTTTTTTTACACTTTCTTTTTTCAGAGGGGGGAGAGAAGGAGAGAGTAATGTTTGATCGCCCTCGAATTATGGCTGAATGAATCCCGAACCCGACGACGAGGACGGCTAGGGGGTTAGGAGGTTGGAGGTAGGGGGGGATGTTGGCGCCTCGGATGCTCTGCCTGATTGCGAACCAACCCGCTAACGACGCTGCATATTGCAGGCATATGCAGCCCAGAATGCGACGCTGATTCTACCTGACAACGGGGCGTACCTCGCGAAAACCGTGGCGAGCGGAAACCGTGAATAAATCTCGTGTTACGGCTTTCGATTTTCACTTTCATCAACGAAGCAAGGGGGGAGGGGATGTTTTTTTTTTTGAAAAAAAAAGGCTAGATCCGATTGGAGAGTATATATGCAAGAATAACAAAACATTCACCGAACAAGGCCGAATATTTCGGCAACGAGAAGAAAAACTAAAAAGAGATGACTAATTTCTTTTTCTTTTTGCATCTTTGTGTTTTACCTGGCCTCGGGGGTTTCCAAGCGGTAGCTATGGTGGATAGCTCCCCGGTGGGGAGAGGCCTGCGCTGCGCATTTTGTGTGGGTTTTTCGTGTTGGCGCTTGCGGGTGATGGTAGTGGAGGAGGAAGAGGAAGAGGAAAGGGGGAATGCTAGCTTGTCACCGGGTCTACTGGCTAGCACCCCATCATCCCAAAAAGTCGGGAGCGGGCCGTTGATAAGATATCTCGGAGAGAAAAGAAAGGGGGAAAAGAAAGGGGGCGCTCTAACCAGAGGGGTGGAACGTTGGAATGACAAGCATAGCCCATGATAGGCTCCAAGAGGCTAGTCGAGTTGTTGTTGACCCTCGTGGCACAACTATTATTACGGCCGCGTTACCGGCCGCCGCCCCGGCAGTGATGAAGTTTATCGTGTGCTTTCCCCCCCCCCCCCCCCCCCCCCGTGTGCGGAGCTTGTCCGCCTCTGCGGCTGTGCTTGATCTTGCATTTGTGCGCATTTGCACCCCTCGGGGGTTGGACACCGAAGAGTCAGACTCCTGGGCATTTCAGCAGCCAATCTTCGTCCTCCATTGTGTCCCTTTTGCGGTGTTGCGCCAGGTAAGAAACCCGATTTATAATGTGCAGATGGCGGCCATACCGGCCGGATTCTTCTCGACATCATATTCCGAAACGTGGCATCGGGGGGGCGTAAAGGAGGGCGGGGTGGGAAAAGGTGAGGGAGGGGGGCCAGCTTTGACGGCCGTGACTGACTGCGGGCGTCAAGTTTAGCTGCATGGATGACAACAGGCGCTACACTACGTAGACCAGAACCTGGCCCCGCCGCCAGCTAACTGTGTGTATCATTCTTTTTTGTTCTTTTTTTGCCGTGCGGGTGCAGCAGGAGTGATGGCTTTTTCCCTTTTTGGGCCAAATTCCCTACGAGGCTACCTCCCCCCCCTCCCCCTCCCCCTGACCCTTGACACACATCCCTAGTTGCATGCTGCCGCACTGACATCTAAGCGGTCTGGCTTCCAGGAAGAAGGGGGGTCATGGGTAAATGGGAAGGGGGAACCAAGCATCTATCACAACCCAGCAAGCGCTTTGCGTTACCTGATTATTGGGTTGGAGGCTATTACTGTTGCCGAGAGTGGATTCGTTGCCGTGGGCGCTCCGCGGTGGAGCAGAAAGCCTGCCATGGCGTATATCAGGGTGAAAGCCCGAGTCCACGGGTGGCACGGGGGGTTTAACATAGCGAGAGGGAGCGAAAGGGCTCTTGCGGGGGCAGGGGTGGTACGAGGCAAAGGCCAACTACACAGTGCCGTCGATTTCGCATCCCTGGAGGACGAGGCTCTGCCATAGCCACGTGTTTTGTGAGAAAGGTGGTGTAGAGGGGGAAAGGATGGGTGTGTCGATGGGTGTGTTGTTGGTTGTCGGGAAATGCTATAAAGTAAGGGGCATTCTCCTCATTATTGTTTCTCATATGCTATCCTACCCCATCCCCCTCTTGCAACGGCCACTGTACACTATCCTTGAAATATCCATCCATACAGCTATTAAGCACACACTTCTAGTGAATACCAAGTCACAACTGCCGTCGTCAACCCCTACCCTCTACAGCATGAGCTCCGCCGGAGGCAACGACCAGACGTCGCAGCTGGACTTCAGCGGCATCGGCGCCTGGTCCGAGGACGCTGCCAGCCAGCAGCGCAGCGGCAACCAACAGTCCTTCGACTATGCCCTCGCCGCGAGCAACACCAACGGCACTTCCGGGACGCAGACGGGAGCACAGCAGTTCCAGCTATTCTCGCTGTACGAAAGAAACGGTACCAAGCTTGACCTATCATGTACAATACGTGACCTTTTGACGCTGATGTTTGCGTACCTTAGCTCCAGCTGGAGGTGGCTCTCAATAAGAACCTGCATGATATCGGGAATCAGGTGTAAAGCGGCCAAAAAGTGTTTGAGATGCATCTATAGACAGCGTATTGTGTTCATTGGGCGCATAAGCATTTCTTGGGCATTATGACGTAGGACGTTTGTACTGTGGAAGTACTACTAGGTTGGAAGGGAACCGGTTTATTGCACAATGAGCATCATCGGATGGTATTTCCCATGGGGAAATAGTGTGGCGGTACTGTATTCAGATGGAGACCTCTCCACTTGGAAGATAGATCGAAACATAGTCTTGTATTCACTCGAAATGTTATTCTTACGACATGTGACTGGAATGTGGAGCCATCGAGACAAATACATATGCATGAAGTTGTGAGTTGGAGCATTCTGTATTCTATGTAAGGCGGCTATTATCTACCCACGTATTATCTGATGTAAACTCAATAAGTTTAGGGCAGACGGCGGCGCCGGCAGGGGGAGATGAAAGAGGTATCAGGTGAGACTTCACCTAGGACAGAAGTCAAGTGTTTTCTACTTCATACGATTCGAAACTACAATCATCTGTTCGTCGAATAATGGTCAACAGACTGAATGATCGATAATAGCCATGGTCCCGTTCCATGTATGGCGAGAATTACGTTCACCGGGGACAGATTAACCTACCAAGATCATCTGAATTGCATCAAGGCATTCTAGCTACTATCCGTATGGTAGAAGCTCCGCAGGTCTGTGACGATCTACCGGATTAGGGCAAATACGCACTTACTGTCGAGACATGCTCTCAGGTGCGGGAAGATCAATGAGCCACTCAAAGAAGCAATGCAAGGCACTATCATTCGTCCTACGGCCGTCTAAATAGATGCTTTAGAAACATGCATGTTATAACGAGTATCGTCACAATTCGAGCACGACGTCGTTCCAATATCCCACTTCTTTAAAAGCCAATATGCGTATTGTGTGCAAATCCCATCGCGAACCATCAACACAACGGGAAAGAGTTGAGGGCTCATTGCTGAGTCTGGTCTCGGCTCTTCAACACGGTGCAGCCGGAAGTCTGAGCTGAAAGGAGAGGTTGAGAGTTGCGGCGGGGCCGGTGCGGAGGGTCTTTTGACAGGCCCGCTGATAGGGATAATCCCTGCAACGGCCAAGCTGGTGACGTGCAGTTAAAGGCGGCCGATCTACAACCGCCGGCGAGCAAAGCGGGGGAGAGGAGAGTTCCGTGTGGGGAATGGGTTGGGGACTATGTGAGTTAAGAAGTCTATACGACACCATTCTATCTTTTGCAGAGAATTTCCTGGTCGCGTCGTCGGCCGCCTTTTCTTGTTTTTCTGCTCCTCAAAGCTCTGCCTTGGCTTCGTGGGCTTGGTAGCTTGCGCAGAAGGTGCCTAACCTAGTACCCGGCAAGGCGATCGCTGTTCGGGCATTTGGTGCTAAGATCAAGGGGCAGGAAGGATATGCTAGAAGTAAATTACGCCGTTGTCTTTGTTCTTGCTCCTGCAGTTCTTATTGGAAAACTAGGGTCCGAGCTTGGGGGTAACCTGAAAAGACCAACGTGATGCTCAGGCCTTTCCAACGGTGCACGACACCCAAGATGTCGGGAGAAGATGGGATTCCAGAGTAGGCCTGCGTAGAGATCGATCCAATGTTCTAGCAGTTTAACAAGAAGAAATCTAGTTGTTGGGAGCGCGCTGCTGCCTAAATGTCGTCGGTCGACGAAACTATGGCTAGGCATGTGCTACATATACTTCAGAGCAAGGCTATGTGTGGCGACTAATGACCATTATGCCTTCCACTCACGTACTGCCAGCGTATGCAGTTTTACTTGTCGCTCATGCAAGGCACTTGCCACTCATCAAATCAACGGGCCACGGGTGCCAGGGGTACGCAGTGCCACACGCTAGAGTGTACCCCAACCTAACAGTGTACGAAGAAGGCATCTGCCGGACCGACAATCGAGAACCGCTGCAGAGCCCCTTGGGGGTAGCACAGGCCGTTAGTAAAGCGGTCAAGCAGCCTGTTCAGCAAGGTTGCCAACGATACCTGTGCCCCTCTCCTGCGCCGGTATAGGCGTTCCGAAGATTGCCAGATGAGATCCGGTTACACTAAAATATGTTATGCCGGGCCAAAGACGTTGCAAGGCAATAATGCGGGTAGGACTCTTTCTCACTTGGACGAACAACAGCAAGGGACAGACGAGAAAAGAGGAGATAGGCGTCGAAGACTAGGTTCAATAGAGAAGCAACAACCATACGACAAAGGCAGCTATGGAGAATCGCTTCGCCTATCCATACATAGTGCGGTTTCGCGGTGGGTGGAGGGAGGGCGGGTGGATATGTGTCGAACGAGAGTCTTATTCACAACCTCCGGAGTCGCATAAATAGATTTCTCCAGGCACGAAGAAAATTGACCAGATGGTAGATGAATAGGACGGTACAAACGCATTGTACAGATGGATTTGACTATAAGACTCGAGGGGCAGGCTCTCTATTTTGCCACCTAACTTCCTGCTTATTCCTGTACTAGAACTACTCAAGACTATTTACTAAGTCACATTAGACACCTGCTGTGTCTGTTAGCATAAGTCAAAAGCCCACGTACAACACTGATATACGCCACAAAATTGCCTTGTATCGAACTTTGAACCTGTCACCCGCCTCCGTCATGCCTGAAACCACTAATGATACCTCAAACCCTGACCTGAATGGTATTGGGGCGTGGACCGAAGAATCCACAATCCAATACCCGCCTGCCAGCGATATTATCGTGGATGACGGCGCCGCTGAGACGGACAGTGACTACAACTCGGCTACCGACAGCCCTACGAACTAGCCAACGGGTGAGTACGTTATCATATTTGTATCTTCCGTACTGTCGTTCTATTGTCCTGATTTATGTGGCTGACTGCATCCTATAGCTAAATGTACGGAGTGGGGTTGCAAATGGCCAAACCCCTGGTCTCTCACATGGAGCAAATACAAGCACGTTTTCCAGGAGTCACCCGGACAGTCGGCAGATTATCCTTTTTATTGGGGATTTCTAAGCCACTTTGGAGCTGGCTTTTTATCGCGCACTCGGCCGAGATTCAATATGGGCTGCGGAGTGGTACCGCCAAATAAGCTTCGCAGATCCGCCGTCTGACCCGAGACAAGCGAGGATAGTGGATTCCCGAAGGCCGTAGGGCGGAGGCGTATATTTCTGATAAGACCGTGCAGTGTCCACTCTGGGCGATAGGGCGCACCGAGAGTCAAAAGGACTTTGATAGCTTCAACTTAACAACCCCGACGGAAATCAAACTGTTGAATATCAATCATGATAGCTGTGCTGACATGTGGTCATATATACGTACCGATTATGTATTAGCTTAATGACTAAGACTGATTTTCAAAGACTATACCAGACTATCTAGATAGTAGGACCTGGTGTCTGAGTGTGTCTGATCACCGTAGTTGCAAGTAAAGTCTTACCTAGAGGGGCTTTGCATTAGAATCTAGATGATCATGGCTTTTCACAATACACTGGGGTTGCGAACATACCTGCTCCCGGTATCCCCTTCAACCAGAATATGTTTGACGAAGGCTTGGGCGCATCCGCCCATTTCTTGAAACCCGCGTCGCGCAGGAGCCATTTACCCGTCCCCTTGCACACCAACGCATCAAATCGGTACAGGTCCGCATCGTAGCTCTTTGGCGATACCTGCGCTTGAAGGTTGAAAAAGTCTTGTTTGATGGAGGCCTCCTCAGTCTTGGCATGATGCTTAAGCTCACGATCCCTGGCCTCGCTGGCTTGTTGGATTTCCGTGAGATGAACCTCGCTTCGCATCAATTCGGCATGCTTGGAGATGTTTCTTGCAACCACTGCTATTTTTGCCTTTTGACTTGGCCACAACACCTCGAAAACAAATTTCAACCCTGGCATTGTCATTTAGTTACTCCTGATCTCTAGGCTCGAAGCGGATAGGCATCATTAGACACGTACGAGATTGACCAAAGAATTTGAGAGCAATGGCGTATAGATCGAGAATGTTCTCGAAGAACAGCGCCATGAAATGATTGATGCGATCGTTGTCTTTGTAGATGCTGGAGACTCGACTGAACTCAGGCAACAACGTCCCAATGTTCTCGAGCGTATCCACTATGGCATCAAAAGACTGCTTCAGGACGTCTGCCCACTGCAGCACAAGTACGATCGGACCCCATATCAACGCCAGAATTTCCGGCTTCGCCTGCACAAACGTGCTGATGGCGCCGTTGTATTCGCGGAGGCGGTTGAGGAACGGCTCGATCTTGGACAAGTGGCGGAGACGGCGGGACTGAGCCTGCTCTCTCTGGAGCTTCTCGGTCGCATCGTAGACCTGGTCGATGCTGGTGGTCTGTAGGATTTGGTCGTATACGCTTGCGTCTTTAAGTTGGTTCTTGAATTCCTTGATCGCGGTCGAGAAGGCCACTTGAACTGGGCTTGAGGTACTCGCCATATTGTCTGTATTGAAAAGAACGACGGCATGAAAGAAATTCTTGCCCTGTGGAAGGACACAAGAGATGGTTCAATATTACGGATGGTATTGTTTTTGTGAGGCCGTTGATGGTTTAGCTCGTGAGTTTATGGATTACCACATACATGCACCCTGTTTTTGTGAGTATACGCGCCGTCTGTAACTAAACGTGCGGTAGTGAGGGGCACAGCCTTATTTCTGCCTAAAATGCAAATCTGCCTTCAGTGTGCCTTTTCATTACGCAAGCAGTGTAATGGGGGTCCAGCTCATGCACGTTGGCTTTACTTCTAGCGGTGGCTACAGGCTGGTCGGCCATCATTGGTCGTATAGCTGGCTCTAAGCGCTTTCTGCACAACCCATACACTGACTGTAGATAAGCTGGCTACGCGTACCTATACTATATGTTACCTATGAAGTTATAAAAAGAACATTAGTATGTGACTTCTTAGCGAAATAAGCATATTTATGAATGAGTTAGGTATAAGTTTGACTTTAGTATTAAGGATGAACCCGATATGTTAAATAAGTATATAAGCCAGCAGTCATACGTGTGAAGTTCTATCTACACACACACACACACACACACACACACATATATATATATATATATATACCACAATTGCTTCTCTATACTATACTCCGTAATTAGCGGCTGGTTTTCTAGAATTGCTCTTCGAAGTTGAAATAGGTAGCTTCTTTGCGTTTGCAGACATGAATACATACTCCCCTGTTCTTCAAAACGTCATCTGCCGTAAAGAGACTAATTTTATATCGACAGCTAACGAACTAAACTATAACAATCAACGACGCGTATAGGGATGAGGGGTAAAGCAGCAGAACTACACACTGAGAGAGTTTCAGTGTCCTAGGCGCGAGCTAGGTGTGTGCAGAAATAAGTCGAACCTATGATGATACCAAGCCAAGGGAGTAAAAGCAGTAAAAGAGAAAGAAATCGTTCATCTTAGTAGATATGGCAGAGCTAGATGGTTGATGAATGCCGCGTTGTAGGGAAATGTCAGAGGTTGATATTACGGTGCGTGCCGAACTTTTCTACGGCTAAAGCTACGGTTGTTCGCCGAGGAATGGGGAGATAATGTGTAGTGACAGTCACCTTGCGGTATGAGTGTAGGAGATTTTAATCCTAGTGGGATCCGATCTTGTCTCGCGGGACACATTCTATACGTGAAGGGAAAGGGAAACCTAGAGCCATTCTGAAGACAATTTCCACTAGACGGTAACGTCGAATCATATAAATCAGTAGGAGGGACTAGATACCTATGTTGATTATATGTCGGGTTAAGTATATGAGCTGCTCCAATTTCACTATGATTAGGAACACTATATGATGTCAGAAGAATTGCTGACGTGAAAAATTTAATATAGAAGCACAAATGTGTTGCGGATAGTTGTCCGCTTGCTGATGTCCCTGCGTGAACACGAACAACGACTAGATACACAAAGCAATCCTAGGCATAGAACATTTGTGTAATTCACGGCGAACAGTAGCTGGTGCCGATGTCGCAAGGCAAATTAAGAGGGAAAATATACACATATTCCCAACACGAATGTCCCGCTGGTTCAATCACATCAATCCTGTAGCGCGCGCTTGACTGCATCCTCCGAAGACGCGCCAATGAACGTGATCTAACATCATGTCAGTTACTCCAGTCTCACGCCAGTTCCTCTTGGTAGATTTTTAGTTACCTTCTTTTGGCCCGTGATATTGGCACCGTGCTCTTTCGTGCTTGCAATAACCCCCGTCACGACTCCGTTCACGTTTGAGATGTTTTTCAGCTCGACTCCGTCAATTGAGATCCCGGCCTAAGGCGGAGCTGTCAGTGTTGTGTTGATTCGTAAGTTGAAATACGATATGGGTTCAGCTACCTCCTTCTGCTCATTGTTATCAGCTATTTTGTCAAGGTCCTCAATCCACTGTCGTAAATGGCCTGAGATGCTGATGAAGCCGTCAACCTCCTTGCCGGAAAACTTGCACATTCCGGAATGATTCGCCTGAATCCCGATGCCGGTGAATCCGCGAGGAATCGCAGATGCCGAGTCGACGATGAAACCCAACGAAACCCTGTGACGCTTCGTCATGAGCTCCTCGTGGTAGAATGCTACCTCAATCGGAGCATCGCCGCACCGTCTAGCCCAGAGCACCTTGAGGAACTCGTCCCCTATCTTGAAGAGCTTCTCGGATCGCTCGTCGAGATCCTCGAGTTTCTTCTCGTTGGTCGACGTGAATAGGCGGAGGAACTGCGTCACGAGGAGAGCCAAGGTTGCTTTTTTGGCGCCTGCAAACGGGGTGCCGAGAAAGATAATGCCTCGAACTTTGTCTACGATGGACTTCTTGGATGCTCCCTCTCCGTGCTGCTGCCCGATGGCATTGGCGCAGACGAGCCCACCTAGGCTATGCGTGACAAAAATGATCGGCCGGTCAGTCTTGAAGAAGTTGTCAATTTCAGCCCCAGCACATGGTAAAAGACACTTGAATGAAATGGGGACATGCCGTTTGCGTCTCCGCGCGAAGGTTTTGCAGGCTGTCAAGCAACGCAATGGAGTGGTCGTCGATGCCGGTCCTGGGCGGAACTGGGGGCTTCTCACTGCCGGAATAAATGAACTCGGCAACCCTGGCGTTGTAGCCGAAAGAAAGGACGCGCGCATTTGGACAGACGTCCGGCAGCAGATCACGAGGCCAGAATATGGGATCCGGGTCGTTGTCCTGTTCTTTATACGTCCAAGTTCCGACCCTATCGCCGTGAAGGCCATGAACAAACACTACACTAAGTGGGATGGTCAACTTGAAATGATCGCATCATGGCTCATGTATCCTTGATCAGGCTTACTCGACTTTGGCTTGCTCTTGTGGGGGGTTATGCAAGATGTCCCCCAGCCCGGCAGTCACTACTCTAGCCATTGCTTTGGTGGTTTCTTATGTTGCTTTGAGACTGGACTGGACTTGGCCAAAAGGATAAGGGGCTTCGAGTCAACATGTCTTCGAAATGACCATTGACAGACATGGGAGCTCGTCTTATAAGGCATAAACCTCTCCCTCAGGCCCACGGCAGAACAAATGCCGGGCTATACCGATGGTGGTCTGGTCGGGAAGGCTGGGGTTCCAATAACTTCAGACAAGATGGGAATACGAAGCAACCATGATCCTTAGTGGAAGGACTTTGCCACCTCCTTTCTCCCCGATATGCAATTATTTTGCTGATGAGCGATACATGCCAAGGACAATGTGCAGGCTAGCAGGTTAGAAAAGAATGCACTGGAGCGTGAGTCGGAAGGGGGTGTGGAGCAAGGCTGTAAACTTGGAGCCTCTTACCTCGCATCGAGGGGTCTATACCTTGCCGCCGAGGCTCTTTCGTGCCAAAAGGGTGCTGTGATGGCCGCGACGGGCATTAGGCATCCACATAGGCTGAACTTCAGCCGCTCCTGACAGTGAGACAACCTTCGGGTGTATACTTCCAGGTAGGGTATGCAGCACGGAAGAAATCAGTCCCCTTTCTGATGCGGCTAAAGCACGAGAAAAAAAGATACAATGTGACTTGGGTTGGGGCTTACGGAGTGCAATGGCTCCAGCTATGAAGTCTCCGAAGGGATTGGCTACTTAAACCCATATTCCTCGGGATACGTGTGCGACGGCAATATCCATAGCAAATCTTTCGAAAACCAATATGCACGCTACTCAACCTCGTGCCACGAGTATTGATGCCACTATGACATGCCCTTCATCTTTACAGAGCAAATACTCTGCCGGACAGACCACATTGGAAGCTGTCAAAAAGAACACAGGTGTTGTTGCAGGGGTGGTCAGTCAGAGTAGCGTGGTAGGTGAGTTTGTCGAGAACAAGAGTGATCAAGAAACACTAGAGAATTGTGCAGCTGTTTGCTAATGCCCTGCGACACTCGTAGGAGTTATGACAAATAATTGTAAGGTGTCTCGCCTCATCTCAATACATACGAGTCTAACCTTTTCCCAAGTCAATCCTGCCTCAGACCCTCAGAGGCACCCAGAATATCGAAGCAAAGTCCTTCAATGGCTCTGCCCTCAGCATATCTCGTCAGCGCTGAAAACACCGGCTGAAGGCCAAGGAGCACAGAACGCTCACAAGAACGCAGGGCAGCGCTTCATCAAGTCTCCCAAGTTCAGGGAATGGGAGTCGGGGAACAAGAAACGGCTATGGGGCACTGGCCCACGTATGTAGCCACCTCTTCCGAAATCTTGTACAACATACAGTTGCTGACTATCGCCAGCGGGCGCCGGTAAGACCTTTCTTGTGTAGGATATATTTAGTTTCCCTTCGGCCTTACTTGGCATTTGCTGACTGCTTCCTCAGATCTCGCGTACACAATCATCTGAAACCCCGACAGACGGTGCCCGATGGTCCTGAAAAGACCAAAATTGCCGTTCTCTACATGCACCATAACGAGACGTATACTGTCCAGAATCTTCTTGCCTGTATATCTAGGCAGTTCACAGAAGCCTCACTCCAAATCCCTCCCAATATCTATAAACTGTGGTCAGAAAAGGGAGGGTCGGATCTAAGCATTGAAGAGAATAGAAGTCTCATTAAACAGCTCGCCGCTGACGAAGGCAAATCATATCTCGTTGTCGACGCTTGGGACGAATGCCAGCTTCACGTGAGAGAACAGTTTCTCAGAGAGTTGAAGTCTCTGGATGAAGATGTTTCCGTGTTTATCACTTCGCGGCTCACTCAGGATACTGAGACTAGCGATGCAAGTGTTTGCCACCTTAATGTTTCGGCGAATGAGACCGATATACAAGATTACATCAGTTTCTGCATCGAGCATGACGCCCGCCTGAAGGAATTTTGCGACACAGATAAGGCTCTAGAGTCTGATATCAAACAAAAGCTACTGCAGGAATCCGGGAATAATGAATCGGGAAGAATGTGAGTAATACAAGACCTCAATTATTTGTTACTTATATGGCTGATACATAGATGATAGCTTTCTACTTGTCAAGCTTCACATGGATTCACTGAAAAATGAGGTGTTGTTAGACGGTGTGAGGATTAAGCTCGCGACACTGCATCATGATCTTGACGACAAGTACTTGGGCATTATTAACCGCATCGACGACCAAGACTCGACTCGACGGAATATTGCCATAGACGCTCTAATCTGGATCGCACACGCCCTGCGACCGCTGCGAACCCTAGAGCTACAGCATGCACTCGCCATGACCGTGGAAGACCTACGCTTCAAACCCGGAAGGATGCCAAGGCAGCAAGACATCACGGCATTTTCATGCGGCATGGTAGTGCATGAGAACTCCACGAAGACCTTTAGGCTCGTGCACAACACGGCAAAGAAGTTCATCAGAGGCCTTAGCGAGTCTGATTCTCGTTTCAAAGACCCCCATGTCAAGATTTCGCTCGTCATCGGCTCATACCTATGCATGCCCAAGCTCGAACAGCCGGATGACCCTATTCAACGAACATCGTCCGACACAGGCGCCTCCGCTCCCCTGTCCCAATACAATGACCAGGATGTACATGAAATCCAATCCCATGGCGGCGAATCACAGGATCAGGATGTATATTCCTATCGCACCAAGATGCAGGACTTCCCCCTAGCCAAGTACGCGGCAATGAATCTAGGCTATCATCTCCGTCAGATGCAAGACATGGATTCAGCCTTGGCCAGCAGCGCATTGGAATACACACATATAATTCTTTGCAGCCGACCAAAACGAAAGTTCTATGAGATGGTACTCCGGAAAACATACTGTTACCCTCCACACACCTTTGAGAACCGATACCGTTCTTCAGAGGCCTGGGATTACTGCGAATCTTGGGATCAATCCAGCGATCATTCCCAAGAACAATCGAATAGAGAAATAACCACCCTACATCTCGCTGCCCATATTGGCATTCCTCGACTAATCATCAAGTTGCTAGACGATAAGTCATTGCTGCAAGTTCGAGATTATGATGGTTTTAATCCACTAGGCATTGCCCTTTGTTCGGGTCACTCGAGTCTTGTTCTGCCCCTTCTGAAAGCCGGATCAAACGTGGACCTTCAGTCAAGCGAGGGATGTCGCCTGCTACTGTTCGCCGCTCAGTCACATAATCGCGTCGTAGGAGACGTGCTGCATCACATATTCGAGCACCACCTGAGGATTCTCGACGGGGGACGCCATCCCGTTACCCACTACTTCAGCTGGTTCTGGATACTTGCATTCACAAAGATCCGGTTCCATGGATGGAGGCTCATTCAGTTTTGGAGATTTCTGGCTTTGTGGCTGATGCGACTCCGACATCGTTTGAAACCGGGGTCATAGACAACAAACGATAGTCCATCTGAATCACCGACCTCCAAAGTAGTGCAATTCGTCGAGGTACCTGATGCAGATGGTGATGTGAATCCAACGCAGTCACAAAGGTCACTCGCTAGAGCCAACGCCGAAGCAAGTCTACCACCGAAGAAACGGGAAGAACGAGACTACCTCAAACTTGTTGTAGCAGCGCTCCAAGGAGACTGCGACAAGATCAACTCACTCGTTGAGGAGAAAAAGGTGGTTCTCTGTATCCCACACGCCGGAAAGTACTCGAGGACGTGCGAGATGATCGTCAACCTGGCTTTATTCCTCGCCATTGAGCACAACAAAATGGAAGTGATAAGAACGCTCATCATGGCCGGCGTTCCCATAGGGTCCCGTGACTTTGATGAAAGAACCCCCCTCCACCGAGCAGCAGCGAAGAATGATAAGAAGCTGGTCGAGTTTCTCCTTGAAAACGATGCAAATTTGGAAGCCCGGGATGTTAGAGGGGACACGCCGTGGGTGATAGCCGCGCGGGAGATGCATGATGATAGTAAGTCTAATCTTGCCATATTTTTCTTTCTTGTAAGGGGAAAGAAATTTGCCGTTGACAAACTAAAAGTATGCCAGCTTCTCGTGAAGTCGGGAGCAAATGTTAATTCAACGGGCATCTGTGGACTGAATTTGCTATACGAAGCCGCTGCCGGTGGCCATACTAAACACGTGGCCAGTCTCCTCCGGCAAGGCGTCAATCCCTCCATCACTACTGACTTCGGCTGGGCGCCCTTGCACTGGGCGGCTGGAAACGGCCATATGGCCTGTGTTCGATTGCTCCTAGACTGTCATGCGGATGTAAACATCCTCAGTGACACACACGAGTCACCACTGGACATGGCTCTGAGAGGCACGCATACAGAGATTGCAAATATTCTCAAGGACAAGGGAGCTCTAAGCGGCGGCGATATCTTTATGCGCTATGCAGGCTATCTATATGATACATTTGCCGACATAAGAAGCTCCGAGGAAGAAAGCGCGGATGAGGAAAACTCCGATGAAGAAGGGTTAGATGGGAGAATCTCCGAGTAAGAAAGCTACCATGAGAGATACTATGGCGTCAAAGCCTTATACCAAGGGGATTCGTCGCAAGTGGATTCTGAAGAGGAAGTAGTAAATAACTGACATCGAGTGTACGAATATCCCTATAGAAACAGCTACATCGGAATAACATCGGAATAATGAAGAAGAAAGAAGAAAAGTCAAATGCTTCATCCGAGCACAGTTACAAACCAAGCCAAGTTCACTATACCACGGCGAGTGTGCCTAATAATCACCAGCCTTTCGATATCACCGCCATCACGCAGTCAGAAGACACGATATTAGGCCAGGGTACAGCGCGTCATCCCCTTAAGAATCATAGCTCATCGAAGATATATAATCGTCAGCATCACACTCACTCTTAATCTAAGGGACGCGATGTAAACGAAAAAGATTTCTTCATGTCAAATCTATCTTTATCTGTCAAATGTCTAGTCTCGAGAGTAGAAGGGCCAATCATCACATGTACCAAAGAACGCCATACCAACACCATAACGCACTTTTCGCGTTCCCTATGTCTCCCCATTTCTTGCCGGAAAAAAAACGCCTCAAATAACAACACATCTCCTCTTTCGCTCTTTAACGCTCATGCAAATCCCGTAACCTCATCAGAAGAATGCTCGTCTCTACTCGGCGCGGCGCCGCTCCAACTTCCCGGCGTACGTCGTCTCGTCCCTCGCCTGCTTCAAAAACGGCACTAGCGCCGTGCCGCCCGTCCCCGTGAGCTCCTCCTTGTCCCCCGCCCCCGAGCTCGAGCTCGCGAGGTTCTGCTTGCCGGAGGCACCCTTCCAGGGCTGCCGCGACGGGAGGACGATGTACCTCGTCACGATGCGGATGTGCTTGTTCCTGAACGTGGCCAGGGCGTCGGTGGCGGCCGTGTACGCCGTCTTGAGCTCCCTCTGCTCCGCCGAGTCGCCCGCGCTCATGGCCAGCTCGCGGATGCTGCCCATGCGGGCCACGTGCGTCAGGAACCGGCTGTGCGGGCCGGGCATGTAATCCCTGACCTCGGCGTGAAACGACCTCTCCCCCGGCGCCGGCGCGCTGCTGCCGTTGCCGTTATGATCGACGCCCAGCACGATGTCAAAGAACTGGATCAGAGAGCTCTGCCCGTTGCTGCCGCCGCGGAGCTGGCGCCACTCCCCCCTGCCTTGCCCCTCGTCGTAGAAGACGCCGCGCGGCAGACCTGCAGCCTCCATGTTCTTGCTGCCGGCGAGGAAGGGTCTGATCTGGTGGTAAAACGTCATGGGGTCGCAGCGCTCGTACATGCGGTCCAGCAGGACGCCCACGCCGTCGATACACTCTCGCAGTCCGACGAGGGCGGCCGCGACGGCGCGGTAGTCGCGGGCCCGCACAGCCTCGAGGGCGCCGAGCATGGTGTCGATGATGGCGGCGCCGCGGGCCTCCATGGCGACGCTGATGAGCAGGAACCACGACTCGGACTCGGTGCCCGTGAAGGAGAAGAGCGTCCTCAGGTCGTCGATGTTGGTCATGTCCGACCCCGAGCAGCTAAAGTTCCACAGGTTGGCGCCGGCGTAGGTGAGGACGGGGGGCAGCTCCAGGTGGGCCGAGATGCGGAGGAAGGGCACGGTGATCTGCGGCGGCAGCACCTCGGCCGGCCCGTCGCCGCCCCAGACGTGCGCGTGCGTCAGGAAGCTGAGCATGGAGTAGGCGCGGCGCCACTCGGGCTCGCCGCTCAGGCGGTCGGCCGAGAGCACCGGCAGCTGGGCGACGACGTCGCGGATGGTGCCGTCGCGGATCAGCGAGGAGATGTCGGCGCACACGCGCTCCCAGGGGTCGTAGTACGGGTCAGAGAGGCGATCCGGGAGGCTGGCGGCCGGGAGGAAGGCGTTTTTGGTGACGGCGTACTTGTGGAGGTTGGTGGTCGTCCGCGAAGAGGGGGACTCTGCCCGGACGGCGTGAGGTGACATGTTGATGCGCTTGACTCCGAAGAAGGGTTTCCTAAGAACAAGGGAAGAAAGAGGTGATGGATGTTTCTTTTTTCCTGTGTCTATAACTCTTTTGTTGTGACACTTGTGTGTGAGGGGATGCTGTTATCCCAGATATGACCCAGAAAGGGAATGAGATGGATTAGACTGAATAGTATTGAGTTGAGGACAGATGATGCCGTGTGGTGCAACAAGTCAAAGACAATGACTCTGGATCCAAAAGGTCTTGCTTATATAGTCAAAGGCTGAACAATAAGAAACAATAAGGTGAGACAATGGATCGTCTAAAAACGGGGGTGAATAGAGGTTTAGTGCAACAAAAGAAGAAGAAGAAGAAGAAAGGAAGAAATAAGAAAAACCAGCCGCACGGGTGGCAATACTAATAATAATAACTCGTCAATCACTTTACTTCCGTATCCCAGGAAAAGAGAGGGCCTCAACCCTTTGCCAAACATTCCTCAGTCCGATCGATTCAAAAAATATCATGCCTCGTAACCAGGCCAGGGTCCGCTCTCCTCCCTCCCTCCCTTGCCCCCCACAACACCTTGGATCCGTCAATCCGCATCCGTAATCCGTCTTCAGTCCGTCTACGATCCGTCTCTCCTGAGGCGGACCCCACGCTACAGAGTTTCTTAAGTTTTATTCCCTTTCTTCGCCGCCGCCGCAGCCGCATTTCACCGCCGCATCGTATGCACAGTGGTTTCCACGATGCATGGCGTCATATGACGACAGGACAATTCCTTGACGCTCCGTATTTCCGTCTACTCGGTATATGCTAGTATCCGGCGCGGGAGCGGCGATGGAGAAATCAAAGTCTTGCCATTCGCACAGCACGCGGCTCTAATTTAGAGCCTCTGACGGAGCAAATCGCTAGTACCGATTACATTAGTAGTATGTCTTCGCAACAGCTGAAGTCTGTGCCACCCTTGCCGTGGCCGGTATGTCCAGTATCGATAATCGATACTTTCGATTTAGCTATGCTACGCTGTTATCAAAGAAAACGTGATGTGTTTACATTAATGAGTAAGATTTGAATCACCAACTTTGATGGCTACTACAAGCAAGCTACCCGCGACAAAGCTGTCCGTGACGAGCAACTTTGTCACGGCAGCTTCTTTGAGCAGAAGCAAGCAAAAGTATAACTCTACGAGATACGGAGAACATACATACCGCAGCTTGACGTGTGGTCGGGATGATGGTAGCACGGACCGTAAGGCTGTGCGAATGACGAGGCTCATGAAACTGATTGATGATATTGGGGGCCGACGTTGTAGGAAAGGAAGATGGTGTGTGGCGGTAATGTATCACGAGTGTGTCTTGTCGCATTATTGCTGCAATTGGGGTGTGCGGACGAGGTGGGTGTAGTAGGTCAAGGCTACGAATCGGAAGAGGATGAGGTTACCAATCAGGAAATAAAGCATCTTCAGAGGGGGGGGCCTGTTACAAGACGCCAGTAATAATAGATGTCAGCATCGGAGCAGTACGGAGTAGGTAGAGCTGAGCCGGGCGGATCCTATCTTGGTGCGAAGCGAGGAGGAGGAGGAGGAGGAGGAGTGGAGGAGTCTCGGCTGGCGACGGAAGGACGGATAGACGGGAAAAGCGAATAAACACAAAACAACACGGATGAAACTCACATTCACTGCGGACCTTGTCTTCGTCACCACTTTTTTTATTACCTCTTTTTCACTTTGCCTCTCCCCTACCGTGCCCTATAGTCCGCCGTACCCTATCTTTACTGGTGATTGATTGGTTGCCCCGTTTGTCTCAGAAAAGAAATATCCGTACATGTTTCCACTACGCCTTCACTCAGCATCCAACATCCGTCGTTCCACACATCCATCCACACAGCTCTCGTAAACCAAGTTAGCGGAGGGGGGAGACGGAAAGTTTACATGAACCTCACGAGGACGACTTTTCAACCTCGTTTCTCACGACGAAAAATTAACACTTCATTTTCTCTCTCCATCTCTCATACACAACACATTGCTCAATTCATCTTGTAAAGAGTACTAGTTTGATCCCATCGTTGAGCTGCATCTGTCCGCAATGGAGCTGGAAGAGTACTCGCAGACCCTGCGATCCGGCGGCGCGGCCAAGTTCCCCGCCGACGCCAACTCCCTGGCCTACGCCCGCAGTCTCGACGCCCAGGACACTCTCGCCCATCTCCGCGACGAGTTCATCATCCCCACCAAGGCTTCGCTGAGGAAAAAGGCTCTCGACGGTAGCATCCCAGGTACGTCGCAAGCTCTCTCTCTCTCTCCCTCGCTCACTACACATGGACGAGATCTTCCGGGTGCATCCAGGGGACGATAGTGAACTGACCATACCCGAAGGACAAAAAGTCGTCACCAACGGCGACGGGCAAGGAAAGGAGGATGACGGCGACCAGGAGGGCATCTACTTCGTGGGCAACTCGCTCGGCGCCCAGCCCAAGGCCGTGCGGCGCTACGTCGAGGCCCAGCTCGAGACCTGGGCGTCCATCGGCGTGGGCGGCCACTTCGCGCCCATGCAACAGTCCCCCCTGACGGTGTGGCAGGACATGGCCGAGCAGTGCGCGCGGCAGTCGGTGGACCTGGTCGGGGCCTCGTCGCACGAGGAAATCGTCATCATGAACACCCTCACCGTCAACCTCCACCTCATGATGGCCTCCTTCTACCGCCCGGACCGGGCCGGCCGCCACAAGGTCATTCTCGAGTGGCGGCCCTTCCCCAGCGACCACTACGCCATCGAGTCCCAGGTCCGCTGGCACGGCCTCGACCCCGAGACCAGCATGGTCAAGATCCAGCCCGACGCCAACTCGTGCATTTCTACCGAAGACGTCCTGGCCACCATCGACGAGCACGCCCACGACGCCGCGCTCATCCTCCTGCCCGGGATCCAGTACTACTCGGGCCAGCTGCTCGACATGCCGCGCATCACCGCGCACGCCAGGAGCAAAGGTCTGGTCGTGGGCTGGGACCTCGCCCACGCCGCCGGCAACGTCGAGCTTAAGCTGCACGACTGGGACGTCGACTTCGCCTGCTGGTGCACGTACAAATACATCAACGCCGGGCCGGGCAGCATCGCGGGGGCCTTTGTGCACGAGCGCCACGGCGGCGTAACCAGAGACGACCAGGGTAAACTCCTCTTCCACCCCAGGCTGTCCGGCTGGTACGGCGGCGACAAGTCGGTGCGGTTCAACATGGACAACGAGTTCGTGCCGACCCCCGGCGCCGCGGGCTACCAGTGCTCCAACCCCTCGGCCCTCGACCTCGCCGCCCTCTCCGGCGCCCTCTCCGTCTTCGGCCGGACCACCATGCGCGACCTCCGCTCCAAGGCCCTCGTCCTGACCGCCTACGCCGAGCGCCTCCTCGACGGCATCGAGGCCGAGGCGGGCAAACCCCTCTTCCGCGTCCTCACCCCGCGCGACCCCCGCCAGAGGGGCACCCAGCTGAGCGTCATGCTCCTCGGCGACGGCCTCCTCGACGACGTCGCCGCCGCCCTGGAGAGCGCCGGCGCCGTCTGCGACAAGAGGAAGCCCAACGTCATCCGCGTCGCCCCCGTGCCGCTCTACAGCCGCTTCGAGGACGTCTGGCGCTTCATGCAGATCCTGCGCGGCGCTCTCGGCATGAAGCAGGAGCAGTGAAAAAGCGTTGACGTCAGATTACTCCTTGCATTTTTTTATTTTATTTTTTAGCAATGTTTTTGCCTGTTTTTGGCTTTCTTCCTTTTGGGGGCGGCAAATGTACTTGTATGGATATGGGCACAAGACACGAGGGCATGGATATATTAGGTCAAGGGTGCATTGGATCACTGGATCAGGAACCGCATGATGGGAGCACGGGTGAGCAACAGGCGTCAAGATTGCGGAACGAATAATGACTAGATACATGCAAATGGGCGGATACCCGCTGTGAAGTAGCAAACGCAACGCAACTTGCAAAGTGAACCTCCTTCTTCCTCTTCATCTCCCTATTCCTCACTCTTCCCCTCATTCTTCCAAGCCTTTCATAGGACAAGGTGAACCAATCTATGGAATGAATAATCATGTTGACCCCGGTACTGGCACGTAGAATTCCAAGTGCCGCCATCCAGCACAGCATGGACCCCAAGTTGACGTCCCCGGCATTACTCAGACAAGTAAAAGCCCCGGTCATCTCCGCACGAAACCGCAAATCCACCATTGCCGTGCTCAACGTTATCTCACAACCCGACACGCAGTAATATGTTCCAAGACTCCCAGATGGTCGGAGTTGGCGGACTTGCGGACTTGGTCGTGCCCAGGGCCTTTACTAATTGAGACGCCTCCATGTTCCCGGCACTTCATCGTGTGGAACCCTTGCTACCTTACGGAGTAGATGCGAAGAGGATATAAAACACGTACGAAGCGGCACATGCTTTTAACCATAATATTCGTCACACCGGCGTAACCACCCCCCTTCCCATAAGTCACCTCCCAATCTCACATCTCACGGAAGAAAAGTCATGGCCCCCACGTTCCTCATCATCGGCGCCACCGGCAACACCGGCCGCAGCACCGTCTCTACCCTATCCCGCCTCATCCAGCAGAACCCCTCGTACGCGCAGCACCGCATCCTCGCCCTGACGCGCACGCCCTCCAGCCCCGCGGCCCAGCACCTCGCGACCCTGCCCGGGGTCCAAGTCGTCGAAAAGGCCTGGGCCGAGATCACCCCCAGCTGGCTGCGCGAGCACGCCGTCGAGCGCGCCTTCGTCGCCTCGCACATCCAGCCGAGCCACTTCGCCGAGGAGACGACCTTCCTCGTGGCCGCGCTAGCCGCGGGCGTGCGCTACGTCGTGCGCGTGTCCACCAGCGCGAGCAACGTCCGGCCCGACACGCCCGTGTACTACGCCCGCATGCACTGGGCCGTCGAGGCCATGCTCTCGACGCCCGAGTTCGCATCCCTGAAGTGGACGGCCCTGCAGCCCAACGCCTTCACCCCGCTCTACCTCTGGACCGCGTCCGACTTCGTCAAGGAAGTGCGCGCGACAGGGAAGCAGCCGGGCCCTCTCAGGCTCATGGCCGCCGAGGACGTCCCCGTCGCCCCCGTCCACCCGGACGACATCGGCGAGGTCGCCGCCCACCTCCTCGCCGACGACGACTTTGCCGCCCACGACCAGGCCCGGTACGTCCTCAACGGGCCCGAGGACATCGACGGGCAGTACATCCTCAAGCTCGTCGAGGACGCCATCGGCGCAAAAGTCGAAAACGTCGTGTACAAGGACATGTCGCTCGTCGAAAGCATGGTCGCCGCCACCTCCGAGTCGCCCAACGTCATCGGCTCCATCCGCTACGCGCAGGACACCACCTGGGAGGGCAAGGGGACGACGTCCACCACCAGCGAGGAGGTTCGCCGGATGGGCCTGCTCAGGCGCACCGTGGCCGAGACCTTCAAGACCATGATACAGTGAACAGTGAACGAGAGGGAGAGCGAGCGGAAGAAGTCAGGGGCCAGGGGTAACACCGAGGGAAAGCAGTACGATCGACATGTACTGACTTCCATAGTCCAAAAAAAATGATAATAACTTTCGTCCGGCCCTAATTTTCTTTCTTCTTTTTTGCAAAAGTATCATCTCATGATGTACTCCGTAGGAGTCTGGCACGACAAGGCCATCAGCCCCCTTTATGCCAAACACGCTCATCGTCCATACGTGTGCTGTCAAAGCGTTCCGAGCCGGCATACTCCGTATCCCCTGTCTCCCGGCCAGACGGATAGCTCCGGGTATCGCAGTGCGGTCCTAGCTTCTTCAGCCTGCATCCGGGGAAACCAGGGGCCCAGAGCCCCATCCCAGGGGACTAGGAGCGTTGACACGATTCCAGGTGATGCCAGGCACAGTAATCTCAAGTATGATGGAATCAGATGAAAACCCTGCTAGTCATGTCAATATTCCTAGATTTAGCTGCTAAACCTTGATAACAAACCAGCGTTGACGTGGTTTTAAAAACGGAATATTATTCTTTAAACCTGTCTTATGCTGTGTCGTCCGGATTAGCAGCAGCCCAGTACTTTGTCGCAAAGGTGATTGATACTCTGCATGCACCGCCGATTTAACAAATATTCACTATTGAAATATACTTCAGGGGGAATCCAAATGCACATTTCTCAAAACTTTGGTGCAAAAGGGGCTCTAATGGCTCTGTGCATAGTCATTGTAGGGTAGCCAAATTCAGCGCACGGTTCTCAGTCGCGCCAGACGCGTCCCTCTCTCTCTCTCTCTCTCATCGACGTTCACCTCTCCAGTCATCAAAAACTCACATTTTCAACCACCATTTTTCACTGTATCAGATCTCCAAGAGCGTTTAAACCCCGCATATTCACTCGGAGACCGTCATGCCGCCCAAGAAGCGTGTCTCTGCAGCAGCAGAAGAGCCAGCCCCCAAGCGGCGCTCAACCCGTCAAGCCGCAGCAGCTGCAGCTCCAGCAGCAAAACCAGAGGAAGCCTCACCGCAACCCCCAGCAAAACCCAAAACATCAACCAAGAAAGGATCTGCTCCCATGAAGACGGCAGGAGCAGAAGCAGAAGCAGAAGCAGAAGCAACCCCAAGCCCCAAGGAACCCCCCAGCAAGAAAAAGGCAGCCAGTGCGCCCAAGCCCAAGCCCCAGCCCAAGACATCCCCGTCCTCGCGAGACGTCACGCCCGACCCAGACCCGGACGACATCCCGGCCCACAACCCGGAGTGCGTCCAGCACGAGGGCAAGTGGTACTGGCTCATGAAGGCCGAGCCCGAGTCGCGGTTCGAGAACGGCATCGACGTCAGGTTCTCCATCGACGACCTGCGGGCCCGCAGCAAGCCCGAGGGCTGGGACGGCATCAGGGCCTACGTTGGTAAGCGATAGGGAGAGAGAGAGACATATGTCTACTTAAAGGCTGTTAGTATGTGGACGGCTAACCCCGGTGAAATGCAGCGAGAAACAACATGAGAGCCATGAACGCGGGCGACATGGCCTTCTTCTACCACTCCAACACCAAAACCCCGGGCATAGTCGGCACCATGGAGATCGTCAGGGAATTCTCCGAAGACAGTAGGATCACCCCTTTACCCTATTCTCCCTCATCTCCCTTCATTCCACTCTCACCCCATGACCCATAAACTAACACATTGATGCCCTCCAGAATCCGCCCGCAGAGCTGGCACCCCCTACTACGACCCCCAGTCCACCAGGGAAAAGAAGCGCTGGGACCTCGTCCACGTCGAGTTCCGCCGCAAGTTCGCCGTCCCCATCCTCCTGCCCGAGCTCAAGGAGCTCGGCGACAAGGGCGGCCCACTCGCCGAGATGCAGATGCTCAGGCAGGGCAGGGCCAGCGTCAGCAGGGTCAGCGCGGCCGAGTGGGAGCACCTGGTCCGGCTCGCCGACCAAAAGGCCCAAGAGGCCGGCCTCGAGCATGATGATTCCAAGTAAGTCCCTTCTACACTTCATGTTACGGAGGAAACATGACACATGAAGGAAGTGCTAATGGAGACATCACAAGGCTGAACTAGTGTTGAGAGCAAAAAAAAAATCGTATTCCATCACCCTCTTCATGATACCCTTTTGTTGTTCAAACGTCGTCCTCGACATGAGGATAATCACACTGTTAATCGTACAAATAGCAATCAAGAGCCAAAAAAAAAATCGTGAAACATAAAACCAAATTCCAAATCTTTCCATTCAAAAAACAAAACTATGACTTTCCTCACACACACGAACCATAGGAAAAATTCCATCCCAGGTCAGAAAACCTAGTAAGCATGGCGGACCACGCGGGATCGGAACCGCCTGTTGTTGCCGACGACGACGACCTTCTTCGCCTGGCCGTCCTCGTCGTCACTCTCGTCGTCCGTCAGGTCCTCGGCCTCCTGGTCGTCGTCCTCGCTGTCCGTGTTGTCGCCGTCGCCGTCGCCGTCCCCGATGATGACGGCGCCCTGGTTGTTGGGGGGCTGGGCGACGACTTCCTTGGCTGGGGGCGCCTCGGCGGTGGGAGGGGGCTGCTCGGCCACGACCTCTTGGACGGGGTGCTCGACGACCTGCTCCTGTTCTTGTCCTTGCTCTTGTTCTTGGGCGGGAGGGTGTTCGACGACTTGTTCTTCCTCCTGGGCGGGGTGCTCAGCTAGCTGCTCTTCTTCTTGGGCGGGAGCCTCCTCGGCTACTTCGTCCTGCTGCTGCTCATCGCCCTGCTGTTGATCATCGCCCTTCTGCTGGTCGTCACCTTGCTGTTGCTCGTCTCCCAGCTGCTCATCCAGCTGGTCATTGCCCTGCTGGTTCTCACCCAGCTCCTGGTCATCTCCCTGTTGTTGGTCGTCTCCCTGCTGATTATCCTGTTGCTGGTCGTTGCCCTGCTCCTGGTCATCGCCTTGCTGCTGGTCTTCATCCAGCTGCTGGTCGTTGCCCTGCTGGTCCTCGCCCAACTGCTCATCATCGCCCAACTGCTCATCGTCCCCTTGTTGCTGATCCCCGTCCAGCTGCTGATCGTCACCTTGTTGCTGGTCATCCTCCAGCTGCTGGTCATCGCCCTGTTGTTCGTCGTCACCCTCCTGCTGATCCTCATCCTGCTGCTCCTCATTGTCAACAGCAGGCGGCTGCGTCGGCGCCGTAGCATTCGACCCATTCGTAGGGAACGGCGGCTCCTCCACAGCGGGAGGCTCCGTCGCCGTCGGCGCAGCCTGATCCGGCACGGTAACGATATCAGGGGCGTCGCCCTCGGCAGGAGGCTCCTCCACGGCGTCGGTCTGGGCGGGAGGCTCCTGCACGACCTCGTCGCCGCCCTGGTCATCCCCGCCACCGTCCCCGCCGCCGCCGCCGAGCAAGCCGCCGAGCAGGTTACCCAGGCCACCACCACCACCACCCTGACCATCTTCACCCCCGCCGCCAAGAAGGCCACCAAGCAAGTTCCCCTTCTCGCCCGCGCCCTCACCCCCATCGTCACCACCCCCCAAAAGGCCGCCGAGCAGGTCACCACCAGCTTCGCCCCCAGCCCCCTCGCCATCGTCGTTGCCGCCGAGCAGGCCGCCGAGCAGACCGCCGTCGACGCCGTCGAGCAGCGACTCGGCCTTGACGTCGCCGTTACCCTCGCCCCTCCTGCGCAGGGCGCCGCGGAGCCGGCTCCTGCCGTCGTGGGCCGCGGCCGTCTGCAGCAGCAGGCCGGACACGAGGGCCCGGCGGATAAAGGCGTTGTTGAAGTACATGATGTCCTTTCCTTTCTATTTTGATTCCACAGATAGAATAGAGACTGTATGCCAAGACTTGGGCTGTTTGGCAGATGTGTATGACGGTGTTTTTCTTAGATGGGAAGTAAAGAAAAGTCGCCTCTTAGCAACGAGCGAAGAGAATTATCTTCAAAGACAAGAAGGGAAAGAAGAAAGAAAAGAAAGTCTACCCAGTAGACTATGTAGTGATAAAAGGGTAAGGTCAAATTAGCACCAGGCTAGAAAGAGCAAAGAATGATAAAGTGGTAAAAGGGAGGAGAAAAGAGGCGAAGAGAGCTTGGGCAGCTGGAGATGGGGAAAGAAAGGCTCAAAGAATTCTCCATCGAACAAGCTTCTTTCTCTCCGATTATATACACATTCTTCCCCTCTGCATCTTTGCTCTTGCACCTCCACCCACCCACCCCTGGCAGCACGCCTTATTCTCCTACTGCTGATCTCCCCCCCCCCCCCCCCCCCCCCATGATCCGTGGACGCAGACATCAGAAACTGGGGATCTTCGAAGCACATCTCGCGGTGAATATCCGTAAATAGCTTCATACCCCAGAGCTCTGCGGCAGATTCGCCAACTACCGAAACAAGGGGGAGGATGGGGATAGGAATGGCAGGATATGGTGAGCAAGTACCCCCCATCTCCCGAGCCAGCATGTTTTCAAGCCACCGGTTGAGAAGAGTGCCAGGCAAGGGTACATACATGGTATCAAGTACTCCGTGCGTACTCAGTAAAAAGCCCCTCCCCCGACTGGAGGTTCAGGTAAACGCGAGCAGAGCGGAAGTCTCATCTCCCGGTCTCAAAAAATAACATAAGAAAAGAATATAAAAAAGAGAAAAGAAAGAAGAAAGAAAACCGATCAAGCCTAAAACAGTCCTCAGTTGTACATGAAACCAGTCGCAGAACAGTTTTGGCGACTCATCCCAACTCATCGCGACAGGGGAGCAAGGGGGTTCGTGTGTGTCGTCCCCCTCCTCCCCCCAACATCTCGCGTCACAGCCCGAGTTTCACATCCTTTCCCCCCTTACAAAACCCCGACGGCAACCGTAACATTGAACAAAAAAGTGCTTAATAAAAACAACACAATACTACTCCGTACATACTGAATACTGAATATTCCTAACCTAAAAAGAAAAGGCAATAATAGAAATAAAGAAGAAAACTTGGCAAACCAATCATGTGTCAAAACAGATACTACACAGAACTTTTTCCCATCAATACAATCAAAAACAATAAGCTACCAAGCTGCATACTGATCTACCTGGTGCATACTCCGTACAGAGTACGTATACATCTCCTGACTCTTATTGCTCTATTCACCATGTTCCTTGATACGTACCGCGGAGTGTGTATACACCCCACGCCCGAACCAGGCACCCAGGGCGTATGTACTCCGTATACTACGGAGCACAGGTATACATGCAAACCTCCCCAGCAAGGGGTCTCTCCCCGAGCTTTCTCTCCCTTCGCGAGACAGCGCCTGGTGAGACGCAGCATGATGCAAAACGGGAGAACCTGCCGATCGAATGAATTGTCCACAAGCCCTCCAAACATAGTAGTACTATGCACAGAGTAAAATTAAACATTGTCGTCATCGTACCATGATAATTCATCTTTTCCTTTACTCGTGATTGGGGTGGCCTAGGACCTCTACTATGGCCCAATAGAACAAGGAATATCAATGCGCTGTATAATTCTATAGTAATAGTCACACCGTCGCTCTGCTGTTCAAACGAAAACTCTACCACAGCGCGCTTATCAACCACCACCACCACCGTCTCCGCTGCTTGACAAAGCCCAACGTGGACGACGCCGCATAACCTCCTAAACAACAAGTCAAATAGTAGGCATACTTAGTCCGCCTTACTTGCTACATCTTTTTTTTTTCGTACCAAGCTTTACCGCACGGTGCCAAATCTATCCCTCCTTGGCCCGATTTCAGAGTCCTTATGGCCGCGTCATACTGATCGAGTGCCGGCTTAAAGGCCGCCAGGGCTAACCTCAGGCCCTTATTAAACTCGGCTGCAAACTTGATATTGAAGAGTTCGCAGAGCCCCTGTATGGAAATGGCGGCGCGAGACATTCATCCTGTCTCAGTAAGCTCTAGGTACTATTGCGCCGTTGTCGTGACCAGGAGGATAGAGCGCGGCATCTTTACGTCATACATGGAACATTCAAGTATCTTCACCGCAAACGCATAGAGGAACTTGGTCTCCGACTTAATCAGTTTCCGGGCATCGGTTTGGTCGTAGCGGCCTTCGGAAGTCGCCGCCCCGACCTCGACCTCGGCCCCGAGGACCATCTTGAAAACGACAAAGTCTTCCGGCTGATCCGTCACCGCGGCACCGACAGCGTCGCGGAGGCGGCCGAGGAAGTCGCTGAAGAGCGCTGCTATCCCTCGCATCATGTCTCCGCGGTAGCTCTCCATGGGCGGTTTACAGCTGACGATGGTTCCCGACACAAGACTGGTGTCCCGGGCCAACAGAGCCAGCATCGTGGCTGCGTCTTGCAATCGCCATTTCAACATCTGCATAGCACGCGGTTCAGGTTCTGTTACCGCCGGAATCAAGGCAGTCCCAAAATAGCGCATGGCGGCCGCGCGGAAGCCGCAAAAATGCCTATTGTCACCGTTATTTAAGAGCAAGTCGGAATCAAGTGTTGAAATCAAAACCTACCAGTAAGTATAATATACCCGCCGGTGCAAGCAGTCCGTCACCTTGGACATCCATTCAAGGTCGACGACCTCTAGAGCGTGGCAGCCCTGTGTTTCCAGAGCTATCTCTCCTAGGTGCATTCTTACCTGATGTATATCATGCACAATCGCATCGGACATCTCGTCGGGTTCGTCTGCAAACCCTCGGACGCGATAGTCCCAGTAACAAACAAAGGGGTCATTCTCCAAAAACATGTCCATGTGGCGGAGGAACATGGCCAGTCTGAAGCATACCTTGATCACGTCTTGCTGGAGTCCCGTCTTTTCAAACACCATGCCTGGGAGCGCGAGAGCCTTTTCGGTGAAAGTTTTCAAGAACATCTTGAAATCGACCAGTATCGCCTTTAATTTCTCAGTCTTTTCCTCAACAACACCTGTAAGAAATGGCATCAGCTCCGTTGGAAGATCAAAAGGCCTGCAGTTGAAATCGCCATTCGTCATCGGCTGCATCTGACCCGTCACCGTCTGTCCCGGATAATTTGGAGCGCTTATCAGGAATAACTGACAGACTGAATCGTTGCCCGCTGTATGGTTCCCCTATGTTCCAGGTATAGACCAGACTTTGTCGTAGGTTCGTGGAGAAAAGGCCTGGTATGGGTCCTCCATGATTGGGAAATATTTCATTGGCACGCCGCATATAAGATGATCTGTTGCGTCCGGCTTGGGCATATCAGCATCGGATATGTCCCAATTCTCAACGACATCGTCTGTGCATAAATTCTGGACGACATCGTCTTCGTCCAACTTCTCAACGGCATCGTCTATATCCGTAGCGGAAACGACCATGGTGTAAGCGTGTATAGGGAAACTAATTCGAGGCATGTAGGGATAAGAATGAACCATAAAACGTGTCAAAATGGATGCGTAGGAGAGACAATTGTTGACAATGCATCCAGACTTGGGCGGGGTCATGTTGAGCATAGATTGGTGTCGGAAAGAGTGATGCGGAAATACTTGTTCTACTGTCCAACCTGTAATATAACCTCTTGACAGGTCAGGCTCACAAGTCCTCAAAGCTCCTTCTTTCTCGCCTCTGTGGGAAACTCACTACCAGTACTTCCGGAATACTGGCGAGTATCTGTGCTCATTTCCTCTGCATGATTATCAGCTTTGACCGTGATATCTATGTGGAGGCAGATGAGAATTCGCGTGCCTTGCCTATCACTATTTCGTACTCCGTATTCTGTGCTCTGCCCCTTTATGACAGGGCCATGGAGCTTTTTGCGCTCCAGTTTCCAATCCAGAGTCAACGCGCACATGGGCGATGAATAAGACCATGGCGGCAACACGGCCACGCAGGAGGGGCGTCAAGGGGTACAAGGTAACGACCGCCGCCCGGCTTTAGAGTTAATACTAGTTACAGTATGACGACTCCAGGTCTCTAAGGTTTCTGTGACCCCTCACTGATCGGGGTGCAGCACCCATGATAAGAGCAACATTGAGTGCGGGAAGGAACCATTCACATCTGCAACTTATTTGGTCTTTCCATGGATGACAAAAAGGAGAAGCGAGTGTTACTCAGTAAAGGGGAACAGCAGTCAACAATGTCACTTTTCTGACCGAACTACGATTCCCTCCTCTCCATTTCATGTCGAACTTGCTATGTGGCAAAACCTCGCAGAGTTTGTGATTCATCATTTCCATATTACTCTAGTAGTACTCCGTAGACATGCTCCGTATAGAGTCTTCCGAAAAGAGCTGGGTCATTGGCATATATCCATGCTGTTCCCTGTTTTGCAAAAAAAAAGAAGAAAAAAGAAAAAAAAGAAAAAAAAAGAGGAGGGGGAGGGAAAATAGGGGGGGAAAGGATATAACATACAACACTTTTTGTTCCAACTCGACCAGCTATCGTCTTTATGATCCCGGGCACTTGAAGCATCCAGAGTCGTAATCTCAGTGTCTGGCAAGTGACGCCGAGTCGGAGACCGTGCCGTCGGACTACACCAAGGAGGAAAAGCGAAACGGCGCCGTGAGAGTCCACTTCACATATTATAACGCTCCCGAGAAAAAAAATAGTAATTCAGATTCTGTGCGGGTACTATACGGAGGAGGGCCTGTACTCGGCTCAGCTCTGCATCCCCCCGCCGTTGCATGTGGCATCGAAGGCCTGATTGTCCCAAACGGGACGGCCGAGATGCGACGCGGAACGGCTTCTCTTGCCTATGGGCACGTGTTTGCTATCACTATCACACGGTAACACAGAGGACTACCAAAAAATTAATTAATTGTTTTTTTAAGAAAAAAGAAAAGAAAAAAAGAAAAAGAAAAAAACGTTGCTGCATTTTCATTGGTGCCACTTGTGTTGATAGAGTAACAAGGTAGAAATTTGCACAAGTCTCCCTAGGTTCTAGATTCTTCATTCCTACATTCTAGATCCTTGAGCTAAAGTTGCTCGTCAACGCAATATAAGCCAATATCTTATTTTCATCAAAGTCCCGTATCGATACGCGGGCTTCCGAGTCTGGGTGTCGGGCCTTGCACGAGTAAGCCTATACTACTCCGTACATGCTTCAAAAGGCTCTTTGAGACGTTATGCGAAGTGTAGAAAAAGCGCTCCTGCAGAAACCTGCTGTTGCTGCATGTGAGTGCATTCAATTAGAGGTTGTTGGGGGAGTAGTGTAGGAATTATGTGGAGGCTCTCACGCATGTATGCATACTGCGTATATGCACGTTGGGACTTGATCATGAGTGGTTGAAGCTCGCTACCAGCTGCTCTGCCACATATGCTTGCTCACTAGCAATTCTAAATCCCATGGAAACCTTATCCCGTGCATGTAGGGCTAGGTATCGCTGGCGTTACGGAATATTGTTGCTCGTAGGTTAATGTTGATAAGAAGCCATAGGGTACGGAGTACTCCGTACGGTTATCTGGAAGATCACGTGACTTCCGACCGGCTTTCACGCTTGCAGCCAACAGCCAACATCCAACATCCATCCCTATCAATGCAATGCACTTGTGCAGTCTTGCATTTGAAGGCCACCTTGCTTCATGGACGTACGGAATATAATATTGTTTTCATGTACGGAGTACACACCTTTGGCTCACGCCTGCTTACCCGCTTCGTTCGTGTATTTCTCTACTTTTTCCTCTTTTATTTTAATTCTTTATTTGCTCTATTTGTGACACAAAACATGGACATGTCGCCAGTATATGAGATGTATGCAATTTCCAAGGTTGCAGCAAAACGTCAAGGGTCAGTTAACCACCGGAGTTGAGCACTGCCTAGTAGGCGAAATCCAACGGCAATGCGCTAGAATCAGGTCGTCATGATAAGGCTAGGCACTCGGCTTTGGGAAGCATCGTATGATAGTGATGTGCGCTTGTGCTAGAAAAAGAGGCAAACATGTAGATGATCGATGGTGGTTGGCCGCGTCATGAAAGGGGGTAGGTATCATGGGGTGCTTCACAAAGACTACCACTCCGTACTAGTAGTACCATAACATCGTCATTGATTTAAATACCATCACCACCCTCCCCCTTCCTCTGCTTCACGGCAGATGAAGCCCAAGTCCGGTCCACGACGACAAAATCCGCAAGTGGCGCCACTTTGCACAGCCAGACCCGGCGCTATCCATAAGAGCCCGTCTTTTTTTCCCACAAACCTCATTTCCTCAATTTCCATCTGCCTCGTACGGAGTACATAGTAGCTCGTCCCAGAGGGCCAGACGTGATCGGATCAACACCGGCAATCGGACACGGACCAAAGTGGCATAGCCTGTCGGAGACCTGAACTGGGGATTAGATTGACATCTGCAGAGATATCACTGCCCGTGGTAATCGGTACGGAGTATTAGTTGGGTGTTGGTTGTGTCGAGGCCTACCAAGGGTCTCCAGCCCACCCAACGGGGGCCACCTACCAAGTATCCTACTCCGTACTCCGTACCTATCCACCCATTGACACACGCTAGACGCTGCGCTGCCAACCTCAGAAGCGTATTCCGTCGGCCAAGCCAGCCACTAAACCTCCCCGACCCCCAGCCTACCAACCACTGTAAACTTGATCGTGTTATGGAGTAAACCCACTGTAGGGCCATTGATTAGGGTGAATGAGAGAACCAGGACCGGGCCTATTGGCATCTTGACAAGGCCGACTTTAATCCATCGTCACAACATCGACGATTTATTGCCATGCCCCCCTCCCCCCCCTGTTTTGCCATATTACCCAACTCCGTCCTCGGTACCAAAATTTCTTTCATCCGAGACGACGACCCTGCGTGCAGGCTAGAGGGATTTCTGTTTTCGATCATACCGTCAGCAACCTGGAAAGAGACGAGAGAAAGACTGTATGGCCTTGCTTGTCTCGACTTTTTTTTTTGACTCCGCCCGTTGTCAGCATCACGTTCTGCCCAACGGCTTATCTATTCACTCGACATAGCTAAGCGTCCACACTACTAGGCATTCTGGCCCTGCTCCAACCAACGCCTTGGTCATTTTTGCCACCCCCCCCCCCCCCCCCTTTTCCCCGGCGGGTGGTGGACTGGACTGGCTGGTGGTGGGTGTGCCCAAGTCAAGGTCCCTGCTGGTTATTTTTTGCACCCTCCAACTTTTGGTGGCACTAGTGCAACTGGTAGCTGCAAAGGTCAGAGTGCCACACGTCTGCTATATAAATATTGTTCCCCACGCCTCGTGCCCTTGCCGCGACTATTATTGCAATTGTTCTGCAACGCATTGACCGCTCGTCTACCTTGACGCAGCAACTTCTTCCTCCTTGCCTGACCTCTGTTGAGAGGCTGTGGTAGTAGTAGTGTGGTATATCTGAATATGTGAGTCGAATCCCGTTAGCCTTACCGTCTTTGAGCATGCGAGGTCTTTGCCCACGATGTGGGCGGAGATATTCAGTTTTTGTGTGCCCTCGTCGTCTTTCATTTTTGGGTTGAGAACATCATGTCTCATAAACGAGGTCTTCCACCATGTTCAAGGCATACCTGCTGGCCAAGGCCATGGTTTTGAACCTTTCAAACTTACAGGTTGACACAGACCCTGAATCGGACGCTGAACCGGAGCACGCCACCGCTACTCCCCCTGCCAACCCCGTCCGCCCATGTCGTAGGAGTTTTCCCCGCCGAGTTACCTTTGCCGAACCCCTCGATATCGACTGCGAGACCGAAAACAACATGGCTTCTCTACTCCCCAAGCGTTTCCGCGGGGAGACTGCTCAGGCTCCGGCCAAGGAGCCCACCTGGTTAAGCCGGCAGATTGCCCCTTTTCTGCAGAGCCTCGCCTCAGTGGCATGCAGCCACCCGATTCATACCGTTGGCCTTGTAGCACTGCTTGCGAGCAGCTCCTATGTCGGTCTACTACAGGAGAGCCTGTTCGAGGGCTCTGCCCGCAGCAACATTGGAAAGGCAGACTGGTCTTCTCTCGTAGAGGGCAGCCGTCACCTGCGTACCGGCTGTGATACCAACTGGAAGTGGCAGAACGTGGACAAGGCCGATTTGTCGGATGATGACAGCGAGCACCTTGCTCTGCTTACTCTCGTCTTCCCCGACACCCTCTCCAACGAGTCTCCCAGTACTGCGCCGCTGTCCCATGCCGTGCCGCATCCTGTCAATATTTCCGTTACACCGCTTCCCTCAACTGAAAACACCTTGACCGCATACTCTCAGGATAGCATTCTGGCCTACTCTGTTCCCTATGGCCAGGCTGCCGAATTTCTCGTTTCCGCCCAGGAAATTCCCAGCCTTGAAGCCGAGCAACAGGAGACTGAGGATGGCCTTGAGCAAAAGATGTGGATCATGAAGGCTGCCAAAGTCACCACTGGTTATACCCTGGTTCAATGGGCCAAGAATGCTTGGGTTGAGTTTTTGGACTTACTCAAGAATGCCGAGACGCTTGATATCATCATCATGGCCCTGGGCTATCTTGCCATGCACCTCACTTTCGGCTCCCTTTTTGTGTCCATGCGCCGCCTCAACTCCAACTTTTGGCTCGCCATGTCCACGCTCTTGTCATCTGTCTTTGCTTTCCTTTTCGGCCTCCTCGTCACCACTAAGTTTGGGGTTCCCATTAGCGTGATCTTGCTGTCCGAGGGCCTGCCTTTCTTGACTGTCACCGTTGGTTTCGAGAAGAACATTGTCCTCACCAAGGCTGTTCTCTCCCACGCTATTGAGCACCGTCGCACCCAGATCCAGAACTCGAGGAATGGCAAGAAATCGCCCGAGCCCACTGAGAACATCGTTCAGCACGCTATCCAGGTTGCTGTCAAGGAGAAGGGTTTCGAGATCCTGCGTGACTACGTCATCGAGATCGCTGTCCTGGTTGCCGGTGCCGCCTCTGGTGTTCAGGGTGGTCTGCAGCAGTTCTGCTTCCTTGCCGCATGGATCCTTGTCTTCGACTGCATCCTCCTCTTCACCTTTTTCACTGCCATTCTCAGCATCAAGCTCGAGATCAACCGCATCAGACGCCATGTCGAGGTTGCTTCCGCTCTTGAGGATGATGGTGTCAGCCGTCGCGTCGCCGAGAGGGTTGCCCAGAGCAATGATGCCAAGGAAGGCAAGGACCAGTCCCTGTTTGGCCGCACCATGAAGAGGTCGAGCAATGTGCCCAAGTTCAAGGTTCTGATGGTTGGTGGTTTCATTCTCATCAACGTCATCAACATTCTTACTGCACCTCTCCGCAGCGGATCCTTGTCCACCATCCGTTCGTGGGCCGGCGGTCTTGGTGGTGTTGTTTCTCTTCCTCCCGTCAACCCCTTCAAGGTCGCCTCCAACGGTCTCGATGTGCTCCTTGAACACGCCAAGGCCAACAAGGTTCCCACTCTCGTCACTGTTCTGACTCCCATCAAGTACGAGCTCGAGTTCCCTTCCGTCCACTATGCTCTCACTTCCTCTATTGCTGGCAGTTCTGCTCCCGCCATTGGCCTTGAGGGCTACGGTGTCGGCGGTCGCATGGTCGGTAGTTTGCTTGACAGTCTTGAGGACCCTGTCCTTTCCAAGTGGATCATTGTTGCCCTTGCCCTCAGCGTTGGTCTCAACGGTTATCTCTTCAACGTTGCCAAGGCCGGCATCAAGGACCCTGACTACCCTACGCAAAATATTGATCGCCGCGAGCTTGCCCGTGCGCAACGATTCAACGACCAGCCTGCCATGCCTCTGCCTCTGGGTGAATACATCCCCCCCACGCCTCAGCAGACCCAGCCCGGTACCCCGTCTTTGACTGACGATGAGTCCGATGGCAAGCAGCTCACCCGCAACCAGTCTTTCATTGAGTACAGCGGTCCTATGCGAACTGATGCCGAGCTCGACGCTTTGCATGCTGAGAAGCGTGTTCCTGAGATGTCCGACGAGGAAATTGTCTACATGTCGCTCCGTGGCAAGGTTCCTGGCTACTCCCTGGAGAAGACGCTCAAGGACTTCACTCGCGCTGTCAAGGTTCGTCGTATGATTATTGCTCGCACTAAGGCTACTCGTGAGTTCACCCACGGTCTTGACCGCTCCAAGCTGCCTTTTGAGAACTACAACTGGGAGCGTGTTTTCGGTGCTTGCTGCGAGAACGTCATTGGATACCTGCCTCTTCCCGTTGGTGTTGCCGGCCCAATGGTCATCGATGGCCAGAGCTACTTCATTCCCATGGCTACTACAGAAGGTGTCTTGGTTGCTAGTGCCAGCCGTGGCTGCAAGGCTATTAACGCTGGTGGTGGTGCCATCACTGTTCTCACTGCTGATGGTATGACCCGTGGTCCTTGCATCGGTTTTGAAACTCTTGAGCGTACTGGTGCTGCCAAGCACTGGTTGGACTCTGAGATTGGTCAAAGTGTCATGAAGAAGGCTTTCAACTCTACTTCGCGTTTCGCTCGTCTTCAGGACATGAAGAGTACCATTGCTGGCACCAACCTGTACATCCGCTTCAAGACTACTACTGGCGACGCTATGGGTATGAACATGATTTCCAAGGGTGTCGAGTATGCCCTCAGTGTCATGGTCGAGGAGGGTTTCGAGGATATGCAAATCATCTCTGTCTCTGGTAACTACTGTATCGACAAGAAGCCCGGCGCCCTGAACTGGATTGATGGTCGCGGTAAGGGTGTTGTCGCTGAGGCTATCATTCCCGGTGACGTTGTTAAGAACGTCCTCAAGAGTGATGTTGATTCTCTGGTCGAGCTTAACATTTCCAAGAACCTCATTGGTTCCGCCATGGCCGGTGCCATCGGTGGTTTCAACGCGCACGCTGCCAACATTGTCGCTGCTATTTTCCTCGCCACTGGTCAGGATCCCGCCCAGGTTGTGGAGAGTTGCAACTGCATTACCATCATGAAGAAGTGAGTCTCCCCCATAAGTAACACGGATGCAAAAACTTGTGCTAACCTACTCAGCCTCAACGGTGCCCTTCAAATCTCCGTCTCGATGCCCTCGCTCGAAGTCGGTACTCTTGGTGGCGGTACTATCCTCGAGCCTCAGAGTGCTATGCTCGACGTCCTCGGTGTCCGCGGATCTCACCCTACCAACCCTGGCGACAATGCTCGTCGCCTCGCTCGTATCATCGCTGCCGCTGTCCTGGCTGGTGAGCTGTCACTGTGTTCCGCTCTCGCCGCTGGCCACCTGGTCAAGGCTCACATGCAGCACAACCGTAGCGCTGCCCCCAGTGCCGCACCTTCTGCCGTTCCTTCAAGGTCAACCACTCCTGCGCCCCCGACTCCCGTCACGCTGTCTATGACGGCTGGTCAGGACAAGGCCAATGGTACTGCTCCTAGCGCAGCCGCCAAGGAGAGGAAGAAGAAATAAAAGAAGAAGAAAAATCGTGCGAAGATGTGGGAAGAGGGGATGTACAATAATATGCATGCGGCATCTTTTTTTCTAATGTCATGGAAACGCGAGCGAGTTTTATTTTCTGAGCAAAATCTGGACAACGGAAACAATGGATGGGTTTTCTATATGGGTTGGGCCAGGGAAGGCTTAAGGAAAGGTTCTTGTGGAATTTTATTTATTTATTTAGACGTGTTTGCACGCAGCGCGGCGGGACCTGTCACTGTTTTCTTGTCCCCGAGAGCGCAATTGCGGGCGAAGAGAGACATTACCTACTACTAGATGTCAATAGACATGATGCTGGCCAAAGCCAGTATAGCAATTTATTTATTCGTTCAACATTACTACCTTGTAGCTTGATGTCTATATGTGATGGATGTGTGCCAGTAGTACAATCATGGTCTGCAAGTGTACTTACCTACATTTATGCGTTGGGGAGGGTGGTGGTGCCTTCCTCCGTGGGCACAAGTGTGACTTCATCCTGGCCTGGCTGCCTCCTTCCTCTGAAATTTGATTACGTGATGTCCTTCTTCCCCCTCTGGCCCTGTCACCAACATCAAGAGCTCTATCATTTCCCATCGAACCTTTGTAAATAATTACCACCATACCGAGCGCAATGATGGGCATCGTTACTCTTCATCACGAAACCCCCGTATATAAACGAACGGTCGACCGCTGAGCTCTGCACCGTTCACAGGTTAAGGGAAGACTCATATTCGGTAACCAGTGTAGGATAGTAACGATGGAAGTATTGGAAACCTTGGGTATGTTGATTTTACGCAAAGAAAGATGGTTTGTATTGTCCAAGTACAAAAGATGGTGCAATATGTGGTGCAATATGTCATCACGGGTATCTACTAGCCGTTATCCCGCCTGTATTAGCGAATCCTTTTCCTATCCGATCCATAAGGATTGTTCCGACCCATGGTATTCCCAAAAACACAAGTCCCAATCGCTGACCCGCTACGTATACAGGCAACTCCGAGCACCAAAGCAAGCAAAGCACAAAGTCATGAGGGAGCAGAGGGTCTGTGTCAGTTGAACCCCTTCCGCCTCTTGATGCAAATCTTTACGCCTGGAGGTGGAAACGTGGCCTCGGCGAGCCATACGTTCTCCGGTCGTCGACCCGCGTACTCGTCTGGAAATTTGATATCATAACAGCGCAGAACATGCGACGTGATCATCTTGAGTTCAAAGTCGACGAGGAACCTTCCTGGGCACGCGTGCCTGCCGTGGCCGAATGGGAGGTAATCGTGTCCTGTGCTGACAAAGGATACAGGTGTAGAAGTTGTTTCTCGAGCCTTGGCGAATCTCCAAGGGTCGTACTTGGACGGGTCGCGGTAATAGTCCGCTGAGGTTTGCGGTGCATATGAGATGAAAGAAATAAGTGTGCCCTGAGGCAGGTGGTGGCCGTCGGGCGTCATGAAATTTGGTGCCATAACCTTCCGCAGAATGGCCCGATTGGCAAATGAATGTAATCGCAGTGTTTCGCGAGCCGCCGAATCTGCGAGAACCATCTTGTTCACCTTCACCTTTGTCCACTTTGCTTGCCTGACCTCGTCCGTCTCCTTCTCTGACGCCTCGCCTAGGATCTCGGCGCATTCGTTCCTCAACTTGTCGATGGTGTCGTATTCGTTGTTAGATGCCATGATATCCAATAAAAAGTTGGAGACTTGAATGCTCGTTTGATGAACTGCGCCAAAATTCTGCGCAGAGATGCGGCTGACAATGAGATCAAGATCATCTACCTCCTGCGGCCGTTCCTTCTTGGCGAAACGTGCCATCATTTGCACATGATCTTGCGGCTGGTCGTCGATGGCGAGAGATGATGCCAAGTCGAGACGTTCTCGCCAGAGAGGGACGAGCCATTTGCTAATCTTCTTCAGGTTCCATCGGAGAGGCTTGGTGAGAGTGGACCCTAGCAACGGCCGCAGTAAAAGGGGTGCCCCTGAAAGAAGACCACCAAATGTGATGAGGCCGTCGTTGATACCAAGAACAGTATTCAAGTAATCAGGGTCGCGGCCTGAATCTGTCAGCAGAGTTCTTCGGTGCGGAATAAGGTACGCACATAGAGGTAGGCCAACGGTAAACCGGCCGTTAGCTTGTGCGATGGCTTTGCTGACCGTTGCCCTCAGGTCAATCTCTTTCCAGTTTTCGGTATCCTTTCCAAAGTGCGCGTCGAATGCTAAACCAAGTTCCTCACTGAGCGCCACGCAAATGCCTTCCAACACGCGGTTAAGCTCCGTCTTGACTAACATTCCCTGCCATGAATCCGTTACGGGCCCTTCATGACCAAGACTGTATTTTGCCTGGTCAACTTCGGCCATAGCCTGCGCGGTGTTGAGGACAGCATCTGGTTGAGATAAAACCCAACGCAGGTAAGAAGGTGGCATGATGACCTCCTTACGGAAGCCCATGCCTGGTACAACGACCGGCTGACCTTTGACGAGGAACTGATGTTGTCAGATTAGATTCTGGCAAGGCAGCTAGATGCAACTTACGTTATCCCATGCTTCAAGAAACAAGCCTTTGCAGTCGGTATAATATCTAAGTCGTGTGCGCCAACCAAACCGTCGTGAACCCTTCTTTTCGCCCACCAACGGAATTGTCGGTGGATATGAGATGCTCACGACAAAACGCTCCAAAGCATAAACAGTGACTCCGACTACAGAAACGCCAGCAACGGCAATGAGGAAAAGTGAAGAAAAAGGGACTTCTCGTAGACGTAGCCTTTCGTGCCACGCCATTGCGTTGACGGCACAGCAACGATGTTTTGGTTACGTCGATCTCAGCTGGTCCAATGGAACAATTTGACAATTCAGGTACGTCACAGTAGCGCCCTTGACCTAAAAGGAGAGAGCACCACAACCACGGTACTGGGTCAGTAGTAGTACCAATCCAGCTCCTATTTGATTTCCGTGATCGATGCCGACGGCGACGGCGCAGCTGTGTTTTTTAGGAAAAAGACGACTAGAATGGGATGATGTTGATGATGAAAAGCAAGATGCCCGATTCGAGAATGCGACAACACGGAGACGAATGATCAAAGACTAGGGCTGAGGGAAGAAAGATGTTGATCCTTGTTTTCTGGGGGACAGACACACCACTACCTAGATGATGAATTGACTTGAGCCGGCCGCAGCGGCTGCTGCCAGAGTCATGGACCTTTGGACGGAGGAAGCCGAACAGGCGAGGACGGAATTCCTGCAGCCAATTCGGCCAATTTTTTAGTCCACGGGTTCTCGATTGAGCCCGAGACCCCCCAGGGATGGAAGAAGCTAAGGGACTACGAGAAGGAAAAGAAGAGAAAAGAAGAAGAAGAAGAAGAAAAATCTTAAAACACCTCAACGGCAAGGGTGGCATCTCCGATCTGACAAGCTACTGTGTGGCTTTACGCGGGTGCCTTGGGTCTGCGGCCTGCCTGCGAGCTTCGGAAGCGCGGCTGTTGCTTTCCTTGGTGATGAGTAGGATCTCAATCGCCAGACGTCCCGCCGCTGGTAATACGTAGTTGTGTACGGAGTACATATGGCTCTGAACTGGAGCAAGCACGGTTCCCTACCAAATTACGGGTCTTAGATGGATGGAAGCTTCTGCGACAGGCACAGGCGTGGCGTATTACGGTATTACCACTCACTCACCATTCACTCACTCACTCACAGTTCCCCTACTCCGTACCGAGAGTCTGCCGCTGCAGGCCTAGGATGAACAGGGGTAGCGGACATTGAAAGAGATTTGGTGGGGGTGGAAGGCTTTATTGGAGCATCTACTGAGACCGCCGGACCCGACTGCTTGCAGCGGTAGGTTCCGGCGTGATTCTTGATCAAGGAGACGGTAGCAAGAAACAGCAAGTACTTTGTATGTGCACGGCATCGGGTTATTAATAATCTCGAGGATCGCTGGACATTTGCCGGACTCCTGGAATCCAAGTCTACTACCATATGTACTACGGAGTACTAGTAAAAAGGTTATGACTGGCGATAGGCTTCATTCCAAGCCGGACACGCAAGAAGGTGAAGGCTCAGGATATTTCTAGCCATTTCTCGTCGGACGCTTTTTCTTACAAAAGTACGGTCAAGCCGATATTAAGATGGATGGCTGGATGCACATGGAGTACTGCTACGGAGTACATATTTGCTTTGTCAATCGCCGAGAGCCCTGTCCCATGTCGGCCCCCTTGGACCACGTGTCGACTCCGGTTTACTTTTGGCAGACCATTCAAGCCCCCAATTTCCCAAGGCAGCGAATAATGCAAGTCATTGTCCCCAAGCGCCGACAGATGGGGGAGACTTATTAGGGACGAGGACGAGGACGATTTGCCTTTTGCTTTGTGCTTGGCAATCAGAAGCCATGGATGCTCAACTTAAAATCCTACAGTTGATACGGAGTGCTTCCATACCTACGGAGTACTACTCCTCCATACTACGTACTCCGTACAGAGTACAACGGAGTACTCCGTGCTCTGTAAACCGTTCGAAGCCGGTGCATTACCGCCACGTCATTATAGAGTTTCAAGCCAGCGGGAACAGGCGATGGGATACTAAGCCAGAGAAAACAGATCTATGGGAATGGAACCAGATGAAACGTCGATTGTGCTCCGTACAAACATCCATTGCAAAGACGTTGTCGGCCGAACTCGCTTGTGGTGTGGGTTCCGGGTGGTACTCCTTTTAGGGTACTGGGTGGGCCACTGGACTGTCCCTCTGGGAAGAATCAGTCCATGATCGAATTGAGGAATTGTATAGACGCATATGGCGTAGTATCATGCATGTACTCCGTAATACCACATACAGGTATGCGCATGGGTAAGACGGACTCTGAGAGTCCATCACTACTACGGAGTACTAACGGAGTACTACTACTAGTAGTGGCAGTCAAGGACAGAGACTTGAAGAGGGAGATGCAAAGATGGATGTTGGTAGGCTGGCTACTGCACATGCAACGGCCCCCGCCGCCCTCCCACCTCTCCGGGCTCCATTCCCTAATCAAACTTTTTCTTTACCTTTTTTTTTCACTTTTGGCTAATTCCGTAATCGCGTAAAGGGCCAACGCGGTCGAAAACGTCCTACGCTGACATCAGCCTGTTAATAGAACCACCGTCAGCCAACGACCTTTTCAACGGAATACAGCATCCGCTTCTAACGGAATAAAAATATCCATTTCCCTTCGCCCTTCCCCTCTCCGAGCGCTCCGCGCGGAGTAAGCCGAATCCCAAGCAGGCCGGCTCTTTCCTTGTGCCGGACCCAGGTCGTATCCGGCAATACATCCGATTCATCCTCCAGACACGATGGGTGAAGCATTCAAACCAGCCCTCATCGTCGTCGACTTCCAGGAGGACTTTTGTCCACCGGTAAACTCATCGTCTTCTTGAAAAAGCAGAAGAAGAAGATCAAGGAGAAAGAAATAGAAATAGGAAGACGGATGTTGACTTGATGCTTGCAGGCCGGCTCTCTGGCGATAGAGGAAGGGCGTGACATAGCCCCCACTGTCAACCGCCTTCTCACTTATCCCTTTGCCCTACGTCTCGCGACCCGTGATGCTCACCCGGCCTCGCACATATCCTTCTCCGCCAACCACCCGGGCACTGAGCCCTTCACCTCAACCACCACCATAACCCATCCCTCGGACCCGTCCCGTACCTACGAGACCACGCTCTGGCCCGTCCACTGCGTACAGGGGACGCTGGGCGCGGCCCTCGTCCCCGAGCTCGACCAGAGCGGGCTCGACGCCGTCATCGACAAGGGCAAGACGGAGGCGCTGGAGATGTATTCCGCCTTTTACGACCCCTTCCGCGTCGAGGACACGGGCCTGAAGAAGAGGCTCGCCGAGGCGGGCGTCACGCACGTGTACGTCGTCGGGCTGGCGGGGGACTACTGCGTCAAGGCCACGGCCGCGGACGCCGCGAGCGAGGGGTTCGTGACGTACGTCGTCGAGGAGGGGACCAGGTGCGTCGACCCGGGGAAGTGGGCGGACGTGAAGCGGGATCTGGCGGCCGACGGCGTCGAGGTCGTGCCCGTGGACGGTGCCCAGGTTGCGCGGGTGCGGAACGGGGGTTTTTAAAGCTTGACTCGGGGGGCTCCTGAAGCATGATGTGATGAACTTCTGTTTTTTATGACGCTGGAATACGAGAAATGTCAGATATTGCCTTTTTTCCCCTTTCCTAAACAGAGTCGTCAGGGGGAGAGAGAAGACTGATTACCCCACGGTCGGGCCAGGTTGTTCTCTTCTCTCCTCCTACTGCTGATTTATGATATACACGAAGCACGCGATTGAAGCTTTATGGAGTTTTTACTCGGGAGAATAGACAGGGGTATTTCCCAAACTCGGAAGGTTTTTTTTTTGTTGGCTATTTTCTTTCCCATGGTTCTTGGTACCACATGGAAGCCTTTTCTCTTTTTTTCTTTTTCCTTTTTCTTCCTTTTTTTTTTCTTCTTTTTTTTTCCCTGTTCTTCTCTAGCTAGGTGCCCTTCTCCCACCCCCTCTTCCCCATCTCGGTCCTGAAAAAGCGCAAAGGTTGAAAGGAAACAGAAGAGAAATCACGTATGAGCTGAGCCGTAGATGGGGGGGGGGGGGGGGGGAGTCGTGTGCGTTTTCCCACAGATGTCAACTCCGGAACCGATTGCGCCGGATCAGATCAGGATGAATGAAATCTGCAAGGGGGCCCTCTCGGGGGTTTTTTTTTGGGCATTGAGAGAGAGAGGGGGGGGGGCAGCAGTTGATGATTGATTAAAGACGCGGATGATGATTAATCGAAGATTATGAGGGTGACAGGCAATGGTGTCGGAAAAGAATCTGTTCCCCTGCCCATCAAAAATCCTAGCTTGTCTAATGGAATCGAGTACCCAAAGATAAACGCCTGTGAACGAAACCATACCGCTTAATCGAAATGGATATACAAAAGATGTAGTACTATCTGATCCCAGAAGAGATATATATATATATATATATATATCATTATGACGTATAATATGGGCATAAGGGGAGACAAAAAAAGGCACGCGTGACGGTAGTCAGACAGCAGCCCGTTCAAACGGTCGACACAGTTCTTGCATGCTGCCAAAAAGGACGGCACATTGTATGGTTGTATCGTATGCACATGGGCATTAAACATTCCGAGACCAATTTCGTGGCATTATCTAAAAGAGAGAGAAAGAAGGAGAAGACAAGTACAGAGTAGACCCAACGAAACGTTGTTTCGATTAACAAAACAAATCTCTCTCTCTCTCTCTCTCTCTCTCTTTCTCTCTCTCTCTCTCTGTCTGTCTGTCTGTCTGTCTCTCTCTATCTCTCTCTGTCGCCTCCCCCCATTTCTATCCTACCAACCATCATCAATTTTGATATCAACGCTATGCCAAACTCCATGCAATGGCCAAAAAAGCTAAAAATGAGTAAAGTGAAAAGAAAAGAAAAGAAAGCCGGTAGGCTATAGTTTCGAACAAAATCTCGGAGAACAAAGTCGCCCGACAAAGTGATTGATGAAATCGTCTCTTGACAAATGAGAATGAAAAGAAGAAGAAAAAAAAAAGAGTGTGCGATAAATCAGTGCAAACGTTCCTTCACGTAAACCATTGCTGCCAACCCCGCGCAGCACTTGGTGCTCATATCATGCTTGCACCAGGGGCACTTGACAGTCATACTGATAGCGCCTGAGAATCCCATGCTCTGATCTGGCGACACCATGCCTTCGGGGTTGGCCATGACCTCGTACAGCTTCGATGGCATGTCGTGGTAGTACTTGCATCCACAACACTCAACAAACATCTTGGCAATGGGGTCGCTGGAAGGAAGAATAGTGGAAGAAACATGCTGTGATCGAATAGAAGGCGCGGCTGAGCCCCTAATCGATGGTGACGCCGAGGATCCAGCCTTATTTGGTTTCGGGGCAGCGGGAGCCGCCTTGCGAGCCGCCTCGAGATAGCTGGCTGGCCAGGGTGCAGCAACAGAGCTGGTATCCTTCGACATGATGAGGTCCCTCAACGGTGGGGTTTTAGTGCCATCTGCAGGGGCACCCATAGTCGTCCTGGCCGAAGGAGCCTTGCTCGCATTTCGCGATCGAACACCTTGACCTTGAGGTTTAGGCAGGGCCGAGGTCTGTGCCACCAGGTTTGGGTCCGAATTACTACGTCGGTCGAAACTTGGGCGAGGCGTTTGTACATCGGGAAATGCGACCATCACTTTCATCGCTGCGGCCTGGACAGGATCGAGCTCAACGTTTCGGCCATGGCTGCTGGTGAATGGGATGCAGTCGTGGGTAGACAACGCTGGGGAGGGCAGGTTGGAGGAATAAGGTTGGAACCCATTCATGAGCTTGCCCTCGTGACTCGAGTCGCCAAGGGTATAGACGTTCCTCTCGGATTGAGGCCTCGACGTATCGGGCGTGCTTGGTGTCGAGGGAGATTGTAACTCGTCAGAGCCCGAGTCGTCTGATGAGTTAGCTGGATATGTCGACTTAGAGTGTCCCGTCGTGGAGTCACTCTCACCAAGCACTCTGGACACCTTACTTGTGGTAACGCGCGCCCCGCCTTGTGCATTATCCGGCTGAATATGGGACATTGATACAGAACGGCTGTGTTGGTCTGTGGCATAAGGTGTCTTCAAGTTTTCTGAAGCAGTCGGCCTGTGCGAGTGTCGAGCCAAGGTCGCTTTGACGCCTTCCTTAAAGGTTCGTTTGGACGGCTTCCCCGTACTGCTTGGGCTAGGTGTATCTGGATATAGTGAGTTATATGGAATGCTGGGAGGGTTCGAGATAGTCAAACGTTTGGCAGCCTTGGACATTACCGGCGCAGGTGCAAGAACTTCGTTTTCGATTCTCGACATGGAAAACCTCTTGTTGGCGGGTATGTCGGTTGGCGTAGTCTGGGAAGCCCGATTTTCACCTGGAACACGGCCATCTAGGTCGTTCAAGCTAATCAGCGACTTTCTCTTGGAGCTTCGCCGAGGAGGCGGCGGAGGCGATGAAGGTGCCGTCTCATAGCCATTTGAAGGACCCTCAATGGTTTCTACCGTTGACTCCGTCGAATCCGAGTTGGTACGGGAGTGGAAGCCCCTCTCTCCTCTCGTGGACAGGACATAGCCATCAGGGAAGGCTTTGGGGGCAAAAATGGGAAGCTGACCTTGATCCTCCGGAAGGCCCCAGGAATTCTCGAAATTTTGCTGCGTGGCCTCGAGGAAGCTACTGGGAGAGTTTCGGCCTTGCGCCTTTTGCTGCTTGACAGACTTGGAAACCTCGTCCCATGATGGTAGGGCGTTGGTCGCCGGTGTTATGCCCGCAGCAATCTTGCTTGCCCCATCCTCTTGTGCTGCCGCAACTGGAGGCTGTTTGCTCAACTTCCTAATTTCATCTTTCCTCTTGGACTCGCTCTCATCTCTTGAACTCCTGAGACCGACCTTTGCCTTCCACCTATTTATCTTGCCCATTTCGGGTGCTGGAGGTTCTTCAGGGTCGTAAAGTCCTTGGTTCTTTGTCGTGGTGCGGATAGAGATTGGTGGGTAGAAGCGCTTCTGGTGGTCCTTGGGTTCACTGCGGATTATGGGGAATCTCAATGGACTCGGGGAGCGGCGGTCGCTCTTGCGGAATGCAGGGTGAACCTCGCCGTCTTGAAGGAAGAGGCTCTCATCCAGGGCCTTTTGGTGAGCTGCCAATCGCTGCTGCTCAAGCTTTATACCCCCCACAAAACCCTGGTCGTTGCTAGGGATATCAATGGAGGAACGGCGGACTTCAAACGGGGTTCTAAAGAGGGATGAAAGAGAGCCAGAGCGCGAGCGTGATCGACGGTGGGAACCAGAAGCGTTATGGTTGGAGTCGCTCTGTGCCTGTGAGCTAGAACGTGGGTCGCGGGAAGACGCACAGTTCTCCTCCTTGCCTTGTGATATGTGATTTGAGCTAGGACCAGCGCTAGACGATGGTCTCGAGGATGATGCGTTTTCAGGGCGGTTCTTACTCAAGCGACGCTTCCTGGGCTTGCTTGCTTCCTTATCCTTTTTGCGAGTCTCGTAAGCTTCCCAGGTTGGAGACTGGCAGACGGATCGCCGACCATCGTCAAGGCTCTGCATCTGCGGCACGGCCGGCTGAGGGTGAGAGGGCACATCAGTCGTGTTAACCTTGGGCTTTGAACTACGGGCAAAGTGGGCATCGGACATGGTGGTGCCCGTCGGCGTTGTGCGATGCATGCTCGGTACCTGGCTCTGGGCCTGGAAGTCTTGGCCCTTACCCTGGCGCCTGGAGACCGGGTCGGACGAGGCAACCGTGGTGTAGCTGAAGCCGGACTGACTGTTCTGGAAGGGCATAGCAGATGTGGAAGATGGGGCTAGAGCTGAGTTGGTTGTTTCCACATTGGCATCGAAGAGTGAAAAGGGTGGTAACTGAGGCGGCTGACTGGAGATGCGAGAAGCTTGTGTTGCATCTGCGTCATTTGATGCTGCAGGTGCAGTGTGAGGGTGGGAATGGTTGTGAGTGGTAGTTGCCGGAGTGAAGGAGGGTTGAGCGAGGTGTGGAGGTTGCGTCTGATGCAGAGAGGCCGAGAGTGAATCTTTCAGGTTACTAGTAGTAGCAGTAGTAGCGGTAGTAGCGGTACTACTACTAGTATGGTGGTGCCCAGCTGCATATCCAGCTGTGTATCCAGCATTAGCAACATTGCTAGCAGGAGGAGCAGCAACAATTTTTTTTTCCTTGGCCCTACCCTTGGCCCTGTGCTTGGCCCTCCAGCTATCTTTAGCCTTGGTCGAGGCAGCGCCGGTACCAACAGCTGGCAGCATTTGCGTGAGCGCCTCGTGAGAGTGAGACGTCGCGTTGAACGTAAACGGCAATTGGCCCAAGTTTCTCGTATCGGGGCTAGTATCGGGACTAGCATCAGCAGCCGCAGCGGAAGCAGGGAACTTGGAATTAGGGTTGCTCAGGTCCAAGGCACTGCTAGTGGTGGAGGTGGTGGTGGTGGACAAGGACGGTAGTGATTTGGTCTGTGCCTTTGCCTGGTGCTGGTGCTGGTGCTGGTGCTGCGGGTGTGGGCGGGTAATGATGAGCGGTGGCGGTGACAGTGAGCGGAGACGACTCTTTGGCGGCAGAGGGGGCGATTGAGAATAAGGATGAAGATGGGAATAAGCGAGGCCGGCGTCAAGACCAGCGTCAAGATCAGCGTCAAGACTACCAGCGTCTTCCGCAACAAATGCAAATGTGGATTCCGAGGTGGATGAAGTGGGTGACGATGGAAATGCGGCTGAATACGCCCGACGAGGAGAATTTTGCGACGAATCTGACAATGGCGAGACGGAAGGAGCCAGTAATACTGAAGAGGAGGCAACAACGCCGTCAGCTGTTACTGCTACTGTTGTTACTGCTGCTGCTGGTGCTGCTGCTGCTGGTGCTGCTACTGCGCCTGCCTCTGCGCCAGCTTCTTGATGCACAAGTCGGCCCTCGTTCAAGTTGGAGATTTGCTGTACCCAAGAACCAAAAGCACCCGACGTCAGCAATTGTTACCAAGAATTTCTGTACCCCTTGCGGCAGCGATTTATTTCCCTGTTTCTTTTTTTCTTCTTCTTTTTTCTTCCTTTCCCGCCCTCTCTCGGCTGAGCCTCTACTACTAGTAGTAATCTCCTGATTTTTCTTCCTGCAGCCAAGACCAATGGCCCAATGCAAGATGCAGCCAAATTTAAACGCAGAAGAAAAAAAAAGGGTCTCGCAGGGGAGGGGTGTGGGCGGCGGAGAAAAAAAAAAGTAAAGAATGGAAGAAAAAGAAAGAAAAGAAACGACAGAGGGAGAGAGGAGGAGTGCAATAAGACCAACTCACCATGCATTGTAGCTTCTCCAACTCGAGCATTCGTTGCAAATCGCTAGATCGTTTTGGCTTCAACAGAAGAGGTGCCGGTCTGGCCTCCATCATTCCTGGTCTCGTCTTTTTGCCTAATCTGACGACACTATGAAGGCACACCTATAGCGCTCTCGTCGCTATAACTCGCCACGGGGAATCCGTCGAATGGCCGGCGATTATTATTTCCCCTTCCCCTCTTTCGCTAATCGCTGCGGTTAGACCGGGGGTTGGAGACGAAAAGAGCCAAGGATGATATGCGTCCCGTTCAAGCTTGCCTGATGCGCTGGCAAGCGGCCTGCTAGCCTTTCAGCACGCCTGCAGCAAAGACAGAAGAAAATCCCGAGCAAAACTTTTTTGCAAATCGCAACGTTGAGCTCGGTCTAGAGCTCGAATGCTGATGATCTGCTTCTCCGTGTTGTCCCTCTTCTCTCGCCCGTATTTTTTTTTCCACTTCTTTTTTTGGGCTTACGGGTGCGTATATCGTTGGGGACAATCTCATACGGAGTAGGAAACCAGAGTCGATTCCGAGTGGGCGCGGCTGGTTTCTGCTGCAAAAGATCCAAGGAGGGCCCAGCTGTCTTGGTCAAATAGTGGTGGTGACAAGACGTGCGTCGTTCGTATTCCTGATCTTTTGGGTGAACACGACATGAAACGGCACAGATGCAAGGCGTCACGCCAGGCTCGGGTGCACTCGATGCACGATGTACTCGAAAAAAAAATCAGGGATTATCCTCTATCCCCCGAAACGATGCGAGGGGACGGACAGGTCGTGTCGTGTCGTGTAAGTATGCATCAAGGATAAGTAAGAGACGAGGAGGGGGACAATAAGACAGAAGAGAAGAATCCAATCGTCTTTAGGAAACACAAAAAAAGAGAAAAAGAAACAAGTATGATAATTACACAAAGATCTTGTGCCTCTCTAATTTCCCTCCCCGTCCCATTCTCGTACCCGGCGGTACTACCATGTATGTAGTATTATGGAAAATCTTGACCCTACAAATATCGCGACGATGGGCTCCAAACAGGATTTGGCGGTTTCTTGGGGTGTTTGTGAATACGAGGTTTGGATCGCTGGTCAAACCGCTGCGCGTCTTCGTATCGGCCACACCTCGAGGGTTGCAGCAGTTACAGGCATTGGTCAGTCACATTCTTGGCTGCTACTCTAGACCCTGTTGGTTTTATTTAAAAATCGATGCCGATTTGCAGCATGTTTTACTACCTTTTAGCAAGCTTACCTCCAAGAGGTCTCCAAAGTTCCTCGACTCGTTCAATTTCGCATCACCATCAATATGCAAAATATCGAAATACGATTGCAAAAGTCGGTACTACTTAGAGTCTTGGCCCCAAGTACCTACATGGAAAAAGATTGCCCTCCCCGCCATTGATCCCTCTGAGTATGTACTCCGTCAGAAAGAGGAAGTTGGAGGGTCCTCGGTGGTGTAAGCCCAGGGATCGTCTCCCCGGAATACGAAGTTTCGAGGCCCGCTAGCGCTGAAGCTATTAACAGCCAGCCCTGAGTTGTTCAACGGCGGCGCACTCTTGTGCCACGAATTGAACCCAACATGTCCCCTTCCACTATACTCCGTAATTTTAACAGTCTTCTTCGGGCATGGATGTCAAGACGACTGAAAAAGAAGGATGAATGATGTCACGTCGCTTCGAGGGCGGAATGCTACCCTGCCTTTTTTTGTTGTTGTTTTTTTGGCCTGCAGAGATGATGCAGTATAAATGACAATGGCGGGTTGCAATCTGAGATGCTGATCTTGCCCTGTAACATATATCATTTATCACAAGCGAGTGATGTCGGCAGTGCAGCATGTTACCGTGTGATGGGTGTCCTATCGAGGACTGGGCATGCCGGCGGTTGGCACAGGTTGCAACCCCTTGGGTATTCCATACTTAGCCTGTCCCAGCTAGTACTGCGAGTACTCCGTATGGTAGTCGTTTGAGTGAATATTGTGGCATCTCAAAGCGCTTGCCATTTTATATGAAGCTCAGAGCAATCGCCTGTCTCAAAGCAATCATTCCAAAAACTAACCCCGCAATCCCGACTCAATGTGGCACTACGGAGTACCATTATAGTGGTTACTACGGAGTCTAGGAGTATATCTAAGGGGGCACCTTAGCATCTCTGTGTCTTGCCATGAAACATTAGGGCTAGGTATCGAAACGGCACCTCTGATCACCACCACCACGACATGCGCCGCAAAATCAGAGCTCTGGTTTTCTCGGTGCTCTCAAGAGAATCAAGCAATATATACATGACACGAAAGCAACCGGCTCATCTTCGAGGGCAGTTTGCCTCGCCGGCACCGGTAAGAAAATCCTAAACTTGATTCAAAGCTGCTCTCCTACTTCAGATTAGTACCCATCTGCAGAGTTAAAGTCATCATCCTCGATATACCAAACCCTCCTTCAGCTCCCCCCTTTATCTACACCACTTGTGATGGGGACTTTGAGTGGCGCATTCGTTCGCGCCGCAAAACCCAGTTATTTCCACGCACTTGGCAAGAATCAACGTAGAACCCCTAGGGCTGAACTTTCCAAGGGACAGCAGACTCCATGTCAGTCACGGGAAATTGCCGAGAACGTTGAATCGGCGAATTACTTGAGGTTAATCGGCCATGCTAATAAGTTGAACTACTAAACACATGCTATCAGATATAGCCTTTATCCCCTGGTAGTCTTTCCATGCGGAACTACTCAGCCTGGTGCCCTATAACGACTACAGACCTAGAGCTAAAAGCTAGCAATTATAGTTTTACCAAATGAACCTCTCTTTCTCTCTCTCCCTTTCTCTTTCTCTCCGCGGGCATTAACAGAGCCCCTTGGATCATACACTTTCTTATCAAAAATAACTTGACGGGGATAAGCTCCAAATATAAAAAATTCTCGACCAAATCTTCCACGCCCAAGGCCCAAAATACTACGAGCTCCCTGTCTCATAGAAACACCAAAGCACATGTTTCTCTTAAACAAACTTACCACTACTATAATAGCTCCCTTGGTGAGACAGCCATAGCCGTGTGGAGAGTAGGGGGTCTGTGAGGGGCTTGCTCGCGCCTTTTGGGATCCGGCGCCCGCCGGGTATCGCCCCACCAAGCCGTAAATTCTCCTAGTAACCACAATATCCCTACCTAAAACCATCCATATATAGAAACATCCATGCCTCTCCCAGCTGGGGCCCTATCCTCGCCTCACCCTGGAGAAGAAGAAGCCTTGTTTTCACGGAAACATTGGAAAACATGACATGTACATAATTTAGGCTGTACCGGCTCAGTAACTATACTCATGTTGTCATTCATATAAATGGCGAAGCCAGCGTGTTTCAGCAGGTCCATCTCAAAATAACCAATTAAAGATGATCATAAATAGGGTCATCTTCACTTCGTAATTGTGCAAAAGTCCTGTAGTCTAAATTGCAAAAATGAACATGGCGGTGGCATGTATCATGCAACGCTCGTGACCGCTGATTAATTGCACGAAGAATAAAATTATTGATATATTTTTCGCTCACTCTTTGCATCTAGGCCTCTCTATAAACAACATGCTCCGTGCTCCGTAGAAGAGTTAGTACTCCGTATATCGATGTATCATATGTAGTGTTAATATATCGCTTGCAAATAAGGGTATCATGTCTATTCTCCGATGCCAAAGAGGGACCCTTGGTGTACCTGGAACCCCGGTCGATCCCCAAGTCGCGTCCAGGACAACAATCACGACTTCGTCCTAAGGCTGTACCTGTGTCTTTCAATTTGTATTGGCGTAGGTGTGAGGTGTGTCCACACTTCCTCTGGCTTGGTAAAGCCGTGCAGGCCTTTCATCAAGTCCACCTGCTCAGCGCCTCTCCGCATCATCCTCCTGGCCGCTCGCCTGAAGAAGACTTTGGACCTCGCTGGAAATTCGTTTGGAATCTTGAGCCTCACAGCGATATACCTATCCTCTGGTGCATGGTCCAGTTTCATCGGCTCCTCGGGATCAGCAGGAGACTCCCATGCCTCTAGGAGTTCTTCGCCAAGGCAAGCCTTATACGTTGCCTGCTCAGGTGGAAGGGTGATATTGAGGAATTCGAGGGATGCTGCGACAGTGAGATAGAAAGCGCGGCTCGGATTGACCATGGACTTCGTCATGAGGGACACCAGATGCGGATAAAGGACTGCAAAATCGGACATAGACAGGTGAGTCGAACCCACAACTGTGAGCATCCAGCATAGCGCACCGGATTCCTGGGCTTCGTTGCATATTTCGACCATACGATCGAAATTACCCTTCCAGTGTACGAACGCCTCAGATGCAATAGAAATGATGGGTTTGGTGATCTTATCTTGGGGCGTAATGCCACCGGCCGGGGTCCCCAATCCCCATCCATCGAGGATGATACCTTGTCCAATCCAGCTCAAAGTATCCTCGCGACATATTTGTACCGTCGTCGCGCCTCCAAACGAATGCCCCATTGCCGTGACACTTTCCAGAAGTATCATATCTTCCCAATCTTTCCAATCAACGCCACTGAGTCCAATAGAGCTGGAGCCAATATTCCCTTTCTTCCTTAGATTTTGGGCAGCCACCTCTTCGCCTCGCCCGCTGTTTATCTGTTGTAACACGTGAAAAGCCTCTTTGATCTCTTCTATCCTCAACTCAATCTGCGCAGATCGCAAGACATGGTCAACGCCCTTAGGGTTGTTAGGTGACGTGTCTTGGGCATTGCCCTTTGGGAATATGTAATCTACAATATAGTAAGGGTTAACCTCTCGTCGCCACCTGCGTCTGATACGCTTGTAATTGGTGTCATCTCCCGCCTCGTTGTTATTTGTGTGTAATTTGGCTGTCGACGATTCGATTTCGTTGGCTTCGACGTCGTTTGGTAGGCTGACGTGAGTTCGGGCACCACTCCCATCTCGGTGTTCAACAGCTACCACCACGAAACCAAAGCTTGCTAGCTCGCCACAAATGGCACTATAACACAATCTGGAACCCCCTAGCCCATGGCTGAATACAATGACAGGAAGTCTAGTCTTCTTTGATGATGATGAGTCTTGCTTCGCTCTGGGTTGCTCCCTGTCCATGTTGTTTTCCTTCAATATCTCCGGTGTCCAACGTGAGGCAACTGAGGCGTTGCGGAGGGCGGGCAGCTTTGTAAATAAAGATGTGCAGGCTAAGTATGGAGTGACAGCCCACGGGGAAAGGCTCATCATTTTGGCATAGCCATTCGATGTTGCTATACGCGGTCTGGGCATCCAATTGACGCGGTGTAGTTGATCGCTGCCGTCTGGTGTCTTCAGGTCTTCGCGTAGTTCGGAAGGATAGTATATCGCCATCAATACCGTGTCCAGCCTTAACACGGGCTTGCCACCGCGTTGAAGGTCAGAAATGGGGCGCGGGTTTCGAGCTGGAAGTTCAATATCCATATAGCCTACATTATACGGTCCTGTATATCTCGGCAATCGATGTAGAAGGCGATCTCGCAGTGACTTGGGAGGCACGACCGCAGACTGCGGCGGCCCCTGCGTGCTGGCCCTCAGTCCCGTCATCCCGTAAACGTAGGACACCCGGAGGGCATTTTCCCCAAAGAATGAGAGAAGAAAGAGTCCGTGAAGCCATATTCGCAGCGGATTTGCTGGTGAGATACCTTGTTAGTGTCGAGATTAAGACCCGCTGTGCCAATTGATCGCGATTAAGCCGACCATGACGTCACGTTCAGATGTTTGGGCAGGCCCGGAAGGGTTCCTCTTTACAGTCAAGTATAGGCACGGCATCTTATACGGAATGGAAGAGAATGTACTGCGTATACGCGATTGATTTCAACACCAATCATATCTTGGGTGGATTATAAGATACTTTGATCAATAATTGCTAGTTTGGCAGTTATGGCGTTTGAGGTTGTACTGAGTGATATGCGCTGAGCAAGTATTTTGAAGGAGAAATAAAAATAGAGGAGAGTGTTCAGCGTGTTATTATAGTATCACCGTGCGGTATATTTTTGTCTGCTGCGACCGGCCGCCCTGGGCAGAAAAAGGGTCTGGCTCGGTGAAGTGGACACCGGGGAATTTACTAATGCTTCGGCGTGACTCAACCTCTTTGCAAAAAAGTTTCGCCGACCCAATTGAAGGGCAGCCGCACTCCCCGCTCACGTGCACTCGCCTCTCGCGCACAACCAGCCCCAGTTGCCCTAAATTCTTGCCTACCTTAGGACCCGCGCTTCGTGTTTGTCAGATTCATCACTCACAACAGCAAGTCAACCAGCAAAACCGACATCATGGGAAAAGTTCACGGTTCCCTCGCCCGTGCCGGTATGTTTATTATTATACACGACGATATTATTTTGATGCGAAAAGTGATGCTGACGATGGAACAGGCAAGGTCAAGTCTCAGACCCCCAAGGTTCGCACGATTCCCCGCCGCCACACGACGATTTTTCGCTCGACGACTCGATGATGCTAACCACCACGGAAACAGGTTGAGGCCCAGGAGAAGCCCAAGGTCCCCAAGGGCCGTGCTCTCAAGCGTCTCAAGTACACCCGCCGTTTCGTCAACGTCACCCTCACCGGAGGCAAGCGGAAGGTACGGACTGAACATTACGAGCCTGATGTGAGGCAGGAAATGCTGACAACCTGTTCAGATGAACCCCAACCCCGGCGCTTAAGCGACATCTATGATGGAACAAAATGCGAAGAAAGGATTAGTCGGATAGTACTGGGGATGCATATGACGGAGACGCCCGTTACGTTTCGTTGGATGCTCGGATTTAGGAGCAACGGAACCCATGGAATATGCCCGGCCAGTCAACAGGCTGAGCGTCTCTCCAAAGCGAAGAGGCGCGACGAAGCAGCAATGGCTTTACACGGCGTCTGGTGTCGTTTGTCAATACATGAAAGATTCGTCCGTCAAACTACGTTTTTAATGGTGAATAACGGCGGAGGATTCCGATGTGATACTGCGCCGGTGAAACACGCTCTTGACATGAAGCCCTCTTATCCTACGTGCAAAGTGAGATGATGGCATGATTATCTAGTACTGTAATTCCCGTTAATCACCCGGATGTAACGACTGTGAAGTTCATCCCATCATCGAAAAAGTCACATCACGTGATCGGGATTTTCCAAGCTCCCCCGCGAAGCTTCATACCTAGGTAACTTAGGAGCTTCGATCCAACTGTAAAAGTTACACATCCCTGGAAAAAAACTGCTCCGACCCTCTGAAACCCCTCAAATCCGGGTGCAAAGACAAAATTCAATATGGCCGACACAGAAATGGATATTGACAATGCCCCCGCCGCTGAAGGCGAGGAGGAAGCTCCCTCCACTCAGCGTCACGACGGCCGAATGCAAACACAGACCAAGGCCACGGCCGTACGATCCATTGAAGGGTGGATTGTCATCGTCACGAACGTACACGAGGAGGCGGATGAGGAGTGCATACAGGACAAGTTCGGCGAGTTTGGCGAGATCAAGAACCTTCACCTGAACCTCGACAGGCGAAGTGGATACGTGAAGGTACGTTTGTTTGTTTTGCTATTTTTGGGGGGGAGCTTCTTGACAGCTCGAAGCCGTCCGTGATATGAAGGAAAGAAGGACGACAAACTGATTGTTGTGTTTTTTTCTTAGGGGTACGCACTTATTGAGTATGCCACGCTCGACGAAGCTAGGGCCGCCATCGACGAGGCCCACGACACCAAGATGCTGGACCAAACCGTACAAGTCGACTTTGCTTTTGTCCGGCCGCCTCCAGGCCAGGGCGGGAAAGCTGCTAGGGGAGGTCGCGGCGGTGGCAGGAGAGCTCGCAGCAGGAGCCGCAGCCCCGATGCAAAGGACCGCGAGGACTGAGAAGGAGGCGATCGGCCGTAGGCACGAGGACACCGGAATTTTTTATTATTTTAGATGAAGCCTGGAACTGGCTCTAGATACCAGCCGACGTTGCTGAAACCATGTATGGTTCGGCGGGGAATAATAGTCGGCACTTTGAACGAGATCCTATTAGGTATGTTGCCCGCGATTTTCTTCATCACTTTATGCTCCTTTTGTTTCTTTCCTCCGATTGCTAATTGTATGTACGATAGACAAGGAAAACCATGTGCACGGAAGAAATATTTGCGTTTTTTTTCTTCTTTTTTTGGTGAGGTCCTTCTCCCAATCAGCTTCGGCAACATGGCTCTCTAGGTTATGGATATTAGATTGGGATATTGAAACCGCGAGTTTGAGACAATATGACTTTGGCTATGGGCGTCTGAAGCTCCGTCGCCAACTTCCTTTTACTTGCTTAATTAAGCGTCCAAAATCTTGAAATTGGGAGCTCCGCGCGAGGCTGCTAGCTCGTACACGATGTGAAGAACACCGATTTTTCCACTCGTAATGGGTCATCTGAAGATTGGGCACGGAGTTGTTCAACTTTGAGTACCCCAACTGCTTTTACGTCATGTGTTCTAGATCTTCTGGCTGCCTGTAGGACTACCCGAACGGCACTCATGCTTGAGAAACCAGGTTTGAGAGATCTCATCCTATGTTTTATTTCTGTGTTTACTAAACCACCACCGTTATAGAAGGCGAGTCGTGTTGTCCTTTTCTGCACCCCTTGTTCAAGAACCTTTCTCGCAAAGAGGAAGGCCGGGGCCCATGTCTAGTCACGATAATGCGGCATCGAGTTTATAGGAGCACTCCCGAGTTGCGTTTGTATACTTGCTTGCGTCGTGAATACGTTTATGAGAAGCACGGCTGTCTTCTGCCATCACTGAATCACCAGGGACTTCCTACTGTACCTGCAATATGAATCAAACTTATAAGAACCTTTACTTGCTCCCACCAGCCGTGGAGAAATATCGTGGATAATCCATATCCTCTTACTCTACGTAGTTCACGTATCATCCCAAGTACCAAAGGCAGCTCAGGCCTCTGGAAGGAAAATTCTGATCGTGATCGAGCCCTGAATATCGAATAGCTAGAGCCTGTAGTAATGGCTTTTTGTGCTCGTGTTGCTCAGCCCGAGTGGCAGTGCCGGCCACACCTGTCGCTTCAATATGAAGAAGAAAAACCTGATTTGACGCTTATCACATTCTTAGCTGCTACGGTTTGGCACGGTCCGTATCCTGCGAAAGTCAAATGGAAAATGGATCAAGGCTGATAGAGAGAGAGCTTGGTTAGAATGGTGAATGGTGGCTATGGATGAACGGGCAGTGTCGGCTCTCGGTCGGCTGTCTCGATGTAAAGGGGGGATGGAGGGGCCATCAGCCCTGCCGTATACCATGACCACGGGGGCGGACGGGGTGAGGGGTCAGTTGGTTCTGGAAGGGGAGGGAGGCGGCGGAGCAATATATCCATGACTATTGGGTAGAAAGTGATTTGACAACTCCTTTCCTTGGAGAATTGATATGCACTTTTCATTTGAGAGATTACCCGTCATGAAAAGATTGATCTCGCATCCTTGCTGGTGGCTGATCTAGGCTTGAAATTCTTGAGATGCTCGAGGGAAAAAGGGATGACCTAGAACGTATCTAGAGTAAATTGGTTGCTGTGTTCAAACCATGTGCCCCTTTCCCAGGTGCTCCATGATGTTTATCTATTCGGAAGGGTGACGGTATATAGATGGCTACTTGAGCTGGATAATTATTCCCCGAAGGAACGATGTTGCAGTACAGCTGCGAGAGCGGACTGCCCCGCCCCCGCAATCTATTCGATGTAACATCTATATATACCATGACCAAATTAAATACATATGCTGCTCCAGCCACTAATTCTACTAGCGGTATTTCTTACCACGGCTTTAATTCATAGACGGCCTTATTCAGAGACCCAAAAAGGAAAAAGGAAAAAAAAAGAATCACCCAGCTGCAATAAGAAATGTCAAGTCCATCCTCTCCCTTCCCTCCTCGCCCGTCCCGGGACCTCTCGGGCAAGGTAGCCATCGTCACCGGCGCGGGCAGCCAGGGCGACGGCCTCGGCAACGGCCGCGCCATATCTATCCTCCTCGCCGAAGACGGCTGCTCCGTCCTCTGCGTGGACCGGGACCTGGCCCTGGCGCAGCGGACCGCCGAGATGGTCGTCGCGGAGGGCAAGGGGAGGGCCATAGCAGCAGCAGCGGACGTCACTTCCGAGGCGGACTGCGAAAGGGTCGTGAGGAGGGCCGTCGAGGAGTTTGGCCGGCTGGACATTCTCGTCAACAACGTCGGCGTCCTCGGCGCCAAAGGCACGGCCGAGGACGTGGACCTGGCCGAGTGGGCAAGGGACATGGAGGTCAACGTGACGAGCATGGTCGCCATGGCCAAGTATGCCGTTCCCGTTATGAAGAGGAACGACGGGGCAGCGGAGCCGGGCGGGTTGGGTATCAGGGGGAGCATCGTCAACATGGGCTCCGTGGCGGGCGTGCAGGGCGGCACCGGGACGCTGCTCTACCCGACCAGCAAGGGGGCCGTGGTCAACATGACGCGGGCCATGGCCGCTCACCACGCCAAGGACGGTATCCGGGTGAATACCGTGTGTCCAGGTAAGGCATACACCAACATACACACACATATGCATACACACACAATGAGAAAGTAAAGATTCTGACTATTCTCGGGGGATTGAACAGGCATGATTTACACCCCCATGGTGTGCGCCGACCCCGGGGGCATGTCCGCCGAGCACCGGGAGGCCCGCCGCAAGAGGAGCCTGCTGCAGACCGAGGGCAGCGCCTGGGACGCGGCGGCGAGCGTGAGGTTCCTGGCCGGGGGAGACGCAAGATGGATCACGGGGACGATGCTGACGGTCGACGCGGGGGCGACTTGCGCGACGACATTTTAGACTTGTTAAGGAGGGAGGAGGAAGAGGAAGAGGAAGGAGGAGGAGGAGGAGGAGGGGGATTGTGCCCCGAAGTGTGCCATGGTAGGCTCACCGCGAGGATGATTATTCCATTCATGGCACTGAAAAGGGGTTTTCCATTGATCCAAGGAGGAGGGGGGGGGGGGGGGGGGGGGGGGGGGGCGGAAAGAAAGAAAAATACCTGTTGACAATTTAGTTACCTCGTTGTTATACTTAGCGTAAAGACCGGTGTCTTTGAAGTCTATCAATAAGCTGAGTGGGTTACAAGGACGCTGAGGGGGGGAAACATACGCTGTACAGAATGCTGATGTAGGGAAGAAGGTGTATGTATGAATTGCGGTCAGTTCTGTGGAGTTTTGGTAGTGATTCAGGTGTTGGTGATGTCGTTCTTTCGACATTTCGTGCCTTTTTTTCTTTACCCTTCTTTTCTTTCATGTACATCGCCTTATAGTGTTTTGGGAAAAGTCAGGGTGCACTGCTAAGACGGGAAGAGATTGATGTCGGGCGAAGCAAGGCAGAATCTCTGGTTCTAGACCCGGTGAAGGGGATAGGTAGACACTGGATATAGGCAGTGATAGAGTCTAGTAAACGGTACCATACTAGCAGTTATCAGTTGGTGCTAGTAGTTCATCATTGCTGATGCACGAATGCGCGGGGAGTATTCCACGGCAGCCCCTCCAAAAAAAAAAAAAGACCCCCCCTCCAAGGTCAACTCCGCTATCTAGTCGCACTCGATGCGATAGATGGAGACAGTCTTGATACTCTGTATCGAATAGTAGTTGCAAGTGACTCAGCACGCACTCTTACACTCCTTTCCTATTCCAACTTGCACTTTTTTATCCCCTATGAAAAAAAACCACGCTCGACAATACATATAAAGGTGTCGACTCTCCGGAGCAAGAAGAAGAAGAGAAGAAATCCAGAATCTCACCAAATAACCTTTCCTCACCATCTACACGATATTCACCATATCCCAAATAAACCAAACACAAAGAAACAATGACTGAAGCTATCCCTCGTGTCGGTGTCGCGGCCATCATCTGCGACGGCAAGGGCCGCATCCTGCTTGGCCGGCGCACGGGGAGCCACGGTGCAGGTAAGGAAACCACAGAGACAAGGATAACATCCGTACCCTCCCCTCCCCCTGTACTTCTTGACCCATGAATCCGGGAACATAAAAAAAAAATCGAGAAATGATGGAGTCGAGATCTTGATTCAGAATAGTATGTTTTACACTAATGCTCCTTTTTTACAGGTACATACCAGTTCCCTGGCGGTCACTTGGATTTCGGAGAGCACCACTTCACCTGCGCGGAGCGCGAGGTAAAAGAGGAGACGGACCTGGACATCAAGGCCGTCGACCTCGTGGCCGTGACAAACGACGTCTTCGAGAAGGAGGGGAAGCACTACATCACCCTCTTCGTGTGGTGCAACATGGAGGACTTGAAGGCTGAGCCCAAGGTACTTATTTCTGACCCCCCCCAGCCCCTCCTTTATATGCCCCTTACCAAGTCGGAGAGAAAAGAAATCGTGAAATGCCGATACAACGAGACATTTGCAACAAATCAGCTGACCACTCGTGAAAAATAAATCATAGATCATGGAGCCCAACAAGTGCACGGGCTGGGTCTGGATGTCGTGGGACGAGGCCAAGGCTCTCAAGGGTGACAGCCAGCCCGGGGAGACGCTCTTCCTGCCCCTGCAGAATCTGCTGGAGCAGAAGGCCTCTCTCGAGGAGCTGAGGCCCAAGGAGGCCGCTGCGAAATAGAGCAGAGCCGCCTCATTTTGTTTCATATGCACCTCCGTGGAGGGGGGGGGAGGGGATAGAGTTTTTCTTTGCGGTGGCAGCAGCACCCGACCATCAGCTATGCTAGTAGACGCAGGAGAAACAAGACCTTGGCAGAAGGGAAATAGACAGAAAGACTCAATGGAAGATGAGTATTCGATAACTTGCGAGAATATGGCTACAGAATTTGCGCCATGATGCTCCTTGGGTATGGACCTTGTGATCTCGACGGACTGCAGTTGATACACTTTACCCTTTCACCCTTTCACGACACACCATCGCATCAGCCTTCACTCCTTCGGTTGTATCAGCAGAAACCACCAAGGGGTTATATCGACAACGAGGCCGGGTCCGGCCGCGTGGAAAGGTACGAAGACTGACTGCGACAAAAGGGGGGCTGCACAAGGTTTCTGTATCCACGCAAGAAACCTCACTGCCCGACGATGATGTGGTGCTTTGGGGGTGACATGATTGGTTAGGCCCATCAGCTTTCCTTGACTCCATACTCGTATCCTACATCGGCCGATGTTTCTTTTTTTTTCTTTTTTTTTCCCCCAGGCATGTGATATACGAAAGTTTCGCATCTTTTGGTTTTGCTATTTGAGTTTGTACGCATGGTATGAATACGGAGAGGAACGAGAGGAGAACGCCAATGCTTGCACAGCTCCCAATTTCTGCGCATACGTATACATCCTTCATGAATAGTATATTATATATAAGGAGAAACACCAACTATATACAAAATCGGCTTTTCCAACATGGAAATCAGCTGTTGTAGACTGTGTTCTGAACGGTGGTGAGCTTGTCCTATGAAAGCCGTTTTGGCCAGTTAAAAGAGATGACGACTGTGTAAAAAATTAAGAATTAAAATTAAAAAAACAAGCCCATCATAGAAATAGCCTTACAGATCTCATTGAAAATTGATTCTTACATCACCTAGTCACGAATAACTAATAATTATCATCGCCAACAATGAGCAATACATGTTGAAAGGTCGGTACTCCGTAATCGGTACGGAGTACACAAGCGGGAGGTCACTATTGTTTAGGGAAGTTTATACTGACTGGGGGGGGGGGTGCACGGACTAGGCGGGCTACCTGCCTAGTGGGGGACAGAAAACACCGACCCCCCTTCAACACACTCACCCGCGTAGGGGGGTCGATGTTTTTTGACCCCCCGTGGCCTGCGTAGCGCTCTCGCCGCTTGGGCACACCATGACGACAGCTTCAACGTCAACATTCTTATTTTGGCTTGTCCACCCACCACAACTCAAAAAGAAACCCACAACCTCACCCACCACAACCACCACCGCCGGGCATGTTGCGGCTTCAATAACTCTTCCAGCGAGCGTCTAACCATACTTTTTTTCTCGCAAACTCAGCATGTCCATGCCGCCATGTCCTCCCTCTCCGAACCCCGGCGCCCCCGACTGCTACCGCAGAACCGCAAGCTACGGCACCTCAAGGGCATCTCCCTCCGCAACCTGACCTTCAGCCCCCCCGCGCACCTGCGCACCGCCGACGATGCCTCCATTCCGCGTCCCAATACCTCTCGTAGGCTGGAGAGCCTCAAGGAGACGGGCCAATTGCACGTCCTGCACGCGTCGAGGTCCAGCGACAGCCTGCGCGCCGACGAGCTGCGTTCGGCCCAGAAGCAGAAGCAGCCCCGGATCGAAACCGCCGCTTCTGCCGCCGCCGCCGCTGTCGATGATGGCCTGATCAGGCCGAGGAGGACGAGCCTGAGCCTGGGGGGCGCGGCGTCGGCGAGCCCCATATCGAGGCAGAAGAAGCTGCAGAACCTGGTGGACAGCTCCGTCGGCGACGTCTTCTTCTCGCTGCACGCCTCGGACGAGCCCGAGCCTGTCTACGTCAGCGAGGTGCGCGAGCGCTCCGCCAACTTCAACTTCCAGTTCTTCGACCTGTCCGAGCGCGAAGCCGCCGTCTCCCGCGCATGCGCCCTCACCATCCGCCTCTGGGCGCGGCGGCCGAGGGCCGAGGATTGGGTGTTTCTGGTGGACGAGGTGATCGACCTACGAAAGCTGAGCTTCATAGGCACCCTGCGTGACAGGCGCTTCCCGCCCAACGCGCTGGTGCTGCATCTCGAAGACGGGCTCTACTCGCTCGACTTCCCCGACCGCATCGCGGAGCCCAGGCAGGTCTCCCACCCCGAGGCCACCAGCTCATACGCGGCGCTGATGAAGCTCGCCAACCTCGAGAGCTCCATAGAGGACGCCATCGAGACCAGGAACGGCATCATGGCCCAGATCAACCGGATACTGGAAGACACCCCCACCGACGGCTCCGCCACCGCGCAGGAGCAAGTCGCCCAGGCCGAGCGGCACGTGGCCGCGCAGCAGCGCGCGAACCGCGCGGCCCAGCGCCGGCGGGACCAGCTCCTCGAGTCCCTGCGCGCCCGGCGGGAGACCATGGCCCGCGGGAGGCAGGTGCAGGCGCGCGCGGCCCAGGACATCGCTGACAACCGCGAGAAGCTCGAGGCGTCCAAGCTCCTGGCCGAGCAGACGGCGCGCGACATCCGCGGCCAGAGGCGGCGCATCTGCTCCGAGCTCTCCGCCATATTCCCCATCGCCCCGGTCCCCGACGCTCCTCCCTTGTCCTTCCAGATCTGCGGCGTCCCCGTGCCCAACTCCACCTACGACGCCGCCACCTCCCGCGCCGTCGGCGGCGAGGACGTACTCTCGGCGGGGCTAGGCCTGCTGGCGCTGCTCACGCGGCACCTGCAGCTGTATCTCTGCCACCCCCTCCCTTACCCGCTGTTCCCCCAGGGCTCGCGGTCCATGGTCAGGGACAGCATATCCCAGCTCCGAGACGCGCCGCGAAACAACCCCTCCTCCTCTTCCCACTCTTCATCCTCCTCCCCCGCGTCGGCGGGGAGACGCGATTTCCCTCTGTACCTCCCGCGCGGCGGGTCGACGTCGGGCCAGTGGCGTTTCGAGTACGCCTGGTTCCTGCTGAACAAGGACATCGAGTCGCTGTGCGCGTCTCAGGGGCTGCGCGTCGTCGACATCCGCCACTCCCTGCCCAACATCAAGTACCTCCTCTACGTGTGCAGCGCCGGCACGGAGCAGGTGCCCGAGCGGAAGAAGGGCGGCGTCCGCGGCCTCTGGCAGGCCAAGCTCAAGGGCAGGGTGTCGAGCCTCGCCGCCTCCTCGGCCGCCGACGGTGGGGATACCGATAGCGAGGGCGCGAGCCGCCGGGGCAGCGTCGACAGCGAGCTCATAAACCAGCACGGCGAGGCGCTGCGCGAGGCCGTGGCTAGGGAGAACGGCCAGGTGGACACCGCCGTCGCTGCCGCTACCACTGCCGCGACGGCTACTGCCGACATTGGCAGTCTCCCGTTTGAGGATACAAAATTTACGTTGCGCACAAAGGGTTTGAGGGAGAGAGTCGCGTAGTTTTCTTTTTTCTGCCCCCCCCCCCCCCCCTCCCTCCCCCGCCCCTTTTCCTTTTTCTTTTTTGTTGAAAGATGGATTGCCACGCCGGCACCGAGTTATGGCCGTCATTTGCTACTACGATTGAAGGGGAACGCATTGATGAAAAGGGGGTTACTCACCACCACTACCGCTACTATTACCACCACTGCTACTACTACTACTACCACTACTACCACCATCACCATCACCACTTCTACCACCGTTACTTCTACTACTGCTGCTACCACTACTGCTACTACTAGAGGCCCAAAGAACAACTGCTAAACAAACTACTAGATCGAACAAGATACCGAGAAAAACAAAAGAGAATAAAAAAACGCTTCACTGCACCGATTAGTCCGCGTCCCTATCGTGAAAAAAAAAGAAAACACCTAGTGATGCACCCACTCACCGTACTCTATATCTGCTCCGCGTATCTACGCCATATTTATTTGCCATGACGGCGTCGTCCAAGAACGAGGAGTAATAAAAGCTTATGATTGCCTAGCTTTTTTTTGTTTTTTTTGTTTTTTTGTTTTGCTCCTGGCGCGGGCAATTCTTGCAGTTCAAAATGTTACACATATGTGTGTGTATGGCATATACCCTCCATCCTCGCGTCGAGACTCCTTTTTTTCTTCCGTGACTACATAGAAATAAGATTGGGGGGGGGAATCAGTAAAACAAAAACACTATTTGATACGAGTTGCTGAATTATCACACACACTCACTCTCTCACTCTACCCTCCCCTCCGAGAGCCCTTTTAACTACGACGACATTCTTCATTATTAAAAACTCCCATCTCTTCATGCAAAAAAATGATTATTAGAATAAGTCACCTAGATTCCACATGTCCGCGTAAAAAACGTAATAACCCTCATCCCATATCATATATCAAACAAAACATTTGAGGGGAAAAAAAAGGACGACAACTCATTCCACAAGATGAACCCCAACCAGGGCAGAGTATGCGTACCAAGCAAGACTGCTAAAAAAAAGTTTTAAAAAATAAAAAATAAAAAAATCACCAGCCGCAGTCGCAGTCCCTGCATGCTATGTTTCTCAGGGCATCACGCATACAAGTTCGTCCAACAAGGCACCGGCATCACAAAGACCGGCTCACGAGCGGCTTCACCTATCCTGCGTGGCAAACTTGACGCTCTTCCTCCTCTCCCTATCCCTAGGACTGCTGCTCATGATGCCGCCCACGCCCGCGCCCGCGCCCGCCCCGGAGCCGCCGACGCTACCGCCGACCATCTCCCGCGCCATGCCCACCGCCCGGCTCTGCGGGACGTCGTGCGCGTCGCTCCGCACACCGCCCCTCGGCGTCGAGTAGCCGCTGTTGAGCGCCGACCGGGTGCTCTGCGCGGCCGCGGCCACGGCCTCGGAGCGGGACGCCGCCACCTCGGCGCGGTACTTGCCCGGCAGGCAGGCGTGCCCGCACCCGTCGAGCGGGCAGCACCCGTCGCTGAACTTGTCCCACCCGGATCCCTGGGACGGGGCGTGCCAGACGGCCAGGCACGAGGCGTGCCCGCCGTGGGCGCACCCGGGGCAGTACCACCACTCGGGCAGCGACTCGCCGTCCAGCTCCGAGGGGCTGTACGACGCCGTCTCGGGGTCGCGGTGGCCGCACACCGCGCAGGGCGCCATCCGCGCGTCGCAGCGCTCGCACGTCCACACCGTGGCGTCGGGGTCCCTGGGATCAATCTCCCTGGGCTTCCGGCACGACGAGCACGCGAGCCCGACTTTGATGTTCTCCTGGGCCGGTGCGAAGATGCTCGTGTAGTTGTCCCCCCACTCGGGCAGACCCGCCGGCCATCCCTTTATGCACAGGTTGCGGAGCAGCGCGGCCTCGACGAAGAGACTCATCTTCATGAGTCGCGAGTGTTGCTGCCGGAGGACAGCCGTGGCCTGGTAGACGTCGATTACTGAATCTGGGACCAGTGGTCGAAGCAGCATGACCATCGCCGAAGCGTTAAGTGCAGAAGTACGCGACTCGAATTCGAGAGCTCGGGATATTAGTTTATACGGCTCGAGCGGCGGCAACGGGGCTTTTGGGGAGGAGATGAGCGGATAGGGGTAAGGGGGGTCTTGCGGCCAGGGGAGATAGTCGCTCTCGACAATATGAGGGCTGGGGTGGTATTGCATGGTTGATGCCTTGGTTGGGCTCGGGGGATGACTCCGGAACGAGGCAGAAGCCGCAGTATTCCTTGGTCCTTCTGATGCTTGTCCAGCTGAGGATTGGGAGGGGAAGCCGTCTTGCGATGGATAGGTATCATCGCCCTCCGATGTCACTGTCGTTTGAGAAATGGGAAAGATGTCTTCGAGAGACCCCTGAGAGTGATCCCGGCCATCCTCTGATTGTGAGTTGGTCGACGTGTCCTTTTCAGACACCCGACCGTTGGTCGCGGCGCTGTCGTCCGTCAAGTTGCTTTCTCTAGAAGCAACAGGGGGACGCGGGAAATTACTCGCCGAATATGAGTTCTGAACAGTAGAAGGCTTACTCCCGTCTGATATAGAGAAAATTTGACCATAGCTATCGGTCGAGTCGTGCCTGACAACCCTCGTCCTCTCCCGCTTCGCAGACTCATTATCCTTGGAATGAGCCCAGCTCTGACCTTCCTTGGGGTTGGGCATATCAATCGCGTTTGTCAGGGCTTCGGTGTCGTAAAAGTCATATCCCTCGGTGTTTGACTTTTGCGTCTCATCGCTTTCGTGGCTCATGACGGAGAGCGGCTCCGAATCAAGACGCCGCCGAGTGTGGTTAGCCAGAGAGGGATGAGCGGAGGGGCCAATGGTGAACGATTCAGGCTCAGTGATGGGCGCCAGAGGTTGTCCGTAATGATAGACGTGGTCCTGGTGATCAATACCTTCATCTTGATCTGCCGGTCTCGCCCTGGGAGTAGCAACATTCGATGTGCTATCAATCTCTTCGGAAAGGAGAGATCGCGGTCCTAGAAACCGGGGATCATTGCTTCCAGATTGAGTAGAGGGTCGTCTAGGTGTCTGGTCACCCGCAATCTCTCCTCGTCTCGTCCTAGAACCATCTCGCGGTCGCTCAATCTTGAGCTTCTGAAAGTGATTAACGCGTGCTTCGAGGTGGTATTGCGCCCTGCGAGTTAACAACAGCGACATTGCAAAGCCCAAGATTCGCCAGGTCTGGGAGAGCCTGAACTGGCTGGCATTCTCGGCCACTCTGGCATACTGTTCCAGTATTGTCGACACCCTCTGTATCAAAGGCTGTTCCTCGTCGACCATGGGCAATTCTTTCTCGAGAATTTCCAAGTATGCGCTAGAGAGGTACTGGTAGATGGGGACGCGCTTTGCTGAAGGTACATGACCGAAGGCCATTGCTTGCTGGGACTTGAATGTGCCCGTCAGCTTGATAGCCTGCTCCAGGTTTAAGACTTTGCGCGCCGAATCGGAGCTTGTATGGGAGGCGGGCGTGGAGTTGGGGTGTTGACTCCTGCCGCTGAATCGGCGCTTGTGGTTTCGTTTTTTAGTATTCAGAAACCCGCCGAGAGCATCTTCCTCAGAGTCACTCTTGCTAACGCTAAGCATCGGCGTGCGCGGACTTGTGCCATAAGAGCTTCGCGGGGTCGGCTCATTTTTGCTGGGAACTGCCAACCGTGATCGGGCCCGTTGCTGCCTCTCGTCCAAGAACATGAGGACGTCCCCCTTGGGGGAGAATGCCATGGCTGAGGTAGATTGCCGATCAATAGCCTTTTGCGCATAGGCGACATCACACTGGTTAAATATACCATCCGCTCCCACCGTCCAAAGACGATCCTGATCCCGCCAGATCATTGCCTCTGGGGAGCTGTCAAAACGTTCAATCTCCTTGTAGGGATTAGTTGGCCTTGCCAGATCCCATATTTGAACTGTAGACGTGCCATATCTCCTGGGACCGGAGTCTTCGTAGCTAACAGCAATCTGGGCCACACGACGACTCTGTGCCGTCGCTGACCATAGCCCTGGCCTCCAAGCAATCGACTTGATAGGTGCTGGCATGAGCAGGGTGTATTTGGCCTTTTGCCTCTTATCGGCGTCCTTGCTAAAATCCCACACGTTGACTTTCATATCGGCGCCTGCGCTGATGAGATGTTCACCGTCTGGATGCCACGAGATGCCCGTACAGGCTCGCTCGTGGGCGTTGATCCTCAATATTGGCCGGGTAGGTAAACGGACATCCCACTTGGTTATGACGCCGCTGTCCGTGCAGCAAGCCACCTCGGTGCCCGTTCCAGGCGACCACTTGACTTGCCTGACCGAGTCTATACACCTCATAGTCCCCCATCGCTGCCGGAAAGTCAACCCTGCCCTACTGTGCACCGGCGCTGACGTTTCAAACACCCTGGCCAAACCGTCCTGACTGCCTGAGAGTAACCAGCTGCTTGCGTGAGGATTGATGTCCAAGGAGTTAACCTGCCGCGAGTCCTCCTGTATCTGGATGTACTCGAGGGGTTGCGATGCTCCCGCCCCGATCCGCGCGACGTCGTAGGCGAAAATACGGCCGTTTGCGCATGCCGTGTAAATGTTGGAGTGACCCTGCCACTTGGCATCACGGATATTCAGCATATCGGCGCTCACGCTCGACTTGGCCCCGGAGGGCGGCAGGATGGCCGCACGCACGTCGACGCCCTCATTGAAGCGAAAGTCGAAGCTGTTGGGGTCGTCGAGGACAACGGTCTTGAGGATATGCGGGCCGGCGAAGACGACGGTGCGACGGTCACGGGAGACGTCAAAGGTGGCGACGGGGGCACCGACGGCATGGAGAGCGTTCTGCGACTGGCGAGGACGGTATGCGATGGTATTCGTGGCCGGTGCGCTGGTGACGGAGAGGTCGGCCGCCGAGTTATCGGGCGCCGACTTGCCCAGGAGTTTGCGCATTGCCGCTGCCGAGCTGCTGCCAATCAAGTCCTACATGGAAGAAGACATGGCGTGGGGTGTGCCCATATGGTTTGTTGTGTGCGTAGTCGATGATTGACGCAGTCCCAATAGTACTGGTAGTCGTAGGAGGAAGTGAGCTGTTGCTGGTATTCACAGTTTTGGGGGGTCGCCCTTTTTTTTGGGAATCGTCTAGGCGAGATGAGGTCAATAAAAATAAATATATTGGCTTGTTATATACGTCATGATAGAAGAGGATATTCAATGGATGCCACATGCACGGCAGAGAACGAGTATTGGCAAGCAACAAATACGAATTCAGAAGCAAAGAGTCCTCTTCTTCTGCTCCTCTCCTCTCTTCCTCCATTTCCAGCTAACTGAGGTCATGCGCGCCATCATCACACAGTGCGCGTTTCCCCGTTCCCCCCCCCCCCCCAAATCTTATTTACCCTGTAGCCTGTACAACAGTACCTAGTGCGATGGGTTTGATCAAGAATGCCATCGTTGTCGGAAGGAATTGGAAGGCGTGTGCCTATTAGGCAAACATTTTAGGTTGGTATATAAATGATAAGTGTATATTTACAAGGTTTTGTTTTCAGGAACCCGTATGGACACAGCGGGGGCTAACAATGGGTGGAATTATTAAGATTACATGCAACGCATATAAAGTTGCAATAAAGAATCGGGATATACTATCCTCAGTTCTTACCCCTGCTCCGGGCATAATAAATGGCATGCTATATAAATAGGTGGTTCTATCATTGAAAATGAAGGCTCGACGTGAAGTCATCGCAAGATCCTACGCACAATATATGTATGTATCAAATGACACTCTGTCATGGGGAAAATTAAGAGTGCTTTTTGATATCTTTATCCAACTTAGTAGATGGCAAAGACTTACGCATTTTATCTGAATAATATCCTGTGGGTATGGCATCAGGAGGTTGGGAAATCCTTCAGGTGAGGCTGTTGTGGCTGCTCCTACTCAAAAGCAAAACGCGGTACTAACATGTCCTTGCGATGACCAGCGAACTGATAGATGCACGGTGAAAACTAATTGAGTTGGAATCGCCGAATGCAGATCGCCGCCGATACCGAGAAATATCCAACCTTACGCTGGTAGCAGACTGTGCATGAAGCCTTGTATCTGGCACAAGGGTAGTCATACAAGAGACAGTGCATCAAGAGTATTCGTTGCTGGTAGTAGTTTGGGTTTCATGTCACCGAGATGTCACTGTAGTACCTATGTAGAAACTACTACGATATTATGCATATCATGGTCTTTTACCTGGCGACGAGCATCACTGCTAAGTGAATACATACATACTCGGTCGTTTTGCTCTAATAAATGCGAGGTTTGGTTTCAGCAGGTGGTTACCTATAGGTGAGATGGACTCGTTGATAGTGGTCACGGGTGCAACTGCATCACATTTGTATAATCACTACAGGTAGAGGAGATCAAAGCCAAGTTGAAGCATGGAGTTACTCTGACAAGAATTAGGGCCTGGGTATTACGAAGACCTAGCGTGCCCACGATATCGAATGTACCAGTCCCTGTTGGCAGTTTGGAGTTTGTTGAGGTAAATACCCCTGAGATTGGAGTCGTATATCGGCTAATTCGAATACTCCAAGAGCTAGGAAACCGGTATCAGAGCCATCTTAGGCGTATAGAATGCTATACGGATTGGGAAGAATCATCAATGAAGCTATCAACGCCATAAACCCTGCTGGATTACATCTGGATGGGGCTCATGATGAATCCTGGTAAGAAAGATAATGGTTCCTTGCTATAGTTTATACATATAGGATCAGATTCGAGTACTAACCATTGACATGAGGCCGTGCTAGGCTCGGGTTCCCAGACTTTGGCCGCCTCCTCCATTATTTCTTTTCTTTTTCTTCGGTGCCTTTTTTCTAAGTCGATATTGTAGCTATGATGTAAACCAGCAGAGTTTTTGGTGGCTAAACCCGCCAGCAGTGTCTGGACCTACGATGAACCCATCTTCGCTATCCAACATAGTCTTTGTTGGCCCCGTTGGCTTTGGGCCTCACTGACGCTACGAGGGGGCGTGTATTCAAGAAAGTCTTTGAAAAGTCGCCCCTGATCGGGCACGAGAGTCATGAATTGTATCAGCTTGAAAACTTCTGAAGCCTGTGGCGATGAATTCGCTTGGTTGTTTGACGCGAGAAGCCCTGGACGCATCGTGACATGGGGAGGTACATACTAACCAGCATCAGAGTCACAACAAATCATGCACAAAATGTTGACATTAGAATGTAAAGTACATGACCCTACAGAATCTCGTAACATGCACAATCTCCATATTCAATTGCTTTCGTCAAAAAAGGCTATCCCATAAGCCTTGGTAGCTTCGATGTGACTCTTACTCCGTGGACATCCAGCCCGCCATCAAACTTGGGGCGAGGACTTGACTGCTCTGACTAGAACAACCTTTTCCGATTGATAAAGTTCAACAGCTTTGTGTTTACAGGCTGCGTCATCTTGGCAAACCAAAAATTCATCTGGGAATCTGCTATATACAATGGTTCCTTCTTTGCCCTTTACCAGTTCCCCTCCTCTCACCCATCCTCGTCTCAATGCAGGAAAGAAGTGCCGACGTCTCAAGTGTCCTGTTTCTTTGTTTTATTGTTTTCCCTGTTATACTACCGCTAATACTAACTCCTCCGTGTAGTATCGCCGTTCAACCCACACAAGAGATTCTTGTGTAGGCAGATCCCACCACATCCAGCCCGCTTCACTTCCCATCATCGCATTACTTAACAACCCTCCTCGGCATCTTCAGGCTCTCTATTCTCGCCCAAAAAGAAGGCAGAAAGCAAGAAGAAGCACCAACTCACATCATGCCCTATCCCGCGTCGCCTGTTGCTGAGCACTACCGAGAGGCCACCCAAGCCCAGTTGCCTCGAACCCCCGACCCCCAGATCCACTCGGCACTTTGCGACAACAACACCTGCGATGTCCAAACCCCTGTGGCCGGTGCGACTTCCTCCCCTGAGGAATCCCGCGTCCTGAACGTGTTCTCCTCGCCGGCCGCTGAGGATGGTGTTGACATCACTAGAATGAGCAGCGCATCTTCTACGGAGTGCAAGGATGAGACCAGCCTGGGTGACGAGACTCAATCTGACGCGGATGACGAGTACGCGAACGTCATCGAGATCGTGAAAGTTTTGCTTGGCCAAAACTATAAAGGCCCGGACAGTCATGATGACAGCGTTCCTCGCATCCAGGAAATAGAATGCCATGCCCCTCGCATTGCCAAGTCTATTCTCAGCGTCGGTCAAAAGATGGACTTTGACTTGGCCAGGGAGCCTACCATTACTCCGTCCCATATTCGACCTGGCCAGAAGGGTCCCACTGAGTCTGAGGCCAGGGGGAAGCTTAGCCCCGTGCCCTGGAAGATGTACGGTGTCACTCGACGTCTCTGGCCCTCCAAGCAGCACGATAAGCGTCGCGAGAAGCTTTCTGATGATGACAAAAACATCTTCAAATAGGTTCTACCTACGACGCCTCAACGACTGGAATCTTCTCCCCTTCTCTGCAGTTCGGCCTCAACACCTCCGACAAAGAAATGGGGCCTTCTTGGTACTCTATGTGTGCAACCAACGGTTACTTATTTCTTTGCCAGTGGCTCCCACGACACGACGACTGGGGGCCTGCAAATATCTCAACAACTGTCTCTTCCAAACTACCTTTCTTTAGACCAAACTCGGCTTGCTTTATCCCAAAGCCGCGTTATTCGATAATGGTTTCTGGTGGAGGACGGACTGAATACCGCAGTCTCTTTTCCCTCCCCCTTTTGCGAATGAATTTTTTTAGTCTTTTCGGATTGGTTTGTTTAGTGTGCTTTTTTTCAATGTTGTCTGATCATGGTTTGTGTGCGTTAAGAGGGGAGGCAATGTGTGAATGGCCAACACTAGTGGTACGTATGTTAGCTGTATTGACATGTACTCTAATAGGCCCAGCACTTGACCAACCAAGAAGAAAATACAATAAAAAGCGTTCTATAAACCTTTGGCGGCACTGGTAGCTTCTTGTATGTGAGATCTGTGACTGTGGGTGAGAGAAAGCGGATCTCACGATATAGGACACCGGATCGGGGTCACGACTCCTCTTTTACCCGCGACTATGCGAGAAGCTCAGGGATATTAATTTAATACTAACTGCGTTCCATGTGTACATATATTATAATTCTTATCGTGACAATCATTCAAGCTACCAACGAAATGCATCTGATTGGGATGGCCGACCGGTCAAGATGTTGTCATTTACAAAATTGACGGCAAGCGCCACGAGACAGACTGCAGTCTGTTTGTAATACTAGAGCCGTGCACTGCCTGGATAGATCAATGTGCAAGTACGGCCTGCAAGAATAGGAGTAGTAGGAAGTAGGAGCCTTGGACATCGCGCGTCAGCCTCTTTTGCACATTGGATTGAAGGAGAGACGCATCATTGGCCATTCTTCGTGACTGACCCCTCACGACTGCGCTGCGCCGCACCTGCTCGTTAGGTATACTGGCTATGGTAGTCTGAAATACCATCTGTGCCTGAGGATGGACACTTGCCAATCCTGATATCACCTCAACACCGATGAGCATTTCAATTTTGGTCGTTGCAGCAAATTGCAGGCCTCAAAATCGAACTCGGCGTGATTCGCGATGCGCACCATAACCCAGTATCTGCGGAAACCCGAACAAAACTGAACGAGCCGAGATGGAGGGCTCAAGAGAGCCACCGCGAAAACGTCAAAGAATAGAAGGACCCAAGGTCACTGTTCCCGGCAGAGGCTCGCAGCCTCAGCGGCAACTTCCTCGCGAGGCCTACACCATCGGCTGGATCTGCCCTCTGCATGTCGAACTCAGTGCTGCGTTGACCATGCTCGATGAGGAGCATGTCGTCCCGAAACAAGATGTTGGAGACGCCAACACATACATGGTTGGGAAAATCCACCAGCACAGTGTAGCAATCGCATGTTTACCGCACCTGGGATAGGGCACGAACAATGCTGCGACGGTGGCGAACAACATGCGGCGGAGTTTCCCCTCTATTCGCTTACAGCTTGTAGTCGGTATAGGGGGAGGCGTCCCAGGAAAGATTGATGTACTACTTGGAGACGTCGTCGTTGGGCAAAAGGTGCTGCAGCATGATATGGGAAAGCTCAAGGATGGCATCTTAGAGGTGATGGGCGCACCTGTCGAGGCACCCCCAGAGGCTATGAGCGCCATTACTATGATGCAAGCGAATCATCGGCGCCACTCCAGGTCCATACTTACAGCATTGAGTGAGGTGGCCGGGAAAAATCCAAATATCACGAGTGACGCCGACAAAAGCCAGCTCCAAGACTGGCTATACGAAAGCTCTTACGAGCATGTCGAGTCGAGTAGTACTTGCGACGTCTGTGACAGTTCGAGGCGAACTATTTGACCTCCTCGCATTGACAAAAATCCCGTCATACATTACGGCACAATCGCGTCTGGCAATCAAGTTCTCAAACACGCTCAGACAAGAGATCGACTTTGTCAGGCCCACGATGTCTTGTGCGTCGAAATGGAGGCGGCAGGCCTGATTCGCAACTCTCCATCCTTGGTTATACGGGGAATTTGTGACTACGCCGATTCTCATAAGAACAAGGAATGGCAATCATACGCTGCTATGGTTGCTGCCGCATACGCCAGAGAGTTTCTATACTTTTTGCCGGCGAGGGAGGCTCGAACACAACCAGGTACGTCCTCCGTGTTGAACCTCGGAAAAGGTCGAATAACCAAGACGCATGCGACTAACAATTCTATGCAGAAAAAGTCCACTTACAGCGGGATATGCCCCATTGTTCGGAGACATTAGAGCCCCTGTTGCAGTATCCGGGGCGTAATACCACACTCACCGAGGAAACAGTCCAAGTCACCGAGGAAAACCAAGCCACCGCGGAAATAACCCAAGCCCTCGTAAACTCCCTAAAATTTGATGAACTGGGCAATCGCCATGCAAATATTCAAAAAGCACATGGAAGAACTTGCAAGTGGCTACTATACAAACAGGAATATCGTGATTGGCTGAACCCGAATGAATACAGGAACCACCATGGACTTCTGTGGATAAAGGGGAAACCCGGGGCTGGAAAGTCAACCTTGATGAAATTCACGCTGGGGGAGGTTAAGAAGAAAACGGACAACGGCATCATCATCTCGTTCTTCTTCAATGCTCGCGACAATGACATTGAAAAGTCCACCTCAGGAATGTATCGATCACTTTTGTTCCAGCTTTTAACTCTGATGCCATCATTACGACAAATCTTCAGATACCTCGATGTGACAGCACAAAGCGAGCATCACCCACAATGGGGGATCGAAACGCTCAAAGAACTCTTCCAACAGGCGGTACAGAGCCTCGGTAATGCACCTTTGCTTTGCCTAGTGGATGCCCTGGACGAATGCGACGAAGCTGAGATTCGTGATATGGTGTCTTTCTTCCAGGATTTGGGGAGACTGGCTCTATCGACTGGTGTGCACTTTCATGTTTGTTTTGCGAGTAGGCATTATCCCCACATCACAGTCGGCACCGGAATTCACTTGACCCTTGAGGGCCAGGAAGGCCACAGCCAGGATATTTCCAATTACATTGAAACCAATCTTCACATTGGAAATAGCCAGGCTACAAATATGTTGCGGTCCAACCTCCTCCAAAAAGCGTCTGGGGTTTTCATGTGGGTTGTATTGGTCGTGAAGATGCTTAATGAAGACCACGATTCCGGCCTTTCCTCGGCCAGGCTCAGGAGAAAGCTGCAAGATATTCCTGGGGACCTGCATGCCCTATTCCATAACCTCTTGATACGTGACAACAAGATGACGGAGGAGATGCAACTGTGTTTTCAGTGGGTATTATTCGCAAGACAACCTCTTAGTGCCAAGGAATTATACTCTGCAATTCATTCGGGCCTTGTCGAGGCAACGTCTAGTGATGCTGACGAACTATTCGGTTGGCGGTCCGATCAGATGCCTCTTGATTTGGTGAAACGATTTCTACTCTCTGCTTCAAAGGGACTCGTGGAAGTCACGAAATCCCAGCCGCAAATCACCCAATTCATTCACGAGTCTGTCAAAGACTTTTTACTCAAGGAGAACGAACTTTTCGTCATTTGGCCTAATATCAGAGAGGGTTTTGAGGGGCGAAGTCATGACAGGCTCAAGAAGTGCTGCCTCGACTACATTTTAATCGCCCGTCGCCAAATGCCCATCCTTCTCTTCAACAGTGTTAGGTCTACGTCGCTCTTGAGGTACCGAAAATCCACGGACCAGAGCTAGCCCTTCTTACATTATGCAGTTATGAATTTGCTTCGCCACGCCGATCATGCTCAACGTTTGGGTAACAGCCAACACGATTTCCTATTACGATTTCCTCTTCAGGAGTGGAAGGATATCCGTAATACGGTTAAACTATACGACGATGGTCATAACCCTATGACTAGCAGTCTTCTCTACATCCTCGCCGAACATAACTCGGCAAATCTTATTCACACATATCCATCAAATAGTTGTTTTCTAAGCATAAAGAAACAAAAATATGGAACTCCTCTTTTCGCCGCTCTCGCACTAAAAAACTATGAAACTGCGCAGGTGTTTCTAGAGATAGGCACCAATAGCCTGGGATGAAGTATGAGCTTTATAGCAAACGCATATATGTATATATGTATATCTATCTATATGCTAATGGCGGAATTTTGTTCCTTTTCAACATCTAATAGCAACGCCCTTCCGCTTCTCGCCCTCGCGCACCTCAAACATGATACCCACGGCGCCGACGAAGAAGACAAAGGTGGCAACCATGAACACGAAGCCCGCCCACTCGTGCAGGACGCCCTGCAGGATGGCCATCATACCCTCGACGCCTACGGCGAAGCCCACGAGGTTGGCGGATATCATCATGAGGACGTTGACGACGCCGGCGGCAGAGCACATGACGCGGTACTGGAAGGGGCGCGACTCCCACTTGTGCGGGGGGAAGAGGAAGACGGCGATGCGCTCGGGGAGCATGAAGAGGACGATGAGCCAGCCCCAGACGAGGAGGCGCATCTGGATGTCGTGCCAGAGGGCGACAAAGGTGAACACGATGAGGTAGGTGAGCGTCGACCGGGCGGCGTCGAGCCAGGTCCTAAAGGAAGAGCCGCCGAGGGGGCCGTAGATGTAGCGGATGAGCCAGCGGCTGTAGGAGCGGTGCCAGGAGCGCCAGAAGAACCGGGTGCTATAGTTGTTGCCCACGCAGCGGACCATGTTCTCGGGAGGGTCGATGCCGTCGACCAGGGCCCAGAGACGGAAGAGACGCCAGGGGAGGAGGAGCTTGAGCCAGATGATGTTGAGGTTGATGAAGGAGAGAAGGCCCAGCTGGGATGGCGAGTACGACCTCCATACGGGGTTGGCCTTGCTGATCGCGCCCATGTAGTGGAGATGGAGGATGAACTCCATGGCCAGCAGGCAGAGGAAGAGGCGCACCGCGTAGCGGATGGTGCGAGGGCGCTCGATGCTGGCGGTGCGGTGCTTACACTGCGCGACGTAGTCGTTGAACGTCATGATGGGGCCCGTCAGGTACAGCGGGGCGTAGATGGCGTAGGCCACATAGTTGCGGAAGTTGTAGTCCCTCGGGTCTGCTGAGATGGAGACACGTTCGCGCTCGGAAAGCTGGGTTGGGTCCGACTGCTTCTTCTTTAATGTATCAGCGCCATGTCCACGAGACAAAGAAGAGATCTTGCATTTCTCATCATATTTTTGTTTCCCCCAAAAAAAAAGGGGGGGAGGGGAAGTTGGGGGGATTACCTCGAGAGAAGCAGCAGTGCGCTTGTCGGCACTCCAGTAGTAGTCCAGGTTGAAGCTTATCAGCCTCAAGATGGTAATATTAAAGAGGATTTCCCAACGGGACATGAGGCCGCCATAACTATCCAGCACGTCACCCAGCTTCCACAATGACGGGACAAAGAGCCTCGCCATGTGGCCGTAGCGATAACCCGAAAACATATCGTTGGCGAAGAGGATCGAGATGTTGAAACCCCAGGTGGCCAGCGGGACGTAGCGCTTGGGCAGCCTGGTCGCCAGGGCAAAGTTGAGCCAGAGGATGGCGAAGACCTTGAAGACGGAGAAGCCGTGGAGGACGACGAGGAAGAGGATGGCAAAGGCGTAGTCAAAGGTGGCCCGGTGCTCTAACCTGCCGGAACCGTTGCCCTTGAGCTGCGGTGCTGGGCGGAGGGTCTCGTAAAGACGGCGCAGCAAGGGGTGGAAGATGAGGAGCATCGTCATGTACGGCAGGTTCTCGCGAAAGGAGCGGTACTGGTGGTCGGTGTTGTCAATCTTTCGCCCGAAGAGCCATCCGTCCGACAGCAAGTGCTGGTACTTGTGGTATCGCGGGTCCCATGCTGTATCATCCCCCTCAAACAATCCATGTAAGCCCTCGGTGTCCTTGATTCGGGGTTTCCCCCAAAAAGGGGGGGGGGGGGGGGGGGGGGGGGTTAATCAGGGTGGGGAGTAAGCTCACGCACGTCCAGAAACTGAATAAGGGACATAAATCATAGCCCATAACCCAAAGGCCAGTATCACGCTGTACACAAAGTACTCGGGCGTCCTCCATAGCGACGGCTGCGCCCCGGCCCGAAGCTTGGTGGGTGATTCCGACTTGAGGGCGGGGTCGGCGCGCGCGTCGATGACGGTCTGGTAGGGGACGGAAGAGGAGCTCGTGAAGCGCGTGTCGAGCGTGTCGAGCGTGTACATCGAACGGAAGAAAGCGAAGGGACCCATTGTTGCTGCTTTCTGCTATTGTCGTTCGCGTTGGCTTTTTATCGTTTTCGAAGGAAAGGGGCCCTTGTTGCGCACGAATAGGGGAGAATATTACTTCATGGCTAGAAAATCTTGGAGTAAGTAAAATAATGATTGTTGTGGCTAAACCGAGATTTGATATATATGTGTATATGCATATGGCTTTCTCGGAAGAAAAAGAGAACGGAGTGAGCAAAGAAATGGTTCTGATGGAGGGGAATAAAAGCTGCCCCCTTGCACTCCTCCGTAGAGATGGGATAGGCGTTCTAGATTCGAGGCCCTGGATCAGAACCTGTGCTGAAAAGACGAGGTACGTGCGTCGGGGGGTTGCAGCTGACGTTGCGGCGGCCGCGGCTCCACTTGGAGCTCCCCCTAGGAAGCATTGAATTCTAGGTAGTAGCACCTGTCAGTGTCACGAATAGAAAATATTCAGACTGAGGTTTCGTACGGAGTATTGTTATCAATTGTCCTATTCAGTACCATGTTCATCTGCGGCTCTAGGTGAGAAACAGGCATTCGTTATTTTCCATTCTTATTCGGACGTTATTGATTCTTGGTTCTAGCTGAAGTCGGGTTGTCAAATTCCAGATACTTTTTAATACTACGAAATATGGTAGTGCTACATTTAGTACCCGCACTTCTACGGGGTACTGATAAAGTATAGGATTTTGACGGTAGGTAAGATAATAAACTGCAGCACTGATGCTTGAAACTACTACCAAGGCAAGCCACGTATGCCGCCACTTGGTGGCAATATTCACCACATAGCCATGAGGAAAGGTTGCAGTGCGTTGCCGCCTCAGCAGGGCGGATGAGTACAGATTGCCAAAGTATTGTCAAAGTCAAAATCCAAATATCACCAAGGCATTAATCGCACCTGCCTGCTCTAAGCAACGGGCAGTGAGATCACGCTTCGTGTTGCCAAAACAGATACGGAAGACGGAATATAAATGCCCAGTCAACAATCATATCCACAATAGCCCTTTTGGCTTTTTCAACCTTATTCAACATATTACATTCTCAAGCGGACCCTCTCACCTTTTTCTCATCTTCGTTTGACGCATGATGTAAATCATGCGTCCCTGACAATACTGCAACACAATCATCTGGAGAGTGAATTGGCGGCCCCAAGTTTCTATGGTACCTACTAGAAGTGACCCACCTGAGCTTGGGTGGTTTCATCCCTACCTGCGGAGTACAATAGTAGCCTATGTACTTATTAGGTGCCAGGGTGGTGCCCAGGTAATGGTAGGTTCAGATGCAACAGCTCCGTGTCAAACGCGTTGCAGGCAGTTGGTTAACTGTGCTGACTCAGCGATTTCCAAGATTCACGTCTTTGCAACTGGATTGAAACTTCATCCATCGCAAAAACCCGCCACCGGTTCCAGACAGATCGCCTATTTTGAATTCAAGTCTTGCGACGTGTCAAACGAGGGTCGCAGCACGTGGCAAACGATGGTTTAGAAAGCAACTCACTCTTCAAGCCTTGGAGAGTCGAGGTTAGTGCAGCCCATTGAACGCGACCGACTACCTAAGCGCACACTCACCCATCATGGCCGACGACGAAGACAACGCGACTCCTGCGGAGGAGAAGCGCGAACCCAAGGAGACAAAGTGGCAGGATCAGAAAGATGCGGACGATGAGGAGATCGCGAGGTTTCTCCAGAAGGCACAGGAAGGGGGGGATACCGGCGTCAAGTTCGATGATACGCCTTTCGACCAGACCAACAAAGCCGACGATGCCGAGGATTTCGAAGACATTAGCGATGATGATCTACCCGACGAAGAAGAGCCTAGCGCAGGTACCTCGATGGAAATTCCCGGTTTGACCGATGATGGCGGTACCAGCAACGATGCGGATGATCTCTTCGGTGATGGACCTTCTTCCCCAGGGCTGTTTGGGCCTTCTTCGCCAGGCGCCCAAGTCCGCGATGCCGACATCGATGCCAACGCTGAGACTGACGCCGACGAGATCATGGAGGATACGCAGCCTGCAGAAGCTCCAGTCGACTTCAGCATCAACTTCAATACTGAGCCAGGGTTTTTCGGCACAAATCAAGATCCAAATATCCCTGCGCCCGCCGAGAGTGTGGAGGACCTCCTCAAGCAAGCATGGCCTGCATTCGAAAGAGGGCGTGTACTGGTTTGGAGCGAACTCTTTCCTCAGAAGCATGCTTCCTGGAAGGAGAAGAAACCGCCGAGGAAACCGAGGAAGCTTGTCACCAGTAAGCTCACCCTGGAGTTGGACCAAGATACCGCGCTTGCCTTCCGTCTACCAGCATCAAGTGCTCCCAATGGATCCAGGGCGAGACGTGACGCTACCAGTGGTATGGTCTACTGTAATAGAGACCAAATATCGGAAGATGAAGATGCGGGACAGTTCAGCCTGGACCAAAACTCCGACTCCGAAAGTGTTTTTGGTTTCAGTATGAGAGATATTGAGCTGGTTTGCGAAGATTGGGATACCCATATCGACACCGTGGAGGCTGCATTTGACGCTCGTGCTTCGGCGGCCAAAGCCTCCGCTGAAGCCAAGAAGAAGGCGCGTGAAACGGAGTTAAAGGCAGCGGATGCAGATGATGCTTGGGATGCCGAATTCCTACTAGGTGAAGACGCTGCCGATGTCAGAGAACTGTTGGAAGACCCCGAGATTCTGTCCAAACCGCGTGAAAAGACGTCTGGACTACCAGCTATTCCCAAATATGTGGCGCCCTCGTTCGATGACTTCCAAGGGGTCACCCGCAGGGGAGCCAAGCGGGTACAGCTAGACCTGGATGATCCATACCTGCTTCTGGAAACGCAGGACTCGCAGCGTAATGCGAAACGGCCCCGTCTTGATGGCCCCGAATCGAAACGCACGAATGGCAGTCTCAGTGGCAAAGCAACTTCTCGATTCAACTTCTCCAATGATGATGCCTACGATTTACTCAAGGAAAACCACAAGGGCAAGATCCGTGCCACTCTGGGAAATATCTCGGTTGACCACGGTATGCCTGCTGTCAAACTGACGTGGCCCTACTACAAGGTGAAGTTGGGAGGGACTACGGACGAATACCATCGCCCTCGCTTCAGGTATAAGAAGTTCGCAGGCCACACCATCAAGTTCGACAAGCCCCACCATCACAAGCGTAAAGCGATGCGAGGCAAGGCTTCCGATATATACCGCACATCCAAGGACCTAAGCATGAACGACAACGCCACTGCCGTCCTCTTTGAGTACTGCGAGCCTCGACCAAGAGTGCTGAATAATTTTGCCATGGGAAGCAAGGTCATCAACTACTATCGTCGTAAAGAAGCTACAGACGACGATCAACTTCCAAGGCAGGACTTGGGAGAGTACCGGACACTGTTGCCGGAAGACCGTTCGCCTTTCTCCATCTTCGGGACAGTTGATGCGGGCGAGATTGTTCCCACATTGCACAACGAGATGTACCGGGCGCCCGTCTTCAAGCATGCACCCAAGAGCTCGGACTTCTTGGTGGTTCGAAATACTACTGGTACCGAGGGATCTAAATGGTACCTTCACAAGATCGATCATCTCCACGTTGTTGGCCAGTCTTTCCCATCAGAAGAGGTACCTGGGCCTCACAGTCGCAAAGTCACCAATGCTTCCAAGAATCGCATGAAGATGCTTGCATACCGCATGATTCGTCATAGCAAGACGGCCAACTGCCAGCTATCCGATATCACAAAGCACATCGCCGACTCAACGGACACCCAGAACCGTCAAAAGCTAAAGGAATTCCTCCAGTACGACCGCGAAAGTGGCGAAAAGGGCATGTGGAGGCTGAGACCTGGTGAGCCGATTCATGACGAGAATTTTATCCGTGCAATGATCAAGCCAGAGCAAGTGTGTGGACTAGACGCTATGCAGCTCGGCATCAAGGAACTTGAGGACGCCGGCTATGATCCTCGAAATGCTAACCTGGGAGACGACGCCCAAGCCATGGATGCCGACGAGCCTGAAGATGATGACATGGCGAGCGAGCTGGAGAAGGGCGCTGGAGACGGCAAGAAAAAGATCGATCCCGAGTCGTTAACGCCCTGGCGGACAACGAAGGCTTTCATCGATGCATGCGCCTCAAAGGCTATGCTTGCCTTGCATGGCCCTGGCGACCCAACCGGCCACGATCTTGGCTTCAGTTTTCTACGGACATCAATGAAAGGCGGATATCTCGAGGCCATTCAAGGCCCCCAGTCGACATCCGCGGACGCTATGGAAAAGAACAAGGAAAAGGGCAACGCTAATAACGGTCATGCCTACAATGTTAAAGACCAACAGGCCAAATATGAAGAAGGAATCCGCCGAATCTGGGGAAGACAAAAGGAAACGTTATCCGATGCCACCGAGCACGACCCGAAAGACATCCTCGCCAACGAAGACGAAGACGATCGCTTCAACGCGCAGCCCACGGCGACACCCGCGATGTTCGATGAAGGGGTCAGTCAAATTAGTGGTTTCACCTCGTCCAGCCGACACCCGAAACGCGCGATTCGCATCATTCGAAAAGTGACCATGCCTGATGGAAGCACTCAAGATCGAATCGAGGTTGTCCACGATCCTGTCGTCATCACCCAGTATATGAAACGGAGAGCCGATGCCGACATGGAATCCAGAGAGTACGTTAAAGCCCTGCTTCGTTATCCGGGCCTCACCAAGCCATCCCCACGCTCGTGGCGGAGACTACCCGCCTGCGTGAAAGCAGCTTATAAGTGGTCTCTCCTCGCCGATTTGAAAGTGGCCAAGGGCCAGCGAGCAACGTGGGGACCAGGGGTTCCCGGTATCGAGGCAGACTTGGTTGGTTTCGAGTTTAAAGCACCAGCTTACACTTATATTTCAACAGCATCTACGCGAAGCCTACAGGCAGTGCCGACCAGGACCGTCTTGCAGAGATTAGGTAACTATTTTCCCCCGCCCAGTCCCCTGTCATTATGTACCGCTAGTATTCTAACTGTGCTGGTTGCAGAATTAAGAAGGAACTCGACCGACTCGAAAAGAACAAGGCACGAAGAGAAGCTCGAGAACAGCAGAAACAACTCCAGCGCGGCGTTGCTACCGGAGATGCTTCTTCCCCCAAGCCAAACAGTGGCGATAAGACTGTCACGGGCACGACGCGGAAATGCGCGAATTGTGGTCTTCAAGGACACATTAAAACCAACAAAAAGTATGCAAAACACTTTTCCTCATCTGTCTCTGCTTGCCACTCCTTACCCCGTGCCCCTCTCAGCCCCATCTTCTTCGCCATCTTCGCCATCTTCGCCAGTGCGTGCAGTATCTCCACCTCCTCGTGCATCTTTTGATTGGTTTTCCACTGCGACGGCCAACGAAGCCAATTGGAAAAGGGGGAATAAGAAAAAAGCGCTGTTCAAGAGTGTCCTTGGTGCCAAGATGAGCCAGTGCGATGCGGCGAACAAGCGACACGGCCGCAAGTGGGACGTGCTCAGGAAAAAGGCCCAGAACATTGCCCAAGACGCGCTGCGGCGGCAAAAGACACAGCAACAACGCCCTCCCACGAAGAAGTGGATGAAGCAGCAAGCGCAGCTCGAAAAGGAGAGAATCGAGAGAGAACGAGCCGACATCCTCGAGCGCTACCAGCAACAACTCCAAGTGGAGACGGAACGGCGCACATCACTTGGGACGCGACACTGAAGACGACCAAACATTCATCATTGGGCATCACTTGTCCGTTTTCTTTTTGTCAACAACGGCGCAATATTTCTTTTTTTAGGCGGGGGCCCGGGGTTGGTGTCCATTTTTTACTCTCTGCAATATGGGAATTTTTACCATGAAGTCAGCAAAGGATATTATAACTAACAAGTCATTTTTTTTCACGAAAACAAGGTTATGCCCCCTGCTCAACGGCACAATGGCAGCGGACAAGGGCGCGGCCGAGCACGGCGGCTTCGGGAGTTACACCGGGTAAATGCGACGACGGCTTGCTGCTGGTGAGCATGGGCGTGGATCGTTCGGGCGACAAGGATGCGTCTCGGTCACGGAGCGGGCGAGGAGGGAGCAGACCAGGCCGTGATGGGGGGGGGAGCGGACGTTGTTTCATGTTTCCATCGATGTGCAGGGACGGCATGGGGCGTTTGGAGTTTACTGCATCTGCATCTGTTTTTTTTTTGCCACCGTCATCGTAGTCACCGAGACTATTCGAGAAGACCAAGAAGATGATGATGGTAGTGGTGATGATAACAGTGTGGTCAAGAGGAAATGGACAAGACGGGGGGACAGCAGAGACGGCGGGGAAGGCGTCTTTGGTTCCGTTGAATAGATCAACGGTTTGTTTGTTTTTTTCCCGTGTACATAGCGTTAAATATTTAATACAGAGCATACATTCCACCATGATCATGATTACTACTACTACTACTACTACTAGCAGTACCCCTATGGGTCTTTTTTCTTTTTACTTTTTTGCTTCCCTTTCCCATTGTCACATTTTTTATTTTTTTGGCGGGGGGGATGGGGAAGGGGAAGGGCCTTGGTCTCGGTCTCGGTCAACCAAGGTCGGGTCGGAATTACGAGTTACTAATACTACTCCGTAGTAAGCCTTTTTCGATTCCTTAAGCCAAATATTTTTTTTTATTAATTTGCCGTCGACGGCTATCAAATGTCTGTTGAAAGGGGGCAGAGAGAGAGGGGAGAGGGGAGAGGGGAGAGGGGCAGACAGAAGGGAGGGGGATGGAAGGGAGGGGGGCAGAAGGGGAGAGCCGTCCGTGAGTGCCGCTACGGAGAGAAAGAAAGCTTACGCCGTGAGACCGCAGAACCAACGTGAACGAGCGCGCACCCCACTGACGGGCGGGGACCCTCTCAGAGCCGGGAGGAACGGCGACGGGTGGGACCGGTGGGAGGAGAACACCCGTCACTACTCACTACCAATACAACGAAACAGGGTGTTTGGGAGGGGATCAATCAAATTGCAAGCCATGGGAGAAGTAAAGGGGAATAGGAAAAAGAATAGAGAGAATGAACTACTAGTATCGAGGTTTGCAAAGTGAGTTTGAACGAAGTGCGGAGTATAAGTATAAGTGAGTAAGCATTACGGCAGGCGGCAGGCAGAGAGGAAAAAGACGTGTAAAATAGCATGTACTCCGTACACATCCTCGCGTTCGAAAATAAGAAAGAAATACCTATTCGAGAGTACTACTCCGTACTCTATACATGCCAATACTTTTGGAGAGGGCGTAGTGGATTTTCTTCGATTCCCCCATTTGCAGAGGGGAGAGAGAGAGAGAGAGAGAGAGAGAGAGAGAATGTGTGTGTGTGTGTGTAAGAGGGGGGAAGGAAAAGAGTACGTAAGATGGAAAGGCTTAATCCGTACATTTAGTTCTTCTTTCTCTCTCCCAAGTAAAAAAAAAAAAAAGGGCCAAAAAGTACCCATTTCACTCACCTTCTTCGATTACTCCTAATACTTGCTACCCGTAATGCATGCATGCATGCATCGTTCAAAAGGTCGTGACACCTAGACACCAACTGCAATACGACATTATTCGGCCCCCAAAAGCAACAAAAGGACAATCAACAAGCAAGCCTCTTTGTTTATTTTCCTCCGCTTCGCTCGGAGACGGTGCAAGGATAAAAGTCGTATGCACGATTTGGTGCTACGCTACGGCCTGAAAAGTGCTATTATCCAGTACTACTTACTCCGTAGTAGCGGGGTGAGAAGAAGGGGAGGGGGGGAGGGGAAGAACAGAAGAAGCCTCTTCATTGATTGGTACAAATCAAGGCAAAAAAGGACGAAAAAGAAAAAAGAAAAAAAGGCAGCCAGACCGGGGGTACGGAGCAGAACGAGCTGGTGGGGAAATCAAGACACGCAGAACACACGCACACACACACACACACACACACACAACACGCGCATCTGTCTTTGCCTTCCCCACCATCCGTCTAAAAATATCTATAAAAATAGTAGCCAGCAACACTCGCTGCCAGATACTCTGTCCAGTCAGAGGTAGACTAGAAGACGGGCTGTCAACCTTCTTTGCTTTCTCCCCCTCACTCACCCCTCCCACCCTTCCGTCTTCCCACATTGCTGCAGGTTTTCTGCTGGGCAAGACCCCCATGGCGGTCAATCAGTCAACAGGGTAAAGTAGGGTAAAGTAGTTGTGGTGGGGGCTGAGTTGAGCATGACAGAACCACTTTGGCTAGATGCACCATGGCTTGTTTGTTTCACTGGCTCGTTGTTTTTTGCTGTGTGGACTTTGTTGCCCGAGTGGAGTTTTATTGTCTCTTTTTTTCTCTCCGGCTGTCAAGGTCAGACGCGCCTCGACAGTCAAGCAAGCATGCATCGTTCGATAGAGAATGTTCGTTGGGGTCCGCATAGGGGACAAGTGCCGGGCGCTTAGAAGTAGCTGGTGATGCGTGATGCGCTGGTTGGTGGTTGCTGATGATGATCCGTGGTTGGTTCGCGCGGCGAAGAAACTTCAATATATCGTCCAAGAACGGACAAGACACCACCACTAGTCACACACGTTGGACAGCTCGTGCGATGTTGTTCTACCCTTCAATTCTTTGACGGCCCGATAGTAAGCTTTCTGTGTGCGGAACAATAGGAATCGCGTCATGGTGACGGTTTGGCTCGTGGCACCCGAGTAACAGTCCACAGAAAGTATACTGTAAAGTGTACACCACAAAGAAGCCATCGCCGAAAGAAAGAAAAAAGTCATCCCAGACGCGGCTCAGGTCGCATACCCGTAAGCGCCATGTATCACAAGAGTGTCAACGAGTTACCCAGGAACTCGGGGTTAGGCGCAGCAAGGCTCTCGATAAGGAATGAGTGTGTGCTTCCCCCCCCCCCCCCTTACCCGGCCAGCGATTATGTCGCATCCGTCAGAACCTCGACAAGGGACTCGCCTCACCTCATCGAGATGCGAGCCTTGCTGCAGTTTGATGCAAAATGGTCGTCTCTTGCACCCTAGTATAATCCCGGTTTGAGTTTCTTCTGCTCAGCTAAGGCGTGCGGCGAAGGGGTCGTCGGGCTGTACGGAGTACTATGATAGGCAATGTGAGCTGTCTATCTTCCACGTGGTAGGGGAGTAATAGCTTGTAGGACAAAAGAAGCAACACGCGAACAACAGATAATGGAGGGGGGGGGATCTTGAGCGTGGGGTTGTTACGCGCCCCGAAAGGTAATGGCGGTGATGCAAGCATTCTCTATGTGCAAAAAGGCGGACATGGCTTGGGGGCCAGAACAGAACCCCAGAAGAGGAATGGTCCAAGGACACCATGGAAGCAAGGGTACCCTCATTCCCCCTCCCCCTCTCCGGAAGGCTGTGCGCGGCAGGGCGGCTGAGAGTTCGACTTGGGGGAAAGTGAACCATCCATGAATTCTTTGGTTTATTCCGCGACGCCGTGTGCACCAATCTTGTTTGTAGTGGTTCGGTAAATGCTCCGTAGATGATAATAGAGGGGGTGTGGATAAATGGGTTTGAGGGGGGGGGGGGTCATCTGTTATGTTGTCATGCTGCGTTATGACTGCATGGAGAAGAAAGAAATCGGAAACGGTTCAGTTCGTTTGGTAAGGCTGTGGTGTAAAACGGTGTACGACGAGAAGACATCGTATCGCGTAAATGCTGACGCGCCTCATGTACGGTGACGCGGATGAGTCCCTAAACGTCAATCATAACGCGCTTAAAGAAATATGGCGGTGGTATTTTGGTAATAAGCAATTTTCACAATCCAGGACAGATGGAAAGTGCAGTCCATACTGAAGGATAGATAGCAGGAGTTGGAAAGAACGCCCTGCCTCTATCTACCATCTCAATCTGGACGGTTTTAAAATTCGCAGACACTTTTCTATATCTATACCATTGGATAAAACGATTTTTCTTATTGAATAAAAAAAGAACTATTTTACTAGTACACTTTGCATTGCTAGATCCTGCTTCAATAGAGAATTACCATCTCAAACTGCAGTTAGTGTAGGTTAAGTGAGATCTGGAGGTGAGTGGTGGGGTACGCAGAAAAATGAAACTTTTCGAGACGAGATACGGAGTACGCCTTGAACCCGTTTACCACAGACGTCATTGGTAGTAGTAAAAGTAACTACAACGGACTCGTACCTAAGCCAAAGTTCGTATAGGACCTCTCTGAGGTGACACCGTGACACTACGTTCTGTTGTGTATTCAGATATTAAAAAAGTAAAAAAGAATGGACGAACGGGGAATTGAACCCCGGACCTTCCGCATGCGAAGCGGACGCGATACCCCTACACCATTCGCCCAATGATGGTTGAAAGGGAATTCCTCAATTCTGCTTAAGACCCTGGCACATTATGGCCGTTGCAGTAAGAAAGCTATAGCCGTAACCACGTTTTCTGATATAGGGAACATTCCGTACATGTAAAACGACAGGTTCTATACCATTTTTGATGGGCGTTTCTTTCATGGATATTCTCTGACAGGAGTGAAGTAGCCGGGACGGTGAGATGAACAGCACAAGAAAACGGTAGCAGCACCCATGACACTGCATGTATGTCAACATCGTTGTTGTATGTAAGGAATACGGAGTACGGAATATTACTAGTAGCAGTAGTAGTACTCCGTACGTATGTATGTGTGTGAGGCCCACTGCACCCTCAACTGGCGGCTCCCGGTTTGGACCCCAAATCATCATCGCTTGTACGCTTTTAGGCGCGTTCTGCAAGCGACACTTGCACGGCAACAAAACTTGGCTTTCTGGCAGTTGACTCTCTAGCTTTTGCACTAGCAATGACAGACCTGATTAGCGCCCGGGATTTCGTGGGAGAACACACCGCGGGCCGTCCTCACCCTAGTTTTGCATGAGACAAGCCCAGCGGCCACTTTGTTGGGTTTTAATCTATTCGGCCTCCAACCTCAGTAGGGCTGAAGAATAAACTCTGGTGTGGGACCCAGAGAATGTTTCGAAACGTCCCTGTGCGATCGGTGGAATCCTTCATTGCCTACCTCGAGGTAACACTTGTTCCGGGAACCTTCTCTTGCAGGGCAGCGGTCAGCTTGGGGTAACAATCTATCCGGTCGCAAGCAAGATGGAGTGCAACACAATCGCAAATGTCTTGGATCTCATCAGAAAGACCACGGGCCCCGATATCCTTGAACGATAGCAGTGCCTTATGCAGTGATGTAAGCGCAGATGAGATGGAGGGGGGGGGGGGAGGGGGAGGGGGGAATAGACGCGGAAAGTCTGTGTCTGCTGCTTCGGTTGTGTGTGACAAGGCTGCCGGGATCAAGCACACAGTAGCAACAGTACATGGAAAGCAGTGTTGCAGCATTGCATGTTGTAGCGTTGCAGCGTTGCAGAGCGAGTGCAGGGGAAGAAAATAACACTGCCCCCAAAACCGCACGCGAGTTGCAGCTTTTTGACAAAGCTTACCGATGATTCGCGGGTTAAAAGGTTCGCGGGTGGGCGGCCGGAAGTAGCTGCAAGTCTTCCCGTCTGTGCAGCCGCGCAGCTACTAGCATTGCACCCCGCCCCTTTTCGGTTAGCAGTCGTGATGATGCCGTGATGATGATGTTGGTTGTTGTCTATGGCGAAGAAGCGGGGGCACTTTTTTTCTCTCTTCGTCTTCACACTGGTCAACGAGGGCGATGCGTGGTAGTGGTGGTGGAGAGAAGAGGCCTACGGAGTTCATATAGTTCGATGATGAGAAATCTTGGTCAACATGGCGTAGAGAATACTACTGGTAATGATACCGATTACTCTGTACAAAGTACTACGGAGTTAGTAGTAAGGCATATTGTCTTCCTCGAATGTGGTTTGCCCCCCCGCTCCTCTTCCTCATTTCGAGTCTCTGCGTTTGTGCCAGTCACGACTCTTCTCTCCTCCTACCCGTTCATCGCCTGTAACTCGCTACTGGCTAGCACAGCGCAGCTACCAGCGAGTGATGATTGCATCGCAGTGTCTATCTGGCACAGCACAAAAGACATCCACAATGACCCCACAGACACTGGCCCGAGCAGTGGAATTTACAATACCTAATTGGTCGTAATCTCAATCACTCACACAAATGGGGTCAGTACGGAGCACATAGTCAGAAGGGGGACACCTCCACCGGCGTTAGCAGGCACTGTAGCGTAGCAAGCACATTACATTAGGTAGCACCCTGGGTCCTAGGGTGCCAAGCTCGCTGCAGCGAATGTAAAAAGTGCAATGCAGGCAGGGGATCCACAGCCCACACACCCCCCGTCTGCCGGTTCCTTAGACTGTCCTCCCTCTCCTCCCTCTCCCTCTCTTTTTTTCTCTCCCTGCCAGACTCTGCTTCAAAACCCTTCCCGCGTTTTTCTATTTTTTACTATTATTAGCATCACTCAACGCCAGATTCAGCCCCATCCACTGCGCGACAGCCCACGACCACAACCACGACCACGACACACCACGGCTTCGGAGCAAGCTATCACGATTCTCACTTTGCGGAGCACACATAGAGGCACGCACACACTGTCACTTGGAAGCTTGGTATTTCGGCATTGGTTCCTGTACCTTGTGGCGAATTACTTTAACCCTCCCGCATCCCCTCATCCTGAGAGTCGAGATTCTTTTTCTCCCGTCTCTGTCCTCACAAGCCAACAGCTAGCAACCACCAATCAACCCTTTCCTTCCCCTCTTCCCCTTCATTTCCTTTGTCAATATACTTGGAAATTTGTTTCTTTTTTTTCCTTTTCTTTTTTTTCCCTATCTACTAGTATACTGTCTGTACATGTTTCGGCTTGAATCTGTCCACCAATCACCCCCCCGAACTAGGCCTTCGTTTACCAACGTTCGCGACTTGAACCTTGCGTAGAGGCAAAAGCTTGTCGCTCACCAACCATCTCTTGTCGCGCAATCTCCAATTGTCGCGCATGTATCGGGTTTAAGTCTTGACCCTCGCCGTCCTCCCGTCTTTCTTTACCTTCTGTCGCGACGCACCTCGGCGCTGCCTACATACAATCGCTATGGGTCGCCGGAAGATTGAGATCAAGGCCATCAAGGATGACCGCAACCGCTCAGTGTAAGCTTCGCACGCCTACATATCAAACTATACGCGGCTAATGTCTCTTCACAGTACCTTTCTGAAGCGCAAGGGCGGTCTTTTCAAGAAGGCACATGAGCTCTCCGTTCTCTGCTCTGTTGATGTCGCCGTCTTTGTCTTTGGCAACAATAAGAAGTTGTACGAGTACTCGAGTACTGACATGGGGGACCTCATCACAAGATACCATTATGTAAGTATATCGTCATAGCATACGGTGTGTTTGTGTATTTGGTCTTGGTAACTAACTCCCGATAGCATCCCGGGCCAAGCGAGCACAAGGGTCCTTCCGACTTCAATGGTGGTGACGACGACGACGAAGACGACGGCACTCCCCCCACGGGCCCCGAAAGTGTCGATGCTGCTCATATGATGGGCCCTCCGCAGAGCCACAGTCAATACGTACCCCAGCCTTCCTTTGCGCATATCCGACACAACACACCCGCGGCGTCACCTCCCATTCCTAACGGTCCCTTCCCCAATGGAGCTTTTGTACCTCATCCCGGACAGCGTGCCCCGACACCTCAGTCTGGTGGCTCACGCCCTGGTTCTAGAAATGGTACTCGTCGCATGGGCCCTGTCATGTCGGCCCAGCAGAACCATCAGGGCATCGCCTACATGCCAACCCCGCCCATCTACAACCCCCCGCAGCACGGCCAACCACCTGCAATGATGCCTCAACAGCACCCTCCGTACTCGTACCAGTCTCCTCCCCAGAATCACCCGCCGCCTCCCCCGCCACTGGCGCCTATGGAAGACCGACGAACCCCCGCTCCTTCTGGTTACGCGCATCCTAATCCCCTTCCGCCACCACCTCAAAGGGCCTCTCCGCCTCAGCCTGCTCACACCCAATCTCAGCAGCCAATCCCGCAAATTTCGGTTATGCCCCATCCTGAACAGCGTACCCCCCAACCACCGCCTCATGCGGAGCCCAAGGTCGAGCCCCAGGAAAGACGGCCGCAACCACCACTTCTCAACACCGATAGCGCTATCAAGAAGTTGCCTCAGCGCAAGCAGCACAGCATTTTCACACCCGTCGAGGACAATCATTCCGTTCTAGCTCAGCACTATATGACATCTTTCGCAAATGATCCCCAATCTGCCAGGCCGGAGGCGCGTCCTTACGGTGATTTCACTTCTACTTCTCGCTCGTCGCCACCTAAGCGCACAAACAGCCAGAACAGCCAGGAGAAGAGTCGCACTGGCTCCATGGCCTCTATCCCGGAATCAGCATCTGTCTTCACGCCCCCATCCCGCGCAGACAGCATCAAGGCTGGTTCTATCGGCGGTGCTCGACCCCGTGGACCTCGCCTGAAGGTTCAGATTCCTGATGAGGGCGGCGAACCAGGTAGTGCCACTACCGGCGAGCCCACCCAAGGTGTTGAGAGGACTGGTATCGTTTTGCCTGCCCCGTCTCCTTCGGCTGCCGTTCCTCTGTCCGCGGGCCCTGTTCCCCTCTCCGCTGGTGCCACCGGACCGCCCAACCCCTTTGCCAGGCCTCTTCCTCAGCAGAGCATCAATGGTGACCCTGCTTCTGCTCTGCCATCTCGCTTCCTCGCGCCCGAGTTTATGCCGAGCCCCAACAGTTTCTATGGTGAATGGAATTTCCGTGGAGAAAACGGCAATACGCTGCCCAGTCCTCTGAACTTCACTACGCCTGTTGCTACTTCCGGCCCCAGCTTTTTGAGGGACGACCATACAGCGACGACGACTACTGGACCCAGCTATGCCGCCACTGCTACTGCTGGTTCTACGAAGCGCAAGAGCCCTGAGATTGCCGAAGGCTCGGACGAAGAAGTCAAACGTCCCCGTTTTGAGTAGTACCCTGCTGCTGGCATTCGCCGGGGTCTCTGGGTCTCACTTTCGCTCATACTCTGCTTTCCCGCATTTCCTTGACTTCAAGATACCACTTGTCATTACTCTTCTTTTTCTTTCTCTCCTCTTCTCTTTGCTTCTTGTTGCATGAACGCGGATAACGATACCACCGCTATTACTTGGCGCGCACATAGGACTGTTAGACAAATGGACAACGACATTGGGCGAGTTTTTATTCTTCGACTTTTTTTTTTTTTTAACTTCATCGCTTCATTTCTCTATTGATAATTAGAGGACCACAACGTTTGGCGATGTTTTCTTCTTTCCCCTTCTTCTTTTTTTCAATTCACTTCACAAGTTTAACGATATGGGCTATCCCATGATTCCCCCCCCTACGCTTCATTGTTAGGGTTTCTAGGTCTGGGAGAGATTAGGTAATTCTTCTGCTGGTTTTTGATAATGATTCTGATTCCTTGTTATTTTTTTTGCTGGGTTTCCTTTTTGGGTACGAGTCGAATGATGAGGAACATTAGGCTCTAGGCATGGGAATGGCGTTTTTCTGGGGGATTTTACTTTATCCGGATGAATGCTGCTGTCGGATGGTGCGATGCGAGGCACAAATGACTATAATTCGTTCTCAAACTTTGCTTTTCTTTTCTTTTCTCATTTTTCTTGATCTCGTATGCAACATGATTTTGGTATGTATACTCCGTACTCTGTACGTAGTAGGTAGAGTAGAGATCGTGGGCGATGACTAAGTTGACGTGTATATTACCTAGTACACCGTATGGTATGGCTGGAAAACATGGTGGTAGCCCCGCAAAAATCACCAATGACGTCTTGTCATCCCACCACTCTCGACTGACGGTTGGTTGGTATATGGTAAGACAGTTATCTCCTGACCAAGCATTTGCAGCATTCTTATACCAATACCGGGCGCTGCCTACCTACTCTGAACCCCAGAATGAAACCCAGCAACACCTTTCTCCCGTTTCTCTTTTCAATCGCAACAATAGTCTCTTCGACATCAACCCAAGAACAAGGACAACATCAACAGCAGCAGCAGCAGCAACAGCAACAGGGCCCCCTCTTGGCGATAGCCGAAACCATGCCGTTCACGTACGACCGCGACGGCCCGACGGTGCAGCCGGCGGTCCGCCTCAGCGACGTGCTCCCGGGCCAGCGCTCGCTCTCGACGTTCTCGTCGCTGGCGCGGCGGTGCGCGGCGGTGGACGAGGTGCTCTCGTCGTCCGGGCGCAACACCACGGTCCTCGCGCCGGCGAACACGGCGGTCGAGGCGCTGCCGCGGAAGCCATGGGAGGAGGACCCGCGGAAGCTCGAGGCGGAGGGTTTTGCCGCCGGTGACGGTGACGGGGGCGGCGCGGGGGCGTACGAGGGCGAGGAGGGAAGGGAGAGGGCGGACAGGAATATGAGGAGGTTCGTGGAGGCGCACCTCGTCGGGAGGGCGCCCTGGGGGGAGGGCGAAAAGGTGAAGACCCTGGACGGGGATGGTGGTGGTGGTGGGGCGAGGGAGGTCTGGTGGGAGACGAGGGCGGACGGCAAGAGGGTCGTCATGCCGGACGGGGTCGAGGTCGAGAGCGTCGCCAGCAGGGTCGGCAATGGGGAACTGGTGAGTCTCCTGACCCTTTTCGCTGCCACTTTGCTGCTGCTGCTATTGTGCTTCCAATTTGCTCCGCATCCACTACTGCTGCCCTTGCCCCTATTGCTGCTATCGGTTCTCTATTTCCCGACGAGAAAAGCAGTCATTCTAGTGATACTGGTGATGCTGGTAGTGGTGAGTTGGGCAGTTTTACGAGTTTTCTTTTGACATTTGTGCGTGCATGTTGTGGTTTGGTGGTGCTAACGTTTTTATACCAAAAGTGGATTTTGAAGGGCGTGCTGAACTATGCCGCCTGAGAAGGACATTAAGGATTTGGTTACGGCGTGTGGTGTGATGTTCACACTGCATACATATGCATATATATATATATATATATATGTGTGTGTGTGTGTGTGTGCGTATCATGAATTTTAATGTGAACAAGGCTGTTTTTTCGACATTTTTTTCGGGGCTTTTTTATTAATCTGATCAAGGAAACTTATGACTAGGAGAGAGAAAAACAAAACTCATTCCATCCAATGCTGTTTACTTTTAGTGTACCTATCATTATCTTGGTTCAAGATCATAGCTCGCGTGTATGCTTCTTTTTTTCCCTTTTCTTTTTCTCTCTCTTTTTTAATGTTTTTCTTATTCCGGACGTCTCTAGAGACCTGCCATTATTAATTTTGTTCACCCTGCCGCTGTTGCCGCGGTTGCTGTTGTTGCTGCTGCGGTTGCTGCTGTTGTTGCGATTGCTGCGATTGCTGGCGCCGCCTTGGCCGTGGCAGCCGTGGCCGTTCCAGCTGTTGCTGTCGCCGCTGTTCCCCTTCCCGCCACAACTGACGTCATCGTTCTTGTTCCTCCCTGCCTCCCTCTCGTTCGTCATTTCGTTGCAGGAATTCGAGGAGCGCTGCGTCGTTTCCTCGCTCTTCTTGCTCTCGCGCCCGTATCCGCGCCCGGTCTCGTTCCATTTCCAGCAACTGCTGGTTTATGTAGGCCTGCTCATACTCGGGGGTCGGATTCTACTCAAGGAGGAATTCCTGGTACATAGCTTCTTCGTGCTGCTACTGTTGCTGCTCTAGCAACTGTTCTTGCAGCAGCGGCAGCGATGCCGACATGATGGGCTGCATGGGTTCCGGCGACAGGAGGTCGAGCGACTGCCAGCCGCCCTGGGGAACGACTGCGCTGGCGGCCCGCTTGGCGTTGGCGCTCACCACGCCCGATGCCACCTCGAGCTCTGACCTAGGCGTGAACGTGACGCTGACGTTATAGAAATTCTTGTCGAACGCGCGGAGGTCCAGGCCGTTGGGGCCCATGAACTCGGTCCAAGTGGCCAGTTCGACGGGAGTCGGGGGAGGCAGAGGCCAGACCGTGACGTCGTCCGCGTCGCGCGAGGCGTCGGCGTAAAACCTGGTGCCGTCCTTTCTCTTGAAGAACCACTTGTCGCGCATCTGGTCGATGATGGCGTCCACGGCTTCTTTGCGGAGCATGTCCTGCTCCACCTCGACGTTGATGCGACGCACGCTGTCCGGCAATACTTCGCAGACGGGTCCGATCCAGGCTCCCGGTAGGTGCAGTTGTGGGTTCCAGACGGCCCAGTCGTCCCTCCTGATGGTGAGCGTTATTTGCCGGGGCCTGAGGATGGTATGCCGTAGGGCGTAGGCTACGTCTCCCTCCTGCAGCATGTGGACCTGCGCGAAGATCTGTGTGCTCTCGACGTCGACGACTCCTTTCTTGTCAAGGACATACCCGTCTGTCTTTTGCTGATCGCTGATCCTCTTGGCCAAGTAAACCGTGGAGGGTTTATCCGGCCTTATAAAGTCGTCCGCGGGGATGCAGGTGGGTGGCGCGAGAGCCCTGTGGCATATCCAATGGGTATGGGTTTTGAGAGTGAAGGGCAGGGTCCACGCCTCCCGATAGATGGCGCGGCATGTTTGCAGGAGTCTGGTATCAGTCAAGCGAGGAGAGAAGTAGCGAGGCCGAGTGTAGCTTTCGTCGCGCCCATACTGCTTCTCAGGCGCAGGGTCGGGGAAGTCTGACAGCGCGTAGCGATAAATCTTGTAGCGAATTTCATAGGGAACAGTCAAGAGGCGGCATTGCCCCTGAGGATCGCTTGGGCGCGTCAATATCAGGCTGTGGGGGTGGGGTTTGTCCATGACGTTGTGGTAGTCGTCTTGGAGATGGAGGAGGTGCGCGGTGCTTGGCTGAGTATCTTGTATCTTGTCGCAGCGGCGCACTTGAGCACAGGTTTAATTCTCGATGGCTTTGGTACTAGATCGCCTAAATTGACAATTTATTGATGACGGCTGATGGCTTGCGAGGTTTGGGGATGATGAGATGATGTTGAGTTGAAAGGGAACCAACTCCTCGACTCCTTGGGAACATGTCAATTTGTTGGCAAAGCTGAAACTGACCCCACGCTCTGAGGCCAGTCGGTCATTGGGTGCATATACGAAGTTGCATTGGCTATAATTACCTGCTGTATGACTCAACTCTCCGTTGTGGCCTGGTTACCTATTCTGTCAAGGACGGCCTCCTTTCGCAATTATCCTTGGCCACTTGGCGGTGATGGTAAGCATTTTGCCTTTCGCCACTCGGCGGATGTAGGATGGCTTTCCATTACTCTCACAGGAATCTTTTCGAGGGAGATTTTATCAGAATTGGCCTCAAAGGCCCCTGCTCTCTATTTGCCAGCGGGAATGGAGATGCCATAACGAGTTCCTCGCCGCATTGCGATGGATACTGGGAGCTCGACGTCTTCCGCGCCAATGTATAAGTGTGTGGGAGACGTTGCAGAGTGCTGTTCGAGAAGGGCCGGTACGGAATTGAGGTGTGGTGCCGTTGGTGGCCAATTGCTCGCTATACGACGTGTCCGGTCTATATAAGTAGCGTGTTCTTGCCAACGATTCCGTACTACTCTGTACTGCTACTTCGCATTGTGTTGTTGCGAACAAAGGTCAGGGAGAATTGAGCCAGGGAGGAGAGGATGTGACAATCCACGGGTCGAGATCAAAGATGCCTTGTGAAAGTGGCGTCCTTAGTAGTAGTAGTGTAGATTGTAGCACGGGCGGGAGCAATGGCTAAATCACATGTCGCGTCGAATCGAGGGCAGACAATGGATGCGATTCATTCTGGGGGTAGGCGAGGATATTTCAAGGACCCGGCTCTCTTTGTCGATACATAGGGCCGCCCGAGTTGCTGTCACAAGCTTGACGGATAGAAATAAAAAGGATCTGGATTGTGAAACCCGGTATAGTAGAACTGTCCCATGTGAGCACCCCCTTGGTTGGCTTTTCTTTTCTTCGTTTGTTTTTGGAGACACTGCCATGTCCCTTTACAACATGGTAATCCGGGGGTAAAGGAGTTATGGCCTACTACTACTCCGTACTACTACTAGTGCCATCGTCTTTAGTGAGGTCATGATCTTTCACATGTCGAGAGAAGGTGCGCAGGCGAGTATTAGTATTTGGGGGAAGGGGCTTTAGCGTGGCCAATGACGGCTGCCGTATTTCGGCTCACCTCAGCGCGTGTACGGAGTACGGGCTACCTAGCCTAACAGTTTTGGCCCTGGGCCATTTCCTCCCCGTACGGAGCAGATGGGTAGGCTGTTAGATCAGATGACCGACGGCTCACTGAGTTGTGGGGAAGGGGGGAAAAGGCGTGGCCAGGCGTGCCTAGCGGGGAAATTTACCCAAAGCGCGCTGAACGTTTGGTGTGTTCGGTACGGAATACGGAGTAGATTCAGTTGACTCGTGGGGGAGGGGACGCCCCCCAGCACATGATGGTCCTACGGGGCTATTGACTTGCTGGGCCAGCCTTCACATGTCAGTACGGAGTAACCGTACGGATTATTACTGGTAGGCAAGGTGCTACTACTACTAGTAGTGGGAAGGAAATGGCCTGACTACGAGGGAGAAAGAGCGAGTTGCCAATGATGCGAGGAGCGGTGAATGAGACTGTACTACGTAAAATATCAATTGCAATATGTTGATGAACTCGGTGATGGTCGTTATTGATGTAGGTATTCATTCGCGTGGAGTATTTTAATGGCAATATCCGGCGACAGAGGCCGAGATCCATTCATTGTTGCTGATGTAAAATGGCTTTGCTCGGATTCGTCGCCGTGGGGCCGGCGTTGTCACCGACGTAAGCAGGCAGTGGTTGCTGGGTGAGCCCCGGTCTCAGTTGGAGTACAATACTCCGCACAGCGAGGGAGACAGAGAGAGAGGCGGATGGGTAACGGCCGAGTAAAAACGAAGGACAAGTAAGATAAGAGCATCTTAACAACGGGGTTGTGCCGGAATTTAATTTACCTCTGAAGATGAACCGAAGCGGCAAAAAAACCCCAAGAGTCCATGACACCTACGGCTATGGCGTGGCAATGCGTTCAGTCAAACTGTGCTGGAGCAATGGGGGTTGGGGAGTAGGGAGGGAGGGGGGGACCTCTGTTGCGTACCGACTGAGCAGCAGCGACGAGGTGCAAGTGCGGGTCGACGGGCGTGGGGAACGACTAATACTAATTGGTGTGCCTCGGCTCAAGTCAGCGAAAACAGCGAGTCGACTCGTCGCAGATGCCGGTCGCGGCCAATGCTCAGCGAATCCACCGGACGCCATGCAGGATGCCTCGGTGCAATCATGTCCACCTGGCTCCTGGACAGTAGCAGCATCCACAGCAGCACGGGTGAATGTGTGTGTGTGCATGCTGATGAGCGTGCTGAAGCCGTGGTAAAAAATTAAAAAAAAAAGGTGCCTACGCCATTCCTCCAGAAATATTCCGGCCCTTTAAACTTCCAACCGGCTCCTAACACTCGAACCATTTCTCTCCCTCTCTTCTTTCTTTCCTTCTTCTACTTCATACACCATCCATCCTCCTCTTCCTCAATTTCCTCTCCCCCATTCTTTTCTTCCGTGTGCGATTTTGAGATACCCCCTCCTCCCCTGATCCAGGTTTCCCTTTCTCTTGCTTCCTTCGCATCATACGCGTTTCCCAACCATGGCTCCCGCAGTAATTGTCGTGGGCGGTGGCCGTAAGTAACTCCTTCTGCTGCTGAATGCAATTGTGGCTTTGCGCGTCCTCGGCCTTGAGTAGAGGCTCGAGTAGCGCAAGCCACTTGGCGCGCAAGACAGCATCGGCCCAAGCGGTTGCGAAATAGAGAAAATAGATTGCTGACATGAATTTTCATCAGTCTCTGGTCTGAGTGCCGCGCACACCATCTATCTCGCCGGTGGCAATGTCACTGTTCTCGACAAGCAGGGTATGTTGATAGCTTCGAATCGCGAATCAGCACAAGAAAATGCTGACATTTTGCAGGCTTCTTCGGCGGTAACTCGACCAAGGCCACTTCGGGCATCAACGGCGCCCTTACTCGCACCCAGGTCGATCACAAGATTCAGGACAGCGTCAAGCAGTTCTACGATGACACAATGAAGTCGGCTCGTGACAAGGCTCGTCCCGATCTCATCAAGGTCCTCACCTACAAGTCCGCTGCCGCCGTTGAGTGGCTGCAGGACGTCTTCAACCTCGACCTGACCCTCGTGTCTCGTCTGGGCGGTCACTCTCAGCCTCGTACCCACCGTGGTCACGACGCCAAGTTCCCTGGTATGGCCATCACCTACGCTCTCATGCAGCGCCTTGAGGAGCTTGCCGAGACCGAACCCGAGCGCGTCACCATCGTAAAGAAGGCCCGCGTTACCAGCCTGAACAAGGAGGGCAACACCGTGACTGGTGTTACATATGAGCACAACGGCGAGCCTACCGTCGTCAACGGTCCCGTCGTTCTCGCTACCGGTGGTTATGCCGCTGACTTCAGCGACTCTTCGCTGCTCAAGCAGCACCGCCCTGACACCTTCGGTCTTGCCACCACTAACGGTACCCACGCCACTGGTGATGGCCAGAAGATGGTCATGGCTATCGGCGGTAATGGTATTGACATGGACAAGGTCCAGGTTCACCCTACAGGTCTTGTTGACCCCAAGGATCCCGGCTCCAAGTGGAAGTTCCTTGCTGCCGAGGCTCTCCGCGGTGAGGGCGGTCTGCTCCTCAACGCCGATGGTGATCGCTTCTGCGATGAGCTCGGCCACCGTGATTATGTCTCTGGCATGATGTGGAAGGAGAAGGAGAAGAACAAGTTCCCCATCCGTCTCATCCTCAACTCCAAGGCTTCCAACGTCCTCGACTTCCACACCCGCCACTACTCTGGCCGTGGTCTCATGAAGAAGATGACTGGCAAGGAGCTCGCCAAGGAGATTGGCTGCAAGCCCGACCACCTCCAGGGCACTTTCAAGACCTACAACTCCATTGCCGATGGCAAGGAGAAGGACCCTTGGGGCAAGAAGTTCTTCCACAACCTGCCCTTCGACATCAACGACGACTACCACGTCGCTGTTATGGAGCCTGTTCTCCACTTCACCATGGGTGGTATTGAGATTAACGACAAGGCTCAGGTCCTCAACTCTGAGATGAAGCCCTTCGACGGTCTCTTCGCTTGCGGTGAGGTCGCCGGTGGTGTCCACGGTGCCAACCGTCTTGGTGGTTCTTCCCTCCTTGGCTGTGTCGTCTACGGCCGTGTTGCCGGTGACACCGCCTCCAACTACCTCTTCCAGCAGGCTCTCCAGGGCACTGCCGCCGGTGCTGCTCAGCGTCTTGGCCAGATCTCTCTGCACCTTGACCCCTCTTCCCCCGGCAAGCTCACTGTCGAGTGGGCTAACGGTGGTGCTTCCGGCGCTGCCGCCCTGACCGACAAGGCTTCCACCTCCGCCGCCGGTCCCACCCCTGCCAAGGCTGATGGCGCTGCCGCCTCCAAGCCCAACGACTCCAAGCAGTTCACCATCCCCGAGAAGGAGTTCTCCATGGAGGAGGTTGCCAAGCACAACAAGGAGGATGACCTCTGGGTCGTCGTCAAGGGTGTCGTCATGGACCTCACAGGGTGGCTCGATGAGCACCCGGGCGGTCCTCAGGCCATCAAGAACTTCATGGGCCGTGATGCCACGGAGGAGTTCGAGATGCTGCACGACGACGAGGTCATCCCCAAGTACGCGCCCCAACAAGTTATTGGTCGCGTCAAGGGTGTGACACCCACCCTGGAGATTTAAAGGCTGTAATGAGTGGCTGGATTGGATGTGTACCATGAAATGAGGAGGAAACACAACGTATATAAAATATTTTGGGCTTGTTATGATTGGGAATTTTATATATAGGAACCTACGAGTTCTTTTTTGGCGTATAGGAATTTATGTACCGATAGTTATGGTATGTTGAATGAATGAAACACATTACAAGCAATTTTTTTCTTTCTGGCCGTGTATATTACTTTCTCTTGCTTTTTATTTATTTTACCTTTTGCGTCTTGATTCATCTTTGGATAATACTCCGTACTACGGGATTGAGGAAGAAGACGTGGCCCTTATCGGGGGCCAAGACGCCAGACAAAAGAGTTTTGTGCCATGATGGCTCACCCCTTCATATTATTGTCACGTGCGCCACTTCCCGAACGTTTATTCATCGACGAGAGAGAAAGTAAGGAGGAAAGAAGAAGAAAAATGGGGTCTTGGCGACAGTAGCAAGATGGAAAATCGGGTTTGGTCGGGTCAAGTGAAAGAGTTTACCTGACCTTTTTGTCTTATGTCTTGCGGTTAGCGATATACAGGACACAGGGTAGGAGCTACCTAATGCGACAGCGACGATTGGGGGGGGGTTGTGCGCCTCTCTCTCTCTCTCTCTCTCTGTGTGTGTGTGTGTGTGTGTAGAATTGTCGCTCGGAAAGCCACATAACATACATGCGAATGAGAGGGAGGAGAGGGGAGGAGAGCAAGGGCTGGCTAAGAGCGCGCGGAGAGTGGACGCTGGCCGCTTTCGCTCAGACGACGAGGGCCGTTATATCGGCATTGGGAATGCACAGGGCCGAGGCCGAACGGTTTCCTCGGAAATTCAGAAAACAGAAAACGGTCCATGTTATGAGTGCCGAGAGGGGAGGGACGTACGCAGGAAGCGCAAGGGTGGGCGTGGGTATACCAACATTCGCAATATAGGTAGCGAGCGACACATCACGTCCGCATCACAGTTCAGTTTGAAAAAGACACAGCCTGGGTTGGGTGGTGAATCTTAGCATCTCCATTCGACGACGAGTCATGAATGCTCTGTCGTCTGTAAAACATTAATCGCCTATGATAGGGTATCCCATAAAATCAGCGCTCGTACTCCTCCATTAGCGATAGTAATTGTTCCTCCTGTCCCAACCCTGAATAATGTCCAATATTTGTCGAGGCCGTCAAGAACACTTTCTGCTCTCCCCCCTTTCATAATTGCTAAGAACATAGGCTTTTGGATAAGCTTGAAACTGGTGGAACCGGCCTTCTTTCTCGTGAAATAAACTCCTTTCGTCTCTCAAAAAATAAAAAAATAAAAACTCCGACGCTAGAAAGCAACGTGAACCGTGATGTTTTCAAAGACGCGAGCGCACTTTCAGTATGAGAAATCGACATGCGCCATGACGGGCTGAGCCTTGCTGTCAGCTGCCGACGTATTCCTGGGATTACTGTCGTGGTTATGATCATGGTCGTCGGTGTGGTGCGCTGTTATTGACGACGATGAGGCGTCGCCCAAGGTTGTGTCGGCGCTATGTTGTGATGTTGTCGATTGTAGTTCGTGTGTCGGTGGCTGGCCGCTTGGTGACCAGCCCTCGTCAAGCATCTGCTGGAAGCTCCAGCTCGGCACGAACCCTTTACTGTTCCACGCATGATCCACACGCTCATACATCTCGTCGATTTGCTCGAGACTAATCTTGCTCGTTTCGTATACCATGCACCATACAAAGAACACCGCCACGATGCAGAAAGCTCCCCAGATAAAGAAGATCTTGGATCCGAAATCGGCATATCTCGGTCCAGTGCCAACCATGAATGGCGTACTATATGCAATGGCAAAGTTGAGAAGCCAGTTGGACGCAGTCGAGATGGAAATGGCTTTTGCGCGAACTTTGAGAGGGTAAATCTCCGATGTGACCACCCAGGCTACAGGGCCCCACGACGCGGCGTAGAAGAAGACGTTGAGAGCGCAGAAGACGATAAGAATCATTTGCGCTGCCTCCTGAAGGTTTGCCCCAGCGGCGGTAGCGAACGTCGCCATCAGTAGTTGGCAGGCAGCCATCCCTGACGCACCAATCATGAGCAGCTTCCTCCGTCCCCAGGGCTCAATCACCAACAAGCCCGGTATCGTTGACACTACATTGATAGCGTTGAGGATCAATGATTTGGTGTAAGGACTTTCCACCCCGGCCCCGTCGAAAAAGGTCGTGCTGTAGTACATGATGAAGTTGATGCCTGTGAGTTGCTGTAGCATTTGTAAAACGCACCCAGTAAAGGTGCGTCGGCCAAGGTGTGGTGTACCGCGGAACAGGTCCATGTAGGAGTTGGGACCTAAAGAAAGTTCCCACTCGTGGTTCGCTTTGATTTCTTGCAGTTCGTCCACCAGAGCGGGATGCGTAATATCAAGCCGTCGCAAACGGCTTAGCGAAAGACCAGCGGCTTCGTGACGTCCTTTCATGACGAGAAATCGGGGCGTTTCGGGAAGGACGAGAATACCTCCGGTGAGGATTAGAGCGGGAAGGAGTTGCAGCCCCAAGGGAATTTGGTACGCGGCCGAGCTGGGTATGTTGGATGTAAGAACATTGACGACGGAGGCTGACATCAGCCCAATGGTGATGGATAGTTGATATGCGCAGACCAGTGTTCCTCGGATCCATTTGGGCGCCATCTCAGACTGATATAAGGGTACCAAGACGGAAATAGCACCAACCCCTACGCCAGCCAGCATCCTACAGCATCGTCAGTATGTGTCTGCAGTACATGCTGCTCGAATCTCCCTACCTCCCAGCCAGCATTGTGGGAATGGCCGCCGCGCAAACCTGGCAAATGGCGCCAATGCAGAATATTCCAACGGAAATGAGAAGCGTATGTCGTCGTCCGATCGAGTCCCCGAGAGGGGCCGCGAGGAGAGCACCGATGACAGTGCCGGCACTCAAGATGGCGACGATAATCGATGAGTCCTCTGGGCAGATGTCGAGCCTGTCGTCTTTGTCGAAGCACGTGGTCCCGAACTGGTCCTTGAATTTTCGCATGGCTAAAATACCATTGATGGCCCTGAAATTTCGCGGAAAATTGCGTCAGCAACATATGTCTCCTAGTCCATAGTAATAAACACCACATGCGGGATAGCCATGTGCGCGCCATATACCCGCGGTTGACCTCGGCAGATCGCATCGCATGCTACTGGAACTCGGACAACATCGCTGGTCCACGAGGGTATTTCCGGGTCACAGGGTTAAATTGAGCAAAGAAATCTGGCGGGCTTACCCAGTATCGTAACCGAAAAGCAGGCCACCGGAAGCGACAAAGAGACCGACCATGATGGCCGGCGCCGACGAGCCAGCGACATTGTCGGGCTTTTGCCAGCCCATGGCAATCGCCATGGTGTCGGTTTGTAGACGTCAATCCAGGGTTAAGCCAAAATATTATCCTTTTTGAGTCTGTCGGTTCGGTGGGTCGTGTCAATATGGATATGGAAGATGGATCGTGGTGGAGGAGTAGGAGAAGAAGGAGAAAGATGGAAGGAGGAAAGAGTTGTAGTTGAGTGGATGAGGGTCCGTTGAGGATGGGAAGGGTTGTAGGGCGAGAACCATGGGCTGGTTGTCTAAGACCAAGGAGGCTGCCCAGGCCTAGGTTTTGGGGGGGAGGGGGGGGGGTGGTAAGGTAGTAGTGGATGGGTAAGTGATGAGACGAGTGAGCAAGCGTAGTGATTTGCCTAGTGGTGTTGGTGGTGGTGGGTGGTGGGCGGACGGAATTACCTCCACCACCTGGCGTTGGTTTGGTCCGGGGGAAGAGGAGGATTGGTCGCATGCAGTTTAGCAGTTGCAGCAGCTGGAGCAAGGAACGCCTGCGTGGTGGTGGAGCCTTGAAACCAACTGAAAGCCACTGAGCATGCCACTATAAGCCAGGTAAGGGTTAGTGGCCTTCAGCACGAAAACACACCGCGGCACCCGCAGAAGGTCTAGTTTAGGCCTCCCCTCGGAAAGTAGCACCTCGAGCAACGAATATTGGCGAGGACGAGGGATGAGGAGGATTATTCCGTCAAATATGAATGTAGAATTGCGAGTCACTGGAAAGAAAGTGAGATTATGACAATTCGTGTGACGATAAGGCGGCGTAGCCGTTGGTTGAGCAACCCCGTGCTTCGTACGGAGTACAATGGAAGTGAGAAATGATTTGATCCAGTGGTGTGGGCGAGCCAACTGACACGCAGGACCTGCAAAACACCAGTGGACTGCTGTTGGACTACGAGAGCCAATCCCCTGAACGAAACTTGTTCCCTTTTTTTTTCTTTCTTCCTTTTTACTCCGTACCCCGTAATTCGTACTCCGTAGTCCAGAATGCGTCGAGACTCGACTTATCACAACTCGAGGTGCCAGTGCGAAGTGAGAAAAAAAGGTGGAGGGAGGTTATTAGGTGGGTGGAAGGAGTAAGAGCAAGGAGAGATCAGGGCAGGGTGGTAGTAGTGTGGGAACAAACTGGAGGAGGGACTGCCAGGTCTTGCCAGGTCTGGGTGGGGTTTGTGAGAAAAAAAGGGAAGCGATCAGCGGGGGCCAAGACAGCTTATTGGTCAAGTTCCTTCTTCGAAGCTTTCCCAACTTGGGCCAAAAGGGTGTCCAGCTTCTTTCCCCAGCTTTTGTAGGTTGCAGCGGAGCCCCGCAGCTAAGTAGGTACATGGATGAATAGCTAGTTACGCACACATATTGCAGTATCATCACTAACACATCGGCTCACTCGGCTTTTACCTTTTGCAAGTCAAGTTCTCAAGCCGCAAGTCCGAAAGTCCTCCAGTCCATATTTCTTTTTCCACTGTACGGAGTACGGAGAACGTAGTAGCCACTATTACCAATCTTTGTCGATTTACTGAGAGTCTCGCCTCGCCTTGTCTTGTCTCGTTTCTTCTCATCCTCACCAAAGCCGACATGGTAGACATGTGAACTCGTACGGTTTGAAATAATCTTCACATACCCATGCCCATGCCCATGCCCATAGGACTAACTCCAGCTCGCGTCTTCTGAAAGTTCCTTTCGGGGTTCAACGCCGCTTTTGCGTTTGTAGGTGCATAGTATGTGGATTTTGACAGGCTGCTAAGAATTGCTACTGCACTAGATGCTCCCTACTGCATCAACCCTTCACAACCGTCTTTTAGTGCTTTCCTGATTCATGTCCGAGTTCCCTGTCTGCTGCAGAAGCTATCAAAGGTGTGGTGGCTGTGAAAGTCATTTACTCTATCCTTCTCCAGGACGCTTTTACAGTGAAAGAAACCACAAGATTCTGGTGGACTGTCTCATTACCATTTGCCCGTGGTACTCATAGGTGCTATGCAGTACTGAGTACCTTCACGAGCCAACAAAGCGCTTTGGGATTCGACGTTAACGAATAGTGTCCATGTGCCGCGGTAAGTAAGGCTGCTGAGTGGTAGACTTGGCATCCTTATGCTTGCTACGGCACGGGGTTTCCAGGACGAGGCCCTCAGCCGATTCAATAGTGGCTGCTCCGAAACCACTCTAATACGTCCCCTGAGACCCCAGGGATCTAATTATGCAGACTTGAACAGGACGTCTGCTGCCAACAAGACTCTCTCTCTCAGCTTTCTGCCAATTCCTACGCGATGCCGACACTGCGTCGTATGACAATCCTGGGCTGTCTGGGCGCACACATGCGTCTTGTATTACATTGTCTGTACGGAGTATGGGGTGCTCGGCATGTAGGTACGTGATACGCATGTAGGTTGGGGAGCATCATTACCATTACCATCGTCATGGATGGCTACTAAAGCCAGGTGCTTTTTGCGCGATGCTACGCTGAGCCGACGACCGGCCACCGACCTGGCGCGGAATGCTACCACGGCCCAACGGTGTGTTCCATTTCAAGCTTATTGTGCAGGCCCCGTCCCTGAGTTCCTGACTCCCTGCGAAGTCTGCGCAAAGCTAGCTGGCCCTGGTTGGCTGCCAACCGCGCAAGGCGTGGCAGGCATGCGGAATCAGGAATCAGGCCATGCTCACCGTACATAGGACAAATGATATGGATTTATTTTATGACGCACAAAAAGGCTCGTGCGCCAACAGATTCCAGATCTAGGAATTCCCATCCAGGGACGTTGCAAGCATTCTGCCCTACCGAAGAAGCACCATTCGTGTCATTGCAAATCAGCCGTAAAAGCCGTGCTGTTTGATCTCTGTTCCAAGTTCACGGGATAATGCCCATGAAACCCCCTCGCAGACCTCATATTTGCGAGTCCGGAGTTTTTGTCCTTTACCCACCAAAAGAGGGACGGATCGCCCAAGGGTCGGCCGCCGCGGCGTGATCACTCAGGGTCCAGCATTGTCACGAGACAGTGTACTCCGTGCATGGCAGCATCACCTTTCCACGCTTTCCTGGTGGCTTCCAGACAGTGCGCATTCCGTGGCTTACTGTCTCCAAATCGAGGAACTCGACTAGAAAACCCCAGACTGTGCTCGCTGGTGTGCCGTTCCTCCTGGCCTCCCCCCCCCTTTTGCGTTTTGCGGGGAAAAACGTTCTCAGGATAACCAACTGGATTCGCGAGAGATGTGGTAGTTTTGTGTCTATCACCTTGGCGCTATAGGATCTACGTTGAACTCTTGCAGGACCTGCTGTTATAGTTCACGGATCTCTTTCCCACCTCTCAACCTGATACATAGTACTCCGTACTTTGTAATCCGTACTTGTATCCTGCCACCCTACGGCGTCTTGCATCGGACTGAGCGGGCTGACTTGGAGAGGATTGTGGATAGGACAATCTTTAGGTACGCGGAACCTCCCGCCCCGCGTCCGGCGTGGGAGTACTCAGCCTACCCATATTGCAACGAGAGAGCTCTCGGCCAGGTTTGTATGCGAGCTATTGAATTCAGCAATTTTTCACCCGATGCTCAAACAGGTCACAGACAGCGCCGATTCCATATGAGTGCGGTTCTAGGTCACTGAATATGCCGCATTTCCACAGGCCTTTTACTCTTACGCATGCGCAGTCCTTGCCCTAGATACTCGACTCGCACACGGCCCCAACGGCTTGCTAGTTGCCGGGGGATCAAAGCTACAGGATTTTGAGGTGAAGCTGCCAAAGTAACCAAACCTTGCAGCGGAGTCGGCATTTTCCGTCCCCGGAAGGGTCATCCTTTGGCTTCTCTCATCCAACTCGCGTGCGTACTCAGTAGTCAGTACAGCAACGAAGAGGACCTTTATCCTTGATGGTGGCAAATCAACATGATCATGTGGATAGCTGCTCGAAGCAGGCCGCCGAACCGAAGCCTTTACTCCCTTGCTATGGATGATTTCTCAAATCAACAGGAAAGCAACTCGAAATGATCTTCGTGCGAGCCACCAACGATGGCCCGATATCCACAGCCCCCCTCTTGACCGAGGCCCTGACTACCTGTCACTTTACTGATCGATTGCAATGACCTGACTACTGAGGAAGAGGAAGAGGATTACAAGAGACTGCCTATGTGGAGACCTTTTTCTAAACGGACTCTTTTGCAAACGGTTAGGTGAAGGCAGAGCCGTTTCGTAATGACAATGTGACTGAGCTCTGGCTACTTACAGAGTACTCCGTACAGAGCCAACATGTTTTCTTCTTAGTTTTTTTTTTCACGACTCCATCTCTGAAGGTGCACGGACGATATGCGGGTGTCTAGCGCCTTGCAAAGTTTGCCTTTTGACTGCCATCCACTCGGACAGAGGTGGCTTCATGCGGGACGATTCTCACTTGCCAACAAGGCGAATCGCCCGTCACAAGTCGTGAGCCGTGCCCCCCGGTGGAACCATATGCACAGGTGGGGAAGTAGTGGGCAGTACAGTAAGAGAGTAGGTATTGCAAAGTACGCCTCCTAGAAGAAAGGGTTGTTTTTGGTTTGTGTGATTGGATATTCAAAAAGAAGAAGGTTCAAGGCTGAAAAGCGTGAGGCGTGTTATTAGGGTGCTTGAAGCAGTTTTCTTCTAGGCAGCTGTCGTTCCTCTTGCGCTTGTGGCAAATATGGAAAACCGTTACCAGCATCGTGAGCATAGTCGTTGCTCCTGTATGCCTTTTTGGGAGAGAATCTAGTTGAACCTGCTTGTTCTGAAATCTCATGTATCGGAGATTGGCAAGGGGCACGAGAGTTTCGCTTACCTGCGCCGTTTGTAGATTTGTTGCGGGTTATACCGGGTCTTGCAAGCAGTGTTTGACTCGGGACGAAGTTTGGATCGTACAAGCCTGAGGCAGGGGTAGGTAGCATTGCGTTTGGGGATACGGTGTCAGCTCTCGTTGAACTTGATGGTTTGCGCCGCTAAATCTTGTTGGGATGGAATCGGGGAGTATCTTGACAACTCACTGACGTTTTGATAACCTCCCCCCCTTTATCACGTTGTGGTTGTATTGTATGCTAAAATGTCACGCCGGGGCACAGAAAGTCGGAGAATGCGTGACTTGACTTGGACGCACTAATATTGGACGCACCTGAATTGACCCCGCGAGGCGGTGGGATAGATAGGATACCTGCATCGATGAAGGCGATTGCTTCGCGGGAAGACGGGAGTCTCGCATGATTGTTGTTCTGGTTTGCCCTTTTTCTTTTATTATACCCGCGCGCGAGCCTCGCACAAACACGGCAACACAGAGGAAACAAGCGACTTATTCGTGGAAAGCAGCAGAAAAAGAAATTAGCAAGTTTGATCTTGTTCGGTTGGCAAACATCTATTGGCAAGCAAAAGGATTTTTAAGATCTGGGAGGAGAGTGAGAGAGAGCGTATTGGCTGAGCAGGACCTCGAAGTTGTGATCGCTGTCGCGTGCTCTCTATAAGAAGCACCCCGTCATCCTCCAGTTCCTCCTTGATTGTTCCTCTTCTTCATTGCCATGGGCGTTTCCGACTCACGCATCATCCTCCTCGGGTGAGGAGGGGAGGAGAGGAGGGGAGGAGGTTCAAGTCATGTTTTTGTTCTTACCCACTGGCGAATGAGGCATTCGCTCGTGCCCTGAGAAACATGGCTTTGTCACTTCCTTTCTACTGCTACTCTCACTGCCATTGAGCCCCCCCCCTCCTCACCCGGCTTTTGTGAGGAAGTGGGTGAATCGCCTTGTGGTGATGGCCAACCGACCACGAAGATTCACGCATCGGTCGTTTGCTGTTTCTCTTCATGACAACTTTACATGCATTGCAGCAATCTCACTCACAATGGGCGTTGCCGGGACTCATTTATCACTCTCATCTTACGGTGAGGGAGGGAGTGCGTTGGCGAGAGGAGAGAGAGCCACGAGGGGACTTATTCACAGACGGAGCGCGCCAAACGTGATGAGATTTGGCGACGACACCTTTCCCAAAGAGAACTATATATTCATCGGTAAGAGACATACTACGAACCCTGCCTTTGATCTTGGACTTTTGTTCTCCATCTTTCTCCTTTTCTTTGCTCTACAAAAGTACTAGTACTGACTGATCAACATAGTATAACTTACGTTCTGCTTTGTTCTTGGATCTTTCGAGATTTAGCAGAATAAATTTATAGGAGAGAGGGAGTATAACCTAAGTCTCCAGGTACTTTAAGCTCCTCTCCCCTCCCAAACATGACCCTACCCAAATTGGGGAACCCACCCAACCACTGACGAAGGAAAAAGTGGCAGAGCTTCTTCCTGGTCTCTTGGCCATAAGGTTGAAGACGGTGGCCGACAGACACCAAATACAGCCCACATCGTTTTTGATTATATCCCATCTTCGGATTTTATATCACAGAGATTCTCCCGCCCATCCGCACCCTATCATCTGTTTCCTTTTCTGCAAAAAAGGAAAAAAAAAGTGGTCGGAAAGAAAAGAGTGAGACGCCGAAATCTTGCTCTCTTTACAAGGGGGGAGCACTGTGAAGCACTATCTAAAGCCGTTCCAGGAGAGCGGGGTGAAAAAAAGAAAAGAAAGGAAAGGCTAAAGGGAGAAGGATAGGACAGCGGAGAGCGCAAGAAGAACATGTCTTCGAACGATCGTTACGGAGGCGGGGATGGCGGCCATAATAGCCGGTCCTCGCCGTATCATTACCCAGCGGACGGCCTCATCGATAGGAGGGAGCCGCCCTTGGCCCCCCGACGGGGGCGTCGTCGTCGGCAGGGGCGGACCCCGGACTACTATCACTCGGGCAGCAGCGGGAGCGGCTACAGTAACTTTAGCGACTACCGTCCCAGAACGCCGACGCCACTTCCGCCTCGCGAGGGGGGCAACGGGGACGTGGCGGACGGGTACTCGTCGGTGTCGCGGACGTCGAGCATGAACAACAACATCGGGTTCGACAGGGGGTACTACCATAGTAGTGACGGGAGCTACAACAGCTACCGGAGCCGCGGGACCGGATGGATCCCCCACGACAGAGACGCCGCTGGCTCGAGCCGACGGCGCCAACGCCGGCAGCGACGGGGGACGGATCGACACTCCGGGAGCGACTCGGACCAGTACCCCCGGCGCAGCCTGTACCCGTACGGCTGGGAACAGGCGTCGCAGAACCAGCCACCTCCGGAAACACCGTCCCCTACTCCCCCGCCGCCCGAAGATTAGTATTCGTCGAGGGGCAGCGACACCCCGGAACCACCGTCTAGCCGCCAGCTCACCCGTCTCCGCTGCGGCGATGTCGGCGTCGAAGCTGGCGGCCGCGTCGGCCTCTTCCGCCGGTACAGCAACCCGTACTTTGGCCTGCAGCGGTCGCCTAGCGGGACCCCCGGCGGGACCAGGGTGGTGGCCGGCATCGACGACAACCGCCGTCGCAGGAGGTACTCGACCTGGCAGGTGCTCGCCTCACGCCGCGACGGCAACGGCGGGGACGGGGGAAGGGACCTGTCGCTGGATTTCAGGTCCAGCCGGCAGAGGCCCCGGCGGCAGGGCGACGCCGGCTCCGTCGACGCGTTCGGCGACTCGGGCTCGGACTCGGAGCCCCTGCGGCACTTTAGGCTCGACTTTAGGGGCCTGGGGGCGCGGAGGCGTCGTCGGTGATGGTTAAAAACATTACCATCTCCCCCTCCCATCCCGTGCCCCCTTTTCTCTCTCGGCTTATTGTTGATGGGGGCGTTGATGATGTTGTTGCCGGGGTTTACGTTTTTGGTTCTCTATTTTTCTTATGTTTTCTTTTCTTTTTTTTCCTTTGTGTTTGCTTTCGCTTACCTTTTTGCTCTTTTTTCTCTTGCTTTCTCTTGCTTTTCTTCTTTTTCTGGAATGTGTTGCACGTATTGGTGATGATGCGGCGTTGACGGAGGTGGAGAATGTTTCTTTGATAGACATCTTGCTCGCTTGCTTGCTTGCTCGCTGGCTTTTGTTTGAACTATATACACAACCCCCCCTCCCTGCTCAGCCGTCTTCGACCGATTCGAGAGACGACACTCGGCGGGATAGCATCGACAAACCCCCTCAATGAGCTACGGCGTATAACGAACATTCGCCCATCTCCCTCATCCGACAGACGCGGTGGCGCTGTCTGGCGATCACGGGTCAGGAGTGTCTTGATCCCCGGTCGATGACGCCCCGATACACCCATGGCCATGTTTCCCTCGGTTTATATTTGACACTGATATGATTCATGATGAATTAATGAATGGTTGGCTGGTGATGATAACCTTACTTTTGCGTCATCACCCTTTGCTCTAACCATCTCTCTTCTCGTGCTCAACCCCACGCCTCTCCCCCTTTTTTCTTTTTCCCTTGTTTTTTTTTTGCGTGTGTGGAAAGACGGAGATGACGCCATGTGTCCAAACCAACCCCGGTGGCAAGTGCCGTGGAGTGGGCGGTGCCGTCGGAGCCGGGACCCGAGATTTGGCTTGTTTGATTCATTGTACCCGCATCTTGCACCGGAGGATATGGCGGAGGGTTACGAATTAGCATACGCTGAGAGGGGGCAGCACGGAAGACAACGACGATATACGTGCCCCAGGATCGCGCGCGTGGCTATCAGAAATCCCCCCCTCTCCACCCTTCCAGCCAGAGGACCGATGACTTGGACGCCTTCATGCCCTGGGTAGACGCTGACCGAATCTGCGGGACTCGGGTCTTTTTTCTTTCCCATCTTCGTAAACAGGAGAATCGTGGCTCTGTGGCATGGGGCCTGGAGTGAACGATATGATATATATATATGTACCAGCAGGGCAGGGCAGGGCAGGGCCCAACAAAACTGCTTTGCGGAGTCATTTCCTCGGAATCTTCCTGGAGGGGCTGCCTCAGCCTGCTGAGGAATACGGTAATGAGGGAGATGGGAGGGAGGTGTTTGTTCCCTGCAGCGCTTCGTTTCTTCCCCCCCCCCCCCTCTGATCCCTGGGAGTCAAGGCGTTACGCAGGGAACGGAAGGCCCGGAGATGAAGACAACCATGAACGCCCTCCAAAGTCTTTTGCATTTTAGGGGGCAGCTAGCAACCCACGCAGGGAGAGGATAGGCAGAGCTGGGGAAGCTGTACTACGGAAACAAGAATCAACGTGGACTCTCGGGGGGGAGGAAACAAGACGGTTTTTTTTTTGGCATACCGAGGGCAATGGAAGGATGTGTGATGTTGGGACAGGTCCAGTGCGAAGTGGGCACCGTCAACTCACGCATCTCTAAGAGAGGAATCGGGGTTCTCTCGAGATGATGGTGGTGGTAGTGCTGCGTGAGGGCTCTAGCATCATGGTTATCCTAAAAAGACAAGGCCTCCTTTCACAACAGAACTGGAGGTGAAGAGGGCCTTTGATTCCGGTCTCTCTCCCCGCCTCTCCCTCCACCTATTCCGATTCACTCCACAGAAGTCGGGCAAAGAACTTATATATATCGGCGGGAGGGAGGGTAGGGTTCGGAAGAGGGGAGCATGGTTCTTGCAGGACAGTTTGGTTGCTGTGAAGATGGCTGCCCCCAACAAGGGTCGACTCTAGATGCCCGACGTCGAGGGCAAATGGGGGGGGGGCTTGTAGCGGTCATTGCACTTTCCCTCCCACTGCTCTCGACGGGTCATTAAGACTTTTTCCTTCCTCTTCCTTTCTTTTTTGGACTTTACTTTGCCGGGCGATGCGAGCCCCGCAACACTTTTTTCGCACAGAAGTCCATGATTATCCGCTGCGCCGGTCCTTTTTCTTTTCTTTTCACCAAACGGAGAGAAAGAAAAAAGAAAACGTTTGGGTATGGGGGGGGGGGGGGGGGCAATTTTCAGGGCCGGTTTACAGACTCTCACGGGAGCCCCCCCCCGGGCCCGCCGCGGACAGATACCGTCACGAAACTAACAAAACCAAGGTAGACGGCGGGGCGGCTCAGGTCTGGTGTCCGCGCGGGAGCCCCTTCGAACCCAGACAAAAGGAGAAACTTGAGAGAACGAAAGGACAACAGAGATTCCTCCTTCCTCCACGAAGACCGTGGAGTTGCGTGCGCCTGATTCTCGGGGCTGTGCCTCTGCCGCCCTCTTTTCACACACACACACACATATATACATATCACAAGATTTCAGGACACAGGAAGAATAAACGGTTCGTTTTGTTGGGGGGGGCGGGGGAGAATGATTTATATATAAAGTTCGTGCTGCCGCGCAACAGAGAAAAAAGAGCCAGGGACAAAGGTAATGGGGAAAAAAAAATACCGGACTGCTACTTAACTACCCCCACACTCCCTTTGTCGAACGCGTTTCTCGAGTTTTTTTGCGGGCTTTCCTTGCCCCATGTACGAGCTCCGTCCAGGTACGGTGCGGTGCGGTGCGCCTGGTTGGGTGTGTCTGTCTGCTCCTGAGTGGTGCCATGGTGCCTCATTTGGTTTGCGTGTGGGAGAGATGTGGGCGTTATTCCACGACGGGGAGAAAGGGGAAAAGGGGAAACAAGCTCAGGTTTTCCTCTTTTTCGTGCTCCGTACATCTCCGAATACCTGGCACGCCACACAACAAGTTGCTTCCAGCAACAGACTGAAAACCGTTTATATCCACCACTAGGCTTCGACCCCATGGTGCCCCCCCCCCGGGGACGGAGAAAGGGAAAGGGAAAGGGAAAGGGAAAGAGAAAAGAGGACATGGAAGTAGAGATAAAGGAGGGGAAGAGAGCCATCGCAAACAGGTACTGCGGATACTACGCCGAAAAGAAAAGTGAGGTTCCTTGCTGCATTGAACTTGTACATGCCACCTGTGTGTATGCACAGCAGGGCCAAGTTGCGCTCAATGACACATAATCACCACTCGCTCGGGCTGGGGAGAGTTTTGAGTCATTCGCGGACCGTATATCAGCCGTAGGGATTCACCCTCCGAGTGCAAAAGCAGACGCTACGGGATCTGACCGTGGTAACTTGCAAGGGGGAGAGAGAATGTGCTCGGGTCCTGCGCGAGCTTGCCCATACTATTTGGACTGTGAATGATTTTATATATTGGGGTCGGGGTTTGGGGAAGGGGGGGGGGGGGGGAGGGTAAAAGCCTTCCTTGAGATTGTTGTCGGGGCGGAAGGACCCTGAGTGGTTGATGAGTCCCCTCGGGCTTTCACCCCGGTTAGACGAGGGCATGGTACAGTCAAGTATACGTGCCGAGGACGACTGTGACCAAACAGGTTCTCATGCGTATATATGTTATATACATATCGACTCACAAAACCCTTCGAGTTGAGATGAGCAGAGAACAGGAGAGAGCGAAAGCCTGGTGGGAAGGGGGTTGAGTTTACAGCATGATTTTCACCCACCAATTCGCAGTCCTAAGCAATCACACGTTGCGAGGACAATATTTGGGCTTGATCTAACCATAATCTTGCGTTATCTGTCCCACATATTTCTTTTCATCGTTTGGGAGGGAAGTGGTTTTTGGAGTGACTTTATTAGATTTAGCAGCATCCGTTACGGGTGGTTGGACGATGGAGAAACTTACGTTGATGAGAATAAGTTAATGGCGACATCTGCATGTTTTGCCGGGAGCGTTGAGATTATTTGGCGGGCAAACGAAGAAACGACTGCATTGCATTTTCTTTCTTGTGTTAGTTAGATTTTGGCAGTCATTTAAGAAGAGTCATCAATACATGTTCAATTTGGAACATCATCTGGCGAAGGAGTGTGAAACAGAATAGGTATTCAACAATCTGGGGTTTAACGAAACTCAGAGGTAGCATTTCAAAGAAATATCCGCGCTTATTCCAAATCCTTCTCCTTCTCGTCGGAAGCATCATTGGCGATGACATGCTGCGAGCTATCGCTTAGCATGGCCGTCAGACCGATCTCCGCGTTGATCTCTGCCATGCGCTCCGTGTCGGCCTGCGCCGTACCCTCGGATCCGAAAATGATGTCCTGTATTTTTGTTTCTTCGTGTAAGTCGGGCGGATGGCTTTGACATGAGAGTATCAGGGAAGTTTTGTTCTTACCATTTCTTCGAGCGAGAGGCGTTTGGTCTCCGGAACAAAGAACCAGATAAAGGCCGCACCGAGACTGGTCAGCAGGCCAAAGATAATGTAGGTCCCATACGGGATGCCTTCGAGCATTATGGGCGTGAGCTGCCCGACAGCGAAATTATTCCTATTCCCAATTGACATTAACAAACTTCGCTCTGCACTTCCTACTCCGCCGCGAAGGAAAGTTTGATTATTGTGGGAGATGAGGTGCAATGCGTAAAACTTACATCCAGTTGCTCGACGCACCAAGACTCACACCATATGGTCTCGTGGAAATAGGCCAGACCTCGGCAATGAGGATCCAGCTACAAGGGCCCCAGCTGTACCCGAAGTGCACCACGAAGAGCCAGACCATGACGACAGCGGCCCAGCCTGAGGCCTGGTGGCTGTCAAATTGGTCGATGTTGCGAGCGAGGATGACAGCGATAATGAAGTGGCAGAGAGCCATGCCGATGGCACCCACGGCAAGCACGGGCTTGCGGCCGAGGCGGTCGATCCAAAGGACGGCTGGGACCGTAGCGATGAACATCACTATGCCGACGACGCCCGTGGCCAAGAGGCTGGTTGTGTTTTCGCTGAGGCCGAGTTGCTCGAAAATGGCGGGGGCATAGTACAGGACCTGTTTTTGATTAGCATTATCAACGGAAAATAGGCTTAAGAAGGAAGAGAGGGGTCTACTTACTGCGTTGATGCCGGTCCACTACATTCAACCTCAGAGGTAAACATTTTATCTTTTTATATCATACATACAATGGTGAGACATACCTGTTGAAAAAACATCTATCTCATGTTAGCATTTATCTGATCAGATTTCCCAAAAGCAAAGGCTGGTAGAATGAAAGGGGTATTCTTACAGTGACAGTGGCAACAATGACCCTCTTAAACATGGCCTTTGTCTGAAAGAGGGCTTTGATGGCGACAAACTGCAGCCTGAGCGTGTTGCCGGCTGTCTGCTCCCTCAGGTGGGGGAAATGCTCCCCCACGCTCCTCTTCTCAAATAACGACTGGGCCTTGATCTCAAGGAACTCGAGAGTTATGAGCTCGTGGGCCGGGTCGAGCTCGCGGAGGGAGGCCAGCACGCGTCGGGCCTCATCCTCGCGGTCGTGGTGCACGAGCCAGCGCGGGGAAAAGGGCATCCAGAGCATGCCCACGAAGAGGATGGCAGCGGGGACGAGCTGGAGACATATGGGGACGAGCCAGGCCGCATCAGACTGGGTGTCTTCTGTGGTTCCGCCGATGTAGTTGCATCCGCTGAAGTTCATCAGTACAGATCAGTAATGAGCGTATGGAAAAGATGGGGGAAAAGGGGTGCCAGTTTATTAGAAAAGGATGAAAAGGGGCTTACTAGTCTATCCAGAAGCTGACCATGATACCAAAGGTAATAGCGAGCTGCTGCATGGCCACGAGGGCGCCTCGGACCTCAGGTGGCGCGCACTCGGATACGTAGAGGGGGACAATCATGCTGAGACCGCCGACGCCGATGCCCCTGTTATTACACCCGTCGCCCTACCGCGTTAGAATAAAAAAAGTTTATAATAGAGGGTATGGGGCCGGCTTTTCTCTTGGTGGAAGAACGTACGTTACGAATCGTCCGGCGAGGATGGGATCGACGCCACCTGCAATGGAAGTGGCCTGGATCACGACGCCGAGAATAAAGATACTTTCCCTACTGTTAGTTTGAACTATTATCTTGCTTTTAAGTTTCTCCTCCTGCGTGCATGTGTTTGCTCACCCGGTGACAATCAGGATACCGTATTTCCGCGAAAATATCTCGGCAATGGCGCCTGAGAGGACGGCGCCGACCCAGGCTCCGAGTTCCAGAATGGCCGTGAGCCAGCCTTTGAGGCTGGGCTTCTCAATGTACCCGTCCGTATCTGGCCCCGGTTATCAGCACCGCCATATTTCTTCCCTTGAATTTTTTTTCGAGAAGAGAGACTCACGCTTGCCGAATGCCGGCATGGCAAGAATACCAGAAAACATTCCCTATTCAACCTTGTCAGAACCTCCGTACCACAACTCCATAAATACCTGCGGCGACGCAGGCAGGGTAGGATATGGGGAGCAATAAGGTATACCTGATTATACCCGTACAAAACGCCGCCGATGCAAGCAAACGCTGCTATGCGAAAGATCTTGAAGTTGGACAGGACGGCGCGGGCGCCGCTCTTGCCCATGAGGGCCTGGCGCCGCTCAAGGGCGGCATCGTACGTCGCGATGTTGCCAGTTTCCACGCCCATTTTTATTCTCCTTTGCCTCTCTCTCTTGTTCAATTAAAAGGAAAAGAAGAAGGTGCCAATTGAAAAGAAGGGCAACGTCGTGTGGCAGAGCTTTAAGCGTGCGTCGATGTTATACATGGTGGAAATCCTGGTGGTTTTATACGGCTTGATTCGGCCCTTTATGCTGATCTCGCTTTTCCCCCTGCTAGAGATTCAATAATATTCCATCTCCCATGCACTTTGCTTCGACAAGTACACGTTTTTTTCCTGCTTTGGTGGTCAGACCACAAGGGTCTATCCATGAGCGTGCGTCTGTACGTGCATATACAGCCGGCATATGGTATGATCTGGGGTAAGCTATTTAGGCTAAATGCGACAATGTGGGTTGGCCTTCCTGGGCGAATCGGGTAATGTGCAAGGATGGAATGAGTGGATATTTTCTTTTCTTTTCAGGGGTCTGGTTTGGATTGAACCCCTCTTCTCCGCACGATGGACTTGGGCGTCTTGGAGTTTTTCTTTTCCCTGTGTGTATGTGTTGTTGGAGTAGGATAACTGAGTGGTATTCCGAAGCTGTGATGGAATACGGGGGTGAAGAAGGACAGTGACTCGAATAGAGGGCGCCGCAGTGCATGGTTTGCATCTAATGCATAGTTTGATTTACCAAAGGGTTGCCATGTGTGTTTTCGGTGTACGTGCTCCTCTCGAGGTTGCCTTCGTTGACCACAAGTGCTGCTGTGGCTAGTTACTAGGGAAGTATACGTACTGCTGCAGGCTGCCTTCATCGGCTGAGAGCAATGCTGCGGCTCCTACCTTGTCCACCAGCACGACTGCTCCTTCCTTGACCCTTAAAGCTGCCGTTCTTTCCTTCGATTATACTTGAGGAAGCAACACATCGGGGGACACCTGCCTTGAGCTTTCCGTCTTCGGCTTGTGCGTGAGCCTCTCCTGCCCGTATTCACTCATATTGTCTCTTCTTGCTTTCTTAGGGCAGGAACCACATGTGTCGTATCATCCGTGTTTGAGAAAACTCAACTTTCTTTTATCATTTGCTACATAAAAATCATCACTGTAAATCATAACTGGGTTAACTCATCATGTTTATTGATCTCAAATATCGTCATCATCTCCCACCTGTCAAATAATCAAATAACAACTTTCTTTGCCAATAACCTATGTTCTCAACGCAAACATCTATGGTCCATGAATAAGATCCAATGACACCCCCAGGCATAAGACCAAACAAAAGGCATGTCCGAAAACCCAAATCAATCAGCCATTTGTGTTCATAAATGTACCCAAAACACACCACTTAGGTTAGTTGTCAACCAAACAAATCAAGACTTCCTAAAAGATACAAAGAGGCAATATTCTGTCGTGTGTATGCAGACTCTGCCGTGAGGGAGGGGAAGCTTAGAACATATTGCGTTCATCCCAGCCCTCCCGCATGGCGCGGCGGCGAATCACCATTTTCCGCAGACGTCGCTGGTTACCAGTGGCTCGAACGGAGCCCTCGCCCTGGCGCTGGCGATCCCTCTCCTCGGCCTCGCGCATAAGGGGAGTTCCACGTACGGGCCCGTCGCGCACGGGATGTTGAATGTCTAGAAAGTCCCGGAGACCCCTGACGGCGCGGTCGACGGCGACAGCGTCATCGCGAAGACGTATATCCATCTTCTGATAGACTGCAAATGATGCATTAGCACGGTTGACTACACGGCTGATGGCTCGGTTCAGACGCACATTGCGGGCTATATCCTCTAGCAGGCCCAGCACCTCCTCGACCATTTTGCCCATCTCGCGACGCTCTCGGCCGATTGGGCACACGCTACCGTCGTTGAAGTTCCGAATGGGGTCGCGGCCAAGTTCGGTGCGTGCGCCGCGCATGGCATCTGCAAACTGCAACTGGAGAGACCTGCCCAGGAACCAAGCAGGGCTGTACAATTGGGCCATCTCCAAAATATGATCAAAGTACCAACCGTGCTTTGATGTTCCGGTTTCAACTTGGTCCTTGATACGTTGGTAAAGAAACATGCGGGGTATGAAATTCTTTGGGTGATTGCCAAGAACCATGTTAAGGGACGCCCATGAAACCGCGCTCTCAAGTAGCTCAAAACGCTTTGGAGTGGCATGATGTTTGTGGCTTTTCATCTCGGTCATGAGCATTTTGTGAGCCATACGTACCGCCGTCGTAGCATCCCTCACCATGGCTCCGGCTGCCATGTCCCGCATGCTCAAGACGCTGCCGTCGGGTCTGCACCGCCTCATGTCTAGAGACGCGAGCACAAACATCTCGTGGTGGTATGAGCGAGCCTTTAAAGGCAGCGCTGGCAGCCGAAACCATCGCTGTTCTTGATCATAAGGTATGAGCGACTTGGAAATGGGCGTCTTGGCGAATCGCTCCGGCTTCTTACCGGGCCTGTCCGCGATGGGCAGACGGCTCTCGTGCGCGTTGTAAAGGACGCAGTGGCAGGTCCTCCAAGTCTTACCACAGAGATAGCAAAATTCGGCCCCGCAGCGGCAGGTGAGGTGGTTGCAGCCGTCGATGATGGTGACCATGGCCGAGCACCGGGGGCAGTTTACGACGCCGTCGCGCTCCATGTCGGCCCAGTCGTCGTGATCAGACACCTCGTAAACGCAGGTGCCCTCGTGGGCGTTGCCCCTGCATTTAGGGCAGGTGCCTTGGTAGCAGACGGGGCAGATGGAGGCGATGATGTCGCCCTTGGTTTTGTTCTTGTCGATGCTCTTGGACAGAACCAGCTGGCACCGATCGTTACTAGCGTGGGATTCGATGGTAATATATGCGTCACAGCGGGCGTCGGCGCAGTACACGCGCTCGGTTGGTTTCTTGGACTCGTGCCACTCGATCCGGCGCTGGTTGTATAAGCGGGTGAGGTAGGGACGATGCGCCTCGGGGATGAAGGAGTCATGCACTATGAAGCCCGCAATAGTCAGGGGGTAGTGCTGCTGCTCGCGGAGGCTGAGTCGGAGACCCGCGCGGAAGCACTCACGGCACGAGCTGATGGTGTCGCTTAATTCGAAGTGAGCCTCGCCCAAGCAAATAATGCACTCCTTGTCCTCTTCGTCTAGGGTGGGCCCGTCGTCAGGGGTGATGCCCTCGATAAAAATGTCGCCACTGAGGAGGAGGGTGATCTGGTCTGGCCGGAACCAGGCGATGAAGTCGAGGGCCTGGTTGTCCTCGAAGTCGTGAATGACCCGGATGAGTTGGGCCAGCTCCTGCTCAGGAGTGAGCTGCTGACTCTCGATCTTTTCGATCCAAGATGACGACTCTGTGCGGAGCAACATGGCGGCAATGGCTGGTTCGCTCAAATGGCGGACTTCCTCGGGATGGAGGTCGAATACTCCCGCGACGAGGAGCTTGACGAAGTACTGGTTTTGTACCCGGGCGATGGGCGGATGGGGGGCCATAGGGAGCATCCCATGGATGTGGCTGTGTAGGCCCGACATCTTCGTCGGCGCCTCACAGTTGCTGTCTGGGTAGTTCAGAAGGGAAGTAAAAAGATAATAATGTATGAGTGAGTGCGTATGAGTTTTGTGATGTGTCTGGTTTGTCTGAAGGACAGGGAAGTGGAGTCTTGTGGCTACATGATGGATTCTTTTTACCAGAGAGACGTTGATTCCAGATTCAGAACCTGTCTGAATGTCCTTCGGGCGAGTTGTTCGAAGAGAACGAACAGTAAGTGTGCCGAGGGAGTGCACAGCTGGTTCTATATCTGTTCATGCCAGGGGTATGGCTTCGCGCACATCGGCGAGTGAATGTGCCTTTGAAGTACGTGACGATGTTTTTCTTTTTTGGTGAGAACAGTGCTACTCAAAACCATACATCTACGGATACCACAGTGAAGTATGCCTACACAGGGAATTTTATGTGCTAGGGGCCGTGGGGGAAAGAAAGACTGTACGGGCGTACGATATATCATGTATTGCATATATCGAAATGCGCAGCGAACAGTGGGTTTAGAACGAGGGCTTTTCTTTATTGGTGGCTCGAAGTGTAGTGATCGACGAGTTCGTGTTTACATTCTACATGTATTTTTACTTGGCCGGGCACGTTGCTGTTTTTGCTATGGATATATGTATTTTTTACACACTTTAGAGCTCTATACGTGTATAGAATGTATTAGACAGATCTTGATAGAGCAAACTAGAGTATACATAAAATGAGACTCTACTATCCATCGACACGTACACAATAAAAACTGGGTGCTATTCAAGGACGTTTTATTTTATTTTTTACAATACCGTCCCAAGTCAAGGATCATCGAGATCAGCCAGTGGTCTATCATAGTGTCGTATTGGAAATCCCGTATTCTCAAATAGAAAATCAATGATATTACTTCATAGATTAGCCCGTCACCAACTAAAAGCTTCATCCATGAAGACGACGTCCCTCGCCCCCCTCGTCCCCGACAGCTGCCCAACCAGCCTCCGCACGTCGTCCGCCATGCCGGGCGGCCCGCACACCACCACCCCCACGGCGCCCGCGTCGCGCCCGTCCATGATCTCCTCGCCCAGGATCGCCTGCAGGTCCAGCCTCTCCCCCACGCTGACCCGCACGTCGACGCCGGACCGCCCGATCTCGCCCGCGACGGCCGCGACGACGTCGTTCCCCCGCACGCCCCAGTGCACGCGCGCCCTGGCGCCGCCGAAGGACTTGGCCAGGGCCAGCACGGCCGTGATTCCCACGCCGCCGGCGACGCAGACGAGCGACGAGCAGCGACCGAGTTTGCGTCTGCCGGCGGGGTCGGCGTGGTACGACGACTCGGCGAGGACCTTGACCCGCAGCCTGCCGTTGTTCGCGCGCGCTCGGTCCAGCAGGGTCTTTGTGCTGCCCTTTTGCGGGCGCACGAGGAAGGTGGCCGTGGGCCCGACGGAGGGGGAGGGCTTGGCCGAGCGCCGCGGCGACGCGTCGGCTCCCACGGAATCGCCGCTGCTGGCTCGGCGGACGATGGCGGCGGGGTTACCAGACGACGGTTTCTTCTCCTCGTCGTTGGACGTAGCAGCCGCGGAGGACACCGCCGGTTCCTCTTCCTCTTCTTTTTCCTCCTCATCGGCGACGGCAAAGGTCGAGAGCACGGAAAAGGGGTGGCACTCCCAGAACCGCCAGCCCAGCGTCGGGAAGTAGAGGTACACGTGACCCTCGGCGACGACGCCCTCGACGTCGATCCTCAGCAAATCCGTCCCCGGATCCGGCACCGTCACCTCGGCCGTCCTGACCCCGTTCGCGACGACGCGGAGGACCCTGACGGCGCGGTCGAAGAACCACAGCCCGCCCGCGAGGTAGATCCACATCTCGTAGCCCCAGTTGTACTCGTACAAGTAATAGATGTGCAGGAAGGCGGCGACGAGGACCAGCGCGGCGAGGACCTGGTGCGTCGCCAGGAACAGCTCGTACATCTTCTGCCTCACGGGCAGGACGCTGAGCGGCCAGAGCAGGCATGTGCACAGGGTGGCGACGATGCCCCAATACCAGTACGGCAGGCTGCTCTCGGCGATGAGGTCGTACCAGCGGCGGTACAGGTGCAGCAGCAGCGCGGAGTGCAGGCAGGTCTGGAAGACGCAGGCGTAGGCGATCCAGCGGTGCAGCAGGAGGAAGGTGGCGCGGGACCAGCCCGTCAGCCAGGCCAGGAGGTTGTTGCGCGAGCTGGAGAGGAAGAGGGAGACGTAGAGGGCGAAGGCGAGGACGCCGGCGCGGTCGCCGACCTGGAGGACGCGCTGCATGTGGTGGCTCTCCATCCGCGAGCTGGGCTGCAGGGTGCGGAGCGGGGCGAGGAGGAGGACGAGGTTGGCGAGGACGATGTAGGCGATGTAAAGGGACTGGCCGCGCGTGGGCATGACGCCGAGGTTTCCGGCCACGGGCTGGCGGTGCCGGCGGCCCAGGAGGGGGGCGTCGAGGAAGGCGTCGATGCGGCCGGTGTGGCGGGCGTAGCCGGGGAGGAAGCGGAAGAGGGAGACGACGATGGGTATGCCCACGGAAGTGCATGCGAGGATGATGCTTTTTTTTGGGGGGGGGGGGACGGGAAGGGTTATACGTAGTTAGCCGGATGCCCGTTTTTTGAAAATGTTTTGCTCATAGACAACTGCTTTTTTTTCTTTTTCTCTTTCTTTTTTTTCTTTTCGCTTACCTGTTTCTTCCGTGATCGAATTCACCCCATTGGAATGACCGCTGCCAGTTATCGACGGGCAGAAAGTCTTGGTGCCGGACGCGGCTCGTCCGGTTCAGGGGCTCGCCCTCCACCACCACCGGGACATCCTCCTCGTCGACCCCGTGCACGTCGTCGTGCGCCAGCCTCAGCGCGTCCTGGTACGTGATGCTCGGTCGCAGCGCGGCAGACCAGTCGCCCACCGTGCCCGTGGCCAGGTGGCCGGCCCAGTAGTGCTCGGCGTCCTGCACGGGCACGTCGTCGATGCCGCAGTGGTCCTCGATGCAGAGGGCCATGGTGCGGAGGAAGGCGGCGTCGGTCAGGAAGCACGACGCCGGCGCCTCGGGATCCGGCGGCGCCTCGGGGTCGATGTCATGTTTGCAGCTGAGCGGGGAGGACTTGATGAAGAGGCGGCAGGAGTGGGCGCAGACGGGCTTGGAAAGAGAAAGAAAAATAAGTTAGAAAACGTTTTTAGCTGAGTTTAAGTTTGAAAGGAGGGGAGGGGAGGGAGGGGCGTACTTTGTATAAGAACTTGCCAGCTCCCAAGAGACCAGTTCCGTCTGCTGCTGCCGACGGGAAGAGGAGAGCAAAAATGGGCAGTAAAGGTAACATGATGAAATGCCTGGCTTGCCTCAGCAACCTGCCTCATGTGTAACTATTCCCAGATATGAGTATCTGGAGCCTGCACCGCGCAGTAACGGAGTGACAGAGCTCAGAACGAGGCAGTACCTAAGTAAAAATAAGCACCTCGAAAATAAGCTTAAAAAGAAAAAGGGACCAACCCGTCTTTATCGCAACATGCCATCCATCCATCGATCCAAAACAAACTCCCTCTCTCTCTCTCTCTCTATTCGTCTCCCACAACCCTTGTTGCGGACCACCGTTTAACCATCCTACCGGCCCGAGTAGCCCCACGAGGAAAGAAAAGGTTAAAAAGAGGGAAAACCCGCTCACATCTTGCTCTCCTTTGAGGTGGCACCTGGAGCGTGTGGCTTTTGTCCCACAACAGCACATGTACCTGGTAGTGCAGAGCCTGCAAAAGGTAGTACCGCTTATTATCTGTACCCTTTTCGTATATAACCGCGCAGTAGTGCGAGATTCCGTGGCTTGTCAATTGCCTTATTCGTCTTCGAGGCTGCATGAAGCTATGAAAGTGTGTTGGGTCTGGAGCGGATACTTGCTCAAACCTGCGCGCTCACTCTCAGCTAATAAAGCAGCAGTACTACTGTACACCGTACTACTTAAGTAGTAGTATGTGTACTAGTACTAATTCTACGCGGAGCTACGTCTCCTTTTTCCACGACAAAAATACACCCATACTTCACTGAGAAAAAAAGAAAAAAGAACAAGGTTGAAAGCAGAGTTTAATTGGTAGCAATTGAAGCGTAATGCCTGAGTATTGTATTTGTTCGATAAAGCTCAAATTCATGAATCATGAATGCCGTGTGTTGGGTCGAGCGTATCGCCAAGTTATGGCGATTGGTACCACAGAAGCAGGACATCTTGGTGTTTTTTAAGGGGAAAAAAAGCAAAAAGCAAAAGAAAATAAATCTTGCCCTTGCCCTCCCCCAGATTTTCTATTTGTCCTCGTCTCTGTTGCTCCTAGAATTCCCACCTCTCATAAGGAGGCTCGAACCCGACTTCAGTCCCATTCCTGACGACGTATCGCTGACGGGCATATTCGTTCAGCTGGGCCTCGGACAGGTCAATCAGCTCCTTCAAGTCCAGATCTATACTCCGCAGGCTGTCAGTATCTGCAAACGACACGTCTATCCTCTCACTCTCTCTCTTTCTTTCTTTCTCTCCCTTACTCTCTCTCCGTAGCAAAAGCTACTCGAGGAGAGAAGAAATTGAATGAACAAAGGGAAAGGAAAATGAAAAAAAAGGAAAATAAGTAGAAAGGGGGAGAGGGGGGAGGGAGGTGAAAACTTGCCTGGATCAGGATTTTGACCAGGTCCGGGCTGCACCCACACCCGGCAAAGTTGGCAGTACCCGGACGGCCGGGTCGCCGGGCAAAAGTCGAGCCCCTCGCAGGCGCTCGTCTCCGGGGCCCAGCAGAAGTAGGAGATGGGCGTGTGCATGGACAAGTGGGGCAGGGTCGGGTTCGCCATGGCCGCCGGCCTGCACCTCCTGATCAGGATCTGCTAGATCTTGTTGCAGGTCACGCAGCACTGCTGCGCGATGATGCACATGGCGGCTGGGTGGTCGGGAGGGTGGGCGAGAAGGGAGCGGGATGCTAGGTTTGTCTTGGGACGTGGGTTTTTTTTGGCTGACAGATGCGCGTGAGTCAAAGTTAGTGCTTGCTCCGGTAGACAGGAGGTTATATCCTTGCTCTCATGCCTCTACTTACTGTCTTCGGGCACTGCTCTTTCAGCTCAGGAAGGCTTTGGTCATGGTCGTGATGTGAGGCTTTGTTCAAGAAAGGGTGTGGTGATACGCACTTCTAGATTTCCGATCACGAATGCTCTCGGAAAGGTGGAAAAAGGAAGAGCATTTTTTAAAAAAGTGAAATGATGTGGGCTAGTGCTATTATGTCAAAAACTGGTGGCGAGTGTCTTCTCTGCTGCCTTACGCTACGGCGAGGTGCTCGCAGCCACTGCGGTAGGTCATCAGGCTGGAACCAATTCCACAACTCCTCGCTACATCAGACCAGCCGTAGTACGTAGAAAGCATTTATAGAACAATAAATCTTGTATAAGAAAGGTTTCTATGGTTATATTGAGAAAAAGGTGAGCTTGAGTATCACCTGACCCCTTGCCTCCCCTTCTTTTAGCTATAGATATCGGACCAGCCTCATACCACATGCATATCAGACAATTTGCTTCAGCTAGCCTCCTGAAGGCCCTGCAAGGAACCTGAACAATGGTTATCAATCCATTTACGGCACATTAAGGAGCTAACTGGGAAGGGAGAAGTGGCAAGAGATCACGAGGCGGTATGCCGACAGGTGCTGCACACCCGCCTCTCGTATAGTTATAAAATTATTTCTAGTAAATATACTTGGGTAGGAACCTCCATGTAAACTGAGCATTGGGTCGTGGAGCTATTATTTCAACGTGGAAAATGTATAGGTGTTGGAGAGAGATGAGCAAGGGAGTACTCCACGTATGTAGGCGAAATCTTGCACTGAGAAGACCCCCGTCTTCCAATATTGAATCCGAGAATCACCAGCCCTCCACACGAAAATCATCCATACAGAATTATATAACTCTTCGATCATCGATTATCGCCCTTTTAGCAACGCAGTTTAGTCACGTTCTCAGGGTCAGCCCTATGAAGCAAAACAAGTATCAGCCATCAAAAGCCCCATCAGTAGCCACAACGGCAGCACTCACCGGGCCACCAGCCGGGCGGCTAGTACCATAAGCATTGTTTCAGAAGACTACTTCCGCATGTCTGTGCAGTTGGAGTTTGTCGTTGTCGGTCGGGATGGTAATAGTTGGCGGTACGAGGTGTTGCTTGACCCGGGCGTTGTACATACGCTCCGCAGGTTCATCAGGGCACGATCGAGATAGACTATCCAGGGATTATGAGATAGTGATAAGAAACTTGCGTTGGGTGTTTGTCGAGTGCTCCAAATGCCAAAGCTTGCCGTGGCCGTCAAGAATGTGGGAGAATCCGGCTTGTCCCTCGCTGATGATGTACAAGTTCCAACTAAGAAGCAAAAACTTGTTTGCAAGAGTAGATGTCGCTTTTGTGAGGGACGGGCGATGTGTGTTTGGTGCCAGTGGGGTAGGTAAACGCCGCAAGGAGGCCCCTTGATCTTGTCACGCACCACCGATGCCGTAATCTTCCGATTTCCATCTAAAATATTAAAAGCCCGCCTCTGGTTACCATCATACGACATCAGCATTGAGGCTTGCAATACAATTTAATACGATGTCTGGAAAGCTTGAGTGTATCTTGAGGCATCTATCGCACCGCAATCCTGCGCCACCTGATACGCCAAGGGAGGCCCGCAACAGTCGTCAAAGAAAACCTCACAGCTAGGAGAACCAGGTGCCCAAAGATTTTGTTCTTCCCCCTCCATGTCCCTGAGCTAGTCTCGAGAGTTGGCGGATGCTTATCGATTTCGTTGCTCAACAGTCGTCATCCAGCGAAAACTTATCCGCCGAGCCTAGAGCTTCATGTGGCGTATCTTCTCGATACGGCCATCCCATGACGTTCTGGGTTTGGTTGCTCTATGGATTCTCTGATGCGTCTCAGGTTAGTATGGACTAATGTACTTCTCTTGTCGGAATTCCTTCTGCAGTGCTGACCTCTCACCATCAAGGCCGAACGACTATGCAAATCCTCCCAGTCACGATAAGCGTCAGATGGATTAGATGCTGTCATTACACATAGCTTATATTGCTAACTCATAACCGAAAATAACTTCGCATTTATGGAAAGAAATAACCCAACCTGGCCTCTCCCTTGACAGCTACCATGCCATGGAGACAGTCCAAGATCGAAGGCTCAAGGTAGCTGATGCGACGGCTACTAGAATACCCTCTATATCCACCGCGCCATAAACCATATTCATGCCATTGCGCCTCCATTTTCACATACGCTGGGTGGTGCACAGGTGCCCAATGGTCATTAGAAGAGAGTATACCGCTCGGGATTCGGACAGAGGCAGCACAGAGGGGAGTCTCGACGAGTGGAAAAACATACGGCCGCACATACAAAACGAATACGGGGTTTGCCGATATATGGTAATTAAGTGAAGAGCCGAAGTTGATTCCATCTCAGTTTATGCCTTCTCCTTGAGGCTGGCTCCAGAAATACTACTACTTATGAGGTAAGGAGGCAAGCCCTATACGTCCTTCCAACGTCCGCCTATATTAGGTAATGGATCAGGCCTGGAGCTTCCTCTCTGAGCGAAACTTGTCATCTTCTGCTCATCGTGGACCGTTCCTTCCATCTTCAATCACCTTACCGCCTCTCGCTTGTTTTAGCCAGTGTGTGCGTATTAGGAAGGGGCGAGTCTGTTGAACCGGAAACTGCTGATTTCTGGCACGCCGACAGCCGACTATTCCCGGTGACTGCCTGCTACTGGGTGCTCTCGTGTGATGAAAATAATTTATGACATCACGATTAACAAAGCGACACTGGTAGATGTCTTAGTATTCAATAATGCTTCGACTGCTTTACCATGCAAGCTATGTTTACATAGCTACGTAGGCGAGAGTTTCCTACATCTCCGACATTCATGTACACTTCGCTTTACGCCTCAACGGACACCATTGGCAAACACACGTGCTGTCGTTTAATAGTTACCAGAGGCTTTTGTAGGTTTGGGTTTCTTGGCGTAAAGCTGGCCAATCATCGGTTGCCATTAGAACGGCACAGCTCTAGTGCTCTCGGATACAGGTTGCATCATCTCCATGGATGTGATAGTAGATGGCACACGCCAACTAATACTGGGGAAGCGCAACTGCTGGGGGTCTATCTCTCCGACTATCGGATTTTACTGGCGCAACATACGCCACCTCTAAATCAATACATACGTCTGCGCACGGTTGAGCGTCAATTACCCTTCGCCCCATCACGAGAAGCATCCTTGATACGCACATGTCTCAAACCACTATAAACGCTACAGCCAATGTCTTTTGGCGTCGAGCCACCGGGGTCCTGTCAAAATTTGAATATATAAAAGACATGGCCACTCCCTGATGGTGATTTCGGATTTCCGTCCATTCGACAAGTCCAGCAAAGCCATACATCACAGTACAAAAATCGCCATTTTCCTTGACTAGTTTCGAAACCAGATATGCGTTACATAAAGGCAGTGCAATCGCTTACCACCATGTCGGTCCTAGCTGCCGCGAAAGGGTTCACGGAGCGCCCGCAAGCACTCGTCTATCGAGGCGATGCTGCGTGTCCAGGATGCCCAGAAGCGGTAGCTCACCTGCTAGAGACCTCACCGTATCATTTCAACGTGGCCTTTTGCGGCCCAGCGGAGGCTTTAGATATAACCCCCGAGACCTTGGCGCAGGTATCTGTGTATGCATACCCCGGCGGTCCAGGTACGTCACTAAACAACCTTCTGATCTATGCGAGGGACTGTTTAGTTTTAATAACCCGATCGAATCCCGTTTCTGACCTTTCCGTCAGATCTTGACGACTCGTGGAATGACATTGAAAAGCACGCAAAGGCCATTCAAGACTATGTCCGCAATGGTGGCCGTTATATGGGTTTCTGCTTAGGTGCCTACCTCGCAGGCCATTCGCCCGGGCTTGGGCTGCTCCCGGAAGAGATCGACGTCGACTCTGAGTGTGAGCAAGACAGGGCACAGGTTAGCAACGCTGACGATACGGTGATCCAAGTGGATTGGAGATTTGGAAACGGTACGGTTCAGGCAGGCCGATGGCTCTACTTCCAGGAAGGGGCAGTTATGCAAGGCTTCAAGGAGGATGATCCCAGGGTGGTGGCCAAGTACTCAGCTAATGGCGATGTCGCTGCTTCTGTGACATCCTATGGCCGAGGGTACGTCGGCCTGAGCGGACCGCATCCCGAAGCCAACAGAGATTGGTGTAAGTCTCTCACAACGCTGCTGCCTTCCATTTTATCTTATTCCTTTTTTTCTGGTTACCTAATATCAATCACAGATGACGATGCGGGCGTAGAGAACCCCGAAGGAATCAAGTTTGATATTGGGTATGACTTTGTCGAGGCGGTCATGAAAGGGAGTAGCCGCGGTCAGTGTTGGCAGGGATAGACAACTCGTCTTAAGCAAGTCAGGCCATTGTGTTGAGTGCAAGAGCCTTCGCTCCTCCAGAGATCTGACGATATCTACTAGCCTTAACAGGAAAGAGCCGACATGTTATAGGACTTCAGACTCATCGGTGATTCGTTTTCCATCTCTCTCGGGCGAGTTCCGTGGTGTTTTAATCACCACTGTATGCACGCAGGCTCATTTCTCGCCTACAACATGTCGATGCCTTTCTCAACTTTGATTGTGATTACGACGCACGTAACAATCCTATAGTTGATGAGAAGTCGGGGTACCCTCCCTGCGCGTATAGACAACCAATCAGGTCGACCTTAAGCTTATAGCATTTGTTACTAGTTGCAAATCCTGGGCCAGCGCTAATACTCAACGGGTTAGAACATGAGTCAAAACGGCCAATCCACATATTTTCGGCAGCAAGCGAGACGACAGCAATGCAGGGGACAGTGGGCAGTGGGCAGTGGGCAGGGGGGTTGATGTCTTCAGCCCTGTATACAGTACTATCCGACATCTCTTTAAGCTCGATGATGGCCTCCTTTCCTTTCACCAGTTAACCATGGAGTCCAATGCAAGAGACACAGATACAATGGCAAAAGGAGCGAAACAGGGCGAAAGACAAAGGACCTTCTCGCACAAGGTTCGCACTGGCTGCGTCACTTGGTACAAATCCCCCAGGTCAAATAGGTAAGGCAGCGATGGCTAATACTTCGACAGCAAAAAGAGGCGTAAGAAGTGCGACGAAGAGAAGCCAACATGCCGCAGGTGCAGAGACGGCGGGTATGTTTGCGATGGCTATGCCTCGATAGGAGAACCCAACAAAGGCAATTCGTCACTGCCACTGCTGGCATCCAAAGACTGGAGATATATCTCTCCCCTTCAAAGATTGCTTCTACCAGGCGATGCGCCAGAAGTGTATTACTACAGCCACTTTTTTACCAACACCGTCCATACACTGGCCATATCGCAGTGCTTGGACTCCAAATTTTGGCACAGGGCTTTCGAGGGCCCGAGCCAAGATGTACTCTGTGTTAGGCACGCCGTGATTGCTCTGGGAGTCACACATTGGTCATTCATAGCACCTGGAAGCCAGGCGCCTCATCTTGAGAAGTTTGCCGTCGGCCAGTACAACCACGCCATCTCCGAGCTCATGAAATGTACACGCGTCGCACATACGGCATCAGACCACCTGCACACGGTATTGACGTGCTGCTTCTTGTTCTTGCTCATCGAGACTCTTCGGGGAAACTATAGCGAGGCGTTCTGCCACCTCGATTCAGGCTCAAACATCATCATAGATACCCAGACCAGCGGCCAATCACCGGACCCAGTGGTGGCGGAGCTGGCAGCCATGTTTCACGCCATCAGCTCCCAAGTCTCCCTCTTCTCCGACGGCCGCATTTTTCCAGACCTGACCGGCTCTATGGCACCAATGAAAAAGTACAAAGAGCCTGCGGCAACTTTCCGGGACCTGGACGAGGCTGAGGATGTCATGAATTGCTTTGATGACCATCTCACCCACATATGCTGGGATCTGCCGCAGGACTGGGAGGATGATGATTCCGAAGTCAATAAGCAATGGAACTTATTGACAAAGCAGATAGAGGCGTGGAAACCTCACTTCAAAGGCATACTTAAAAATTTCCCAGGCGACAGGCCCAACTCACAGCAACGGAAACGAGTAGTTAACTTGAAAGTGCAGCATAAAATATGGGAGTTGTTGATAGATCAAGACCCCTGTACCGACGATGATATAGAGCAGAGGAGCGATGACCGCGAAAGGCAAAAGCTCAGCGCTGAAGAGTGCAACTCGCTACTGGATGAGATGGAATGTCTTTGGGGAAACACGGCCCAGCCGCAGTTCGGCCTCAAGGTAGATCTCATAACGGCCAACTTCCAGCTCTATGCGTACTGCCCTGATATAACAGTGCGACGGCGCATCATCTCAATCCTGCGATCTCGAAGGAGGAGGGAGATTGCATTTGACAGCCAGCAGCTGGCAGACTTTTTGGAACGAGACCTGGAACGTCGACAGGCGGGGCTGCAGAAACTAATGTGGCCGGATGTTGGGCCCTCTCCGAACGACGACACCATGCTAGTCTATAGGCCACGAAACGCGGCGAACTGATTCTTGTATTTGCAGAGCTCTAATATCCAATACCCTAGCACCTCACAGGTTCCAAATACCTCTTTGTTAGCTCTATGGCTTTGCGCTCCCCTCGATTACAATGGACGACGACCAAATATACCAGCCTACTTGATGCTTAGGGGGTAGAGGACTACGGTATGGTGACGAGGAGCGGGGAGTTGGCGTTTGTGCGTATGCATGATGCGCCGCATGAGACTATCATGAACCAGCTAGGGACGTGTCTGGATATGGTCAGGCGGTGTGCCGAGGGGGGTCTGTAGGGAACAGATTGTATATAGCGGTACCTACCTTTACCAAAATAACATCTGTCTCCATCTGCCATCTGCATTCCACGACCCGAACCTTGTAATTCGTACTCTTCTCATACAATGTATGTTCAAGAAAACATATGGTTTTGATGATGTTTCCACCCCCCGTCGAAGCTTATCTCTACGTTAGACATTCATGTTATGCGTTTGGAATTTGGCGTGATGAGGGAAGGCCCTGATGGCCGCACACACGCACATACATACACGCATATATGTAGACGAGAACCAAGCAACTGGCCGGATAGTACCAAATTCGGGCTTTCGGGCCTCGAGAGCTTGAGACAGATGTGAGATTTGATTTCTTTCTTAAACCTTTGCTCCCCGTCCTCGCCACCTCCCCCCCAAAAAAAGAGGGAAAAAAGAATGGGAAAAGAAAAAAAAACGACAAGACTTGGTTATTTCTCCCCTTACTGCGACGGCAGCTTTACGAGCTCCCTTACCCTACTACAAGACACCTACCTCGGCAAAGGGATGCTACCATCACTGCTGCCCCGCGGCGTCGGATATGTACGCCAGCTTGGCAATCTCCGCCGCGGAGACGTCGCGGCCCCTCGGACGCGCCCGGACGGACGCACCTACGGCCTTTGCCTTTTCGCGCATCGACGCGCCGCCATCATCATCATTCTTCCCGCCGCCGATGACCCGGATGATGTCCTCGGCCAGCGCCTCGGCCGTCCAGTCCGGGCTGGTGCCCTTGCAGGCCCACACGCCGACGCCCATGGTCTCGACGAGGGCGGCGAAGTTGTAGAGGTCGATCCACATGGGGAGTACGACCTGAGCGACGCCCGAGCTAGGATGTCATAGTCAGAATAATTTCATTCCAATCTTTCTTTCAGAAAGGGGAGGAGGAAGGAGAAAGAACCTACGCAATAGCCTCATGATAGCAGTTTGACCCGCCGTGGTGCACCGACGCCACGACGCGGCCCGTCTCGAGGAGCGAGAAGGGGTCGGCCTCGAGCCAGCCGGCGACCCTGACGCGGCCGGCGTCCACGTGCGGCCGGATGGGCCGCATGAAGTCGTCCGGGTAGCCGCCGCGCTTGTTGAACTTCCACAAGACTTGGACCCCGTTGTCGGTGCGCTCCATGACGCGGGCCAGGGCCGCTGCCACGATGGCGGCCCTCTCCTCCGTGTACTGACAGAAATATATGCGTCAGCCTTTTTTTTTTTCCAAAGAAGAAGAAGATGAGGGGGAGGAGGAGAAAAGACGAGATGATCTTACAACAAAGTGACTCCCGAGGTTAAACAGCACGGTCGGGGCGTTTCCCAGCCACGCCACCAGGTCAGGGTCCTGCACGGCGGCCGGCGCCGCGTCCATCAAGATCGGGCCGGCGCGGGTGACGTTGGCGGGGACGACGTCGACAGGGATGGAGGCGCCCTCGGTGTCCATGGTGATCCACGGCACGTCCGGCCGGTGGAGGCGCATGAAGTTGATGGGGTCCCGCAGGCCCCGGGCGCGCAGGGCGGCCTTCTTGGCCGAGAGCCCGGCGCCCGCGAAGGCGGCGTGGATGACGCGCAGGTTGAGGTAGATGTTCTCGGGTATCTTCCGCAGCGGGACCGGGAACTCGAAGCCGGAGGTCAACCTGTTTAGGGTGTTCGTATGTGAATGAGTGAGTGAGACCCAACCGAGAGAGAGAGAGAGGGAGAGAGTGAGAGAGGTTTGCGTTTTTTTTTTTTTTGCACTAGGGGGGATGGAGAAAAAAGGGGGACCGCTTGCATAATAAAAAACACACACAAAACTTACGCTGGATACTTCCAGAGCATGCTGCCGTACGGCTGCTCGGCCAAGAAGTTGTCGACAAGAGTGTTGGGAGTGATAAAGGCGTGCGACCAGTTCTTGTCCCTCGTAGCGTCTATGGCCGGGCGGAAGAGCGTATCGAGCACGACGACTGCGGGGTCGACGTCGTCGATCAGGGCGCCAACCTCCTCGTAGACGGCCATGTGGTCCTCGACGGACCACGGGGAAATCATCAGGGGGAAGTCCTCGGCGAAGACGTCGATGCCCGCGGAAGCCGGGGGCACAATCATCCTGTCCTGCGCCATGATGCCATCGTACCTCTTGTCCGCCATGAACGCCTCGCCGTAGGGCAGGCTCCGGAGGTCGTGGAGGATGATGTCGCGGGCGGCCGGCGTCCTCTTGCGCGAGAAGGACGAGACCCGCGCGAGCTTGCGGGCGAGCCCCGGGAAGCTGGCGTAGTGAACCTCGATGTCGGGGAAGCCTTCGAGCAGGGCCGAGGCCGTGGCCACGTGCACATTGGACAGGCCATGCTCCCTGTTGGTGACGAAGAGGACTGTCCTGTTTCTGCCCCGGATATAAGGGGGCCGAGGTTGGGCGTTGCTGGCCTGCTGACCGGAGAGCACATAGGCCAGCGAAGCGGCAAGTACAATGCCGATGAGCAGGAGCCTTGCAAACATCTTCTGGGAGTGATGAGGGGGGGGGGGGGGGGGGGGGGTTGTGTTAGGGGGTGCCGGCGACTATTCTTTGCGTCTTCACGGGTGTGCCATGTCGGTGGCAAAATAAAAACTATAAGCAGGGCCGAGTTGGCGATATGCGCGCGGTGAAGCCGCCAGCGATGATCCAAGCCATACATATCAGCGGTCTGACCCAGATAGGACATAAAGATATGTACATCGTCTAGCCAAGGCCCGTGTGCCCGCTAGCGACATATTTCTGTCCGTCATGGCAAGGATTCTACTAGCAAGACCCCGGTCCACGCTACCATTTACCCTCTCCATACTCCGTAGATAGTCAACCTTTCATCAACGGTGGTGCTAAGAAATGGCTTCTATAGCTTTACAAGTATCCAGTCTGATGTGTTTGCTTATCCATCCATCATCTTGGTAGTCCTCGGGCGTTTTGTTATACAGCGCTTTGGGCAGCATGACCTTGACACCCCAAGGTCTCATTGTTCCGTTCGTGAAATCCTCTGAAGAAGCCATTCTTCTAAACATGTCTCCAGTGCTGTAGCCCGGTTGGAAGCCCACCAGTATTGCTCACATGGAAGCAGCACACGCACCGCACGATAGAAATGATAAAGCAAAAGCAGCGCGTGTGGGTCACTCCGGTATACCAGCGACTCGTAATTACCTCGGCATAATAAGGGGAAGGTAAAGATATACCTCGCCAGCTCTGGCAGGATAGCCGTTTCCAAGCCGTGCCCTTCAACCGACTTTTTCTGTTGGTTTTCCGTCGGAAGAAACCTCAGGATATAAGACAGCTTGTCAATAGTCCCAGTATAACTGTCTAACCCTTGACCAGTGTCCGAGTGGGCGTCGTGGAAATGGTGCTTCAAGTAGCGTGAGACGGTGGAATCTTCATTTCCATTCGGATCCGGGCCTATGATATCCAGCATTTCTGAGTCAAGAGGCCGACCGCGAGAAAAGTGCTCTTGATACCCGGTATGCGTTCCATTGTTTATCCGATGTACTTTGTCAAGCAACACCTGGGGATCATGCTGCAAGTACTTCAACAACGTTGATTTTTGGGCAGACGCTTGAGGAATGCCACTGAGAAACACTTGCTTCAAGCTTGCGTTGAAGGAGAAGATGGGATCCACGGTCGGATCAAATAACACTTGTCCGTCTTCTTGAATAGTATGAAAGTCGGTCCTACTCCAAATCTCATACTGCAGCAACAAAGACGTAGCTATAAAGGCGTCGACATTGGTTGACATGAGATTGACGGAAAGCTCTTGGCAGAACTGCGAGAGGGCACAGTTCAGGTGTCCGGAAGCGAATGCTGCGTATGCTAAACTATCAGTTCGTGATATGGCCAAATGTCTTGCAGACAAGCAAAGGACGGAGTTCATTAGAAATTCATATTCGAAGCAAAGTTGGATAGTCTGCTCCCAGAAACCGCTTGGAAAGGCCAGTGTCGGCTGAGTGTGCGTTCGAAAATGGTGGAAAAGCCTGAGGTGGTGCAGGTTTATGCTGCTGCTGTCCGTGGACTTGCAATTGGCCACAAGCGGTTGAGTCGGTATTAGGGGTATGCTCTCTTTCCTCGATAGGAGTCGGCAATACTCTCCCCTTCTCATGCAATTGGCGCAAGGGTCTCCTTCGTTACACTGTACAGATGGATTAAGTATGATTATTGATGTAAAGCAGCAAGCAGCCTATAGGCGATCGTACCTTTACTCGCCGTCTCTTACAGTTCTCACATCCTCTGCCAGACTTGGTGTGAGATCGCCGGTACCTGGTGTGGCTGTCCAACAGAGCTTCTGGTACCTCGTGGAGCGTTCGACCTGTTACAGATGAAGGTCCCAAGATAAAGGTGTTGGTAAGGTCTTTGAAGGGTGAACCCCTGCTTACTGACGGCGTGTTTTTCCCGCGGCCCATGATTGTGATAATGTCCAAATATGAGTTGTGAGATATATGATACTATCTGGATCACAACATTGTGATGGATAATAGAATTTCCGCCAAATACCGCTGGGGGACCAGGAGGCATCGGCGTTTGGAAGTCGGTATCTCCGTCTCTCCGGATTTGGCACATACTACCATATGAGGATACAAGGAGTAATAGTACGGAGTATGACTGCGGAGAATAGCATGGCTGATCTACGCTAAACCAGGTATAGCGATACGAGATCAAAGGGGTTTAGGAGGGTATCCTATCAGGTTTGGGTCCCTGGATGTCCCCGATCTGGGTGTAAGTGAGTGTCGAAGAACCTCTATAAAACGAGGTATGCCACTGGCTATTCAATCAACTGTTGTATCTCACAGACTCATCAATCAAAATTAGAAGAAAGATCTTTTTGCCAACAATGACCCCTCTACCTCAAGTCATAGCCTCCAACGGCCAGATTTCCAACTCTTTTCCTGACGGGCTTGTCGCAGTCTTCGTTGGTGGGACCAGCGGCGTTGGCGAGTACACACTCAAAGCATTAGCCAAATATACCCCAAAACTTCGGGCATACCTCGTAGGCAGATCTCAAGCCTCTGCCGATACCATCATTCAAGAGTGTTTGCGAATTTGTCCTGGGGGGTCCTTTGAGTTCATACAAGCCGATATCAGTCTTCTTAAGTCTGTCGACGAGGTATGTCGGCAAATTCGGGCTAAGGAAAAGACGATCAACCTCCTTTTCCAGTCTCAAGGCAGCATGGCATTCATGAAGAGTAAGTCGCCTCAGCCCTCCTCCCCATGCAAGCGGAACGAAGTCGCCATGGCTTACACAGCGTAGGGACGTCGGAAGATTTACCAGTAAGCTTCGCTCTGGCTACGCACTCTCGGATGCGATTCATCACTGGTCTCTTGCCTCTCGTGCAGAATGCGACCGGTTTGCGCCGTGTGGTCAGCGTCTTGGCCGGGACGTTTGAGGGGCCCATCGATCTTGACAATCTTGCCTGTCTAGGGTTTCCTTTGCTGAAGCAGCGAGACCAGGTGGCTGCTATCCATACTTTGCTGCTAGAAGAGATGAAAAGGCGGGCTCCGAGTGTCAGTTTCGTGCACACTGTGCCCGGTGTGGTCAAGAGTGGCATCACACGCGATGCGACGGGCTTTGGTATGTCCGTCATCATTGCCATCTCGAATCTGATGAGCCCCCTGATATCGACCTCACCAGATGAGAGCGGCGAGAGGCATGTTTTCGCGGCAACAAATGCTATATATAGCCCGGATCATCAGCCAGATCACCGTCAAGGCGTCAGATCAGGCACCGGGGTAGAAGTGGCACGTGGCAGCAATGGCCAGGATGGCAGCGGTATATATACAGTCACTCATAAAGGAGAGTCTTCGACGGCAAAGGAACATTTACTCGACCAGTTCAGAAAAGACGGCACGGCGCAGAAAGTTTGGAACATGGTTGACCAGGATGTCCAGCGAATCACCGGGTCGAGAATGGGTGCGTAAAGTAGTAGGCCGTTGAGATGTACGATAATTGGAAGATGGCAGAAGCATTTGGGTGAATATGGAAACCATGCATGCATTCCGTACAAGAGAGGATGAGGTGTAGCAAATCGAATTGAGATGAAAGATGTTGATGGATCTAAAGTTGAACACCTATTACGGAGTTACTCCGTACTAGGATACGGTATCCCATTATCCAAACGTGATGCAATTGTTCACACAAGCAAACCTTCATGTGGCGTCTTAATCCGAGCAGACTTATCAAGCCAAGCCTCACATGACCTAGCCTGTGGCTGATTGGACGCGACCCAGTCTACGACCACCTCCGCAGCTTAGGTAAACTAGCCTTGAATGCCGACCAGCAATGCGCAGGCGCGGACAGTGAAAGCCTACTGTTCCCTAGGTAATAATAATACTAGCACGCAGCACGGAGTACTAACTCCGTACCATAACACCCCGACTCTACCGGCTATTGCTAGTAGTACGGAGTAGGGTAGTTGTTGATCATGCTTGGGCGACTTGGGTCCGAATAGAGGTGGTTTCGAAAATCACCTTTTCATCTTGCACATTTCTCCCAGTCCATTGTGTATCAACTTTTTTTTATCAACATTACGCACTTTTATCACCGAAGCGCAGTTGTTTCTTCTCTTCTTTTTTTTTTGGCAATCTATGAGGGAAGCTTATTTGACGAGCCCGCACTTTTTTTTGCTGATTGCCTCCTATTGCCTACGATAAATATTTTACACTTTTCTACAGCACCACCACTACTACTACCATAGTACACACCCGCTCCATACTTAGTAGTAGTCCGTAGTTGGGCCACTACATGGTAGTGGTTTAGTGCTTCCACTTTCTTAGCCCTTTCCATCCTTTCCTTTGTCGTCGCGCGTCACGACCAAAGCGCAAAACTCCCAACATCGTCATCAAAGCGCCGGCCGCCTCCCTCCCTCGACTGCACCGGCTCATAACCCACACGACCAGAACCTACTCTTACGCTCGACTATTTCTTACCCACACGCCCTTTCATTCTTTTCCCAACTTCTTCCGGCTCGAGTTCTGCGCACTCTTTTTTTTCGCGGCCACGTCAAAAGGGTCAGCTCATGGCCGTCCGCCTTTTCCCTCGGTATTCGTCTTGATCGAACGACGATCCATACGATCGCCCATGGTTATTACAACACTCGAGAACGATCTTTAAGGGACTTTGCGTCACGGACGTGGCTGTTGCAGCAGGCATCACGTCGCGGTGGCTATTGGGCTGCGCTGAACCTATTTCAACGAGGGCGAGGTCAGGGTCGGGGGCCGCTCAGTTATGCCGGCTGCCATCACGATGGAAAATGGTGCTCAGCAAGCCTCGCGCACCGATCATGACAGAGAAATCAAGATGAATGGCATCAACGGAACCCACGCCGACGCCTCGAGCAAGGTGACGCCGGATAGCAATGGACCAGCAAAAGACGGCCAAACAACCTTGGCACACCGTACGAGATGGAACGACTTGCCTGACGAGATTGGGCACATTACCGACAACTTCATCTCGCTGTCTAAATTTCTCACGAGGCTGTCGCAACGTTCACACAACTCACTCCAACACCAAGTGCTCGAGCTTAGCAAGATGCCACTTTCGACCAAGGACAAGGGTGACCCGGCCAGTATCAAGAAGTCCGATGGCAAAATCTTGGAAGATGAGAGCGACTCAGCCCAGGATAAAAAGGTGGTCCTGTTGAGGTGGGCGCAAGAGCTACATATGAAATGGATCAAGGCTCTCGTTATCACAGAATGGAGTCGCAAAGTCGATCAGGTCAGCAAGGTGATCGATCTCAATGCCTATCTGCACCAACAGCTGGAGCTGTATAATTCGTCATTCAACGACATGATCAATGTCAAGAGAGATTTGACGTTTGCGCGGATCCCCAGTCCTGACCTCAAGACGGCATTGCATATCCTGTCAACTGGGGAAGCCCCATGGTTGTCCGACGTGAGTAGACCTTTGAGAGAATGTGTTTAGCTTATTATCGCTTACCTGAACTTAGCAAAACTATATTGAACCACCACCGTTGACGGCAAACGAGCAGGCCAAGTGGCTCACCGATGTAGACACCTTAATATCCTTGCGGCTCAACCTCGACGACTTTGACAAGGTTCCTACAAGATTCCGAGACTACTCTATCGACTCCGGGCGCGTGACCTTCAAGGTAGAGGGAGAATTCGAGTTAGACCTCACCATCGCCGACGAGGATTTCGAGAAGCAATTCTGGTTCATCGACTTTCGGTTCGGCTTCAAGCCAGCTGCGCAAACTCTCAGTGACAACATGAGGAAATTTCTCGATCTCTACGCCAACGATGCACTTTCCAGGGGACTTGGCGACTGTTATCAGTTCTTGCACGAGTTTGTCTTGACTGCCAAGATCAACGAGCTCAGGCGTCAGGCTTTCCGATTAAGCAGAGGGGTGTGGACAGGCCAATTGATGATTGAGCCGCTCAAGAGAGCCCTGTCCATTCAGTATTGGACAGAGCGCAGCCAAGCCAGTGGTACCAAGAGCTGGGTCCTTGTAGCGGTCAATAGTGGTCATAAAAAGGGGGCAAAAGAGGATGACAAAGCCAACACAAAGAGTCACTTGTGTATCAAGTGGTACCGCGACAATAAGGAGATCACGGATGCTGTCATACCGTTTGACTCGAGCAATCTATCGACGGAACAGCTCCTGAAGACAGTAGTTGGCCGCCATGTCGAGCACCTCCTGAGAAGTATTCATGACGCGCTTAAGGAAACAGCAAGGTTTCAGAAGCGCGAGGCGGCTATGACTCTGCACATATCAGAATCAAGCCCAGAGACATCTTCTCTCAAGGTACAGGTTGGACATGCGACGTGGGTGACATTGATGGTAGAGCTCGCCACAGGGCTCTTCGCGCTGAAGCCTCATTCACGCTTCTCCGCCCCTTATGAGCATCGGCTGAACGGAGGGAATAACCCCATTGAAGATGGCGCTCGTTGCTTGGAGCAGATACGCTGTGCGATTACCGAGGATGAGATCAGTCGACAAGGAAGCCCCATGGGCTGGGTTATCAAGCCCACGCCGTTGAGCATCGAAGAGGTCAGGTTAATGCCCAAGGCACGCGATGCATCGCGTACGATCTGGTTGCGGAGGAATGGCTGGCCCAGGGCCTGGTTTGTGGCAATCTTCCTCAGCTTGCGCGGTGATGAGTGGTGGTTACTCGAAACGTAAGTGAAGCCTCGAAAACTTGGCCATGCTGCTGTTTATGCTAACGCTCAATTCCCCAGTGCTACCCCTAGGCCGCGGATGCAACGATTTCAAGCTCACCTACCACTACGTGGGGGTCATCCATTATCAACTGAATTCTGGCAGAGCTTATTCATGCTGACCACAGGCATAATGGCACAGACGGTTGATAGACGCGAACTACACACCCAGGGCATCAGGAATAAGCCCATCAAGTCCCTCAACCCTTCACCTTCGATTCAAATACGCATGCCTACTATACAAATCTCCTTGTCCTCGATATTTCCTGCCATGGTCACGGATATGCCCGAATCCCACACAGACTTTGCCATGGCCAAAACACTTGGCATCAGTGGCAAGTCAGAATTGGCGTCGATGCTGCAACCCCAATCACTTCTAGCGCTTGCATCAAAACAATCATGGGCAAACGATCTCGTCAGCATTAAATTTAAGGGTGTGCGAGCGGCATGGAAAAACGCCTCGGACACGGAAGAAGTCACTGGTGCAGAGTCGGATAGTCAGCCCCTGATGTGCGTTTCGGATGCAGTCATCATAGTCTCTAAGCCTGCCAAGCTTGCCTCGCTAAAGGGGCTCGTGGACGACGATGTTTCGTATCATCCACGAAGAGGCGAGTTCTGCGTTCGCATGAACCACGTGCTTGGGAAATCAATGCTTGACATTCTCAAATCACGCGTCAAAGCCATTGACCGATTCGTCAATTATCACGAGGCGCTGGAGAAGATGGGCGATCGCATCACCTGCAAGTCTGCGACACTACGCACCGTCGTCTGCAGCTACGGAGATGCCATCCCAACCGCAGATGCCGGTGCCAAATCACCTGAGCGACAGTGGCCCGTCACACTAGATCTCTCAAAACAGGATATTAATGTTCGCCTAGGAATGGGAAACCCGCACCTCAGGTCTCTGGATCTCATCCAACGGCTTGTCAACGTCGATGGAGGTATCAAAGCCCTCCTAACCTGGCTACCGCAATCACTGCCCCTTCTAAACACCATCGACACCATTGCGGCAGGTTGGGATGACTTGACGACCAAGGACCAAGGCCGGGTAGACTTTTGCATGCGCACTATAGATTGGATGAGCCTCCGCTACACTATACGAGCAGTCGACTCTAGGGGTAAAAAGGTGGACAAGGTTCTGAAGCTAGAGGCGCGCATCAAGATGAGGAAGAAGGAGATGTGGTGGCACATTTGGCGTGAAGGGCGTCCCACATCATCGCCGCCGGACAAATTCGACACCGCTCTGCAGCCGATTTTGAACGGCAAGGGCAACAACTGGCAAGGTCTCGCCAACAGCGCGAGTGGGTCTTTGGAAGACGGCGTTGTGCGCATGCTGCAGTCGTTGGATGACTCCGTCAAGGCCTTGGTGGGACAGATGGACGGCGACGAACCTCAGGTGAAGAAGGAGCCCCAAACGCAGGCCCAGTCTCGGTTCCAGCCCCAGCCCCAAGCCCAAGCTCCGCAACAACCTCCATCAGCGCAGGTTCAACCACAAAAACAGCTTCAGCCCGCGGCAACCATTCACCCGCAGAACAAGGGGAAGGGGGCCAACAGGGGCGGCAAGCAAGGTCAAAAGGGCAACAGACCTCAGGGGGGATCTGCCCAGACCGCAGTCGTGATTGAATAGCGAAAGGGTGAAAGGGAAGGGGATGAGGGACTTTGGAAGAGGGGGGGCCGGCGGGGGAGCCTCCTCCCCCCTTCTTGTAATGTATGCATGCATGTACATTCTATACGCCTAGGTGTGTGCGAAAAAAACAAAAGACAGCGCTTGGGCTTTTTGCTTTTTCTTTTTTTTTTACCTAAATTAGATCTACAGCGATGTAGGGACGTCGCATGATGAGGATTAGCCGGCGATGGCTTTCGCCATTGTTTTATTATTTTTATTATTATTTTTTATTCCTTTTTTTTCCTCTCTTTTGCTCACTCTTTCTCTTGCTCTCAAATGAGATGAAGGAAAAACATGGACCGGGCGTTTTAGCTACTTTTTCTTGACCACACAAGATGAAGAAGAAGATGATGATGAAGAGGAAGGCAGGATGTGGGAGAGAAGTATCGTTGAGGGTTAAGACAATGCTTTTGATTTCGGGTAGTTAAAGGGGGTGTCGGGAGGGGTGGCAGGTTAGGTTCGAGGGTTTGGTTGTAATTTTTTGTTCTTTTCAGGCAAGCGTGGAAGAAAAGAGAAGAAAACCAAAGCTTGCCGGGGAGTAAAAAAGGGAAGGAAGGACTGATGGATGGATGGATGGATAAATGGATGGATTTTGTTATTTTCTTCCTCTTCGTAATTTGCCTTTTTTTTACATGTCATGATGATGGCTCTAATAAAAATGGATATTCAACATGGATAATTTTTTTTCCTTGGTGACTTTGGGTGATTGGTGGCAATGGATATATATATATATATATATATATATAAGATAGAAAGAAGGAAGGAAGGAAGGACAGGGACCCAGCAGAGTAAACTCATAACACAACTTGAGCCTTCTTATACGCATATTACTACTATTAGTAGTAGTATGCGTCATAATAAGATCTACATATACAAATAACCTCTCCAGTATCAGCTAATATGTCTTTTTTTTTTGCTATCCTAAGGGGGGGAGGGCGTGGTTCTACACAATCCATGGCTACAACTTGGTGAAAGCTGTAGGTCAGTCTCCGTGAACGCGAAGTGTAGCATTTTCTTGCTCTCTCTCTCTCTCTATTCTCTATGTACTATAGTTATTCATACAGCTAATACATCGCTAGTGTTTGTTTGATTGTTGCCTTCCCCTTCTCCACCACAGGAAGCCCGAAATCACAAACATCCTGTTTTTTTTCCCTTTCCCATGCCAAGCCCCATGATGTCCCAGAACCAAAGAAGGCAAACGCATATACGCACAAGTATACGTGTGCGTGCGTGTCTGCGCATTCCTGCACCAACGCACTTTCAAGAGCGACTTGCCCCCTGGCGGAAAAGCTCCCCCGCCTCCATCGGCGTCATTTGCTTCCACGGGTAGGCGTCAAAGTCGGGCGCGTCCGCCTGCGGCTCCAGCATGCTGTCCTCGGTCCAGTCCTCGAGCCCCGTCAGCCACTCGTTCCCCCTGACGATGGCGTCGGCCGACTCCCACCCCGAGCGCAGGGCGCCCAGCAGGCCGGGCCGGTGGAAGGAGCCCCCGGCAAAGGAGAGGCGGTGGGAGTAGGCCTCGCGAGCCTCCTCCTGGACCCGGTCGATGAGCGAGGAGTGCCCGACGTGGTGCTTCGGGATGCAGTTCTTCTGGAGGGTGGCGTAGGCGTAAACGGGGTCCGTGACCGGGATGCCCAGGTGCCGCTGGACGACCTCCTTGGCCTGCAGGATGGCCTCGGCCTCGTCGGGCGGCGTCTTGTTGTTGTAGTAGTGCCCGCCGAGGAGGACGAAGAGCTTCGTGCCCGACTCGTAGACCTGCTTGTCTACCGGGTCCTGGTAGCTGAGGCCGCCGATGCTGACCGTGTTGTCGAAGAACACACCCAGCGCGTTCTCGGGGTTGTCCTCTGGCGACTGCTTGGGGATGAGGTAGCCCACGCCCTTCAGGTCGCTGACAGAGCGGTAGGTGGCAGGGTACCATAGGTTGACGGCGTTGATGGTCACGCCGCCAAACTGGTTGAGCGTTGGGAGCCTGCCCTTGGTAGCGATAGCCAGCTGGCCAGCATCGACAGTCGAGATGACCTTGTCAAAAGACTCGGTAACACCGCTCTTGTCAACGATCTGGTGGAATAACATGTGTAAGCAAATCGCAATTGATTCCAAGGCTGTAAAAACAAATGTTGCATTCTTGCGTCAAGCAGAGACTCACCTTGATCTCTCCCGCGCCCTTGTCATACTGAATATCTTCGACGCCAGTCTTACTCCTCATATCCACATTATCCGTGGCCTGGAGCGCCTGGGAAAGGTTCCGTGGCAGCCACTGCATCCCCTTGGGGCCGAAGTGGTACATAGTACCCGGCGGGTGGTGGAACATGGCCACGTTGCGCTCGTCCTTGTTGCCCAAGGTCTCCATGATCCTGACATCGCTGAGCGGCAGGTATCCGCCGTCGAACGTGCCGGCCTGCTTGTGCCAGATCTTATAGAGCGCGCTCAGGGCGCTGATGTCTTCGACGTCGTCGCCCCATACGCCGTGGAACATGCCCGAGGCGACGTCATTGACGATAGAATCATTGTTCGTGAAGTACCGGATCCACTCGCCGACGGAGACGTCGTGGGAAAACGGGACCTTGGTTTTTCTGTTGAGTACGTAGTGCAATACCGAAGGGAGGATGGCATCGCGGAAGACGGGCTGGAAAAGGAAGGGGATGACTTCCAAGTCCAGTTTGCTGGGGTAATGCACCAGCGAATCGTCCTGGAGCAGATAGCGCTTGGGTTCAAGCATGGGCATATAAAGGTCAAGATCAAGTTCGTTTTTCTTTTCCAAACGACGCCAATGAGTCAGCACAGGTCCAAGGGCGGGCACAAAGGGAACCGAGGCTTGCCTACCAGGTCGTGAAACACCATCAAATCGAAGCGGTTATGCGTCGAAATCACCCTTGGCCCCGTTTCCAGCAGCACCTTGCACTTTCCTCTCCCCTCGACGTATGGCTCGATAGTCCGCGTGTCTATCCATCCGCCCCAGCGATCAGACGCCTCGTAAACCACAATCTTGGTCGTCTCGGGTAGGTCCCGAGCGAGATAGTAGGCCGTCACTAATCCCGTCAGACCACCTCCCACGACGGCGATTCTCTTAGGATGGGACGAGTCCTGGGCATCGGCATAGTCTCGTCGCCATTCGTAAAGCGCTGAGGTGCCGGCAGGATTGCGCAACGGCGGAAAACTCGGTCGGGTTCGAGGAAGCCGGGACGAGGACAGGCACCGGAAACGTGGAGGGACGTGGCCAAGGCAATTCCGCTGTAATATTCGCCTAGAGCATGTCGCAAGGAGCGCGACCGAGGCGCTTTTAATCCTATGACAGCTCATCGTGCCGCGCGACGAATCATGAGTGTGTTAGTGAGCGATAATATCAGATGCCAATGTCGCTTTTTGGTGGCGCGACGTCGGTGCGCACGCAGGCGCTGGTAGTTGGGATGTGGGCACAATGGATTATTCGTAGCAGTAGATAAGGTAGGTAGCGTCATCGACAAGCTGCACCCCCCAAATAGACAAAATATTACAGGCAATATTATCGAGTAGCAGTGGAAGCCTCATATATGCAATACAACATAAACATACATTGCACATGTATTTCGCATTTCGTACATTCCCGGCATTAAACATCGACATCACATATAGAGGAACGGAACGAAATCTTTCAGAGAAAAGCGACGGTAGGAAAGGTGGTATTGTTCCGTCGCAAAGCTCTAACATATGAAAAAAGAAAACAAAACAACATCTTGACGTCCCTTCCATCTCCCAAAAAAAAACGCCTTGAAATGACCCTGGAAGTCCTTGCTTGGAATGCAAAACGACTTCATCTTCCTGCGCGTGATGTGAATGTGGTACATAATATCTCATACATGTCATGCAGTTTCTTCCATCTCCGGTCCTTCGAATCTTTGTAGATGCCCTCTCTTATCATTATGCGGGGGCCACCTATTTGGTTTAAACAATAACCTCGGTATCTTGAGCTGTTGCATCCTGGTTCATGGCATCACCTTCAGGCTTAACCAACTCCTCGACACCATGCTCATCCATAAACTTCCTCTCGCTAACATGCTCACCAGAGCCAGGTGTCCAGACCTTATCCTTGAACCCGCCTTGCTGGCCATCATCATGCAGGAAAGCGCAGTTGGGGTTCAGGCATGGGGTGAACTTGCACTTGGTCTTGACGTGGGTGAACTTGCAACCCTCAGTTTTACAATCGCCGCCGTTACGGCAGAGAGGCATCGAAGGGTGCTTGAACGGGCAACGAGGGTTTTGGCAGTTGGGGAAGAACTTGCAATCCTGCTCCCCTTGGTGTGCCAGCTTGGTAGCAGGCGAAGGATGTCGGCCGGTACACTTCCAGTTTTTGCAGGCTGCAGCGTAGGTGCATATATCGTTGACGTCAACCGGTGTGTTGGGCGGTGCCGCTGGCGACTGATGGGCAAACTTGCACTCTCTGTTAGTGCACTTGAGGTTGTATTTGCAAACGCTCTCCTCGGGGTTTGCAGGCTCCCGCTTGGCACCAGACATATCGACGTCATCGCCTTCGCCCTCGGCCTTATCGCCTTCGCCGGCGTTCTGCTGTCTCCTCCTATTATTGTCGTGTCGCCCACCTCGTCCGCGGTTGCCATTTCCTCTGTTGTTCATAAGCTGCCGAGAGAGCTGGTACATCATCTGGTTCTGCTCTTGAATCATAGCCATAATGTCCATGTTGGCTGGTTGAGCGCCCGGCATGGTCCAGTTTTGGGGGTTGGCCATCTGTGATTGCATGTTCGCCATATTCGCCATGTTCCCCATGTGCATCTGATTCCCGCGGGGATTGCCGGGGCCCATACGGTTGGCGCCTCCACGGGGTCCGTTTGGAGGTCCTCGGTTGTGGGTGTTGATTCTCCCACCATTGTCGGCACGGATGCGCCGCATAGAGGCGTCAGTTGTGCGGTCCATTGCCTTGTTCATGTGGCCCATCATGCGCTTTTCGCGTCCTCCACGCTGTCCACCAGCACGCATCGATCGCGGGCCTGTAGGGCTGCTCTATGTTAGTTATCAATCAGATAAAAGACGGGAAAATATATACTAACGCGTTCAATTCAGAAACGTCACCAGCGCCCATATCCGTATCCATCTCTCCCGCCGCCGCGGCGTCGTTTCCAGCTGCTTGTGTCCCATTGAGTTGACCGTTGAGGATGCCGATCTGCTCAAACAGCCAGCGCGCAAAATCCAGAGCGCCGGGATCGTCGGGTGGCAGATTCAAGAGTTCGCCTGATAGTTCGGCAGCAATCTGCTCCTGCGTCTTGCCGTTGACGAGCATCAGGATGATGTACTCGGACAGGGCAGAGTCGTCGCTACCGCTAGCCCAGCCAACTTCCATCAGTTTAGGTTGAATAGCCGCATTGAGCGCGTTCGCCAACGGCGTATCTAAACTAATCTCGACGGACATGTTGACGAAGTCGTCGGGCTGGCGCCTGAGCTGGCTGGGGGAATAGGAAGGAGTAGGGGTGGCGCAAGATTTTGGAGGCCGCCTCGTCGTGTATCTGTGAAAAGGCGCAAGTCGAACAAGACGTAAAGTGAGTCCCTCACAATTTTATCGTCGTCAGGGTCGTAATCGCAAGATTATTCACGCGAAGGCAATGATCTGGTTCAACAAGGGGGTATTTGGAGTAGTTTGGAATAAGGCTTGTTGACAAAGCTTGCGGCGGTGATACTAAAGAAAGACGGGTCGTGTCTGTCACGTGATGGCTCCACCGACTTTTTTCCTTTGACGACTCAGAGAAGCGTAGCTTGATGCGAGAGGGAAAAGGTACGTTGGAAATTGTATGAATAATTTCGTGCTCTTTTTTAGATGTACCTTGGCATTAGATGTACCTTGGCATTCTGCCTGAAAAAAATTCAACAAATATCATTTTATTTTAGAATTATATGGAACTCGGCAAATACTGTCATCACAATTGTCGACTTGCCTCAAAGAACGACAGGTGTTATGGCGACGTCACGTCACGTGCCCGCCTGTCAAAGTCACATTAAGTTGATATATCAGCCTCATTTTTAGTAATCTTTTTCAGGGACGTACCATACGAATCGGGGATTTTTATTGATCGGGATATTATCACTCGTTGTTCAAGCCCCAACATCACCTCACGTCTTGTACGGCTTCTCAACTGTCTGGCGATAACACATTTTGTCAAAACACTATCGCTATAGAAATGCGTTTTCATCGCATTACTAGCAAACCTCCATATCGAGTCGACAAAAGCCAGAACTAGTTCCTGAAATTTCTATCAGCTGGTTTACACAACCGGATCCATTGACTACTATAACAACTGGAATAATAGGGTATTTTTCACGTTAGGACGCATATTACCCGGTACTGGCACGAGAAAGTTGCTACTACTGTAACATTCCCGATACATGCATACCAACATGTACTTCACTCTCTTATGTTATCCGCGGCGCTTGAACATATCCCGGGCCAAGGGAGAAGAATGGATGATTACGACAATATCATTCTGCGTTACGCAATCGCCCACGTAAATGATGCACGACAAGGTTTACAAGTCGTATTCAAAGTATAGCTACCATTGTGACGAAGCCGTACTCCGAACGGTAAATATAGTATAGCTTTCCTCAGGGGCTCATATGTGACAGCGCCTCCCCCCAAACTAGGGTTCTATCCCACGGCCTGGAGATCGGAATAAAACTACCAACACTTTCCGTAGTTATCTCCAAGTCAGGAGACGCTCGGTATCTAAAGTTTGGTGCAAGGTGAGTCTCGGGTTTCTATTTTTTGTTCTGTCCTCCTTTATGTTTGGCTCTTCGTGTTTCCTTTTTTCCCACAATATTTGGTGAGAGGTGGGCTGGATGCATTTATCTAATCTGCCCAACTTACAGGCAAGATTTGTGTCTCAAGCTCAACCCACCATGCGTACGGAGTACGTGCATGGAGATACGTACCGACCACGCGTAATTACTAGCAGTAAAAATATCCCGACACTTGGTGTGTGTATATATCGCGACTGAGCTCAGGGGGAAAGAAAAGACCCGTTGCGCTACAAGTGAACCCAGTCTGTTGGACTGTCCAAACATCAGCTCATACGGAGTATGTGAGGAGTCAACAGTGAGTTCATCAAAGTTATTGTGCGGACATGGTACCATTAAACTGCATCAGGGGCATGAACCGAGGAAACGCGTGCATGTTGACATATAATCATGCCATATAGGTGCGTTAAAACTTTGGGAGCATCCTACTGCGGGTAATCAAGGTCTGTCTGATTCTAGGCATGATATGACTCGAGAGCGACGAGTCGCCGTCGCCGAATCCAATATAGCATTGTGATGCCCTTCCAGAAAGATATGTGGCCTCTGCAAGGCTAGTGGCAGAGCCTGGACGACATTTGCCTATGGATCAGTTGGATGTGCTGCTTCGTACTCCGTAATCGGTACGGAGTACACTGTATGAACATAGTGCTTGACACGTACATCCCTAATCCTGGAAGCAATCAGATTCAGGGGCATGTCGCCATGCACATGCTACGGAGCAGTACATATGCAGCTTGATTGATAGGATACACGATGGGTATTACTTCGAGGCTTTGGCCCAACTGCTGCATGCCCTGTGGAGTCTTCCACAAGCTTCAGCTTTGAGGCATTCGGGAAAAAAGGAACGATAAAAACTTTTCTCAAAGGCCGGCCGCATTCCTCTTATAGAGCCTAAAGAAGAATCTCGACCTCAGCACTGGCCATTCGGGCTCAAATATGTCCAGGCGATACGGAGTACCCTAGATGCGCTTCTCATGCAAACAAGGCGCTGAAGCCAAGAAAGGGTTCAATCACGAGTCATGTTCTCAGCTCAGGGTCCCTCGTCTCTTGCAGCCATCCCTTGTCCGGCCTGGGCCTCCGATCTAAGTCGGCGGTTGGCGCCTAAACATTACTCACATGATCAATGCCAGGGGCAAGTTATGAGCGAAGCAAAAGATCAAAATTTTCTTGTTCCTTTCTATTGCTCTGGTCTTGCTCTTTTTCTTCGATGGCTGTGGAGATGGCATACGGTTGGATAGGTGTTACGGAGTAGACGGGGTGGCTTGGTTCAGTCTCGACCGGGAACTATGGGTATAACTAGCGGAGATGCGACCCACGAACGCGCGTTGAAGCTTAAGAGTAATCAATACATACTATGTAGTAGCAGACAGTGTACTCCGTAGCTCAGCGGGCAGTGCGAGCGGCGTGCGGGATACCGTTACTCGCAAGTGATGAGGCCAATGATGAGAAGCTAGGTTTGGGGAATACGACGCTACGGTAGTAGCCGCAGATGCAACCGCGGGATGTAAACGTGTGCGGTTGAGGAGAAGTGATTTGCTGTGTAATACTCCGTATTTGCTCCGTAGTGACGAACTAATCCGCAATGAGGAGTTTGTCTACCAAGTTATCAACACACTCCGGACCCCGTAAATGAAGCATAGCAACATGAAACCTCAGAAGTTAAAAGAGCTTGTGTTACTTGTGACATTGTCACTTTTCAGGGGATCCAAGTCAACCATCCAATTGCAATCCGTGGGTGATCGTGATCTTGCAGCGGTGTGACGGGATACAAGGGGGTGAGGTGGCGATAATCGTGAGACACTGTCCTGTCACCGGACGCCGTGTACGGGAGCAAGACGCACAAGCTTTTTTTTATCATGATTTTCTTCTTTTCTTTTTCTCTTGATGGCCCGTACTCCGTCCAGGCGTAGTACTCCGCACATACGTTTGGTACTCCGTACTCCATACCTGATGGTTAGTACTAGGTTGGTACCTGGTGCTCCATATGCAGGAGCCTACCTTGGCAACTTTGGATATGCAACTGATGCACGCATAGTGACATAGCCCGGAGTATGTATTACTAAAAGCATTGCCTATCACCGGTAAGAAGAGCGAAAAGGGAGAAAGGGAAGGCGAGAGAGGAGAAGGGGGGAAAAAAAGAAAAGAAAGCAAGAAAATTCTTCGATTGGCTCGGCATAGACGTTGCACGCATTAGCGCCCGGATCTTGGCTGCCATTTTCCACGTTGCGTAAAGTCGTCTCGGGTAGTACGGAGGAGGAGCTGAGGTACTCGGAAACGGCCGTGAAAGAAAAAGACAGCTAAAAGCAGGACGCGGAAGACGGAGAAAGAGAAAAGTTTCTTTTGCTCATCGTGTTTCGGGCGGCTTTGAAGAGAAGGAGGGCGTCTACCCTAGGCGTGTTGGGTGGAAGCGGTCTGCTGGGGAAACTAGCAGGGATGATCTAACATTCATCTGGAAATGTCTTGTCAACTTGTGCATAACCGCAAAACGCAGGGTCCAGATTCAGACCAACCGACTCGCTGTTGAAAGGGTGAAAGGCTCATGAGCTCCAGTGGCACAGTGAGAAAAGATCGGTCCGCTTCTTTTTGCACAGTTTGCACGCCCACGGCCACACCCACGCACATCCGTCCTCTGTTCCAGCCGCACGCCCCAATAACCCACCCCCGCCCCAGATTCACCAGATTCACCAGAACCTAACAAAGACCGCCAGAGCACACGCACGCACACGCGCACACACACGCAGACACGCACACCACACACCCTGCTGGGGAGGCGACTGGAATACATCTGCTTTTTTCCTTTTACCTAACAAAAACTCCAGCGATAAGTTTCATCACCGCCTTGAAGATCCACTAGCGCCATTGAAGTGTAAGAGCCCACGAGGAAATGGAGAGAGAGGGAGGTGGTGTGGCACTGTGCATGGGTGGGTGGGACAGAGTCACAGAGAGAGACAGAGAGCCGCAGAAGAGAAGAGTCCCCCTTCCCACCCGAAATGCTACTCAAAACAGTAATGCACTAGCCACTTTGACGTCACTTGATGGGCCAATTCAGGCACCTTACCAATCATGTTTCTAGAACTTTGGATATTTTAGTTTCTTTCCCTTCCTCTTTGCACTGACTACGGAGTACGGAGCACGGATTACGGAGTATGGAGTACTGGTATTTTTTCTTCTTCTCCTCCTTGTCATGCTCGGTCCAAGCTGTTACTGCGTATGCTGTCCCGTCGAGCCCGTGTCCCATCGACGTAAGTGCTAGCTAGGTAGTAGCAGGCAAGTGCGAATATCGGCGGGACTACCGTGTGCATTCGCTGTTACTATTACGGAGTACGTAGTAGTAGTATGTATTCCGTAGTACTAGTAGTGTTACGGTTATGGATACTCGGTAGTATGTGTGGTAGGTGTACGGAGTATGCAGTACGGAGTATATACTGACGGAGCACGTACAGATATGCAGTACTACTGTAGTACTGTACGCACTCCGGAGTGTAGGTATGTGTACCGAGTACGATGGACAAGGAAGGTACGAATTAAACAAATCAATGGGATGGGAGGGAGCATGTCAATATAAGATCAGGAAAGAACGTGCCACCTCTGTCTCCATCTGCTTTTACGGAGTACTTACTCCCCCACCCCCCCTGGTATCAATCAATCGTACGTTGAGCTTGGCTTTTTTACTTCCATCGTTCCCATCGCTAAGGCGGACATACGCCTGACACTCGTTTACCTTCATCTTATTGCACTCAAAGCTTCATTACTTCGTATACGATAGAGGATATGGAGGGCTTCTCCGGCTCTTCTTCTCAGGATGAGCATGACCCTGCTGTCCCTCGTGATTATGCCCAGAGCCCCGAGCCCCCAGCCAGTCCTCCACCGCCAAACGTCGATGCCGAGGGCTTTCAATGGCCTCCCAACTCTCCGACGCCCACCGAATCAAGTGCTGTGAGGAAGGAAAAGGGCCGTGTGAGATTCAACAGTAGGGCTGGTGATGCGACTTCCTTACCGCCCCCGTCGATTACACTTGCGCCGGCGTCTGATCATCAGCGAGAAAGCTCCAGCCCCATCACCAGACCGCGTCCTTCTGTGCTAAGAGGGAACTCTTCTCAGTCTCTTCCTACCGCGCGTGATCTTGAGGCAAGCAATTCCGATAACGAACCTAATTCCGAGGAGAGCATGGCTCTGGCCAGGGCCCGAGAGCGGGCTAAGAACGTCGCGGCCAAGGTTCGAAGGGATTCGGGGTCTGCAAGCGCTAGGTTATCATTTGAATCGGCTGCCGTCAGTGAGGGAGAGGCGAGTATCCCACTCCAGGATCTAACACAAACCGGCGAATCCTCGCGAGCAGCGCAAGATACGGAAGAACCACCTCACCAGAACCAAGATGAGGCCTGGAAGCTGGTGCGCTCCCATACCCAGCGGTTTGGGCCCAAGTCTGCCACTCCTTCCTTTCAAAAGAAGGACATGGATGAGGAAACCATTGTTCCTAGCGAAGTCAACGACGGGTCCTATGACGGTGTATACAACGTGCCCGCTCCCAAACAGTATCGTGGTAGCGTGCTTGCGCAGCTATTGAAGCTTTACAATAAGCCGGCCGAACTCCTTGGTAGCAACAATGGTGGCATGACTGGAAACGCTTCATCCGGTCTTCTTTCCGCGCAGCCGAAGCAAAGAAGTGGCTCGTTCGGAGGGTCTAGCACCCCTGGGACTGGATCCGGCACTGCTACACCCGTTACTCCAGGGAAAAGAAAATGGTACGAGCAGAACCGTTCCCAGGACACTCTGGCCAACCTTATAGAGGCGTCTACGCGACTGGCGAACCCTGCCGTACCCAAGGCCGATCAGAAAGGAGGTGATAAGGGGAAGCCCAAGAGACCAGCCATGCATAAACGCGCCGGAAGCGCCACAAGGATCACTCAACTCTGGCAAAAGGAGGAGGCTCGCATCACCGTGCACATTGCTGAGACGCTTTCGCGGCAAGAGTACCTTATTAAGCTTTGTCGTGCCCTCATGCTATTTGGAGCACCCACACACCGACTGGAAGAATACCTCAGTATGTCGGCGCGAATTCTCGAAATCGACGGCCAGTTTCTGTACCTGCCTGGGTGCATGATCATCTCCTTTGACGATAGATCGACGCATACGACCGAGGTCAAGATTGTCCGTACAGCACAAGGGATTGATCTCGGCAAGCTGAAAGACGTGCACCACATTTACAAGGAGGTTATGCACGACTGCATTGGCGTTGAGGAGGGAACCCGGAGACTTATGGATTTGATGAGTGCCAGGGACAAGTTCAGCCCTTGGCTGCGGGTTTTCATCTTCGGCCTGACCAGTGCGACTGCCGGCCCCTTTTCGTTCAAAGCCCGTCTTATCGACCTTCCCATCTGCTTTTGTTTCGGTGCCCTAGTTGGAGCATTGCAACTCATTGTCACACCGCATTCAAACCTGTACAGCAACGTTTTCGAAGTGAGCGCCACGGTTTTGGTCAGTTTCTTGGCGAGAGCATTTGGGAGTATTGCAGGTGGAAGCATCTTTTGTTTTTCGGCAATATCGCAAAGCGGCATTGTCATGCTCTTGCCCGGTTATTCAGTCTGTAAGTTTCCTACACGGTTGTATGATGTGTTTCGTTGCAAACAGAAGCTAACGAGAATGCGCAGTATGCTCTTCTCTCGAACTCCAATCCCGTGCCCTAGTACCCGGTTCGATTCGCATAGTGTATGCTATCATCTACTCGCTGCTCCTTGGTTTCGGGATAACAGTTGGCGCTTCGATATACGGTCTGATTGATGGTTCTGCTACATCGGAAACTCAGTGTCACGATGTCTTGCCTGAGTACTATGGTTTCATATTCGTGCCACTATTCGTCGTCTGCATCAGCATTCTGTACCAGGCCAAGTGGCGTCAAATGCCTGTCATGTTGTTTATCGCCTGCTCGGGCTATATCGTCAATTACTTTAGTGGCAAGAGGTTCTCGGTGGCTCCGCAGATTGCCAATACTCTTGGCGCCTTCACCGTCGGGGTCCTAGCCAACTTGTATTCACGTCTGAGACATGGAGTTGCGGCGGCCACTCTTATCCCGGCTATCTTCACACAGGTCCCGGGAGGACTCGCCTCTACGGGTGGTCTTTTAAGTGGTCTGAAGACGGCCAATGCCATCAACAACAAATCGGAGAACGGCACATCTACAGAAATCACATCAGACGTTATCAATAGCGTTGTTTTCGACGTTGCTGCTTCGATGATCCAGATTGCCATTGGTATCGCGGTTGGATTGTTCATGAGCGCGCTCGTCGTCTATCCCCTGGGCAAGCGTCGCAGCGGTTTGTTCAGTTTCTGAGGAACTCCACATTCTAGATTGTCTTTTTTTTCTTTTTTTTCTTCATGTTTCGTTGTCACTAAAGCATTGTCCTCGGTCTTTTCCTATGTCAGGCATTCTTGAACTGCATCAGCATGTGTACAATTAGAGCAGCGGCATCATTGGGTCTTTTATTGTTGTTGTTTTCTTTTCCCTTGGGGGTTTGCTCTGTGTCATGTATTTCTTTGATAGCGTGCGAGTTACGGAATTGGTTTATAATGCATACTCGGGAACAAGATTGGGCGATAGAAAAATACACTTATACACTTGGGCTCAGTCAGTCATTGGAAATAAATTTGCGTGCTGCACGGTGTAACGTAGCGAGCCGAGTATTATGACTCGCGAGACGGGTCTCAACAACCTTCCAACCCTCTCCGGATGGGCTCATCTCACCCTCGCGAATGGGAAGAAGGTACGGACAGGGTGAGGTCTACGGTAATGCTGTAGGCCCTACCTAGTAGTAGTACCGTATGGATAGGTAGTAGAAAGGTTGACGTAGTGATATCCAATACGGGGTACAATTGGGGGAAGTGGGACCCTGGAAACTGGGGTTGAGAGGCCGGACCAACTGACGGAAGGCGGAGAAGGGAAGCGGAGCAAGAGGGGGAGAGGGGGAGAGGGGGACCAAGGCTTGCCGCTTTCGGTATCCATATCGCCAATACGGAGTACCACGCGTAGAATATTTTATTTTATTTTGTTGGAGGCGGGGATAATGGCGATCCGTTCCCCGTGGGTAGCTGTATTGCTGATTTCGAATACCTCGGAAAGCTATGATTCCGCAAAATGTTTTGAAAAGAATAAGCCCAAGATGTAATGGAGAGGAAAACGACATATCGGGGAAGTGGTTTAGTTTATGTTGAGAGTGACTGAACACCAGATATCAACAGATGTGATTATACGAAGTACGAACCTAACGGACCCCTCCCCCTTTAAACAAAGGATCATGTCAAGGCCATGTAGCCACTACTACTAGTTAATATTATAGGCACTGCACTACTAACTAGTAGTATCGAAGCGAGGACCAAGATATGAACTTTTTGAAAAGACAGGGCGGAATGTCGGACCAACAGAACATCCCATCTACCACACCCTTCTTTTTTTTCCTTGCTTCCACTATATGGTACCCCCACACGTTCGTGTCTATGTCAGATGTTGACCTCTCCGTTTCATCATAGATTGGCCACTACCATGATCAGTACTACTGGCAGCAATACACTACGTAGCACATATTCTTGTCTATCTGTATATCTTGTAAATTCCGATAAAGGGGAACATGTCTACCGAATGCGCATTTCCTGACTCGTTCCGCTACTACTGCGTACTAATGTAGTAACTACCATATACGCTATGCCTCGGCAATGCCCATGCCATCATAAATATTGCTGCATAGCAGGGGGGGGACGGCTTAGTTTGTTATTCGAAGCGAAATAAACCCATGTCGGGACAAGGGAAGAAGCTGCATTTTGCTGGCGTGATCATCCGAGTTACCGTGCGGCTAATGGGTTGACAGAGGGGAGAGAGAGAGAGAAAAAAAGGCACTACTTAATACTCATATGTACTATGTACTAATAAGGAGTATTATGGAGTGATGTTGCTGCCGCTGCCGCTACTGCTCCTCCTAGTAGTGTACCTGCTCCGTAAGTGCGGCTTTCATGCATTGTGCACGTACATTGCACATCGCACTCCGTACATACAAAGCGGTAGTAGTGTGTGGTAATGGTTAATAGTGGTAGTAGTGCTCCGTAGTGGTAATAAGTGGTGGTGGGGAGGAAGAGGGGTGGTGGGGTTGTGGGGGGGGAAAAACTACCTCGCTCTCGCGCTCGTAATAGCGGTTGGTCCGGGTCACTTTCTCTTCTTTGCTCGCTTCGCCAGTATGATGGTAACCCGTTCCCTTTTGCGGATCGGGGTTTCGGGGGAAATGTGTAGATTTCACATGGGGAACGGGTGTGTGTGTCCTGCATGTGTCTTCTTTCACGTTGGTCGCAACCCCCCCCCCCCCCCCCCCCCCCGAGCATCCCTCCATCCCTCCGTCCAGCCGTCCAATCCATCCATCTATGGATGATGCAGCGGAAGAAGAAAGGCTATAAGCGGGGAGGGAAGGGGAAGGGGAACAGGTAGTATTGCCGACCCCGTTTTGCGTGGGTTCTTTCTTTTCCGCCTTATAACCTTCTTTTTTGTATAAGTTTGGACAAGGTGCATTTTTTACTGATTCATTACTGCCGACGACTATTCAGCTTCCAGTAGTATATATATATATATATGTATACATACTCACACACGCACGCACACACAACCATACATACATAACCCAGACATATTACTACACATATATACGTGTAGTATACACCAAAGACTTGAACCCTCGACATCTCATGGCAAGCCTTGCCACCAGCACCCAAAAAGCAAAGCGCATCGAGCCGCTCCATCGCCCCGTCTGAGCAGGATGGCCATTGTCGAGCACCTCGCCGAGAGGATATCCCTCAAGGCGGCGGCCGGCTGCCTCGGCGCCGCCTGGATCGTCTGGACCGTCATCCAGCGCGTCAGCGAGCACCGTCGTATCAAGGCCCTGGGGTCCTACGCCACCAACATTCCCTCCTGGGCGCCTCTCGGTAAGGTCTCTCATGTATATATATATATACATCATACAGACAGCAAATCCGTCGTTATGGAAGCGCAAAAGACTGACGCAAAATGACAGGCCTGGACCTGGTAGCCGGCTTCATCGGCGCCGTCAAGCAGCACGCCGAGTACACCCACTGGCTCTCGACCTTCCACGTCAACGGCCTCTGGACCACCGAGAGCCGCCTCCTGGGCCGCCGCTCCCTCTTCACCGCCGACCCGGAGAACGTCAAGGCCATACTCGCCACCCAGTTCGCCGACTACGGCAAGGGCGAGCCCTTCCACGCCGAGTGGGAGGCCTTCCTCGGCGACAGCATCTTCACCACCGACGGCGCCCTCTGGCACGCCAGCCGCCAGCTCATACGCCCCCAGTTCACCCGCGACCGCGTCAGCGACCTGCACTGCTTCGAGGCCCATGTCCAGACCTTATTCCGCGCCTTCGACAACGGCGGGCCCCTCGAGGGGGAGGGCCAGCCCGTCGTCAGGGGTGCCGGGACCGGCAAGGTGTTTGACGTCAGCGAGCTCTTCTTCAGGCTCACCCTCGACATCACCACCGAGTTCCTGCTCGGCCAGGATACCAAGTCTCTGACGTACGTAAAGTGTCTCCCCTTTTCTTCCATTGTCCCATGGTACAATACATACACACACACACACACACACACACACACACACACACACACACACATGAATATATATATATGTGTGCATGACATGTCCATCTGTCTAACTTTGCTTAAACAGCTCCACCCAAAATGAATTCGCCGACGCCTTCAACGAGGTCCAGCGCGTCCAGAGCATGCTCGCCCGCGCCTCCAAGATCCGCGGCCTCATCCCCAAGGCCGGCTACTGGGCCGGCCTCGCCACCATGAACCGCTTCGTCAACCGCTACATCCAGCGCGCCCTGCGCCTCAGCCCCGCCGAGCTCGAGCTCCGCAACGCCGGCAAGCACGACGCCGGCTACACCTTCCTCCACGCCCTCGCCGGCTTCACCCGCGACCCCAAGGTCCTCCGCGACCAGATGGTCGCCGTCCTCCTCGCCGGCCGCGACACCACCGCCTCCACCCTCAGCTGGGCCATGTACGAGCTCGGCCGCCACCCCGCCGTCGTCCGCCGCCTGCGCGCCGAGATCCTCGACGCCGTGGGGCCCGAACGCACCCCGACCTACGAGGACCTCAAGGGCATGACCTACCTCCGCCACGTCCTCAACGAGACCCTGCGCCTCTACCCCTCGGTCCCCTTCAACGTCCGCCTCGCCCTGCGCGACACCACCCTCCCCCGCGGCGGCGGCCCCGACGGCTCCCAGCCCGTCGCCGTCCTCAAGGACACCCCCATCGGCTACTCCACCCTCGTCATGCACCGCCGCCCCGACCTCTACCCCCCTGCCTCGCCCTCCTTCGCCCACCCTCACCTCTTCAGCCCCGAGCGCTGGGAGTCCTGGCACCCCCGCCCCCACGAGTACATACCCTTCAACGCCGGCCCCCGAATCTGCGTCGGCCAGCAGTTCGCCCTCACCGAGATGAGCTACGTCCTCACCCGCATCTTCCAGCGCTACGAGAGGGTCGAGAACAGGATGGCCGCCATCGACGGCGGCAAGCCCCTCCTCAAGTCCGACATCGTCCTGAGCCCCGGCCAGGGCGTCCGCATCGCCCTTTTCGAACCCGCCGTGTGACAGGCTGGGCATCATAATGGGATGCGATGTATGTAATGAATAATGATTGGCCACGAGGGGATAAAAACGCTTGCCATGTACTTTCTTGGATTTTATAACACGCTTACCTGCAATATTCCATGTTTTGATTTATTTATTGATTTATCTATTCTTTGTTTTCTTTTACTCATTTATCCCCATTTGTTCTCTTTACCCTTTTTCTATATACCTGCGCAGTAGCTTGAAGCAGGTAGTACCATAATGGAAATAGGAAACATGGCAAATAGCGCCTCTTACTTCTTCGCAAAGCTCTTCTTCAGAGCCTCGCCGAACCGCCTGATAGCTTCGCTCATCTGCTCCGCGCTGGCAGCTGCGTAAGTCGTCCGGAAGTGCAGGCCGGGCAGTTCCTTCTTCTTCTCCGTCTGGAACCAAGAGCCGCGGGCGACAAGGACGCCATTGCTAATACAGGAGTCGAAGATTTCCTCCTCGATCTCTAGCAAGGTGCGCTTGCCGTGGTCGGGATGCTGCTTGTAATTAACCGTGTACCACATCTGGTAAATAAAGTGTCAGTATGCTGCTTTCGGGGAGGAAGCCCTGCCCTATCGACTTACAAACATGCCCGCAGCCGGGGGAACCCAGCTGATGAGATCCTTTGGTAAATGTTCTTCGCATGCGGCTAGGAGTTTGTCCCTCTTGTGCGTGTAAGTCGCGCTCAGGTTCATGAGCCACCGCAGGTATCCCTCGTGTCCCCACGTCTCATCCAAAAGTTTGTAAAGAATGATCTGTGAGAAGCCGCTGGGACCTTGGCTGCAAGCCTCGGCGTGGCGCTGGTAACGTTCGACAATCTGCTCAGATGCTACAATCCAACCCAGCCGACACCCGGGTACGAGCACCTTGGAAAACGAGTCTAAGCGCATCACACGGCCGTCCACGTCTAGACTGACGAATGTAGGAGCCAGGGAAGACAAAAAGTCCCCTACTGATTGCGTAGTTGCTTCCGTGCCCTTGGATCCTGAGTAAGGCCCCATCTGGAGGAAGTAGTACGGCTCATCCTCGATTATGTATAGGTCATGCTTCTGTGCAATCTTGTAGACGGCTTTTCTCCTTTCTGCACTCATGGTCGCCCCGGTCGGGTTCTGTCCCGAGGGGACGGTGTAAAGAAGATGCGGCTTCCTTGAGCCCCTTGCCTTCTCATCCCATTCACTCAAGATTCTGTCCATCTCTTCGGGGATAAGGCCTTGATCATCAATCGGTGAGCCGAAAGCGCTAACTCCTAGAGGAGCTATCGTTTCCAACGCGGTAGAGAAACTAAAATTTTCGGTGAGGACAGAGTCTTTTCGGTCCTTATCGCAGAACATGCGCAGGGCCTGCTCCAACGACCCGGTGCTACCAATCGTCTGGCAGGTTCTCCAGTCTGCGTAAGGGGGGTTGCATACAATCTCAGTATGCTCGGTTATGAAACGCATCATCTGGGCCGAGCCAGTAGACTGGCCATAATTGAGGGCGATAGACAGGTCATATGTGCCGTCACGATCTCGCACATCGTGTTTGCCCATGGTTACTGTCTGCCCATTCTCAAGTGTTTCTTGCTCGGAGAAGCCGGGTGGCGTCGGAACTTTCATCGAGAGCTCAGAAAAGGGGAAGATTTCGCCGGAAGGGAGTCCACCGCCAAGAGAGATCAGACCGGGCTGCTTCAAGTGCTTTGCTGCTTGCTTCAGGGTGCAGGGATGTCTGGACAGGCTTTCCGCGCTGAGGTGACCTAAAATAGGTTAGAATTCTGTTTCTCTCCTCTCATGATATAATGCATGGTAGCCTCAACTTACTTTCCCATCGCTTCGCCTGTGGTTTCCCCGTTTGCTGTAGAACGAATTTGTTAGATGACATTCAAGGTGGTAATTTTAGCAGCTCAGACTTACAGGTCCTTTGAACATGTCACTGTGGGAAGCTGCAGCAACGCCGGCAATAAGCTTCCCTGCCTTCTCCCTTCTATCAAGTATATCCTGGATAACCTTTACATCTGAGCGTGTCTTCTGGAAGTGAGCGCCGATTGCTTCTGGTGCCGCTTCGCCGGAGCCCTCTGGACGGGTACCGTTGGTAGTAGTAGTAGAAGGCATGATGATTTACCACCAGGTGGATCTTGGTGGTATATTTCACCGACTTTCTTTCCCCTCTCGTATCGTGAGATGTAAGATGGAAATCAAAGAGAATGGCGTTTTTATGATGGTAAATTTATTGGGATGCAAGTTAGGTTGATGGGTTGTCAATTTTAAGGTGTAGAGGAGTACGAAGTAATAGAGGAGTCACTTAATATTGGATTTGATCATGTACGACGTAGGGCGTGTCAATTTTTGATAAGAGAGCAGAGCAGTACCTGCCAGGTAACAGCAGCAGCAGTAGTAATGCCGTATCGTTGATCCATTCACTTAACGGCAGGTAGCTGAGGGCCCTGAGGACCTATTACATGATGACTAGCTCTTTCCTCGACGATAATACGGCAACTTCTGGTGCGCCGTACATTTAACAAGGGCAAGAGCGGGTGTGATGATGTGGAAAGATGTGGACCCTTCTCGGAGACTTGAGCCGGGGCGCTGAAAGGCAAGAAAGGTTATCGAACGCATCCATCCAATAGATCCATCCAATGGAAGTTTTCCTCTCCCCGCAATTCCTCCCGGTCAAGTTAGTGCTGTGCACGGTGCTCCCCTCCCGACCCTAGCCGTTGGTACCCTTCTGTTTCTCACTAACAGACTCTGCACCTTCGGCTGCCGCGGCGTTGCTACTGTGCATGATTACGATACACGGTAAACAAAGCATCACGAGACCCTTAATTATTACGTACTCTATTACTCCGTATCTTCCCCTCGTTTCAGTCGCGCCCTACTGCACGCCTTACAGCTTGCGAATCTGCGACTGATCACCTGGGCCATTATCGCCGGAAAAGAGACCCAATTCACGTTTAGCAGATGGCATCTCACGTTTTGATTAGCGCGACTTACCCTTTCGAGTAGTTCTCTCATCATCAATTCAATGCAACTAGCTGAGGGGTAGCTGTCCCTTTTATCTCCCCGTACCTGTGTCCACTAGCTGCAGGCCAAAGAAAGAAGGACTCGAAGCGAGTCTCCCATGAAGATAGATAATATCGGTATAGTAACAATATGTCAATTTCATAAACTAGATTCAGTATCTTCACCATGTGTGTGGTGAGAGATCCAGGAAAAGATTAGACGAAAAAGATAACCACCCGCGAATATCGGGGCGTATTGACCATGTGCGCATGCCTACTCATCCCTCACTCGCCTGCAGAAAACGCTCGTTATTCCTTCTACTATTCCCAAAAAGCGATTCTATCTGCAATACAAGCTGAACTCGATTAAAAAAAGATATTGCTGAGCACTCCTTTTGTTTTCTCTTCGTGCAAATCATCAGACCCCTCCTTGCAGACATGCTTACCACGCTGCTTTCTCGGAGACTGGTAGATGAAGGATGTTATCAAAGGGTCGTAAGCCCCGACACTTCCAATGAAAATTCATCACGGATATAATCATGGCTAGGCAGAGTGCCCATGGAACGAAGAGCAGCAGTGTTGCCGAAGTGTCGGCCCCCAACTGCTGTCCCACCAACCACCCTAGCAAGCCGAGGGCGCCGAATATTTGAGCCTGCCAACCATCTCTGTCCCTTCGTCTATGGAGGAAGGACGCAATGGCGAAACCGAAGACAAAGCAAGCAATGAGTGAAGTCCATTGAGTCAGGTAGGCTCCGTTACCGCGATATGGCTAATGTCCGGTCAGCTCTCCGCATCGTGCGCCAATAAGGGAAAGTTGCCACTGTACGAAAGCCTTGCTGAGAAGATATTGGGATGCTATGCGTTGATGTAGATAATGCTGTGAAAGAATCCAGGAACCGATGCTGCAGGGCAAAAATTCAACCAAGTCCCCGACTGAGTTGTGGAATCTCATTCTCCAGGGAAGTTGTTGTATTCTTGGGTAGTGTAGAACGTCGATAAGTGTGCTAAAGGTGCTTTATATATACATCTCCGGCGGTGGTGGAAATAATCATAAGGCCACATTCGATATTTATCTTTTCCCATGTTACTATTTTCGGCGGGAAGTCCTGCAGTGGTCAACGTGCAGTAGGCGTACGGAGCATATCATGCGAGCGACGGCCGGACGCCTCCTATTCACCAATGACGTCGCGAACCGGACAGCCTTGAGTCTTTTTGCAAATGTGCATGATTCAACATTCAGGGTGTTGGATGTCATGTTGCCCGAGAGATATGGGTGCAGGCGACTTGGCCGCCCGTGGTTCGCAAACAAGGCAAGCAGCGAAGCTGATAGTGCACATTCGAGGACCATTCAACACCCTCCATCTCACAGCCCTCACAGCCCAAGGCTCCCGTTAGCCCGTATCATGACGACGCATTGGCTGTGTGTCCAGCCCTCATTGGAGAGGCATGCATTGGACTTTCAGGGGGAACCCTCGAGACTTGGTTCTAAGGCTGAAACCGTTGCACCCCAAGGGAAGGATCTAACGATATAGGCACCCTTTAATATGAACCAACACCTTGCTGATTAAAAGAGGAACAGCGACAGTGAAGGCTTTGTGCATTCCTTATTAGTCACGCCCTCAGAAACCAGTCATATAACAACTGACTGACAATTGCCCTCTCCCCAACTCTCCCTCCTCAATCATCAGCCCGTCTTCTACATACCCTAAGACGGTTTCGATCTTCGACCATGGGGTTGGCACGACATATTATCACCATGGCTCCGAGTGCTTGCCTCTTCAGTTCCAGCCTGGGCCAAGCGTTATGCTCGGACACCAAAGATCCAATGTTCATCGTGTGAGACGCCGCATCCTGCCGGCCCTAACAAGAGGCGTGGACAACAGGCTAATATGCATTATGCTACAGTACCACCTCTATGCAGCTCATCTCGCTCGCTGTTACGGCCATCGTTCATTATAAGGAGCTCAAAGAGTAAGTCGTCTGCCTAAATAGCAACATATGAGAAGACATGCTGAAATTTTCTTTGCCTACTACAGGGCCAATTTTCACAAGAAAGTTCCAGCTATGGCTGCCGCCATCACCATTCATGCTCTCCTTTGCCAGGGAACAGGTGTCTTATCCAAGAACCAACTGCCAGCTTGGGCCAGCTCGCTATTCGCGCTATGCTGCATGTGCATCTCAGGTCATCTCATGGCCAACCCCTCCGCGCTGGTCCCTAAGCCATCAGTAGAAACTGGACATCTAGATGACCCTTTTTGGTCCCTCCCCTGCCCGACAGTACTTTCCACGGAATACCTCACCAGCCGACTTGTGAGGGACAAGATAGGCTCTCTCTCGCAATTCGGATCGTCCGTCTTTGGCTACGCAGGCCAGGAGGACCCAAAGTGGCCCCTTCCTCCTAGTTCTGATGGCACCAGTATTTCGCTTCACTCCGACGCCGCCCCTGAACACCAAAGTGCTCGGAAGGCGGAGAAGATTCGTCATGATGTGGACACTGCATTTGGCATCATTACAGAGCATATTCCTCGTCGTTAGGTACGGCGTCCTAGGTTCTCAACCACCTGTCCATATCCAAGCCGCTTAAAAACTCACGACTGTCATTCGCTATAGTCATCCGATCTTCGACTAGAAAAGCAGCCTTCGTTCTGGCTAAATAATGTGGCTCACACCGGTTCCCTCGTGAGCTACGACTCTACCTTTCTAGTACATTGCATATGCCTACATTACTTAATCCGCCTCTGTTTTCCTCTTCCTCTCAGCTTTGTGGTGGAAAAAAAGACCCCAGCATCACACCAACTAAGATTAAGAAAGATTTGATCAACGCTGGGAGTGATATACACAAACTTAATCAGGTCAGCCCCGGATGCATGCGACGCTTTCACACAACCAAAATTACAAGGATACACCTTTTTTAAAGTCTTTACATACAGGATGGACGTTCCTCGGCGGAAATGGGGGAAATGGCGTTAAAACGGGCTTCGGGGATGCGAGCGAGAACAGCCTTTGGGCTGCTCTTTCAAGGATCAGCCACGAAGCGTCTCTTTGAGATTTTTTGAGGGTTTTTGAGGGTTTTTGAGGGTTTTTGATATTTTTTGCTTCAATGGAGTCAAGTTGCCCACGTTCTACCTGGGACATGGCGTCGAGCTTTGGGCGGAGCACCAAGAAGTCTACGCCAAAGGGCATATTGGTATTTATTATAGACAAACATCGCAAAGACAAAACTACGGAATATTGAGAGCATGGATGCGATAGTATTCCAAAAGCACCCTTTGTAGTGCGGTTCATGACGGGTTCAACTTACCATTCTTCGCATGTTAAACGAACACAATCTCACGATGCAACCTTACATCTCACAGCAACCACTGCTGCTGCTGCTGCTGTTATTACTGCAATCGTTCAACATGTCAGCCCACCAAAGGATGATTGAGTGCGAGTAGTGAAACATCAACCACAGCAAAGCATTCCCGAAGATGCCCCCATTATTTTCTAAGCGGCGTAAAAGATAGGATAGGGTACGTCCAATCCAGGGGATACATTGGTGATTGGCGAGCTGGTTGACTTGCAGAAGCGCTCAGCGATTCGCTCGAATCAAAGCTCTTACAGCATTCTCTGTCCAATCTGAACCAAACCATAGTATGGAGGTCATCCTAGGACCCCATGGTCGGGGGTTCTCTTGTTTCTTCTTCTTCTTCTTCTTCTTCTTCTTCTTCTTCTTCTTCTTCTTCTTCTTCTTCTTCTTCTTCTTCTTGCTGAGGTCTTGGGACAACCTTGGCTCACTACACTGCGGGTTACTACTATAGCCATAGAGAGCACAGAATATTCAGTGGCATCAAAGACTGTCATGAGTTGCAGAGTTCCATCCATACGGAGTACTTACCTAGCCCAAAATCACAGGGCGTGCACAAAGCTAGTGCTGTTAGCGCTGTAGCGCTACCAACAGGGCTGCCAACGTCACACGACTAGGGTACTCCGTTGTCTCCGTACGGCAGAGTTTGGGGACGTAAAGGCGCTAGCTGTGCTCCGTAGCACTCCATTCAACTATCAGCACTGACTGAGCCGGCCGGCTACGTCAAGCTCCAGCTGTCAATAAGACCAACCTCACACCAAGATTACGACGGGATTCATTCCCCCAGGCATCCCGCATCGCCTCAGGACATCCTTCTAGAAACGCACAATTTTGCGTATTCACCCCCCAGGTGCTTCATTGTCCCTGGGGCTACCAATGGAAATGATCCAGGACCTCATCTCGCCATCTTCCACTTTTCAGCGCCACGTTTCTGCTCATACCCGCAGAAGCATTCGTCCGACGAGGTAGTAGCGCCGCCGCCCACGACGACTCGACGCCGTGATGTACTGGCCGATAGGTACACCGCGCATTCACGCCACCACCAGCACCCAGAATCCCAACTTCAAGCTTTTCCAATCCCACGATGGAGAGGTATCTAAGCCAGACGCCAATGCAGCGGTAGACCCCCCAGTAGGCGGCGAGACCCTGCGGCCCCCCGGCGCCGATGATCAGGAAGGGGACCAGCTACCCCCTCAGACCCCAATCACGCCTTTAACACCTGCGATCCAACCAGTTGAACAATTCGACGATTATACAAGAGCCGACTCGGAGGATGAATCTTCAACAAGACATGCCGACCCAATCCCATCTAGAGATCCCATACTCGCACTGCGTGTCGCACGGACGGGACACTTATTCGTAACCATTACCAAAACATCCATCACCGTCTGGCAAACCAAGGTGCGTCAAGTTGGGCCTTCACCTCCCTGCCGCCTACTTCTGCTGACCTTTTTGAGCCCAGCCTACCGTAATTCTGACCCTCGTTGTTCGATCCGAATCCTCTATCCACCTCTACGGGGATAATGTCGACCTCTTCCTCCGACCGGACTCAGCTATCATTGTTGTGCGAACTTCCAATGGCTATCTCATTACGTATTCCCTTGCCACCGATGGTGATTCAAGGGTCTATCGTCCCAACTTTCCCAACTACCACAACGTCCAACGACGTAAACAAAGCCTATCGACTGGCCAGAGCGGCTTGCCGCCCGATGACTACCTCTGGGGGCCCGGGGAAGGGTCTGGGATACGAGATGTTAGCGTACGCTTCCGTATGGTGATCAAGGTGGACGCTGGAATTGAATGCGCGCTGGCCCTTGACGACGAGCTTGTGGTAGCAACCCGGAAGCCTGCTGCTGTTCAATGCATACGTTGGACCTCAGAAGGCGAGGGACCCCAGACCAGAACCGAAATTATTAGTCGCATGGGCTGGGTTGAGAAGAAGGTTTGCATCACCGAGATGACCCATGATCGGCCCATGAATTTAGCAACGTGGATCACCAGCGACGGTCGAGCGTATGCTGTACAGCGATATCAACCCAACAAGCATGCAGGAGGGGAGGTCGATGAGGCGGAAGCAAAACGACTTTTCAAGGGGCATTGCTTCCATGCACCAGAGACTCCCGATAAACATGCCATACGCGCAGTCATCAACGCTCGCTTCTCGCTCATCGCCGTAGGATGCGCCGACGGAACGATACAAGTCTACCAAGTCCGCGACTATGCTGGCAACGTGCCTCACTCACATACGCACCGCATACCCGTATCGGCATCCGCATCTGGTGCCTTTACGACATTGAGTTACTCCCCGGACGGCTACTGCCTATTTGCGGGGTGTGAAAGAGGCTGGTCGACATGGAGCATGTTCGGAAGGCTAGGTACGAACAGTTTTTCATCAGATGAGGCCTTATCCATGAATAACGATGAGCAATGGCTTTGTGGTGTTGGCTCTGCTTCCTGGATAGGCGGTGGCTCGGAAATACTCATGATCGGACGACAGCACGAGGCCATATGGTCACTTGAGATGGCAAAGAATGCTGTCACGGGGTGCTACAACGAAACGAACGTGTTTCGCACAGTCCTACAAACACCTACAAGCGTCATGGTGTACCGCGGCTACGATCTGCCAGATTTGACAAGTATATCTGCCGAGCCATTCCTATGGCATACCGCTAGAATACCTGCCACGTACCTGCTCGAACAATGGCCGATACGCCAGACGGTCATCTCACCAGACGGACGATATGTCGCCGTCGCCGGTCGCCGTGGGCTAGCACATTACAGTGTCAATAGTGGGCGATGGAAGAATTTTACCAACAAACAGATGGAGAACGAATTTCAGGTCAGGGGCGGCATGTGCTGGTACCAACATGTTCTCGTTGCTGCAGTAGAAAACAACAAAAACTATGAGCTACGTTTGTTCTCGAGGGAAACAGGGCTTGAGACCTATCACATTGAGCCCCTGCCTATGCCAGCTGTACTGATCACAACGGCCGGTGAAGATTCCCTCCTCGTGTACACGTATGAAAATCTACTGTATCACTACATTTTTGCACCCTACAATGGTTCAGTCCGTTTGGTACAGGTGGGGCAGATCGCTTTCCACGGCATCGTCAGATCACCCGCTCGAGTGAGAGGCCTGAGCTGGATTCTTCCAGAGACTCAGCTGGTGGACGGAGACCCATCCCAAGATGTTTCCATAGCATCCGTGGTGTTTTTGGTCGACGGCAAACTGGTGTTGCTCCGGCCGTCGCTCAATGAAGAGGGCCAGCTCAAATACGATATGCGAGTGATTGCGCAAAATGTTGAGTATCATTTAAATATGAAGGATCAGCCCACGCTCAACTCTTCGAAGCAAACAGCAGAAGGCCCGGCCAAGACAGGCACGCCTGCTCTTCGAGATTCCCTCTGGGTGTTCGATGGAATGGAACTGAAGGGTTGGACCAATCTTGCCGAGGTGTTGGACGCTGCCTGTGGTGACAATTCAAAGGACTTGCCCGCGCCGGTCTCGGTCCCGGTGGACTTTTACCCCCTATCCGTCCTACTAGAGAAGGGTATCGTTCTAGGTGTAGAGTCAGATTTGGTTCAGAGGCGAGATGTGAACTTTTCATTCTTTCACTTCGCCATCCGGGTAAGCTATACAATATTATGAGATCCGCACAGCAGCTGCTAACTGTGTATAGACACATCTCGTACTCCCCGATGTACTGGGATACTACTTGAAGAATAACCGCACTGCCGATGCCGCACATCTTTCGCAGCAGTATCAGCACCTGGAGTACTTCGCGCACGGCCTGGAAATGCTCCTACACACGGTACTCGACGAGGAGGTCGATACATCGCCAAAACCAGAAGACGCTGTTCTGCCGAGGGTTTTGTCGCTCTTGTCGTCTTTCAAAGAATATCTCGATGTTGTTCTTCAGTGCACCAGAAAGACTGAAGTGCGGCAGTGGAAAACGCTATTTGCTTACTTGCCTCCAGCTCAGGAGCTCTTTGAGGAGTCGCTGCAACGAGGATCCCTGAAGACAGCCGGCGGTTACCTCATTGTACTGCATACGCTAGAAGAACTAGAGTCTGCTACAGAACAGCCAGTCCGCTTGCTGACTAGAGCTATGCGTGAGGGAGACTGGGATTTGTGCAAGGAACTTGCCAGGTTTCTAGCGGCTATGGACGAGACGGGAGAAGTTCTGCAACAGGTCATGAAGATGGTCAACGCCGAGGTTAAAGGCGATGACCAAAAGCCTATCACAATTGCGGGCCGCCTTGCGATCCCCTCAAGCAGGATCATTAACGGCTCGAGTCAGGCAAGTAGCGTGGATGACGATTCAGACAGGAGGTCGGTCAGCGACGCGGCCAGCATTGCATCTACCATCAGTCCTTCGGATGGTTGATGGTTCTGGAAGTTATGAGATATATATATATATATATTAACGCGTGGAAAGCTACTGATGAAGGTACAAATTATGCAAGTCTTGTATAAAATGGTTGTTTAAATTGTTGGAGTTTTGGGGCAAGGCGGCTTTACACGAGGATGAGGCTTCAGCTGTAGGGGTGGAATAGGGCTGGGAATGTTTAGACAGCACAATGATACCACGCTCAGCCCAGATAATAGATTTTCGTATGATCTCGAGCTACATAACAGCTGGATAAAAGTTATGTGAGGCGTACGCGGTAATAACTTGCCTCATGATTTAACTGGCTTATGCTTCCGGGCGACTCTGGTTTGGTGGTGCACTCTTGGCGGCGGATGGTGCAAGGTGTGTGGCTGAGTCATGAGAGGTGAGGTGGTTGGTGGTTGCTTTCTAAGGTACTCCGTATGGTAGGGCCCTACCATATCGACTTTTAGGACCGAGATTGTTAGGAACGGGTCGAAGAAAAACTGTCACCCAGGGGAACCGCCAGCACCTGCCAGGTGCCAGCTTACCAGCGTGCCAGCCTACCAACCTACCTCTACTAGCCTTCAAGCCTGCACGATTTACTCAGGCTAAACGAACCCCACCATCCAAAGCCCAAAGCCCGCCTATCCCAAGATATTACTTCCTACTGACAGCTCTTTTTTTTTCCTAATCCGAACATCATCTTCCACGTCTCACGGTCTCTATTACCTAGGAAGCCACTAGCGAAGTGGCTATTGCCCATCATCCCGACAGCTCGAAGCGCCCATCTATTACCGTTGTCGTGCGCGCATCCAGGGGACCAAGACCTATTACGGCCAACCACTACCACCAAATACTGCCCAGTACCGATTACTGCTGCTGCTGCCGCCCCCCTACTCACAGGGTCCATACCACCAAGTACCCCTTCCTCCTCCCACGACGACGACGACGACGAAGACGACGACGGCCAAGGTGACTCGGAGCAGGAACTACTCTGAACGGTATCGCGGCGATAACGGACGGCATCATGGACGACTTTATCAGCGAGTCGGATAGTGATTACACCAGCTATTGGCGGGATTGGGTACGTCTCAGTTTGACAGGGCAGTACGCCGAACACAGGGGGGGAGAGGGTCAAGGAGGAGAAGAAGCACGATGAAGGTCGACCGGAGATATCCCCACGTCCTCACCTACCAGCTCACAATGCATCCACATCACTCCTTTTCTCCTTCTCTCTCTCCCTCCGCAATACCCTCCTGGCGCATAACTCCCTACATTAATATTAGAAAGCAGTTTGCTAACAGACCACGGCCCGCCCCGCCCACAGTTCATATCCTCTCGCGGCAATGAGTACTTTTGCGAAATCGACGAGGACTACCTGACGGACCGCTTCAACTTGACGGGCCTCAACACCGAGGTCCAGTACTACCAATACGCGTTAGACCTCGTTACCGATGTCTTTGACCTCGACTGCGATGATGAGATGCGCGAGACGATTGAGAAGTCTGCGCGCCACCTGTACGGCCTCGTCCACGCGCGATACATTGTCACCACCCGCGGGTTAGCCAAAATGGTAAATGCCCCCCCCCTCCTCCCCTCTCCCCTTTTCACTCCCCTTTTCACTCCCCCGATAAATCCTTTTTTTTTTCTTGGCTAACGACGGGAACCAATCTTGGTTTGAAAATAATTATAGCTAGACAAGTACAAAAAGGCAGAATTCGGCAAGTGCCCCCGCGTAATGTGCCACTCGCACCCCCTCCTCCCCATGGGCCTCTCCGACATACCCAACTTCAAGCCTGTCAAGCTCTACTGCGCCCGCTGCGAGGACGCCTACAACCCCAAGTCGAGCCGGCACGCGGCCATCGATGGCGCCTACTTCGGCACCTCGTTCCACAACATCATCTTCCAGGTCTACCCGGCCCTCATCCCCGCCAAGTCGGTCGAACGCTACGTCGCCCGCTGCTACGGCTTCCGCGTCCACGCCCCCGCCGCCCTCGTCCGCTGGCAGAGCGCCCGCCGCGACGACATGCGCAGGCGCCTCCGCAAGCTCGAGATCGACACCGGCTTCCGCGACGACGAGGACGAGGACGGCGCCGACGAGGATATGGAGTTTGAGGGCGCCGACGGCCAGCTCGTAGTCGCTCAGGGCCCCTGATTGGTACAAATAGAAAGATAGAGGGAGAGGGAGAGGGAGAGAGAGAAGAAGAAGAGGCGAATGAGACTGGCTTTTGGCCCCCCGGATCGAAGGGGCGTTCCAAGTTCTGCTTTTCCTTGGCCGAAAGGGGGCCACGTGGTATATACTACACGTGTAGCTTCTGCTGAGGCGAAGGGGGGGGGAGAAGAAGACACAGGAGGCAAGACAGCGTGCACATGGTTCCTTTTTCTGTTGGTAGTGGTTTCATCGTCTTTGTTCCTCGTGTTGCGGGTGAGCTTAGTTGAGTAGGTATAGTAGTCTGGGAGTATTCTGTTTCTCGCGGTCTGGCGTTCTGGGGCAAAGACAGGGGGGAAGGGCTCTCTGGCTTGGTACAAACAAATTTTTTTTTTTAAAAACATCATCACCCATACACGTAACCTTGAACCATCAACTGGCTCCGCTGGCGAGTAAAACAGTCAAATCGCTCACATTACGGGTATCAAACTACATATGCGTATAGATGGGATATAACATATGTACGCCCATTCCCCCCAAAACAAAAAAGACCCTGACATTCGTACGCGTACCAGTTGGAATGGGTTCCGAAGCACATGCTCGTTCGTACACACGCACGCACGCACGCACATACTACCATACCCGCCCTAAAACTCCTCTTATCACCTCCTTGCCTCCCGTGACATATTCGTGCCAGATCATACAATACCTGCCACTCCAGGGGGAAACTGTGCTGAAAGCCTAAAAAAAATTAAACAAAATTAAACAAAAACCGAGCGCTCTGAGATATTACAACACACTTCGTGTCCCCAAACTCCTCCACCAAATCCCCCCGGTGCAGTTTTTTTCTTCATTCGTCCGCTCGGACTCCTAGATCCTCTGCATCTCCACGTCCTGGAAGGGGCTCCCCTCCTGGCCCCTATAAGGGGAAGGAGGTCGCTGGGGGATGCCCGAGGCACCGCCAGCATAGGGCATGTGCTGCCTGTCGTCGGCGTCGATCCCGTACGCCGTGGGCTGGCGGTGCGTCAGGTCAGCGGCGCCAGCGCCGAAGTCGGCGGCGCCGCCCGTCGTCGCGTCCGTCCACCGCCTCGGCAGCTCCGGCTCGACATCGTCGCCCGAGTAGCCGAGACGGCCGACGCCGGCCCAAAAGGCCCTGTCGCGGCTGCGGGGGCCCCAGGCCCAGCCGGCGCCCTCCTGGATCGGCAGGTGGTAGTAGCGGAAGGCGTACACGGCGGTGATGAAGCCCATGAGGAAACCGAAGAGGATGTCGAAGCCGTGGTGGCGGAAGTCGTACCACCGCGAGGCGGAGATGAAGATGGCCAGGCAGAAGGGGATGAAGGTCAGGAAGAGGAGGTAGAGCGGGGGGGCGGCGGCCTGGCTGCGCAGGGACTGGATCTTGGAGTTCTGGCGCTCAAAGCGGGACTCGTCGTGCTTGCCGTTGTTGACGGGCGAGGACGTGCGGGAGCGGTTTTCCCAGCCGTTGGAGCGCGAGGCCTCGTAGCCTTCGCTGGCAGCCTTGACTCGGGAAGGGAACGCGGCATGCGTGAGCGGGCCGGCGTTGGACCCGGACGGCAACACAAAGGGGAACGTCACCGAAAATTTGCCAGCCAGGAACAGGGAGAGGTAGGTCAGGCCGGCGGCGGCGGACGAGGCGTGGCCGCTGGGATAGCTGCGCCAACCATCGTCCAGCTTGTGGCTGTCGGTCTGCTTGCAAATGTCGGCCGAGTAAAGCTGCCCGTTCATCGAGCCCTGGAGGATTCCGCCGACGACATACTTTGAGGCGTTGGCGATGTCGGGTTCGCAGCGGGCGATCAGGTCGGGGCGCGGCTTGCCGAACAGGTTCTTCATTCCTTGGGTGAACCACCAGGCCGAGCACAGGGAGAGGGCGAGACCGAGCAGCCCCACGTGAAGCTCCCAGAGCTTGCGCTTCCATACTAGGGAGGCAGGTGTGTTTGCGGGGACCGTGGTGCCGGGGACGAACACGAGGGCGACGATGGCGATGACGACGATGGGGATTCCGGCGTTGCAGACGAGGAGAAGCCATGAAGGGACAGTTTCGTGCTCTGTGAAGGGATGGCTATAAATATCTCGTCAGTTTTTTTTTTCCAAGACGCCTCCCTCCCCCAGAACACTTGCTTGGCAGCAACTTACGAAAGGTTGGGATCAACCAACGAGAAGGGCCTCTTATTAGGCTCGATCATGCTCAGGACGGTAGCCACCGCACCAACAAAGATAATGGCAACCCAGTCAAGAACGTAGGATAGCACCACCCGTAAAGGAAAACGCCCACGCACCAGGGCCATTGGATCCGTTCTTCCCATTTTCTGGTATGAACGTCGCATCCGGACGGGGTCACACAAAGGAGGGCAGGCAAGACACACAAGGAAACGAGTGGAGGGGCCTCCACTATATCAGTCGATCGGTTTAGGTTCCTGCTCTGTATCCCGTGAAAGGACAGTTCAAGGAAATAAAGAAAGTATCGTGAGCTAAAGACAGCTGGCAAAGATCAGTTAATGTACAGAAGTAGCCGCAGATGCGATGCGAAGGTCGGGGGTTCCATTGCATACCGGTTCGCTAGGAGGCCGCTTGTGCGTTACGTAGGCAGTAATAGTGTACGGAGTAGGTCGTGCGTAATGTTACCTACACCCCAGTGCTAGTAGTATTAAGGTGCTGGTCTAGGTCCTCTCTAGGTACCAAGTAGCGTCGCAGCTAGTATAGTAACCACAAGGTGGGATGGGAACTCTTGAGGCGTGTGCGTGTGTGAAAGCAAACTCGCAGGATGTGCGTCGAGATAGGGTTTGCGCTGGAGCTTCCTTTGTTCTCTTCTCGCCGTTCGCGTAACGATAAACTCGGCTTTAGTTTCAACGGAGGGGAAACGTGGAAAAAGAAACGTAGGGAGAATAGGTAATATAAGAAGCTTGTTGAAAGGCAATACGAAGAAAGAGCAGAAAAGGGAATAGTTTAAAACTAGAACCCCCAATGACAGGCGCCTCACATAAGTCAGGGATAAAATACCGGAGTTTCAGGGAGAGCCACGATCATTGCCACGACCCCAAACTGGCCGGTCTCCATTTTGAGTGACCAGCCCCAGCCCATTTTATACGCCCGCAAGATCGCCAGTGCATGAAAAGGATGCCTGAGTTACTATCCATAGCTGAAGGTCGGGTATCTCAAGGTTGCGAGTAGCAGGTGGTGGTGGCGGCGTCTGGAGCAACTAACCCCCCTCCGCCCCTTCGCCCCTCCTGAGAGAAAAATAATTCACCATGAATCGAGCACGTGTTCGCACCGATACTGCACGCTGGATTATGTCAAGTCCGCAAAATTAGTTTTAGATGGTGGACATTTGCCGCTCTGTGTAATGTGTGTAATGTAGCAAAGCAGGGGCGAAGCCTGATTGGGAAAAGAATCGTGTACTCTCCACAATTCGCAGGGCGGACCCGTCTGAGCTTATTTTTCTTCCTCCCACCCACCCTCCACTGTACTCTCTCTTCCCTCCCTCTTCGCTGCAATCGCTAGAATCGCTGTGCCACCACCCATCCAGCCATTCAGACCCCTGTAGCGGGCCGTCAGTGCACATCAAGGCTATAACCGTCAAGCTTTTTCCGTCTCTTGTCGCCCATCGCCGCCCGCGCGCTTCGTTGGCGCCCTCCTTGCCTCCATTGACTTTGCCGCTGATGACGACAATTAGCTGGCAAGTGTGTAGGGCTTAGACATTCCCTGACCTCAGCACACTCGAATTGCAGAGACCGTGATGGGCATGAATTTTTGGCTCGACAAAAACAGCTTCCAAGATAATTCTAAAGGTGTGGTTACTACTTCCAATACTTGTAGTACCATACCAAGCTCGCGTGTGCCAAGCTACGTAGCACATAATACTCGGTAGGGTTCTCCGAGCCGCGTCACCAGCAATGATGAGCCACCACAGGTGCGTGCCGACTGGTGCTGCATGAGTTTAAGCGGTAGCACTTATTAGCACGAGTTTTTGGGCCGGGCCATGATGATCTGCTGTCAGTCTGTCTGCCATCCCTTCAGGCAGTGCCCTCCTTTTTCGAACTCTACGGAGTACCTATAGCTACTATCACTCCGCGCAACTCCCCAGTTCCCACGGGATAAGAGGCAGTGCACAAAGATCAATAGTGCTAGAAGTTCACCCCGGAGTGGATGCACGGTCTCCGCGGGCCTGCGAGGATCTCAGGAACTTGGTCACGCAATTTCTTTGGCCGATCGGTGATCGTTGTTTTGGACAATATCAGGATTATGCCCGTAACCAATCGAAGCGGTTCACGAAGCCTCGGTGTGATGCGTAGCAGGGACATCCAGGTGTACAGATTCGCGTGTGAGCTTGCAAACTTGAGTCAATGGTGAGCTTCGCTTGCTGAACTGTGCTCGTGGTGCTCCATATAAAAAGTCCGCATCCGATTGTAGGTATTCGACCTATCTTTACGGAGTATAGCGAGACAGGTTTTCCACGTGTTGTACTCCGCACGCAGCCTTTGGTAAGAGTCGATAGGCTTCGACTACATCCATTTTATTATGTGCTATTTTTGTGATTGTAGTAGCAATATACGCTTTAAGAGAATGTTGATCTTATTATGATATTATACCAATAGTATATGCCATCGGGCATGTTGAGGTCAACGACTGTTGCACAATAAATTGCAAACATGCTGGGCACGAATAAATGCCCAGAAGCGCGACAGTCCCAAATATACATTCCACAAACTGCAAAACCCCTTTCACAACCACAAGAACCACGCAAGCGGAAAAGAAGAAGAAAAGAAGGAGAAGACAAGGAGAAAAAGAAAAAAAAAAGACATAGCTATGGGATAACGTCTATATACTCGTGTTGGCAATTACTCCGTATAGGTGGAGAGTACGGAGTACAGGGTGAGTTGACAGAGGATGGAACCCTGGGCGCCAAGCCGGGAATACCCTCACGGAACCGAGTCCAACATCCTGGCTGTCATTTTCTACTCTTACACCGACCACGGAGTTCTGGGGCAGCTTGAGAAAACGCGGTGAGGGTTGTAGCCGTGTTTTAAACTACTGTTACTGCATACCGACTGCTAAGATAAAGAACGACTACTAATACTCTGTACCAATGCAATTTTCGGCCCGCAGGGAGCCCGCAAGGACTTGGGCTGCTTCGATCGTATATCGTAGATGTGATTGACAAAAAGGCTATCAAAGCGTACTGGGGCGTTGAGCTTGGGGTTGGTGATGGTCTTGCAACGTAGACATACAATATTACGAACATTTGGTATAGTTGGCTTTCTTTCATCCCGCATTGAACATTTATACATTGGTATATAATAATACACGTCTCGACGCACTCGAGTCTCACATGGTTCACGTCTATTCCTTCTTGGATTTCTTGGAACGACGCATGCCGTGATTTCTTGGCCGAGGAGTGACAACCCAGGTGTTGATGTTGTTCTTGCGACGCGTCTTGTAACCGCTCTTGGTCTGGAATGTGTGCATTAGTCGCCGCGTACGGTGAGCATAGGGCTGCAGCGAATAAACTTACAGGGACGCCCCAGGGACTGACAGGATGCCTGTTACCCTTGGATTTACCTCTACCACCACCATGAGGATGGTCAACTGCAATATTGTCAGATATGCTACCCCGTATACGGTGGCCGAAGCATCGGTGAACTCACCTTTGTTCATGGCAGTTCCGCGAACAGTCGGGCGAATGTTGCGCCAACGACTGCGTCCAGCCTTGCCTAGCTGCGCGTAGCTGTGATGCACGTTGCTGGCAACACCAATGGTAGCGCATGCATCCTTGCTCACACGTCGTACTTCACCGCTCTGGAGACGAACCTCGACGTGTTTACCCGTCATGACCTTGGTACCGTCATCCTTGGTCTCTTCGTTCTTGTTGACCACGACGGCCGATGTTCCGGCGCTTCGGCAGAAAACCGCACCAGCCTTGGCCACGGACCCTACACAGAAGACTGTCGTTCCTACAGGAATCATGTGCATCGGAAGGCAGTTTCCCTTAAACGCCGTCTTGGCGGCCAAGATACCGGGATCTACAACACCGCCCATGCTGTCCAGCAGAGATTTCGGGATACCTGCGCGATAGCTGTGCACGATATCACCAGCTCGTAGACCGTCTGCCGCAATAATGTATGATTTGGTTTTCGTCCCTTTATCGGTAAGCAGGGCGATGTGAGCGCTACGTCCCGGGTCGTACTCGATGCGCTCGACGATGTGTGGGCCGGGACGCTTTCTTTCGAAATCAACCGTTCTTATCCTCCTCTTGGCACCGCCGCCGCGGTGTCGTACTGTGATTCTCCCGGTCGAGTTACGACCTCCCTTTGCTTGACCCTTCTTGGGGAAGGTTAGCGGCAGATGTGGTCTTCCCTTCCATAAATGATCGTTGATAGGACGCCTCAAATGACGGACGCCGGGCGTGCGAGGCTTATATGTTCGTAGTATCGCGGATTGGCCAGTCCGTTCGACCACGGTAACTCGAGTTTCATTTTTGATATTCTTCTCCTCTCCCTTGGATTTGAGCTGGGTGGCATACCCGCGAACAACCGGATTATTGAGCGAAAAGAGCTGCAGCCCCCTGCGAGCCGCAGACAAGTGCAGTCGCGGCTGAAACATCTCAATGTTCACTCCCAGACAGAGCCGAGTTCGATACAGATGCCGGCGTGGGGGGATTCAAAACATGTGCTGATTGATGGCCTCGCTGGTGAACCACGACAGCGGGTTGCCCCTAAGCTTTAGAACAAGCTCAGAGCCTTGCAGCGTATACCCCTACCGACGTGTCCAAACGTGTCAATAGCTCGTGGCAGTCGCCGCAGAAGCGATTCGCAGTTGCTCAACGTCGTCGGCATCTCTCGCAAATTTCGGCCACCGACCTTGGCGCAATATTTCGGCGAAAAGCTTGCCCGACTTGCTTTGGAGGGGTGTGGTGGCTTGACTCAGCGCCACAAGCGCCACATCGACAAGCTTCACCGCAGTGGCTTAATGAGTTTGGTCGCGTCTACGTTGGCGGGGCTGTCCAAGCGCCTTCGCGGTCACGGTTCGTCGAAAGAGGGAGCCAATCAGATAAAAGGCCACCAAAAGGGTCGTCATGACAACCATAGCGTGTTGACTTTGTGTGGGGCCATCTAATTGGGGATTCCGTCTGAAAGCCAGATTCTTTGGGTACTCTAGCAACGGTCTGATACAAAGACGCGACTCTGGACAAGGCTGATTCGAAGGTTCGGATCATGCATTAATGCAGACCGTTCTTCTGTGTCCAGGGGTGCGGATACTGAAAGAGGCTGCTCAATGGCATTTGTTTACTTTCAACATGGGTCGTTTTTGACTGTAGGTTGCGACACTGGGGAAGTAAATATTCCAGTAGTAATAGTATGTGCTACGTTATGGAAGCTTTTTCGTAGGAATGAATTATCCATTTCTTAGTGGCTGATCGATGCATTCGTGATATTTACTCCTTAGAGTCGAAATGCATATTTCTCAATATGTATTTGTTCACAGTTTATGAGCAGCACCTGCCAGGTGCCAGGGTGGTTAATTACAATTTATGAAAATCAATCTATTAAGCTGCGTGAAGGCCTCGGATCACTTTAGGGTACTGACGTCGTGCCCGGCTCGATCCATGTCTCAATTCTGATTTCCTTTTGAGTTAATTCACCAATCGTGACGCGAGGAAAAGGAAGTGCAACAGCTGCCGTCAGGCTGCCTGCTTCGCGGTGCGCGCTCTCTTTAGGTGGGGCTATAGTGGAGGCATGGGCAACCCGCGCTCGCGACAGCTCCAGTGCCCACAGCTTACGCCGTAATAGTGCTAACAATACCTAACTCCGTACCCAGCCCAGGGCTTGCGGGAGGTACAGAGTACAGCGTGCGTCGTACCTTGACGCTCGCGAAGAGGGGACCCACTCCCAATCTGGACAGTCAAAACAGATCCAGCTGCCACTCTTCCGACATAAACACCTCGCTTCGACTCGATCCGACTGCAAAAAACTTTGAGCTTTGGTTTCTTCTTTTTCTTCTCTTCCGCATTGCATTGCATCTCTTCCACGACGCGACGCCTCTCTTTCTTGAACAGAGACATCTTTCATCAGCACGCCTTCTCATCTCTCGACTGCATTCTTCCAGCGCCGTTTATTGCCAGCTTTTCAGCCACGCCCGCAATTGCATTGCAGACCTCAATTTTCCGCCCAAGCCTCACCACGCATACGTGCCAGTCGCGCTTTGGGTACCTTAGATCTTAAATTAACTTGACCCAACCGCGAAAAAGGTACGCCCTGCACCTTTTTGCACTTGATGATTGTCTCACCTGCACCTTGACAACCTTGCTTTCCCTTTTCTCCATTATTGCCCTTTTTTCCTCACCGAGCTTTCAACGCGTTACTCTCGCCTTATTATATTGACACATATCTCGCAGTATTTTATACAACAAAGTCTACCACTTTCAATTTTTACCAGATCATCAACATGCCTCCCGTAAGTTTATTAATCACGATGATCTCGCTCACCATTACACATCATCTCGGTGCACAAGCTAACCCATATTCACGATAGGGTCGTCCAGCAAGACGCCTCGTCTCTAACGAGAACGACGAGAACAGTAACTCCACGCGTATGACCCGTGCTAAGGCTGCTGCTCTCACTACCGACGAGTCTGCGATGCCTGCCAAGGGCACATTGCTTCCGAAGAAGGCTGCGGGTAACACTGCCAACACCAACGTCACACGCAAGCGCGCTGCCCTGGGCGACGTGAGCAATGTCGGGAAAACTGAAGCCCCAGAGGGAAAGAAGGCCGGTTCCAAGGTCGGTCTCGTGTCCAAGGCCGGTCAGCCCACTGGCGTCCAAAAGAGCACAGCCCGCCCTGCTAGTAGGACTGCCCTTGCTGCTAAGGAGACAAAGAAGGCTACCGAGACGAAGAGGGCCGGCTCTGGTGCTGGCGCCGCTGCGACTACACAGAAGCGGAAGGTCACAACGATGACATCCCAAAGCACCACCACTGCTGAGGAGACCGAGCCTGCTCGCAAGAAGGCACATACAGTAGAGTCTGAGCGTCGTCGTCGCGCTCTGCGTGCCAAGGACAAGGAGAACGATGCTCAGCCTGCGGAAGAAGAAGAGCCGGAGGCGGCCTCAGCCCAGGAGCCCGTCGTGGACTCGCGCCCAGACAATGTCAGAGATCTCGACCTCGAGGATCAGGGTGATCCGCTCATGGTCGCCGAATACGCCGATGACATCTTTGCCTACCTGCGCAAGCTCGAGACCCAGAACCTACCCAACCCGGAATACATGGATCACCAGGACGACATTGAATGGAAGACGCGTGGTATCCTGATTGATTGGTTGATCGAAGTTCACACGCGTTTCCACCTGCTTCCCGAGACGCTCTTCCTTGCCACGAACATTATTGATCGCTTCCTTTCGCGCAAGGTTGTGCAGCTAGACAGACTTCAGCTTGTTGGCATCACTGCCATGTTCATCGCGTCGAAGTATGAAGAGGTTCTCTCTCCCCACGTCGAAAACTTCAAGAGAATTGCAGACAATGGCTTCAGTGAGGCCGAGATCCTTTCTGCCGAACGATTCGTCCTAAGCACACTCGAGTATGATCTGAGTTATCCCAACCCCATGAATTTCCTCCGTCGCGTCTCCAAGGCCGATAACTACGATATTCAATCGCGTACTGTCGGGAAGTATCTCATGGAGATCAGCCTGCTTGACTACCGTTTCCTCGAGTTTCCTCCCAGCATGGTCGCTGCCGCTGCCATGTACCTCGCTCGTCTCATGCTTGACCACTCTGAGTGGGACGAGACACTGGCTTACTATGCCGGTTACGAGGAGGCGGAGATTCAGGATGCTGCTAGTCTCATGGTTGATTACTGTGCCCGTCCTGTGGTTCACGAAGCCTTCTTTAAGAAGTATGCCAGCAAAAAATTCATGAAAGGTTTGTGCTCCTCCCTTTCTTTTTACTATTCACGACTCATTACTAACTCGTTCGATAGCGTCGATTATTGCTCGTACCTGGGCCAAACACAACGCAGCCCACTTCGGGCTATCAGAGCTTCACATTCCTTTGGACCAGCTGTCTTAGGAGAGAAAGTCGAGGCGTGTTTTTGATCATGATCGTATGCAGCTAAGCGATTGACGGGTGGATAGTGATGATCCCGGGGTATTTAATTCCTTGTCGATACGTTCAACTGCTTTGCATAGCTTTTAAGGTGTTTATTGTCTTGTCAGGATGGTTGTGAATTTCATATCAAGGCGCTCGGAGTCTTTGGCGAAAAATGGTGGCTCGGGAAATGGGCCGGATGGAGTTGGAGACTACCGGACGCAGGAGGGCATGTTTAACTTGCTGTAGAAACTTGTGTATAGGCATGTCATGATTGGGTTACGCAAGGGTGCATGGCAACCGAATGAATAATCATCACGCGATTCAGAAGAACCAAATCATAGCATCAAAGTCACGTGTTATCTTTTAGTTATATGTCGCGAAGCTCAACCTCATGAGTGCAAGAAGTATACGCATTAGGTAAGTAGAGGTTGACAGTGTGAACCATCGTGATCCATTTGGCGATGGTGTTTGTTTACTTCCGAGGTCGCTTAGATGTTGTGGCGTAATGTAGAGCTCGGGCCACAGATCAACAAGCCACATTTGCTACGATGCAAAGCCACTAGGAGTAAACTTGAGCCTCTTGAGCTTGCATGCACCTCCTTCACTTGAGACGATCAGCTTTATTTCTTCATATTCTTGTGCAAAATATTTCGAAAAACTCACTTGCGCGATACAATATACGATTAGAATTACTTCTGCTAGGCTTTGTCACAAAAGAAGTAGTGTATTTCGAAGTCAATTGATTCAAAAGATTGTCCAGTTCTGGTCAGTCGGTCACTGAATACCATGGCACCCATTCTTAGGCCTCGAACGAGCCTTACGGCTGACAAGTTCCCGGGGTATTTTGAGAAGTTACGAAGCCAAAAATACGATGATGAACCGAATAGTAGGAAGGAGAAGAGCCCCTATCAGTAAGTCATCACTAAGCCCGAAGTCGCGCCGCGGTGTTCAATAGCGAAAGATGGACCAACGCTGACTGCTCACAGCATCCGGACAATTGCATGGAATCCAATCGGGACACTGGTAGCCACGGGGTCCATGGACAAGTCTTTGCGTGTTTGTAAGTCGTAGACCTCGACGCTCATGGAGATGTGAATGGGTTCAAGGTGGCTGATGCTGTTTTACTAGGGAACCCGGAGAAGCCATACGTCAAGTTTTCGACTGAGCTGAAGGGTCACCAAGCTAGCGTGGAGAAGATTGCATGGAATCCCACCAAAGATGCTGAGCTCTGTAGCGTAAGTAGTGATGGGGCGGTCAAGTTCTGGGACGTCAGGACCAAGACGTGCTTCAACGAGGTTAAGGGTCTCGAAGATGCATTCACTCTTGTCTGGGCCCCTGACGGACAGACGCTCATCGTTGGAAATAAGGTAAGGCAATGGTGTTGTCTTTCGTGCTTTCTCTCCTCCATTCTGACAGCGTGGCGCAGTCCGATAAACTCTTCATTCTTTCACCGACGTCTTCAACACCTCTTTCCACCCATCAGCAAACTCATCAGACGAACCAGATAGCTTTCGACCCTAGTGGGAACATGATTTTTGTGACAACAAACCAAGGGAAGTGTCGCATTCTCTCGTACCCTGGCTTCGAGCCTCTGCTTCACTGCCCATCTCCGGGCTCAGATGGTCAGCAGGACGAGTTTATGCTAAACGGACATACAAGTGCGTGCGTTAGTGTAGAGCTGCAACCAACAGGGCGGCACCTCGCCACAGGCGGAGCAGACAGTGTCATCGCACTCTGGGATACGGGAGAATGGCTATGCAAGAAGACGGTGTCAGGGCTGGCGGGCCTGGTGAGAGTCATTAGCTTCACATTTGATGGAAGCTATGTAGTGGGTGGAAGTGACGACGGTGAGTTGGCTTTTCTAGGCAATTCTGGGACGCATGCCCCCCTCCGAGGACTATGAACTGACTGGCGAACTTTTAAATAGGCACTGGGCTGGAAGCTACACATGTTGAGTCTGGTCAGGTTGTTCATACTTTCAAAACATCAAGCGCCTCCCCCGTTGTGGCATGGGCTCCGACTAGATATTGCCTGGCTTACACAGACAAGGGCATCTTGAGAATCATTGGCCTCGATACCGACAGGAACAAATAGATATGAAATTGGCGGGTTCCCACTGCGGCGCGGGCCATGGGTAAGGGGGACTATGCTCACTTCCGTGAGTCGACCGATGGCCTCATTCGCCTCGGGGGTGTCAGCCGGGGGAACATGACACCGGCCCCCAGGCGAGAGTTTAAATCGAGGCTGTTTAGCCCGGCAGTTCGGGACATCGAATGAGCTTCAAAGCTCCTCGCTTGCCCCCGTAATTATCCAGCTGCTCCCCCGCCCAGCTTCAGGCCTGGTGGAGCATAGGTCCCCTCCCGCCGCGCTGAGTCAAGTTGTGATATGGATGGAAGAGATGGAGTAGGAATCCGGGGGGTGGGTGTGGGGGGGGGGGGGCTTTGGGCTATACGTTTTTCTTCCACATGGACCATCTAGAGCTATGTATTGTACTGCGCTTATTTTGTGCTGCTCGCAATTAATTAATTTATTACTGGAACCGGCTAGAAGGCTTTTGCTCGTCCGTTTCGTAGGGCTGAACCACCTAAGAAGTGCATATTGTCCATGGCTTGCGTTGCAAGACGAGCACAGCTGGCAGGGAAAAATTGGTCTAGATTGCAACGTCTGCATAGTTACTACTTGTCACACGGCACATCATTGGGCAAATACTGATATTTCACGAGACTCTCGTGGCCGCGGCCGCGGCATACATATGTACGCACTGAGGGGGCTACATCGTGCATCAGCAAGGAAGTTGGCTCTAGTACAACACAGATGTGCTGCCAAATATGGTTCATATTTGTAAAGAAGAAAGGACAGCCAATCGTATATATCGTTTCTGTGCCTTGGTTGCGAGAGCTCCAATCCTTTCTGACACGCGTGATCCGTACTGCGTTCCATTGCCCAGGTACCTATGCAGGTAAGTCTGCCGAGCGAGGCAGTGCAACTCCGCATGAAATTAGAGCGAGGAGAATATTAAGAAGAAGAAGAGGAGGGTTCTTTTTTGCCATTATGAGTGAACAACCAAGGTGGCCTGATCACGACGGTTGCCTGATGCTGTGTGATTCTGTTATGCTTTGATTTCAATCATGTATATACTTTATTTTCCTATCTGGAATCCAGATACGGCGCGTCATATGAGACGACGACAGGTAGAAGCAATCAGCATAAAGTATTACTTGGCATAATTTGGAAGATATAATAGCTTGCTTACCACCTTTGCGTTAGTCTTAATACTTGCCCCATTCAACTTGTTGAGCATATTCAGTCTTACTCTGTGCCATTTCCACGTACTCCGTACAACAAATCCGATCAGTGGGGACGCCAATAAGTAAGTACCTGCCGACTACACCACATTGGCACGTAGTGGACGCATTCCGTCCTCTTCGATGAGCCATCTTATGATACATGCTCCGTACTTGTGGTGGGAGTAGTACTACTAGTAGTAGTCGTAGTGGTAGTAGTACTCCATACTCCGTAGTCGCGCGTAGCACGGAGTAGCCAATACCGCAAACTCCGCCGCGTTTTCTTGTGGTTCAAGGTAGGTAATACCATATGGTACCCGGACCTTTTGATGGGTTTGGTGGGTATTATTAATACTACTACGGAGTACTACTACTACCACCACAAGGACCCTTTGGGGGGCTAGGGAAGGAATCAGCAGGTTGCTCATCGTTTTGCGCGTCCCTCTTAAGGAGTGGGTTTTATCAATACTTGGTAGATCTCAACAGAAATATCACATGTGTTTGAAGGGCTCTTTTGACGGAGTTCTTTTTTCTTTTCTTCATTTTCCCTCTTGCCGCCAATCCCTTGATACTCATCGTCGTATACCGCACTCCGTATGGCCAAGGAGATAAGGATACCCCCGGCGAAGAGAAGCATTTCACCCCTGCGCCGTCGCCCGCCGCGGGCTACCGACCGTTTCTAACAGTACGCGCAAAGTTTAACTAAGTCGTGTTCGACCCCCCCCCTCTATTACATTAAGGGAGTGCAGGCCTGGGAGCTTGAGAAGCGGCTGCACTCGTCGCATCTTTATGTCTTCGTGATTCCATAATCGCACGCCCAGGAGACGTAAACCAAGGCGTTCGTTCCCTTCTCCTTGACCCGACGACAAAGCCGATTTGTCCGGCAATATACAACATGACCTCGTCGGACCATGATGAGATGACCGACGATGCCTACCAACACCACGACGCCTCCGACTCAATGCCCATGTCTCTGGAACCCCCGCCGATCCCGACCGACAATGCATCCGTCCCCAAACCGAAGCGTCTAGCTTGCATGATCTGTCGCAAGCGGAAGCTTAAGTGCGATGGCAGCAGGCCGAGTTGTAGTACATGTGCCCGCCTGGGACACAACTGCGCCTACGACGAGCAGAGAAGGAAGAGCGGACCGAAGAGGGGATACGTCAAGGCGTTGGAGGAGCGTCTGAGTAAGCTTTCTGGGGAAGAAGATGCTCCACGCACATGCGAAGACGACTGACACCATGTATAGAGCAAGTAGAGACTCTGCTCAAGACGCAAGACCCGCCTTCTTCGTCGGCGGTGCCAGCACGAGCCGGACCCAGTACGAGCACACCGAATCCTCCATTGCAAAGGGAGCCGACAAACACATCTGCCAATGACGTGTCTAATGGTTGGTTTGCGGACGGTGCCAAATCCAATGATACCTCTCCCAAGGAGGGGGCACCGTCAGGCATGGGTGACATGGGGCTTAACAACTGTCTCAATGTCGACATGAACGCCAACGTTGGAGGCGGGGACTTTACATGGGAAATGATCGGCCTGGGACTCGAGGAGCCGTTGCCACCTCAGGAGACCATTGACGAACTGCATCAGATATACTTTGAAAAAGTGCATCCGTCAATGCCCATGGTACACAAATACCGGTACTTGGCGGCGATGAACCTGTGCGACTCCCGCTCTGTTGCTGTAGTATAAGTCACTAACTTGGCTAGGGCTCCAAACTCACGGCCACCTGTCTGCTTGCGGTATGCCATGTGGACGATGGCATGCTCTATTGCGGATAAGTTCCAAGACATCAAAGACCTGTTTTACCACAGGGCCAGGAAATACTTGGAGGCCGACTACGTTAAGGGGTACGGCGAGCACATGATCTCCGTCGCCCATTGTCAAACACATATCCTTCTTTCCAACTATGAGATGAAGATGATGTTCTTCCCTCGCGCTTGGGTAAACACGGGCTCTGCAGTCCGGCTGGCCCAGATGATTGGGTTGCACAGGCTTGACGGCCAGGGGCTGGAGGTGAAGCAATGCCTACCCGCGCCCAAGGATTGGACAGAGCGTGAAGAGAGAAGGCGGACCTTTTGGATGGCTTTTTGCGAGGATCGATATGCGAGCATAGGTACCGGATGGCCCATGGTGCTCGACGAAAGGGATATTATGACGAACCTGCCGGCGTCCGAGGAGGCATATGATATGAGCAAGCCAGAGCAGACACAGTCCTTACAAGAGGTGACATCTTCAGCGCAAGGCGCCTCGAGACTCTCATCTTTTGCTGGTGTCGTCTTGATGGCTTCGCTATTCGGGCGTAACCTTATTCACCTCCACCGACCGGATAGTGATGACCTTGATGAGGATGTCAACGGGCCATTCTGGAAGCGGCATCGCCAACTGGATGCAATTCTTCTCAACACATCCCTTTGCCTACCGGATCATCTAAAATTACCCGTGGGGCTCTCGAACCCCAACGTCGTTTTTACAAACATGAGTATCCACACCTCGACTATCTGCTTGCACCAAGCCGCAATCTTCAAGGCCGACAAGAACAAATCTCAAGCCAATATTGGTTCCGAGAGCAAGGTGAGGTGTATCACAGCAGCGAATGAGATTGCTAGCATTATGCGCACGATTTCCCACATGGACTTGGCGGCGGTAAGCGGTTGATGCTCCGATCACACGAAGGGTTGGGTTGCTGATGACAGGCAGATGAATCCATTCATATCGTTTTGCCTATACGTGGCTGCTCGGGTATTCGTGCAATATCTTAAGAGCAGGCCCGAGGACAGCCAGACGGCGGACTCTCTCAGGTTCCTTGTTTCTGCGATGAATGCCTTAAAACGCCGCAATCCCTTGACGGAATCCTTCCTTGTCCAACTGGATGTCGATCTAGAGGCGTTGGCCATTCGAATACCAAAGCTTAGGGGAGCATTTGCTCGAATAGGAGACGACGTAAGTCGAGCGTTGGGCACAAGACTTTTCGTAGGTCGAGACCAACTAACATTATACAGGCTGGTTATCCGGGGCTTGGAAAGGTCAACAAAACGGGGGCAGTGTGCGATGATCCTGAAGGTGTGCAAGGTATCATGGCGTATCGCAACGAGTGCCACTTCATGAAGACCGTGGGCGACAGCGGCAACCTTGCCGAAGTGCCCAGTCTGGGAGAGGAGGAGCAGGCCAACAACAACCCCAGAGTGGATATCTCCAATACAGATGACTTCGCAGGACAGAACTGGTTAGGAACTGGAAACCAAGTAATTTCGGGAGCAACCCCGAATTCGGGGACGTTTTTCGACAGGAGTACGGCGTTTGGCGACAGTGTGGGCGATGGAAGCGCTTCCAAATCACCCGAGGGACAGCAATCGAACAGCAACTTGACGCCAAACTCGAGTACAGGGCCCGAGTCGAGATCGCACCTCGGACCCGCCCCAATGGGCGGTTCAGGGCGGAACTCGTTCCAAGCCAGCCCCATCTCACCGCAGCAAGCCTTCACAACGCAAGGCGCCATGGACATGTCGGGGCAAAGACAAGGGTTCTTTGCCACGGATACAGGGGGCTTTGCAGCTCTGGCAGCAGGAACCATGGCCGGACAGCAGCAACAACAACAATCACAAAACTCGTTTGGCAGCATGACACAAAATTCATGGGGGGACATGTCGGGAATGCCGCAGATGGGCGGACAAGCCGTAGGGGAAGACATGTTGAGGACAATGATGAGCCTGGGGCCGATGGATGCGCTTGATCTGAGCACATGGAGCACGGGCAATGACGATAACATGAGGCAATGATATAACTCCAAACATCATCCTGATATTGATTCGGGAGTGGAAAGATGGTAAGAGGAGGAAGGGATACTTTCATCTTGGATGCTGCTGGCTTGAATCCATAAGGCGTTTGCACATAGGGGGGACTCGGGGTTTCTTTTTGGTAACCCAACTTTGGGTGTTGGATGGATATCTCCCAATCATGATGTGCGGTGCAAATATAGGGAGCTACTAATATCATGTGTACTACCACGCTATATATATATACGAACTACAAGATGTAATACTTTGGGCTCAGCGGAATTACATTGAGCGTGATTTGTCGCTACTCTCTTTCCTTGTGTGAGTTTTGTGACCTCGGATTATCCAGAGTAAGCAAATCCGTAGGGCCTCTACAGATTAGGCCTATACCGATTACGGAGTACGCGGACGCGGGTGTGTACCAAATGCACTCTGTATCCGTACTCCATTTATTATACTCCGTATTTCGTACTCGGTAGGGAGGACATAAAAAACTAACTCTCCAGAACTCCATACTTTGGTGTGAGCTTTCCTGTAATTGTGTCCGATGCTATTAGCCCGTATCCATATGTACGTAAAAAGTGCACACGTGGCCCGTGCGCGACGCCGCCCTCGCAGTGCGTGGCACAAAGTTGACAAAGTCGCCGGGTGGGGACAGGTCGCACAGCACAGAACCTCATTCATAGTCGCCCTTCTTCAGCCTCTCTCACCCAAGTTCTCCGTCCTTGTGGGCTAAAAGCAGCGTCAAATACCTAAAAGTCCGCCCCCCCCCCCCCCAATCGATGCCCACGTGCAGCCTCCTGCAGCCCAGCCGCTCACACTTACACGCTCGTCCAGCCTTTTGGGTCAAGGCTCTCGTGAAAAGTTCGGAGGAGGTATCGCGAATTGAAGGTTTCGCAGAAGGGAGAAGAGAGGAAGAGGAACTGGGAAAGAAGGAAAGAAAAGAAAGAGAGAGAGACGAGAGGCGTAGGGTTCCATGGCTGGACAGTCTCCCTTTAATAGAGGCGGCGGGCCAATGGCCTCTGGTGCGCATCCTCACCCTCCCCAACCGCACCCTCATGCTCATTTCCGTAATGTAACGGCCATGGACCTAGGACTTGATCCTTCGGGATATGAGAGTGTGTTGGATGGTTCTGTGTTGCATCTGCATCATGAATCACATCAGGATCATCATCGTCAATCCCAACCTCACCCGCACCCTCATCATCATCATCACCAGCATCATCATCCTCATCATCACCAACAACAGCAACACCCTCCAACTCCTTCCCCACAACAGCCACCACCACTTCCTCCTCCTCCCAATCTCCACGGTGGCCAATTCGGTATTCTCGCCCCGAACCCTCTGCCGCAAGAGGCGGAATCAGCCCTCTTCCGCGCCCACGGCCAAAGCCTAGATGCAAGCCGTCCCCCCCAGCCCGCGGCGGTGACGGCCCTGGCGGGGGACAAGCAGCACCCCAGGGGCAAGCTCAACCCCGCGCTCGTCGTCGACCCGCCCAACCTGGCGACCTGGCGGGCCAAGCTCTTCGACGTGAACGAGACGATCGTCCTGACCAACGAGCAGTTCGAGACGTACTTCCCGCACGTGGACAACGTCTACTCGCACCGCTCCACGCAAAAGTATAAGCGCAAGCCCTTTGTGAGCCACTACTGGGACTGCCGCATGAAGGGCCGGCCGCCGGGCACGCCAAAGTCGGACGACCCCACCAAGAAGAAGCGGAAGAGGAACGCCCGCGAGAGGGATCTCTGCGACGTCAAGATCAAGATCACCGAGTACTCCCCCGGCGCGCACATTCACCTCGATGGCAGGGAGGATGGCTCCGGCGAGGGTGGTGCTGCTGCTGACCGCGGCGGCGGCGGTGGCGGCGGCGGCGGCACGAGCAGCATCATGATCGTCCAGCCCGGGGAAAAGTTCTGGACCATCCAGAGGGTCAACGGCAACGGCGGCAACGGAAAGGGCGACGGCGTGGCCGGGCCGCACAAGCACAGCCTCGCCCGGAGCGACGAGATAAAGAAGAACTCGGTCCAACGGTACCTGGCGCAGCGGGAGAAGGAGAGCAAGAAGTCGCAGAAGGTGACGCAGCGCAAGGCGTCGGGCGCCGCGCTGGCCACGGTGAAGAAGCACAGCAAGGAGTCGGACCTGAAGCTGTACGCGGCGTGCTGGTGCCCCTTTTCGCAGCGCGTCTGGATCGCGCTCGAGGCCAAGGGCGTGGCGTACCAGTACGTCGAGACGGACCCGTTCCGGCGGCCGCAGAGCACGGCGCTGCTCGAGGCCAACCCCAAGGGCCTCGTCCCTGCCCTGAAGCAGGGGGAATGGGCTTGCGCCGAGAGCGGTGTCATCCTCGAGTTTGTGAGTCTCTCTGTCCACCCCTCACTCGCTCATCCCCCTTTGCCATCGGCCCCAAACGTTCAGTGTGCTAATGTCACGTTTCTTAGCTCGAGGACACGGATGTAAGGGTCCCTCTCATGCCATCGGACCCCCGCCTCAAGGCCAACTGCAGGTTGTGGATAGACCACGTAAGAAATATCATTTCGCCCTGGCGAAACTACGAAATTTAACACCAGGGCTAACACGGCTAATCCGAATCTGCAGATCAACAAGAACATAGTCCCCGCTGCGCTATCCCTCCTGAGCCCGAACCTGGACCCGGCCGCGCGCCACCCCGCGGCGGAGCTTGTCAAGGCCGCCATCACGGAGCTCGTCCACGCCGCCGACGAGGAGGGGCCGTTCTTCCTCGGCTCCTCCCTGAGCCTGGTCGACATCCACCTCGCCCCCCTGGCGCTGCGCCTGGCCCGCGGCAGCGGCAGCGGCAACGCCAACGGCGCGGCGGAGGAGGTGGGCGGCAGCGACGCGTGGACGCCGGCGCCGGGGGCGCGGTGGTCCAAGTGGCTGGACGCCCTCGAGGGGGACGCTAGCATCGCCGCCACCGTGAGCTCGGCGGAGCTGTACGTCGAGACGGCGGACCTGGTGGCCGGGCGGACCTGGCCGAGGAGGTGATAGTTTTTATGGGAATGACGTCGCACTAACTACTGTTTTCTTTTTTCTTTTCTCGTTCTTCAAGATACCCCCTCCCCTCCTGTTCTCTTTTTCCATAGCAGCATAAAACTTTCTATATCCTTTTTGGATGGATACACGGTGTAAGCGCGAAAGGAGTACAACGAGCGTTTTCTCTCCTCTTGTTTCTTTCAGGTTGTCTCCTTTCTTCGTCCGCCTTTTTTCTTCTTTCGTTTTTTTCTTTGGTTACGTTTTGTTTTTTAAAGATAGAATAGCAGCGGCAACAACAAGCATTACATGATAGTACTAAGTAGTAGTAGTAATATAATGTCGGTAAAAAAAATCACCATCAATACAATGCTTTTCCGCAAAAAGGTTAGTCAGCCATGATTGTTCCTTTTTACCTTGCACGCTCCTTTGAGGAACACGCATAGCCATAATATGTGTAGCCCTTCCACTGAGTGCAAAAAAGAAGCACCCATTTCTCTTTCCTTGAACCGAGTGAATGAATCCATCCAGCCCATTTCAGCCACGTGCTTTCTTACTTTTTATTAGCCCAACAAGATCCTTCCTTCCAGCCCCGCTAGTGATCAAAGCATTAGCGGGAAGGATTATTTCTTTTTGCGAATAGTGTCAAATAGTTTGCTTTTTCTGAAAAAGAACCACATGTCAAACTACGGAGTACTGCAACCCTAAAAAAGAATTGTTCAACCCCCCTCCTTTCCAAAATAAGAAAAGGGGGTGTTGTCAACTGGAAGCGAAGCTGTGACGCCAGTTTCCCCGGACCCCCGGCCAACATCCGTTTCCCCCGCCGCCGCGGGCTTCCTAGCTTTTCCTTGCTTTTTGCCATCTTCCTTTTTTCGGTTCCTCCCGGAAACTTGGGGTGGTGGCAACACGCGATGAATGGTACCTAGTGATATACTGTAATCGGCACGCTGCAAAACAACACTGAAGCGTTGCGATCAACCCACAATTTTTTGTCGTCATCGACCCGTGGCGTGGGGGAGGGAAAGCAAATCATCCGATCTGCAAAAAGTGGCACGACCGGGGGAACCAGGGCTGCTGTCAAGATATACTATGTATCCATTCCATTCGCGTAGCAAATATATGGCCCTGCGGCTGTTTAAAATCAGTAAACTATCAATGGAAACTCATTCCTTCGTCCCCCTTTTCTCTGGATCCTTGCCGTAAATTGGGAATACCTACTCGATTCCCCTCCTCCTCCTCGGTACAACTAGCTAGATGTAAGCAGGGGGTTGCACATACGTACGTATGACGTGAACCACGAAAAAAGAAAAAGAAAAAGAAACAAAAACAAAACAAAGCAAAACAAAAAAAGTAGACAAAAGAGAAGAAGAAGAAGAAGAAGAAGAAGAAAAAGGAGAAGCAAAGATGAAGATTGTCCTCGCCATCAACGCCGGCTCCAGCAGCGTCAAAATCTCCGTCTACCAGGCCGAGGGCAGAGGCTCGGCGCCCGTCCGCCTGGCCGAGGCCCAGGTCAGCGGCCTCACCGCGCCGCCCGCGCGCCTGACCTACGACCGCGGCGGCGTCCCCGTCCACCGCGGCAAGGACGTGTCCGCGGGCGGCACCGCCATCAGCACGCAGGGCGACGCCTTCGCCCTCCTCCTCGACACCATCGTGGGCGACGAGGGCCTCGCGCAGGTCCGGTCCCGCGATGACGTGGCCCTGGCCTGCCACCGCGTCGTCCACGGCGGCGACTACGCCTCGTCGCAGCTCATCACCGCGTCGACCCTGCACCACCTGTCCGCCCTCTCCGACCTGGCGCCGCTGCACAACGGCCCGGCCCTCGGCATTGTCCGATCCTGCCTCGGCCCCGAGGCCGACGGCGGCGGTGGCGGTCTCCTCCCCCGCGCCGCAAACGTCGCCTGCTTCGACACGCAGTTCCACGCCTCCATCCCGCCCCACGTGCGCACCTACCCCATCGACCAAGCCGTCGCCTGCAGCAACGGCCTGCGCAAGTACGGCTTCCACGGCCTAAGCTACGCCTTCATCACGCGCGCCACGGCCGCGCACCTCGGGAAACCCGGATCCGAGACGAGCCTCGTGGCCCTGCACCTCGGCAGCGGCGCCAGCGCCTGCGCCGTCCGCGCCGGCCGCAGCGCCGACACCAGCATGGGCCTCACCCCGCTCGCCGGCCTCCCCGGCGCCACCCGCAGCGGCAGCGTCGACCCCAGCCTCGTCTTCCACTACGCCAGCGACGTCGGACGCCTCTCCCCCTCCTCCACCGCTGACCTCCATATCTCCCGCGCCGAGGAGATCCTCAACAAGCGCGCCGGCTGGTCCGCCCTCGCCGGCACCACCGACTTCGCCGCCATCGCCTCAGCCGCCGCCGAGGACCCGGCGTCCAACCCGGAGGCCGCCCTGGCCTTCGACCTCTTCGTCGACCGCGTCAGCGCCTTCGTCGGCAGCTACTACGTCTCCCTCCGCGGCCGCGTCGACGCCCTCGTCTTCGCCGGCGGCATAGGCGAGAAGAGCCCCCGCCTGCGCGCCGCCGTCGTCGGCCAGGTCTCCTGCCTCGGCTTCACCATAGACCCTTCCAAAAACGACGCCGACGCCCCCGACGCACCCGGCAGCACCGTGTGGGACATTGGCGCCCCGGGCAGCGCGCACAGGGTCCTCGTGTGCCGGACGGACGAGCAGTACGAGATGGCCAGGGACGGCGTCTCGAGGGATGATGTCTGGTCCTCCTCCCCGTCCTCCCTGCCCACGTCGTCGTCGTCGTCGACGTGAAATTAAAGTCGTGGGGTGGGAAAAAAGGGGTACTCTGACTACGGAGTACTACTACTACTGCTAGTACGGAGTACTACTAGGTCGTACCGCACGTACCATGCGGTGCATAATGATCACGAGGTGTCAGTGCGCAGAGAGAGAGCGAGGGAGAGAGAGAGAGAGAGAGAGAGTGTGTGTGTGTGTGTGTGTGGCGAAGCACTCCGTAACCTGCTAGGAGTACCGCTTATACTACCGACTGCTATAGTCATGGAAGCCAACCTAGCATCTCGTTTGGTCCCCCCATACACGACAAATATCCATACCAACAGAGGCTTGAATTGTGTGCATAGATATCCTGTCAAACTTTAAAAACAAGGCCCAATGTCGGCAAATCACATCGGATACATCATCGCAGGTGCGATTAAGCGGATAGAAAAATTCTTCATCTACTCCATATGTCTCATTTGGTATCATTCAACGGCCATCCGAGGCCCAGCGCGTCCATCCATGATTCTCGTCATGAAACTTCGTCCCGCTGTAAATGCTAATGTATGTACAATCCCTTAGTATATACCTCTTTGTAAATAATAAATAAATAGTCTTAATCGTCCACGTCTCTCTCAATCGCGCCATCCGCGATGTCGTTGCCGCGTTGGGCGATGAGAGGACGGAGGAACACAATGTAAACGCAACACCCCAACGCCGCGCAAATCCGATTTTTACCCACAACCCTAATTGAGATGGAAGAAAGAAAATAATAAAGTGCAGAGTGGCCATGTAGTTGGCTCGTTGAGAGAAACGCCTCTAAGTGTGTGGTAACAGGGTGGTTGTCTGCCGCTGTTTTTAAGGAAAAAACGCCGTAGTGAAGAGTAATTATGCACAGCCAGCACGGGGAATATGCCAGATGCACCCACCGGCAAGACTGCACAAGTGGGAAAAAAAGCGGTCGAGTTGATTATCATGAGTGTTGCGACAGTGGGTTCGTGCGGAGCTTGGGGGGGATGGAACATGAGGCTAGGCCCACCCGGGTCAAGGAATCCGGGAACAGGGAAGTCTTCCACAAAGAGCTGAAATCGCAGCGTGTGGATGCGCGCCAATGCAACAACGCACCGCCCCCGGAAGTCACTGGAGGCCGAGACGGACGTTTGCTGGTCACGTTGTTTCGAGGGTTCGCGGCATTCACGGGCCCCCGCTCTCCTGGCAGGCGACGGCCATGGCCAAGGCATCGAGACCGCTGCTTGGTGTCCTTGCGGCTGAGGGTCGGCTCATGAGGGGAAGATTTAGGGGTCGCATATCCCAAGCACCCGAAGCCGCACCACCCGACGAGGGCAGCGGCGGCGTGGGTAGAGGATATTGCTCCCCTTTCCATTGAGGTGCTTCAGTGTCGCGAACTACTGAGCGGTTACGTGCAGTGTGTGAGTTGCGACGAGCCTCAGCCAGTGCAGCCCTTTGGGCGCGTGGGCCGCTGGAGCGGGCCTTGTCCTTGTAGTGAGTCTCCAGGTGCTGCTTCATGTTGTCGGCGCGAGTGAACTTCTTGGTGCATCCGGTAAAGGTGCACTGCACAGCCTTCTCAGCAGTGTGAATCTTGGAGTGACGGGAGGCATGCCCTGAGGTGGTGAAAGTCTTCTCGCATCCGTGGCTCTCACGGAAACGGCAAGGGTAGCGCTTGCCCGGGCGCTCAGCTGGTGTTGTGGGCGCCGAGTCATCATCGTAAGAGGCCGCACGGCTGCTGTCGGCGTAAACAGGTCGCTTCTCCATGGCGTATTCCGAGTTAATAGGGTACAGCGCAGTGCGCGAGAAGGAAAAGTCAACAGATGGTGTCATGGGGGAGAGAGCACCGTTGCTGCTCATTTGAGAATCGTACGAGTCGGAACGAAGAAGCTCGGGGGTAATTGGCGATGAGGAGCTGCTGCGCGATGAGGAGATGGGTTGTGACAGTATGTGGTTGGTGGAGTGGTAGCTGGTAGGGCGCTGCACCTGGGGCCGTTGGGCTCTAAGCGCATTGCCATCGTCATTAAGGAGAGAGACCTGGCGGCCGGTGGCGTCGCGGGCTTGCATCATGTTTGCTGGGATTGGTAAGAGAGAAAAAAACGTTCTCTGCCTTGGATGTAGATTGGTTCCCAGTTCAGGATAAATGCCGTGGCCAGTTTCGAGAAGTTGAGTAAAAGCCTGGCAAAGCTTAGATTCAACAAGTGATGATTCGTCACGAGGACTGAATCGACGATAGGGCTGCTCTGGCGAGGTTTTTTTTATTAAAAAAATTAAATAAAAAAAAGGTGTTGAGAGCTTGTTACTGTGGCCCAACGGAGAGCTAATTGGTATTCACTAGAGCAAGAGACACTTGAGAGGGTTTCCAAGCGTTGTAGGCAAAAGTGGTCGCGAGTCTAGTATGATTAGACTTTGAGCGAGTGTGCTTTATGGTGTGAAGGACGAAAGATGGGATTATAATTTGTCGATGATGAGAGGGGGAATTGGTGAAAGTAGAAGGGTCCTGAAAATATGACTGAGGCAGGGCACGGATGGTTTAATAACAGTCACCCAGAAGTCGAGGGAGGGAGTGGGGAGAGGGAGGTGGGAGGTGGGAGGTGTTGACAATGGGGATACTACGGAGTACATAGTACAGTGAGCTAACATATTGGGAGCTCGATGATCAGGGTCATCGAGGGTGTGTCCCTGCAAGGCTGGCGGGGCCAAGGGGGTGTGGTTAGGGTAATTAGGGTCAAGAGGTACCTCTTTTTGCTGCAGAGGTACCGGAAAGTTCTTTGCGCTTTCCCTTGGCCGGCCATGCGAAGAAACTCCCCCAGCCTAAGTAGGACCTGACCCAAGCACCAGGGTTTGTCTTGGGGGGGAAGAGAGGGGGGAAGAGAGGGGGGAGAGTGAGTGGACAGGCTTGGTACGGATTACCCGGTCTGCAGTTACATATTATTCAAAACGTGGAAGCAATTAATATCCGGATGCAATCAATCCGTTTGACTGTTTTAGCTATAAAAAGGAAAAAGAAAAATATATATATACATGGGATTTATCTTTTCCATCTGTAAAGCCTGAAGAAGAAGAAAAGGGAATCGTTTTGGGTAAGAATGACGAGTTACATGATCTTCTCCCATCAGCAGCAGGCAAAAAGTCGGCGGGAAAGAAAAGGGTGGGGAACTGGATACAAATGTCGTAGACCCCCATGTGCCTTCCCTTCTTGAGCGGGATCGGTGATCGAGGGTGTTGAAAGCAGAGAAATTTTCAGTAGGTACTACCAGTGGTACACCGTTGACGTACCTATTCTGGTAGTCTGACTCCGTACCTACCTACGGAGTACGGAGTACAGGCAGCTGGCAGCCCAGGCAAGCAATCAGCGAGCCAGGGCAAGTGTTGCATCAACAAATGGTCCCACGGCTTTTACGACGTTATCCCTAGAAAATAGAAACAGGAAATCAGAAGGTAGAAGGGGAAGAAGAAAAAAAAAGGCTCGCTGGGAAGGGGTTTTCGCTCTTGATCAAACATCCGCAAGGCCCCCATCAAGATTATCTTAGCAAGATTATCCTAGCACTGGCATTCCCGGCCTGATGACCCCCTGTGCCCCTCAAAACTCGGAACCGCTCTCACAGCTTTCCCAAATATGAAGAAGTCCGGATGATTTTTTACGGCGTCGTTAACACAGATTCCCCAATGCGGCAAGATTGATGTTTTGTTACTCCGTACCATCGGAGTAGCTGTTCTTGACTGGGGCCTGTATACACAGAAATTCCATGGCAAAGGCGATGCATCCGGTATAGCTCACGGTTCTACACCAGCTCTCGTCAAGCCACCATGATGAGAGTTCAGCTCAATGCGATTTCATATCAGCCCCCCAGTGTCCGTATTCCATAAACCCTTTGCCCGCCCGCGGGGGAGAAAAAGGAATAAACGACCCTGGTTTTTATAGCAAATAAGTTCATATGGAAGTATCAAGAAAAAATCGTCCCCGGCTAGCCCGCTCACACCGTTGCATCACGTCCCATTGTGCCCTTGCTTTTTTACACCAAACAGGAGACACTTGCTCTTGCTATTCCGTACCAAACGAGGTTTTTCTTCTTTTCTCTTCGGTTAGACTGTTCCTTCAGGCTTCTGTGGCTCCGACCATACGAGAGTAGGCGCGCATGGGGCATAAGATGGCGGATGCAAGAAGGGAAGGGGAGGGGTGCGCAGATGTTTAGCCGCGCTTAAGTTACTAGCGCTACAGACAAGCTTCAACACCCCCAGAGACCCTGATCCGCCTACCAAAACTTCGATCTCTAAGTTGCTAAACATCATGGATGAATCTTTTTTCTGTGCCTTCATCGCTCACGAGAGGTTTCATGCCCGGTCACAGGAGCCTGCCCTGGAGCATCGCACTGTAACCGTGCATCCGGAGCCCCTCTCCTTCTTCCCTTTGAAGATTTCGCCGGGGATTTTGGAGCCCAAAAAACACAGATCGGCATGGCGTTCATATCATTCGGTTCTTTTTACCTCAGTCATGCCCTTTTTCTTTTCCACGAAGGTGTTGTTCTGTAGAAGCCAGCCTGCCCGATAGCCCAGCGGCAGCCCCATCAAACGCATCTGGCAATGTATCAGTGTTATAGCAGAAGCAACTGTCTGAATACTCCGGATGGTACTCCGTAGAGACAATAAAGACGCGGTCAAGAGGAAGCCACCCGACCCTAGCCTGCCTGCCCGGTTCCTCCGCTCATGTCTTAGAATAGCACATAGTGCGAGAGGCTACCGCAGCGATGCCAATTGTAGGAATGGGCAGCCAAGTGAGGCAGGCTTGCCAGTATCGTAAGCTGTCGCTAAGAGCACGCTCATCGTCCGCTTCGATGCGGGACGTTACCCCAGGCATTTGGTGCCGTCGTTTAGGGTACCAGTGGGATGAAAGCGTCTTGGGAAAATTCAAACGCTAAGAAGAACATTCTTGGCTCAGTCTACTCCGTACTCCGTACTTTTAAGGACAAAGTAAGACCCTTACTTTGTCTACGGATTATGGTACGGAATAGTACTTACTCATTCAAGGGACTTCATCGAGATGTGTTCCCACGAGATGGTTTATCACATCACATCACGATGGTGATAATATCGAGATGGGACCAGGAAATGTGGACTATTGTACGGAGTACTCCGTACGGAGCACAAATTTCGGTGCGCTCGAGAATAAACCACGACCAAGGGGTTAGCCCTTCAAACTCCATATCTTTTTGCTTTTGTCGGGAGGTTTCTGGCGATAGACGTCACGGATTGAAGACCTTCCCCTCCACCACCTCCTACTACTACTACTACTAGTCCTCCGTACCTAAACCCCTTCACCCTTCACCCACCGCAGACGACTCGATCATCGATGAAGAGCTCGCCCACCTCTAGCGGCCCCGCTCAAGAAAGCCGAGGTGGGCCAGTCCCTGGACACCACCGCGACCCTAGAGGCGTTACTGCCCAGGGTCTATCAGCATTTCAGCCAATAATCGGGAAAGATCGAGGCTAAAAAGAAGTACTTGTCGAACACAAATGAGTACATGACCTGGGTGGGATTGTAGTGACGTACCCCGGTCTCATCCTTCTTCAACCCTCGGAAACTACCTACTATGCACTACGTACCTTGCCTCGTACGCGATGAGGACGGGTTACACTCGATGATATTCTTCCGACCGTTCTGGCGCTTCAAGATAGTACACATGCGGTTATAACAAAAAGCCATAGTGATTTTGATGCATTGCATCCACCGATTTTCCATGTCGCATTGCGGCGATGTTACACCCAAGTGCTAGACACGGTGCATTTCTGCATGAGCTAAACATCCATATTTTACATCCTCACCACCATCATCATTACCACCATCACCAATGCACCACCCACCACCGACCAACCCGTAGCGTCTTAAACTCTGCTCCCTACTCCCTACTCCCTACTCCGTACACCGTCCGTAGACGCTGATCCGGCCGCATCCGCTTCGTGATATTTCCAACTATTGGAGGTCTCGAGGACGATTCAGCAGGCGCTTCTATGGCCTCATCCTCTAGCAAATAATGTCCCGTCCGCTGCCGCAGTGGATTGCAGTTCGTGAACTGGAGGAGGGTCTCACGCTAACAGCTATTGACACCGATGGGGCAACCCCTTGAGGAGCCCATTAAGGAATCATCACAGCCAAGACTACAATTACGTCACAGACTACACGATACCCTAGCTCTTGCAGCTCTGACGCGAGTGTCCCCTCAAGGGTCGTAGTCAAGGGCCTGTGTGCCTGCTCGCTGCACGGTGTAGTCATTTGAGATAGCTCACAATTATACCTAGGACCGGCTCCAAAGAATACCCCATCTGGAGTCGGGGGGCGTACAGAGTACGGAGTAATCGGTACTCCATATCCAATTGTTCCATGTTACCCATCATGGAAGCCGGCCTTCATCACAGGAATGTGAGCTCGAGTTGTCAACAAGAAATAAAGCTGATTCAGAATGCCATCTCTCTGCATCACATCTCACTTTGTAGATGAGTTGGTGTCTTCTCCGGTACAACCATGTCTTGAAGAAAAAAGACCCTTATTAGAAACAAGTCCCAAGAACCTGGGCTAGCCTAGCGCAACCGCGTCTACTTACATGTTGCAGATACTAGTACTGGCTGCAAGGGAAGGGAAAAAAAGGTTCGATTTATTCCCATATCCGCATGGCAAGAATATTGGTTGCAACCTCCATCATCGAAGATCTAAAAAAAACAAGATGCTCATTCGGAAATTCAGTGAACCCCTAATTTCAATATCTAGGGATATGAATGCCCAACCTCATGGGCTGACAACCCTTTTTTCTTTCTTTTTTACCTTGTGGTTGTTGCAAGCAGCATCAGGCGAGTTATTCTCCCTTGCGATCGAATTTTTAGATCGCAATCGAACAGCCTCTTCCCTCCTCCCGAAGCACCATCATGGCCCTAGCGGTCTCCGCTTCGACAAAAGAAAATACACGCCCCCCCCCTGAGCCGCGTGCCCTTGTATCCCCTCACCCCCTGTCGGTCCCCGGGTCCTGGCTGGCATGTTCATTCACTTTGTTAGCCTGGTCGGTCCATGATCGGCATACGTCACAGCTGACAAGCCTCAGTCTCGCCGACGATCCTCTTCTCAGCAAAAGACGCTTTCGAAATTCCCGCTAAATACGGAGTACGGAGTCCTCTGACTGTGGATAGCTGTTCTGTGCAAAGCAAGGCAAAGAGACACTTTGGAACTCCGTTGATAATAATTGCGTATTCCGCCGATACAATGGTGATGGTGGGGGTTGATGAAACCCTAACGCGTCTCCAGCTCGAGGTCAGAGGTTTTTTCAAAGCTCTGAGTGGCTGCACCATTTTTCCACTGCTACCCTGGGTCGCACTCGATGCGCAAGTCCTTTGAAGGCGAGAGGTTTATGGATCGATATTGAGTAATCGGTAAGTTTTTTCCTATTAGCGCAATTGCTTCGGTCCATTTTTCTTCATTTTCATGTATGGAGTACTTGAAATGGGCTCCTTTTTTTTTTCTTAACAATGTGCTGCGGTTTGCATGCATTAATTGGAGAGATAAAAATGGTGTACTGCATATGTCTGGCGAATCGAAATAGGAGCAGCACACCATCAAGAAGAAATTGAGAGCGATAGACGAGTCCAGAACTTTGGATGCAGCAAAGCTAATGTTGATAACAGAACGAACAACGCAATGATAGCCTGATAGAAAGGGCTAGCCAGCTATGGGTGTCAAGGAGGCTGATCGGCCATCCGCCATCTGTCGAACTCGATAGCTGGTCTGAGACTACGCGATCTTCGAATTTCTATGAACCAAATAGGAGGAAGACAAAAGACTACAAGTGCAGCGCGGCAAAGAGCGCCCTTCTGGTTGAACCGTCTGTCAAAAGGGGCGTTCAACGGGCTCATATAATGACATCCCCCCACGATCGAGAGTCTTCGCTGGGCGATAAAATGGTGACTGCCATTGCTACCCGCCACATTGTCTGGCAACATATGGTGCCACAGTACACGCTCACACAGTCCGGGCCTCGATTGCGCCCAGGGAAGCTACCTCAGGCATCATTGCCAACCCCCGATTCTTCCGAAACCACCCCCAGTGCAGGAATCAAATGGTCGTGGTGATGGCCCATAGTATGCTTGAAACTGCCGACACCCCGTCGCCGATGCAGTTGTATATCCCGGCAGCTGCTGTCTGAACTGCTGGAGCCGCGCGGCGAAAGCAGCAAGCTAGCCATATACAGGTTGCGGACTGTCACTGAGCTTTGCTCCCTATGGCGGGGGTTGGAATCGTCGCAAGTAGGAAGGTGATGGCTACAGCAGACATTGTCCTTTTTCTCTCGTTGATTTAACTGAATTACGGCTATATGGCATGTCACATGCCTCGCCCGGCGCATCGACACCCTGCTGTTCTTCTCAGCGAGATGTGGCAGTACGGGATGCCCCAAGACCCTGATGGTATACTCATCACCGTGCGGAGTAGGGTGGGCGCGGCAACCACATCCCCTCAAAAGCCAAGCCCATGCTTATCACATTAGGGCACCGCGAGTGGTTATCAACTGGACCTGGGTGCAGGCTTGCGGGGTCGCGGCACTTCCCCTCTGGCTCTCGTTGGCCCCAAAGATGCACTCGTCCCACGCGCGAAGCAACCCTCACAGGAGATAGCTTAAACAGGAGCTACTGGGCAGCTTATGGAGCACGGATTACAGAGTCAAGGACTTTCAAGGGTAGCTTGGTAGGGAGATCTTCCATCGTTGGCTCAACAGAAGGACCACCAGCTTTGACGCAAGACCCGGCCGTGGTGTGTTCGAAGGACGAGTCGACCCCTGAATCCATTGCGGTGAATGGGGGAAAGGAGCGGAGAGGGCGAGTATTGACCTGTGTGGTTGGTAATACCTAGCATGCTTGCATGCAGAACTGCTCCCATTACCTGACTCAGAGCTGCTTCTTTGGACGGTCACCGTTTGCGAAATCATTCAAGGCAAGTGATGTGCGTTACTTACCGTTTTAGCGTACATTCATTTTATGGACCCCCAGTCTGATTTTCCGTGGACTTGCCTCTTAAGAGTTACGCCAATAGCCTAAGATGGAGGGGCTGATCAGTTTGAAAAACCTCGAGATTTGCGAACAATCCCATGTTGGCTCAAGGCAGCGGAACTTGCTTTTCCATGTTTGGGTGGCAAACTCGAAGGGAGGGGGGAATGGCTTCGGCGATGGCGCTCGCACATCATTCGCCACAACTACCGAACGCAGGCAAAGAGGCAAGAGGGGGTTGAACCTCATGTTTACGTCATGTGAAAATAGATACAGTTCACCATTGCTTACTTGTCCTTTTGCCATCTGCGCTGTACGTGTTGGGAAGGATCCCTTTTTTGTCGAATGGTGGGAACGCATTTTTCTCACTCTACGGACAGCCGAGCAAGACTTTTTCTTCTTCTCCGAGGCCGCATTCATCAGCGCAAGTGCCGCGTGGTGGCGAACGTCACAGAATGAGGCCTACTAGCCCTAACAATTCAGGGTCCTTGCGAACCTCAAGGGTCCAGTCCAGTCCGGGTCTGTGCAGCCCTCCTCCCACCTCACGACGTGAACAGCGCCAGTTTGAAAAGGGTTGGTGAGTTCGGAGAGGGTGGAGGAGGGGGAGGAAGGGAGGCTGCTTTTGGCCCAATCCGCAGACTTCAAGCAGGAAAAAAAGAGGCACACCTCCTCCAACCTACAGAGTACTCCGTACTACTACTACTACTAAGTAATTACTAAAACTTGTAGCCCCGAAGTTCCACAGGTTCGCCCTTGCATGCTGCTTTTGCGCCCGCCCTAAGTGCGGCAGCGGCAGCGGGCAGCGGCGTACTGTACGGAGTACGGAATACATATGCGGGAGTACGTGAAATGGGATTCTTTTTTTCTGTGCCACAGTTCATCACTTTGTGTGTGTCTCCCAACATTCCTCAAGACGAGGCGCCAGACGGAAAACGAAGTCGCTACCATGGAATAAGGGCATTACTTATTCTCTGACATGTCCGATTTCAGATGGAGGTTTACCATATGGGACCGTATTCCCAGAAGGTCTGTACGGAGTACTCCGTACTCACTCCTCCACGCGCTTGCCGGGCGGTCCCCCCCTCCGCCCCCCCCCCCATAATTATTAGGGGTCGGACTTTGCAGCGACTCGCACGGAACTCACACGCGCAGCCCATGGGAGGAGGAGGGCCCTTGCCGCGCCCGCCATGCCATGGTGACAAGCTTTCGGACCCTTTGTGCCTTTCTCACCTGAAAAATAAGCAGCTCCACGGCCCTCTGCAGATACTTGCTTAACAAGGCATTTTACGACGACGACGACGAACGTTTCTTCGCGCCGTTTTTTGCCATCATCAATGACCCTTTTTTCTTCTTCTTCTTCTTCTTTCTTGTATGTACTACTCCGTAGCGTTCCACTGATATTACTACTAATCCCGTGCAGATCTCTTTTCTTCCCCTTCTTCCTTTCTTTTCCCCTGCTGCCCTTTTCTGTTCGTCCCTTCCCGCTGTTTTGCACTGTACACGTTATGGAGAACGGAGTACCCCGTACGGAGTACTCAACTCAGCATTCAGCATGCTTCCTAGAGAAAGGAAAGAAAAAGGGGAGACTTTCCTCCGTTACGAGGTAAATTCTGTAATTATTAACCTTTTAAAACGGAGTGACATGTTAATGGTACGGAGGGGCAATTTCGAATAGGGATTTTGTATTTAACCCTGATAAACGGTCTTCTTACCAGAAACCGCCAGATTATACGTCACCATTCCTATAACGCCCTTAGTCAAGCAAAAAGACCCCTGTGGAGACCCTGTTTTGCTGTGCCCGGTGTAGTATGTACGCCCACCCCCCACCCTTTCTCTTTTGCTTCTCCTACCTCCTTAGTTGGAGCACTAGCTGGAATGTATCTTTGATATCTGTTGTGGTCTCAGGATGTACACCTCTTTAGACCATGATAGCACTGCTAAGTATGCGTGCGACTCCGGCGGCCATTGACCACTGAGCCGTGGGCAATTCCCGGCTTGCCCGGGGCGGGACGGAGATATCGCCCGGTTACTCATACCCACCGTTGTGGTTGAAACGTCCTTGAGACGTGGCCGTCTCGCATCTTGATTTGAAGAGCAAATGATAACAGGAAACGTCTATTTTTTCGAGGGCAGCGGCGGAGGAGCCATTTTGGTAGCTCCCGTGTCGACCCTCTTGGCCGCCGGTAGATCCGGCACCTTGAACCCGCCGTTGGAAGAAGAGCCCCCGCCGGCCTGGGTAAACGTCCCGCCCTTGAACCACTTGTCCTCCTCGGCCTTGCGCTTTCTGCTCAGCTCGGCCTGAGTCTTGGGGTCCACAAGCTCGAGACCTTGGACGGGCGTGAAGGCGAGCGACGAGGCGGTACCGGCCGTTGAGCCCCCGCCAATGGTGCTGCCCACGCCAGACGTGCGGAGGCCCCGGCCACGGAGGTCTATGCTGCCTGGCGTCTGCCCGAAGCCGCCTATGGAGGATGCGGTGCCGACGCTGCTGGCTGCGCCCCAGCCCTTGTTTTTCTGACTCAGCTTCGCCCGCGTGCGCTGGTCCACTTGCATGCCGCGAATGCGGCCGTCGTTGCTCTGCCCGATCATGCCCATGCCCACTGTGCCGTCCCCGGTGCCGTAGCCCGCCTCCTTCTCTTCTATGTTGAAGGCCATTCTGTTTTGGGCCTTGCGCAAGTCCGTCATTGCGAGCGCCTCCTTGGCCTTGCGGGCGCGACGACCACCACGTTTCCGGGCGGGTTTGTCGTCTGGAACGGGGAGGGCGCGCTGGCCCTTGTTTGGCGGTGGCTCGGTGAGCTTTTCTAACCGCTCGAGACACTGTGCTTTGAGATCCTCGCCGGTGGAGCCGTTGGGGCTGGAGTGTACTCTGTCTACGCGGGCTGCTAGGACGAGCTTAGCGGCAACGATCCTCATGGCCTGCTTCTTGAGGTCGTTGGGAATACCGCGGATGATTTCTGAATGATATAGAAAACCCTGTTGACGTATGCCGATGTTGGTCGCTAGACCTGCCTGTCGCTTCTTGGAGCCCCAGGAGGGAATGTTGCATGCCGGCGTCTTTGATAGGCCGGTCAAACCGCCCGCTGCGTTTAGGAGCTGCGCTGCAGTAAGGGAACCAACGAGGGCGGTTAGATTAGGCGCAAAGATGTTCATGCGCGATTGAACATATTCTGTAAGAGTGTGCTTGGCCTTGTTCAGCGCGATGACCATGTCACAGGCCTGGCGCACTCGAACAAGTTCCTCCGGTGATAATTCCTGCCCCTTTGACGTCGTAGCTTCCACCGTGACGATCATGAGCGAGGGTCCGTCAAGCACGGATTTGAGGCCCATGTTCAAAGGGTTATCCGTCGATGTCTGAAGCGCCTTGATGCTCTCCGAATCCATGGGTCCATTGCCGATGATGGAAACGACCTTGGCGTACTCTAGCGGTGTAGTGACGAGCCTCTCGAGCTCCGGGAACCGCGTCGAGTAGTGGTCGCGGATGAACTTGTGCACGAGCGAGACCTCGCCGTCTATTTGCGTCGAGAGGCCGTTGGACTGCGTAAGAATCTTGTACTCGGGGTGGTCTTCGATGTTGCCGATGACCTTGGTGGCCGGTTGTGACTGGAAGTGTGTGATTTTCTGCGGGAAGGGGGCACCAATACGTTAGGGCTGTTTCTTGTAGAAAATATAGATGTAAACGCGCCGTCCATATACGAGCATTGTGTGATAAAGGGGGGGGGGGGAGGGCAAAGACAAACTAACCTCGAGAATGGGCTCCAGTGTCGCCATCAGGCTGGCCACGCTGCGCACATCTTTGACGCCTCCGAGCTGCATCTTCTCGACGCGCGCCTTGGTCGCCTCGTCGTCGTCCATCTCCTCATCCCCATCGCCATTCGCGGGAGCGCTCTGGGGGCCCGCGCCGCCGTCAATGTCCATGGCATCGCGGTCGGCGCCAGCATCTTCGTCCTTGACGAGGCCATCGTTTTGCTCCTCCTCCGCCTCGTCTCCCGAGCTCCCGAAGTCGTTGAGTAAATCTTCCGCGACTGAAGACATGGTGGAACGCGCCTAGGAAATGAACGATGCTTTCGTGGTTGCCACAAAGTGCTTTAGTGAAAGAAAGCACCGGGGGAGTTTTTTTTTTAATTTGTTTTATTTAAAAAAAAAAAAAAAGGAAAAAAAAAGTTGGCGGGTCGTTGTCGTCGTTGTCGTTGTTGGGAAGCACATTAATTCTAACTAATAAATAAAACTGACTGCCTATCTGGGCACCTGTAATAGCCTGCTGCCACTAAGAGGCACGCCTAAGTTGCTAAGGTATGACGAGGACTGCAGCTGTCAGAGCGCCACAGTTAACGGGGCTGGTGCTAGGTTCTTATCGTCAGGTTGATAAGGCGCCCCAAAAAATCGAGCCTCGTTCTAGCAACGCGCGCTGCAAGTCGCAACATGTAGCAACCAAACGCCACTCACCCATCCCATCCCATCTACCCTCAGCTCCCACCCACCAATTCTCTTCCTCCTAGCCCTACGAATAACTTCAGCCGACCCAATTAGCCATGGAGTCCTCACGAGGCCCACCCAGGGTCAAGAACAAGGCCGCGGCGCCTGTACAGATCAGTGCCGAGCAGCTCCTCCGCGAAGCCGTCGACCGCCAGGAGGTTGGCCTACAGGCGCCCACGCAGCGCTTCGCCGACCTCGAAGAGCTGCACGAGTTCCAGGGCCGTAAGCGCAAAGAATTCGAGGACTATGTACGCCGGAACCGGCTCAACCTCAAGAATTGGACACAGTACGCCCAGTGGGAGCTGGAGCAGAAGGAGTACGCGCGCGCCCGTTCCGTCTTCGAGCGTGCCCTCGATGCGCACCCCAACACCGTCGTGCTATGGATCCGTTACATCGAGAGCGAGATGAAGGAGAGGAACATCAACCATGCGAGGAATCTGCTGGACCGAGCTGTGACGAGGTTGCCCCGCGTGGACAAGCTTTGGTATAAGTACGTCTACATGGAGGAGATGCTGGGCAACATCCCCGGTGTCAGGCAGGTTTTCGATCGGTGGATGCAGTGGCAGCCCGACGAGGCTGCTTGGAATTCCTACATCAAGATGGAAAAGCGTTATGGCGAATTCGACCGGGCAAGGGACATATTCAGGGCCCTCACAATGGTGCACCCCGAACCACGCAATTGGATCAAGTGGAGCAAGTTTGAGGAGGAGTACGGCAACTGGGACAATGTTCGGGATGTTTTTGGCGAGGCGGTGGAATCGCTGGGCGATGACTTTGTGGACGAGAAGATCTTCATGGCTTATGCCAAGTTTGAGGTCAGGCTCAAGGAGTACGAGCGAGCCCGGGCTATTTACAAATTTGCCCTGGACCGCCTGCCCAGGTCAAGATCGATGACGCTGCACAAGGCGTACACCACGTTCGAGAAGCAGTTCGGCGATCAAGACGGAGTCGAAGACGTCGTGCTCTCGAAAAGGAGACGGCATTACGAAGAGTTGGTGCGCGAGAACCCGAGCAACTACGACACTTGGTTTGACTACGCAGGTCTCGAGGAAGAGTCGGGGAACCCGGATCGGGTGAGGGAAGTCTACGAGAGAGCAGTCGCCAACGTACCCCCGTCGCAGGAGAAGCGGCACTGGCGCCGTTACATATTCCTCTGGATCTTCTACGCCATCTGGGAGGAGATGGAGGGCAAAGACCCGGCGCGCACGCGCCAGATCTACAAGACATGCCTGGACCTCATCCCCCACAAGAGCTTCACCTTTGCCAAGATCTGGCTGCTGGCGGCGCAGTTCGAGATCCGGCAGGGCGAGCTCACGGCGGCGCGCAAGCTTCTGGGCCGCTCGCTGGGGACGTGCCCCAAGGACAAGCTGTACAGCGGCTACGTCGACCTCGAGCGGCGCCTGTTCGAGTTTGTGCGCTGCCGCACGCTGTACGAGAAGCACATCGAGTTCAACCCGGCCAACTGCCAGACGTGGATCCGCTTCGCCGAGCTGGAGCGCGGCCTGGACGACCTGGACCGCACCCGCGCCATCTTCGAGCTCGCCGTGCAGCAGGCCCAGCTCGACATGCCCGAGCTGCTGTGGAAGGCGTACATCGACTTCGAGGAGGAGGAGGGCGAGTACGAGCGCACGAGGGAGCTGTACGAGCGCCTGCTCGACAAGACGGACCACGTCAAGGTCTGGATCTCCTACGCGCACTTCGAGATCAACATACCCGAGGACGAAGAGGAAGAGCGAGAAGGGCAAGGGGAGGACGAAGACGCGGAGGCGCCCGTCAGCGACGAGGCCAAGGCGCGGGCCCGCAAAATCTTTAGCCGCGCGCACCGCTCCCTCCTGGGCAAGGACCTCAAGGACGAGTGCGTAACGCTACTCAACGCCTGGCTCTCGTTCGAGCGCACCCACGGCTCCGGCGCCGACGCCGACGCCGTCCAGAAGCACATGCCCCGCCGCGTCAAGCGCCGCCGCAGGGCCGAGGGCGCCGGTGCCGGCGACGACGACTGGGAGGAGTACTTCGACTACGTCTTCCCCGCCGAGGAGAGGCAGAGCGCCGGCTTGTCGGGCCTGCTGGCCAAGGCCCAGATGTGGAAACAAGCCGGCGGAGACTTGTCCGGCGCCTCATGAGCGAGCGAGAGCGAAAGCAACACACACATACACCCCCCCTTTTCGGTTATGTTTTCCTCTTTTCGCAAAATTGTTTCTTTACACGTTTATCTAGGAAGGCCTGTATATATATACATATTATTTCCGCGTTCAACAAAACGTCTTCTTATTTTTTCTTCTTCTTCTTTTTGGAAAACGAAATCATCATGCTCATGGAAACTACTGTATAACCCTTCGTGTCTAGACGTTCCAACGCAACGTTAAGTCGCAGTCAATGGTGGCACACAACCCATCTGTCCCCCGGCGGCATCCGAGCTCACCGCGTCAAAGAAGAAGGAGAAAGTAACGGGTTGCTTACTTCCGACACCCTACGCCTCCCGCGTCTTCCGTACACGCATGCATATCGTCGTCCAGGGCCAGACCAGGGTGGGAGTGGGAAAACTGGGCTGCAGCTCACGCAACATCCTGTTAGTATTGTGTAGGTGGTACGTACGGCCCTCGGCACGGCGGCGCAACGCCTTGGATTCGCGAGTGATGTCATGCGGGAAGGGAAAAGCCCACCTACTATGTAGGCACGGAGCACCAGTCAGCCGTTTCCTGTTTTCCTTTCCAACCCCCTCCACTCACAATAAACCAACAAGCACTACGGAGTATGGTAATGGTAATACCTAACTGCACCTGTTACCACTCCTGGTTAGACCTCCCTCCACCCCACGTAGGACACATATATCCAAAACGTAGCGCGCAACGACGGAAGTACGGCACTCATCGTGAGAAATCGTGTTATTCATGCTCGTCTATCGTACCCTGAGCCAATCAGACATGTAGGAAAGGGGGGACTATTCCTCCATCGTCATCAGAATAGAGGAAAAAAGGACGGTTTGACATGATCCAAAAAGTAGGCCGTCTCCCTTTCCCCTCCTCTCCCCCCAATATATCATAAAACCTCTACTAGGAACATCTCTTGACTTTCCCCGCGGCAACCTTTCCTCCTCTTCCATCCTTCCCGTGCCTACATACATACTCCTCATATGCGTGAAATAACAGCCAACCCTCCAATAGGTTCATTCGTCCATTTGTCACACCTCCTCCCACCCCCAAACCAAACCAAAGAAAAAAAAAACCCTCGTCTAGCATTCGCTCCTCCTCTTACTCTGCATCATCGGACGGGATCGTATGCAGTTTCCCGATCCAATCGATCATAAAAGCAAACAGCCCCCCTCCCTGCTGCATTGCTATTGCTTCTTCTTCTGCCAGTCTGTATGTCGCACAGACACTTTTAGCGTCGATCTGTAGAAATTCATTGGTCATTAGCTAGCCATCCTGTAATACACTCGCAGTAAACGCGGCTCGAATAAGTAAAGGGTCTGAATAAAGGTTCTCCACGCAGCACACGTTATTCTAGTCCTCTCCCCATCTGTGTATGTCTTTCTCCTGCAAGTCTTTTTGTTCAAAATGACTTAACGATCTTCATCTAAATAAGCCAAAAAAAGGGGGAAAAGAAAAACTTGAACGCAAAGCGTATGTCGTAAACTCATATTGTTTCGTGAAATCGTGTACGCATGCCGGTGCACTGACACCGACCTGAAGCAGGGGCTTTCGCCAGCTCTCAAGAAAAGTTTCCATAGCGTCCACCACTATCTAGAGATCCCTCTGGCTGAAGGAAGAGGTAGTGTCTGAGAACGATGACCGTTCCCGGCATGGTAGTGCCGGTCATAGTCATCGTCGTCCGAATAGTAGTAGTCGCTGTCAAAGTCACGCCCCCGGGGCGACTCACTGTCACCCCCTTGGCGATTATTGTATTCTCTGAGTTGCTGGCGTCTCCTCTCACGCTTCTCGTGGCGGCGACACTTCTCATCTCGGAAGTTTGCGCATTCGTGGCTGATCTCTTTTGCCTCCTTGAGCTCGGAGATAGCACCCTTGACGCCTAGTGCCGCGATACCAACGGAGGCAGCATCCTGCATGAATGCCTTTGTCTTGAGTTTCTTGGCCTCTTCTGGACTAAGACGCCCCTGCTTGACTGCCTTGTGCCGAGCTTCTCTCTTCTCCATACTCTGGTATACCCCATGTGCTGCGTGGATCGTGGCAACGGCTGCCAGGCCGGTTGTCAAAACTTGCTTACCTCTTAGTTTTCTGTGCTGCTTCTCATCTTCGCTGGAATCCCCTGGATCAGAGGAAGAGTCATAAGTTCCCCGGCGACGATCACCACCACCGCGCCGACTGCCGCGGTATGATCGATCATCATCATAGTCGCGTCGAGATCGGGAATCATCATAATCGTCCGAGTATCTGCTGCGAGATCGACGACGTGAGCCACCCCGCTCGGAATAATCGTCCTGATGACGACGCTCATCGTCAGCAGATGTAAGAGCGCCAGCACCGGTGCCAGTAGCACTGCCGATGCCCAGCTTAGCCAAGCTACTGCGAGCCTTGTCGACAACAGAGCGGCTCCGGCTGCGCTTGCGGCGGTCTGGAGAAGGACTCCTAGAGTCGTCCTGACGGCCGCGGGACCGGGAACGGTAGCCATCGTAGGCCTTCTTGCCGGCGAAAGCACCGAGGCCAGCAGTAGCCAGGGCAGCAAGACCAGAGCCACCGCCCTCACGATCGTCGCGAGAACGAGCGCGAGACCGGGAGCGACTGCGGCCTGTGGTCTTGTCCTCTTCAATCTCCTTGCGCGAGCCGTTGATCAGTCTGTTTCCGACGAGGCCACCAATTACCGATTCGGCCAGGCCCATCTTGCCATGCTCTTTGCCATGGACGCCATCGACAGCGGCTGCACCGGCAGCGGCTGTGAAGATGCGCCTTGTCTTCTCACCCTTCCAGCCGCCAGGCTCCTTGGCAACTCTGAAAGCCTCAGTGGCACCAGCAAGTAGCGAAGCCATTGCAGCCTTTTGCATTTTGTTGGCGTTCTTGGCACGTGAAGTAGATCTAGAGCTGCCGCCGCGGCTTCGGGTATCAGACTTATCGTCTTCCTTGCCCCCCATCAAGGATTTGGCAGCAGCACCAAGGCCTGTGGCAGCCAAGGCGCTCTCAAGGAAGTTGCGGTGGCCCTTCTTCTCCTTGGGACCAGCATCCTCGTCGTCAGAGTAGTACTCGCTCACATGGCCATCACGGCCACGATGCAGGATGTAGGTGGCCTTCTGATCCTTCTTAGCCTGCTGCTTATTGTAGAATTCAGCTCCCTGGTAGGCTGCAAGGGCTCCAACACCAGCCAGAGCGATGGACGAGAGGGTGTTACGTTGGACATCCGTCCCATCGGTCTTGGCCTCTCGGCGGTCATACAACTCCTTGCCTCCGGCAAGAAGAGCAGCACCGGCGACAGCAGCAATGATCTTTTCCTCCTTAGACATGCCCTTGCCCTTGCCCTTGCTTTTTCGACCCTCTTCCTCGTAGTAGGAGCTACCACCACCCTTCCGGGAGCGGCGGTCGTAGCTATCGTAACGGTCATACTCGCGGCGATAGTCGATGTCATCCTCGTAGTAGGGCTCAGCAGACCTTGCACGGCGGACGTCGCGAGCGCCGCTGGGGGGAGGGAAATCTCTCCGGACCTCTTCGATGGAGAGGTCGCTATCCTCGCGAGAGCGGGGCACGGCCAGGGCCATGTCACGGTTGGAGCTTCTACCGTAGGGGTCTAAGAAACGAGCATCGCGGTCATCTCGGCGATCTTCTCGACGCTCCTCACGGACGTAACGACGGGTATATTCCCGGTCGTACGGGTCGTAGCTGGTCATCTGGGTGGTATTTAAGCAGCGATGACGATAGCTTGTTTAGTGGTTGAGAGGTATAGGGTGACGGGTGATATGACGTGTACAAGCAACAGCAATGTTGCCCGTATTGTATGTTGATTCAAAAGACACAAGCGCGTCGTGAGGTTTGATACGTTTTTGTGAGATGAAAAGTATGTAGGAGGAAAACGTTGGGATAATGAAGAAATCTAGCTAAACAAAAACCTGATCTTGGTTGGTGGGTTGAGTCCTGATGGAATAAGGCAGATCGGAGGTGGCCAGTCAGATGCGCAGCAACTCGAGGGGAAAAGCGAAGGGGACATGAAAGCAAGGCAATTGCTAGCACCGCTGTATTATACTAGTGGTAGCAGTAGCAGGCGCCTGGTACCTACAACTACGGAGTACTAGTAGTAGTATTACCACTGGAAATGCCCAACATCACATCACCACCTATCATTTGCCCACTGTCATCGCCCGGAGGGCATGGGCATACCCTGCCACAAGTGCTACTAAGGCCCTACTGCGGAGACGACCCAAGAGCTAAAGACGTAATGCAAACCGGAACATCTTTTCTTTTGCTACGGCCGGTAGGAATACGGAGCAGCATTACTAGGCGAATACTCCGTACTGTACCTAACCAATTGCTTGAGGATACCTGCTAAACAGACCTACCAACGCTGTGCTCAGCCTTCATGTACCATTACTGCATGGTCTCAGCCTCGATGTACTTTATCTGCCGGCTACCCCGAGTCTCCCATCTTAGAGGTCACCCCGTCTCAAAATTCCCATAACCTGGTGGGAATTCCCCGTGCTCACCAACCCAGCCTTGTCTCGATACTCATTGTCGCGCGGCTGGGGTTTTTGGTTGGCACGTTGGGTGCCGAAGAAGCGAAGCTCACCGACGGAGGGGGCAACAAGCATTGCATCAACGTACCGTATCGGCTTTCGCCTTTTCGGCTTGCGTGGCTCTGGCGAATTGCCGGGTTCTAGAAGTAAACCTTTTTTTACTATTGTTTATTCCTTGATTCTCATTGCCCCATCTTGGGTTTTATGCGTGTTGGGCTCTCCATGAGGCTCTTTGGGCTCGACCCTGCTTTTGGCGGCAAGAGTGAGACGGGGCAGGGAACAGCGTTTTTTGGTGTCTTAAGGCTGATAACTTCACCGTCCTTCCACGCCCGCTCCCTTCTTTTTTTCTTCTTGTATCCGGGAGCTTGGGACGGTCCTTGACGACCCGGAAGTTTGCCATTGTCTGTACCTTTTACCCCTTGAACCTAGGGATGGACTGAGAAAGCGCTCAAAGCACTGCACATTACCAATTACCCTTTGTCCGGTCCTCTACCCTACTCCGTAGAAAAGGTAACCGTTTGAGGTGAATCCGTCAGCGAGTGAGCATTTGCTGCTAGGAAAGTGCGGGGCTCTGACTGGTGACGCAACATCTTCAACTAACTCTCTTTTCCCTCCTCTGCATCCACTTCGTGAATGGATGGATGGGTGGATGGGTGTCACCCTTCTCTCTCTACCTACATACCTCCACTAGCCACGAGCCTGCGCCCTGTTCCGCCCGACTCGCTACTGCAAGCTGCAAATGTAACGGCTGGGCACACAGGGCACGAAAAAAAAAAGCTCATGGGCTTGCATTTCTGCTGTCGCCCCCCTCCCCGCCGTCGCACCCCATTTTGCCCGTGTCGTTTTTGTTGCTCCTATCGTTTCTAGGCGCTGCGACTTGGCCTCGCTGTTTCGGGTCTACCATTTCTCCCCCCCTCATGCATGCACAAGAAGAGGCAATTCGGGGGTCAGCGATGATTTGCATCGGCCACAGCCTCGACGGCATGCAACCTCGCGCATGCAACCTCAAGGCGTGTGCTTGACCGTCTTTCTGGGGCGTTTTCTGCGTGCCACTGCCCTCTAAGAAATGGTCACACCGTTCGCACTTGACACCGTAGCGCGGGTACGGAGTACTCAGGCACTCAGGTATGTTCGGCTCACTGCCACATGATGTCATCCCCTCTCTGCCCCGCAAAGCCGGCCACCGCCGTCGCCACAGGGCAGGTTAAGCCCGTCCGATCATAGAACCCTCACGGGAGATCCTTACGAAGTGTCTGGCCCGGTGCTATGTAGAAGTTAAACCACGACGTCGCTTTGTTATCTACCCAATTTAATCTCCTCCCCAAAAAAGGGCTGGCGTTTTTCTCTGACGCCGGCTGATGGAAATTATCCTAAGCGTTTGGGGGAGAGGGGGGGTATACATACGGAGAGGGGAGTGATACTCCGCAGATGACCCCAACCGGTGTGCTCCTCTGATGGTCAGCCTCCGTAGGTCAGCAGATACCTACTCCGTAGTAGGGCAGGGAGATACCAAGGATACCTATATTGTTGGTAGAGGCCGACAAGCGTGTCTTGTGCCGACGAAGCCACCAGTATCAACTAGCAGCGCCTGAGTAATATCTTTGGGAAATAAATGGTAGCTAAAGTTTTGTCGATACGTGCCTCCGGTCGACCTAGATACAGATGGTGCACATGACTGGTAAAAAGACACCGGAACTAGCATAAAGTGCCCAAGTACTAATAGTTCGAACCCGGGTCTTTTTTTAACAGCTATCAGCTATATGGAGAGAGGGAGAGAGAGAGAGAGAGAGAGAGTATCCTCCCAAAAGACCAAATCACCACGTGAAATGATACACCTTCTCTTCAATCCATCTCTAGTATAGCAGCCCTCTCCCCATGGCCAACTTACCCATCCGCCCACCCCCATGGCTACCATACCATGCAGCACACCGCCTACTCTCCTGATAACCCGCGTGTGCTCACTCACCTGCCAGCCAAATCTCACCAACTCGCACGAAGGAACGGGCATGACCTCCCCCGATGATAAAAGCAAGTCCACGGAGTACCTGACCTCCCAGGGCAGGAAAAAAAAGCTCACCACTATGCGCTGCCTTGGCGTACTGCAGACAAGGTCCGTATCGACGGACGGGGAGATTGGGTAGTAGTACTACAGTAGTAGTAGTACTTACTGTATGTAGTAGCACAAACGTGACCAGGCTTCGAGAATGGAACCTCGACCATCATCAGTGCCATCTACTCCGTACCAGAAACAGAGCGAAAGAGAGTCCAGGAGGAAAAGGCCGACTGGAAGGGATCACAAAAGACAAGAATCCGAGGGGAGGTGGTTTCTAATATTTAGAATATATTCCAATTTTTTTTTGTTTAAAAGTTATCCTTTTATTCCCTAACCATTTTACTTTCCCCCCCCCCCCCCCCCCCCCCCCCCTCATATAGTACAATAGTGCCAGTAACCCCTGGTTAAATCATGAACACAAATGGCATTGATGCCAAAGACAGGCAGACAGAGAGGATCGTTGAAACCCGAGTTTTGGGCATCGGGACACCATCTTCTCCTAGGAGAATAGAAGAACCGACACATCGTCGTAGAAGGGTAGAAAGAGGTCTGCTGTTGTGTCTGAGATAAGAGGGTGAAGCAACATAAAAGTAAACGTCGGCACTTGCGGTACGAAAAAAACGAGTTCTTCACAGCCATCTTTGTTGGTGCTAGCAGAAGACGGTATTATGAAGGCTGCTAGCGGACCAAGAGACTTCCAAGATCTGTGTTGATGATGAGCCTGGCCTCCCTCAATGATACCCGTGCGTGCTTATGCCGACAGCAAAAACCAAGAAACGCAAGCGCGCCACGCCCTCCAAATTCTTTTTCCATCCAAACATCGCCATTTGTGATCTTAACGAGTCAAAAAGATGACAGCCTTTCCGATCAGATCTAGCCGTTTGCGACATAATCATGATACATTCAACGGTGAAGTGAGGCTTGACTCATGAAGCAAATTGTTATGGCGATGATAAGATGTAGCAGGCTCAGATCTGCGTTCCGCTCCTCCCTTGAGCTTGCCTGGGCAAACCCTCCCCTAATCTCAGTCTTACTGTTTACCACATGGTCCGCTGATCGTTCTGAAATTCTGTTCTATAAGAAATTCCACCTTGCCAAAACCAAAAAAAAAAATCGGTTTCATTTGTGGTTGATGTCGGGCTGTCATGTCAACTTAGAAGGCAACCCTCGAACGCCCCGTGACGCCAGAAAAAATACCGCGGGTTCATTTGCGGTGAGTGAATAAGACTCGTATATCATAACGTTGAGTCATCAGAATAAATAAAAAGGAAAGAAAACCGAAGCCATGATCCGTACAACATTTTTCATGATGATATGCGCCTAGCCGGTGTTTCGCTGCGCTGCAGTGAACAAAAAGAGAACTCATCCCTCTCCCTTCGGATACAGGTATCCGGAGGATAAAAATGTAGGACGAAGTGAAGTGAAGAGTGTGGAGTGTGGAGTGCGGAGTGAGGACTGGGCGGTGCGCTCGAGTCCATCTTCAATGCAGTCTTTTCAGATTACAGCCAAGCTTCCAGTGAGCCGCCTTTGCCACGCCCGAGTAACTGATAGTCATTTTCACGACTCAATATGCTCTGCAGAGGCATCGCCGTTGGCAGCAGGAGCCGTCCCATGGCCATTGATACGGGGCTGCTCGCTGGAGAGCGGCTGAGATGGAGAGAAGTCTGGTACCTCGGCTGACAATTGCGTGGCTCCGTGGTAGGTGTGGCCATTCGCTATGCCACCCATGCTTGTAGTGAAACCACTGAGTTGGTGGGCGAATGGCTGATACGCCCGGCTCTTGAAGCTGAAGTTGCGAGGGCCATCGTTGCGAGCCAACGCATCGCGATCCTCTACCGGGAGGACCCAAGCCTGCCACGTATCCCGTCGTCGAATGCGCTCGCAGTCATCATCGCCAATGACAAAATCAATGACATCGGACGCCTCGCAAACCAAGCGGATGGCACCAATATCAGGGGAGAGCTCCCTCATACGCTTGAACGCCGAGATGAAGTGAAGATGAACAAAACCTTGGCTGTCCATGTGCTTTCGGAGGTACATATCCTTGCACAGGTTCTCAATAGAGAAGTAGTATTCAATCTGCGAGCGGAGCAGATTCATAACGACGCCGTTATTCCAGTAAGTGGGGCTCGGAAATCCCATGGCGGACATAGGCTGGACCCCGTAATCGAAGCTGGGGGCAGGGTACTGTGTTTGGACCGGTGGCGGGCGGGTGGCGCCGTTGGGTAGGGACATTCTATTATAGCCATGACCTCCGTTACGGGCTCCCCGGCCCCGCTGCATTTGCGGCACAAATCCTTGGTTGTGTCCACCGCGAGGGGGCGGACTGTATGGGCTAGTTAAACGGTGCTGTGAGGGGGTAAATACAGATGCCGACACAGACGACGAAGCGTGCTGGTGTTGAGCATGGGAGTTAACTGCGTGGTGCCCACCACGACCGCGGAAACCACCACGGCCCCGATCACTACGACCCTCTCGGGAGTTATGTGAGTGTTCCTAGTATCAAGTTAGTGTACGTCAATAACAATAAAAATAATCAAATAGATTTTCCTTACAGTGTGGTTAACGGGCTGCGCATCCTTGGGCTTCTCAGCACCAGCGTTCCCAGAGGACTTCTTCTGCTCGGGGCGAGCATGTGTGCCCTCGACAGGAGCACGTTTCTGGGTTGGGGGGGTAGTGGTTGCTCTGCTCGCGCTGGCAATGGATTCGCGAGGACGGCTAGCAGTCTCGACCTTGCTTGACGACGATGAAGGCACTGGCGCCTTGTCGACGGCTGAAGGCCCAGAATTTGTTCTCGTGCTCGATGAGCCTTTAGCACCACCACGAGGCTTGGAACCACGCAATTGAGGTAGAACAGTTTCGAACGAGACTGAGGGAACGTAATTATAGGCGACCCACTCAGTTTTCTGACGGGTCTTCGACTGAGAGGCGTCGTCCTGGGCTTCCTTGACATCAGGTTGATCGAGTTTATCGCCAGTCTTCCGTTTCTCCTCGTGACCTACTACCTGCACTGCCGTTTCCACACTGGGCCATGAAGTAGCATCTGTCACTGAAGGAGGCATCTCCATTCGCCCTTCTCGCTCCTTCACGGCAGCCCTTGAACCTCGAGGACCGTTGCGTTCTGGGCGGGTAGCATCCACGGCCTTCTTAACGCCGTTTCCTTGTACTGAAGGGGCATTACGCGTGGCAGAATCTGTAGCTTGAGATACATGATATGCACCATTGACAGAGGGGACATGTGCTGTGCTGTCGTCTGCAGGTTTCTTGGCCTGTTGCGATCCAGCTAACTGTTCTTTTCTCTGCTGCCAGATATTCACAGAGGGCAAAGGAGCCTCAGAGAGCTGAACCTCTGGGACCTCAGGTTCAGGCTCAGTTTCCTTGGCCTTACTTTCTGCCGAAGAAGAGTCACGTACTGGCCTGTCAGAAGACTTGCCCTTCTTTCCTTTTCGCGGCTTCCTCGTCTCTTGGTCATCGTTAGATCGGGTGTTGGTGCTTGACGACCGGGCATCCTTTTCATTCCTCCGCCATGGACGATCCAAGCGCGAAACCTCCTCCTCCTTCTTCTCGGGGACCTTTTCGGGGGCGATCTCAGTCCGGGCATTGCTCTCAGAGTCAGTGACGCTGCTAGGGCCAGTTTTTTCTCCAACTGAAGAGGCAATGTCTGAAGCAGGAACCGCATCAGGGACATCTGTTGAACTCATGATGGACTGGGTTGACTTGTCGTCTGTGGATACAGATGGGGCGCTTTCGGAAGGAGCGGTAGCTGCGTTTGTTGCTTGCGCTGGGGGTGTTCCCTGGCCCTTGGCGGCTTGCGCGTAAGAAAAGGTAGATGCAGCAGCCATCTCGAATGTGTTTTCTATTGCTCGAGGAAGGCTTAGACTGGAGAACCAGTTGTTCGGTGCCTCGAACAAGATGCGACGCAGATACTCGTCCGCAGAGTAGCGTAGCCTTGGCCACTACTGCCAAAGATGGTAATATCTGTGGTACTCGGAAGACGCCGAGCGGTGTTGTCTGTAGCGGTTCCGCAGCGATTCAGTTGGATTGGGGATCCGTGGTCGGCAGTATGGTATTTTATAACCAGCTCGAAACGATGATCCAAATTCCGGAAGTGCAGGTCGCAGAACGCTTGGGTACGAGCTCGAGTGCCCTACGAGGGTTCGAGCTCAGGGAAAGGAATCCACAAAAAGGTATGTGGTAAGGTGCCAAGTTTCGTGCGGGTTCCGAGTCAGAATCTCGAGTTAAAAGAAGCAGGTAGCACCTGAATCAGAGTCGCAGCCCAAGGCACGAATCGGAGTCGAGGTGCTGAGAGTTCCGATGCCCGACAGCGTGGGATAAGCGACGAGGATGTGAAGAGTCGCGAACGGGAGATGGACTGAGTTGCGAACGTAGGTACTGCTCGAGGTCTGCGAACACGAAGGGTACGAGGCAGTGCGTGGGTTACGTAGGTTGTCAACTCGAGGTCAGCTCGACGTCGGCGGTACGAGGCGAAGCCAGCAGAGAGAAAAAAAAAAGGTAGGGCTTGTTTCGAAAAAGGAAAAAAAAGGTACGAAGCCGTAAGCCGCAGGGGAGGGGGGCTGGAAGGGTTCGAAAAGGGAAAGAAGATAAACAAGGCGCACTCAACAGCGGACCAGAGATGGAATTGGCTGACTGAGGAAACGATGCTCTTGAGGAGAGGAAGGTCGAAGAAGGTGGCGAAGGGAAAAGAAAATATGTCAGGGCAAGGTAGACTCGGAGGTTATTTTTGCGTTGTGTGATGAATAAATTTTTTGGCGGCTTTTCCCCTCTTACGCACTACAAACCCACTGCTGCTGGATAATGGGGACCTGGGAAACCTGGGAGCGGGCTACCTACTAAAAGTGCAGGTGGTTTGCTAATATGGGTACACTGTCTGGGACAGATTGTCACTCGCAAAACCCTTTAATTATTTTCGCGAGCCTGATTTCTCTTTCCAGAGCCTGCAGTGCACTTAATTATTAACACTCGATGCAGGCGGCTTGTCAAGTGCTGCAGCAACTTTGGCGCACGGTGATTGTTCTGGAGCGTCTAGGTAGTTTAGGTAGGTTGGGTGCTTTGAGAGCCTGCAGCGATGAGGAAGGTGCAGGTCAAGCACGACGCATGTGTCGTGCAGGCAAGCCCTTGCCTGCCTACCTGAACTGCTACTACTACTACTACTACTACGGAGTACTGTGGGCTGCTACTACTGAGTAGGTACTACGGCTACTGCTACTACTAGTAGTAGTATGGAGTATTAAGTAACCCGTCTGCCTGCTTGAAAAGCTTTCAAGTTACTTGGTACTGACTTACCGTGTATTTATGAACTGATGGGGCTGGCACGGTTGCCTCGCATGGCGGGCAGGTACTACTAAATAGCAAGGCCCCAGAGCCTCCAGACTACCTAATAGTAGGGCTATTTCCCGTCTAGTCCAGTATTCCCCAAAAGATGTTGCTTAGTCAAGTCCCAACGCTCTTTCCTGTTCCCTAGTTTACCGTAAATAAAGCCATAGTTGGAACTTTACCGTGGCAGGAAGCGTCCACTGTCTGGGACTGATGGCTCAAGCGAGAGCCTTCCTTGACTGATGAATCACACCGGAGGGCTCCGTGTGCCCGCTGTGCCCGCGTAGCAAAAGTACTCCGTACTTGGACACGTAGGGCCTTGTAGACTTAGTAGATAGCACTGGAGTATTGATGGTACGGGTCGAAGCGATCCAGAAAGTTTGATGAGTCTGTTGGGTTGGGACGGGGACTCAACGAGAAGTGTCACACAAGTTGTAAGTGCAGCTGTGTACGGGGTACCGATTACAGAGTACGGCAGTAGGGCAATACGGAATACAGGCGCAGAGAATACCCGGCGACTCTTATCGATATTCTTCCCAAATGACTTCCGGCGACGGCAAAGTGCGGGCCTCGGCGCTAGGTAACGAGGGGGGGGGGAATCCAGGGTTTTCTCCAGAGCTTCTGACCGTGTAGGTGGTCGCGACAGCAACGAGGCTTGATAATGTCGCCTTTCGATGTCTTTCTTCTTTGGGTCAAGGTGCTTCGACTGCACCAGTTGCTACCATTTTTTCTTTTCGCAACGCGCCGGTTCGGAGAACGTTTACGGTTATATCTGAAAGTGTCCTGACCCTCATTAAATAAGTGGACCAGCATCGACCTCGTGGAAGGATTGGTACTCGCGCTCATGGCTTTGATTAGAGTTATACGAAGTACATACACTTTGCTAAGTATTTCCTATCCGGCGCCCTAGCTGTGCCTGTGTATGTTGGCAAGGCCGGATTTGTGAGTCAAGAGTACAGCATTTCTATAATAAGCTGAGCGACTCACGAAGCGTACTCCGTACCGGCTAAAGTTGGGAAAAGTAAAGGATCTTTCAGCCACTCGCGCCGAGGAATACGAGGCAAGCCGGGAAAGACCCTCTTTGCCCTAATATGTAATCTGCGCAAAAGCATAAACCTTTACTCCGTATTCCGTAATCTGTACGGAGCAGACGGCGATGGAGAGTGAGAGAAGAGGGGGGGCTGTACGGAGTACCCCCAACGGAAGACGCGGAAGAGGAAAAACAATGATAATAATTAACAAAATAATTGACTTGTGGCCTGATTCCTGAACGCGATTAACTTGGCAACCGGGTGCAGTGTATTACGTTTCCCGGCTATGGGCATAATGAAGTGGGCAGCACGCATATTGATGTCGAGTCCACGCCTACGGCCACTACTATTTACGGGGCCCGGCAGAGAGTGATAGTGCTCCGTATGCCGTTTTCAGAGCACTGAACCACTGTGAGCCAAGATGTTGGTCATCAATGAAGCACAAGTAACCTAGTCACAACGCGACCATAGACGTTCTTGGCGAAAAGGGGGGGAAACAGGGATCTGGGAAAAAAGAAGGAGAAGGGAAAAAAAAGAGGAAAATGAAACCCTTTCCAACTCCTGGGATTTTGCGATCCGAAATGCGACTCGCCTAGGTTCAAGCGGAATACTATAAGCGGTTGCATCCACGCCCATTACACAGGCTATTATGGGGCATAACCGCCCGCAACGTCTTATTATTACTGGAAGTCCTTCAGCGTTGCAAGGCTAGCATTACCCCTCCATGTCCTCGGGCCATCGCGGCCTGTTTTGCGTCGTTTATAGCCCCCCACTTCCAAGCGAGAAGAGGAAGAGGAAAAAAAGGCTCCCACACACACACACTCCTGCGCACTCCCCCTCCCCCTCCACCCCCCCTTAACAAGCGCCCAGCCGCTCCCCATAAGGGTAGTTCTACTGTAGGAGATCGATCAACCTTGATTTACGGCTCCAGATTTTATAACTGGGTAGAGTCACTTCCTGTCACATGAGCACCAGGAAAAAAACGCCCCCCCCCCCCCCCCCCTCTCCCTCCCCTGGTCATCAATCCTACTGAGGGGTGGTGTTCCGTGTTCGTGATACCTAAACGTCCTGCCAGTTTTGCACTCCTTCTATCTCCCGCAGACCCATACTGGGCTCCCCCCACATCCAGGTATACGCAGGAGCAAGCGAGCGAGAGAGCGAGAGAGCGAGCGAGGAGCAGAGGCCGGGGGCCTAGAAACGAGGGTTAAAGAGAGGCGCCTGCTTTAATCCATGACGACAATATGTCTCACACACATGCATGACCTGGGTACTGGTTATCGTTCACGATCGTACAAGAAAGTTTGGCCTCGTAGAAGTATTGAAAGCAAAATGTTGTTTTAATACTTCTCTATCTTATCAAGTGATTATCGATATATATATATATATATATATGGTTGTGTAATGATGGCATTCTGAATTTCCCATGTATCCTGTCAAATCAACGGCCAGCGCACCTCGCCATTTCTCGGCGAGGGATCCTCCCGAACGATCGGCATGGGGGCCGGAGGGTGTATAGGAAGGAAAGGAGACCGGAGACCGGAGTAGAATGTAACAGGCGGAGAGTGAGAAGGAGGGGAGCGAGAATGGATGGGGGGTCACTCGCGCTTGGAATGGTTGGCTGCGCTCCTGGGAGTAATACATGGTCGATTTCCTTATGCATGTCTTTCCTGCGCGCAGCAACGCCACTTAGAGGCGAGCATGCTAATGTGTCCTGAGCAGATCCTATCCTCCTGACAAGCTGCTAGCAATGGTTCCATGTCGATGGGCCACTTCAATTTATCATACTACTAATATTGTCTGCTTGACGACGCATGGAACGTTTATCCATGGGTACCTTGGCTCCGTATTGCTGGTCTGAGTGGTATTCTCTAGTGGGGGAAATGGGTACTGGCTATTCACGTTCCCCGGGATTTACGAGGCCCTCCTACTCATATGAGGTTTATGGCCGAGAGGTGACGACAAAGGGTAGTATCAACCCTCCTCCTCAACCAGGTGCTGTGATCGGCTTGGCCTAGGCCCGCTGATCCTACATTATCCGCAAAACCCATGACTAGCACTAATGTACCATACTCGCAAGCCGGCTGGCGATGTACATACTGATACCAATATTGAGAGCGTTTACTGAAACCCCCCAACGGAGGGTCATCTTGGGTAACCTTTCTCCAAACGAACCACCGGAATCCTCACTTCCTTTAGCCAGTCATCCAAGCAGTCGCTTGTCGTGCCCCAAATGTGGTGGCAAAGCGAAGACCGGTAGAGCCCATGGGAAAATAGCTAATCAGATACCAGATTAAGCAAGCAATCTGCACGATGGCAGAGAAGAGGGTTAGAATGGTGCTTTGCAACTGCATGAAGTTAGTTGACTAGCCGAGACCCTCAAAGTTTCGCGGCACGTTTTTAAATTACGGCCAGACATACCTTAATGGCAAATACAAGTGTCAAGGTTATGGAGCCAAAGTAAGCTGTGGTAAAGGGGAGTCTTGGGGCGGACAGTAGGTGGTAAACATAGTTCATAGGACCCATGATAGCGGCGAAAGAAGCTAGGAAGAGGGCAGAACCGACCGACCATCTAAAGCAACGTTAGCTCCCACCCATGTCGTCATTTCGTGTTGATTATCAAGACCAGATAAGATGAACTATGCTTGGCACCACGGCACTTGGCTGGCAGCCCATCATGCGAGATGGTCACCTGGGCACGGGAAAAGCAAGGTCCAGACAAGACGGTCCATCCACATTTTCACTTGTCGGAACACTTACAGGATCACAAACTTGCGCGGTCGGAGAGAAAGAACCGGGAATAGCGTAAAGCAGATTACAAAACAAGCCAGAGCGGCCAAGTTGCAGGCTGCGAACACCAAGAGGCGATCCCACCTACTAACTGTTGCACGGAGAAGTTAGCTTGTCCTGTCAATATCTTGCCCTTGCCTGGGAGTCGTTGTATATGGATCACATGCAGCAATCTAGAACGGGACGCTAGAATATGCAATGCACATGTTCCCGACATGCAAGGGCCGTCTATCAATGGACCTCCAGGAAGCCATCCTGGGTTCGGGTTTTGCGGAAGATGACTCACGGGCAAACCATCCCTCTTCTTCTTCGCGACGAGTGGGAGCGGGTAAAGGCGCTCCTGAGCTCTCAGTCGTTGGTAGCTGCACATATCCACGATCATTGAATGGGTTGAGGCTTCTAATAGAGGACATTAATCCACTTTGCTGGGAAGTGTGAATGGGCGCCTCCTCGCGACGGCTCCAACTCAGGGAGTTGAATGAATCTCGCAATGACGATGCCATGGCTGAACGGATGGGGGACGCAGACACGGGACGCGTTCGTTTGGTCAGTCGGCGACGCGATATGTTTGCGCGATGAGACAAGAGAATAGGATCAGCGAAGATGTGGTGGTGTGTCGGTACGTTCGTGGTGTGTAAGTCGAATAAAATAGCTCCACCCTGTGCAAGGTCAGTTGGATGCGCAGGTTGAGCGTTGATATGTATATAGTAGCTTGTCAGGTTCGGGTGGTAGCCCGACTGGCCCTCGATCTGGCCCTGCCCACGAACAAGGGACTTATGCCAGGAAGTGGGCAGGAAAATGCAAAGAATTGCGCCGGTGGTGTACGGAAACGGGGCAAACAATACATCTTGCGAAGCGCCCGGTTGCAGTCACTTACGGAATGGCCTTTTAGGCAGAGGTGTTCTCCTTTTTTCCGAATACACGAATATCCGCCACGAGCCAAGCGGAAGTAGCAAGTAGGAGGTATCGACGGGATGAACGGGTAAGATAGGGTCCTGCAAAAGGAACTTAAGTGACTTCGGGTGAGGCGGACGGAGCCTGAAAGGGAGTGAGGGTTCGGGTCGTGACCGCGCGTTCCGCTTTGAAATGGACGGGCTGAACCTGGATGAGACGACGTAGACCCATATAATGATGGACGTAGGCGCCAGCGGACGATACGGGCGGGTTCGGAGAAGGAGGAGAAGAGCGGGAGGGGTGGCGTAGAGGGCCGTTGTCGATGGTACTAATTGTTGGGGGAAGGAAAATCAAGGCCACCGACCTGAGGTTGGCAACGATACATGGGATGGTGGTGGGTGGTTACGACGAATATGGATGGGGGTGGAAAGTGGACACCTTGGGGATTGTACGGAGTACGGAGTACGATACGTACCTAATAATGTCTTAAGTTCAATGCAGGCTTGCAGTGCTCTCAGCGTTAGTGGGGATATAGAGGGGGAGCACATGATTGGCAGCCTCCCCAAAACCGATGCAACCATTAGTTACATCGAGAGAGTGAATGATGCCCACAGGTCCCCCCCCCGGAGTGACTGGGGCTTGGCGAGTTTGGGCATGGTTATACCTAATAGCTCCAGAATACTCCGCCGTAACAGAGGCTCACCTCACCTCCTTCTCGTCTCGAGTAGTCATAATTCAACAGGCATAACTATCTTCATATCTGCGGAAACCATGAGTCATGTATTATGTCTACGATGCGGTCGACTGGGTCCTTTCCCGCTGCTTTTACTCCGCTATCACCATCACGATATGGGAGGGTGTGTGTGAAGCCGTTCGTTCGTACTCCGTGAGCCCGTACCCTAGCTACAACTAGTAGACACTATGGACTAGCAGTGAACGAGTATTTTGTATCTCGCCGCAGGCTACCAGCATCTTATGCCTGCTAGATGCACGGCAGGTAGATCTGGGAGACAGCTGCATGATGGATGGGTCCCTTGGTGCAATACGACACAATTCTCGGCATAGCATCCCAGTGGGCGTTACGACCTGCCCTGCGCTCTCTCAAAGAAACATGCGCTCGACCTACCGGGTTTCTCATCTCAACCTGGACTGCACAGGCACAGGCACAACCTATTTAGTTTTCATGGCCTACGGTACTAGTGTTGTACCTGTCTCCGTACGATTTGGCATCTGGGAGATAGGGTACAATCACCTCTTTGGCGAACCGAGCCAGTTAGCGGGCCGCGAAGACCTCCGAGGCGCAGACCCAGCTCGTGGTGTGCTATGCGAGGCTAACAACACCAGGATCGCTGATGGAGGGTGAGATACATAGAAGGGACATGGGGCTGTCTACATAAGGTAGCGAGAGGTTGACGCAAGCTGGGATGAGACCTCTGCGGAGCTCGTGGCGTTGAGACGGGATGCAGGAGTATGCAACCTCTTGCGGCGACCTCCTCTCTGCCTACGTTTCTCGGTATCGATGCTCCTCTGGAATTTGCCCTGGACTAGTAAATCTCATTTAGAAACTTCCATCTCGTTCATCTCATTCATCTTGTCGCAAAGAAGTCAGGTCAGACGGGTGACTGGCTAGGCGTGCAGGTGTTGGAATTCGGGTCCCTTACAGGACCTCGTGGCCAAGGCCGATGGCCTCAGGAGGAGAGGTATCTAAGACCTAGTAAACTGAGCCAGCTACGCATGACCGGTAGGTAGTGGTCGATTCCATGATGTATTCCGATGAGGGCTTAGAATCGGGCGAGGATGTGCTCGGGATGTCTTGGATCCATAGTCACGTTCAACCTTGTCGCGCCCCCTCCCCCCCCCCCAAGGGACCCCCCCCCCCCTCTCCCTCCTCCATGGCAGGTAAAGGTGGGGGGGAGAATGCGACTACCGCCCTGGCAGCATGAAATAATGTGTCCATCTTTTGGGAAATTAAGTAGTATGGAAAACGACGGTGACAGTGACAAGGCCAGATAGAAGGCGTGTATGGATTGCTGTGGTGAGTACTATGGCGTAAGGTACCGCGCGCCCCATCCTGCCCAGAGTGGATGTCAAGTCAGAAGACACGAACAAGGCCTTGCGATAGACAGATGATGTTGCTCAAAGTCGTATTTTTAGGTAGAATACCGAGAGTATAAAAAGCATGGTGCTTGCAGAGACTTATCAGATTTTGAAAGAAAGTTTTCCCTTAAAGGTTACACGTTTTGTCGTATACTGCTGCGAAACTGTTTTACTCGTATTCGTCCAATATTGACTCGTCGCAATTCTTGCTTGATATTAGATGAAAAGAAAAATCTACAATAACGAGATTCGCATTTTTTCCTGGATATTTCCAACTTTCGACGCGGTATTTAGAATTACGAGTATTGATATTGTCCACAAGGTAAGAGGCGGAGATAACAACGATACCCAAGGAAGAGGGAAGTTGCGGACGTTGGCTTACACTATCTGTTGAAGAGGGCAGGTACACGCACCAAGAGAAATAGATACCTGAGGTAAGTGAGCTTTCCATGAATTTCCGTTTCTATCTTTTGCTTCGCCACACTCTGTCGCCTCGTCTGGATTGCCCAGTGGTGCCTACCGGTCTGTCATATTTCAACGAGGCGCCTGGCTGCCTACGAGCCTTCGTTTGAATCATCTGTTTCTTCACTCTCCGTCGGTGTCTGTCCCGGATTGACACAAGCCTCCACCCCCTCACCCTCTTCACTACGGAGTACATTATTGTGTCTTCACCAAGCCATCTTAGCTCACCGACTCTTTTGCTTTGCATTTCATTCTTCCCGTCAACTTGTTTATCCTTGCGTTCCCTCACTTGTCGCTTTTCTATTGGCACCCCGCTTGCCTACCCCATTCAGCTTCACAATAGTGCCTCTCAATATCAAGACAACTGTATGGACGCTTACGCTTGCGCACGATAGCTACTACCGATACACCTCTTCGCAGCTCGTATACTACCCACATCCTCCCGATACGTTACTTTCTGCGTCTTACGCCTCCGCCTGCGACTTATAGCTGGTGTTGTTTATCATATCAACGTCGACTTTCGCGTGCTGCAAGCCTCCGTTTCTGGAAAGCGACCACTGTTGCACAGCGTCCAGACCCTAGCATACGCTGAGACAAGGCGACGCCTCGATCCCAACGTTGCTGTGTTGCCGACTTGACTTGATACCAAATCCCGACGCGGTGTATAAGAGTCGACTTCCTTCTGATCACCGCATATCCGACCCCATCATTACATCAAACTACTACGACCTACTCCGAGTAGTAGGTGTCTATCTGCAAGGGTCCCCCTCTTTCTTAGCCTCTCCCAAGGTCGGTCCGCTTTGCTTTGCGCTCCATCCCCCACCATTAGCCTCAGCAGTAGCCGCCCTCTCAATGCTTCGGGTGTTTACTTTGCACTGGTAAGTCACTGTCCTACTTCCCAAAAAGCCCACTTGTTATGCCCATACCCTTGTCTGGCGCGTTCTTGGCGTTCTCGCTCTATCTGCCCGTCTTGCATTTTGTCTCTCATGCAAGCGAAGAGCGAGAGAGGGTGTGGTGGATGTCCCTGCTTGCTTAGTTGAACGCCGTGCATATGCAGCCAGGACTCTTTGCTCTGCTAGGCGGCGCCATGGCATCATGGGCAGGCTTACTCCGTATACAGCCGCGAGGCATGGGTGCCTCTACTGGCACCCGCCGGACGGGCTTATACAGAAGAGTACGCAGTCAGAGCAAGACGCAAAAAGCAGCGCAACAAGATGAGTGTACTAGCAAAGTAGCAAGTAGCCCGCCGTCGATCCTATTCATTACCCCTCCTGTGGTGTATGCTTGGCTACGGCGGGCACCAACGGACAGACTCCCTGTTCATGTTCAGACGCTCCCAGGTCTTGGTACTAATATAGAGCGTCGGTAGGACAGCCACTTCTCCTCGTTCTCAAACACATTCCAGCTCGACTGCGAACCGCAACACTCACCGTTTTGTCCGTCAACAACGCCGCAAGCTATCACCAACCCGAACATCTCTTCAGGTGTTCGACATAGCATTCTAGCGAAGTTGAGCTGAATTTGCTTTCCACCACACTCAGGCCGCTCTATATTACTGGCGGACGATTGTACACCTATAACAGTGGTACGTACCTATAATAAGAACACTCTCCAATACCCGACCCTCGGCCAGTCAGAGTGTCCGAGTTCAAGTCAGCGAGTGCGTCAGCGAGCGTCGGCTACCGAAAAAGCGCGCCGACCTGGCCGGCCTGTTACGCTCTGGACTCTTCCCTCTCACTAAAAACCTCTCCGGCCACTGACACGGCTGGTTTTATTCCAGGTCGGGGCCACAGCGATCCACCCAACTGGTATTCATCTTCTTTGCTCCCACCTTTATTTTTCGTCCCACCATCCTCAACGGAGAAACACAAACCCCTCCGACGTCGCTTTGACTGCACACCATTATTATTATCATCGAATCCCGCGCATCCCGTCTTTGTTCGTCGCCTTCTTCTCTCACCTTTTGACCATTTGGCATTCAACTTACATGGAATTTCTATAGACGCATCGCTTCATATATCTCCGCCAAGGTTCGTGCCACAGCTCTTGCCACTTTTACAGTTGGCGCTGCCTGCCTGCTCTCGGCGCACTCCGCTGCGTGCGGTGGGAATGCCTTCAGCTCTTGCACTGAGCGCTGCTCCAGCACAGCCACTCCGGAGTAAATTTCGATTCCATAGTTCTTTATACTAATTTTCATCTAATAGGGACTCGTTTACATCGCTTTATATCAACTCTTGACACATCACCGTGTCGCCACGAAGGCATCCCTCTAGTCAACTTCAATCATCCTACATTCACGCCACGATTCTGTCAACCGTCGAAATGGCCCAGCAGGGCTTCACACACTTTAGCTCCGTCCAAAATGGCGGCAGCATCGACCCCAACGATCTCGCCATGGGCGGCGGGTACTCCCCGACTTTCAACAGCCATGACAACTTCAACAATGGCAACGGCACCAATGCCTTCTCGACTGGCGGTGCCGCTCTTGCTGACGAGGATCTGCTTGAAGGCCTCGCCGGGGACAACCAATCCAACATGCACAACGGCCACGACTTTGCCAGCATGAATATAGGCTTTTCTCAGGATGCCTACCAAGCACACCGACATAGCACAGGTCTACGTATGGACCCAAGTCAGGTTAATGGCTTTTCAAGCACGCCTGATGGAGACCCTATCCCCAGTCCTTACACCACGGGGTTTCATGGAAATTTCCGCCAAATGCAAAACGGCCCGTCCCTTGGCACATCGCTACACTCGCCTCTCACCTACTCGGGATCTCCGCTTGCCGACATGAGTGCCAATGACGACAACTATCTGGCCGCAAGGAACCGTGCCCGCATGTCACAGCAAATGCAGCGCAAACCTTCCAATAACAACAGCCAAAGCCCCATGACACCAAAGACAAACGGCATGCAAGGCCTTACCATTGGATCGCACAACTCTCCCAACTTTGGCCCTCAGCCTATTCGATCCGTTGGTAACCACGAGAAGTCTTCTTCTGGTCACTGGAGCAACAACACCCCAAACGGAAGCTTTCCCCAGTCCTTCCAATCCGGCTTCTCCTCCCCTATTCAACAGCAACAAAACATGGTACCTCCGATTGAGGAAGTCATGATGAAAGGGGGTACTTCGATGCCTGCCAAACTAGGAGTCAATAACCCTGCCATGTCGACGCAAGAGGCCAAGAGAAAGCGCCGCAGGGAGTCTCATAACCTTGTCGAGCGCAGACGGCGTGATAACATCAACGAGCGAATCCAAGATCTTAGCCGTTTGGTTCCCACTCATCGTCTGGAAGATGACAAGATCAGGAAGCTCATCCAAAATGGTACACCACTATCTCCTACCTTGACAGGACTGTCAAGCCCAACTCAAGCAACCTCTGGTCTCGCTGGGCCTGGCGCTCGGAGAGCCACTGGCAGCAACCCCGGCAATATCACTACTGGTCTTCCTCTTGACGACAAGGATAAAGGCCCAAACAAGGGAGACATCCTCAACGGCTCTGTGACCTGGACTCGTGATCTCATGTGGATGCTTCACCTCAAACTTCAGCAGCAAGAAGAGCTCATGAACACCATTGCAGAGCTCGGCGGTCATTTCCCCTTCGAGCTCACTGAGGATGAACGACGCATGCAATCCGAGTTGATGGAGGCAATCAGCAAGAGCGAGTCAAGCAATTTCTCATATTCACGCACCGCTGGTTCTGGTCTTCGCGTGCCAATGCATACCGATTACAAGGGTGACCCTGTCGGCGATGGATCTGTAAACCTTGACACCATCGGCATCACCCCAGAGCCCTCGGGAACTGTTCACCCCAACGACTTTGGTGACACCAACCAGTTCTGGCACGACCCTGATGATAACGATAGCGGTCACGCCTCCTTGCAGTTTAAGGAGGATGATGAGTACGAGATGGATCTGAACTAGCATCGCCCTCGCGTTGTGTTCCACTCATTCTCATCTAGAATATTCTTTATATGCTTTTTCTCATATATTCAGCATTTGTTCTACATTGTTAGGGGCGGCTTTTAGCTCAAGGTTCTCTCCGGCGTTTGGCATCATATCTAGGATCATAAAGGGGGTTTTGCATGGCCCGGAGCAAGGCATAGGCATCATCACATTGGTCTTTTCTCTCTTTCTCTCTGGTCGTTTAACAGGATCACTACAGAGCACGCGGAGTCTTCTGATCTCTTTTGTCAGCTGCTTTTTTCTACTGCCTTTGTCCCCCCTTCAACGATACCTCGAGGCTCTTTTGGGGAGAGAGCCTATTGATTTTCTTTGTCTTAGCTTATTTGTGTTTACTTTTCGAGTCTGGCTCAGCCCTACGTGGCTTTATTTACAGTCTTTACGGAACTAGGTGGCTATTATCGATGGCGTTGGACATCTTGGTTTTCACTGCTCATGGCATCTATTTGATTGCCGGCTCTGGGATGCTAGCATCATGGGGTTTATGTCTGATTTTTATAGTTTGTTTCTTCTTCACATTTACTGTTACGATTTATCTGGCCATTTCTATCTAGCCGTGGCGCCTGTTATTCGATAGGTCTTGCACTGGCCCAAGACATCATAGGTATTCCTCATCTTCAAACACACAAGTCTCCAACTCATTCCGCCTCACTGGCCCCAGAATCTGTTCAGTGCACTTATTATTGCAAAAAGATGTAGATGTGCAGTTTCATTTATCTTGTTTTGAATATTTCCGAGGTCACGGCTGCTCGTGTCGTGCTTTCGAGAATGCTAACTCTCGTATTATCATTACCATTACCAGTGTCTTGTGCACATGAGATACTCAGTCATGCCGGTGAGCTGCACCCACACCTCCTTTCTCTTCATGTCTTCCTGCAAAGCGATCCTCTCCAGCGCAGACCGGCCGTCAAAGTATTTGGACATGCTCTGCCAAGCTTGCTTCAGCCGCGGGTCTTCAAAGCGCTTGCCAATGGCGCTGAGGTACCTCGCCTCCTTGCCCGTGGCCTTCTTGGCGTCCAGTATGATGTGCGGCGTCAGTCCGCTAAGGTGGGGCGCGTCGTTCTGCGAGGGGTGCGCCGAGGCCTGGGGGACGGCTTTTCGCGAGTGGGCGATGACTTTTTCGGTGGCCTCGCGGTGGGCCTTGTTGGCGATACGCTCGAGGCGGGCAGCCTCGGCGGCCTGCTGGGTGGAGGACTGTGGGGGCTCGGGGGTAGAGGATGAGCCATCATCTTCCATGTCCATGCTCGCCGTCGCCTGGGCGAGCGAGTCGACGGATGCTTCTAGGTTGGACGCTGAGGCGGTGGTGGTGGTGGTCGTCGTCGTCGTGGATGCCAGTTCGCGAGCTTCCTCGGCTGCCGAGGCGGCCGCGATCTCTTCGGCTTCCATCTCGTACTCGACCTCGTAGATTATCTCCGGCCAGGCGACGACGTAAGCGAATGTGCAGAGCTGTGTCACCCACCCTCTCCTCATGAGCCACGACAGCATGAGGAGGTAACCCGGCCTGTGGGCCTTACCTGGCGAGAAGTGCTTGTAGGGCCTGGGCGCCTGGGAGAGCTCGGCGAGGAAGTTGGGCAAGGGAGGGGCAACGGGGAACGTGCGCTGCCATTCCGGCGCGTCAAGAGGCAGGCGGCGCTGATCACAGTTTGGCGAGACGATGTACGTGTCCCTGGCGTGGAGGGGCGGTATGGGGATTGCGCGGCGCCAGTAAATGAAGTGCTGCGCAAACTTGCGGACCTCAGAGAGGGTCAAGACGTTGGACTGGGCGATCTGATACAGCCTTTGGAGAGGTACCACCATTGGTTAGTTGAAGCTATTTGCCATCTTTCATAAGAGGGTATACCTACGACATGGTCGGTTTGCAAAGCCGGACAAAGTCAACCATTGACATGGTTGTCGGATCAGGGTACGCCTGCAACTCTGCTATAATCTTCTTCTCGTCATCCATGAGAAGAAGAGAAAAATTGCGATCCAAAAATCCAGGCTCGTCCAGGGCATCCTGACTCATAAAGGCGTTCGCAGAGGTCAGCCACAGGCCGCGCTCGTCCCTGTCACTGTTAAGAGGGGGCAAGTCGGGCAGATGAAAAGGGACGGGTATCTGGAAAGACGGAGTGAGGACACCAGCAGCTGTGTCGAGATGAAGTGCCGCAATCTTATTCTGGGAAACGGCGTTGTAAATATCTTGCATGGAGGCTGCTAGCGATGAGCTTTGGAGGACCTCTTTCCAGAGGACACTCATCTTCTTCTCTGCGATACAATTAACACAAAGGGAACACTGTCATTCTGCTGATTGGTCTGGCATAACGTACGGTCTTCGCGTGCTTTGTCTTTGGCCACAAGTATCCTCTTGGATTCTTTCCACACGAAATCACTGTGCTGCTGACTGTACTTGTAGGCCTTGTTGGCCTTCTTGACGATATTGGAATAGAGCGTGTCAACGAGGTCCTTTGTCTCGTCCTTCTTGGGGCTGAGAATGAAGACAAGGTTAAACATGGTCATGGAAGCGCGCTTCTCCTCATCGTCATCGTTTTTGGCTTCCCTATCCTTGCTGCCGCCATTGCCGTTTGGAGATATCCTGCCGGACGAGACTTCAGCATCGGCTGGAGACAGCAGATCGTCTGCTGCTTTGGAGGCCTTGGATTTTGCCGCCTTCTTGGCCTTTTTCCATTTCCCGTTTTCAGGTACATGAATGGGATAAGATATGCAGTGCAAAGGGTCCAACGAGAGGTGGAAGAGGGACTTGTGATATGATCGTGCAGGCGTGAGGATACCGGCTAGATCCCTGGCAGGAAACCCGGCTACATGTTCCCACGGGACAACATGGGAGCCGGATTCTGTCATGAGATGTTCGTCGTGGTCCCAGTGCCGGGGTAGGTCCTCTGCTGTACCACCGATGGGCGCATCGCGGTTGGCAGGTTGGGATAGCCGCTCGAGAAGTATATCTTCCAGCTCACCCGTGCTTGGGGAGTCGAGCTTGTCATCCTTTGGTACCTCGACCTGGGGCGGGTAGTGGAAGACGAAGGCGGGTCCGTCGCGAGAGCGATTGATAACGAGGGCGACCGCGAGGCAGTTGTCGCTGCTGACGCACGGCATAGCCATTAGGCGGACTGCTACCTAGTGATAGCGAGCACCCTTGGACATGGTCAAAAATGTCCTCTTACTAACCTCCTTTCTTCCCCCTTTGGCGTTGTACTCCGTAAGAGGCTCTTGACGATCACTCCCAGCCGTTTGCTCGCCTGGTTTGACGTGGATACTGAATGCGAGTTGAGGTGAGCCACGATGGCGTCTGTGACCGACGAATGAGAGGTGGCTGGTGTAGGTGTACATTGGACTCCGTGCGTGGCGTGAAAGGTCCAGCTATGACATTGAGCTCGAGTCACCCGCACCGCAGTGCGTTGTAGTGAGGAGAAGGATATGTGGGGTTTAACTGCAGCCCCTCAATCATTTCGAGCTACGAGAAAAAGGCATTCGCCACCAGGGCTACTACGGAGTAAGTACATAATTGCACCGCGACTGCTACATTAGTACAAAGTATCTACCTAACCAATGCGGAACAAGCGTTGCTCTACTCCGTACAATATGTACGCCGTAGAAAAAGGGACGAGGCAAACAACAAGCGTTCGCTCCTGTTCGTTCTTCACAAGAGCGACTCCGACCAAGCTGTCCGGTGCTTATCTCTCAAATATCCCGCCCGATAGGTATGCACGGAATGATCCGTACAGAGCGGATGGATACAATAATGCGGAAGCCCCCATGAATACGTGTAATTCACATGGGCATGCTCCGTGCTACGCGAGCTGTTGCACGAGGAAGAGCCAAAGAATTGGATAGTGCAGTACACCTACTGCTTGTAGTAGTGATCCATACCTCTACGACGTACTCCGTACTGTACCTCCTCAAGGCCGGGGCAATCAGTGACTAGGGTTCAATGGGGGGCCTCCCTAGCGCTAAGGGTTCAGTGCTTGGAAGGTCTGGTCGATTCACTATGGGGACAGTGCCCGTTGAACCGTCGGCTACAACTGGACATGCTCGGGGCTCATGACTCCGCTTAGGTGATGAGTATTTTATGTACCAGGAAGTACCTGCCTCGGGTAGCCGAGTGTTCTTGCCACTGCGTCCGTTGGTTATGTGTGCGTGTGTATGTTGCCTACCACTGGATTGTGAAAGGGCACATCTGAGCAGACTGGGCCCTATGGGTAAATGCATGGATGAAATTAAGAAAGGAGGGGTTGGAACTCTGACGATGAAGGGGCCTCTCACTCGGCTGCCGCTACCGCTATTAGTAGTATTTGCCAAACGGTTTGTTACTACTACTTTTTTGGTCTTATTTCCCTTCCTCGCCTACCTAAGGAACTGGAGCTCCTAAGTAGTACTACCATACCCAGACCCGGCTAGGTATCTTGTGTGTAAAATTTGCATTATTTGGGGGAAGCGACCAAATCAAATTTCTGCAAAGCGCGCACAATCACATGGAAGTGAAGCAGAGAATGGATAGCAATGCTCCTGGTACTACGAGTAGTACGTGCATACGGAGTACTGCCGTGGCGGTAGCAGTAAGTACCATGTGGTACTGCGGGTTGTCATGCTTGTACATACATAATAAACCAAGTTATTGACGGCAGAGAGGAGAAAAAGACAGAGAGTGTGTGAGCCTGGGAAAGAGAGACCAGACCCCACTCCACTCATCTCAAACGCGGCCTCTCTAGCCTCTCTACGGAGTACTCCCTACTAAGTAGTATGGAGTACGGAGTACCTCTGAAAGAAAACGACAACCATTTGAACTCCACAGGCAGGAACCTCACTTCACATCATCTGGACCCCCCCTTCTGCCATCACCTTTCGGTACCTCCTCGTGTGTGTCGTGTGCTTTGCCAATACACCGCAACCTTTCTCTTTCTCATCTCCCACCGCTCACCAAAAACGCCATCACCCTCAGTCAACCCATCTTAGATCGTCACCCGCTAACACGTGAGCCAAGTTTTCTGGACGCCCCCTTTTTATTTTTTGTTGAATAGTCCCGTCGTTGGGCTTCCAATGATAGGTAGTCTAAGACCTGAGGACCACACTTGACTCTCCGAAACCGACCAGCAAAAAAAAATTCTAAAAAACTCACCCTTCCTCTACAATTACACGTGCCCTTGACCAAAAAAAAAATGTCTCCAGCGGCAGTCCCTTATGAACTTGGTCAGATCAGGTATCTGCCCTTGAGATACGATAGCAGCAACTCAGAAGATTCCGCCACCAAACTCATCCTAACCCTTTTCCCAGACTGGGCTAGCGGCGACTCTCAGATTGAGTTCACACGATTCACCGACGGCATCACAAACACCTTGTTAAAAGTCGTCAATAGGCGGCCAGGATTGTCAAAGCAGGAACTTGAAAAAGGCGCCGTTTTACTACGAGCCTACGGCAGCGGCACTGCGATCCTCATTGACCGTGAGCGCGAGGTCAACAACCATGAGCTTCTCATGCACCATGACCTGGCCCCTGAGCTGCTTGCTCGCTTCGAGAACGGCATGCTCTATCGCTTTGTTCCCGGAACGCCTGCCCAGGCCAAAGATCTGAGAGACCCCCCTGTTCTACGTGCTGTTGCTCGGAGGTTAGCACACTGGCACGCCACGCTGCCCTGCCTGTACTATCGTCCTTCGCAAACAAACGGCCATCGCAACGGCGCCAATGGCCACAGGAGGAGCATCGACGAGAAGACTATTGGAAAGCCTTCGCCGAACGTATGGACGACGATGCAGAAATGGATCCTGGCTTTGCCAACAGAGACCGACAGCGAGCGCCAAAGACAGATCTTGCTTCAGCGTGAATTGGAAGATATTGTTCATAATCTTAGCAACCGCCCGGGATTGGGGCACAACGGTGTATGTAACGCGTATCCCCCACCAGCTAACCGCCTGAAACTGTGAGAATAACTGCTAATATGATGCGAATAGCTCGTGTTTTCTCACTGTGACCTCCTGTGCGCTAATATTATCATGCACCGCCCAGCTGATAAGGAGGCTGAGCTCGACGTGAGTTTCATTGATTACGAGTATGGCACGCCCTCTCCAGCTGCGTTTGACGTCGCAAACCATTTTGCTGAATGGGCTGGCTATGATTGCGATTACTCCGCCGTGCCAAACGTCTCACAAAGACAAGCATTCATTAGCGAATACATCAAAACATACATCGCCATGTCAGGCCAAACCTCTATGGGTGAAGAGGCAGAGACCCGCAGACTCATGGAGGAGGTTGACGTGTTCCGTGGCGTGCCAGGCTTCTACTGGGGCATCTGGTCGCTCATCCAAGCCACGATATCGGAGATTGAATTTGACTACGCCAACTACGCTGAATTGAGGCTTGGAGAGTACTGGGCATACAAGGCCGAGCGTGACGGCATCCGTAAGGCTAATGGCAAGGAAATGCCCTTGCGTGAGAAAACTTGGGCGCATCGAGAATAAGGGCACGAGCCCGTCTTATCGCCTCCTCGTCTCCACTCTGTATGGACAGATGTAAAGTCGACGAGAGCGAAAAGGGGCCAAATAGGCTGGTGTCAGCACGGCAGAATCTCAACAAGACTCATTGGCCGGGAAGACGCAGCTCTTCTCGCCCCTCGCCTAATTTCGACCCCAGGCCAACCGTCATAGTCTATGGCGAAACGGTGCCGAAGCCGTCGAAGCGCACTCGCAATTAACAACCTCGAGAAGGGGCCATTACCGAGCCACCCTTTTAATTTGTCACACTCATTGTTGAAAAAGCTTTGAAGTTCATGCATATACAACAGGTGGACAGCAGGCCAGATGGCCCCAAATGCCAGTGCCTGTCTCCTCCCCCTCTTGTGGAGGTATCAGGTGAGGAGGTGGCGACTTCTTCAGTCCTCATTTGGAGTATGGTTCCCAAAGGCCCTTTTGGGGAAGACACTACCATATCGAGGATGCAGGAGTGGCAAAAGGAATGATTCAGATGATGGGGTAAAAATGGCGGCGGCGGCGGCACCAATAGCAGCAGCATTTCTTTTTTTTTTAATCTTTCTTTTCTGTGAGCGGGTTTTTTTCTATTTTGTGCGAGCAAAGCACTTGAGATTTCAACAACCTTACTTACGACACATCATCGGCGGGTGAAGGAGAAAAAAAGAAGAGAATTCTTTTTGCCAAATGCCAGGAATGTTTCTTCTCGGAGCTCAACCTTAGAGGGTGGATATATCAACGCAGAGAGCGTTTTGTTTATGGTTTTGTTTTTTTGCCGTTCGGGGGAGGGGGTGGTCGTACTATGAATATGGACGGGTGATGGATTTTCCTTTTTTTCTCTCTTTTTTTGCAGATGAAAACATACATACACACATACACAATTGTAATACAGTACAAGGCCATAAATTTCCCAGACAAAGAGGAGGCTTTAGTTGGCGTAACAGAGTAAAGCACGGGGAGGGTTAGAAACATATTCGCACATCATTCTACTACTACCACCTTAAGTCGACGAGACGGGACAGCAGCATGCTGCCAAGCATCGAGTCACGCATCCAGCTTTCCCCATTGGTTTCATATTGACTGCTTGCTAGTTGCCAAAGAGGCTCGACGGGTAGTCGATCAAGGGACAAGTCGGTGAGGCGCCACCCTCCTATTTCTCCGCCTGACCCAACCTCAGCTCCATCAAGCGCCTGGAGAGAAGCGCAATACGCGCCTGTATCGGGGTGTGTATTTAGTACTCCTAGTAGTAGTTACAGTACGGAGTAGTAGTAGTACTGTACATAGTGGTAGCAGCACTCGAGAAAAGTTCCAGGCGTGTATGTGATGTGCGCATGGAGCGCATGCCATCAGTCTAGCCGCGAAGAAGCCCCGTGTTGGCAGGAAACGGAGAGGGGCCAATAGGCACTGCGCCTGGCCAGCCGAGACTTGAGCTGAATCGGGCAAGAGAAGGGTTAAGAAGGGTAAAGAAGAAAGGTTGCTAAACCCGGAAGCCGTATGGTATCAGCCAGAGAGGTGCAACAGCCAGTGACAAATAGAGGGCCACGTGTGTGTACCCCCTACCCCCCTCCCTCCCTCCATCCCTTTAACACAGACGGAGCTTGCGTACATCATGTCGTTCCATGTTTAGTAGATGCTGTTGCGTGACTACGCATGACGCTGCCCGAGGCTGGAACGGCCGCTGCAAGGTAGTACCATTTCATGATGCGGTGGTACAGTAATATCATGCTGGGGGTGACAACCAGATACTCCCACCGCCCGTATCGCTGATGAAGGCGGTCTAGCAACCCGTCGCATGATAACAGATCTGGGGACGGAATGGGGTTGCTATCTCTGAGCAAGGGACTCGGTTGGATTTCTGAGAAAGAAATAGAGGACCTTGTTAGTACTTGTGAGCTTTGCAGTACGAAGTATGTACTTCGTACAGCCAAGCAAGGTCTACCGCCGACCTCTCGTGTAACGCAATGCAATGGAACGCAGGCGCACGGACTCTCGAACTTGCTCGGCTTGTACTCCGTAATCCGTGAGGAGTATATGGTGCGCAGCACGGAGTACATAGTATGAAACAGTATTCTGAAAACCAGTACTGACATCATCCCTACCCAACCTTTTCAAGGTGTTAGATACCTAGTATTTCGTACTCTGTAGACAGGGCAGGAGAAAAGATACGGAGGTTGTCCAACTCTAGATAGGCAAGGTACGTACTCCGTAGACGTAGCTTCAGGGTCCTACGGCACTTGACTAAAATGCAACGGCACTGCGGGTTGCAATGGGTAAAATGCGCACCCTGAAGACCCTGAAAGCTGAATCAACACCAATCATTGCGCAAGACTGTCATCTGAAGGATTCTGATGGCGGGATATGAAGGGGGGAGGGGACATAAAACCCGAGAAGGATTCTGTCCAGCAAAAAGAGTAGTAAGAGGCTAATGTCCGACGTAGTGTGCGAGCTGATGACCCTACATAGACATCCAGTCGTATTTGCCTTACTCTTTAGCTAGAGAAGCCACAGTCATAGACTACTGCGAAGTAGTAGAAGTGCAACCGCCAAAGACAGCCTAGCCCTTGTACTTAATCCACATCCAGTTCTACCGCAAGCAATGGTTGATCAAGCATTATCGCTGACCGTACCAAATATCTGGGTGTGCTGAATGGCAAAAGGCTTCCGAGCTCCGCCAGGTGTGTTTGTAGACGCATAAACAGTAGATAAAGAGACCAGCTGAGAGATTCTTAGTGGAAGAAACGCATTCACCTGTGCTTCTGCGCCGGCAGTCGATTTCCAAGCTGACATGCGGGATACTCTGTATTACGCAGTGCTGCAGTACTCCGTACTCGGTGCGGCATACAAAGGTGCAAAGGTCTGCCCGTACCAAACAAGAAGCACGTGCCGGCACGCCCTCTACCAGGAAACTAAGATGATTTGTTGTTTTATTCAGTACCGGTTGCTCCGTACTCCGTACCGACGAATCAAGGTAGAGATGTCGCGCCAACTTTTTTTTTTTTGCAAGGCTGCAGGTAAAGTGGCAAAGCACCAGTCGGTTCCGTATATGGAAGGTTCCGTAATGCAACGCTGCTACGCTGCTCGCAAACCGTTGCGGCAAACGGCGGCAAAACGTCTGTTGGAGACGTTGTGAAGCGGTCAAAGAAGCCATGGGAGTTCCCGCACGTTTGTTAGGGTTACTCTGATGTTGACCTGACTGACTGTCGGCCCGTTTCTGGATATCGCAAGAAGAGATCATGTCCGGACAGGAATGGCATCCTGTCCAACTCTGACCTCTTACCGTCGTTAGTCAATTTGTTAGGCCAGCACACCTTCCGACATTGGGACATTGGTCCGATCCCAGTATCTTGCGATTCGAGCGGCGTTTCGTGAATGCAAGGTAGCACTGATCCAGGAGCCAGGCGAGTGTACGAGGCACGGGGTAGCATCAAGGTAAGCAGCAATCGGATCTTTTTTGTTTTGTTTTCCAGACTGTACGGAGTAGATGACGTGGAAGTGTGCAAAAGAAGCAAAGTGCACGTATCTCCCCCACAGTCGGGGGAACACACTTGAGCAGTTGGGTGACCAGGGGGGAGAGTGAGAATTGACCTGATTTCCAAACGGCGTTTTGATCGACAGGCTAAGCTACTCACTTTGACACATACCATTGCTGTGTTACTGACAAAGATGGGGAACGGATCTTACGAAGACGCGACGGACGCAGACCGAGAGAGGGTTACAGTACGTAGCGCTACGCGGCAGTACGGGACGCACTAACAGTAAGTATAGCAGGGTCATTCTCGGCCCCTACCTGGCCTAGGCCGGGAATTTGGTCCGTCGCCGCTGAGGGTCGCTCGGCCGATCGTAGACAGAGCGCCGGACAATAGATAACACAGTGTACCTTGCCCGGCGTCCCTTTGATGCCCGGTGTTCCGAGCCGTTGTACGGAGCACATCCTGGACTGTCAACCAGGCAATATTTAGAAATCTTTAGCAGGACCTTTGCTCGATGCCGATGATCTACAAAATGGTGCGCATGTGGTTAAGCAAGGACCGCATTGCTTCAGCGCAGAGAGCTGGTGATGCTAGCTTTAAAGACATGATGCAAGCCCAGAGGGACGAAGGCTTACGCAACGCGGCATCCTCTCATTTGCGCTCGGAAACGGGGTCGATGGGACACGAGACGGGGAACCGACAGAGGTGAACTACTCATCAGAGTCATCACCAAAGCAAAGTAATAAAGGTGTGATAGTGGCGCGTAGGTAATAGGGTAGTCGTCATCGAAAAGGCCCGTGGGTGTGAGGGTTGACGGTTCATGCGCGGCAGGGCTGCCATGCAGTGTTCCCAAACATAGTAGCTGGTCACCACTTGTTCGTTGCTCCTTTCGTAAAGGCAGTGGTTTAATTCGCTTAGTCTGCGTAGGAAACGCTGGCGTTGCCTTGGTGAAGTGGTGCAAGGGCGTCTGCTGGGCTCGTACAAAATACGGAATGCTCAACCTAGGTATCTATGTCCGAGGTTGCGATATCAGGCTTATGAAAGATGTGAGATGTATCGATAATATAGAGTATAGATGGAGATTCAATGATGCGTGTGGGCACCTGGAGTAGAGAAACTACTGCTCCTGCCTAGTAGCAGTACTACTACTAAGTAGTAGTAAATCAGTAGGCTATCCCCATGTTTCGTTCCCTCCCACTTCACGGTTGCCTCTTCCGTCTCCCTACCATAGAATCGCTCTTGCTATCGCCGACACAACGCCAAGCTAACGGGAAGATACTCGACGTGGAGGAAGGTGCGTTGCACGATACAGCCGCCGCAACGGACCTACTACTAGTAGTAGAGTCACACTGCCTAAGGTACGGATTACAGAGTACATAAGCGGCTCTAGATGTAGTACTAAGTACCGAATACTACTAGTACTATTGGTATGATACCTGAATTCAAGTATAAGTACTCCGTACTACTATTTAATAACAGGCAGGAGTATGGAGCCTACAGTATCGGCACTTGGAAGATAGTAGCGATGGTCAGTGTGCTGTTGACGCCAGAGCAATGGGAAAACGGGGTAATAAGGCGGGCGAGCTTCAGGTGTTCTCACTTTTCAGGGCCTCAACCTAGCCCCCCCTGCCTTACATACCTTTCGTCCCTTACTCCGTATTTTTGTAGCAATGGGCCTGGTTGTACTCTGTACTCGTAGTAGTATCAATAAGTGATGCTAGGTAATACCATGTACTAATTGTAATTGCCTCAGCTAGAAATATGTTCTTTCTTTCCTTCTTTCTTTCTTTCCTTCTTCCTTTCCTTCTTTCCTTCCATCCACCCATCCTTGCTTCCCTCATTACGGAGTACGTAGGTAGTACTCTGTTCGTACCCTTTCCTTGGAGAAGGACCCCGAAATTCGGTCAGCCAAACTTTCCAATTGTGACTAGGGCAAGCGTGGGTGGGCTGGAAGTTAGGCAGGCACCGAAAGTCGAGACCACATGTCTATATTACCGTGCAGTGGATGCCTTGTTTTCTCAGGTCTTTGTGCTTGACTTATACTAAGGTACGTAGTACGGTTGAGCGTCATCGACCTCAGGCCATTAATGAAGTCTCCTTGGGTTTGGTAGTTGTACGGAGTACTAGTAGTCTAGTAGTAAACAACTCGAGGCCGCCGTGATAATGAGCACACGGATTCACAACTTCACATAAGCATATGCATCTATGGAGTACTACTATGTATATCAATGAACTGGGTGTGCCCCGTAACGTGTAATAATTTGCATGGAGCTGGAGTACGGAGTAAGAACCATGACGGACAATACTAGGGGTGTTTGGGTGCCAACCCCGGTGCCATAATAATTTGCCTCCGCGTCAAATAGCTACAGCATCAAGGGCTGGAGGCTCCCGTGATCAATCGCGAGAGAGGGTAAATAATGTCTAATGACACCATAAACGAAATAACCTGGCGAGCCCTTAGTTTACGGAGTGTTCGTAAGAGGTAACTTGGTAAGCTAGATTAGCAGGGGTCTCGTTGTTCTCTGCACGTCACTACCTTGCTTGCTTTAGTTCGCCTCCTCCATTCTCCGCCATATCGTTTATCTTCGGTTATCGTACGGAGTACGGCCATGAATATGGTGGCACGGCTCGAAAGGGCTTTAGCGAGCAGTAAGGAGGAGTTAGGGCTGTATATGCAAGTGCTCACTCTGTCGTTGGTAGTTCTGATTTTCGATTTACTCTGCTTCGCCCTGCTAGGATGACCTGCAAGCCAACTGTTTAGAGTTCCGGATAGTACTCAGCAACAACTGCCAACAGTGCCAAACCCCAGTACTCCGTAGCTCAGCTCCCTCTCCACCTTCAACCTGTGCCTCACCAGAGCACCGGTAACACATGTGCGGGTTTATGTGCCACTTTGAATAATCCCAGTCGCCCATATTGACGTGACCGTTGCCGCAACATTACTGCCTGTGGGTGAGCCAGATTGTTATCACTGAGACCTGGCTTGAAGGCAGTGCATGGTGGTCCACAAGTTGCAGGATATTCGCTCTTTGCGTCTGGAGCTGGTGACGTTGCAGATGAAGATCTATAGAACAATGGAGGCCATACGAAGTACCCCGTACTCCGTACAGAGTGTGGAATACTAGGTATACAGAGGAACCCCAGGAAGCACGCAGACCAGCGCACATGATTCCTTGCAGTGTACGGAGTACAGAGTAGGTTTGGCCTTGCTTTGAGCACCTTAAATCCGACCCGCCATAAGATATTCCATATGGTACCTACTGTGAGGTAGTACTAGTAGTAGTACTACGGAGTAGGATGGTCAAAAACTCCGCCAACGGTACTCCATACTCCGTACCTTGTAAACGGGCTTGGCCGCCAATGAAGGGATAAATAGTCGGGCCTGCGTCCCAGCAATCGTATTACTACAGTAGTACGGAGCACCTACCTAGCGGTGATGGCGACCGTTACGAACCGTTATGCCCGCACATGGTATCTCTTCGCTCGATTGGAAAGCGGAATGGCGGACAGAGGTGAGTTTTGTAAGATGAATAAATAAATAAAAATGGAAAGAAGAAGAAGAGGAGGAGGAAGAAAAGTAGAAAGCCCACACCCCCCACGCACTCACCCTTTATTTTTACACGCCCTCTGTGTACTCCGTACGGAGTAGACTATACTCGATTCACTATAGCTGCGACCGAGGGGGACTGCACATACTCCCCAGCTCCATACATAGAAGCTGGCAATGGCAACAGACTCCACCATATCTCTGTAGTCTCTGGGGCAGGAGGGCAAGGCAAGGTCAGGCGCAGAGCTGCAAATGCCTTGCCCTACCTGGAATGGCCTGAGGCTGATGCTTTGTCGGCATTGGGGATAGCATGTACATTCTGGACGGGAGTACGGATTACGGAGCAACATGATTAGGCCCTTGAGCCGTTAGGAGCTGCGGGGGAGGGGGAGGCAAAAAAGGTCGCCTTTCGAGACCCACCTCCCGGGTCATAAGCAGACAGAGAAAGAAAGTGAGTGAGAATGGGAATCAGCGCGTGTGGGAGCTAGGTAGAGGTAGAATGTTAATCTTTCTTCTTTGCTCTCGGCTGCTCTACGTGTGTCTGGAGCTATGTGGCGGCTGCTACTCCGTACATGTACCATACACTACCCTTCCTACTGCTACTCTGTCATCTGCGCGCCCACCCACCCATGTCTGGTAAAGTTGACAAGCTTACCGTTGTTAAGACGGGCTGGGTTTGTTGCCCATCGCTGCTACTTTCATCGTAGAGCCGGGACCCATAGTCGAAGAGCTACCGTCCAAGGCCCATAGGATCCATGGGGCTCATGATCCAGGGTCCAATCAGCCCGGCCAACAAGCCGGCCACTCAATCGACAGCGACTCGTCTCGTACCTTGCCTTCTTACATATATGCTACTGCTGCCAAGTTTGAGCTAAAAGTGTTAGCTATTAAGGTATATCACGTCCCCCTCGCCTCGGGCCTGTCTCATGGCCCTTCCCCCCGTCCATGGTTCCTCCCCCCCCCCCCCCCCCCCCTCGCCTCTTTCAACTTGGAATACCTTGTAAAATAATACATAGTATCGTGTCATCTCCTCATCACCAATGATATCTCTGGAGCTCTGACGTTTGCTCTGGTACTCACTTATCGCTTGTGCGCCCTCCGACTCTGCCTACCAACATTCACCAGATGGCTTTGGGACCACGGCACTTGCTCGCGGCGTTACAATCAGACTGCTGTGATCCTATATCTACGCCCGGAGACAGGGCCATGACGGAGGATACCTACGAAAGCAAAAAATACTGCTACCAAGCCGAGAACACGGCTGCTTGTGAGACCTACTACTACAGCTTCATCCACGTCAAGAGCGGCCAGCCGCACTTACGGAGGATAGGCGGAGGAGGAAGCGGAAGAAGGAGAGGAGCAGGAGAGGAAGCAGAGGGCTCAGATTTACTGGGTTGGTGCCTTGGAAGAGGATAAAGACAAGAACGAGTGTTGGATAGACCGAATCTCGCCAACTCCAGACGATTTTTATCAACACCAGGCTTCGACTACGGCTCGGAGGCCAGCTCGATCATTCTCACGCCCCGAAGCTGACCATTTCTACCCCTTACTCTTTTCCCCATTCTCTCTCGCCTTGAAAACAAAAAGGCTATTCTTCTTCTTCTTTTCTTATTAATTTATATCATTATATCGTTTGTGTTTCTTGGGCGGTTAGTAGTTGGGGCAGATACGCATCACATCACTTTCGGCACACAAAAACAAAGGGGGAAAATACGTTTTTTTTCTTTCGGAAAACAGGGTCTCAACAATGACCGCTCCGGATCCCTCATCCGCTGGCACCCACCCCGCATCACAGCACCCGCAGCATCAGCAGCCACTGCCGGCAGGACCTAAAACGACCCCTACAGGCGCTATAACCAACACTACCACTGCCACCACTACGAGTACTGCCGTGGCCGTTCCCGCTGCCGGCGCCGCCACTGTTGGCCTCGCAGCTGCGGGCATCACTAGCGGAAGCGGCAGCACTCCCAACACACCACCAGTACAACCAGCTGCAGCTTTTCCAGCTTCCGCCAATTCAGCTCCATCCCAAGCGACGAGCATCACGGCCACATCGGCCACGGATACGACAGCCTCGCATCCCGCCTCGTCTTCAGCTGCGGCTCCGACCGCCCCAGGTGCAGACGTAGCCCGCATAACAAGTGCATCACCAGGCCAAGACCAAACATCACAGCAGCAACAGCTAGCAGCCTCGTTCGGTACCAGCAGCGCCAACGCCAATGCCAATAATCCCACCGACAACGTCCACAGTACGTCACACACGAATCTCAATGCTGTTGCCGCCGATGCCCAAGTTGGTGCTGTTGCCGGCGCCGAGGCAGCACCTGTCCTCGATGCCGCCCTACGCCAATTACTTGACCAGCAGGCCGATATCCAGGCCCGTATCGACACTCTCGTTGCTGCTCAGCATCATGAGCTCGACCCGGCGCTTGAGCTACAGATGCTACGGCACAAATGCCGCGTCTTAGAAGATGTTGTAGTCCAGAAGAATAATCATCCTCGTCACCAAGGTACGTAATATGCGGAGTGCCTACGACTACTAGTAGTACTACAGTACGGAGTACTACTACTATCACCACCACTACTACTACTACTACTCTCTACTAGCGCTATGAGTGATTGCGCCGAGCATCCACCCCTCTCCCCCCAAAAGGGCTCAACAGCTTTGGCAATTGAGATCAATAGACTGACTGATATCACCACTCTTGTATAGGCCTCATCTCTCGTATACCTGTCCTGTCAGAAGTTGAGGAGGCACGGGCCCTACAATACCGTTGCGAATGCCTCGAGGCTGCCTGTTTAAATGATCGTGAGTCGGACCTTCCGCTTACCCCTACGATGGTGTCTGTGCTAGTTGTCACGGTCGGCGTCAGCCTGTTGGTCGATTCGCTCGGCTCTCGATCGTATGTAGTAATACTACAGCCGCGACTAATAGTGCCACGATGCTACGAAACACCAAGTGGACATTTTGACATTGGGTCTCGGCAGCACGGACTGCAGCGTCATTCCGCTTTTGCGCATGCATGCTGCAACGGACATCATACGTTTAGATTACTGAACTAACCATGTTACCCTTCTGCTAGGCATCGAGTTTATAGAGCCATTGAAGCTCTCGTCATCAACCGCCGATACTCCACCGGGTTTCATCCCATGGCTCGATAGGCATCTCGAGCAACACGACCCCGTTGTTCGGAATGGCTCTCATTACACTGTCACCGTTGCCGCCGCTAGGCTACAGTCTGATCTAGCCGCAAATGAACTTCACGACAAAAGTCGAGTTACCAATGCTGCTGCCTCGTCTCAATCACCCCTACGCGCATTAACTCCTTCGCTCTCGAGTTCCTTCAAGTGCTCTGATGATCGTTGCGTACACTTTGTTTATGGTTTCACGAACGAAGCCGACCAAACAAATCATGTTCACTCTCATGCAACCGCAACTCGATTTTCGAAAAGAGATTCGGGCTTCTCGATGGGCACAGCGACATCGTCATCCCCTTCGACCCAACGGTTGCCCCCAGCGCAACCCGTCTTACCAGATCCCCTGAATCATCAGGGCCTGCATGGGTATCGCCGTCCGTCAGTAGGGTCAAGTTTGACACCGTTGTATACGCCTTCAAGGGATCGAGGGGACGGCAGTATTACTCGAAGTTTCCCTAGCACTCGTCCGCATACGAGGGGCGGATCTTTAGAGTCAGAGGTTGACCCTCTGTTGCCTCCTCTGAAGCGGAACCGTGTTGGACACTCTCGATTGCAGTCCATCGGTGAACTCCAACTCCTCAGGGATAACGACCCATGTCTCCGGTGCAAGTTATCCCATAAAGCGGTATGTTTAGTTGTAGTACCTCTGCGATCCTCATATAGCTAACCGACTGTAGTGTGACTCTAACCAACCGTGCCATTGTTGTTTGGAACACCCGGCGTTGGCTGCAGAAGATCACTGGCGTGTGCTTGGATGCTTCAGAGGGTCCATCTCATCGTTTGTCGACATCCTTCTTCCGAGGTCTGTCTCGCCTCGACAGACGCAAGCCCCCGTTACTTCGCCGCTGTCATATCGTCCTGCCGTAAATAATTTTATTCAGGAGGCCTATATTTTCCCCGAGGACACTTTGCGGACCGTGGAGGATGTGCTCGACTTCAAGGATGATTTTTGGTGGTCAGGAAAACTTGATCCGAGCCAAGATGCGAGTATTACTTACCTGGATTCGACCAGGGCGGCTCCGCCCATCTTGTGCGCTCTCGCATCCAGCTGGAACTCGCAGGACACGTCGTACGGATTATTGGAGCTTCTCAACCTGACAGGATATCTGTCGACATCTCGCGTGGCCGAAGAGGCTGTTTATCCGGTTTTGTGTCGAGCAAAGTTGCTCCTCCGTGAGGTAGCCTTCTACGATATCATGAAGCCGGATCCCGCAATCCACATTGATTCGATGCACCCTCGTGCAAAACGTCCGGACGAGACTGACCACGAAGAGCATCTTAGGCTCATTCACGATTGTATTGTAAGGTTCCTTCAGGTCCTAGAAACCACAATCTCCCTTAAGAGTAATCCCCAGGTCAAGGAGTGGTTGGCGATTTTCTACTCGCTTTGCATTTTTAGTGCCGTAAGGACGTTACTTATCGATCATGCTTTGACAACCCAGCAGAGCCAACTACCACAAACTCCAATTTCCCCATCGGATGGAGTTTCGCGTATGATACATAGTACTTACAAGGCCACCGTGGAATTCTTTGCTGCTTCTGGGTCTTCTCCACTGGATAATCTTCTCCATGAAGTGTCGGCCGAGGATCGATCCCTTATGGATGCAACCAACCAAGTCATCCGCCGCGAGACATGGAGAGCCCGGAATATTCCTTCAAGTTTCGATTTCCTTCTTGGCCTGGGCGACGGCACACCAGAGGACATGGTGTTTAATGGATTCATTAGACAGCGCAGAATTGAAGAACCAAGGCGACCCGTCTTTCATATGCCTGCGTTTTCAAAGGTCAACGATGACCCTCGCGCTTCTGAGCAGCAGTCTCGGCGGCCGCCATTACTTTGGACCAGCAACTTGCAGCCTTCTAACTCTCCCCGCCATTCAGGGGACGCCCTCAGGTCACCACGGCCTTCTGGATTATCCCGTTCCCGGAGACACACAGTTGCCGAGCCGCCGATATACCATCAGGTAGCCACTACTGGAATAGTTGCCACGTCCCCAGTTCACCTTGGGAGAAACAAGCCATATCCGCGGCCGTCTGTACGCCGAGTTTTCTGCAATAAGTGCAATGAATACCCTGAGGGTTTTCGTGGAGAGCATGAGCTGCGGCGCCACACAGACGCGAAGCATGCTGCTCTCGTGAGACGATGGGTATGCAGGGAACCAGATACACGGGGGCCAATTGCACCGCAACCTGCTATATCTTTGAGCAAGTGTAAGGCCTGCGTCGGAAAGAAGCATTACGGTGCTTATTATAACGCAGCAGCTCATCTCCGTAGAGCACATTTCAACCCCCATAGAGGAGGCAAGGCTAGTGGGGATTGGCCTGCCATGAACATATTGAAAGACTGGATGGAAGAGGTGCGTATGCCGGCCGATGCACAGCAAGATGATGAGTCTTCAAGTGGAGGGGACGAGACTGAAGCAAAATCTACTGATGTATTCTTCACTGGAACAACGGGGATGATGCCGCGCCAGTCTCCTATGCTCGACACATCACGGACCGGACTTTTCCCCCCCCAACGGCCACTACCTGGAAATCAATATCTCTCTCCTGCCACCGAAGGTCCATGGTCCGCTTCTCAGAGCTCGCCCACCCGCTCGGCCGGCACGGAATCACGGAATCGCTGTCCTCATCCGGAGTGTGGCCGTGTCTTCAAGGACCTCGCGGCGCATATGTTAACCCATCAGGAAGAGCGTCCAGAAAAGTGTCCCATCGAGGCTTGCGAGTATCACACCAAGGGGTTCGCTCGTAAATACGATAAAAATAGGCATGCCTTGACGCACTACAAAGGAACAATGGCATGTCCGTTTTGCGCTCATGCAGGAACACCTTATGAGAAAACGTTCAATCGGGCTGATGTGTTCAAGCGGCATTTGACAAGCGTGCATGGCGTTGAGCAGACACCACCGAATAGCCGCAAACTCTTTATCGGAGACTCTTCGTCTAGCAGACTTGATGAGTTTAGTGGTGGCCATGCCGCGAGGTGTTCAATCTGCCAACATCGCTTCGCCACCGCCCAAGAGTTCTACGAGCACCTCGACGATTGCGTCCTCAGCGTCATCGTACCACAGACTCCCCAATCGGCGTCAGCAGCGGCTACTACGCACCCGTTCTCTGCGCCCTCGTATCACCTCCCGCCCCCACCATACTCTTCGTCTTCGCAGGAAGCGCCTACGTTTCCTAGCAGCGCGCGCCGCCTCGATAAAAAGAGCGGGGAGGCGAAGTGGTCGTGATATATATGATGTAATGATTTCTTTTTCTTTTCTCTTTTTTCTTTTCTCTTCTCCCCATGACACCTTGTTTCTTCTTTGAGGCTTTTTCTTTATTTATCTTCTTTTTCATTAAAGCGATACCAGGAACTTTCATCATCGGGTTATATATATATATCATGTAAAACATGGGCGTCAAACCTGGCTGGGGCCTCCTCGTGGATTTTCTTTTTCTAACAAAAATTTGCATATGCGTTTGGTAGCGCTACATTATTACGGAGTATACGCACACACACACACACACACACACACACACACACACACACATATATATACATACATATATAAATGTATTATCCATATGTTCACTGTTATATGCGGAGTATATGCTATGCATGTCTTATCGATACACAGGAGGGACCTCAGAGGTCGCCATCGAAGCGGCATGTATTGATGCGTGTAATCGTTGGCACGCCTTACATTTGTTCACCACAATCTGGCTCGCGAAACCCATTCTTGTATCTTCATATATATATCAATTCATGTATGTACGTTGTGTGAGAATACCACTAGTTTCTAATGCCGCAACATGAATGCTACTAGCAAAAAGAAAATGAAAGAAAACAGGTAACCCAAAATATGGCATAACCCTCTGGTTCTTTTTTTTCTCTCCCTTCATTCTCCTTTTCACTTAGACTTGGACGAGCTCCCCTCAGAGGAAGCCTTCTTCTCATCGACGACGACGCCCTTGCCCCTAAACCGAGGGCTGGATCTCTCAAAGTAGTCGCAGATCTCCTTGGAGAATTCGCCGTCCTCGGGGAGGCCCTCAACCTGCCCGCTCTCATTGGGCTTCTCACTGCGAACCTCCTCATACTCCTTCCTCATATCCTCAATCTTCATCTTCCAGTCCTTCTCGGGGTCGTAACTCTTACCCTGGCCGCGGATGCGCTCCCAGAGCGAAAGATGCTGAGGGTTGACAGCGACGCCGTGGTACTCATCAGCCTTGCCCTGGATAATATAGCTCCAGCGACGCTCCTGCTCCTTGAGGTCAAGGCCGGTGGTGTCGGGAAGGAAGAGCCAGGTGAGCAGCATGCCGATCAGGCCGAACCACGGGACAACGTAAAACTTGGTCTGATCATCGATGTAGTTGTAAAGGACCGAGGCGAGCAGAGCACCCGCCTTGCCGAGACAGGCGGAGAAACCGTGAGCTGTGGCACGAACCGGTGTGGGGAAAACCTCGCCGGCCACGAGGAAAGTGACCGAGTTGGGACCGAACTGGTTGAAGAAGGACGAAAGGTAGTACATTGCCTGGAAAGCGTGAACACCCGCCGGCGAGGTGTAGTATTCATACTTGAAAGCCGGGATAACGAACATGAGGAAGCACATGAAGAAACCGACTTGCTGCATGTTCTTGCGGCCGTAAAGCTTGTTATCAATGAGCAGACAAGCCATGTAGTAACCGACCATGGAGACGACAATGTTGACGAGATTCCAAGTCCAGGTTGTCATGAGGGAGTCGGGGTTGGAAGAGATGAGCTTGATGAACTTGCCCTGGAAAAGCTTGTTGCCGTAGAAGAATACATCATTGCAGAACCAGGTACCGGCAGTAGCGAGCAGACGCCCACCAAAATGGCTAATACAGTACTTGAGGGCGCTGACATCGTAGCCGGTGACATTGCGGCTCTTCTTAGCCTCTGCAAGCTTCTTGGAAGCCTTGGGCATTTTCCAGGTACGGTAGTAGGCGAGCCAGGCGGTACCAATAGCAGGGAAGGCGAAGGACAGGCGGAAGGCGTACTGGGCGGCGGATTGGGAGTAAGGAGGACCGCCCTCACCCTTGTTGAAGATGACCAGAAGGACAATGATGAGAACTTGGTTGACGAATTGACCCCAACCCTGCATGAGGAAGGCGAGAGTAACACGGCGGCCACGGTGCAAACGATCTTCCTTGGTCGAAAGTTTTCCAGCAGTGACAGAGCTCTCGAGAGATGAAGTGGCCGTGATGGGGTACTCGCCACCAACACCTACACTGTAGAAGAACAGGGACCAAGCGTAGCAGATGACCCAACCCTGAAGGGTGAGGCCCCAACTGGCCGTCAGCATGAGAAGACCGAGAAACATGATGACCGCATCTTGGATAAGACCCCATCTTCGACCAATCCAGTCACCAATAATCTATAGGCATTACATGGTTAGTTATCCGCTAAATTTCCATTTATAGGGGATCGGAGAGTTTGGCACTTACACCAACAATGACCTGTCCGACCATGATACCGATGATTTCGAGATAAGTGACACTAGCAACCCAGTTCTTAGAGCAGACAGTGTTCTCCTCCCAGCACTCGGGCCAAACCTTGGCGAACAAGGGTTCCAAGATACCAATGGAAAAGAGCACGTATCCCTCCAGACCGAGACCAGCACCGGGGATTACACCGTGACGAAAGTACCAGCTAAGGGGGCTAAGGGGGTCCTTCTTCATCATGGCCCAAATAGTGCTGAGCTCTTCACGAGCAGCCTCGTTATCGACACGTGTGACAAAGCTGACCTTTTGCTTGAACGGCAAGTCGGCCCAGTAAACGCCTTCGGGGGTATAAGAGTCGTCGGGACGGGTTACATGAGAAAAGATGCGGCGCTCGTGGGCCGTTGTACCGTTTGCGTCGGTACCATCGTCGTTGCTGTCGCCATCGCTATCCTGGGGGCCGTGAGGTATAGGAATCTCACCGGGGATGATGTGACTGTGATGGTGGGGGTTGTGGTGATGCTCACCAGCCGACGAGGGCTGATCTGTCGAAGCAGCCATGCTGTGGCGGCGGTAGGGTTACAACACCAAGAAGGGAGGCCAAAGGGGGGTGAGGAAAACAGCCCAGGAACAACCACGGATCGGGCGTGGTGGAGGGTAACGGGTGGCGACTGGCTGCAGATAGTCCCCTTGCAATAGCAATAAAGCTGGGTTTCGTACGATGGATGGGCGGGTGGTGGTAGCAATGAATAAGCTAGTTGTAGTATAAAGCGTACGTGCGGGCCTGTGGTGCGTACGTGCGCCGATGACAGAAGCGAAGTCTGTCTAGTTTAACGGTAACGGTATGCAAGGTCAATTGAGATGCGCTTGCAGTCGTATATCCCGGTTCCGGGAAATAGGGTTAAATGATTCACTGCAAAAGGTTCCAGACACCTTTTCAACAACACGACTGTTGCGTACCAGTAGCAGTAGAAGGACAGTAGCAAAGCCAACACCAATAATCCCAAGTAGTAGCAGCACAAGAAGTCGAATAAATAGGACACACCAGGCCTATATGTAGATAGTATGGAGGGAGGATAGTAGGAGCAGAGGGTCGAGGATGAGAGGGCAACCTTTTGCTTCTTCCTCGATGGCGAAGAAAAGAGAGGCAAGATGGAAGAGGGAGGTGATGGGAGTACTTGGGTAAGTAGGCAGCGCCTATCAAGTATTTGATGGCTTTGCGGTGTGGAGGCCTCAGTGCTGCGTGCTGTTGCTATATGCAAGTGCCGTTGCTACTGTTGAGCAAGGTACAGAGTACAATTGCTACCAGTAGTAGCAGTAGTAGTAGTATATAGAGCAGTAGCCCTTGTAGAGGCAGGAGGCGTCGTCAATGCCTGTTTGGGAGGGTAGGTAGGGAGGAAGGGAGCGGAGGGTTGAGAAACAGCGACTCTGGTTTCAAGTTTCCATTCTTATCCTGAGGGAAACAGGAGAAGGAGTGATGGAGGAGAAGGGAAGGGGAAGAAGCCCAGGGGAGGAGCAACTGGTGTTGCAAAAATAGTGTGAGGTATGAGAAGAATGACTAGCAACATAGCATATCGCAATGCGCTTGCGGTTTGCATGCCACTTGCCTTTTGTATTTTCCCAGCAATCTTCAAAACAGCAGCCGCCACTGCCACTACGGAAAGTAGTCGCGCCGATGGGTCCCATCGTATGTGCTACAGGTAACCGGTACGGAGTACTACGGCTTTATTTTCTTACTACTTTGCTATATCCTTTCCCGTTTTGAATCCACAATCAGCTCATTCTCTACTCGCGGAGCAGGCAGTGATAGTAGGGAGACGCGAGAGGGGGGCGAGATGGATGAGAAAAACAAGGACGGATAGGAAAAACCGAGGGTGTAACGTATGTACGATGTCTAGATTTGAGCCAGTAAGATGGCGAGTTGAGGGCAACGTGCTCGAACCCTTGGCTCTCAGATCTTCCCGAATGCAAATCGGAGAAAGAAAGGACCAAGCTCCCATCTAAAAGTGAGCGTAAAGGAAGGGCAAACCAAAAAAGAGCCAACCATCAGAACTTTATCCCGCTTCCCAGCTGCCGAGGGTGCGGGAGTACCGTTTTGCTCCCGGTGGGTGGTGGGTAGTGGGTGGTGTGGGTAGGTGCAGGTGGCCTGGACTGGTAGACCCGGGCTGGTTTCGCTGGGGGGTTGGCTGGGTGGTGGCAGTACTCCGTACCTAGCCAGCACTGCTACTCCGTACCAAGTACTCCATATGGTAGTGTGGGAGAGAGAAGCGGAGCGTTTGGCGCCAACGGATTATCGGCCGGATCAGACGGCACGCGAGTCCCTGCTTTTTGACATCATGTTACCCAATTAGGATAGAATTCAACATCGCTTCTGGTGCCTATTTTCTTTTTTTTCACGCTCCTCCAGCCTCTTTTACGGGTTTTGGGGTTAGCGGCGCTGTGCTAGTGAAAGGAGAAAAGAGAGGGAAAAGGAAGAAAGGAAAGAGAGAGAGGGGGGGAAGTAGTAAAGAACAAGGTCGCAAATGAGCTCGGATAGAAGGTGCCGAGTTGGATTCCAAAATATATAAGCAAGTAACCCTCTCTTCATTTCTTTCCAATTTGGTTCTCCCTTTTTTCGATCGAATGCTTTCTGGTCACTTTTCTCTCTCTCCTGTTCCATTTTGCTACTCCCTTTTTCTCTCCCTCCCTCTCTCATCTCTTCCTCCTTGTTGTTTTTCCGCCGATGGAATGTCGTCCACACCCCCCAGATGGCTCGATGCAGGTTGAGCTCGGACCAGGGCCCTCGTCCTTGTCAAAAAGTCTGCATCGGGTAAGAGGTCGTGTGAGCGACACACAGGGCGAGCGAAAAAACCGACCCAACCGCCAAGACGCTTAAACACGACGTATGCACTCCGTAATCCATACAGAGTACTCCGTACTCCGTACTATACGGAGTACGCAGAACGCAGACTACCTACGCAGTCTACGCAGTACATTACGCCCGTCTTCTGCTACAACACACACACCTTGACCTAGTAGCACTTCCGGGGGGCGAAGGGGGAGTTCCAGACCGAGTGGCTCTGTCTCTATGTCTCTCTACTCTATGCTCTCCGCGCAATCTTGTAACGTTTTTGCTGATTTGCCTTTGCCCACCCCGGTACGAGCGAAACGTCCAATGGCAACGAAACAGAAAATTTGAAAAGACGGAGTAGAGGAGAGGGGGGAAGAGAGAGAAAAAGAGGGGACATTTGAGAGGGGAGACACAGAAAAGAATCCCTGAAGCTCGCAGGCGGCCATAGCTTATTCCTCCCCCCTCCCCTCTCCTGCTGCGTCCAGCTTATCTCTCCATGTCCCTCGGATGGCTTCGTCAAAAAGTACCATGCATTGTATCTGTAATGCCTCGTCACCTGAACACGCAAAAACGTAACCTGCGACGCGCGTAGGGATCAACAACCCTCAGCCGCCCCCCTCCCTCCCCCCAATGCCGGCAAAATCTTCACCATTTTCGACCTTTGTTTACCCCCGTACGCCCGCACCCCTTCTTTTTTTAAGCTTGTTTCGGGCTATTACGTAGATCACAGATTTTGCGTGCTTGCAGAGGGGCCTATCATCTTTTGGCCGCCTGGTATCCTGAAGCTCTGCTGTGACGCTGACACTGCAGATCATAGATGCTAGCATTGCCCTCTTTCCACACTAACACTAGGTCCCTTGGAGGATCCTCCACGTAACTGTAACCTTAACTTAGTAACTACTATGCTGTGTGATACTCCGTACATCTCTCTTATTTACTGCCGAGTACGACGCTGCTGGAGGACCCTTATCGCCGCCCGCCGTCTGGCACCTCATTCTCGCTGTTTCTTCCCCCCCTTCCCCCCACCTCCCGATGCCGCATAATCAAACGCAGGCGCATAGCCATCTTCATGCGGCCCCCCCCCCCCCCCCCCCCCCCTTCGTGCATGTATCAAGAGGTCACGAGTCAACAGCGTACCATCAGAGTAAGCTACTTTTAGAACCCCGGAACAGGGTGAAGAAGGCATTCTTGGCCGCGAGATACATGTCCAGGAGCCAGACGATGACGAGGAGGATGATGACGACGGTAGAAACCCACAGGATCGCCTCGCTCTCGAGCTGCTGCCCCAGGTAGATTGTACCGAGCGTGAATCCGACGTTTGGGAATACCAGAGCTAGGGTAAATGGCACATTTTTTGTCAGCATTGCGCGTCGTAGTACTCCGTAATTCTATCTTACAACGTGAGGGAAGGCGGAAAAGTGCGTATGTGTGTGCGTGTGTTGGGGTGGGGGGGAGAAAGGGAGGGCGAGAAGATGTCTCGAGGTCGCGACGACGGACGGCGCCAGGAACTTACCCCAGAAAGTATTGTTAAAGCTCATGCACAGCACCCACCTCCCGTCCTCCCACTTCGCGACCTGCCCCAGCGTCATGATAAGGGCGATGCCGAAGAGCCAGAGAGTGAAGAGCCAGAGGAAGATGCCCGCCCACGTGGCCAGTACGAGCAGCACCTCCGGCGCGCTCGGGTGCGCGGCAAAGTAGCCCCGGCCCGCCGGCACCGCCTGGGCGTTGCCGATGAGCGCGGCGATGGTGTAGCCCGAGGCGCCGACGGTGATGAAGAGGCCCGGGGCCAGGCTCGGCGCCGGCCAGCCCCTCTCCATGAGGCGGCCCAGGTACCAGGGGAGCACGAGGAGGGCCGCCACCCAGCCGAAGCCCTGGTAGGCGACGCCGGCGACGATGACGGGGAGGCGGTGCTCCTCGGGCTGGCCCTCGGCGATGATGGCCGCCAGCGTCCCCGTCAGCATGGTGCCGTAGACGAGGAGCAGCCACGCCGGGTTCATGTCCAGGGCCGTCACGGGCGTGTGCCTGAAGACGACGGCGAAGTGCGCCGTCGTGGAGACGAAGCTGACGCCCGCGTAGGCCCAGAAGCAGACGCGGACGGCCGTCGTCAGCCAGGGGCCGCAGTGGGGGGCCCCGAACCTGTGCGCGCACGCCACCACCGTCGCCAGCGTGAGCAGGAACGACGGCCAGAAGAAGCACTCGGGCGGCTGCGTGAAGCACCTCCGTACGCTCGAGGGCCTGCGCGCCCAGCGGAGCGCCATGAGCGCCGTGAAGGCGAGCCAGAGCGCGAGATTAAAGACGAAGACGGCCGCGCCGATGGTCTGCAGGCCGCGGAACTGCTTCGGGCACTGCGAGAGGGCGATGGCCACTGCGCCCGTCGACTGCGTGCAGGTGAACCACGACCAGTTGACATTGTGGTCCACAAGGTATCCCAATGTCGGTGCACGCAGTGAAGGTCGAGGCGAAGCCTCCAGGTCTCGTGCTTCCTCGCCCATGGCTGTCAGTGCCTCATCCGACGAGACTGTCCCGAAGCTCACCTCTGTGTATATGTGTATATATATATGTTCTGTGCAAATCAGCCAGAACTCAGCAGGGCCTTGCCCAATTGACCTTCTCCAGGGACTTTGAATTCTTGTACAGTCTTCAAGCCCAAGTTAAAGTAGCATGTGTACCAGAGTTGCTATACACCTATACATGACGACACCGCACACGAGCTACTTAGTACTTAGTAGTATGAAAATCAAGAGAAGGGTAAAACAAAATTCGGCAATGGTTCTCGTCTGTCAAGATTGGAAAAGCAAACATGGAGGGTGTCTTAATAAGGGGGTGAGAGGCCTTCCCATCCGAGGGTCCTCGAAGCCCCGACGGATAAACGGCCTACCCTAGGCATGATTAAGTAACGAATGGAACGTACGTAAGTACTTTTGTAGCAGCCTTAAGCAAAATACATGCTCTAATCCTCACATAAGCTATCACAGCTAGCCTAGCAAAAAAAAAAAACCCCTTGTGCCCCTTTTGACTATTATTATATGACGATATCATGGCTTCATTAATAAAACTCGTGAACCTTGGCTACTGCCAAGTATTGGGTGAAACGGCTAATTTTTTTCTCTTTTCATTCGTAAAGTACTCCGTAGACTACTACTAGTACTAAGTAGTAATATTCATTTCATAACTATATTGCATAGGAGGCTACTACCTAGAAAATCCGACAGACTACGTAAAGGTGTTCTTGCATCATGCTGCGAAGTACGGTTTTTTTCCTTCTTCTTTTCTTATCTAGCCATTTTGTGGCTCGATAGAATTCCAACAGGAAGCGACAGAAACCGATAAATCATAAAGCTTGAGACACAGTTATAAGTGGCCGAGCCTCGGATAGGGCAGTAAAATGGTGAAATGATGAAAACTCTCAGCGTAGCCGGTCCAAGATCAACGGTTCTTAATGATAATGTATGCATTTGTTCTCGACCCAAAGAAAACAAAACTATCTTTTCTGGATGAGAAACCCTTTATAACGCCGCGCTGATCATGATAGCAGATGAGAGAAGGAAGGAAGTGTAGATAGGAAAACTGAGGGGGAAGGAAAAGTACAAAAAAAGCTACAGGTCGGGAGCTTGTCCCATGTATCATAATCATGGTTTCAAATAAGCATCGTGTGATGATGGCCGGGGAGTTGCGTCGTCATCTTCTTGGAGGTAGTTGTTCCCATGAGGCCGTGGAGTTGCATCATCACAAGGCTCATCCACCTCGAGTTCATGCTCTGAAGTCTCTCCAGGAGGGGTATGTGTTAGCGCAGGACTTCCAAGGCTCGGCCTGAACTTTGGCGTCCCGGCTGCCGGCGTTGATGGAACTTCCGTCGCAGCCTGCGGCGTCGTTTCATCCAGATTCATACTGTCATGGCTATTTGCCCGCATCATCTCGATGCCCAGTTTTGAACTGGGCAGTACTGGCTTACCCAGCAGAGGCTTGCTGCTGCGACGAATCTGCTTGTCGCGACCGAGCCCGAGCTCATCGTCCTCATCATCAGCAGACTCTGTGTTGTCGTGATTCCGAGGTTCGCGCTTCGGCTTCGATGTGGCATCCGTCGATCGAGGAGGACTAAAGTGTTCCATCTGTGGCGGCGCAGATCGTTGCATCGTAAGTGTCGGTACGGACCTTGATGCTGGTTCAGATGTCACCGCCACGTCAGTATCGGTAATGCCCAGTCCCGCATCGCTCCAATCACCAGTGTTCTTGCGGGAATTAATCAGCGATGCTTCATCTGTTGTGACGGATTCTGTGTCGCCATATATACTCGACGACATGGAATCCTCTCGACTTGACATCACTGACGAGGATTGTCTCCCAGCAAAGGTGGATGATGCCGATATGGGACTGTCCTCAGTCTTGGAATCCTTCTTCTTGATATTCGAGGGCACTGCTTGGTGATGAGGCGCAGGGGATGGCTGGGGAGCGGGCGTTCCCGCAGCTGAAGAAGTTGCTGCGCCTGGAGACTCAGGCTTCCACTGACATAAACCACGCAGGACCTCTGTTAGCTTAGAAGAGCTGATTGGTTTCTCAATCAGAGAGTCGAAGTAGTGAGGTGCTTGAAGCTCTTTGAGATAGGCAGTAATGGCCACAATAGGCGTATGTGAGTTGGCGTTTTTGGTTTCTCTAATCATCCGCGCAACGTCTGCGCCATTGATCTGAGGTAGCTTGTATTCCAGGAAGATAACATCAAACTTGATATCGCTCATGGAATATCGCACAGCTTCAGACCCGTTAGGAACCGAAATGGTACGGCAACGCAACTTCTCGAGAAGTTTCTCCATGACCATACGCGCCACCGGATGATCTTCACAGATGAGGACATCAAGCGGCCTGAAGGTAGGCCCCGCGTCAAACGCTATTTGTGACAGGCGCCTAGAACTCTGCCTGCGGCGTTGTACACGAAGCAGCGCATTATGCTTGTCATTTTCGTTGTCCGACGAAGATGGAGACATGTCGAATACTTGACTCCGTCGGCTACGGTGATGGGACATCATGTCCACAGCCACGGGACTTCCATCCTGTGAGCCAACCGTAAGAGAGCGCGATCGTGTCGAGGAGCCACTAGCTTGTCGTGGGGTTGTGAATGTTTTCTGCGGCGATGCAGCGACGGGACTAGATGCTTGTGGAGCTCGAGGAGGTTTGGAAGGAGAAGAACTCGAGACCGTGGTCGCTGCCTTTTGCAAGCTCAGGGGTACCTTGGGCACATCTAAAGCAGTGTTAGGCTGCGACGTGGACGCGCTGTTTGACTGTTGAGACAGGCTCGAGGTATTGCTTGAAGGCTTACGTCGTCCTTCCGCCCCTTGTCCAGCTATAAAAGAGACAAGCAACGGCGAAGAAGGCTGAGATGCTCGACTAGGAGACTGGCTGGCGTGGGTATATCCTGACGGAGACTGAGGCCTCTGTCCGCTTTTCGCATTCGAGATGGTGCGGTGCACATGGTTCGCCAGGACCGGACTTCCTTCCAGGGACGTACTAGGCGAGGGCACGCTTTGAGCGCTTCCGGGGCTAACAGTAGGACTCTGTTTGTGCGACACCGCAGCTTCGGCACGAAGCTTCTGAATGACGTCTTTATTTGCTTTCTCCAGTACTGGAAGATTCTTGTATGAGAAGTTGCCAAAATCATCGTTGTTCAAAGGCTCACTGAGCCTCCGTGGTTTCAAATCTCGCACGTGCGGTGGGATATGAAGAGGCATAAGCGAACGCTTCATGCTGTTGACTTGGGTTCGTACACCGAGCAATGCATCATGGGGTCGCTCTGGATGGTCAGATCCAGATGTAAGCTGAGGTGACGCTTGGTCTTCCATTTCTTCGGCGAAAGACTGCAGAACAGCGCCTCGAGCATCGAAATATTCCGTGTCCTCTGGGTCCTCGAGCTGGGGTACAAACTGCGCCTCATCCTCTAGCAATGAGTCCCAGTTCATACCCTGGAACCAGGGATGACTCCTGATTTCCTCTCCCCCAGAAGGGAAAGTTTCGTCGCGATTAGAGCCCAGGCGCTCTTTAGAGTCCATACAAAGAAGCCTATTGATTAAATCCTTGGCTTCTTCGGACACGAACTCACAATCCTCCTCATCAGGCCAAGAGATCTTTCGAGCCAGAATATTCTCAAATACCATCTCCGCTTCGTCTGCATGGAATGGAGGAATGCCAAAGAGGAATTCGAAGAGAATGCAGCCAACAGACCACCAATCGCTAGTCTCGTCTTGCTTGTCGCCTCGAATCGTTTCTGGTGCTAGATAATCAGGAGTTCCGACGAATCGGCGGTTCGTATCCTCGGGATCGAAGAGGGCCATAGCCGGGGGCATCATGCTGGACTGTGGGAGAGATGGGTGTCGTGTTTGGACATCAACGCTGATTCGCGAATTGGGGAAGTGAGCCTGCAACTCGGGGGAGCCTTGTATCAAGACTTCATCATCCAACGGAAACTTGGTATTGGACGGCTGTGAAGAATTGTCCACATCCGTAAGGGAGAAGTTACCGAGCATGTGAGAGAGTGTTTCGCTTCCACCGCTATCACTACGATGGCTGCTTGATATGCCTCGTGGTTCATGCTGCATAGGGCCCAAGCTGAAGTAAGATGGCTGACCAGGACCGCCATTTTCAGGGGCAATGTGAGGCGTTTGACTGGGCGAATGTGTCTGGCCCCCTCCGTGAAGGTCCAGCGAAGTAGAGCGGGACGATGCCATAGAGGTTGATCGCACAAACGGTCCATGCTTTAGCAGATCAGGCGTGGTTTCAGCATTGGTGTTATCAAGCGCTCTCTTCTGTCGTCCCACAAGACCCATGCGCGATAAGCCAAAGTCAGTTAACTTCAAGTGACCTTTCTGATCTATGAGTAGATTGTCGGGCTTTAAATCTCGATGAATAATGCCTCGGCTGTGGAGATGTTCTACGCCCAATACGACTTCACCAAGATATTTCTTGACCCAGTCTTCAGGCAATCCTCCAAGAACTTTGATCAAGGAAGCGCAATCACCTCCATTGAGATATTCCATTACCAGGTAAAGGTAATCCTTGCTGGAGAAAGTCCAGTACAGTTTCGCGACAAAGTCACTCTCCCCTTGCCACATCATAATGGCACGTTCGGCCTTCACGTTACCCACTTGATTCTTGGCAATCATGTCTGCTTTCTTGAGTACCTTGATGGCAAAGTATTCGCCAGTCGACTTCTTCTTCGACAGATAAACACTTCCAAAGGCACCCTTGCTGATTGGCTTAATGATTTCGAAATCTTTGATGGACGGTTGGGTGGAACGCGGCTGCTGAGGAGCCTGGTTAGCCATCAAGCGTGGCGAAGGTGGTGGCTTCATTACGAAGTCTGAAATGGCGGCGGAAGACTGCCTGCGATGATGTCTCACGGGATGCATAACAGGTGAGCTGAAATCGCTCCCGGGAAGCATGGGTGATGCCTCGGGAGAACCCATACTTTCGTGAGCGAAGGGAATGCCTCTAGGCTTAATACGCAAGGGAGATGGCGGAGCCGGTGGTCGAGACGGCGACTCCTGCCGGTATGGGGAAGAGGTCCCTGGTAGAACCAAGCTTCGTCGATGATGTCGCTTCGAGCTGGCCGCCCGTCTAAGATCCCCAAACTCAGACATTGGGGATTCGGTTCTAGTCGCGGCCCGGGATGCGAGAGATGACGAGCGAATGCTACCCTCGCTCTCTACAGTCTCACTTTCGGAGACGTTGGATGCCTCTCGAGCGACATCTCGGGGTTGAGATCCGGTAGCTGTTGTGCCTTGCTTGTGGGAAGATCTCGGTGTGAGACATTCTTTTGGGCTGCTGGACCGGGTCGAAGCCACAAAAGATGAAGGTCGGGATCCTCGCTGAACCCCCTGTGATATGTCAACTTGTCGCAGAGCTGCTACGAGAGATGACGGGCTGTTGGCCGGTTTCTCAACCGGCTCGTCATTTCGACCTCGATCTGGGTTCTCCTGGTCCTCTGCAGCTGGAATGGGCGTCTCTGACTTAGTGCCTACGGCTTCTTCCTCGTAGTCCTGAGTCGCTTCCTCTGTGTCGCTATCAACAGAGTCACTAAGACGGCCAGAAGCGATACGAAAAGCCTCGCGCATGGCTTCGTCAATGCAGTCTTGTACGAGCACAGTAAGCTCAATACGGATGCGTTCGGCATATTCGAGGATCTTGCGATGTCTGAAGACAGCGTCGACTTTGGCCCGCGCGGCCTTTTCCGTATCGGAGCATAATAAAGCCAGCCCTTCTTCTTGCTCCAGAGTATTAGTGCTCGGCGATTGCCAATGCAATACTTGAGATATTCTTGATTCGGACTGCGGCGACTGTGTGCGGAATTCGCCGGCTTCTTGCTGCTGCGCTGTCCCTTCCCTTAGTGATGGGGTGCTGACTTCAATAGCAGTATCGCAGAGGTCCATCAGTAGTTCCACGATTCTTGCTTGTGGTCGTCGGATGGCAAAGGACCGGGCCCTAGCATGTCCAAAGCCACCCGAGCGTTCTCTTGATCGAGCCAACGATGTACCCGGTGATGACTGCGTTGATGGCGGTGGCCCAATTGGCATGCCTTTATACTCAGCCATAGGAACAGAAACTTGTTCTCCATTCAAAGGCCGGCTCTTGCGCGCCTCGAGGGCATCAAGGACCTTGACGATGGCGTGACGATGATCCGTCAGGTGCTCCTGTGCCATCTGGACATCCATCTCGGCCCTGTGCTCCTGGAGGCAGAGGTCGGTATGCCTCTCGAACCACCAAGGTTGGATTTGACGCTCGCAAATGCGACACAGGACAGGCGGCGGCGGGTTGCTCTTGAGCTCTTCGCCGCCCGACTCGGTGAGTTGGTTGAGAAAGCTAGCCAAAACTTCAGCCCCCGAGCCTAGCGAGTCAACAATAACATCAGGCAAGTCGATCTGGATTTCGTGTGGCGCGGTCCAAGGGCGAAGCATCCACATAGTCTAGAAAACCTATTAGCATTGATGAGGGGCATGCCGGCGTCGGCAAACCACACTTACATGGCTCTCACCACCTGATACACTATCATATACCATAATTCCTTGTGCTTCCAGATCGAGGATTTGGGGTTGGGCCTTTTCGTTGCCAATGTCTTTGATATCCCGTAGTTTAGAGAGCGAGCCCAATTCGACGGCGAATCGTACTCGGTGACTTTTGGAATCATCCTTCTTCATCGATTCGACAACATCGGTGAAGACGGTTTTATTTTCACTGACAACAATGTCGTTCATGGCTTTGCCTTCCACATCCTCTGTTTGGGAGCCCACCACATCTTTCCATGAGGGGCTGGCCCATTTGATAGTGCCATCAAGGTTCAGATGCATGATAACGTTGAGGGTCTGTTCGGCCGCCTCGCGAAGCTCTTCGCGCTCTTCCCGGATGTCTTGGCTCAGTGATCGCTCCATGGTCGTCGCCTGACTTGCTCGTAGAGACGACACCGCTGGCGGAGCCAGCATGCCTGGCTGCGGTAGTTGTTCCATTATAGTCTCGTTCTAACAGTGCCTACTCCAGGTCTTGCGGTATATCCTGATCGTCAGTCCAGAGCCCTGATGGGGCCCAGGATGGCGATGAGGCGTACGTCGAAGGTTCGGTCGAGAGAAAGCAAGCAGGGTTGCAGGTAGAGATTTCGGCGGGTTTGGTTAGGGGTTTGGTCGTGAAGACTAAAGTTTGGAGTTAAAAAGGCCTGGCAAGGACGCCAGAACTACAAGCCCGCAGAGGATTGATGCATGACTGGGGCACGTCGGTCGTCAATGTCCTGTGTCAAAATCTGTCGATGGCCACTCCCATGAAAAAAAGCAAGAAGACGAGGGGAAGCAGGAAACCGGTAGCAGCGCCAGGAGGATCAGCAGCGAGCCGTAGCGAGGTGGCAGCGGATGTGTGCAGTCGTGCACACTCTCTTTACACACTCTCGCATTGAATTTGTGTGTGGACGGCTGCTCACTACCTACTGCTATTACTGTGCTGTTGCGGACGACCATCAAACCATACGGCAGAGCATCCGGCTTGGAGAGATGGTGAGGTGCGCCCGCCCGGACTAACCTGGAACGCGCAAGGTGGTGTGCCGTGATTGGTTGACGGAATAGTTTCCCCGCTGTTGGAGGCCACGCCCACAAGGAAGTGCCCGCTGGAAAGTTGAAACAAAGGCTCCTCCCCTCCCCCCGGGCTGGCAGGCAGCGGGCTGGTGTTCTTTTGTGGGCCCATCCAATCCATTGGGGTGGTGACAGTGAGTAGTTTTGGGTGATGGTGTACTCCGTACTAGCAAAAATGGAAGCTACCCAGTGGGGGACAGAAAACACCGATCTCCCCTCCATACACCCACACGCGTAAGGGGGTCGGTGTTTTTTGACCCCCCGTGGGCTACCAGCCTACCACCACTGCCCAATGTCCACTATTACCAACTCAGTGTAGGTAATCCGTGCTTGTATTCCGTACCACTAAGAGCCACGAATGATTTCACTCCAAAACTTCCCTGTTAAGTCGGGGTAAACCTTTCTAACACCGCCCATTCATCCCCTCCCTCCCCCTCTACGGAGCACCCTCTACTCCATTTGGGCTGCATGCACCAAGGCTCGACTCGTGACCAGTCGCTCTATGAAAATCCTTCTAGCACCTCGAACATTCATGAATGCCTCCCAAAACGGGGTTCAGCGTCAACACTATGCTGCAGGCTTCAATCTCACTATGGCAGCGGTGTTGCATCGCGCTGCACGTTTCATGCACGTCTTGGGGGCATTGATGTGCCGTTAATTGGATGGTTCCCAAAAAAAGAAAGAAAAAAAGCTGCTCACTCCCACCTACAACAGGCTGTAAATAATCGACCCGACAACAAACTCTTCCGTAAACTCGGCCGCCCTCTACCACACACGCTTGTGATTGTTAGCACATCACAGGAGGTGTAGACGAATACTATCAATGGTGTTCAAGCAGCGTATCCACCCGCCCATTCCAACCGCTGCACCTCCGACAACTTTCCACCCTCCCTCAAAACAGTGATTCTCCAACCGCACATGCAAGTCCTTCGTCATTTTCAGACAGCGACTCAATTGGATACGGCCGAACCTAAACGTGAGACTTGTTCCCCGGATCAATACTTGTAGAGGCCCTGAGTGTTACTCCTATAGCTGGGCGTTCTGTGGAACGCGTTGCTCTTTTGACGTGCAATGGTCAAACCTTTCATAGTAGTGCGGATCACGGTTTATGCAGTGTTGATACTCGGTCCTTGGCGGAGTTTTTTAGGCCACGATGATGAATCCGTTGGTCATAAAACGCGGAGTAGGTGTGCTGATAGAGGTCGTGGATGATTCCCCTCTTTGCATCATACTTGAGACAGCTCACATTTCTGCTGCTGCGTAAAGTGCAGTGCACGGAGTCGCCCAGGACGAGGAGCTCTGAAAAATAGATGATTAGCTCTTTTATGCAGCAGACTTGGTGTGTTCCAGGGTTGAGGATGAAGACTCACATTGCAAGTATGCTCTTTGTCCTCCGTGTTGCCCGGGCAAAGACACACAGCCCCAACTCGTGCCCGGTAACGCAGGCCAATGCTCCATCAGTTTCGACTCGCTCACACCAGGGGAAGCTCGTGGCCCCCTGTACCCAGCCGGGAAGGGTATCATGCGTAGCTGCTTCTTGGCAAAATATTGACACCTCGCCAACATGCTAGACCGTTGAGCCAACACGCCAGGCCGTTGAGCCAACACGCCAGGCCGTTGAGCCAACACCTAAATTTACTTGACAGTCGTCTAACCAGGTGGCAAGGTTGTTCGTCCAGATAGCTGACTCGGCTTTGGGCAACGCATTGCTGCTGATTATGCGAGCGCAGCTGGGGCGCCCGCTGGGTGCCCAAAGATGGCCGTATAAATGGCTATGGAGAACACGGGCCCAGTGATCTTGGAAGAATCGCGCGTCAACCCAAGGGCGCAGTAAAGAATAAAAAACACGGAGCAGAGAGAGAATTTGAAGAGAAAAAAACCTATGCCGGCCAAACGAAGAGAGTTATTCTTATGCTGCGAATGGGGGTCGTCTGACGCTGCCATGCCCCCCCTCTCTCCCCATAGTTGCCTGATGCTAGAGCTGACACCTTCGCGATATCCAACCAACGATTCTCGGTGCCCTTTTGCGATAACTTCATATTTGATATTCACGATATCCGTATGCAGTAAGGAGACGTTTGGGGCTTATTCCCTGAGCCGGACCAGCCACATATGACATAGCTGTGCCACTTAGTTGAAGCGTCCTGCGGCTGAGCTTACAGGAGCAGACATGCCTCACACGACGACATGGCCATTGGCTGCTCTTAATGAGCATGCATTCATGCATGTCGGTGCGTTGGTCGCGAGGGGGAGAGCCAACCAATCTTTTTTCCCGCATCATTCTATGCCTTTCTTTTCTTTTTCTTCGCAGTTCTCTCAAATTGCCCCCCTACCCTACCCTGCTACCACCACTACCGCTCTTCTGCATGCAAAGAGCCACTACAGGCCAGTCATGCGGGAACTTGACCTCGTAATGGCAGTGCTCGAGTCCGCAACAATGTGACATGACGTTTCATTGCCACTGCAGGTATGTTGTTGAACTTGCGTCGCAATTATGTTGGTTTATAAAGGAGACAGAGAGGGAGAGGTAACATTGCATGTACAAGGCATTCTATGTGCCGAGAGATGCGTTTGCTTACGTAACGGTACTTACGGTAGTAACAGCAGCAGGAGTACGGAGAGTACTTGCCGTAGTATTCGTAACAGTCACGCATAGAGTACACACGAATATCCTATTTGACTGTAGTGCTCCGTATATGGAGTAGCTTTTTATCACTTGTCAATTCCGCTTCGGCAGTTGCATTTCTTCTTATCGTAACACTCTAGAAACAACATAGTAGTATCGCAATTATGACGCAGGAGATTTGGTCTAGATAACGGCCGTGTGTTGTCATTCTTTTCTTCAATATTTTGCAACAAAAAACAAGATAAAATTCCACCCCAAGAGCTACGTTGAAGCAGCTTGACGGTATAAGTGATGGTGTTGAAACTAGTCATCCCACGCCTTTTTTCTTTAAAAGGAAAGAAAGAAAAAGAGGTACAATGATAAAATTCTCTTGGCTGTGTTGAGATGGTCTGGTTTCTCGAGATGCCGAAGCTCGGCACTGCTACTCCGGCATCAATGCCATGATTCCCTTGCTGCCAGGAGTTGAACAACACAGCCAATCAAATCAATGGTTGCTTAACATGCCTTAGTAGTCATTGCCACGACTAACAACTTCCTTCCTCGTCTCCCGCAGTAGAATAGTCTGTCTAAAATTAGCCATCACGAAATAAAGGGTAAAAGATTTTGCAAACACCAACATGCTCGAACTGGGCGGAATAAGACCCAGGAATGTCCATGAGAGGTGCGTAGGACTCGAGCACCCCATTCGATACCAGGCAATTGAGCTGTCGTCTGATAAGCATGGTATCCAGGCCTATAACGGAGGGTGAGTCACTTACGCCGGCCAGGTATCGATCTATGCCGAGGCGATCCAGATAGCGGCGGCAAAACACGAGTGTGCCAAAGTTTTCTCGGATCGTTTTGTAAACTCGGTTCGCAGAGCCGAGGGGCAGCGATGTGCGCTCGGGAGCGTGCTCGCTCAACCCATATCCATACACACCTGGCTATTTTGTGTCACAACAATCCATCAGTACACACCAACTTCGGAAATGACCGTAGATGACAACAAGGACTTACACCATCCCTAATATAGCCGCGGCCAGTGGTGCCAAAGGTTTCAATGGCAAAAATATCACCTTCTTCCATTTTCGTCTGATTATTGTTCTTGATGAACGGGATTTGTTTAGCGCCATGGATGTGATATTGGAGGATGTCGTGCCCACAAAGATTGCGCACAGCTTTGACAGGATATGTTTTGCCTGAGATTTCAACCTCGTAGCTTTCCATGGCCTCTTGAATGGCGGCGCTCACGTCTGAGATGCGAACATCAACCCCTGCGTTCTGGAATAGGTAGTTAGTATTGGTCCCAACAGACAAGAAAAATAAAGAGTGCCTGCCTACTTTGATACCCGTATTGGTTGCATCCTTGACAGCGGCAAGGAGATTGTCGTAAGTTGGGTCAAATGACATGGTGAATGCACTGTCGACAATCCAGCCATTGATCTGAACACCAAAATCAACCTTCATGACGTCCTCGTGTTTGAGAACCACATCCTTCTGACCCGGGTTCGGCGTATAGTGGGCTACGCAGTTATTGATAGATAGTCCCGTAGGGAATCCCATACCAGAGCGAAGGCTTTCCCCAGGTTCCAGACCTTGGTTATTAAGGAGGGCTCGGACACCGTCCTCGATACCAACAGCAATTTCAGTCAACGTGTGACCTGGCTTGACGGTCTTCTGGACCCATTGCCGAACTTGACGGTGAATCTCTGCGGCCTTTCGATAATCTTTGAGCAAGACAGGATCCTCTAAGGAACGCTGCTCAATGGTTCGCAACTCGGATGACTTCACCCTGATGACTGTGTTGGATGGAGCACCGTGATCCTGAAATTCACCGGTTGGAAAGTCTCCAGAAGGGTAGAGCTCATCAAGGGGAATCCTTGGGGGCGAAGATTGCTTGGATGCCTTGCTCTTTTTCTTCTTCGGCCTTTTGCGCTTCTTCTTTTTGCTTGCCTCCGTAGAAGTGCTGGGGTCCATTAAGGGGGCAGTGGCATCAATGGCGGCGCTGTCGCCATCCTCATCATCATCATCATCATCATCGCCGCCGCCGCCATTACTCCCCATGCATCCATCTCCATCTCTCGAGAGATGGCAGCCTCGTGGTTCCCCGTCGCCTGAACCGGATCCGGCGTGGGATAGAGAGCCTGCTTCATGTTTAGTACTACTAAAATCAAATCCCACTGCAACATCGGATGATCGGAACCATTCGGTCTAGATTAAGGGGGGTATACCATGTCCCTGACGTTCTTCATCTTCCGACACTTTTGAACCCATTCTTGCATAACCGGAGAAATGGTCCAAGGCTGTTCGAAGTTTGTTTGGTGGGAATGCTACTATAATACTTTCCTAAGATGGTGGCTCGCACAAAACTTTTTGTATCTGCAACGGCGGGATTGTGACGCCCTGGTGGTGACATGAGATGCGGGGCAGCTAACAAGGGGCCTAGCAGTACGGAGTACTAGCTCTGTCTGTATGTAGGTTCTTATCTGGTTAGATCCGGGAGCGGATGGGAACCCTTGGATTGCTGACATGGATGCCCTTTTTTTTTTACCTAAACGTTCTACGTAGTATTAGTTGGTAGCCCTGATATGCGAATAGTCGTAGCATTCCGTAGTAGCGGAGGTTAGTGGTGAACCAAAGCGAGCAAGTACACAGGCACCGCCCCAATATCAGCCCCCCTCCACCCGCCATTTTTGACTGCAATTGATCTGCGGTCAGACTGACGTTGATAGTATTTGGAATTATCATTGTATCTTCACGGCTCCGAGTATTTCATCTTCACGGCTCCGAGACACCTTTGCTTCATATATATATGGAGGTGATTATCAGTAACAACGGTTACATATCTGTTAACTAAACAATCTTTAATCACGAGGTAGGCGTTCACCAAAGCCTTTTCAACAATCCTCATACGTGATAAAGCCCCAATACCCCTCTTTTTTTTTTTTTCAAACCGCCAGCCGCCGTACTATATCAACTGGTTAGTCTCGGCTCGTTGCACCAACTAACACGGATCCCCATACCCCTCGCAACAGCATCCCCGTTGAAACTTGCGACAACGTCCAATATGTCGTCTAAGTCTCCAGATCAAGGCTTTTACGAAGAGGGCGACATGTCTGCTTTGTCGTCTTTGAACGCCGACTTGATGCAGTCCTTGACAGAGAAGCGCAACAAGGGTACGTGGGCCACGGGGCACGCATAGATAAATTGTGATTGGCTAACACTTCCTGAACAGATGGCGAGCCTGCAAAGAAAAGAGGCCCCAAGCCGGATAGCAAGCCCGCTTTGACGAGGCGACAGGAGCTGAATCGCCAGGCACAGAGGTTCGTGGCCTTTTTAGTTACTTGAAGACCGGCGTGTTGATAATATGATAGGTCCCACCGTGAGAGAAAGGAGCAGTATGTCAGGGCTCTCGAAAACGAGGTTCTCCGGCTCAAAGAAGTATACACCACGGCGACTGAGCAAAAGGACCAGGCTGTCCAGGAGAACAGGCAGCTCAGGGATACGTTACTGAGACACGGCATCCCCTTCCCGTCCGGGGTATCACAAGACATCATCGACAGCCCTGAATTTCTGTCCATGGCCAGCACTTCTGGCTATAGCCAGACGACCGGACCTCACAGTGTGCATTCGCCTCTTACAACTTACAGCGGTCATTCCTCTCAGCACCAGGCCTCGGCCAAGCCGTCTGATTATGAGCAGACTGGCATTGATTTTGTCCTCACGTACGAGAATCCCATTGCGCGTCAGAGCTATCCGTCGCCTCCTCCTCAATAGGTAGGCGGCGAAAGTCTGATTCTAGATGAAAAGAATCAACTGATTTGCTAACTTGAATTCCCCTTTTTGGGGGGGGTGGGCTTGTTGTAGTCTCGAGAGGCCTTGCATGACTCATATACCTCTCATGATTGGGAGGTCTACCCGAGAAGGGGTTATGTGTCAGCACGCACTCATGGCGTCCCATCCACCCAAGTCCTTCACCAGGCAGTCCGATACTGTGCCTGGACTATGGTACGCCGATGAGGGCAGCATCTCGGGCCAAGATACGTGGCAGCTCACAAAGGCCGACCTACCCACTTTGCTAGATCTCAGCAGGAGGTTGGATCTGGATGGCGAAATTACTCCAGTCATGGCGTGGGATTTCATCATGCAGCATGCAAGCTTTTTCGACCTCAGCGTTGCTGATTTTCAGGCTCTTGGGGAGGAGCTCAGTGGCAAAGTGAGGTGCTATGGGTGAGTGAAATCTTTTTGCTGCGCGATACTGAAAGGGTGACGGTTGGACTAATCTAGTCTGGTGTTTTTGAAAGATTCGGAGCTGTGACTGAGGAATTCGAGGTGAGGGACGCGATCGAGAGCATTGTTTCGCGTCGCCAAGACGTACCCATGGCTATGGCTTGCTAGGGTTGACGGTGATGTTTATGGGAACATGAGGAGATGATGATTTGGGAAATACTAAGGGGCGTGTATGTGTTGTAAAGAAATTTTTGAATACCTACTTGAAAATTTGTTGCGATTATTTCTTTCAATCATGGCAGAGCACGAAATGGAGAGGATGAATAGCGCTGCACATCAATACTCCGTACTTAGGTACCATACCATACTCCATACTCCGTACTGGGCGTAATAATCCGTGCAAGCAGCTAACTTGGTCGTCTCAGCCATCGAAGCGTCTGTGGCGCGGGGTTTCCTTCCAAGTTAGTACTACTTTGTTGAAAGGGCAGGCTAGCTGGTGTCAGAAAAGGCTGAGTTGGTTTGTGTGGTGGTACACACCAAAACAAGTCTCCTTTTTTTGACACCACATTGGCAAATCACTACTACCAAGTACCAGCCCTATCGTTATCACAAGCCCAAGAAAGGCTGTCACTTAGCAGAGGCACGCAGCCATGTCCTTTACTCTCTATCTGTGAGGAAGGCTATATACTTGTATTGCCTACTAATATATACAGTAGAAGCCGAGCTTCAGCCATTCAATATATAAATTCCTGCCAACTTCTCCTTACCTGGCTGGCATCAAAGTATTCTCATCTCCACTATCACAGAGGTGCGCAATTCATTCTCGTTAGACTGCCCCACACCCCACCACAAAATCGTTGTCCAAGTTCCAAATTCTCTTATCGAGGCTGCCCAGCACAAGCAAAGTGGGAGCGAGAGAGCGGGCGCATCTAATTTTTCCAACGACACACCCTCCCTTGTTCCATTCAGGATATCCTGACGACCAAAAAAGATGGCCGACGCTCTGGATTTCGTCCGCATCTGCGAAAGCTGCCCCTCGGGCGACGGCTGGGGCCCCTCGGTCACCACCGAGACCACGCTCAACGGCGTCCCCTATGCGCCTTTCTCCAAGGGCGACAAGCTTGGCCGCATGGCTGACTGGACGGCCGAGGGCAAGGATCGCGACCGTGGCCGCAACCAGTACAACCGAAACTTTAGGGGTAAGTGGTTTTTTCCCCCCCTTCCTTTTGTTTGTCATATATACGTGTTTTCCAAAGCACCGGGCAATGATGGGCAACTTATTGACTCGATATCCTCCCCCTCCCCCCTCTTGCAGATCAACAGGTGTATGGTGCCGCCCACGCCATCAGCTTCAACGCCCCTCCCGCCGAGGACGAGTCGACCTTCTCCGTTGTCAGCAACACCCGTGACTCTACCAAGACCAGATACGGTCGTGGTGCCGTCTTCACCCGTGGGCGAGGCCAGCGTGGAGGCCGTGGTGATACCCGGGGAGGACGTGGCGCCTCTACCCGCGGCGGCGGCGGGCGCCAGGGCTACGGCGGCGGTGGTTACGATCGTGGAGGCCGCAACAATGCTGGCCGCGGTGGCCGCCGCTTCGGCTGGAAAGACTACGACAAGCCCCAGCGCAACAGGGACGCCAGCATCAACATCAAGGGCGACTGGCAGCTGCTGGAGGAGATCGACTTCAACCGCCTGGCCAAGCTCAACCTGGAGGCCGGCGACGGCGAGGACATCGACGACTACGGTTTCCTCTACCACTACGACCGCTCCTACGACAAGCCTCCCGTCAAGGGCACCGAAAAGAAACTCACTGCCATCGACCGTGCCGCCTACAACGTCACCACCTCGAGCGATCCCATCATCCAGGAGCTTGCCGAGAAGGACGAGGCCACCATCTTCGCCACCGACAGCATCCTGTCCATGCTCATGTGCGCCCCTCGCTCCGTCTACCCCTGGGACCTCGTCATCGTGCGCCAGGGCAACAAGATCTTCATCGACAAGCGCGACAACGCCGCCATCGACATGGTCACGGTCAACGAGAACGCCAGCGACCCGCCCCTGGAGGGCACCGACGGCAACAAGGTCGACCCCGTCAACCAGCCTAACGCTCTGGCCGACGAGGCCACCTACATCAACCACAACTTCGCCAACCAGGTCGTCAACGAGAGCGAGTCGTCACAGGTCCAGATGGCCCACGGCAACCCCTTCTACAACTCGTCCGAGGACACCGACCCGCCCGCTAGCAAGGCCTACAAGTACCGCAAGTACGACCTCTCCACCAACGACGAGGCCCCCGTGTACCTCTGCGTGCGTACCGAGGTCGACGCCGTCCAGCGCAACGCCATCAGCGGCGACAACCAGTTCGTCACCATCAAGGCCCTCAACGAGTTTGACAGTAAGGCTCAGGGCAGCGGCGGCGCTCTCGACTGGAGGAGCAAGCTGGTCACCCAGCGCGGTGCCATTATTACTACCGAGATGAAGAACAACAGCTGCAAGCTCGCCAGGTGGACCGTCCAGAGTATCCTGTCCAAGTCGGACGTCATGAAGCTTGGGTAAGTTCCTACTTGAATCTCCAATTCTTTCGGGAGAAAAAAAGAAAAAGAAAAAGAAAAAGCCCTGGATATGCTAACCCGACGTGTCCAGCTTCGTCTCCCGTGTCAACCCCCGCTCCAACGACAAGCACGTCATCCTCGGCGTCGCCGGCTGGAAGCCCAAGGACTTCGCCAACCAGATGAGCCTCTCCCTGTCCAACGGCTGGGGCATCGTCCGCACCATCGCCGACATGTGCCTCAACCGCCCCGAGGGCAAGTTCGTCCTCGTCAAGGACCCCAACAAGTCCATCCTCCGCCTGTACGAGGTCCCCGCCAACAGCTTCGACGAGTACGACGACGAGGGCGACGAGCCGGTTGAGGGCGAGGGCGAGGGCGAGGGCGAGGGCGAGGCTGAGGAGTAGAAGCTTCTCACCCTTGCCAAAAAGAAAGAAAGAACGGCAAAAAACAATACTTGGGCTCGGAATTTTATGGGATGTTTTACGATGTTGAAATGAGTTTAAGGGATTCGTGCTTGCAAAAGGGGGGATAAAAAAGGACGTCCCCTGTTAAGCGCCATATTACTACTTACTACTACTGGCAGATGCTGACGAGAATAAAAAGTACCTCGTTCGTTTTTTTCTGATGATGAATGACACTTGTACAATTCCCCATGGTGTCGGGAGCAAACATTTGGAATCAACGTGAGTGAGTTTTCTAAATAGAAAATCAAGAAGAAGAAAAAATCGTGACTATTGCCCTTTTCTTGAGTTTTTAGGGGAGATAACCATTTCCATAGCAGAGTGAACGAGCTTGCGCTAATGACAACGAGTATAACCTAACAAAGGAAAGACAAGACGGGCAACACGAGGTCAAGAAAGGGGGCCATGCCAGCTATCCATTCCCTCTCCTTGCTCTCACAAACAATATGCCACGCACCAAAAGGGGGTCTGAGGCACACATAACAGATACACCACACACAAACGTATTGTCGGATTCTCTCAACAACAGGGAACAAAAAGAACAACAGAAACAGAAACGAGAAGGGGGTGGGGAGAGAATGCCTCTGCACGACTCTTGATAGGACCAAGACCCACACGAAGACTCAGTGTCCCCGGAACCCGATGCTCGCACACAACCCTCCTATCCACTCCCTCGCGGCATTGACCCATAGCAGCTGCAGTCTCTCGCTGGCGCCGGCCGCCACGTCGCCCAGAACGTTGAGCATCTTCTCGGCCGAGGGGAGGGGCCATGAGCCCGAATCCCAGCCGCTGGCACTGTCGCCGCCGACGCCGGGTGGCGTGAAGCGCTCGTGAAACCGGGGCGAATCGGCATGCCACAGTCTCGCGGCTTCGAGGGCGAGAAAACTGTCCAACGACACATTCGGGTTGGACTCTCGGGCCGCCATAGTCCGGGCCGCCAGCTCTTCGGATAGACGGGCAAGTTCACTGGGCAACGGCCATTCGAAGTGAGGGCCAGGCGTCTGCATCGAGTGTTCCAAGGTGCGCTTCTGCTAGGAGCGCTGGTCCTGCGGTGGCGGTGCCGGCGGTGCGTGAGTATGGTGATGGTGATATGAGCGAGAAAAGCTCCGGGGGGATCTTGTCCGCTCAATGAGGTCACGTACCGGCGGGAATTGAGATCTTGACGGGGAATGCGCGTTTGCGTAGCCATTGACATGCGGGCTCCAAGCTGGCGCTTGGAGAGCGGTGCTGTGGTGGCGGGGCTGAGCGTAGGGGCTGTGGTGGGACGGCACGTCGTAGGATAAAGAGTGACGGTGGGAATGCGAGCCAGGACTGCTGTGCCAGGTCGGATCGCAAGGGCGGTGCGAGCCGTCAAAGCCGGGGAAGTACGATGCAGGTCCCACGTCTCTATGCCCCGCCTCTGCCTGTGGCTGCGGGGTGGCAAGTTGAGGGAACCGCGGATCCAGAATGTGTGGTGAGGCATGAGTTGCGATAGCAGCCGTCCCCTCCATATGGGCAAGGGGTACAGCTTGATTGTGAACCACTGGCCTGGCCTGCAGTTCCCGTAGTGTCTTGGCGGCGTCGGCGGTCGGCGAGCTTCTTCCTTCTCCCGTTCCTCCTTCACAATCCGACATCTCGGATCCAGCATCCGACCTGGGCATGGGTGTGTCTGGTCTGTCAACAACAGAAGCCAGTGCCGCCAGGCCTTCCATTTTGGACACAGACCTCGTTCTAGGACGCTTAAGTCCAGGTGTTTTGCTGACTCTGCCATCGCCCACGACATCCCTTTTCCTGATGTTAGCAAAAATAGCAGACTTGCCCTTAGCCCTAGCCTGGATGCCCTTGGGCTTGTTCTTGTTCTTCTCCTTGGGCGGAGGCGTCCAACTCATGGCCGGGTCGATGAAGTGATAAGGGTCCTTGTCTAGCCGGCCCTTGTCGTAGCACTCCTTGCATATGGCAAGGGAGTCAGCGGTGCACCTAGCAAGGACCTTGTGACCGGAGCGGGAGCATACGTCGCACTTGGACATTGCCGTTGTCGTGAGCGTCCACTTGTCGCCGCGGCGGCGCGCACCGCGCGGCGGCAGTGACGGCGATGCCATCCAGGCACCGGTGATGACATCGGGGCTGCTCGTATCCGCCAGCGCCCCGGTAGTATTCTGTTCGCGAGACTGGTGGTCCCTACTGGCGGGATCGTTACCCTTTCTGGGCTCCTCGTAGGACGGTTCGATATTCATGATGGGAAAATGTGTGTTTGTGCTGAATAAACTGTCCTGAAAGATAAAACTGCAGATAGATGTCAGATTTATCAAGGACCATCCAGAGTAAGAAAGGAAAAGAGAAAAGTGGCAGCGTTCGCCAATAGCCGGGGGGGGGGGGGGGGGGGGGGGGGGCGGCAAGTTGAGGGTCAGGCAAAGCAGAAAGAGCAAAAGAGAGGGAGGGGGGTGTGCTTTCTCTAAAGATTGAGACTCCGACAATACTACTAGTAGTAGTCATAACAATGAATATTATGTTACCTCGAGAAAAAATGTTAAAACGGTTTATATAGAAGTCGACTTTTCTTCTGCATTGAGAGGCTGCCTAAAGAAGAGATTCTCTTGAGAAAAAAAAATGAATAAGAGCAGAGAAGGGGGTGGGAGAAGAAGAAGGCGATATACCGGTCTGGCCTCTCTTATTTGTACATGTCGTGGCCACCTAATGGCTCGACCTAGATTCACAGTCTGCGATTATTTGGGCCGAAAAGCAAGTCAATGAGTGATCAAGCGGGAGGCAAGAGCGACGCGATGGTATATATACGTTCGGCAATATTTGGTTGGTATCTGAACACTCATCGCAATGTCCAGGCTACCTGAATCTTTTTCTTCTCCGAGTTCTCTTCCGCTTCCTGGTATTAAATGCCCATCCGCGTCGAACTTGCAGTGACTCTGGACCATTCACTTCGAGCTGTCGTGAAAAACAAACCATGACTATAGCAACTGAAGTTCTCGCCGTCCGAAGTCAAACGAAACCGCCATGTTGTTTCAAACTATTTCCGCCTGATGTCTCCTTCTCTTATTCATCACTAGCACCAAGGCCTTGCGACGTGTAATGCCCAGTGATATGACAATCCCCTTCTTCCGTGTCATGGGTGCCTTCATATAGTACAGAAGAACAGACGAATGGATTCGTGATATACGGCAAAGCCGCAGTCAGCACGAGGTGAAGTCGGACAGTCGGGCCCATTGACAGCCCCCAAAAGCTCTACTCCGTACTACCCCCACTACGGCAGACTACCTATCGACAAAAATGTTGAACCCTCTGAAGCCTAGGCTAACGGTAGGGGTATCATTAAGAGGGTTTTTCAGATTATCTCATGGATAAACATAAACCTATCTTTTTTTTGTTGATATTTCCTTGTATATTTCTTCTATGTTCTCTATTTTTTTTCTATATTACGGAGTACATATATATACTTATATTTAACTACGAACGGTTTCCAAATGTTGTAGGTCATTATTTCCTTAGACGAAAGAAACCATCACCCCCCTTTTCGCCTCGCTGGGTAGCCTTGGTTCTAAAGTTTATTCACAATACTACGGAGTACGGAGTACTAGGACTCGGGATTTTGGCGGTTCTGTCGCTATAGTCCGTCGTACGGTATGCGCAGTACGGAGTACCCACGCGACAGAAGCATAAAAAAAAAAAAAAGGCGTCGTAAGCTCCCCGCCATCGGCGCTCCGGCGACCGCTCTACGCGTATTTCAATTTCCCTTGCATACCCAAACCTTTTCCGGGCAAAAAACAGCGAACGGTTTCTGAACGCAGAAATGCAAGGCTACCACTTCATGAATAACAAGCACGAAGAGAGACGAACTGATGTTATTTTAAGACAATGCCAATTGGTTAATTCTCGAGGTATGAGTAATCTAAAGAAGCCAAGGGCGGGAAAGTGAAAGAGAAAAAAAAGGTGATGAGTCGGCTTCTCGGCAGCTTCCAGGGTCTCCAAAACCCAAAGGGTCAACAGGGGTTCAAGAACGGGTATAGCGTGACCGCCGCCTTAAGACTTTTTGCCCTGACGACGTACGGAGCAAGCACCTTTGCTTTGCCCATCTGTCTGCGACTTTTTTGCCGGCATTTTCAACTTTGCGATGTAGTAAATGGGTGCGATTCATTGGCCGGAAGATCAGCATCTCCCGGCTACGGGGCTTTGCTACCTATCAACTCGCTACCGGCTTCAACTTTCGCGTGTATGCAGGGTCTACTCCGTAAATGATGGAGTATCCGTCTTACCATTATTACCACGCAGCACAAGGAATCAGGCACGGGAGGGCTGAATAGTAGCGTCTGTGATCCATGGAGCCGTAGTAGCAACCGCGTAAATTCTACTGTTCGCAGCAGCATCTTTCGTACCAAACACGACTCAATCTTGCAACTCCAATCTTACTGGTGCTTGGACCTCTCCAATTTGACCATCATACTCTCTGTTATCAATCTTGACATCATACGCCCCTTACTACTAGTACCCAACCAAATGGCGGTAGTAGTACAGAGTAGTAGTAGTAGTAGGTAGCCTAGCCTAGGCAGGGCTGCTTTGCCAGGTGTGTTTATTGCAACATGTTGGAGTTCGAAGCACTGCCTACTTGCTTGCTCCGTACGGGCAAATTAATTGATCCGTTACGCCTTCACGAATCACCCATAGCCACCCAGCAGAGCCAAGGCTGGTTCGTGTCCCACACGCCCCGAAACTATCCATGTTCCAACCCTTTATCCATATCGTGGGCGGCGCGCAGTCAAACCCAATCTCACCAGCACTCACCAGCACTATAGTACTGCTACTAACTACCGTCACCACCAGGGGCCGCTACCGGCAAAAGCGGCACCGGAAACGTCCAAGCCTTGGGAGGTCCCACTCTCCCTGCGAAAGCTGCAGGTGGTCGTCGTAGTCGTCGTAACGCCATTTACTTCTAAAACCATTACGACTCACCTTGTACTTACTTTTTTACCTATCGGGCCAACCGTCACCAAACCTTTATTCTTACTCTTCCTCTTCTTCTTCCATTCCTCCAATTTCCGCATTAATCTTTCCTAATAAACAATCCTTCTCGTGAACCCTACTACGAGTAAACAGCTTTCGCGCAACCGTCGAATCGAATCCCCGACCGTCGCTCGCTCCCTTCACCACCGCAACAATGTCCGCGCAAGAGTACTACGGTGGCGGCGGCCAGCACCCGCCTCCCCAGCAAGGCGGCTACCCCCAATACCCTCAACAGGTAAGGAAAAATAGCAAAGATGCGGGAAACTTCCCTCCCATCATCAACATTATGGCCGTGCCACCTTGAAGCGCAAAAGAAAATAAAACTGTTGCTGACGTAAATCTGATGGAACGAGCAGTCCTATGGCCCGCCCCAAGGCCAGTACGGAGGCGGCGGCTACGACCAGAACCAGTACCAGTCCCCCCCTCCGCCCGGCCAGCCTGGCTACGGCGGCCAGGCCCCAATGCAGTACCAGCAGGGCCCGCCGGTGCCTCCCAACGAGGAGAGGGGCGAGAAGGGGGGCTCTAACAACTGCCTAATTGCTTGCTTGGCCGGTATTTGCTGCTGCTGCGCTGTGGAGGAGTGCTGCGAGTGCTGGTAAGTCTTGAACTCCCCTCGATGCCCCCCCCCCCCCTTTTCATCGATTCTCTGGCCTTCTGGGCCGCATTACGCGGCATGTCTGAGACTAACACGCGTATAGCTTTTCGTGCTGCGAATGCCTCTGCTAAAGAAGTTAAGCGCTGGATCAGCATTCAGAGGGTAGAGGTGAACTATATGGGATTTAGGGGAAAGGTACAATATCCCTAACGGCCGAACTATATTATACACACAAAACACTGGCTTCAAGGGGAAAACGCCAGCTAATGGCGAGGGAAGCACTTCTGGTTTCAATTTACTTTTCCGCTCGGGGCCATGCACTTTCACTCCGGTTGGCTTCTATTTGGTCACTACAGGTTATGCATTCTGCAACTGCTTGCTTTTCTCTTTTAATACCACAAGTTTCCCATACTCCCTCGTCATGCACCAACAGTAACAGGCTCCAGGACAGGCCATCTCCGCATTTATTGGTCGAGCTGCACGTAGTTGGCAGGGAACAGGCCCATCTTTCCGTTGAACTCGCCAGCCCACCAGTCATCGTCAGGGAATTCGATATTGGTAATCCTGGCATCCTCGGGGAAGCTAATTTCTAGAAGCATGTCAGTGTTTGATTCATTTGTCCATAAAAGTTTCACCCAACTCACCATTATCTTCTGCCGCCTCGTAGTCGTAGAGCGCCGTAGCCGTGGGCTTGCCAGCAGGCGGCGGACGGGTAGCTGCAGGAGGCGGTGGTGGGCTTGGGCTAGCGGGCACTGGCGCCGGAGCCGGAACAGCAGCAGGAGCCGGGACCGGAGCTGGCTGGGCACCAGCATCGTCGTCGGCGACCAGCTCGACGTAGTTGGCAGGGAATAACCCACGCTCGCCCTTGGAGTTAGTACCTACCCACCAATCCTCATCAACCATATCGATCTCCGTGATGTACTGGCCGTCAATGAGTTCAATCTCATTGTCTTCGGCCTTCTCGTAGTCGTACTGAACCACGGCCCTGTATTCGCCTTGGCCATGTGCATTCTGGCCTGCAGCGACCTGCTCAGGCTCAAAGGTTTGCTGTGCTACAGCCTCGGCAGCAACTCGAGCGTCATGCTCGTTGTCACTTGGCAAATCTTCCTCCCTGGGGATATCAATCTGGCTGGGCGGCATGGGAGGAGGAGCGCGAGTCTCTTCCGGTTCGATAACGGGATCGGCGCCGCGAGCCACAGGTACGGCAACTCGGGGAGGAGATTCCTCTCTCTCAGGCTCGGGCCGGTAAGTATCGCGGTCATCCTCCTCTTCTTCCTGTTCATCAGCGGGAGCCGGTCGGCTTGGTAGCCCTGGAAGAGCGAACCCGCCAGAGGGGGCACCAGATGGCCTAGCTGCTTCGGGCACTGGTGGTGGGCTAGGTTCACGGGGTTCATCATGAACCGCCCGAGTCGGCGGAGGTGGCGCGCCAGCCCCAATAGGAGCAGTGTCCTTGAATCGATCCTTCAGCGCAGTGAAACCTCCAGAGGGCTCCTCCTCTTGCGCAGCCCTGTCATTCTCGCCAGTGTTCTGCGCGCTTAGGCTAGCGCCGGCCTCAGGCCGTCCGAAGGCCGATGAAGTTTGTACGGGAGCCCAGCTCTTTCCAGCATAGCCACTCTTCCACTCGCCACCGCTCTTTTGGTTTGCAATAGGGGAAGCTGGCTGGGGTGGCAAAGTACCAACATTTCCGCTGCTTCCTTGCTTGGCCTTCTTTTCAGCCCAGATCTGAGCAGGCGTCTTGCCACCCTGGTCAGCAAACGTGCGGCTGGCTGCCCCAACAGGGGCTGCCGATGGCACTGAGGGACCGCCGAAGCCGATTCCACCAGGCGTAGGGGCCTTGGTCCCCGCAAAGCTCGCCGCTCCGCCGAACTTGTTGGCAACCTTTGGCTTGGGCATCGAGGTCAAACGCTCTGACTCTGTGGGCTGAGAGAAGGCACTGCTTCGGTCGGCCAACGGCCTTGACTGCTCCGCCGGATCTTCTGCCGGCTGCTCGGGGGCAGGTTTCTGTGCCTTGGCTCGGATAGCCGCAATATCTACCTTCCCCACAGGCTCATAAGCTCCCTTGACCGCAGCCGGTCTGTCGTCGCCTTGGTTCTTGGCCGCTGCTCGGATAGCTGCAATATCTACCTTGCCAACAGGCTGGTAGCCGCCCTTGACGACGTCTGCAGACGCGTCATCCTGGCGAGAAGCGCCACCGAAGCGCGACGGCTCGGACTTCTGTGATGTAAGCTCGGCCATGTTGACCTTGGTCGGCTTGTAGGCTGACTCGACTTTTTGGATCTCGCTTCGAGTGACCGGGGGGGCATCAGCACCCCATCCATCGTCGCCATCATTCCCTCTTCGAGAGCGGGCGGCAACAATGGGGTCTACTCTGGCTGTGCTAGAGGAAGTGGGGGTGAAGACGGGCTTCGACTTGATAGGGGGCGGTGCACGCGCAACTCCACTGGTAGAGGAACCAGCAGAGTACTTGGCTCCAGAGGCGTTGGCAACCTTTTGCATGATCGACTCGGGCTCGAGGTCGCTGTCGGAACGAGCGGTGATTTGTACGTGGTAGCCGTGGAGAATCTTGGAGACCGCGTTCAGATGACTCGTGAAGTAGCCCTTTGTGCGTTCAGGAACACCTCCACCGCACCAAGCGATCAGAATACACTTAGGCAGACCAGAGTTTGGGTCCTTCACCTTGACGAATGCAAACTGGACGCGACCTTCACTGAAGTCCTCGAAAAGCTCGGTGAGGTCTCCGTCTATTCCCGCGACCAGTTAGAGCTGCCACGTAAGGCCGGTGGTCACGGATCCTGGCGATACTTACCTCCAGTACTTTGCACCTTTAGTACACTTTCCTTATTCCCGCCGTCTTGGAAAGCATTCACCAGAGGGGCCTGAACTGAGAACAGAGCCCATTGGGCATAAGTGGGGGAATTCGAAGAGGGGGCAGGCCCGTTGATAACACCATTGTAGCTGCTCTTGATAGAGGGTCCGTTTATAGAAAGATTTAACGACGCCATGATTAGAGTATGTGCGCGTTGTTTAAGAAATACGAGGAGGGCGTGATTGCAAGTGAGGTCGCAGGAGAGAGAAGAGGCTAGGACGAAGACAAGAACCACAGTCCACAAGGCCGCTGACGTTGTCCAGAAAGTCGCAGCCCCACACCAGCAGGGGAAGCTCCAGCTAACGGCTGGCTCAATGAACGCCAACGAAGTACCATACGGATCTGTACGGAGTATGTACGGAGTGTGTACGGAGCAGGTACCTGGCCAAACTGGACCACTTGAAAACGTACTCCGTAGTAGAGGGGCAGAAAAGGGGAAAAGACGAGAAGAGTGTTACAATTGGCGTATAAGATTCCGAGAAAACACAGAGTACAGGCAGCACTGTTGTTGAGCAACTGGTTACTTTATAAGCACGGGGTATCATCACTCTCCGTGCGGAGCGCACGCCCATTCACAAAGTGAGCGGATGCTACCATACTCCGTACACTCTATGAACCCGAAGCGCCACAGCAAACTTACGTACGTCAAACCCGCACGGAGTTTACACGTCCTCATTTGCGCCGTATTGCGTCGCGCTGCGCCCCAGGAGTGGAGACTGTCTAAGCTTCTGAAGAGCTTCGGTTCCTTTAGAGACATACGGAGTAGACAAGTCCCAAGCGGCAGGAATATGCATTTAGTGAATCTTCACCTACAGTCTGTCGAGCACCCGTTGCCAGTCAAAATGACGCAAGACAGGTAGGTAAAAAGACCCCTCCCCGAGGCGCGCCGATGTCGAAGGTGGCGGGCGCCGCTGCCCCGCCAAAAATTCCAACAACCTCAAATTTACCACCCCATTGCTAATAATCACAAATGCAGATCTAGTTATTTGCTGTGAAAGCTATACATTCACTTAATTATCCAGCAGCCATGTCAACAATTACCGAAATCACTAGCGTTGAGCAGTGGCAGCAGCTTTTAGCTAAGCTGCCGTCCTCCACCCTCCTCGTCGTGTCGTTTCATGCGCCATGGGCTGCTCCATGCGCGCAGATGGCCACAGTCCTGTCTACACTCGCTTCAGAGTATCCTGTCACCGAACCTCCTGCGACGCAATGGGTATCGATAAACGCCGAAGATTTGAGCGACATCAGCGAGAAATACGATGTTACCGCCGTTCCCTTTCTCGTCCTTATCCGAAATGGCCAAGTTGTTGAGAGCGTCAGCGGCAGCAGCGCTGTCAAGGTGCGAACGGCAATTGAAACACACGCAAAAACCTCAAAGAGCGGTTCGACAACTGCTTCGGACGCGCAGGATGGTGCTGTACAGGCCCCCATTACCGCAGCGCCGAGCGAGCCTGTTGATCCTGCACAAGCGAAGGAGGAGTTGTTCAAACGCCTGGGAGACCTAGTCAAGGCTGCCCCCGTCATGTTGTTCATGAAGGGAACCCCCAGCTCTCCTCAATGCGGTTTCTCGAGGCAGATGGTCGCCATGCTTCGCGAGAACTCCGTCAAGTACGGGTTCTTTAATATATTGGCTGATGATGAAGTGCGTCAAGGGTTGAAAGAATACGCTGAGTGGCCGACTTATCCTCAGCTCTGGATTGATGGCGAATTAGTCGGAGGACTGGATATTGTAAGTGGTCACAATTTGATGCAAATAATTGTCAGAAGACTAACTTATGAATCAGGTAAAGGAGGAAATGAGCAGCAACGCCGACTTCCTCAAGCCTTACAGTGTGGAAGGGGCCGCAGCGTGAGCAGCATCGTGCGCATTCATAAGATACCAGAGAGTTTAAGGTGGAAGCCCATCATTGCCGCGGTGCGGTTTATCAGGTAATCCCCCGTATTGTGGCGTACAGATCTTCGAGTCGAGGGCACAGGCAAGCCGAGCGTGGAGGGGTAAATGCATCGGTCGTTCGGCGTTCAGGGCAGTATCATGCGTGCACATACTTCTGCAACCCTCCAGACGTAACCATGTCAATACATGGGTGCAAACATTCCACCTCACACCAATGGGTACTCTGTCTTTCGTACTCCGTAGACACAACCTAAATACCACACATAGCCCCTACCCTAGGATCAAAAAGCGAGGGTTACGAGCTACTTGAATAATGCTTTGTGCTATAGTAAAGATGTAATGGTTACGGTCTGTGGCTGCAATCCTATGGTACAAACTATTTATCACTTATATTCAAGTTTATTTGATTGATCAGCCTCTTCCACCCATGTTCATACCATAGCTTTGGGCGAAAAGCACGTGTTCGAGGAGTAGTTCCAGCACCAATTTGATATTCATATTACGAAAGGATGAATAAACGTATGTAGAGCCCAAGGGATATATACTCAGATATACAGAAGTGCCTCGAATTTATATATAACTAATAGTATATTGACGATAAGTGATGGCGATCGTGGCATGTCTCTAAAGTCAGGCACAGATACTCACAAACTAGGAACGTCGCGAGACGGATGAAGTGCCGTGTCGGCTGATTAATATGGATCGCTAACTAACGCGGAAGATAGCAGGATGAAGTACGGAGTAAGCGTTAGGAAGTAGGGCTACCAACACTCCCATATGCTAACATCTATTGGTAGCACAACGTGCAATTCTCTTCGAATCATGCTGATAACTGAGGCGTGACTCACACTGCTGCGTACGCTAGTTGCAGCCTTGGGCAAGATACTACGTACAAAACTGGAGGGTGCATGGATCATGGGGGGGGACGGCTAGCTTTGTGACTTGGATGCTGGATCGATGGAGAGTGAGCACTGAGGAATGGTGGCTATATAGAATGAAGGGTGATGAGTGAGGAACCTGAATCGAGGGACTTGACTTGTTGGAGTTGGCCCGAGTGGTCCGTTCTTACTGCTACAGTACCAACGCTACTGAAAGCTGCCCCCCCCCTTCATCCCCCTTCATCTGAATTGACAGCTAGCTCCCTCTACTCCACCGAATCCGTCACCATATCGTTCATTCCAACTCGTCTTCAAACGAGAAAAAAGTCGATGCCTGAGAACAAAGGTCTGCGCTTTTAGCGATATACTACCACTACTACTCCGTACACCATTTGGCTTTGATGACCTGAGCCTTGACTTATATAATCCCAGCAACCTCCCACCCCCCAGTCCTTAGCAATTTCATTCCCTTTTACTCAAAAGAACTTCTTGCTGGTGGCTTGCGTGTGATTCTGGGCCATACAGTTTTCATTTACCAAGCCATCCCTCTGAACCTACCCATTTTGTATTCGCGAGTGGCCTTGCCGTCCTATCGTCACCTTGCCAATAAGATAGGAAGACTGTAAAGTCTCCGCCCAGCGACCGCAGAGAATATTGAATTACAAAAGCTCCCCGACGGTCACGATTATTGTGTTCGTTCTTGTGAGGAACCTGCGAGCGGTGTGCCCAGTTGTCAAGTATTTTTTTTTCGTGGGCTCGGAGTTAAGCGACTTGGACAGATTTGGCGGGGTTGTTCTTGGTGACGATCCTTCCTGCGCCAGTGGGAGAAGTAAAGGGGAGATACGGATAGTCAGCAGGGTGGCAAAGGCAAACCGATCTCACTCCTGGCTCTGGATATCTGGGTTGGCGACGGCTTATATCAATCGGGGACCTAGGACAGCAGGGTATTTTCCCACCAGCCGCAACCCTCGTTTCAGATTACGAGACCACCGACTTCAGACTCGTATACCGAGTACTTGGGCCATTAAATCACCCTCACGCTTATCATACCCATCATCATGACGCCGACGCCTCCATCGACCAACTCTTCCACAGGGGGTCGCTCCCCGGAGGAGCAGTATCGTGTCGTCCGTAAAAGGAACCGTGTACCGTTGAGTTGTTATCCCTGCAGAACCAGAAAGTAAGTCCCGCCCTTGATACGGCATCTCGTTTTCCGACGCAACTGCTAACTGTACTCCTTTTCAGATTGTGAGCTCAGCACATCCCATCGCTTAGAAAAATCTGGCATGGCTCGCTGACAGGATGATAGGAAGTGCGACCGATCTCATCCTTGCAGTAATTGCGTCAAACGTGAAGGAGGAGACACCTCGGCATGCTCATACGCCACGCCGGCAAGTCGCAAGAAGAGCACAAATCGAGAAAATGCAACCCCTGATGATATGCAAAATCGCATAGACCGACTGGAAGGACTGGTCTTGTCACTTATGCATACTGGTGGCAATGCTGACCCAGTCGCTATCGCTGCCGCTACCAGGAACGGCAATTCCATGTCACAATCAGTAACAGACAGTGGCTCATCTGCGAAAGTTGTAGGGAATGAGACAGGAATTGTGGAAGATGAAAATGACGACAGTGATGTGGATGGTGGGCTCGCAACGTCTTTAGGCGTGCTCAAGGTAGACACAGACAAAGGCAAGTCCATGTATGTTGGTCAAGAGCATTGGCATACACTTTTGGCCGATATTTCCGAAGTCAAGTCATATTTCTCCAGCCACAAAAAGGAGATGGAGAATACGTACGAGCGTGTACGTGCGATGAAGCCCATGGCCGCTCGCGAAGGGCCGACGCTTCTCCTGGGCGCAGTACCTGCATCAGAAGTTGAACTTCGCGCAGAGTTGCCGCCAAAATCAAGTGTTCTCACCCTTTGTAGCCGATATTTCAACTCCATGGACAATGCCGTCAACATTATCCATGGACCCACGTTCCAACAACAGTTACGAACGCATTGGCAAGACCCCTCGAAGACGCCCGTCATGTGGCTTGCTTTGCTGTACTCTGTACTGACGCTCGCCATGTTGAGCTATCACAAAGTTGGCGATGAGCCTCCGGAGTGGAAAGGGAGGAGCCTGGACATGGCAGCGCAGTTTCGCCTTCGGACGGTTCAGTGTCTCATAAAGGCAGACTACACGAAGCCAGTGGAGTACACCGTCGAGACTATGATTCTATACGTATTTGGCGAATACTCGTCACGGTGGGATGCTGATTTGGGGTTGTGGATGATTGTATCACTCATTACGAGGATAGCATTTCGTATGGGTTACCATCGAGACGCAAAATGGTTCCCATCAATAACACCGTTTCAAGCTGTAAGTTGTGTAATATTATTGCCGTTTGTGTGCAATGTAGAAATGCTAATTCGACATAGGAAATGCGCAGACGCACATGGGCGCTGGTGAGGATGTCTGATATAATATTCTCTCATCAGGTCTCCTTGCCGAGCATGATTTACGAACATGACTGCGATACTCAGCTACCAAACAACATCTTCGACGACGAATTTCATCCTGGGAGTAAGGAATTGCCACCTTCGCGGCCGTTGACGGAGCCGACTCCCATCTCTTACATGATTGCGAAAGCTCGGCTCTGCAACGAGGCCGGCAATATCTTACAGTTGACCAACGGAATCGGCAAACACGTGCCTTACGATGAGATTGTTCGATATGATGCAAAGTTGCGGCAGATCATGCAGGAGCTCCCGCCTCACTTGAAACTCACACCCTTAGAGGGCACCCGGGATCCAGTCACATTGGTGATTGCTCGATTCAACGTGGATATCCTGTTCCAAAAGATTCTTTGTCTACTTCATCGCAAGTACCTCCCCAGAGCTAGGCAAAACTCCCGGTATACCCACTCACGCAGGAGCGCGATGGATGCCTCGCTGAGGTCCCTTGACCACCTCACGGTCCTCAACAAGGAATCTCAAAATAATGGGCGCCTGCGAGCAGTGTCGTGGTATGTCAAGTCAATCGCTACCAAGGACTTTATCTTGCCGGCTATGCTCGTTATCCTGGACTTGCATTTCGATAATATTGCACGACAGTCACCACGGAAAAACGAGTCGGACGGCAATTTTCTATGGACAGATGAGCAGAGGACACAAATGTTCACGGCACTCAACACAGTGAATGCGATTTGGAAGAGCCTCGCGGACACTTCCATGGAGGCATATAAGGCGACTAAGATTATCGAGATCATGTTGAAGAAACTCCAGGATCCCGAAACCCAAAAAGCCGCCTCGGAAGAATCAACGCCGGCGTTATCTCAGTTAGCGAGCAGCATGGGTGTCGACCCTTCCCCTCTGAACACGCAAGGTCTCTTTACGCCTGATGACTCGATGCCGGACTTCAACCCGACCATGGGCTTCGCCAGCCCCGAGAGCAGCGCATTTATGGGCATGGATCTGGGCTTACCACCTTCGATGATGAACAACAACTTTAGCAGTGGCGACTTTGGGATGACAGGAGCAGCTTCGCCCTTCTCCATGTTTGGAACGGGATTGGATAACTCAGGCATGAACCCCGAGCTCGCCAATAACATCGACTGGGTAAGTTTATCAAAAGTTGAAGTGAGATATGGCACTTCGTACTGACAATTGAGTAGACTGCCTTTGAGAATTATGCACAAACCGCTAACTGGGGAGCCGATCAAAGTTTCCAGCTTTATCCCAATTCCGATGAGCAGTCCCCTGAGCAGCAAAATGTGGTTGGGTCTATGAATGGAGGATTAAATTCGCAGCAAGGATAAATTTGTTGGTTTCGACAAAAAAAACCCACTAATATGGTACGGAGTACCGATTACATGTACACTATGTAATGGTGCGCCTAGGAAAGGCATAATATGATGCTGATGTCGGGGGAGGGGGAGAGGGGGGAGGATGAATATGAAAGTCTCCAACTCCTCTCAATAGTAAGAAAACTCAAGACTTTGGATTAAGTTCGAATCTTTTGGTTATTGAAAGTTTAATGTTTGTATATACATCCACCCTGTCGACGGTGGGTGGTTCTAGACCGGGCAAATGTCGGACCGTGGCGAGATCCTGGTGGTGTGCATGTGGTGAATGTGGCCTTAATTCAGGGACCACAGCTGGAGTCGGGTCCCCATCCCCAGACAGCTCCCTCTCCATCTCGAATCTCATTAGCAACCGGCCTGTTCTCCCCAGCCTCGACCTTTAGAATTCCTGCAGCGATTTCTGAAGACGGGTTCTTCTTGTTCATTCCTTTTGGTCAATAATACAAAATGGTACGCCAGGAACCCTACGTTGCGAGTTATCCTGCAGATTGCTGTCACGAGCGCATGGCACCGTTGGCAATACTACGCATTGCAGAAAGCCTTGTATCAGAGATGATAGATGCAATTGCTAATGAATACTGCTCAACAGTCATCTCCTCGCCCTTCTTCCCCCGCCAATGCCCCTGCGGCTGGCGGCGTCAGCACCGGCCGTGCTGCCTCGCCCATGCCCCCCGGCGGCCCCCGTACCGCCATCCGACGCCGCGCCGCCGCCGATCAGAAGGAGAAGATTGCAAATGCTAGGCCGACGAGCACGAGGTCCGCTGGCGCCGGTGGCTCCAGCAGCACTATGCTAAGTACGTTTCCGTGTCGGACAAATTGTGCGGGATGATGGGAGAAGAGGAACTGACAACTGATTTACTAGGACTCTACACTGACGAATCGCCTGGGTTGAAGGTCGACCCTGTCGTTGTACTCGTTTTGTCTCTAGTCTTCATTTTCAGCGTTGTGGCCCTGCACAGTATGTTCAAACCCAAACCTCGACTAAAAATGGTCCCCGAGGGCATGAAGCCGAGCAATGCTAACATGACTTCTTTTCGCAGTCATTGCCAAGCTCACCCGCAAGTTTTCTAGCTAAATAGACGATATCTTGGAGGACTCATAATGGAGGCGCGGGAAGACGCATGCGACAGTCTGCATCGCTAGGTAGCCGTTGCTGAGAGACAGAAATACCTATAATTACGCCATAAAGGGAGAGTCGGTTGACTAGGATGCGGCTCATTAAAGGAAAATGACTGCGAAAAGAGGATCTCGGAACTGCCACTTACATTTTGCTACGACACGGAGAAAGGGAGAAAAGAGCTTTGTACCATACCCACAGAGATAGTCCCTTTTGTCAACAATCAATGACGGATACTTCTGTCCACCTATAGGACTGGGCGATTCGGACGACGTGTGTAGTAATGCTAATGCTAATGGTACTGATTACACAATGTAGCTCGCTTACTACCAGTACTTTTTGCCGTGTGTTTGATAGCAGGTGGATAGGCTTTAGCAGCCCGGTTCATTGGCAAGTACTCCGTACTCGGTACGGAATACATGGGTAGGCATACTCCGTATTGGACCTCACGATGTTGCTCGGCCTTATTCCCATGTGGGCATCGCGACGCATTGACGAAGCTTGAAGCTACCAGCCTACAGAGTACTCCGTATAGAACTCATAGATATATGCTCCGTGCTCCGTGCTCCGTATAGTGAAGTTGAGCCGCAAGCGCTCTACCGATTAGATGCGCCTCAGTTGGGACGGAGTTTTTCTTCATGGTTGAATACGCCGACGGGATGTTGCAGGTCAGCCCTACAGCAGAATTCCGTGCCGCATCTATACTGTTAGGTCGGGGTCTGGTGCACATGGGGTGAGAGAAAGGAAGACGCTCAATAATAACGTAGGCAGAGATCCATCATCCCTCTTGCATGTTAAAAAGATATTGCTACTGTAGTGGGTATGGTAGTGTAGTAGTAGTGGTACTCCGTAGTTGCGTGTATATATTTTTGCAACTAGTCTTGCGGACCATGTAGAAGAGCCACGGAGCGCAGGGCCTGACTACTCCCACTACTACGGAGTACTTAGTAGCAGTGGTAGTGCTATACTAATACTACCCTACTCCGTAGAAGGCGCGTATCTCGGCTGGTATAGCGGCATTCGCAGAGACCCGTTTCCTATGCAGGCACAGAGCCACACACTGCATTGGAACGGACCAAGTGCAAGGGCAGGTTCAATAGGAGGGTAAGTAACCACTAAAAACATTGCAAACTGTTGAAAGTGTTAGTCGGGGTCAAATTCCCCATACCAAGAAATAATCCCAGCTCGGGATCATATTGCTTCATATGAAACAGAAGTGCGAGAGGCAGTGAATAGCAACATGAAGGCGCATGGCCATGCCGTACTCCGTAGAGTAGCACTATGTTATGGAGTGAGTGGACTATAGTCGCACCGATGAGGCGCAGACGAGAGCATAGTACTCTCCATAATGTGTATGAAAATGTGCTGCCTCTGTTAGCGCTGGGCGTTTCGTGATAAATCTTGATTCATCCAGGTAATTCGTCCCTGAAGCGCAGGCGAAAACGTCATGCGGGGGGCTTGGAGGGATGATCAAGAGTTGTGGACAGTCTCTACTTTCTCCCATACTATGGTACTGCTTATACTGAAAAGAAGCAATCTTTCATCAATACTACGGAGTACTCCATACCTTGCCTTGCTGTTTGATCAGCACCCTGGAAACTCTTGATAACAGATTTAGTACTCCGTAGTCGCTTTTCGGAATATACTCCTTAATAAATCTCGAATGGTCCTCTGTACCCGAGTGAACAGCGAAGTGCAAGGGACCCTCGGTTGCGAATGCGAGATTCGGGTGTGGGTATCGGGAGTATCCAGTCGATCTACTGGTTGGGTCAGCACCGCCCCCCACCATTTAGACGGATTATGACATTTCATTCACAATCCTACTCCGTACAAGGCTATGAATATCACTAGCTGCATGAAGAGGTAGTAGGCGCACGAGTATTTAAGAAGTCGGCTCAGTCATTCTAGACTGGACTCTCCCGTCCTCGTCGTCATTGTATTACCGTGACTACTACTTAATAGTAGTGCATTCGTTTGCTCGACGTTATTATCACATTTACGCCGTGTCCGTATCTGTGGATATATGATACCCAAGTGCTCCGTACGGAGTACCTACGGACTCACTGTACTACGGAGTAGGTAGTAGTAGGTTAGCATGGAGCACAGCTGAACGATCCACGAGGTGGAGGAGCCCCGGAAACCTGTCGTCACTAACACCAAGGGTCCATCGCAGCTACACGCACTCTGCTAGGTCGACGGCCTCCTAAAGACGACGACCCCGCCGAGAAGCTACATCATTGACGACCATTTCCCGTCCAATTTCCAAACACTTAGTTTTTACCAAAACGGCTGGATAGAAAAGGGCTACACGAGGCTTTTTGCCTACACACGCCAATATGACTGCATCGGCGCTTGACGAGAAGCGTGAGCTTTCCCGTCGCCATACTGAACAGTCGGCGTCTGAGGGAAGACGGTCTCAACAAATTGCGCGAAGCCAGACGGTTCATCCTAACATACCTGATGGAATCATGGTCCCGGAGCTCGAAGGGGAGAATGATACGGACGAGGCTCCCCCGGCTTATGGGGAGCTACCTGACCAGATTGAGTTCTCTCAGCCGGGGTTCGCTGCCGGTGCCAATATCACGGGTAAGTCTACAGTGAGATGAAGTGTGTTAACTTGGCGTACTGACATACTCGTTGTAGATGATGGTCGAGTGAATATCAATATCAACACAAAAACTCGGCGACTCGCCGACCTTTTGGCCCCGACGCTAGATAGGCAAATTGCTGCTGACAACGAGCCTCTTCCTCCCGCTTACATCCCGCCGGCTCTGGGTGGGCAACCGGGCCAGACACCCCCACCACAACTCAATGTCGTGATTCAAATTGTCGGTTCCAGAGGCGACGTCCAGCCTTTTGTCGCCTTGGGAAAGGTCCTGCGAGATACTTACGGCCACAGAATACGTATTGCTACGCATACTACATTCCAACCCTTTGTCGAGGAAGCCGGCTTGGACTTTTTCAACATTGGTGGTGATCCTGCGGAGCTGATGGCCTTCATGGTAAAGCATCCCGGTCTTATGCCAGGATTCGACGCAATCAAGAGCGGAGAGGTCACCAAGCGTCGCAAGGGTATTTCAGAGATCTTACTTGGTTGCTGGAGGTCATGTTTCGAAGCTGGAGACGGCCTTGGACCGGCCCCTCCTCCACATGCTCCAGACCAGCCCCTCGATCCCTCGCATGGACAAGGGGTAGATGATGGAAAGATTCCATTCGTGGCAGACGCCATTATTGCCAACCCTCCGAGTTTCGCGCATATTCACATCGCCGAAAAGCTCGGCATCCCATTACACATGATGTTCACGATGCCTTGGACGCCTACACGGGCTTTCCCCCACCCGCTGGCGGATATCCAGTTTTCCAACGCGGACGATGTTATGACAAAGTATCTTACGTACACATTGGTTGAAATGATGACTTGGCAAGGATTGGGAGACGTTATCAACCGTTTCCGAGAGAAGGTGCTTGATCTGTCTCCTCTCTCCCTCCTCTGGGCTCCCGGTCTGCTGAGCCGGCTAAGAGTTCCATACACATACTGCTGGTCACCCGCCCTTATCCCCAAGCCTAACGACTGGGGAAGGAATGTTGACATCTCTGGATTTTTCTTCCTCGATCTTGCCAGCAATTACAACCCTGATCCCGAGCTGTCACACTTCCTCCAGAATGGGCCGCCGCCTGTATATATTGGTTTTGGGTCCATCGTTGTCGACGACCCCGACGGTATGACGAAGACGATATTTGAGGCCGTCAAAGCGGCTGGTATTAGGGCATTGGTGTCCAAAGGATGGGGGGGCATCGGCGCTGATGACTTGGGCGTGCCTGAAGGGGTTTTCATGCTCGGTAACGTCCCTCATGACTGGCTCTTCAATAAAGTATCTTGCGTTGTGCACCACGGCGGCGCAGGGACGACCGCGGCGGGAATCAAGGCAGGAAAACCAACTGTCATCGTCCCCTTTTTCGGCGATCAGCCCTTCTGGGGTTCTATGATTGCGCGGGCAAAGGCGGGCTCTGAGCCCATCCCATACAAAGAGCTGACAGCAGAGAAGCTGGCCGAGGCCATCACATTTTGCCTCCGCCCAGAGACACAGGAGAAGGCACGAGAATATGGATACAAGATCAGGGAAGAGAAGGGCACTGATGTTGGCGGACAAAGTTTTCACAGCCACCTTGATGTTGATACCCTTCGCTGTTCCGTTGCCCCGAGTCGCACTGCGGCTTGGAGAGTTCGGAGGTCTAAGATCCGTCTGAGCCCTTTAGCAGCCGCAGCGCTTGTCGACGAAGGCCTCCTTGATTACGGTGATCTCAAACTCCATCGTTCAAGAGAGTATAACACCGAAGACCAGCCACCTGACCCAATTTCTGCTGCTGCAACGTCATTAATCACAGATGCCGGTGTTATTGGTATGTCTATCGCTGATATGCCTCGAGAAATGTTCAAGTCTCGTTCAAGAAGTGGGACTGTACCGGAATCCGCACGCTCGCCATCCCCTCCACAAACCTCTGGATCTGATAGGGCTGGAGTTCTTCCAGGGGATTCCGCTTCTGTTTCAGCATCCGCTGCTGCGTCCACCACCGACCTTCCTACCATAGTCTCCGATGATAGTCACACCGAAATATCCGGTGATCCATCTCAGGTGACACCGCCAACATCAGATTTGCATAGGTCATCACAAGGCCCGGCCCAGGGATCCTCACCAGCACTGGAGACGAGCACAACCGCCAGTTCAAACCCAGCGAGGTCTTCCAGCGCTCAACTCAAGTCGGCCTTCTCAAGGCGTGATTCTTCCCCCGTCGGGTTCGGCGTTGATGCAGCGATGGGCGCCGGCAGGAGCGTGGGGCGAGTAGTGACGACAGGAGTCAAGTCTCCCATGAATTTCTGTTTGGGTCTGGCCAAAGGATTTCGCAACATCCCCAAATTGTACAATGACGAGATGATACGTCCTCCCGAAAAGGTCACAGGTGTCAGCAGCGGAATCAAGGTTGCTAGCAAAGAGTTCGGTCTTGGGCTTTATGACGGCATTTCCGGCCTGGTGACGCAACCTATCAAGGGCGCGCAAAAAGGAGGAGCGGCAGGGTTCGTTAAAGGCTTTGGCAAAGGAATCGGCGGCATCGTGGCCAAGCCAGCAGCTGGTAAGTGACACTTTGATGGATAATATGCATGTGCACTGACAAGTTACAGGTTTTTGGGGCATCCCCGCTTATACAATGCAGGGCGTTCACGCCGAAGTCACTAAGTTGTTCGCCAAGAGCAGCCAGAATTATATCATCTCGGCAAGAATAGAGCAGGGGAAACGAGATCTCAGGGGTTCAAGCCTTGAGGAGCGCAACGACATTATCGCGCGGTGGAACAATGGGCAACTCGATTTGAATCGTTTCCAGCGCTTGAAGAAGAAGTCACAGAAAGCCCCTATGAGGTCCACCTCCTCCCTGGGTGTTGCGACTCCAGAGGAGCCCTTGGTAACCGACCCCTCCGAGGAGATCACGCAATCAGGTTGGGCCATGGCTCGGCAGTTTACAATGGGTCGATTGAATGACTGGAAGAGGAGCCATACTCCCAACAGGAGCGTATCGTCTATTGCTGAACAAGGTGGACCTTCGACGTCTCCTGAAGATGCAGAATATGAACAGGCTATTCAGGCCTCAGTGCAGCAGACTTCACGCGGAAATGCCAAGGAAGACGCAGAGATCGAGGCTGCTATCAGGAACAGTGTCAACGCGGTACGACAGCACGGGTCACTCCCGGATCCCCCAGCCTACTCGGCCTCTTCGTCAGCGTACCCCCCGGAGAAGCATTCTAATCCTTCTGTTTTCACCGACGAGGAGCTTCAGATCACAGACCAAGAATACCAGGACCTCATCGAGCAGGCAATCCGGGAAAGTATGGGACATTACGTACAAAACCCCATGGCAGGGACGCCTCAACCTCAGTCCCAACCTCATGACTCAGGGATCTTTGAATTGGAGGCGCCCCATGTCGAACCTTTGCCTTATGCAATGGAGGATGCGGCGCACTTGCAAAAGGCTATCGAGGAAAGCCGGAACACAGCATCTTCATCCCGAGCGCAGGACGAGGAGGCTGAGTTGAAACGGGTGCTGGAGGAGAGTAAAAAGGCACCTGCCGCACCAGCTGATAACGACGACGAGGAACTTCGAAAGGCAATTGCTGCATCAAAGAATGACGCGGAACGCGAACAGAATGAGCGGACCGAAGAGGATATCATCATGGAATATATCAAGAAGCAGAGTCTCGCCGAGGAAGAATTCCGGAAGCAAAAGAATAAGGGCAAAGACACAGGCGCTGAAGACGACGATGAGGAACTTAAGAGGGCAATGGAAGAGAGCCGCCTGCAAATGACCAAGGGAGATGATTCTGGACCGTCAGGGAGCTAAAGGAGAATGATTTGATGGCTAGCGTGTTGATACCCATAGAGGATGCGTGTCAATTAACGAGGCGTCGGCAAGGCACGGTGGAAATCGGTAATTTAAACGATGAAAATACTAGGTTTGATCATGGGAAATTTATGATCAGAGTACATTAGATTGGGCGTTTCGTTATGACTTGAGCATCTCCTATGTAGCATCATCTACATGGTAGTAGTGGCATATCGTTACCATTAATCAAACACCATCGATCCATCGTGCTCAGTCTTTAAAGAGCACCGCAGGCATCAATCTCGCCAACAAAAAACAATGATAAAAACTAGGGGGTATATCTGTATAGATTCAAACGTTGGACGCCATGGCACCATATCTCACTTGACCGTGTCTCGTGGTATGATTATCCGTAGCGCTGGCCCTGCTGCTGCTGGGGAGGAGGGCCTTGCTTCCCCCAACCCTGATGGGGGCTCGGCTGCTGTTGGCCTTGCGGCGGGGGGCCGCCATTGTGCCTCTGCGCGGGGGCGGCGCCGTTGGCCATGGCCTGGACGTCGGGACGCTGCTCGAGGGGCTGGTTGAAGTGGCAGATGTGGCAGACGATGTCCTTGTACCCCGATATGGTGAAGGGGACAATGGGCTTTCATGGTCGGTCAGCTCTTTGCGTAGTGCAACCTGCTAGAGGAAAAGGAGAAAGAAAAGGGGGAGATGGGAAATGTCGAAGAAGGCGGGGAAATCAAACGTACGATGAAGCAAAAGGTGAAGAAGGGCCGGCGCTGGAGGACGCGGCCGGACATGTTGCCGCAGTTGTGGCACTGGCACGTTAGGCCCTCGTAGCCAGGGAGTTCCTTTTTGAAGGTTTTTTCGCCGCAGGTGAAGAAGAAGAACATGATGGCGGCTGCTGCTTTTTCTTGCCTGCCTGCCTATCTGTCTATGTGTTTTAGTGTTGGTGGTGGTGGTGGTGGTGGTGGTGGTTGTTATGGAGGGGGAGAAGAGTGTTGGGTTTGAATGCGATTCTGGGGTATTGTTCAAGCAACAGCAGGCCGGCAGATAATACGGAGAGTTTACCTAGGCAGTGGGTAATATGGATGACATGTATAATTATAGGGATGGCAAAAGCAAGTTGGATGATGGAAGTGGACTGACTGTGGCTTAGAGGCGGAATTGATGCGGTTGCAATCGGCGAGTGAAAGCTTGTTGTACGTGGGACGACGACGACGACGGAGACGACGCTTTCGAGTCGCAAAAAGAAGTGGGTGCGGGTGCTTCCAAGTCCCTTCTGCGTCATCCAAGGCTAACACAGGCAGCTCCCGCACGCACCAAGTACTGGATTACTCCGTACAAAATACACGGCGCTAAATCTTACGCTAATGCCCTGTGTGTGGCTCCACACTCCAACTTTGAATGCACTTCATGCATGGAAGGTGGAATTGGAAGTTTTAGCAAGAAGAAGCAGGGGAGCCAAAAAAAAAAAACCCAAAATTCCAGTGGCCGTGCCTAGGTATTGATTCGCATACGCGCAACTGCTGCTACCTACTACTACCTATTAACTCGCCGTTACGAATTGAGGTTTGCTCACTCCGTAAACACGGCCACTGCGGTTGCGGGCAAGAAGCTCTCCTCTGGCACGCCCGTACATTTTCTCCCCTCCTCCTAACCGAATTGACCAACCAACGCTTGTCATCGAAAGCCGACCAAGATGAAGCGCTACGACCTCAACATTGCGTGGTCGCCCTCGACGACACAGGACCAGCTCCTCCAGACCCTCACCCTCGCCTCGACGCTGGGCTACGGAACCGTGGCGCTCAACCACACGCTGTCCCCCAGCCAGACGGGCAACCCGACCTCCCCCCTGCCCAAGCGCATCGCCGGACCCGACGGCGACACCTCCAAGCTGCCAGCGGTGCTACACCGCGCGACACTACCCCTCGCCGACCCGGCGGCCTCGACGTACCGCCTGCCGGCCCTGTCCAAGGTCTACGACGTGCTCGCGGTGCGGCCGACGGAGGAGAAGGCCTTCTCCAACGCGTGCCTGACGCTGGACGTGCCCCTCATCTCGCTCGACCTCACCCAGCGCTTCGCCTTCCACTTCCGGCCCAAGCCGTGCATGGCCGCCGTGGGCCGCGGCGTGCGCTTCGAGGTCTGCTACGCCCAGTGCCTAGCCGCCGACGCCCGCGGCCGCGCCACCTTCATCGGCAACGTGCGCGAGCTGATACGCGCCACGGGCGGCAGGGGCATCGTGCTTAGCAGCGGCGCGGGGGATGCCATGGGGCTTAGGGCCCCGGCGGACGTGGTCAACCTCATGAGCGTGTGGGGGCTGGCCGGCGATAAGGGCGTCGAGGGACTGGGTACTGTGCCGAGGAGCGTTGTCGTTAACGAGGGCATCAAGAGGACCGGGTTCAGGGGCGTCATAGACGTCGTTGGCGTGGGGGAGGAGGGGGCTACTCCTATCACTACTACTACTGCTGCTGCCTCGGAGGGGAAAGATGACGGGAGCGCTGGCGGCAAGGAGAAAAATGCAAAGAGGAAAAACGGGGACGCCGATGAGAACAATGCGCACGGCGGCAAGAACAAGAGCAAAAAGATGAAGGTGGTATCACGGGAGGGCAGGTGATTTGGGGGGGAGGGTGAAGTTTCTTGTCATTGAGCATTTGCAATCGAAAGCAGGCCGGGCCTTTCGCCCCTTCTTTTCTATCCTCTGCCTGGTTTTTTCTCCTACGATACACAGCCTTCGATTCCGCACTGCTGATACCCTTAGGCGCATTCCCTCTTACTTCACTACGGAAACCACCACGTTCCTTTCTTGCTGGGAAATGTAAAAAATGGGAGGGGTAAAATGGGGGTTTATTGAAATAATTAGGCCAAAAAAGGGGGAAGCAGGACACAACTGACTGTCTCAGCCTGTGCTTATCGAGCACTCCTCCTTCTCCTCCATTGAAAACCCCAAACCCCCCTTGACAAAGCCTCGCACTCACGTCTGCGAACCACTAGCGGTAGGCCCCGGAGCGGCAGTTCGCCGGCCGAGCAGGCCTCCCAGGTCGAGCTCGCTGTTGAGGCTAAAGGTGGAGATGTCGATGGCGGGCGGCTCGGGCTCGGGCGCAGGGGTCTCTGTGATGCTTGGGACGTCCTGGACGGCGGAGTCGACGGGGGCGGTGGCGTCGGGCGCTTCGTCTTCCGGGGATTCGGCCTCGTCAGTGCCGTCTTCCCCGTCTGAGCCCTCATCGTCGCCGTCCTCTTCATCCTCGCTGTCGTCGTCGTCACCACTGTCTTCGTCATCACTGCTGTCCTCCTCATCGCTGCTGTCTTCCTCATCGCTGTCGTCTTCCTCGTCACTGCTGTCATCGCTATCGCTATCGCTGTCACTATCCTCCTCATCTTCTCCCTCATCTTCACCATCCTCCTCGTCGCCCTCGCCGTTGTCGGTCTCGGTTGGTAGAGGCTGCTCCGTCTCGGTGGGTTGATTTGCCTGCGGGGGAGGTGCGGGAACCTCGCTTGGCTCCTCTGTTTGCACTGGGTCCGGGAGGATGACGCTGGGGGGCTCCTCGGCTGTGGGCTCCTCTACTGGTTCCTCCACTGGTTCTTCTGTCGGCGGTTGGTCTGCGGGTGGCTGGTCGGAGGGAGTTTCTTCTGCCGGGGCAGTTTCAACGGGGAGATCCTCTGCCGGGGGCTCCTCTGCCGGAGGCTCTTCAACGGGCGGCGGAGTGGCCTCTGGGGGCGGCGCTGGAACGGGTTGTTAGTTACTCGATGCTTCGATTTGTTCCTTGCTTGACTCACCGAGGCTCTCGAGAGGGTCGTATGACAGGGTGGTTCGGGGCAGAGCAGACGCTTCGATGGGGATGGTCGACACGCCAACGCCGTTGCCGTCATCATTTGGCGTGGGCGCTACTACGACAGGCGGGATAGGCACACCCTCGGCAGGAGGAGCTTCGACTTCGCAGGCCGCTGTGATGACCTCGGTCACCGTTTGCTCGGCTCCGGGCTGGGTGACGGTCACGGCGTCGGGGGCCATGGTCATGGTGATTGTCTGGGCAGGCTGCGTCTGCATGACCGTCTCTGTCACGAACGAGAGCTCGACGCTGCATAATATCTGATTAGCTGCGGGGGTTTCCTCCCCCAAGTCCCCCCAAAAAAAAGTCGGAAACGCATCACGTACCCTTCAAACGCATTTTCCTGAACATCATCGCCTGCCAGGTTCCTCCTCCTCAGCTCGTACAGGCCGCCGCCGCCGCCGCCAGCCAGACCGGGGACGGAGACAGTAACTGTCTCGGTGACCGTGACGTTGACCTCGGCGGCGGACTCGGCGATGTTGACCGTGACGTACTGGCGGACGGTCTCGGTCTCGGTGACGGTCTCCTTATCTTTTTCCTTGGCGAAGCCGATGCCGAACCAGTTTTCGTGTCCTACTCTGTCGAAGACGCGAGCCTTTACTTGGAGTTAGCCGGTGGAGGAACGCGGTTTGCGGCACGGGGGTGAAGAGGGGGGAGGGGAGGTTACCTCTGCGAGCGAGAGCGAGGCAAGCAACCAGTACCCGAGTACCGTACGCATCTTGGGTGTCATTCTCGGCTTTCAGGAATCGGTTTACGGGAAGGTGGGATTTAGTCGTCGTATTAAAAAAGAGCGAGGGTTTGCCTTTGAAAGAAAAGAAAAAAAGGGGGTGTGTGTTAAAGGGGAAATTTGCGGCTTAGGCCCTGCCTTGGCGCGCAATAAAACGTCCAGCGTAAAGATGGAAGGAAAAGCTAAAAAAAGAAAAGAGAGTAGAATGGAAAGGAGGGGAAGGGGGGGTTGTTGAGAACCCCGTAAGAAGAAGCAAAAAGTAGGATTAATCAAAAAGAACGACGTGCAAGCCCTCTAAATCCAAGCGGCACGCCGAAACAGAAGAAGAAGAAGAGGAGGAGGAAGAAGAAGAAGAAGAAGAAAGGCCCTTTCAAAAGAAAGAAGAAAAAAAGAGGACGGCAAGGGGGTTAGGTACATAGATTAGGGAGGGTGATTTATTAAGCCAAGGATAGAACATGTTCATTATACATTATACGGAGTGCATGCGCAGGAATTAGGAGACAGGGCGCGTAATGGTAGCGAGGTTTCATTTTCCTCGTTTCCCTTCTTTTTCCCCCCTCCTTATTTTTTACTACGGTACATATATGTATGTACAAAGCAGTGAGTACCTTGCCGGTCGTGGTCCAAAATGAAACATGCTTCATGTATGAGAAAATGACATGATTCAGAAAATCTTGGAGCTTGGCAAAATTTCTTATTTATTTACTTTTTTTTTTTTTGCTGCTCTGCGGAGGGGGAGTTTCACCTTTTGTAAGCGAGGGGGGAGGAGAAAAAAAACAAAAAGTATGGGCTGCCGCGGCCTGTCTTTTCGTGAAGTGGTTCATGATGGTAGATGATACCGCTGCGGAGTAGTCCGTACCGAGTGCTATTACACCTTGCTCCTACGTATTACTCCGTACCTGCATGCTTTACTTCGTCTGGCAAGGGGTAGTTTGCGGTGGTGTTCGCGCTCAAGGGGGGGTTTTCGGGGTAAGGGATGGGCAGGGGGGGAGGGGAAGGGTTCTGCGATTTTTCGAGACGAAGGTCAAACATTGCCAGTCTGAGGATCAGGGGGACAAGTTGCGGTCCTACTATTACATACCTAGTAGACCTTCTTTGGGGATAAGAGGACGAGAAAGAGATGAATTTCTTTTTCTTTTTTCAATCTTGATTTTGTACGGATTATTAGTATGGCTTGGGGGCGATGCGGATACATGGGGGAAAGTATCAAGTAGCGCGGCTGGTAATTTTTGAGCGTTTCCGTGACGTCCTTTGGTGCTGCTGCCAGTGTCTGGAGTGTAGGCGGGTGGCCGAGTGTGATGGCGAGTTTGTACGGAGTAGGTGGTGTCGGATTTCCCATGTGTACCGTTTTTATGGGGGCGGAGGGGGGGGGGCCTACCAATACGGCGCTCCGTGGTGGACACTGGAGGAGAGGGCGGGCGCGTGGGCGTGGGCGCTAGCGCATCGTTGCCGGCAGGCTTTCAAATGGGCTGCTTGTGTGGGGAGCTAGTTCTCTCCCGTACGCCGTACGGAGTACGAATGGAGTGAATGCGGAGTATGTGCCTGCTGCTTCGTAGTTGGAGCTACCACTACTAATACCGCCCGAGCTAGGTCCTACAAGGCCATATGGTATGTCTCCCCGTCTTGCCCAAGTCGCTATTTACTGTACGGAGTACGCTGTGATTCCAATGACGCCATCGCGTAGAATGGCGCGAGGAGAAGGAGAAGAAGAAGAAGAATAAGGAAAGAATCACAGACCAATTTTTGCCCAGCATCTTGCATAATCAGAAATATGCCCGCTTTCCATCAACGGCTTCGATTGAATCTATCAATTCGGGGGGCACATGGGGGAATCGGGAAATAAAAGAGGCACAGACAGGCAAACAGGCACACACACGCACACAGAGAGTGTGTGTGCGTCTGACTAACAGTCGGGCTCTTCGGCAGTGTACATTAGACGACAGAGATGCAATGTCGATCAGCAACCGCGATCGGTATAGGGCCGGGCGTAATCCTTCACCTTTCCTACGGAGCGCGGATTACTTATCCTCGTGGCATAGCTACCTACTAATCGGTAATCGGTACGTAAGAGTAAGATGCTTGGACGGGCTGCACGACGGGAGCCGGCGGCGTGATTCCCGTCCTGATTGCGCGTTCTTTTCTCCATTCGCAGACGGCATTATTTCTCTCTCACCTTTCAACCTCTACTCTTTTTTCTTTCTTTCTTTTTCGCCCGGGGATCAATTGCGTAGCGTTTTGACATTCTTCTTCGCCATTCTATCTAAACGTCCCCTCCGTCGACGAAACACCACCTAGAAGGAAGAAGAAGAAGAAGAAGAAGAAGAAGAAGAAGAAGAAGGGTGGGAAGCAACCGAGGGAAGGCAGCCAAGATGGAAGCTCCGCCCAGCTACGACCAGCACGGCTTCGACGACAACCCGCCCCCCTACGAAGGTAACCCAAACAACACCGCCACCAATACCACGCCAACCGACGAGAAACGCCCGGTAGCCGCCGAAAAGAGCCACCTCCCGCCGCCCTCGGCCCTCGTCCTCGACGGCTGCGAGATCAGCCCCGAGGACAACCCCTCCCGGGTCCTCTACAAGGCCACCGACCCCCCGTCCCGCTCCGACCCCAAAGTCTTCCAGTACGGCGTGCAGAAGCGCGACGTCGGCCGCGTGTACGACTTCCGCGCCGACCTCGTGGGCCTCAACGTCGAGGTGCTGGGGTACGCCGACGCCGCTCCCGCACCCTCCTCCTCGGGTGGTGGGCAATCGTCGAGACAGCAGCAGCAGAAGCCGAGGGCGTCGCCGGCTTTCCGCATGGCTCTCGGCGAGGACGCGGCCACGTACCACATCTCCGCCGTGGGGCGGCAGCGCGCGGCTCCCATGGCCGTTATGCCCCTGCAGGACGAGAGCGGCGGGATAGCGTGGGCGAACGCCGAGGGGGGGAAACTGCTGGCCGTCGAGTCCAGGGGCGACGGCGCGACGCTTCTACCGCGACTAGAAATTCGGGACGGGGGCATCGCCCCGCACGACCTGGATCTGCTGGTGACGTGCTGGTGCGCGCGCATCTGGAACGAGAAGAAGCTGGGCGACAAGGGCATGTCCGTGAGGGGCGCATCAGGTTTGTTCTTCTTTTTTCACCCCCTTTTTTTTTATCCTTTATGAGGTTATCACGACGGCTGACATATTTTTTCTTCTTTTTTTCTTTTCCTTTTCCATATAGGTGGCAAAGGCAAACTCCTGGACTCGAGCCAAGAGGTATGGGGCAAGCTCAACATCGAAAAGGCCGCGCAGGCACCTACCATTGCTCTGATGAAGAAGAGTGCGTATTTTTCTTACCCCCCTTTTTCCGATTCCTTCCTGGTTCGCAGTATTGGCTAACAGGGACTTACTTTTTACAGACCGGGAGGCGGCGTCAAATAGTACGCTGGACAAATGGGTGTTTGGCAGCTGGTCATGCGATGGGAGGGGAGGTGGCAGCAGCGGAGGGTGGGTGGACGGGTCTGGCGGCGGTGGTGGTGCATCATAGGCTTTCCGGAGATGCATAATGAAGAGGGGCCCCAAAGACGAGAGAGCTTGTACGATTCTGTATGACTTCCCGACACGCGATGCTTCATCAAACTTGTGCGCATATCAATAATGTTCTATTCCATGTAGTAATAATAGCCCTCTACCACTGGACCCTCTTGTCCCTAAACAACGTCACCATGCCCATGGGCAGCAGCCCCGGGTCGACAACGTTGAGCCCTCCAAAGGCGTCGATGATCTCGGTCCCGTACATCATGGCGATCCACCGCCAGTAGGGCTCCATGTTTTGCCAGCTGTAGAAGATGCCGCGCAAGTTACTCTGCTCACTGAGCTGGTCTATCGCCGTCCAGACCTGACAGTCGTCCGGGTCGATGGACTCCTCCTGGGGCCGCTTCATCAGGCGCTTGAAGACGTCATGCAGCCCAACCAATTCCCCCGCGCCTCCTCCCATATCGATGACTCTTGTCATGTCGATGGAGAACTCCTCCCTGTACTGGGTAAACTCGTCGAAAGATATAAAGGTGTCGCGCTCCTGGGCGGACTCGGGAGCCCAGCCATAGGCGTCTAGGGTGCCCGCCGCGCGCCTCTCCTCAAAGCCCTCCTTGGCCTTATCGTACAGCCTGCGTTCTGCCTTCTCAAAATCCCCGAGGAGCGCCGAGGGCACTTCGGGCACGGCGTCGCGGATCTGCAGCAGCGACACGAACGGCGATTCAACGTCGAGACCACCCAGCTCCATGGGGAAGTACAGATACCCGTCCGGCACATCTTTGATGCCGAAACGCTGGCCGATGGCCTTCTTCAGGTACTCGGCCACGCTGGAGACCCTGCCCCCGCCGTCACCATCGGGCGCGGGCATCCTGGAAAAGACCTCACGCTGGATATGTTCGTTGGTAGCAAGCATATTGTCGACGTGTTGGCGGCCAAAGCAGTTGGCTGCCTTGCCAAAGTTGGACGTGAAAAAGGTGGCAGCGTAGGTATTCCACGCCTGGATGAAGGCCAAGATGCTCCCACGTTTCCCCTCCAGCTGCTTCTGCAGCTCGTCGATGTGGGCGTCAACCATGTGCTGGTCGATTGTGAACTGCCCCGTTTGTGGCGACAGGCGCAAGAAACCCCAGCGTATCTCTCCCTTTGGAAGGGATCTGTCGATCGCTAGCGTCTCGTCCTTGTTCCTGGGGACCCGTACAGTCCCGCTCCTGTTGCCGTTCAACTCGGTGCCCGTTACCGAAGCGAACCTCTCTACCGTCTTCCAGGCTTCGACGGCTACCTGATGATCCCGAGACCAGAACCAGAAGTCGTCATGGATCCTCCACAGCGCGGCACCGGATGACGATTGGTTGATGGCAAAGTCGAGACAGAATAGGCTCGTCTCACCAAAAACGTCACTAAGAACGTGAGCCGCTGGTGTGCCGCGGAGTCGCTTCCGAGCTGCCGTCGAGCTGCTATCGTCGACAAACTTCAAGGGTGCCTCAAGGAACTTCCTAAAAAACTCGAGCCATAAGTCTGAAACGCCAAAGTATTGTAGGACGGTGCAGACAGTGTCATGCGGTAGAAGGGCGTTCCAGCTCTCAAAGACGGAATGGAAAGCCGTCATCTCTCCATACAGGTGAGTATTGATCGTAAGCTCCGTTGATAGAAGATGAAGAAGGGTTTGCTTCAATTCCATTGGGTTCTTATTATTGTCGTCGCCGTCGTCATCATCACTAACATCAAAGGATTCGTCCATCAAAGCGAATCCCATATCACATTCCGGTTCTATTCGCCTATGCCGCATGGCTCCTCCACGGCCAATACCGCGCTGCTGTGGCGCGTCTGACCTGCAGTCGGATTTTGATGCCGTTGCTATCGACACGTTCTTGCTCATCATGCCTGGCTGTTGAGCAACATAGAGGTCAACTTGAGCTTCTTCTTCGCCTTCTATGTGCTCTGTATTCTGCTCATCGTGAGTCATGAGGCGAGCCATGAAGTACTTTTTTCCGTACATGTCCATCCTCTTGCCTTGTAAAGACGGCGAAGGCCTAAGCTGTCCTAGGTAGTAATTCAGCCTCCTTCGCTCCACATTGGATATGTCTTTTCGCATGGATTTCCAAGCCCCCTCATGCCGGCGGAAGCTAGTGAGAGAGTGTTTAAAGAAGACGCTCCATTTCACGCCGACATACTGCAAAAATATCGCTTGGAGGAGGTCCTCATGCATGGAAATGTTGTAGACGCCGCTTATCTTCCGCCGCATTTCAACTGGCACAGGCGTACCCGAGTTCCAAGTCCACGAGCTCAAGGCACTAAGACGCATATTGAGAACATCAGCAATCTCGTGGAGTACAATGCTGTTGCTTTCAAAGTCCTTGAGAACCTCCCGCTTCTCGTTGGATAGAAGTTCAGACGAGTGCAGACCTCTTATCACCCATCGAAGGTTGATAGTATTGATCTGGTTGGGTTTGGACATGTCTGCTTCAAAGGAGCGAACCGCGGCCCGCAACTGCTCGAGGGCCGATGGAATGCCCTTGCTGTCGTCGTTTGCTGCTGCGAACAGAGAATCCAAATACTTTGCAAGTTCCGCCTTGTTCACCTTGGCCGGTTCAAACACCATCTTTTCCCATTCCATCCTAGACTCCAGCTTTTTTGCGTCGCCTACATCCTCGAACGGCTCACCCATCTCCACATCATCGCCAGTCTTCTCCTCACCATCATCTCCCGCGAGCCACTCGGTGACCAGTTGCCCGTACAGTGAAGCGTATTGGAACTTGAGTGATTGCGTGTCAAGGTGGCGCAGGAGCGACGTTTCCCAGTTATCCATCATCTTTACCGACACGGATGGATCGCACTTCGCCTGTGCCAAGAAGCGATCGAGGTTCTTGAGCTCAGTTTCCAGGCGGCGATGTTTCGTTTGCAAAGTCTTGACTTTGCCATTCTCGTCGAGTTTGATGTCGAAAGCCTTTTTTACACCTTGGCTCAAGATAACGAGACGTTCGACGGCATCCTCGACTTTGAATGAGGCAAGGAGAGATGTCTTGGCCTCTTCAAAGGCTTGTCGCCGTTTAGAAAGCTCATCGAGCTTGGTGTTCGTAATCTCCTGCAGAGTCTCGGAGAAGACGCTTCCAGAGGTGGCCATGTTGGTTACGATGTTGTTGTTGGGCTAAAGTACTCCGTATAGTTATTAAGGTCCTTTCAAGTCGCGGAGGGATTGATGGTTGAAATCAAAATAAAGAGGAGGATATCCATAGGGAACCATGCCCGGGAAGTAGGTGTCTTTATATACTTGTCCCCTCGGATGAGTTGACGCCCGTAGGCAGCAGGAGGGGGTGGTACTGCGCCCCCAATCGAACCTTGTGTCCACCAATTACAGAGTGGTATCGACCCGGGGGAGACTAATAGGGATGCCCATGAGCGTAGAGGGACGTCATAAGTCGCCCGGTGGCCCGCACATGAGGCTATGAGGGTAACTTCGATGCAAATCTTCCCTTTTGTCTTTCCTTCAAGAACATAAAACTCCCTATCGTCTTGAAAAGGGCAAGTGCAGTGGGAAAGTCGTGGGGCAGACCTGTCACCACCAATATTATCCCGTACTACAATCAAATGTCGAAGCTGGATGGACAGTCTGTTTCTTCGCACCTGGTTAAAACAGCGAGGCAGCTTCAGGGAAAAACCTAGGTGTATTCCATCATAGAGTCCCTGCAGGAGCAAGGGGCTGTTCGAGAGGCCCGAAAAAGTACCAGCAACGCTGCGAAGATACATCTATCCGCCATATTGACTCATAAAGAGACTGTGTTTAGTTTGTCAAGGTTCCATGCGCCTGTCCCGACATAAGGCCTGATCTTATCGGGCCAACCCCTTCTTTAGCCGTCATCCCCTTATTCCTAACCGCATCATCACACCCCGAACAACCATCCGTGAATCAAAAATATACGACCTGATATATATCTTATGAAGCTCGTAGTACGGAGCACAGAATCCATTCATCTTCCAGGATTAAATAAAGCCGTTTGACTCAAGAGTTTACTTGGCGCTTCCGTTTGCGTCCGTGGTTTACTCCGGACCATTGAGTGCTACGCAGCAAGGGTCTAGCTGCACCGTTGTGGGACACTCTCGGGTTTCAGGTGCTACTCGGGTCTGAAGATAGTCTGGAGGTGCTACTGGGATATAAGACCAAGGAAGAGGAGGATCCTAGCTTCTGTCTCGAGAAGTCAAAGAGATGCCACCATGAATTCATCGTGTAAAAAGAGTCAGATGGTTGTGGGGCATGTGTCCCACCCTGGCTATCTGGATGTGGGCCAGTCGCTACTTATGATGGCCAATGACGGAGAATGTACTGTACAGCTACGTACTCCGTAGAGAGTACCCTCATGCAACCACTTTACTAACCGATAAATCCGGAGTTGGAGTCCAGATCTAGAGTACTCCCTCCATACGCGTACCTCTGATTTGTCGAAAATAGATCTAGAACTAACCAACCGTCCAAAGTTATCATCCTCAGCGCGAAAGAGCAAACATTGAATGTCCGCAGAAATCATGACGGCGAGTACGATATACCACTGACATCCCTAACAATTACGAATATAAAATCGGTACAGATGTAGTAGTACGGAGCAGCAGCAGTAGTAGTAGTAGTAGCAGTAGGGCTGACCGTTTAGAGGACATGCATATTCTCCATTACTTACTACTAACCTTGCACCACTTGCGCCGCGCCATGGAAAAGGTTATATCCAACATCACACCAACACAAGGAATTTCTCCTCCCAACCACCCTCACCCATTTCACTTCTCACCGGCGCCACCCTCATCCTGCTCCTGCCACCCCTTCTCCGGACCAAAAGTCTGGTTCCTCTGGTTCTGGTTCCACTTGAGCTTAATGGCATGGCTATCACTGACGTGGCAGCTCCCGCTCCCCGCCAGCTCGCCTGGTTCGTCGAGCTCGTTCATCGGGGGGCTTGTGGCGCACGATGACCCGGATGACATGGCCTCGTTGGAATACTCGGTGTGGTCCGAGTACTCCGAGTGCGTCTCCGCCTCCTCGGGGATGGGCACCATGGCGTTCTTGGTCCAGATGTGGACCGCCTTGCTCCAGTCCAGGCCCTCTATACAACCGCCCTTGACGGAAACGACATTTTTCGTCTGCTTCCGTGTTAGGGAGGTTCAAATATCAAAGAAAGAAGAAAACAACGAAGAAAATGTCCACTAGCAATGGAGTGCTACTCACTGGCGTCGAGTGAAGGAGACGAGTACCACAATTACGACAAAAGTAGCTGCACAAAGTGTCAATAATAAAATCCCAATAATATGAGAATCTTCTCTTACCAGTACAAACTAGGACCTCCTGGCGTTGGCCGTCTGTAATTAATCAAGTCAGCCACTCCCCTTTTTCTACTCTCATCCCTTCTTTTTTTTGCTTGTTTTTCTCCCTCATGCCCCTTTCTCTTATCATCACCGTTCCACTCTGCACCAGAAAATGGAGGACTCACGCGTAGCAGCTCAACCACTCAGACTCGGGAAGCTTGAACCTGGGAAAGATGGCCGACGTGCCGAACGCGGACCCCGTCTGCCGGCGACACTCGCCGCAGTGGCAGACATAGACGGCCAGGGGTTTCGGCGTGGGCGTCTTGAAGCTCACAGCCCCGCATTGGCAGCGTGCCTCCATCGTGCATGTGTCTTTCACGGATTCAGAAAAAAAGCCCACCCTTTTCTGTTCTAGGCCTTCGAAAATTAAGGTTCCCCTCGAAAGCAACCTGTCGATCGTTTGAAAAGATCAATCACCCGAGTCTTGGGGAAGAGGACCTCTAGCTAGTTGTAGAGAGGACTTGATCAAAGTTCTGTTTGCCGAGTTAGACAAAGAGGGTTGAGCTTGTAGACGAATGTGAATTAAAAGGACCCAACGATATCGACCGCTTCTTTGATTGAGAACGTGTGTGAGCCAAGGCAGGTCGAGCTAGTAACCAATAGGACTCATGAGGCTTCCTATCGTACATCAATGGACAAGCTCAGGGAGGATCGGCTGATTTGTAATCGCATTTGCCTTTGTTTTACTCGGTTTTCGGTTTTCGGTTCGTTCACGCGACGTTGATGCTAGCACCACCAAGGGTGAGGGGCATCGCGGGGTGAGGTCATTGCTACATTAGCCCGGAAGCGAAATTGGCGCGAAAGCACATGCTCAGCGGGGCATATACTGCTACGCCTACCAATCTTACTAGCCCGTACTCCGTATAGTAAGTAGAAAAAATCTATCTTTTCAACTCGGTGTCAATGAGTCTATTTTTCTCGTAGAAACTATTCGTTATTTAACAAAGTCTTTGGCAGTGTGTTGTACATACGTGTCTGGCTTTGTTAGCTACTTTAACCTGCTATCACTCTTCGTCCTCGTCAAGATAAGCCCGAATCTATGTTACGCCATCTGCTTGGAGGAAGACAGGATCTTTACAAGCCAAGGCATCTTATCTTCGTTGTCTAAATGTCCCATGGTCTCAGTCTGCAAGTTAGAGTCCGGATGGCCTTCCTCGCATCCTCTTCATCGTCCGATTCCCATGATCTTAGTCAACGCATCTATGTGTAATTCAAAAGCTCAACAGCCTCCCTCATAACCTCTTCGGCAATATTATATTCAATACCTGGAGCCCTGGCGGACTACCCAGTGTCCTCCTCAGTCTCATCGGGGTCTAGAACCCCGACGGACACACTCATGTCCTCTATACTAGTCTTCTTAGAGTCCGTAGTTCCAATCACCTCCCCCATGTCCTCATCAGCGCCTAAAAGGTTGATAGCTTCACTGCATATATCTACTTCTTCATGTAGAGATTTAGCAACCTCGATTACTGGGTTATGTTCTGGCATATTCTCCTTCTAAGTCCGAGTCACGCCCTCCATCGCCCCCTGCGTGGGCGCCTCATGCATAGGTACATCCTCCGGCCGTGTCTGCGGCGGTATGTTGAAGCCCTGCATACCTCTGTATGGCTGCCGGTCCTTTCGGTGGTACTCAATGTTCTCGGGGAGGTCAAAGTCGCCCCGGCTCATGAACCACAACAATTGTTCCAGCTCGGGCCCTCTGGTGACAGGAACATCATTGGCTTGCGGCTCTGCCGGCCTCGTGTCCGGTTGTGCATCTTCCTCCTCCTCCTCTTCGCTCTCCTCTTGATCGTCGTCGTCTTCCTCTTCCTCTTCCTCTTCATTGTACTCTTTCTCAATGTCCCTCTTCAATCCCGTCCTGACATTCTCGATGCCCATTTCTCTCTCCTTCTTCGTGTACGGGTCTCGCATTTCTTCTCTGATGTATTGCGAGACGCGTGGCGCTAGCCACTTGTAGACTTCGCTCCATATGTCCAGCATCTTGTCAAGGCCTTCTTGCCCGACTGCCTCCGCGTAGAGCTTCGCTTCTTCGGCCGCCTCGTCCACGTTGGGCTCCTTTTTCTTACGCAGGAGCTGCGTCAGAAGAGCCTCTTGTGTCCGGCCCGGGTAGTTTGTTGATGGGCGTATGGCTAATCTGCTGAAGACGTCGTTGTGCTCGTTGAGGTTCGCGAGGACGCGCTGAAGGTTGTCGTTGAGAATCACGGCCGAGGCTTGGATGGAATCACTAGGTCATTGGGTCAGCGACATTGAAACGCGGCAAACGGGAGTAGTGAAGCACAATTAGGAGGGGAATTAAAACTACATACGCTGGGGGGATTGGGTCGCTACGCAGTACGTCTGCTTTGAAAGACTGGATATTGTTGCAGAGCTGGGACAGACGAAGCACTGTCGTCTCTAGGTACTTGACCTCTTCATCTTCCAGGCCGAGCGCAGACATTGTGATGCAAGTATATTTGTCGCGATGGGGTTCGAGGTCAAGGATCGAACTTTAGGATAATCGACGATCACGTAAATTCGTAAAGTCAGCGATAGTAGTTATTGAAATTGCGGTGGATTTAAGAAGAAACGAAAGAGGTCAGTACGAGAAGGGACAGTAGTGATGACAACGAAGCAAACGTTGCGCTCTGTTGAATTTGCCTGAGGGTTTGGAATGCGCCAGTCGCCGCTTCAAGAATTCCGAGGTACCAAGTTCTGTCCCGCGACGGGAAGCTTTCGAGGTTCACTTGGCGCCTGCTCCACCCAGAGCTTGTAATAACTGCTGTGTGTCACATCAGCGCCTGCTGCAGATCCCGTTCATCATGAATTAGGTAGGCGGCCTTTAGGGGTGGCACCTATGCGTCCGTTCGCCACGTGCGCAAACCCGACGGATTTTTCGATTTTTCGATTTTTCGGTCAAAAATCCGCACCGGCGTCAAGTCGACAATTTCGCTTACACGAGAGGAAAGAAAAAAAAAAGGTAAAAAATATCGATTAAATTAAAGATATATATATACTAGATATAACCTACGATATTACAAAAAAAAATTCGATTACGGCTTTTTCTAGCTATCGTAAGGGCTATTGCGACGATTATTGCGGCGGCTACTGCGACGGCTACTATAACGGCTACTACGGTAACTACTATATCTACTAGTAAGAAGGCTCGTATAACGGCCACTACGGTCTATATACTATAGACTATATATACTTCTATAATAACCCTCGTCGTGACCGTCGTAGCAACCGTCGTAACAGCCATCAGAGCAACTGTCAGAGCAGCCGTCAGGGCAGCCGTCGCAGCAGCCGTCAGAGCAGCTATCAGAGCAGCTATTAGGGCAGCTATCAGGGCAGCCGTCAGGGCAGTCATCGCAACGGCCGTCAGAGCAGCTGTCGTAGCAGCCGTCAGAGCAGCCCGGAGAGTACACATTCTCGCAACAGCCGTCGCAATAGCCGCCACAGTAATCGTCGCAACAGCCCTTAAAATAACTAGACAAAGCCATAATCGAAAAAAGTAGATTCGTAATATCGTAGGTTATATCTAGTATATATATATATATATTAATTTAGTCGATAATCCCTTTTTTTTTCTTTTTTTTCTCGTAAAATCGATATCTTCGAATTGACGCCGCTACGGATTTTCGGTCGAAAAATCGAAAAATCGAAAAATCCGTCGGGTTTACGCACTTAGCGAACAGGTGCCACCGTACCCTAGGTATTGTGGTGTCAAAAAAGAATAGACATTATCATTAGTCTCAGATTGAGGGGGTCTCTCGTATTTTTTTGACATCGACCCGGGGGAATGTTCAGTAGACAACTCCATATTGCACCAGCCATTTATTTATCCATTTTACCATGGCCCGACCTCGTCTAAGCCACCTAGTACTTTGCCTAATCCATCCATGCTACTAACAGTAACAATACTTACAAGACACTCTTTTTATTGTACTCTATACTATTGTACTCTATACGATCATTTTTTCCCTTGCTTGTTCTTCCTCTCCCGAATCAAGTAATGATGACAACAGTAATAAATCACATCTCAGTTTACTGTGCTGGCACCCGTCTCTCCCTGACATTTTTCAATCGACGAATACAATGTCGTCTCCGTATGGTAGCATTGCATGCTATTTTCGCGATGAGGGTGCCGTCTGCTCCCTGCGGCAGCGTGCAATAACCAACAAACGGCGAAAGGCGCCTTAAGAGGGAGGGGGGAGACGATATCTCGTTGGCTCGCTCCAAACTTCCGCCAGGCCGCGGCCTGCACTCTGCCTCACGACTGCGGAACGGCTTGTCCAATCGCCAGAGAAACTCCCTCCCCACGGCGCAATCTGTAAAAAGGTGTATGCAGTTGGTTTGACAAGTTGCGAATGTATATGCTACTCCTACGTCTTACGAGTTCGAGCAGCAACCTACTGGTTCCTTCTTCCCTGCGCTACGTCAAGAGGCCCAATGTTCCACAGATGAAGGAAGTACGGGGGGCAGGAGGAGGTATGACTATAAAATGCTGTCCTTGATATCGAGTTTCGTAGTGAATTATCCCGCGTCCATCATTATCTTCTTCTTCTTCTTCCCTCTCATCACCCAACTCGTCTTATCCTCCGTCGGTAGTCAGAGCAGTTACCAAACCTCCCTAGCCATGGCCTCTGCGCAACCCAACAACACGACACCTACCAAGAAGGCGAAGAAACCTGCCCCGAAGAAGTCCAACAAGAAGCCTTCTAAGCCACTTGAACCCGTTGCCAAGTGGTCGCTATACCCAGCCCTGCATGACGAAGTGTCGCAGCTGCTCGACGAGGAAGGCATACACTGCAAGTTCCGCGCTGAAGACGCCGAGGACGACGACGAATCCATAATGGAGGCCTACGACACGCATATAATGGGACGCTTCGTGTGCCACAATGACAACTGCAAATCCAAAGGCTGGAGCAGCAAGAAGATCTCCATCACCATCCGGCTCTACGAGAACGGTTACTACAACGCCCGCGTCTACCACCAGCAGTGTCGGCCCTGCGGGTCGCACAGCCGTCCGATCCTAAACCAGTCTTATGCCGAGAGGGTCGCATACCGGCTCAAGGTGTGGCACGGCGTGCAAATGGAGAAGCCGCCCTTCACCGAACGGCCGGAGGGTTGGCGGCCACCGCATCAGAGTGACCTGTGCGAAGGCTGCAAGGCAGGCCACTGCAAAGCTGGCCTTGTGACTTCACACATGGTCAATCTCCTTTCCCGTTTTTCCATCGCTTGCTAGCCACCTCTTCGGTGTGTGTGTGTCCCCCGGCGCCTCCCTCTTGTTCCTGTCTGATTGTTTTTCTTTTGTGCAGCGCAATCCTAATGCTGCTCTTTCAATATGCAACCATACGATTGTTTTCTTCAGTTCTCTACAATGCAATTATTACTTGGTGTTCTCCAATATAGTCTAGCTCAACGCGAGAATGTGTTCACATACGATATGCATTGGCCGCCATGTACAGAACCTCTAACCGAGTATCTATCTCGCTTATGAGTCCAACTTGTCCAGCTTCTTGTCTCCGAACTCGGATACTTATCTTCCTTCAAGTACGTTCCAGGAGTCTATGCAAGCCGAGGACACTGGAAAGAGAGAATCTTGCTATAGCTTTAACGCGGCAAATCCCACATCAAGACCATAAAATAGTGTGAAAGTTTACACATTTGTGTGTTGCATAAAAATGAGAAAAGCTTTCCGTGCCGCTCTTCTGTTATAGTAAGCCAGTGATTCACCACCATTTCTAAATTGGAGTGATGAGCAAGCCGTCAAAAGGACTAGGAGGCAAAATTCCTCTGGGTGGGCGACATCATAACTTAAACATGATGCTTGAGTTATAGTTCGCTCTTCATGAGCATGAGCAAGCGACCTATCTCAAAACTACACATCGTGGGCAAGTAGGCTACTCATCCCAAAGCAAAGGGGTCTCCAAATTCGTTCAAAAGAAAAAGTATATTCATTCCAGTCTTCAAGAAACTCCATCCCTAGCTATGAGTATAAAGAAAAAGTAAAAAAGGTAAATAGGTATCTGTGGCTGTGCTGTGCAAACTCCAAAGCCAACATTCCAATTTGCTATGCCGAAGCTTCATTCTTTTTTGGCTCGTGTTCGCTTTGTTGCCAAGGTGGTTTGATCATCAATCATTCACACAATGCCCTTTTCCGGACACTGTGATTCGCTACTTTCGGTGTCGCAGAACTCAAGCGCCACGGGTCGAGTTAATCACCACGTTCCTCACTTCATGACCGTTTATGTCAACGGGAGGGTAGCGAGCGCGGCGCTCGAGATCATCCAACGGAATAGTGGAACGGATGTACCTGAATCACTGTTAGAACACCGCGTCTCAGGCGTGAGGGTTCATGTATAAATAGACTTACTTCTGACGGCCGTCATCAATGGGGTCGTGGTCCCAGCTGGTGAAAGCTCCCACCTTGAGAGCCTCCCAAACAACCCGACGCGTGCGCTGAGAGTGGAAGACCTGCTTGGTAATGGCAGAGTAGTCCCACTTGGCCGAAGCCTCAGCGTCAAACTTCTCGAACATGGCCTTCGCTTCTTTCTGCTCATCCGTCTCGGGCTCGACCCCGCGAGCGAATCGGGCAAGGTTATCGAGCTCCTGAGGATCGCGCTCAAGGTTAAAGAGCTGGGGCTCGTCGGCGGGGCAAGTGATGTACTTCCAGGCGCCACGACGAATCATGAACAGAGGGCGAACAGTGCCCTCGCCGGTGTACTCGGCAAAAACGGTGTCGTGGCCCTCCTCACCCTTGAGGTGGGGCATCAAGCTCAGACCATCCATGGGAAGATAAGGTGCAGGCTTGGTACCGACAAGGTCGCAAAGTGTGGGGAGGATATCAAGAGTGGAGACATTGTTGGAAACAGTCTTGGGGGTGAACCACTTGGGATAGTTGACAAGCATGGGGACGCGGACGGAGGACTCGAAGTAGCTCATCTTGTACCAGAGACCGCGCTCGCCCAGCATATCACCGTGGTCTCCAGAGAAGACGACAATGGTGTTGTCAGCAAGCCCAGCGTCTTGGAGAGTCTCAAGCAGCCTGCCGATGCAGTCATCGACGTAGCTGCAAGATCCATAGTAGGCGCGCTTAGCGCGCTTAATCTGGTCATCGGTGAAGTCTTGGTCCCAGAGATCGCAGACTTTCATCAGACGCTGGCTGTGGCTATCCTGCTGGTCCTTGGGAATACGGACCTTGGGCAGGTTAATGTCCACGCCCTCGTAGAGATCCCAGTACTTCTTGGTGATGGTGTAAGGGTCATGGGGGTGGGTAAGAGAGACCTAGCAAGGCATTCTTAGTTAGCCGGAGTTTGTTTGGGATGGCGGGTGTTTGACGGTTGGTGGGCGCAATAGCTGGATCCGGGGATGGCTTGTTCACTACTTGCTACGTTGATCACATGCATCTAAGACTTACCGTAAGGCAGAAAGGGCGCTTCTTGGGGCCCTCGCGGACATGGTCCCAGAGATACTGAGTGCTCTTGAACATGACCTCCTCGTCGTAGTCAAGCTGGTTGCTGCGGCCGCAGGGACCAGCCTGAAGAATAGAGCTCGAGTTGTGGTACCACTCCAGCCTGGTGTCAGGCTCATCCCAATTAACGGCCCAGCCAAAGTCACCGGGGTAGATGTCCGACGTCAAACGCTGCTCGTAACCGTGGAGCTGGTCGCCAATGAAGTGCATCTTGCCAGCCAGCGCTGTATGATAACCCTTTCCACGCAGGTAGTGTGCGTAGGTGGGGATATCAGAGCTAATCTGAGCAGCATTGTCGTAAGCACCAATCTTCATAGGCAGAAGACCAGAGATCATGCTCATGCGGGAGGGGGCGCAGAGAGGCGAAGGGCAGTATGCCGAATCAAACTTGACGGCCGTTGAGGCCAGGCGGTCCAAGTTGGGTGTCTTGATCTGCGAGTCGGGGTTGTACATCTTGAGTTGGGGAGCAGCCAGCTGGTCCGCCATGATGTAGAGGATGTTGGGCTGAGAAGCACCCTCAATATCGGATGGCGAGGCGTGGACCGCCGAAGGAGGAAGGGTGTTGAGATCGGGAGCCATGGTGAAAAGTTATTGGTGTAAGTTGGAAGTCAAAAAGGTTTAGATAAGATGTAGCTCCCGGACAAGTCTCAAAATCCGAGTTCGGCTGGTTGAAAGAGAGGAGTGGTGATAAAAGTGTAATCGGTTATGGAATAGCAGCTTGTTGGGGAGGCAAAGCCAGGCTATTAGTAGTTGATTGTATCGATGGCGTGCTCAGGTAGATAGCTGCGTCGGCCAGTTAGTAGTACGGTGTAGCGTACTGTGAAGATGTCCTAAAAGGAGTAGTAGTAGTAGTAGTAGTAGTAGTAGTAGTAAGTAGCAACAGTAGTAAGCGGTGCCGCCGGACCAGGATCGGATCACACGCCGCGCACGTCGACAAAGGGAGAGAGCAACAATAGCCAAGTCTCAGATATGGTAAGGGTAAGTACAGAGGTAAAATGCTAATACAGTGCGTTTTTCCCTTCTTGCAACAAAGTCCCTAGACTGCAAACAATTCCCTGTTTTGCTTATGCTTCTGCTGGTTTTCCCCACAAAAAGAGATGAAAGTGGTGAAGGCGTTGGTTTTTGGACTTTTGTCTCTAGGTACAAAACGTGATGTGGCAGAAAGAGAATGGGGGGAGCAACCCAATTCGAGGACCGGAGTCAACGGACGGCAGACAAGGGGGGGTGTGTGATTCGGAAGTGTAAAGGAAAAGCAACCAAAGAGGTAGCGGAGAGCGGTGTGAGATGGCACAGGAGATGCTGTGAGAGAAGAAGCAACTACCCTAATTGACGAGATCGAATCAGAAGCTATGACGGTAGGACTCAGGAGAGATACCGGGGAAGCAAAGACAATTGCAATCTGGTCAAAAGCGGTGGGTAGCCAAAGGGGAAAGGGGGTCAGAGGGAACACGAGTCACATCGAGGTGATCCTCCTTATATCTTGCGAAATCCGGAAGTCGGGAGCGGTCTGTTTCGGCTAGTCGACGGCGCTGTCGGTCGACAAGCCGCCCGATGCACAGTACACAAGGACGATCAGGTACTTTCAGGTAAAGAAAGCAAGGAAGCAGAGATGGAAGGGCCAGATAGCAGAACAAGCACGACAAAGCACCAAAGCGGCGGTGTGTGATGGAGATTGAGGTACTGGTGGACTGCTAGGTCAAGGTAGCCGGGATGGAAAACTAAGCAAAAAGGAAAGACGGGGATCAACAGACGTGAAAACAAAAATGCAGGTGCGACCCGGATGAGCAGGGTTGTGTTGCCTCACCCAGACGTTGGGGAATGCGCGGCTTCCTAGCAGGGTACTCAATCGGGCAATTGCTCGTCTGTCATTGGTCCGTAGTTCCTGCACCTGCTACAAGCCCGCAGCAGTGGACGCCTTTCGCCTCGAGGTTGTCAGGAGCGAGGGGGCCGACAAGCCTAGACGAGCCTAGACAGCACACCCAAAGACACCCAAGACACTTAAAGACACTCAAAGACAGGGGGGTGAGCTGTCCCATCCGAGAGGATGCATTCCCAGTTCCCACTAGTAGCCGCAGATAGACTACTCCGTACTAGTCTAACTAACTCTTCAACGACACTCGCACTATGGTCTATACGGTGCGAGCACACTGTATAGTTTCATCAAGTCCATTTTCCCCTTCGGCTTCGTACTTTTACTCAACCAGAAAGAAAAAAATGAGAGAGCCACCAAAAAAAATGCAATAGCATGTGGGACTTGGATGGCTTCGACTGTTGCCTTGGATGGTCATGCGACCCTCCTTCCATAAACTGTTCAGTATTGATTGATCCTGCGGCAGGCGCGCGACGGGTGGTGACACATTTTCATTAATCACAGAGGTTGAGAAGGTGCGACACTGGAACACACGGAAGCTACTTACGACGACTTTCAGGGTTGTGCCTGCTTGCCGTAAATCAAGGAGTAACAGCTACCTGGAACAACAAAAGGCACAAAGGCGGGACAATCTTGATGGGACCTAACTATTAGGTAGCATCCATGTTCTGGCCAAAAATTTCAGCCGTTTAGGTTGACATCCGACACCAAAAAGAACTACCCTAAGTCTCATAAAAACAATTAACCTTCCACACTACGACCATCATTGCGTCTTTTGTACAATGACGATGTCTGAGCTACTATGGGGTATTCTACATCGCCCTACCGATTACTCCGTACTCCGTACAGCTTTGGTCTTTTACTACCTATCTTGGCATCCAATTCGGACCCCTCCTTCTCGAAGCACAGACCCTGACTACCTGACAGTCTATCTTACGGGGGGGAACCCCTCCTTCCGAAAAACTGACTGGATCCGCTAGCCACAACAGTCGCTGTTTGACGGAGGTTTTTTCTCCCCTTCCTCCTCCTCCCGCGTTTCCTTCTCAGGAATGGAAAGAATTTGACAAAAGTCAAGAGAGGGTCTTCACATGTGGGTTGTCCAACTCCTACTCTGCCCGCATATCATACTGTTACTAGTAATGCAATGTAACGAGCGAGGCAAACCCCACCAGCTGATCAGATACCGTGTAATCTCTCAGGAGCAGCAACGTCCGAGAATGGAACGCTCAACTAATTTATCCTGCACTGTGTACATGGTCGCCGACTTCCGCTCCTCCCGACGATAACTGAACCGATACTTCAGGCATTACTATTGCGAAAGAATAAGCTGTTTACTAAATTGCGTCGGCGTGGGGAATTGAGTGCGTTGTGTAAGCTAAATGCTGGATGGCGACATTGAGTCTGGGGATGGCACAATGACCCTCCCGCATTCCAACAACCACTCAAGCGCAACAAACCCGCAAAGTCTCCGCAAGTCCCTCATATAAGATCTGAGATAGATTACACATCCAAAATATTTCGAAACCTGACTACGACTTTCCCCCTCTTCTCGCACTCTGTTCGTCGCACACTCCGCCACTCTGCTGACGACCCGTTCTAGAAGAAGCAAAGCCATGGGCGAAAAGCACCCAGGAGAGGGTTTACCCCAAGCCGGTTACGCACGTCCTCAGCTTAGACTACTCGACTATTGTGCTATACGGAGTAGAGCTGGCGGGGGCTACGTCGGAGTGCACTACTGGTGGAGTCCCAAGCAAACGACAACCTCGCATCACGCTTGTGCGTTTGCGCTCGGAGAGGGAAAAAATGCTCTCCTCTTGACCTGAGGCTTTACGCTATTCATACTGTGCGGCCACGCCATCCATTTTCACTGTATAGGCATCGCACTATCTGGTGTTGATAGGACCCCACGCTCAGAAGAGCCAAAAAAGCTGCATGTGGCAATGAAGGAAAAGGTTAGAGCCCTAGAGATCTGTCACAAAAAGACAAACCACTCGGAGCCAAGACTTCCTCTGCATGCGCTCGCTGCGTATTCGTAGATATGGTTCTTGGGCCGGTCTCGCTTGTGAAACAGCTCTCGACCACGTCCTTTTCCCGACTGCCGCTTTTTGCGGACTTGCTCCAAGGCCTCGTGATCAACATATGCGAGGACAAGGGGTTGAAGCTTTTTCTCCCGGATTATGTCGCTGCAGACCTTTCGAATGACACATCGATAACACTCTTGCGCGAAACACAGCATGCGACGATGGACACACACACCCACACCTACACCCACATCATCTCCGACTTATTGGTCAAGGACAGCGAAGGATGAAGAAAGTAGTAATACCTTACGCATAGGGTAGCATACGGACCAGTCGGGGCCGTCCAACCTCATCCAGGATATCACGCGACCAGGGAATTGACGGATGGCTTAGAACGTCGCCGACTTCATCGTTCAAGGAGTTAGTCGAGAGAACTGCGGACCTTAGTGTTCCATGGCTCTTCCCACGCACCTTCACGCCCCTTGGACAAGAAGCCCGGGCCCAACCAAAACTGATGAACGGTTAGCATTGGGTGACTGCTAGTTGTCCGAACTGGAGCCTTTTAGGTTTTGAGCCTTTCTAGCGCCAACCACACCTTGCACGTCTCCCGAGGGCTGTCCGCGTTAAATCCTCTAGTTATTCGACGGGCCCGTGACGGGCTGTCGTCTAAACGACTTCAGAGTAGTTTAATCCGCGACCAGATGGAGTCGCGCTATCTTATGTTATCTCTCCGCATCTCAACCGCTTTACAGGCTAAAGGCTAGACATGCTACGGAGTATAGCCTTCTCTATGCCCTTATCCCACTTGGCCTTGTCGAAAACTTTCTCAGCCGGAGGTTGAGTGATGATCGTCTTGTTGTCGGGGACCCTCCCTTTCCGGCTTGGCCGAGAAGAGCAATAGCGAAAGGCATTGTCGGGCTTTGTGGCGACGTTAGCTCCATTGGGTGCCACCGGAGGAAATTTTGTCGAAGCGCAAAAGGCTGTGGTTACTGGCAGTCGGGCTGGCCTCTGCCAAGGAACCACAGCTTAATGAGACATATGATGGCCGACCAGCCTTTACAAGCGACCACGCAGGCAGACAAGCGACCATCCGACACGAGCTTACGAGCACTTGCTTGTGGTTCATGAGAGCAATGTTCTTCCAAATGGACCATGATACAAAGACAGGAGGTGTAGGTATTAACCAGTAGGCTGTGAATGTCTATGCCACCCGCGGAGTGACCACCTACCAGTAGTAGTCGTATTCTTACCCTGGTCAAAAAAACTGAGCATGAAGCCGACGGCGTTACGTAAAACAGGACCGAGTTCACAGGAGGAACGTAATGAGTCTTGATGGCGTACATCATATTTCAATGTTTCATTCCACTTTACTACATAATCATCCGACAAAAAAACCGCCTCAGGTATTCAAGAGCTTTCCTTTCCCTTTCCATTGCCTTCCTTCCCAACCACATCGAGCCCCTTCCTTCTGCTTAATACCAAGCACCAAGAAAGCCACCAGGAGAAGCCAGGCAATGCGAATCACGTCATATTTCATGTCTCCCGCCAGGCCTCGTCATTTCTTATTTTCCCCCTATACCTTGGTAGCGAGAAGAGGTTAATGCCGAGTATGCAACCAAGGGAAGTAGCAAAAAGAGAGAGAAATGCAATTAGCCTTAAAAAAAGAACAAAGCAACAACACCGCCATGACCAAGATAACACCAAGCGCTTCCCTAACTCATCCCATCGGTACAATATCAACCATGTATCATGCTTTCGTGAGAAAATTGGACAAGAAAGAAAACAAAAAAAGATTTAAAGGGAAGAAGAAGGAGAAGAAAAGAAGTGGGTATTTGAAGAAGAAAAGGCCGAGGCTCGGCTCAGACTACTGCGTCCTGTAAAACTTCTTGTAAACAAGGTGCAGTAGCAGGTTGACGTTGAGCCTCAGCCCGCCCTCGAACAAGTTCATAAACTGGTGGGCCTCAAACTGTGCCTGCAGAAGGTCCTCGATCGGCACCAGCGCGCTCGCGCCGGGCATTTGGATGGATCCTCGGGAGCCCTCGAGGGAGAAGACGCCAACCTCATCACAAGAGATGGTGAGGTTGATCTTTTCGTACTCACGCTCGCTGACGCCGGACCACGACACCAGGACGCCCTTCTCAGCGAGTTGACGGGCCGAGTATTTGTAGGAACCGAACTTGGGAACCTTGCCGCTTCTTTCCAGCTCGCGTTGATGATTGTACTGCTTGGTGAATGGGAGGAGGAAACGCTTACGTCTGTGAGTATTGCTGGTCAGTAAAATCGATCATCCAGAAGGCAATGACATATATGTATAGATGTAGACTCACCCCTTTTTGTTCTGAAGCGTAGCCATTGCCGACTCAATGTAGTCATCATAACTCTTGCGCTGCTGTTCAAGGTACTTAGCCTTCTCATGCAGGTTGCTCAGTGTCATGCGCACACCATCCAGTTCACGTTGGCGCTGCACACGACGGCGACTCTTGGAACGGATATCGACGGCAATGGCGTTGAGAACGTCTTGGTAGTAGTTTTGCTTGGAGATGCGACCCAGGTGTTCAAGGCGCATCACGTTCTCCAGGGCCGTTCGCTTGAGCTCGTAGTAGGACATGCGTGTAACGTCAATCATGTTAGCATCCGAGTACGCGCCGCGTGTCCTGCTGCCGCTCATGAAATCATCTTGTAATAGCTGATCCCACTTGCGCTCGTCTTCGTCCGTAATGGGTTTAACAAGAATCTCCAGGAGATTGGCGCCTGTCTGCACCCGTATAATATACAGGACGCATCGCTTGGTTTCCATGAAAAGAGTCTTGACCTGGGCCTCAGGGTCATCAATGTCGTGGAGCTTGGGTGTAAGGAACATCTGGATATCAGATGAGCCCGCTGCGCTCATCTCATGCTCGTTGTTCTTAGCACTTCCGAGGTCATGCATAATCTCGCGGAGGATATCATCACGACCTGGGCAGATGACATGGAGTTCGCTGGCGATGAGGTTGTGAATGGCAAAGATGTCAGCCATCTTAACGTATAGCGTCGGCTTATTCTTGGCGTATAGGTCGTTGAACTCATCGATGTCAAAGGTGCTCTCAGCATCGGGAGTCGCGATGATGGCTCGCATAATGTGCGATAGCCGCTCAACGGTGTCGTGAACAAAGGCATTCAAGGGCTGAAGGTAGATATTCTCGCCTCCAAACGATCTCCCGGAAGCCACCTGCCCCACAACCTTGGCAACTTCGCTCAAGTTCCTCTTCTGCAGAGGACTCAATCCCTTTTCAATCACACCGACGTTCTCTGGTTGCGTAACGGCAGGTTGGAGGTAGAACTTCCACAGCCAGTTTACAACTGCCTGCAGGATGTTTTCCTCGGGCTCTCGTTTGAAATGATCACACATACTGGCGTACATTTGGCCGCACAGGAAGCGCAAACCATATGGCATCTTGTGCAGCAGATCTTCAAGAGCATACAGGAACTGGTCGCAGATCTCGCGAAGGTCTCGCAGATGGTCGATGAAAAGCCTTCGGGTCTCTGGATCACGAATGGCTACTTCTCGGGGAACATCCAGGGGCCGAGGGTCAGGTCGGCCAGTTCGCAACTCCTCATTGTTGATGGCCGATCGGTAGATTTGCATAGGGTCACTCTCCAGGTCGAGAGCGGGATCCTCAACAATATTGTCGCGGATGAGGGGGCCGAGAAGGTCCCTCAAGTATTTACGATCCCTGGGCGAACGTGTGTAGCTTGTGAGAAGCTTGGTCCAGAAGAAATTGCCCCTCGTAACTTCATGTAATTGCTGTGCGCCTTGTACTTCTTCCCAGATTGACCGCGCAATCAATTTCAGTAGGTAGTATTCCTCGCGACGCTTCTGGGCATACCCGAATAGGCTCATCATGAGGAGCTCAATTCGCTTGCATTCCTTCTCGGACGTGCCCTTCTCTCGAATCGCGCGGAACAGACGGGCGAGATACGCGGGCTGAGTTTGGAGGTTGAAGAAAAGCTGCTGATATGACTCAAGCTTCTTGCGTGAGCTCTTGTTCAGTGCCTTGAGGTCAAATTGATTACCGGAGGAGACGGTAGAGTTTGCCAGCAAGCCCATCGAGTGTCCTCCGTAGTTGTGCTGATGCTTGACGACCTCATCAAGCGTAATCTTGTTCTTCACCAGCAGAGCGATCTTGATATCAAGCTGGTCGATGTACTGCTCTAGTAGCTCGTTCTGGCGAACTTGCTGAACCACCGTCTTGCGCATACGCTCAAATTCAACTTCTTCGTTGAAGTCGAAATCACTATCGTTGAGCAGATGAACGAAGTTCTTGACGGCGTTGACAGGTGGATTTTTGCCCGTCGTTAAGCTCTTGTAGGCTTCTCCTTGTACCTTGGCGCGAACAAAGCTCTGGATCTTGACAACCTTTTGCATGTTCTCGTTGAAGAAACGGCGTTTTTCCTCGAACTTGGCGCGAACAATGAACCCCTGAGCCGCAGACTGCAGGGCAACGATCGACTCTTCTTCCTCTTCTAACTCAGCCAGGATGTCGCCAACTCGACCACGCTCCATGATACCTCGCAGAATGGCCTGGAAGGAAGCAATCTGGTCGTAGTGGGAGGCAGCCTCATCCATCATGGCGTTATGCTCTTGCCGGTAGAGGAATGCGCGGCAGTGCCCCTGGAAGGCCTCAATGAAAGGGACCTGGGCTTCGAGCTCCTTCCGCTCCGCGTCTCTCTTCTGCCTCTCAAGCAGGCCCCTGATGTCACTTTGTAGGGCGATGATAGAGGTTTCGCACTCTTGAAGAGCATCGAGCTTTTCCGTAACCTCTCTCCTGACCGCACCAGCGCGCACCATAGACTGAAGCTCGCCAATCACGGGGATGTGCTGACGTAGTTCGGCCTTGAGGCCCTTGGTGTGGGAGCGGGATGCCTTGCCACGAATGGCAGCTTGCAAGCTTGTGAATACCGGGGCAAACTCACGAAGCTGCTCACTCTGGCGATCAAGCTGTTCCCTGACAAGTGTCGCCCTCGCCGCTGCCTGGAGCAGGGAAATCGCGGGCACTTCTTGGTCCAAATCCTGGAGGTCCCTGTCCACTCTGTCGCGAACCAGCATGCCACGGACAAGAGCCTGCAGCTTCTTGACGTCGCCGGTAGTCTTTTTCGTTGCTCGTTCTTGTGCGACAAGCTTCTTGCGCACCAAGAAACCCCTGGAGATTGCCTGGATCTCACGTACAGGGCCCTTGCACATGGACAAAGATGACTTGAGATCTCGCACCTCACGGCGAGCTTTGGCAGCCCTGATGATACTCTGAAGCTCGAGAACATCAGGCTCCAACTCTTGCCAGACTTTCTCTCTGTTATCCAGGCCTTGGCGAACCAAATAGCCGCGAGCTGCACTCTGAAGCTTCGTTGCGAATCTCTTCATTTGTAGCCTGTATCCCATGACTTGCCGTGTAAAGTCGCCGCGTATCCGTGACTGGAGATCTATCAACCATTCCTCCTCGTCCCAGAGCTGCTGCATGACATCTCCCAGTTGGAAGCGCATCATGGCGCCGCGAATTTGAGCTTGAAAATCGAGTATCGCTGCTTCATTCTCCGCCAGCTCGCGTTCTATTCTCTCCTCCTCCGTCTCTTCGGGCTCGGGTTCTGGTTCTGGTTCAGGGACGCCGAAATCCGCCCCCATGTTACCAAAGCTAGGCATATTAACTCCAAGCTTATCCAGTCCTTTTTGCATCGCTTCCAACTCATGATGCTCGAACTCTAGTTGGCCGACAAGGTTACCGATTCGGAAATCGACAATACCCTTTCTGAAGAGTAGCCAACTAAGAGCATGGATGCAGTAGATGACTTTGGGGATGTTCTTCTTTTCGTAGAGATCGATGAGCTCGAATCGAAATAGGTCTGGTAACTCAACTTCATCAAGGTATCGGAAGAATATAGCAATGTTATCAGAGTGCTTATATTGAAGGCGAGGGTGATGGAAAATGCGGAATCGTTTCTCGGGGTTCAAGGCTTCCACAACTCCTGCGAGCGTGACTCCGTCTCGTAATGATTCTTCGAGCTCGATGATGGCCGGTAGCGACTTGTTAATAACATCTTCGATCCACTCTTTGGCTTCACCGATATGGCAAAGATACTCGTAGGCTTGGAGGAATTGCCTCTGCTTGTCCATCCAATTGCGACCCTCCCAGCCATAGGTGTTGGCTTTTGATCCCTTTACATCGACTGATCCGCCAGCCCTTTGCAGCCGTCTTCTTCCGCGAAGGCCGGCCACCTCCTGAGCCGGGGATGTTATATTAAAACCGCCGGCGTCCTCGGTTTCAGTCAACTTTGAAAGCGTCCTGAGCTGGCTCGTAGTTGAACGGCTGAGCAGGGCAAGCTCAGGGCGCCCTATATGGGTAGCACTGTGACTGTGGTGGTGCCCTTTGGTTGGGCTCGTGCCCCCGCCCCCGCCCATGACAGAATCCGATCGCGACATCAACATGGAATTGGGCCGCATTGGCAAGGGCCTCGTAGGCGAAGTATTCGGAGAGGGGGTACCATCCTTCTGGCTCATCGACAGCTTGCCAATGTCGACACTATAGCCACGGGCATGCTTGGTCGATTTATAGGGAGGCGTTATCGGCGGCGATTCCTTCGGCGGTGATTGTGCCTTGGGTGGCGATTGTGGTGCCAAAGTGGGAGCTTGCGGTAACGGGCGAAGAGATTGGCGAGCAGAGCTATAGAGGCTCTCGGGTTCCTTTCTTGAAAACTTCATTTCCCCAGTTTCGAATATCGAAGCACGCGCTGCTAATACATCGCTTTTTCCGCGCTTGTGGCCGCGGGGAGTGTGAACGCTCGACGCTGTGGTGTGGCTGCTGTTGTGGCTACGATCCGAGGCGTGAGAATATCCTGAGGACGCAGATGATGAAGTCGTTGATATCTGGCGCAGGATATCGCAGTCGTCTTCGTTTTTAGTGGAGAGATCAACAGTGCGAGTCTGGCGCAGAGGGTGTGGTCGGTACGACATTTTTGTCACAGCCACCCTCGATGCACCTTGATAACGACCCTCCAACAAACGATCTTCCGGTGTCTTTTTCCGACTTTTTCTTTCCTTGTTTTCTCCTCTGTTACGTTCTCAGATTTAGAGAGACAACTTGCTTACCAGCGCTCAAAGTTGCATCCTTTCCGGAAGGGCAATATGTCGAGCAGCTGTAAGCAGCTGCAGGAATGCGAAACAGTGACTGACAGCGCGAGTAAGACTAAGACGTTCGCGTTCAGGGTGGTTAATGTCTTTGAATGATTGTGTGGGTAGTTATAATCTGAAGTAACAGGGTAGGATGAAAAAACGATGGTAAGACGAAATGTTGAGGACCTTGCCCCAACCGTAAACGCCTGGTGTAAATAAGAGCAAGGTAGGTAAATAAATATGGTGAAGTTGTAAAGGATGCAAGTCTGCCGCCAAATGCCGTTGTTTGCTGCATCTGCTAATAGTGGTGTGGTAACAACTTTACTGCTGGCGGGGCTACCTGCACATGGTGTCAGTTATGCCACTTAGCTTCTCGTCGGCAGTAAACAAAACCGCAGAGCAACCGGACCTGGCAACCAGATCCTGCTTTCCGATTCGTCGCTCATGCGGGATATCCACCTTTTTCTGGCGTCAGTTTTTCATGCCTCACCTCATGCCTACCCTGGAACTTTGGTCAACGTGGGAAGTTTGATTTTATGCAGTAGTCAAGCCATGTTTACGGAGTACGGTAAATCAAGACCTGTGCCTGATACTTATGGGATCTTGATATATGACCTTGTAGAAAATGTCTGAAGTTAGTGGAAGCATGTATGCCCAATCATGGTCTCTCAATTAACTGTCGGTGAGTACATACTCCCCATGCGGGTTAGGAACACTGCATGTGCCTAAGTTTGAGACGTATGATATGCACGCAGAGAAGGAGAGCCCAACCATGAATGATGGCGGATTGACGCATTGGATCAAGACATTCATGATGGCACCATGCGCTAGGGTTCAATTGCACCCATGAGCCCCTTCGTGTCGACAATCCATAGATGCTTTCTACGAAGTGCGGAGGTCTCTACTGTTTAAACCGACTACCATACCATATTCAGTGCCATTTCCAGAAACGGCAACCGACCCTCCGTAATAGTGGGGGTTTCTCATGAGGTCATGGCTTCGCGGCCACCTGCAAACTTGAGTTCTTCGTACGGAGTACTCCGTAGGGTGTCGTCGTTATTGTAGCCCTCCAGGTAGTGTGCCTGCTAAGTTACCTACTACAGCACTCAGTACTATAGCGTAGGTAGCAGTCTCCATCCTTACTGAGCACTGCTACGCTTCGTAGATTTTGTCCCGAGCCCGGGGTATCCAATAATTTGGTATGGTAGCTTGGCCAAGAATGAGGATGGCTCGATCGATCGATTAACTCTTACGCCTACGACTTATCATTCTAGTCGCGACAATCTAGAATCCCTTCCATGTCAACTTCACCAGCAATCGCAATTACTTATTGATTTTCTTATCCCCGAAGCGACAGCGCATCTACCCATCGATTGCACCAATTGGACGAATTCAACAACATCCACAACTGCTGGGTCGCATTGGCTTGGAACCAGGACGCCAGCCATGTCGTCCACAAAGCGAGGTCCATCAGTCCTGGTAAGCCAGCCCCTGCTATTGATGATAGCACTACGGAGTATCGCTGATCTAAATCGTAATCAATCAGGTGACAGACTCGAGAGAACGTCTCAACCCCCGGAGAGCCCTTCAGCGCCGTGACACGGGTGCTGGTCACCCAGGTCGTACGCCAATGCGATTCGTTACCGTCGACAACGTCCTACAGTTCAACACACAGATCCCCTCAGGTCAACCACGAGCGCCTCCATCAACATCGCCGGGCACCCAAGCGAACATGAGTTCCGCGGCTCAAGCTCGTCGTCCCCCTTCTGGGGGATTGGCCAACGCGCAGTCTAGAACCGGGAAACCGATGCCCTCCCGAACGACCAAGATCAGCGAAAAGCTTGTACTGCTTCCTGAAACAAATGATAAGGAAGATGCGGAGGAGGAAATCGAGAGCGAAGCGGTACTGTCCAGGAGGCTTCAGGAAGAAGACAACCGTCCTCTCAAGGACGAGGAGCTGGACGTATTGCGCATGAGAGGAGGAGTCCGAGGGAAGAGCTACGCGGAAAGATTGCCCAAGCCACAGCGTGCCGATAAGGTTAGCCGCCTGACGGCTTATTGCAATGCGACTGCCTTCAAGATAAAATCGACGGCAGAATTCCTGCGCAAGAAGCACGAAGCCAAGACCAAGATTTACGACGACTGCCTCTATGTTATCTACTCTTTACCCTTGCTCAACGGTACCGATGGATACCGAGTACGCAGTCGGCCAATTCTCAAGACACCAGGCTCAGGCAAGACGGTGTTGGACCTTGAGATCGAAAGGAGCGAGTGGAGGGACCGCCATGAAGGCTATTTCGAGGACGATGCTTATGCTCACTCCGAGAGCCCCCAAGACAGCGGTCGTCATATGCCATCCACATTCCACGACCCGTCGCCAGACGACAACGCTTTCCAGGAAGACCCATTTCGGCACGAGGACGAAAACACGTCGCATATGAACCGCCTTGCACCCGAGGCCAAGAATCTCGCCGAAATGTTCGTCTTCTCCTATGGCGTCGTCGTCTTCTGGAATTTTACAGAGCATCAGGAGAAGGACATCCTCGCCGACATGACTTTTGCCGATGCTGAAGACGGCATCAGCCTGCTCACTCGCCCACTCGAACAGGATGATTACGAAACGGAGGAATTTCACTTTGAATATAGCGCCGACGTTAAGCGGCCGCGCGTTTTCAACGACATGATTACGCTGATGCCGCGATCCGACCACATGATTAAGCTGACAATCAGCCATGCCATTGCGCAGAGCACCAAGCTGTGTTTCTTCGAGGAGAGGATGAGCGAGACCATGCTCGATGCGCAACATGTGCCCAAGACGCTGGCGTTGACGGGCGAGCTGAACATGTCACGGACCGAGATTGTAAAGATCCTCGGCCGCCTCTTCAAGAACCGGGTCGACATTAACCTTTGTAAGCTTTCCTCCCTCATCATGAGGCGTCCATTACACACTCCTGGGTCGTGATACTAACAAAAATACACTCATAGCATCAAATATCCTTGACGTCCCCAACTTCTTCTGGGACTCGGAGCCCACCCTTCACCCCCTATACGCCGCCGTCCGGGAGTACCTGGAGATTGACCCGCGCATCAAGGTGCTCAATGAGCGGTGCCGCGTATTCCTCGACCTCGCCGAGATCCTCGCCAACTCCATCGCCGACTCCAAGATGAGCGCCATCACCTGGATCATCATCGTCCTCATCGTCATCAGCATCCTCGTCACCGTCACCGAGGTCGTGCTGCGCTTCGCCATGCTCCAGGGCAACAAGGCCCCCCCCGCCTCCGCCTTCGTCCTACAGGGCGACGCCGGCAAGCTGGCCCGCGAGGAATTTGTGCTCGTCTCGCCGCCGCCGCCGTCGTCCTCGCCGCATGACATGGCCCTGGATGAGGCGGGTCTGGGAGACGGGGACAACGCACCGCTGGGTGACTTGGAGATATTGGCACGCGCGCTGGGAATACAGTCAAACGCGTCGGTTACAGATATGGAACGGGCGATTTGGAATTTAAGGCGCGCAGATTAAGCCGGCTCTGAGCACCAGCCAAACCCAAAAAAAAAAAAACCTGTATTTTGTGAAAAGGGGGCGTTGTGGGGGTTTAGAGGAGCGAGCGAGTGGATGAACAACGCAAGTCGAGGATCATCAGCAGCAGCAGCGGACCACCATGAAACTGCGTATTACTCACGACTGTAATCTGTTGGCGTTGCAAGTTTTATTAATAATTCATTCTGCTCTTATTATATGGGGCAAGCACGGCAGCAGCTTCCCCCCCCCCCCCCCCCCCCCCCCCCATTCTACATCATAGCATAGGCGTTCATTTTCCGTTGGCTCGCAACAAAAATAAAGAAAGTTTGATTTATCCGAGGAGCAATGCAAGCCTTCATCTTCCATTTTATCCTTCCGTCGTCGTTCTTGCATGGACAAATACAGTCGGTTTCACGAATACACCAAGAGACCCTTTTTTTATAAAAAAAAACTTTTTTGTCAAGTATATATATTAAGCACAAAGTTGTGTGTTGTGCCGTTTGCCTGGTAGTAAAACTGACCTGACATGGTGCCTCCCGTGTTATCCTGAAGAAGCTCGGTATAGCGCTAGTCAAGAGCAGAGTAATGCCATGCGATGCAAAAAAACAGAAAAGAAAAAATAGTTACAAAGTAGTAGTAAGTAGCAGTAACAGCAGTAGTCAAAGGGAACAAGGGGTGTGTTGTATGGTGTTTGAAATAAGCGAGGGCAGTCAGTCAGTGTGTATACCAAGTAAGAAGCACTCTTATATCCCGCGGGAGCACCCCAGCTACCCCCCTCGTGTTCACCCATCAAAAGTGTCTTTTTTGTAACGCCGTTGTCCATGATCGTAATTCGCACCACTCGACGCAGAGGCTGGGTGCTCTGAGAGACTAAATAGACCCCCGAGCCCTCAGCCTGGGATATATGTGTATAAGTCTTCCCTCCGATATCTTTCCTCCTCTCCCTCCTCGACAAATGTAAATCATCCTCAGTTTTTTAAATGCCCAAGGGGTGCAGAGTAAGGCCTGCGGAGACCCACTCATTCTGCCCTTCAGCCTCATAACGAAGCATAAATGCACCCTCTTCTCGTCGTCTATATGTCATGTATTAAAAGTTGCGAGGTTGAAAAAAAAGTCGAAATCAATAACGCGCTACCTGACGTTCTGCTCGACAGGCTTGTAGGCAGGCTCAGACTTCTTCTTCTTGTTATCAAGCTCTGCCTTGCTGTAGATGGCAGCACCAAGCATGGTAATGAACATGCCGGTGCCGTTGAGCCAGCCAATGACGACGTTGAAGAGGACAATGCCGAGGAGAACGGTCAAACATTGCTTCAAGTTTCCGCAGACGGTCATGGTGAGAGCACCAGCCAGCTTGTTGGTGTTGAAGGAAGAGATGTTCAAGAGGAAAGCGAGGAAACCGTTGCCAGTTAGCGAGGCAATAGCCGGAGGCAGAGAGACTTCGCCCGAGTTGATCTTGGCCCAGAAACCGCCAACCTCACCGGTGGCCGTGGCGCAGGCAAGAGCCTGCAAGGCAGCTAGAGGAGACATGCGCATGAGGAACTCAACGGGGGGGAGAGCGAGGGAGCCAGTCATGAAGCGGTTGGTGACGACGGTCTACACGCATTATTAGCAAGGACTTTACGTAGCTCCAAGTTCGTGCAACATACCTTCAAGGCCGCCAGAACGACACCGAGAATGGTGAGAAGGAAACCGGCGTCAGAGAAAGACATCTCGCCAACAGTAGTCATGGCCGCGCCGATGATGAGGGGCAGAAGAGACATGTAGGTCAAGAAGCTATAGGTACGCCCGTACCAAAGGCGGTAGATACCGAGGGTGAAGATAGGGCATAACATGCGCATTGTCTGGTAGAAAGGGACCGAGACCATGGCGAGTGACAGGTTGGAGACAGCAATGTTAGCGGTGAAGAGAGCGCTGAAAGCTACAAGAGCGAGGTTCTCGCGGCGTCCCAGCCTCGAGAGCTTGAAGTAACCCAACTGCATCATCGCGAATGTGCCCAAGCTGGCGAAAGAAGTGTGCAGGAATGTCAGCAACCAGGGGAAGTGGAACTATGAAAACTTGAGTTAGCACAGAGACTTCATCCAACACCCGCATCTCTCAGGGCAAAGAACGTGAACAAGAGGATTACTCTTGGCGAAGTGGGACAAAAGAAACCGTGGCAGACGCCCCAAGGTTCTTGTCCACACCCAACTCGCACATGCAATCGCTCGAGAGAGGGTACGTAAGAAGACTCACCATGCCGAGCACTAGCTTGTTGTAGATCGTAAGAAGCAAGGAAAAGAAGAAGTAAGTGCCAAGCCAGGCAAACTTGACGCTGCTGGCGACAGAATATTCATGATCCAAGTTCTTATCCTTGGGAGGTTCATCCCTACCCGCCTCATTCTCAACGTCGAGGGGCTCGGGCTTATCTAGACCGCGCTCCTGCTCCTCAGGAGTCAGGAGCGCGACAGGTTCTTGGGAATTACGTCGAGACATAGCCGCGACCTCAAGATTTCCTCACAGAGGTATAGCGTTCGGAGAGGGTGTCGTGACGACGTCGAACAGGGAAAGGCAGTGCGCTGCGCTAATATAATCGAGTAATATAAAACAAAACGTTGGAAAATACGGCCGTAAATCAGCGAAAAGTGATGCCTCGAAATCGCTGGCAGGATTCGCTGAATGTTGACTTCAGATGAGTTGGCGGGCCGAAGCTGAAGCGCTTGGAGAGAGACTGACCAGCCGATAGGACTCGAGTCGCGGGAGTTGATTATTACTTTGGTAGAAGTAGTCGGTAAGAGATAAAGGAGGAAGTCGTAGAGAGGCGACGCAAGAGAGTGATGAACGTCGAAGACTCTCCAAAAGACGATAGAAAAAAGCGGTGGAATTGCAACACCAATCAATAACCAGTTGGAGAATGAAGGTAGTCGCGATGACCTGTGGAGGGGAAAGAAAAGGGAAGGGGTGGAAGAACAGGAGAGAAAATACGAAGAGTAGTAGAGTAACCCAGTAGAAAGTGGAAGTGAGTAGCGGTAGGGGTGCTGGTAATATGACAAGAAGGAGGCAATACTAAGAAGGCTAGTAAATTAACTAGAGGCGCGGATGAAGAAAGATTGGATGGACAAGCCAGCAAGCATCCGCTTCAAAGGGGGGAGGGGACTACAAAAAAAATTAGAAGGGAACGCGAAAAAGCCGGTGGAATCTCTGGGGCCAGCAGTTTACAACAGTCAGTGGTCGATAGTGGGTACATTGATCAGCACAGAAGGCGCGCTGCGAAACAAGGTACCTCCACCTAGATGGATGGTACCCAAAAGCAACCCATATCCGTCCAACGGATTTCAGCGGACTTTCATGGGACGCACCACTGCCTCCCCCCCCCTAACGGACCCCCCTAAGTAACCCCCGAGCGGACGACGACCCCCCAGTATAGTGGACGAATCCGGCAAAGCACACCAGCTGCCCACGGGTTCGGCCTTGATTGACACTGCGTAATCCGTACGGTTAGGTGGTCTAATCCGTACCCAAACCTCCAGCTGGGTCTATTGGAAAAGATCTGCCATACGGAGTACCCCCCGAAAGCAACGCCCGACAAGACGGAGCAAGGAAACCACGTATCAGGGTGTCATGTCGCATCGATCAGCGCCAGCAACACGAGGCAAAGCAGGCCTGACTTTGTCAAACCCCGGCGATATTACTGGCATCAAGATACGATTAAAAGACCACGATACGTATGAGTATGTCAATGTAGTAGTCGTTCGCGCGGCCAACTTGGGATTACCATCAACGTTTGTTCTCCAGAAAGAGCAACAGCTCCAGCGCCGACTTATCGGCCGTTCGTTACCCTCCACTATCTTTGAGCGACTACGGAGTACGGAGTACGTTGAAGCATAGATAGCCTTTTCCAGGGGTAATCAGAGCGGGTGGTTTTTTTTTCATATCCACATCGCCCCGCGTGCGGAAAGGGCCTCGGCGATGTCAAATTCCAGTCTCTCCCCGAAGTCAGTGTGGTTGATATGGAGGATAGTAGGTAGTGGTGCAGCATTTCAAGTTGCGCTTTGATTTCTACCATGCCATATTACATCATTTCATGTCTTATATATGACGACTAATGATTGTGTACTCCGTACAGCCCCTTGCATCGACTCTGCCGCCACTTTCAACCTCCTTGAAGCAGTCTCCCGAAGTCGATTCGAGATAACAGATATGGATGGTATGGAGAGAATAGATTATGGGATTGGCCCTCTTTAAAATTAGAAGCCACAGTCAATCTAGCCGATAATACTTTTTCTACAGGGGACCGACCTTTTTTCGAGGATCCAGCGGAGCTCCCCCAGTAGGCTTAACCTGCCTGGCAGTGGGCACTGAGCTGGGTACCTAGGGTCGTGGTGGGGAAAACCCGCGCCCCTCGGTAGTAGTAGAGTAGTAGTACGGACTACTCCGTACGGAGTACTACCAAGGTACGGCGGTACATGCATATACAGAGTTCGTACGGAGTACGGAGTACCATCTCCCAGAGATATTTTTGTACTTGACTACGGAGTACTTGGATCATTATGTCCCTGTCTCCCCTTTGAACAACCTTCTTGCCTATCTGAGTCAGCACGCGAAAGCTATGGATGTATTGGTCAAACGCTGAGCTTGCCTTTCAAGGAAGCTGGTGGCATTTTCTTCTCATCTCTCTGCTGCCGGCCACCGCGGGAGAGTTGAGGGGCCAGAAGGGCTGGTGTCCAGAGGCGACTTCTGTGTGATCACGCCCGTGTTCACGAGAAGAAAGTCAATTGGATCAAAAAGAAGACTCCATTCCGTCCTATACTACCGATTACTCCGTACATTCATTTGACAAGCTGAAGCGAAATAGGGGGGATTTGTGGTGGAAGCGCTATTATTCTGGCCTCGCCAGCGCCTCGCCCCCCTTTCTCGCGCTCTACCGGAAACGGTCTTCGTTACCAGTAGGCCTTGGCCTTTGGTGTGGCATTGAGTTTGAATTTTCTCGCAGACGCTGGTTGGTTCTGCAGCACGCCATCGCCAACAGGAGACGAGTAGTATTACTTGGCTCCGACTTTCCTGCAACAGCCTCGCGATGTCGTGATTGGATCGGCAGGCTTGGCAGCGCCGCTGAGTGGTTCTATGACCCAAGCCAAGACGAGGCTACGCCCGGGTTTCTGGCTAGGGGACGCGCGGACGCAATACGTGTTCGAAAGTTATCTGCGAAAGAAGACGAAGAAGACGATTGTGTAGGGATTAGGGGGTACGAATTACGATGTCGTGTGTTACGTAGGGAGCAGTACGGAGTACGCGTTATGTGCTCCATACATTGAGCTACAAGGAAGCAAGTACGGAGTAGCCAGTCGCCTCGTCGGATGGGTCGCATGGGGAGAGCGAGCTGTCGCTATCATCATTTGTTCTTGATTCTTCTCTGGAAATGGGCAGTACCAAGATGAATTCCGTTCTATTTGGCGTGGATGGCCATGACCGGCCTATTGGTGAGCCCCTGAACGGTAGAATGTGCCACTGCCAAGAGGATTTCAGAGTCTTGGCCTTTTTGAGCGGTCATACTCGGAAATTATTGGCTTTAGGGAGCTGCACTTTTTCGTCTAAACACCGCTACCCCTACTCCGCATAGATACTGGTTCACTGAAGCCCGCGGTGCCTGGAAAAGATGCGAAAGGGGAAACTTTCCATCGTATTTCTTGCGGTAGCAGTTGAGCGTCTACGGTACTCCGTACCGAGGAGTATAGATGGGAGCAGACCCAGATAACCGATACGAACTGCTACTTGCTGTGTGTTAAAGGGGTGCGCAAATAGCAATTACGTGTATATCAGTGGATTGTAATCGCCGTAAGGCTGAGCGGTTTACTACATAGTACAAAGTGTGCTATCCGAGCCAATTGTTGCGAATAGCCTGCTCGCTAAAATCAAATCATGACGATTGTCAAGCTGTCCCGTTACATTGGCCCTCCATGTTATCCATCCAACACTGCTATAAAGCAGTAAGTTGCCGCTGGCCCTGGGGTATGCTCTTAGTGAATTGTAAGGCTTTGTCTCTTTAGCTATATGCGACCCGTCATCTATGTACTCCGTACGTCGGCAATAAGCAGCATCGTGGTAAGGGCGGGGTGGAGGATGCTTGTTGCGCCTGTAACAAAGTAGCTTTGCAAAGTCTGAGCTGTTTTGAAGAAGAATGATGCAGGTTGAACGTTGGTTGATGGAGATGGAGATGTTGGACGACACGTGGTATGTTGAAATGTAACCAAATGAAATCGTACTGCCTACCATATCCGAAGACATGGATAGGTCGATCTCTAGCACTGCTACCAAGGTACGGAGTACTCCGTACACCGTAGAGGTCGGCTCGTTCCTCGATCGCCGGATTACAGGGGGCACGGAATGCGGACGCCACTGAACAAAAGTAAGTTGGTGGAAAATTCGCAGTCTACTCCGTGTATACTACTGATTACTGTAGTACTTGACATCCGATACTTTTATCAGCCACATTTCTCGATTGGGGCATTTTCTTTGACAGTTCTTCTGAACGCCTAGAAGCTTGCCATTAAAGGACAGGTGCCATGCTAATTGAGAGGTACATACTCGTTGTATGGGGCCAGTATTCATCCGTTTTAACCTTTCAACTTGAGCGATAGGGAAAAGGAATGAACAGAGCGCCTCCTTCGTACTACCACTACTAAGTAGTAGTAGTAGTACTATTACTCCGTACTATACGGAGTACCTGCAGCCCATTGCTACTACTATTACTAGTAGTATTACTGACAATTTATTAACGGTTTCTTACCCATCTTTCCGGCTAAGTAATTAGTACCCCGTAGTGCCTGTAAATCTGACAATGAGCATGGGCAAAAGAAAAAAAAGCGTCAGCACGAGTCGCAAATGTTGGACCCCACTTGTTTCTTCTTCGTGTTACCCGTGGACGACTTACGGGTCCGGTATAAGGGACCCCATAACAGCAAGCCAAGCCGAACTCATCTCATCCCATCCACTGCATCCGGCTCTTGCTATTCCTGTCGTTAGTAGCCACATGCCCACTAGCCATGCACTTAGACTCCGTACGGAAAAATCGGTACGGAGCATTGGGCTGCGTACGTAGGTGTTTCATTGTCAGCTTTGATGCCTCCTTCAACTTTTTGGCGCTGATGCTGCGGCCAAGAATGGGAGGGGGCGTTGCTTTGCCACTTTCAGATCCATTAGGTAGCCCAACTGTCCTCCATTCCATGAATGCTTTTGCCCAATAACTCCCTACCTAGGTTGCCATCCAAGGGTTGTTGATTGATTGATTGATTGATTGTTGGTTGTTTGTTCCGTGTCGTTGCATATCTCTCTCTCTCTCTCCCAAAAAAAAACACCCATCGCCAGTGTGTTGGTGAGCTGCGATACCAGTCAAATCACCACCTACTACTATTACTATTCTTTTCAGTCGCTCTTTACTTTTCAATTCCATCCTGGTTGGGCTGTCTTCCGCTACACTATTATTATTTTCCCTCTCGAGGCGAGTCGGGGTTTTACGTTGCACCGTTTGACATTTCGCCCATTGACAAGAGTCATGTCTTGGATCGACGCAGCAAGTGGCATTGTCTAAACATTTCTCTTTGTGCGAAAGCTGCAAAGCCAAGTCGTTACCGGCGATTACCTTTTTGAACCTTGTTGCGCTCTGTCCAAGCTCCTCTGCATCAATTTTCTGGCCGCAAACGTCGCAAAATCCGAATCCAGGCAGTTGACGAATCCACCTCGCCCGGTTTCCCTGCAAAACCGGCGCCACCATGGCTTTGATGCGGCGCAACCTCATCGTGACCTTGGTCTTGATATTTGCCGCGGTGGTATTCCTTTCTAGCAGCCGAATAGTTGATCATGTACGTACGCTTCCGTGGGATAAGGTTGAAAAGCCTCAACGCTCGGACGTCCTCTCCCGTTGCTGGGCTCCATTATCACCCGCATACCTGAGACTGCCCGCCCGGTCTCGAACATTGGAGCATGATGGCTGACGCACTTTCCTCTCTCACTTGTAGCGGCGGTTCAAGAATATAGTTCATAGTCCTGAAAGCGAAACCGGCTTGGGTTCGTCGGGGCAAACCACAACACCGTGGGAAGAGGCAGAAGAGTACGAAGATGGAACTTCACAAGCAAAGACGGGGCTTGGCGACGACGAGACGGATAGCACTGATTTCGCCGACGACGAAGACGACGACGAGTACGATGACACCAAAGGCAGCTCCAACGGCCATGTTGTGTCCTCGAAGCCCAAGACACCCTCCAAGCTGCACTGGCTTGTCCCCGCGAGCGGTGCCAATGTTGAGCTTTGCTACAATCTAGCATCTGGGGCAGCGAACCGTTATCCAGTTCCCATGGTACTGGGATTCAACGGTACTGGTCTCTTCGATGCATCTGTGACGCATCTTGCCAAGCTCCGTGCCATTCAGGTGTACCTGAACAACCTCGAAAAGGCCGACGACGACGATCTGATCCTCATAGTGGACGGGTACGACATAATCATGCAGCTGCCGCCCTCGGTCATGATTGAGCGCTACTTCGACCTCGTGGCCCGAAACGACGCTCGCATTGCCAAGCGGTACGGGATTAGTATCAAGGAGGTTCACAAGCAGGGTATGCGCAACACTGTTTTCTGGGGCCCTGACAAGATTTGTTGGCCCTTCGGCGGCAACGAGCCTCGCTGCTGGGCGGTGCCGACGTCGGGACTGCCATCTGACGCCTTTGGCCCTAAGAGCGGCAACGGCGAGATGTTCTACAACGACCCTCGCTGGCTCAATTCCGGTACCGTGATTGGCCCGACTGAGCATGTCAGGGCGCTGGTAAACGCAACCATGGCCGAGATCGACGCCACCTACGACGAGGATTACCAGTGGAAGGACTCGGATCAATTCTACATCGCCAACATCTGGGGCAGGCAGGAGTATTACAGGTCACTCAAGATGGCGGGCTGGGACGACGACGACGTCGAGGGCGGCCCCTCTGATCGTCACACGCCCAAGAACTACACCGAGGAGGAGCTCATCGAGATGCACATCGGCATCGACTACGAATCCTCCCTCTTCCAGACCAAAGCCGGGTACGAGCCCTTTTTCGGCTACCTCGAGTTCAACAGCTCGGGGCTCAACGGCAAGATGACGAGGGACATGTTCGAGGAGGGCAGCCAGTTCACGCCCTACAACATCCCCATGCCCGCCAACGTCTTCTCCGCGCTGGCCAGGCTCTACGAGTCCATCGCCGACTCCCAGGCCGGCGTTACCACGAGCGAGTGGATCCGCGGCCTGCCCCTCGGCGTCAACTTCGTCACGCAGCACATCTACGGCCTCTGGCACTGCACCGCGTCCAAGGAGTGGATCGCGGGCGAGTACACCAAGCTCTGGTTCTACCCCATGGCGCGCTCCCTCGTCAAGGCCACGGTCAGGGCCTTCTCCTCGGGCGAGCTCATCACGGAGCACCGCGTCGACGGCAGGCAGTGGGCGCCGCGGTACTACTACCCCGACGACCTGTCGGACATGGACGACGAGCTCGGCGGCGCCTACACCGACTACGACGGCGGCAACTTCATGACCTGGGGCCAGATCTGCGGCGACTTCGAGGAGGAGCTGTTTAGGGGCGAGGACGGGCTCCAGGCCAGGCATCCCATCTCGGTGCACCAGGGGATGCTGCAGGCTCACGCCAAGGCTGACGCCGGCAAGGAATAAGACGTGGGCAAAAAAAAACGAGCAGAAAGAAATAAACAATGTTTTGATGGGATGTGTTGCGGGCGCTGATGCCCAAAGGGCGGCGTTTCGAGGCGTTAGGATAGCCCTGTACAGTAAAAAAAAGTAGAAACCACTACCACTACTAGCAGTAGTATGAAAACGCAAACTCTTTTCTTAGACTTGATGGTTGGTCATGCAGAGCACGCAACGCCTCGCATATTTGCAGTACACGATAGTACGGTGGTTGGTCACACCGCCACCGGGAAACTGAAATTTTAATATGTGCCTCTCAACCGTATGTTCTACTTCCGTCACTAATGGTAGTATGTGATGCGATTGCGCTGTGTGATAGAAATATGACCGTATATTGTAAATGCATCACGACGAGTAAGTAAGAGACGACAAAGCTAACAGACAAAAACAAGAAATGGCCCGAAAATGACCAAAAAATGAGAATATGATAAGGGGTAAGGGGGTTATCACGCCGTCTCCATATTGTTCAGCGGAACGTATCCCGCCTCGTCCTTGGTCCTCCTCCTGGAGCCCATCATCTCCCTGAACCAGCCCGCGATTCCGCTGCCGCTCATCCACCTGACCTTGGTGCCCTTCTTGCCTGAGATGGCCTCGTCCATCCAACTAGGCCGCTTCCAGGATTTGAGCAGCAGACTGCTGACGACGACACTGACGCTGCTGCATGCCATGGCGAGCCCAGCAAACATGGGATGCATGTGCAGACCCAGGGGCAGGAAGAAACCCATGGCCACCGGCAGACCGACGAGATTGTACATGCAGGCCCAGGCGAGGTTGAGCTTAATGCGGCGGAAAATGGTACGGGTGAGATGTAGTGCGGCGGGGATATCTATCAGATTCGTCGGCCGCATGAGGACCATGTCGGCAGCCTCCATGGCAACATCAGTTCCGCTGGCCATGGCGATACCCACATCTGCAACTGCAAGGGCAGGAGAGTCATTAATACCGTCACCCGCCATTGCCACGATCTCGCCCTGAGACTGGAACTGTTTGATAATAACTTGCTTCTGATCTGGGCTGACACCGGCATGCACATTTTCGGGCGCTATTCCGACTGCGGCTGCAACAGCAATCGCCGTACTCTGCTGGTCACCTGTGACAATGGCTGTCTTGATTCCCATCTGGTGCAGAATGGCGATTGTGCCGGCAGCACCATCCTTGATTGTGTCTGACAAGCAAAGAAAGCCACAGTACTCGCCGTCGATGGCGACATAGATGTTGGTTGTTCCTGCAGTCGGCGCCTTGCTGTTGTTATTCCGGGAGCCTGATATAGCCGTGGAGTTGAGGGTCTCCGAATCATCAATAGCCTCTTCAGGAATGCTGACGCCGTTCTGCTGAAGAAATCGCGCATTGCCAGCCATCACACGGTAGCGAGTCCGGTCGTTGGTGGCAGGCTCAACAATAGAGCTGACACCTTGGCCAACTGCAGCCGTAAAGTCACCAACACTGCCTTCGATGGTACCCTCTTCGTCTAGACCGAGCTCCGATTTCGCTGCCTTGAGGATAGCTCTGCCGACAGGATGTTCGCTGCCCATCTCGGTGAGACCAACGATGGTCCACCACATGCGCCTCTTCCATTCGGTTTGTGTCCAGGGAGATGTCAAGCCAGACTGAGCAACGCTCATCTTTCCATGCGTGATAGTACCAGTCTTGTCCAGAACGACTTGTGTGATCTTCGTCGTTCTCTCCAACGCAGCGCCACCCTTGATGAGAATGCCATTCTCAGCACCAACGCCAGTGCCGACCATAACGGCAGTGGGTGTAGCCAGCCCAAGCGCACAGGGGCACGCAAAGACAATGACGGAAATACAGAGCTTGACGCAGACCATAACCTTACCACCACTAGTTGCTTGGGTAAAGATCCTGGGAGGGTTAGGTAGGACATGGCTTAGCACCATCCAACACAAGAATGTCGACATGCCAAGAATCAGAATCATCGGCACAAAATATCCTGCTAGCGTATCAGCTAGCTGTTGGATAGGGGCACGAGATGTCTGAGCATCCTGAACCAGCTTCACGATTTGGCTGAGCTGCGTATCCCTCCCAGCACGGGTGACTCGGAAGTCGACTCGACCCGTGCCGTTGACGGTTCCTCCGATAACATTATGGCCGACTCTTTTTTGCACCGGAATTGCTTCGCCAGTGACCATACTCTCATCAACGTAAGTCTCGCCCCTTACGAGAGTGCCGTCGGCGGGAATCTTATCTCCAGGTTTGATGATCACTATATCCCCTACCTGCAGAAGCTCCGTGGGGATAATCTTCTCCTCGTACGCTGAACCGCTCTGCCCAGGTGCTTGGTCCTCCTTAGTGGCCGCCTCAGCCTCTTTTACGTCCTGAGACCACGACTCAGCTGCCTTCTCAACTGCGATAGGATCGGCATAAATGGTCGCCATGGACGGAGCTAAAGACATGAGGTTGGACAACGCCTTCGATGTCTGACCCTTGGCACTGTTTTCGAGGTATCGACCAAAAGTGATGAACGTAATCAGCATCGTACTGGTGTCGAAGACGGTGCTCGGCCTAGAATGCGGGGGTGCGAGTAACGATACAAGCATGGTGAGAATACTGAAAAAGAAGGCGCATGATGTCCCTAGAATAACGAGAACATCCATCGTAGGAGATTTGTGCTTCAAGGACTTGTAAGCAGAAATGTAGAAACGCTTCCCAACACCAAATTGGACGGGTATCGTTAACGCCAGACATATAACGTCGCCGAGGAACAGACCGGAAATCAGTTCAAGACCCCCAAAGTCTATCGGGGCGCACATGGGCAAAATCATGCCAATGAGAAAGACAGGGACAGCAAACGCAGCGGAAATCCTGAAGGCAGTGCGCCACTCGTTGATCTCCCTCGTCTTAGCCAAAGACTCCAACTGGGCATTATTGTCTTGGCCATCGGCAACTAGAGCATTGCAACCTTGAGCTTCAACAGCCTCTACTATGGCACGAAGCCCAATAGTCCCGGGCTGATATGTCACGGTGAGGCGGTCTGCCCCGAGGCTCAGGCTAGCTGCACTGATGCCAGGTAGAGAGACCAGGAAATCCTCCAAAGTTTTCGCAGCCTCTACATCAGCACAGCCGTAGATCTTGAACTGAGCAGTGCTTGTTGTTGAACTGTGAGACACTGCAGACGGCTGCGAGGACAAGACTTCGGCGTCAAAGCCACGATCCTCAATGATTTCAGCCACCTCCTCGGACGTAACCTTGGTAACGTCATGAGTGATAACGGCGCGCTCTGCCAGCAAACTGATGTTGAACTTTAAAATGCCTCCAACGCCCGCAAATCCACTTTCCACCGCTGAAGTGCAGGCGCCGCACGTCATGCCCTCGATGGCCACAGTTGTGAGGAAAATATTGTTGGCCTCCTCAGTCCCCGATGTTGGGGCATTTGACTTGACTGTATCGACAATTTCCGCGCCAAACCCTCGATCCTCGATAGCTTCCGCGATTTGCTCCGGTGAAAGGATCTTGGGGTCGTGTTCGATAACGGCTCTCTCGGAGAGGAGAGATATGCTGAAACTCTTGACACCAGCAACATCCTTGAACCCACTTTCCACCGCTGATGTGCACGCGCCGCATGTCATGCCTTCAATGGCAACAGTGGTTGTGACTAGCCCGTCATCTCGAGCGTCTAGGGCAAAGCGATCGGTCGCCGGGCTGGGCAAATCCGTAGACAGAACTTCGGCATCAAAGCCTCGGTCCTCGATGGTTTCTCTTATTTGATCAGCAGAGATCGCTTGAGGATCATGCATTACCACGGCTCGTTCCATTACAAGGCTGACAGAAACGTTGCCAACACCTTGGACGCCTTTGAAGCCAGCTTCAACGGCAGATGTGCATGCTCCGCATCTATAGATATCCATCCAGTAAGTTTCTATGAACTATGGACATAAATTTCGTCGGCCATAATACTCACGTCATGCCGTCCACGCGCAGCGTGGTCGTCGCCATATGCGCCGATTTTGGTGGCTGAAGTGCGCCATCAGCGCCGTTGTCCCGGGTCGGGACGGCGATATAAGAGGGAGCCATCTCCCGGTTCAATGCGCTACTGTTGCGCTGTTCAGAGCACACTGCCGCAGTTGGTAGATGTTATCCCTAGTGAACGTCTTGACCAGTACTTGCTTGGCACGGTGGTCGTCTCAAGCAAGAATAGTTGTTATCGTCGAGTCGGTTGCATATGCATATCGTAGGCTGGCGATTTCGGGGGGTTTCGCTTATATGGCGTAACTACGTTTAACGCAGGGTCAAAAAAAGGGAGGCAATATATGGGACGACGAAAGGGGCGGCCGGCGCGCAAAAAGCTACTCAATATAATCCGTACAGAATCAAGATGAGAGAGAAAAGATACAGAAACGAAATGCGCAAGCAGGAAAGAATACGCCAGGCATGGCTAAATGACCATCTTGGGGGGGGAGGGGGGTTGGAAAAAGGACTCGGAGGGAAAGGCTCCAAGGATTGGAAGGGTCGGAACTTGTGCCTCTTGCCAGTTATTAGCCAGGTAGCCAGGTGAGCCAGTTTCCTTTCTGTATCGGATGAAGCGGGCAGGTGGGCCGTGCGTTTTCTTAGCTCCGTCTCCAGGAACGGCCGGTCCAGTCAGTGAGCAATCAGGATTCAGCGTGTAACCAGCTTGCGGCCAAATGCGACCCTGTCAATTAGGTATGGCCTTTCCCGGCTTGCCTTGGAACTCCAGATAAGGAAGCTGGAGTCACCATTTGACCATCACAGGATAGGTCAGCATTAGCACTGCATATTCCGTACTCTGGGCGTTGCTTTTGTATCGCGTGGTGTCGCTCCAACGGCTTTAGCAAAAAAAAAAGGTTTATGTTTCCGTTAACCCGCCGCAGGTGGGAAAGCAACGGCGCACCCTCTCACACCACATTTGGGTTGAATTTGCTCCGTGGCATTAAGCACCTAATACTGGTGGTCCTACGTCGCTTGCTGACCGGCCCCTAGCACATCATCTTAGAGTGTTCTGACACAACAGGTCTCAACCTTGCCCACTAAAAATAAAGGAAACTACTAGGGGCCTGGGGGCTGCGACGTTCGGTACTCCGTACAACTCCCCTTCTATTGTAACACATTAAGTATTTAGTGAGCCAAAGCGCTAAAATAGTATTACCTTTCTCGCCTTCGTGCTTTCACATGGATGGCGCTGCCTCTTTCTCTGTGGGTTCATCTCGCGGCACAGAGGTACATACGGAGTAATAGAGGCCAATGCAAATGCACTGCCATGTGCGCTATGCAAGCCATCTATGGATCTATCCGGTTTTTTTTATTCGAAAGATGAGTTGATCAGCAAATTTATAAAAGAGACATGTGATTGCTTGGTATTACCGCCTCTACCCCAAATGTGCACCTCATAATGTTCCGTCTTCTGCTTTATCTCGACGATGTACTCCGTAATGGTGGGAGTAGTAGTAATATGGTGGTTTTTCGGCAGCTGCGTCTTCCAGCTCCAGTAGCCGCCTAAAAAATGTATGTACGGAGTATGTATGGATGGAAAATTGGAAGTGCAGGATGTTCTATTCGCCTTTCGGTGCTGTCAGCCCCACACGGCCGCCCCTCTACCACACCTAAGTACTGCTCCGTACGCACTGGAAGACCAAGCGATGGCCCCGCGTCACGACCACGGTTCCATGCCCGAAGCTTAAGCCTCCAGTGCATCAAAGCATCACCACAACGAAAACGTGCGAAGCGAAGAGTGTCATACCCAGTCATTGGCTTCTTCCCCTGGCCTCCTGAATATTCTACACGGCCTACGGAGTACGGATCACAATACCGCGCAATTATACTAAACCATATCACTTGACGACATCGGGCATCGCTTACGACGAGAGGGCAGCCTCGCCATCCTCTACCATGGCCACGGAGCTTGCCAAGGCTCAAGCAGCTCTTACTGTATAAACCCCATATTGTATCTTATAGCTTGCATAGCCCTCTGTCCCCTTCTAACTCTGGAATATAGCCATTCATCGAGCTCGCCCAAAGCTCCAAAACCCCGGCCGCCGCCGCCCAGCTCGTCACGGTGGCCACCTCGGCGCCGCAAACATTCACCTTCACTGAGCTGCTACAGGAGCCAAACATACAAGCACTCGCCGATTCTCCCGAGCACTCCTCTTACCACACTCTCCTCCAGATCTTCTCCTACGGGACCTACGAGACGTACCGCTCCACGCCCGGTCTGCCCGCCCTCAACGATGCCCAGGAACTCAAGCTAAGGCAACTGAGCATCGTCTCCGCCGCGAGGAGCCGGGACCAGCTATCATATGCCCGCTTGGGCCCTGCTCTGGGCCTGCAGGGGGACGAGGAGCTCGCTGAGACGGTCATCAGCGCCATATACGCCGGCCTCATCACTGCAACCCTCGACCCTGCCCGATCAGTCGTACAAGTCTCCAAAGTGTCACCTCTGAGAGATCTCTCCCCCGGCTCTGTACCAGACATGGTGACAGCGTTAAGGAACTGGGAACAGCGATGTGCGTCTACTTTAGATGAGCTAGAAGCCCAGGTGCAGGCCATTCGCGCAACGGCGGCCCAAAGAGAGAAGAGGAAGAAGCTCAACGATGAAAAGCTCAAGTTGGCCATACAGAAAGAAAAGGGCGGTTCCAGCGCTGGGAATACTGACATTGGGAGTAGTAGAGATGCTCTACCTAGAAGAGGTCAGAATAAGAGACCCATGGCCCAGGCCGGCGGTGCAAGTCAATCTCAGGATGACATGGATATTGATGTGACGGCAAACGATTCTAAGAGAACGGGTAAACGCAAGATGTAATAGATTCATCATGGTACAAGACATACGTCGAGAGGAAGATCATTACGAGATTATGAATATCGGATATTTAATTGCGGGCAAACCCAAACAAGAAGCTCTCTGAGCTGTGACTATTTTCCGGTCCGCTATATTACTACAAGTCCCGCAAACAAGTATAAGTGGGATAACTCGAGTTTCTAGTCAACTCCTCTGCCACATAAGGCAAAATTTCACCACGACAATGCAAATGAAAGAGGTATCTGACAAGATCAAGTCCAGGACAATAAAAGGGCTTTCCCAACGCCGAAGAAATAAAAGTGCTTAGCACAGAACGAAAGCAAGCTGCCTGCAGACGCTCTACAAACTTCATAAAATCATGACTGAGGTGAGAGACGCTCCCAGAGACGCTTCTCACTATTCAGATTGCTTGGCTACTAGCCCAGAGCTCAGAGTCTTTTTCCTGGAACGAGGATGAAAAGCACGCAAAGGGCAGCGTCAACTAGCACAGTGACAGCCAAAACCATGATGGCACGCTTGGCCAGAAGAGAGCGAACGTAAGGCTCACGCACGCGGGAAAAGTTGAAGGGGGTATACTCGCTGAGGCCGATGAGAGCAAGGACAGGGTCCAAAGAGTACTGATAAGAAGCAAGGAAGTAGACGCCCACAGTGAAAGGGATTATCTCCTGATACAACGTTAGCATAAGATTCTAGGGGAAGACAGCGCGAGTGTACTGACCCAACATCTTTCTGATCGAGACCTATCCAGGAAAATCAAAATAAAAGCGGTCCAAAAAGCACCAAACATGGCAACCAGCCCAATGATCAAGCGCATGACTAAGGTCGGGGGGATCAGGTTGCCAAGAGCTTTCATTCTCAGGAAACCCGGGAAAGCGTCTCGTTCCATGGCCTGGAACACATAGTCCTTGGCCACATCGAAGACCTCGGGATCATCTCGCCCCTCCTCTTCAATCGCAACGGTAATATCTTGAGTGATGGAGCCAGGCAAGGTAATTTCACGCTCAGCTCCCGGAAGAAGAAATGTGTACAGAATCTTTTCCGCCGAAGCCCGAACGTCCTGCCTTGCGACAGTATGACCGGGGGAATTCGAGTCGCTCGTGATATCATGAGAGTTGCTGAACTGGGGGCTAGGCTTAGCAGGAGCAGAGCCCGCGATAGGCGAATCGTGACTCTGATCTTCTCGAAGGAAAGCGGACATTTGCGCATCCTGGTCTCGTTCCTTCTCCGTCGCATACATCGATGGCCCTGCAACTCGCGGCTCGAGGTCGCCCATGCTCTCCAGAATCATCGAAGACCTCTGTGAGTTCGCCTTGTCCAGATCCGGTGTACCGATCATCACCGATCGCCTAAGCTCACGCACATAATGACGACACAGTGACATGTGCTGCGCGACATCAAGCCTATTTCCGGGAGATTAGCTATGATCTCATTGCGAACTCTTCGCGATTCCTTACCAAAAGTCGAGATAATCCACCGATCGTTGCTGGTCGCGCATGTAAATGTAGAACGAGAAGAGGTCGACGGGTGGAAGCGTGCGGCGGCTCAACACCTCAAACAGAGTCGGAAGTCTATTCCTCATCATGTCGGGCTGGGGCGATATAGCGCCCATTGGTTCGTGAGCGGCCATGCTTCAATTCGGTTTCGTAGAATGCAATCGGTCGTTGAGAGGAGATATCGAAGAATAAAGGGAAAAGAAAAGAGCGTGTGCGCTTGGCGTCGATGTCGCGATGGTTGTTGCAGTTATACGAGACCCAGGTGATACAATAGCAATTTGCTTCTCCTGTCGTCGCTGGGGTGAACAACCCTGGTGTCGCGCTAGGTAATCACCGAAATAGAGAGGTAAAACGAAGGTCTAGAAGGGCAACACAATCAAGGAGGATCGAGAGGCTCGGAAGTGAAGAGTAAAATTCGGGTCGTCTGCTGGCCAGGGAAGAAACGAAGGGAGTTTTGCCAGTACGGAGTAGGAGTGGTAGTGGTAAACAATTAAAGTCGAGGAAACTACAGGCACTTTGACGTGCATCACCAACTCCTGGGGCGGATCTAGGGACTCGTACTAAGGGTGGACCGACACCTCCAGCCACTGCTAGCCAGACAGTCATTTCGGCGAGGGAACAACTTTAGACGCTTCAGAACCAAAGCGCGGGCCACCTCACAGGTACGTACCTTTTTCACGTGATTGGATCTCACCGGGGCTTCCTGCCCGCACACCATTGGCTCGGCTCCCCCCACCACGCATTTTCGAGCCAACCCTACGCACAAAGAATTTCCGGAATTTGGCCCTCGATCATCACCACCTCCTCAACGCCAGTTCACGAAGAGACGAGCCGCAGGTACGACAGCCCTTTCTAGAAGCATAATCCCAGAATCAAAGATACAGAATTTGTTTGTCTTTCTGTGGAACCACTTCGACATTTGCGACACTATTCTCCTTTTCGAGCGTTTCAACTAATTTTCGCCTTTTTTTATATATACAGAGATGTCGACCAAGACCCAGAAGAAGACCGGCAAGACCCAGCGTTCCGCCATTGCGGACGTTGTCGCCCGCGAGTACACCATCCACATGCACAAGAGGGTTCGTACACCTTTTCCTGCCGACCCCGACGAAGTTCTCGCCAAGGAGATTAGGGGGGAGGGAGACGACATGTCGGCAGTCTTGCTAACTTGGGATTAAAAGCTACACGGTGCTACATTCAAGAAGAGGGCTCCCCGCGCCATCAAGGAGATCAAGGCCTTCGCCACCCAGGCTATGGTACGACACACCCAGACCAGCGCCCCGCCGAATATATGCTACGAAAGCGGGAGGCGTGGGGTTGATTGAACTATGGAAAAACGAGCACGGGCTAACACATCCACCCCAGGGCACCTCCGACGTCCGTGTCGACCCCCAGCTCAACAAGAAGGTCTGGGAGCAGGGCGTCAAGGGCGTTCCCTACAGGATCCGCGTCCGCATTTCCCGCCGACGAAACGACGAGGAGGGTGCCAAGGAGAAGCTGTACAGCTACGTTCAGGCCGTCAACGTCGAGAACCCCAAGGGCCTCGCCACGGTCATCGTAGAGGAATAAGCGAAAATATCGGGTTCGGGGGCGCAAGGCAGGGGATGAAAGAAGAAATGTAAAGGACGCGGGAAATTTTTGTTGTCTTGGGACGGCTCTGTTTTGGGGGGCGGTCATATGGCATCCACGGAGTTGAGATTACGGCTTCCAGCTTTTTTCACGTCGCAAAAAATCATTGAAGGGATAAAAAAATGTGATTGAGCTTGACAACCCCTTCCCTCCCGGGGGACCGTGTGACGAAGAGTGGCTCGCCGCCCGTGATGTCTCGACCCAGGATGAAAATGTGCAACAGCATGTATTGGTACGAATGACGGCTAGTCTTCAGTATCTTAATGCTGCGAGCCTGAATATGTATTGAAGCATAGTAGGCTAGTTGTTCAAGCATCATGAGAACGCCTATAGACCAAAAAAGACTCCAGTTTCTCCAAACCCAATGCTATATAACATAAGAATAATTTTCCTCCCCATCTTGCCCGCCCTATTCGTCGTCGATGTCGCGGTGCCGCGCTGTCACCTTCTTTTGGAACTCCTCCTTGTCAGAGTCCCAAAGCTCGGCGGCTTCGCCGTTCAGGGGAGAGGAGCTGGAACATCCTGAGTTAGCAACCGGCGAGGCCCCAATAGCGGATACTGGAAGACGGGCTGGAAGGAGAGGAAAGAGCTCACTTATTCGGCTCGCCAAGAAGGCTCTGCAGACTGAGCAGTACGGTCTGCACATTGTAGGCGGCAGTCCACTTGTCCTTGAGGATGTCAAGGCAGATGCGGCCGGAGAAGTCCACGTTGGGGTGGTAGATGGGCGTCTTGAAGAGCACCGTGGGCGGCGCGTAGGGATAGTTGGAGGGGAACTCGAAGCTGAGCTTTAGGCTAAGACCAGAGTACGGTGTGTCGTCGGGCCCCTCGATGGTGGCCATCCACAGGAGCAGGTTGCCGTCCGCCGAGGGAAAGGCGGATACGCCGGGCGCGGGCGAGGTCATGAGTTGCATGAGCTCAGTCTGTAACCTGTTTTGTTTTGTTTGACGTATAGATTAGCTAACGGATTCCACCGGGAATGGGGGGTATAGCAGTATGGTGAAAATCATATGTGAGGCGTATTTGTGTCGCTCACTTACCTTTTGGTGACATTGTGGGATTCTGGAGCCTGGCGACTGTTGTTGACTTTGGCAGCCTCCACATTGCCAGGGGCGGAGTTATGGTTACCCTCGGTGTATTCCATGACGAATTGTATATCTTCCTAGTTTGTTTGTTGAAGTTGAATTGCTGAAAGACGAAGCTAGAGGCTGTTGTTGGAACTGGGTGGAAAGGAAAAAAAAGGAATAATAGTAAGACGAAGACACAAGGCTTGAGGAGCGGTGTCGTCTGTCGTCAAATAAGGGTCCAAATATCTGAGTGTCCACCAAATTGGGGGGGAAGAGAGTTGGGCAGCCTTGGGAGGAAAAAAAAGTAAATAGACCAAGGGACTGCCTAAAGAAGTACTTGCTTGAGCGACAGTAGCACTTGACAATGCGGGGTGTCAAAAGAAACAAATCGAGGAAATAACGAAAAACTTTAAAAGTCGCCTTAAGCAATAAATAGATGAGGGTAATGGACAGTTTATGTTGATAGGGAATACAGAAAAAAATAAATAAAATAAATAAAAGGTTTCAACTACGGAGTACACGCTTCCTCTCTCTCGCTCACAATTTCAAATGGAGGGTTTATTGTGAGCCGCTCACGCCTGGCAGCCCACCACGTCTGCGGCCTACCTGCTAATTACTACCCTACCAGGCACGCACGTCCATCGAGCCTATCGAGGCTTTTCGACGGCGGCGTCTTCTTTGCCAGAGCAACGGGGAAAAGGTGCGGCGCAAGGTTGGCCGTTTCTTGTTCGGTGGAGCAGCGGGCAGCCACCCACCAGTGACCACTGAGCCGTCCACCATTAAGTGCGCCAGGCCTCTCCCTCTCGACCAACGAAAAACACCATCTTAAAACGCTCGATCTCAAGCAAGGGTGTGCGTGCGTGCGTGATTACGTGCGAGAACGGCTTTACGCGGTAGGGACGCGACTTACAGGACGCGAAAACCCTCTCGAATAAATTATCTTTTGAAATATCAGTTTCAATTGGGTGGAAACTCATTTCATCAGGTCGAATTAGAAAGAGGAAAGAAGAGAGAAGAAATAAAAAAGAGAAACCCAAAATGGTGAGTCCTTTGATTTCAGTGTGCGCGTAAAAGGAAAAAAAATGATGATGTTGTCTTATAACGGGAGATTTCACGTAATAGTGTGAAAGACAGAGTAGTAAGACATTTATCGATGGCCCATTTATGATTCAGTAAGTGGACAAAAGTCAGACTAACATTGGAGCCTTGTCATAGTCGCAACTTGATCCTCTTCCTGAGGATCTTCCCTTTCGTATCGTTTCAAAAACTGTTGGACGAGGGGCATATGCATCGTGAGTTTTCACCCACCCAATCTACCTTTAACCTCAACATCCACTTGCGCTAATACACCCTGCTTAAAAGTATCAAGAAGGCCATCCCTTTGGATGCGAGAGAGCCCGTCTTCGCTGTCAAGCTCATCCACAAAGGATATGCCGTCGAGAATGGTCGCATATCGACCAAGCAGCTCGCCATGGAGGTGTCGCTGCACTCGCACATTGGCCAACACCCAAACATCATCGAGTGGTTCGCCTCGGGCGAGGACACCGTCTGGCGCTGGATAGCCATGGAGTACGCGCAGGGTGGCGACCTATTTGACAAGATCGAGGCCGATGTAGGTGTGCGCGAGGACATTGCCCAGGTCTACTTCTGTCAGCTGGTGAGTGGCGTGAGTTTCATGCACTCCAAGGGTGTGGCGCATCGCGACTTGAAGCCGGAGAATATCTTGCTCTCGGACAATGGCAGTTTGAAGCTGGCTGATTTTGGAATGGCCACCATGTTTGAGTACAAGGGCCAGCGCAAGGCCAGCTCTACGTTGTGCGGGAGTCCTCCCTACATTGCCCCTGAGATTCTTGCCTGTGGGAAGGACAAGAAGTCGCCAAGCGGAGCAAAATACTCGCCCGATCTGGTCGATATATGGTCTTGCGGAGTGATTTTATTCGTCTTGTTGGTGGGTAACACGCCATGGGACGAGCCATCAGAGAATAGCTGGGAGTTTCAAGAGTACGTGCGGGCATCAGGGCGGAGCTCTGATGCTCTCTGGCAACGACTACCCTCGACAGTCTTGTCATTGTTACGGGGCATGATGAGTGTGGATTCAGGAAAACGATTCGGCTTTCCCCAAATACGACAGCACCCGTGGTATACTCGACACAATCCCCTTCTCACTACGGACGGCAGAGTATCCGATCCCATCAACCTCGCCACCCAGATGCTGGAGAATCTCCACATTGACTTCAACCAAAAGCCGACAGCGTCGCAACACGGCACAAAGGCAGACGATATGGACATAGACTCGGGCCTCAACGCCGGCCGGTTTGCCTCCACTCAGCCAGATGCACCAATCACACCCATTACGGATATGGACTGGGATTGGGAACGGCCTGTATTACGCTCGGCTGCTGCACCAGCCTCGTCTGTTCCTACTCGTGCTCAAGATGACCGCAGCTTGCTGCTGAGCGCGCTTGCCGATGAACCTTCCATGTCCCAGTTTTCACAAAACCCTGGGCCTTCCATGACTCTTACCCAGCAAGCCCGTCGATTCGGTGATATCTGCCCTAGGGATTCGTTGACACGTTTCTTCTCCCACGTTCCTCCCCAACACATCGTGCAAATGCTGGAAGATGCACTCCATCAACTCAATGTTCCTGCGACCCCTACGCCGCCGAATCTATACGGCCACTCGGTTGCCACCATCAAGATCAAGACAGTGGATGGGAGGCAGCAGAGCTTGCATGGAGAAATCCAGATTGACAAGCAGCCTATTGAGGATGGTGAAGTACTCGACGTGCGGTTCGTCAAGATAAAGGGCGATCCGTTGGAGTGGCGACGGTTCTTCAAGAAGGTGGTGGTCCTATGCAAGAACGGTGTATATGTCCCGGAGTCTTAGAAAAGGAAGGGTCAGGTGCCGAGGGGATATGTCGCGTCCCCTGATCAAAGCATGCTGGATACCCTTGAATAATGTAGTAAATATGGTCGCATGGGCATGTCGCGACTTTCCCGCGTTTAATAGATGCATTTGTGCGAAATGCGTTGCTTCAGTCTACCTGTGAAACGGTCTCGTCTGCGGGATCAACCCATTCGAATGCTGTGATGTGTTAGCTTGTCTGCATTGCTCGAGGAGAAAGGCGAGTGAGTATACGTTGGCGGCACATGGGACATTGGCCACGAGAAGATTCTTGTTTAATCCACTCCATGATGCAATGCTGTATCATGTTTAGCTGCTGCAATGTCATTCAAAACATTGAATAGCATACCATGTGAAAGTTGTGGCCACATTTCCCCGATACTATAAGTATTTGCGGTCAGTATAATACGACTCAACTCCGAGGTACATGATCGGCAACTAACACAACGCGCAGTCGTCGCCTGGAAATTTACACGCGGGACAAGTCCCGTCGAAATGGACCTGACAGATGCCGCACACGTCATCTTCTGGGATATCCCATCTCCAAGTCGCTACCGCGTTCCATTTCTTGATGGTAACCTTCATGGTGAGATGCGAGTGAGAATAATCTGGCCTTAACTGGATGGTGCTTATCGATGAAAAATGAAAGTTAGAGAGGGGGGTGCATGTGCATATATGCTGGAGATCCCTTGCAAGGCAAGAACGCGAGCCTATGAGACCTTCGGTTGGATGAGGCCTGTCGATATAGTTTGTGTTTAAAGAGGCCAGAGCCACGAAAGGCGTGTCGCGGTCAACTCAGTTCAGTGAGCAGGTGGCAGTGGCAGCGCAAAGAAGAGTTGGCGGGGCAGATCCATTGACCAACCGCGTGGGCCCAAGCTCCTCCCCGCAGCCGTTTTCTTAGGGTACATAGGACAAGGTTCGTAGGTCTAAAGATGCTAGGTGGTGTTGCTAGGTACCTATAATAACTGTAGCTGTCACACTGAAAGTTGCAGGTGGTTGGCGCCATAGAATTCCGTGGTTGCGTCGTTATCATCAGCAGCTCACAGCAACAAAAAAAAACCGCCCAGTCTCGCTGACCTTTTTAGCCGAAACCTTCCTGCGCCAACAAAATAGCAGCACAACCTGCTCTTCTTCTTCTACTTCTTGTCATTTATTCTTTATTATCTTTCTGGCCCAGATTCTTGCGCATCAATAAAGAATCGATATTCTCATTCTTTACCTACTCTACCTCAGCAGCTTGACCTGTTTCTACAGCCCCTCCAAGGGTGCAAGATACTGCTTCCCAGGTCTTCCGGCCACCCCATCCGAGCCGCATACCTCGCATTACTACTAGTAGTATCACTCTGCGCCCCCCGATACGGGAGAACAACGCCTCTCACAATGTCTTCCGCATTCCTCCTCCGGCAAACACGAGCCGGAATCCCTCGACTATCGGCTGGCAAGGGTTTCACCTGCAGTATGACGGCCCGCCGTAACCTATCTTCCTACCTCGTCTCCCCGAAAGAGCTACATGATGCTCTCAAACACAGCCCTCCGTCGCCAATCGTCTCTGATGCCCGAGTCATCCCCGTCTGCGCATCGTGGTTTCTCCCCAACGATGGGCGACGTGGGCTGGATACGTATATCGAGCAGCGCATTCCGAAAGCGCGCTTCTTTGACCTGGACAAGGTCATTGATAAGAGGAGCCCCTACCCACACATGTTGCCCAGCTCCAAAACGTTTGCCTCAGCTATGAGCGAGCTGGGTATCCGCAAAGACGATACAGTGGTGGTTTATGATAGTAAAGAGCTTGGTATTTTCAGTGCGCCCCGCGTGGCTTGGACTATGAGGTCATTCGGTCACTCCAAAGTTCACATCCTGAATAACTTCAAGCTGTGGGTTGAGCAAGGCCTCCCCACGGAGTCAGGAGAGCTATACACTGTCGAGTGCAACCAATACCCAATTCCTGCGTTTGATGAAGGCAAGGTGGCCAGCTTTGAGGAGGTCAAGCAGGTGGCGCAAGACTGGAATAAGGAGGGCGCCGAGGGTGTTCAGATCTTGGATGCCAGATCAAGTGGCCGATTCACAGGAGAAGCCCCTGAGCCTCGCGAGGGGCTATCGTCCGGGCACATGCCCAGCTCCATCAATATCCCCTTCAATATCCTTCTGGACCCGGAAACCAAGGCTTTTCTCCCCGCCGATAAGCTGAAGCAAATACTCCATGAGAAGGGAGTAGACCCCGAGAAGCCAATTATCTCCAGCTGCGGTACAGGTGTTAGTGCTTGCATTATTGACACTGCGCTGGAGATGGCTGGCTACCCAGTCGATTCAAGACGAGTCTACGACGGCAGTTGGACGTAAGTCATAATTTATCTATTTTGAAACTTTGTGGGCCTCTGCTCACATATTACAGGGAATGGGCACAACGAGTGCAGCCGTCGGACAATCTCATCTTTAAGTCGAAGGGGCAGTAAGGCTGGGGAGAGTTATGCGTTCACAACGCGATACTCGACTCTTTTATGCTCAAGAGTGAGTTAAAACATACGGTTTGGGGTTTTCTCTCTCTACTCAAAAGCCATGAAGCAAGGGGTGGTTAATTCTATGCGAATCAATACTGGGAGAGGCGCCGGAGCTTTTTTGCGTTTTTAGCTTTATTTAGCATATGACTACTGATTCATGTTCTATCCAGGTCTTGCACTTTGACTTTGTTGCAAGGATGGCTTTGCTTTACATTTCCACATATCACCCCACGTTTGTTGCAAGGACCCCTCACGATGACTTGAACTCACCGAGCTCTCACCTCGGTGAGGGTTACGATACGATCGGTCATCAAAGGCCTCTGGCACGAAATCGTTGCGATTCGGACACTGTAGGTTCTCAACAACCCTTACAACAACAAAGGCATGCCCACGTATCCCATATTTTCTATCTACCATATAAGAGGACCATATATAGCAATTATGTTCCAGCTATCGAATGCCATAAATCTTTTTCCCATTTATGGTATGGATAGCTATTACATTCTTTTTGTCAGTATCTACTATGTAAGAGAGTTAGCGCGGTCCACTTTAATTCCGCAGTCTGTACTCCGTATGGTACATCACAAAAAGCAGCAATAGTGTTAGGGCTCGCCTAGGTAGCCCACACCCAAAAAAATTCTAGTCCGACCGACGGCACTGCGCTACAATCTCCATCTACGCAAAACGTCCCTCTGCCGCCCAACAACCCATCGCCAACTCCTCAAACGACACGCCATTGTAACGGCATTTTCCAGTCGAAGGATCATTCAAAATGTCAGTTCCCGACCGACTCGCAAAGCGATTGACGACCCCCTCGAATTTATCACCGTTGCTAATACCACCTTCAGGGCGACCGAGTTGACCGTCCAGTCCGAGCGTGCTTACCAGAAGCAGCCGCACATCTTCCAGAACTCCAAGACCAAGACCAAGAGTGCCCGCCCGGGCAAGGGTGGCCGTAGATGGTACAAGGATATCGGCCTGGGTTTCCGTACCCCCAAGACCGCCATTGAGGGCAGCTACATTGGTACGTTTTTGAGATGGAAAAATATGGATTCTTGAAAGTGGATAGAAAAAGGAGGAAACGAAGAAGAAATCGCGTGGAATCTTTGGGGCTCGAAGTGTGGGAAGATGGGAAGGTGCTAACTCTGGCCTCAGACAAGAAGTGCCCCTTCACTGGTCTCGTCTCTATCCGTGGCCGTATCCTGACCGGCACCGTCGTTTCCACCAAGATGCACCGTACCGTCATCATCCGCCGGGAGTACCTCCACTTCATCCCCAAGTACTCTCGTTACGAGAAGCGCCACAAGAACCTCGCCGCCCACGTCTCTCCTGCTTTCCGTGTCGAGGAGGGTGACCAGGTCACCGTCGGCCAGTGCCGCCCGCTCAGCAAGACCGTACGTTGTGAAAATCTTGAGAAGGGGAAGGTGGGAAGAAGAGGCATGCTAACATGACATTTCTCTATAGGTCCGTTTCAACGTCCTGCGCGTGCTGCCCCGTACCGGCAAGCAGATCAAGAAGTTCAGCAAGTTCTAAATGGGAAAAAGAGACGTACATCTTCAGGGCATTTTTGGCGTGTTAAACAAACATCTGGTGGGGAGGATAGGTCATTTCCCACTGGAGGCTCGGGCACCGGAAGCTACTTTGCAAACGATTGTATTCCGCAATCGCGAATAAAAAGGAAAATTCACGAAGCAATGGACATGCACGGCGTCTAGATCCGAATATTACGGGAGGGCGTGATGTGTGCAATACTGGGTGTTGTGGCGCTTTTGATCACGGCCAATGGCAAGGCTATTATTGGCTGTTTTTCAGAAACCTCTCCCGGCTGGAATAGTGATGTATCGTACCCGTCTGGAATACCTAGAACGTTTGCCCAAGGGCTGTGCAACGTACAGTCCCTCGCCTCGTTCAATCGCCATGCACCAGTGTTTTGAATGCGATCGCCCAACCTCAGCGTATACCATGGAATCGAGCTCAGCATGTAAACCATTTGTCGCCTATGTACTTCGTACGTAGGTACGTAATCAATATTACTTATGGTACTTGTGTGATACTCGTATAACAGTGATAGATATTTTCATTACTCACTTTGAAGAGGGAGGTAGTACAGTGCGGTCACAGTGTATATTCGTTTTCACACCCGTCTCCAGTTTGCCTGCACATGGAAATCTTGAAGCTTTAAACATCTTTGCGACACTCAACCCCCCTCTCTCAAACCTCGACCTTTCTTGAGCGCTGTTCCTGCAGCCAACCACTAGACAAGATGGGCTGGTGGCCGTTCAGTGGTTCGTCCGACCCCGTCTCCAAGCTTGACCCCAAGCTCCGCGAGTTTCTCGAGAAGGAGTCGCCCAAGTACGAGAGCCAGCCAGGGTCCAAGCCCTCCCCCAGGGCAGAGACACAGAATGCCCCCGACTCTGTGAATAAGAAGACGACGACGACGGTGGGAGCGGGCGGATCCGAGTCGCAGAACCGGGGGGTGCCGTCCGAGAGCCTGTACCAGGACGGGCGGTACGCGCACCTGTGGAAGAACTACCGGCCGCAGAGCGATGTCGAGGCCGAGGGGGCGTCGGACCACGACCGGCTGGCGAGCGTGTACGAGGACTTCCAGGAGCGCAAGAACGGGATCCAGCGGGCGGCGCTGGAGAACTGCTCGGGCCAGCAGGAGGAGTGGACGAACTGCATGAAGCACGGCCGGATCGAGGACCAGCTGCAGATGTGCCGGCACCAAGTGCGCAGGTTCGAGAAGTGCTTCTCCACGCAATCGGTACGGTTTTTTTTCTTCTTTTCTTTCTTCTCTCATATGCCCTATCTTGAGCCTCTCTACCACCACCATCACCACTACCACTACCGCCCCTCTTTTCTTCGACAGTAGGCTGATCTCGAGGCCGCGGATTTTAGCGATTTCTTAGAGCGCTGGGCTACGGTTCTACGCCGGGCAGGTCACTCGTGATAGAGGAGGACATACAAATGCACGCCGACGCTCTCTACCAACGGGTGCTGGAGCACGAAAAGGCCGTCGAGGCAGCCAGGGAGGCCGGGATACCGCCGCCCATCTTCAACCCGGTCGTACCGCAACGCCCCGCCGCCGGCGGAGCCGCCGTCCAACTGAACGGCGGCGCGCCGGCGGAAGCGCAGCCGTCGCCGGAGCTGCAGAAGCAGTGGAGGGAGCAGCTGGACGCGCTGCCGGAGGAGGAGCGGGCGGCAGAGGAGGCGGCGCTCCGGGCGGACCTGCAGTCCAAGACGGACGTGGCGAGGCACCTGAGGCAGCACTGGGACGCCAAGGCGGAGGAGAGGAGGGCGCTGAACGGGGGACGGCCGACGGTGCTGGACCAGGTGCAGGGCTTCTTCAGGGGAGGGAAGTGAGGTTGTGATGGGGATGGGGCTACTGGGCCAGGAGTTCCGTGTATGAATATATATGAGAGACGCTGTACATTACAAAACATGGAGCCCGGAATAAGAGAGATATGTCATATCGACCTGGTTTATTCCCCGAGGGAGCGGAGAGCAATGGGGATCTCACACGTCTTTCTTAAGAGGCCATTCTGGGCTATCAGAATGGTCGATATGTTTGCTGGGTTACGAGAGGCCCCAGGTCCGGTATCACAGAACTCTGCAAAGAAATATTAACGTACACATCGGACCCCCGCGATCACGGAACCCTGGATCCCTCTCCAACCATACATATATCCCCATCAGCAGACTTCAATCTCATTCTTACCACACCCAAAACACGCCCACGTCATGCGCGCACATCGACTTGTACCCCATTAGCAACCCATCCTTCCATCAAATCAAGCAATAACACGGTTTCGTGGTCTAGTTGGTCATGATTTCTCGCTAACACCGAGAAGGTCCCCGGTTCGAGCCCGGGCGAAACCACTCTTTTTGCCTTGCTGTTCTGTTCCTCTTGGACCTGTATTCTTTTTCCCGCCTCTTTTTTTGGTGTTTCTGGGCGTTTTGTTTTTTTTTTGTTTTTTTTTGGTAAATTAAATTTGCCCGTCTGTGGCATTATAAAGACGTGAGTTATTTTTAATTTGCGGCTTGCAGTATGGGGCCGTTGATACTAAAGTGCTACTCGTAGTTGTACTGTTGCAATTTCTTTCATTCCGTCTTTCTTTTTAACGGTACCGCTTCGGCGGGTCGGCCTCTCATATCCTCGAAGTGGCGTAAACAGCAACAACAAAATCCCGTACAAGAAACAACACATAACTTGCAAAAGAGTTGAGGTTTGTGGTACGTAACTGGTTACGTGGTAGTATTGCATATCTAAGAATTGATTGCTGAGTGTTTCCTTCTTCTTCTCCTTCTTCTTTCTTTTGCCGTTCGGGCCGTGGTTGCCGTGATATATATACACGCTGTATTGCTCGTTGAATAACCAGATTGAAAATGTTTGTAGGTATATAAGACGTTGGCGCATCTCTCTCGCTTTGTAAGATGGCTAGCATTGAGCAGTTTTTATTTTTTATTTTTAAAAAGGTTGCATTCTTTATTTCCATTCTCGGCGGCATACACACACGAGGGTATCTGTTTCATTCACATATTCATAACCAACTCCCTTTCCAAAAAGTCTCATCATCCTTCTCTATCGGACCGGATAATCAATCCTCTTGTCCTCAACAGCAGCTCTCCTAGCAGCAGCTCTCCTCACAGGCGCACAGGCCGCAGCAGATTTCGCACCCGGCCTCCTCGCCGCCTCGCATCGAGACCTCTGGTCTGGGCTCCATGGCCTGTCCGAGAGAGTTCCTTGTCAGCACGGGTTTCTTTATTTTTATTTTTACAACGGATGGGCACGCCCGGTGAACGCCCCGGGCAGGGGAAGAGGAAGAGGGAGGAAGAGGAGGAGGGACAAAACGTACGGGCTGCTCGGTGATGATGTCGCCTTCGGCGTTGGCCGACATGGCGGCTTGCTGAGCGGGGGCAATGTCGACGGAAGGCATTATGATGGCTTGGTTTGGTTGTTGAGTATGTGGCAGGTCTTTTTTTGTTTGTTTTTTTTTTTGCTTGTTTTTTTGAGATGTGGTAAAAGCAAAAGCTGGTATAAACTCGGTGCTCGCTCTTTTTGAAAAAGGGAGTATACAAAAAGGAGGAAAAAGAAAACGCTTAAACCTTTGGCCGGATCACTTATGATATTGATATGTAATAGACTAAAGAAAGAGGGAAAGGAAGAAAGCAGAGGTTACTCTTGCCTTGAGAAGCTTCTTATACATGCCTGGAATTGCCAACTCTTATTGCCTCTCTTCCCTCTCTCTTTCTCCCCCGCTACGCACGCGTCATCAACTTTGCCATAACCCCCGTAACAGTTCAAGTGTACCTTTCTACATCTGTTACCCTCAGCCAAGCTCCGAAAACAGAAACCGAGCCAAAATACGTAGCACGTTTACCGTTAGCCGTACATACGTACCATCGGACGAGGTCCCCGGATATCGTCGTGCCGTTAGGTGACGTGTTCCCACTCCCCTTCCTCCTCCTCCTCCTCCTCCTCCTACCCATGCCTAGCTAGATAGACAAGAATGGGCGGATAGACAAGAATGGGACTGACGGCCGGTCCCTCGGGAAAGCGATTCGCGCGCGGGCGGCCGTCCATTAGGTAAACTCTGCTTTTTTTGTTAACCCTCTCCCAAACCAATACGGAGTAGCTCCGGTGGAGGGGGACAACCTCTGCCGCCCGCGCGCCACGCAGTTCTCCGTATGGCACGGAGTACAACCCAGTCAAGTTCAAGCGGTGGATCAAAGAAGGGGAAAGCGCTTGGGGTGAAGGGGCTGATGTATTCCGTTACGGAGTGGTACATACATACTGTACCAAGCAAAAGCACTGCAGCAGGGGGGCGGGATTGCCGGTCTGCCGGGAAGGGTTGGCAGGTGCCGAATTCCGAGCGGGTTCACAATACGGAGCACTACGGAGTACTAAGTAGAGTGGTGCACCTACTATGTAGTAGCAAATCACAGAGCAAAAGCGTCGACACGCGTACAGCTCACTATACACTCACTATGCCCAAGGGGTTCGTTCAAAGGTGGCAACCAGTCAGCCAGCCCAGCTGGGCCAATTATTTTAGGTCTCGGGAAAGTCGGCAAAAAAATGTAAAGGGTGAAACGAGAAGCCAATGCTATCGCGCGAAGGGGACAACAGAATAGTTGCACCCCCCCGCAGCGTCAGCCTCAGAGAGCCCTTCTTGCATACAGAGTACGTTTTTTTTATCTTGGAAACCGCTAGTAATGGCGAGGCAGATTGATGGGCTGCAACGCATCAATTGTCAGATTTGGAAAAGCATTCCGTGCTACGAATGACTACAAGTTTACGGGGTCGGGGGGAAGGGGGGAAGGGGGAAGGGGGGGGAAGGGAAACTACTGGTAAGGGTCCTAGGCTGGCTAGCTAGCTATCTCATAGAGACGGTTGCATATGGTAGCTTACGCCATACCCAATGGCGTTTGACTGGCATATATCTCTCCAGTCAAATAGGACTCAAGTGGTAAGAAAAAGGAACGCCGATCAATTTCTGTATCGACTATGCTTTGTCTTCCCTGAGACGATACTCCTCCGTACAGAGACAGATAAACGGTGGAGACGAGAAGACGAGGCTGCTACTGTTTGGACAGCCTGGCAGCCTTGAATCGACTCATGGGCGCTGGCCCGTCCTCGCTCAGTGATTCGGCGGGGTTGTCCTCTTCTTTGAGGAACCCGCCTTGGCGGTAGACAAACTTACGACGCATGCGCTGGTACTCGTCGGCGACTTCGCCGTAGCTTGCCTCTTCGTCGTGTTCATCGAATTCGCCGTTATTAGGCTTGGGCCGTCTGGTCGACTCTCGTTCGTGCAGAGTGTCGGCAATGGTTTTGCCCTCGGGTGCTTTGGGCCCTTCAGAATCAATCTCTTCTTGCGGGATGAAACGTTCTGGCACGTCAAAGGGACCCTTGGGAATATCTTGCTGGGAACCCTCTCGAGACTGCTTGAAGCGGGAGAAGCGCGATACTTTGCGCGAAGGCTTGTCCTCGCTGCTGGACATGGCCTTTGCAGATGGCGCCGAACGCTCTACAATAACATCGCTCAAAGGTTCAATCACGGGTTCATGAGACTCTTGCTTTATAGGGGCCTGAGTAGAAGACTGAGGTTCTTCCTCAGGCGCGATGTCGAGACTCTCAGAAAACTTCACACCTTTCTGGCCTGTGTCACCGCCTGCTTGTCTTTCCTTGATGATGGACTTCGCAGGTGGAGGTTGTGCAGCGGAAGGCTTCGTGGGCACTGGATGAGAAGCAGGGGTATTCGCTACGGCACTGTGATTGACACGAATGCGACCAACGCGTTCATCTTCGGAGCCAGAGTCGTCGTTGTCCTCTTCCAGTTTCTTTAGTCTGGCCTCTTCCTGCTCGCCCAGGCGCGACTTGATGCCAAGCTTCTTCTCCAGTTCGAGCATGCGTTTGCGGTAAGAGTCGGTGATGACACTCGTCCTGGATCTGCCCCACTGATCTTCGTCTTCATCGTCATCTTCGTCGGGGTCCTCGTCGCTGTAGAACTCGTAATCCTCGCCATCTTCGTCACCTGACTCGCCTTCTTCTAACTCAAGCTCAGCGACTACGGCACTCATTTCGCCCATGCTATATTTGAGCATTTCTTGTCGCAAGGCCGCGTCTTCAGGGCTCTCATCGTCAGGAAGAACTGGTGTCTGTTTACCGATGGCTTCCTGCGCCTGTGCAGCCTTCATGATTTCTTCTAGACGTCGCGCTGTCTGAGATTTGGGTTGATCTGCGGCATCTTTTGATTTTGTGTCTTGGGAAAATGAGACGGCCTTTTTGGGCTCCTTTTTGGGCTCCTTTTTGGGCTCCTTCTTAGGAACCGGTACCACTATCGTTGATGAAGAGGGCTCTCCAGCTTGCGTTGCAGTCGTCTGTGGTAGCTTCTCTTGAGCTTTGCTCGCAGGAGGTGCTGAAGCTGACGGCTGTGTGGAAGGCGTCGCCTTTTTCTCCATCTCATCCAGCGGGGAAAGGTCCTTAACGCCAGCCTTTTCCAGCGCTTCCCGAACCTGATGCAGACCCTCGCCCGGGAGATTAAGCTGGTAGGAAACGACGTTGTCGTCCTCGTCCAGCCGCTCCACAATCTCCGTCATGGGGAGGCCTTCCTCGTTCTCCATGTCCGGCTCGCTAATGACCGAGACGGCCGCGTGCCGGTTCTCCGCGCCCTCCAGGTTCTTCCGTATGCTCTGGATGCTCTTCTCGACGTAGTCCAGGCGCCTGTCGATGACGTTGATGATCTGCTCCTTGGTCCTCGTCATGCCCGGCCCGAAGATGTCGCCAATCTCCTTGGCGTCCACGAGCTCGGCCTCGAAGCCATCGCGGATCTGCTCGAAACGGCTGGGTGACGGGTCCGTGATGGCCTCTACTTCCTCCTTGAGCGTCTCATACTCGGCGTCCCAGACCTGCCAGTGGCGTAGTGAGCTGCGGAGCTGGGCGATTGTCTCTTCTAGACGGAGGCGGTGGGCCTCGAGGTTGGCAAGACTATCCCTTGGAGCAGCGGCCATGATGGTATTGCTATGACATTTGTGCGTGAGGATGAAAGGAGAAAAAGAGATGAAGGAAACAAGGTTGCTGAGGTTGACTTGAAAGAAAAGTGTGAGATTAACGGGTGGGTTCCGAGTTGCCGACCGACCTCTAGAAAAAAAGATTTACCCTATGGTCCCTCCCATTTTCTTGTTAGTTGGCAGGCTAGCAGGAAGGGTTTTCCGTGTTCTGAGATAAGAGAGCGGTTTATCTTCGGATAACATTGGCGAGATATGAACCTTGCATTTCCTCAGCATTTATCACATCAACCCGTTTTCACCAGCCAGCCGTCTCTGCCAAACGCCACCCATTATCACTGCTACTACGGAGTACACACATGCTTTAATGAACTAATGGCGTTTCATCTATATGGTAGCTCTCGGATGATCCCATAACTATTAAGGATGTCGATACCGTGCACAAAGTAATTCGTATAGTCAATCTTCCAGGGCTACCAAGAGCAACCGGTTACGAGCCGACAATGGCGTCGAGTGGTGGGGTTATCGCGGTATCCGAGCTCGGAGGCTACTACTAGTACATCCTGATTAAATGGTAAGAAAAAAAGAAGTTAAAATCTCCAACAATGCCCGCCAGCATTACTGCTATCATCTATGATATCCATAAATCTACATCGCAAACGTCATCTTGTGATTGGGCAAAAATCAAAAGTTTCCCCCCTCTATCGCGACTAATAGCCGGCCGTAGTACCTACTACATACCCTACTACCCAGGGAACCACTACCATCGTGGACTAAGACACACTCGATGCATCATGCTTTCTGCAATCCCATGAGGAGACTTTGCAGATTCAAATTTCCCCGCGCCTCACTCCGTAGTATGGCGACCACTACCATGTCCCGCACTTACAATGTACGCAAACCCAAAAAAAAAGACCCCGCACTCTCTAGAAGAATAATTGGTGTTGAAAAGGGGAATAATGGCGGCTCATTCGTTTCTCGTTGTAGGATGCCCTCGATGCCCTCAACTCACTCCAAACGCCATGGGAGGTCATCGAGGCGCGAAGAAAAGCTGGCATCAGGCCAGATGAGTCCTCAATTAAAGAGATGCGCACCTATCTTCACCGCATTGGCTATAGTGTAATCAACACCTCCCCCCCCCCTCCCCCCCCCCCCCCCTCCCCCTTTTAAAAAGCCTGACCCAGGTGGTTGGTTGTGTGACAGGAGCTGATCTCGCCATACAGACCGACGACTTGAATCGTCTGAATATTGTGCATGTGGCGGGGACTAAAGGCAAAGGTAGCACATGCGCCTTTGTAGACTCCATACTGTCGCAGTATCGTACAACTATTGCTCGCCCCCAAAAGACGGGCTTGTTTATTTCCCCTCACCTCATCGCCGTCCGGGAACGGATCCGCATCAACTCGGCCCCCATATCTGAAGACATGTTCGCCCGCTACTTTTTCGATGTCTGGGACAGATTGGGGAGCAGCAATGGGTCTGACGCAGCGAGTGGCACTGAGCTGGCAGCAGGTTCGAGGCCCATCTACTCCCGCTACCTGACTCTCATGAGCTGGCACGTCTTCCTACAGGAAGGAGTCGACGTCGCCGTGTATGAGACGGGAATAGGCGGATCCTTTGACGCCACCAACCTGGTCGAGAAGCCCGTGGCAAGTGGAATCAGCACACTCGGCATCGACCACGTCTTCGCGCTCGGCGACACTGTGGAGAAGATTTCGTGGCATAAAGCTGGCATCATGAAGCCGGGATCACCAGCGTTTACGACGTCGCAGGTGCCCGGGGCTGCACAGGTCCTGCGCGACCGGGCCGCGGATAAGAAGGTCGACTTGCAGTTCCTCGAGATTGATCCTCGTCTAGCAAACGTTCGCATCCGGCCGAATGCCGCCTTCCAGAAAAGAAATGCGTCTTTGGGAGTAGCCCTTGCAGAGACCGCTCTCCGCAAGTTGGGTGTCCTGGATAAAAAACCCCGCGTCCTGCCGCAAGAGTTCGTTGAAGGCTTAGAGAAAGTAGAATTCAGGGGGCGGTGCGAGGTGAAAAGGGAGGATACCGTCATATGGCACATTGATGCAGCTCATACGGCAGACAGTCTCAAACTGTCCTCAAAGTGGTTCGTCGAGGAGATTGGTGGTGCAACCGGCCCCCGCGTTCTCATCTTCAACCAGCCAGGGCGTTCAGAGGCCATCAACTTCCTGGCCCTTGTTCATGCTGTGACGCAGCGCACAGAAGAAGGCAAACCGGCGTTTGACCACGTCGTATTCTGTACCAACGTTACATACGCTGATACGGGGTACAAGAAGGATTTCGTGAACCACCAACTGAACCCGAAAGAGGTGGAAAGCATGAGCCTACAGAAGCGATTCGCCGAGCGGTGGAGGGAGTTGGACCCTGGTGCAGAAGTGACCGTTCTGCCGACCATTGAGCATGCGCTGAAGCATGCGAGGAAGATTGGGGAGAAGGAGCCCGCACAAGTGTTTTTAACGGGAAGCCTTCATCTTGTTGGTGGTGCATTGGGTGTGTTGGAAAAGGCTGATGCGCTGTGAATGGGAACGTGTATATGAATGTAAAAATTGAGGATGATATGGCGCATAGTGATTTTATAATAGACTCGCAGGTTCGACAGCCTGCAAAACGCCCCCCGCTAGATACAGGCTACCTGTAACAAGTATCTTGCTGCCCATTTTCCTGGCCTCTGAAACTGCGTCCTCAATATTGTCGCAGACTTTGGTTCTGCAGCTTGGCATGATAGTGGTCATGGTCGCAGCCGCCCTTTGTTGAACCGACGTATCCGTTTCTTGCCCAGAATGTTGCCTTCCCAGGTTGTTCGTAGTGAAAATGGAATAATTGAATATATCTCTCCTCCCGGTCGCTTCCTGCATTGCCGCCACAAACTCCGTCAACAGCTGGGAAACATCCCTGTCTTGCTGATTGAATAGGAGAACGGGAGTATCTTGTGGTTGAATCGCAGTTGCGAACCATCTGGCAGCTTCTTCCACGCTCTCCTTGGTATGTGCACCATCAATGTACCATAGTAACGACTGGTCTTGGACCACCTCGGCTCTCCCACGGATCTTAGCCTCCCTCAAACCCCGTTCCATGGCTTCGGTAGGAACCAGAGAAGATGGGCCTTCAACCTGGAGACCGAGATGTTTTTTTACAGCCAAGACAGCCAACGCCTGGTTGTACTTCTGGAAGCCACCCTTCAGCTTTCCATCCACGCCTCCCCACGCCTCGACGTCTTCGTCGCGCACCTCCACCAGCTTTGTCCCCTTCTCCGCTGCCCTAGCTCTCAAAACGTCCATCACTTCTCCTTGGCCCTCCAATCGCCTCGTGAACGCCGAGACCCCTTCTTTGAACACTCCAGCCTTGTGCCACGCAATCTTCTCAACGGTGTCGCCCAGCATGGCAACGTGATCAATACCCAGCTGTGCCACGACTGCTGCAGAGACCGCAACGCCAGGAACAACATTTGTCGAATCGTACTCGCCGCCAATGCCGCACTCGAGCACAACATCCTGAACACCCTGCTCAAGGAAGATGTGCCACGCCATGATGGTAAGAAACCTGAAGAAGAACGGCTTCGTACCCGGACCCTCCGCATCAGCCGCGCTGAGGCCTTCCTGCTTTGCCGCTTCGCCTAGCCGATCCCAGATGTCGAAGAAGGCCCTTGTGAATATCTCCGTGCTCACCGGGCTCCCATCTATAGCGATGCGCTCCCGGGGGCTGACGAGGTGAGGGCTCGTGTACAGCCCGACCTTGCGCTCGCCCCCGAAATAGCATTTCAGCATCTCAGCCGCAAACGTGCAGACGGAGCCTTTTCCTTTGGTCCCCGCTACGTGGATGTGTTTCATCTTGCTAAGATCCTTGGGCGTGTATCCCGCTCGCTGCAGCCAGTGCAGCATCTCCGGAATAGCGGCAGCATTGAGATCCTTCGGTGGTGAGCTGGAGTTACCAAAGAGGTCAACAATAGTCCGATTCGATTTGAGCAAGGAGAGCTTTTCAAGAGCTTGCGAATATGTTCTGGTCGACGAACTCATTGTGCGAAAGCTCTTCTGGTTGACGATGTGGTATTGGAAGTGACGAAAAGTGCCGTATCGGTTCATTACTACCAATCAATCTAATGAGAGATAGGACAGTATTTACCACTGGAAACCCATCGATGGTATGTGTCGCATGCCGTGCTCCAACCCTCTTTTATCGAAGCTTACCGAAAATGAGGAGTTGGTGATTATGTAGAGGGCAAGTTGCCTTTGGTGGGGTGCTACTACTACTAATGCTGTGGAATGTTGCCATCTCTGTGATGTTGCACAAGGGAAGGAAAGCGCTTCAGTATGGAAAGTAACCGTACGATGACATTATGACACCCCTTCGTCGCTCGGGCATTATTAATGTACGATACGATCTAAAAATCCAAATCGTCTCATTTAGACGATTACTTACTTAGTACTCCTATGTATACTACGACTTTCGGTGGCTTTCCCTCATCACGCTTCTTACTAAACGATATACCGGCGGCACGGTCTCTAACGGATACAACTTGTAGTATTGGGAATCCAGGTCTATTTTATTTTTGATACACGGGCCAGCAGCCCTCCCTCTAGGCATTCCTTGGATCAACGTACAGCACAGATAAAACACACCGGCTTTTTATTCCACCCTAAGACTTTGTAACCTGGCTTCAGTAGCAATAACCTAACAAAGAGAAAAAGGTTAGCAAACAACGTCAATGGCGCCGTTGAGAGATATAAACTTACGTCGAGTGCCTGTTGTACCTCTAGAACCTTGCGAACCTCGGACATCCAGTCCTTGCTCAGTGTCTTGGCCCATCCCTCCAGTCCATTCATCTCACGGGCGGCAGCATCCAAGTCGCCCTCCTCCAAGAATATTTGGGTGCGTGTGAGTACACTCTCGACATCGTTACCCTCAGGCAGCCCTTGCTTTTTGAACATGACATGGCTTAGAACCCAGCTTGATGCGTGGCTGGCGACACCAGCGTTGTCAGGCAGCAGAGAGGCCTTGCGAACCTCACTAGCGACACGGCGGAATCTGTCGATCAACTGAGACGAAGTGAAGATACCGCGCTGGTAAGCTGAGGGGTTAACTGAGGCAATGGCGGCGTTGACGGTAGCATTGTCGGCTGCAATCTCCTTGAGTGCAACGAGCTCCTTGATGAAGGGCTGGGGGTGAGTTGCGTTCTCTAGTTTAGCACGGACGGCCTCAACGCCGACGTGCAGCTGTTGGGTTTGGAGATTAGAATCAACAACATCGTTCCAGCCAACTGCCAACTTCTCAAGGTCATTCACGGCCGCCGTCAGTTCGTTGAGCTTGCCCAGGCGGCTCTGGCGTTCCTGTTCGACGCGATCCTTGACCTCATCCATGAAACTATTCTTAAGGGCAATGGCCTGCTGGAGAAGGTGGTTCTGGAGTTTCTCCTCCTGTACTTTCTTCTCGCGCTCAAGGAGCAGGCTCATTCGCTCATCGTAACCCTTGCGGACCTTCTGCATCTCGCCTTCGAATTCGTTGCGCCACTGCATCTCCTGAGTAATCATAGCCTGCTCGACACGGGCAACAAGCTCATTGGCAGCCTTGTCGAATTCTGAGATCTTGGACTTGACCTCCTGAGCAGCCCTTCTCTCAACTTCGTCTCTAAGCGCTCTGAGCTGGCCACCAACCTTGTTCAGCTCGGTCCTGGCTTTCTCGATGGTGTTGCCATACTTTCCCTGAGCACCGTCGGCATTGATAACAAGGACAAGGCCGTTTAGCATGTGTACAAGCTCCTGGACAACGGGCTCCTTGGCGTCGGGGAGCTCAAAGAGGTCGATGGGCTTCAGAGGGGGCCTTTTCGAGGGCTCGTTTACATCAGGAGCCTTGAAGGATTCTTCAGACGCCTTGGGCTTTTGAACGGTGGCTTTCTTTGGCGTCTCCGACACAACCTTCTCAGGAGCCTTGGATGCCGGGGCTGCGGCGCTGGGAACCCCCGCGTCCGACTTGCTGGAGGATCTTTTGGGAGCTGAAGTAGAGCTGGACTGGCGTCCACGCGTCTCGCCGCTGTCTGCCACTCTCCACGAAGCGCCGCTCTGGGCGGGAATCCTGACCTGTTCGTCGTGCTCCCGAGGCTTGGCGGTGCGACTCAAGGCATTGGGGAAACGCTTCTTAAACTCCATTTCTTCTATGTACAGGACGGCCTGTTCGCCGAATGGGATGTATTCGGTGAAGAAGTCATGGAATTTGTCGTTGATTCTCGAGTACCAAACGCCGCCCCCAAAACCGACAGCGCCGAGTACCATTAAGGTGAAAACAAAGTTCCTGAGCCTTCGAAAGAAGCCCTTCTTCTTGGGACGTGACGGAGGAGCGGGAGGGATATAATCATGCTGAACCTTGGACTCGCCAACATCATCAATAGAAGCTGTAGGTCGAGGTTTCCCCCCCGCAAGAGGGTTGACCTTGCCTGATGCAACACTTGATTCGCCGACATCATCCAGAGTGGCTGTGGGCTGTGGCTTCCCGCCAGCGAGAGGATGTACTTTACTGCCATGAACGCTAGACTGGCCGACATCGTCCTCGGTAGCTGGTGCCTCGGGTCTGCCTTTCAGGTTCGCGGGGTTGGGAGGCGTCAAGGGTACTTCTCCAGGGTTGGTGGCCGAAGTTTCGCCTACATCGTCGATGGTCGATGTTCGCTCCGTAGTCCTTGTCTCGGACGCAGGCATGATGGAAGGCTTCGAGTCGGAGGCATAGCATCTCTATATATATCCGCCATGGTTATTCCCAATTTTCCCATCCATATGTCTTGGCTCTGACGTACCTTGGTGAGCAAGCTGGCCTGCCGCGAGCTCGCAACGGGCCATTGGCGCCCAGCAGCAGCCACTGCGGGCTTGCTGCTGAGCACTCTCGCTGACCGTAGCGATGAGCGCAACATTAAGGGAAAGGGATGGCCAGCGCGGCGCAAATTTTAGTAAAGAGTGGCAGGTCTAGCTGGCAATCATGCGATCTAGCGAATAAGTCGAGCGTAGCTGGGCAAAAACGCTCAGGGAAAAAGTTCGGCAAATGTCGAAGCTACCCGACGGCTTGGCGATCCGTACCAACGGCAAGAATCGGGTGACGTGATGTAGCTTTCTCATGTATGGATAAGCCCGGCCCAGCCAATCTCTTCATATCATCACATCAGAATAATCGTGCGTTTTTTTTTTTCGGTCTAAAGCATCGGATCGAAGCGTTTAGCTAATGGCTTGGTAGTGATTTACGGATTAGGGCAGCGACAAATAAGCACATCGGCACAGCATATGTTGTATTGTTGCAATGGAGCTCTTCAAATGGCTGATCTAATAAACACGATCCACATACATCTAAACAGACTGCGTTATGACATACGGACGCCGGGTGAATGCTAAGCAAAAGGGAGGCGCCAACTCACATATTCATCGTCGTATACAGCTTGTGTAGGTATCTGTATTCGGTGACAATGGGCCTGCCACCCATATTATGTTAAGTTGGCTTCCACTATGATAACTCAGATAACCGGGAAACTGGCGGTTCGATATTAAAAAGTGAAAACAATGTTGAGTGATACCCTCCAAACCCAAGACTCCGAGGAACATACTATACGCTTGGGCTTTGAAAAGGAAAACAGCGAGCCCAGTCTCATGACTGCCGGTCTATGCCCAGCCACTACCAAATGTCACACACCCTAATAATGCAGCGCCGGGTGTCACATCTTTATCAACCTACCTATCCTGCAAAACAACGCCCCCTGGATCAACAACTCAACAGCCGCACTGACCGCCCATGTTGGTGTTGTTATTCTCGGGCGCAAGACTCACTCCAGGACGCTGACCAGGGCGGGCATGGCGAGGGCCGACTTGATCCAACGGCAGCTTCTTGGCGATGGCTGTGAATAATTCGCGAACGTTTTCAGCGGTCTTGGCCGAAGTCTCGAAGAAAAGAAGACCGGCCTCCTTGGCGTACGCCTCGGCGTCGGCAGTGGGAATAGCACGCTTATCGGGCTGTTCCGTAACAAGATCGAGCTTATTGCCGGCAAGAGCGATAATGATGTTCTCGTTGGCTTGGCGCTGGAGCTCCTTGACCCAGGCCTTGGCCTTGTCTAGCGACGACTGAAAACCCGAATTAGCATTGAGGTCGAGGTGGTGGAAATCGCTAGATCATACAGATTGAGTAATATCGTAGACGACGACGGCGCAGTTGGCATTGCGGTAGTACATAGGAGCGAGAGACTTGTAACGCTCTTGACCAGCTGTGTCCCAGATCTCAAACTTTACTATCGTTTCCTCATCGAGTGAGATGGTTTGCGTTAGGAAAGCTGCGCCAATAGTTGATTCGCGGAAAGAGTCGAATTGATCCTGTATTGCTTATTAGCCATCAAAGGCACGCTTGCATTACATTGTAGTGGTCCAGCACCAACCTTTACAAATCGTAAAACGATGGAGCTCTGAAGATGTGTTAGTGATCGCATTGACAACGACATAAATCGCAGCCATTTACCTTTCCTACAGCAGACTCGCCTGTCGCTTCTGTTAGTACCGTAGGCTTTCAACTCCATCCAAAAGATGCCATCAACATACCCAACAAGACGAGCTTGAACTGCGCAAAGCGGTTGCTTCCACCGCGGGGACCAGCGGGACCTCGTGAAGCCATTTCGAAAGCGTGATGTTGTTAAAAGGGCGAAGAGTTATAGGGCAGAAGATCAGACAGGGTCGTAGAATCTGGATGATGGTCTATTTGGACGGAGCGACGTTGGGATAGCGACGGCAGAAAAGGATCGTAAAGAATCGCAAAGGCGTGAACTGACTACCTCTGAACAATACTGCCTTCTTCAGACAATACGACGAGCGTGATAGGGTCGCGGGGTTCAAAGGTCGATGATTCCTAGGTGAAAGTGGAACGGGACCGCTGGGTGCTGGGTGCTGGGTGCTGTGGTGCTATGGTGGTGCTGGCGGGAAGACGGCTGGCTTGTAGGCACCGAAGCGAAAGGCACCCACGTCAGTGCACAAGTCAGTTGGTCAGGCGATGAGTCGAGAGTCAATGGACGCCTTATGTCAGCAGCACCGCCACCAATCACAAGATAAAGGAAACTTGTCCCGCGGGTGTTGACAGGGCCGCGTGTGTGGCTTGGTGGGGTTACTCCGTATGTACGGAGTACACACGGGGCGCTGGTAGGTTCGGGTCGCGCAATTCGAACAGTGACGTCTCGGGGGGCCGAACTGGTGGACTTAACTGGCCTGACACGCCTGGCACGCCTGCTAGGTACCTAGTAGGTACGGGGCCACAGGCTATGTGCTCCGTACGTATGTACTCCGTACAGGTAAGGTTGGCTGGTAGGCTGGTCGCTGGACTGAGCGCAGCCTGACTTGTCCTGAGCTGACCTGGCATGTATATTCTCGCCTCCTGGAATTTCGAATTTAAACCATTGTGGCCTCCTTGCCAAATTCCCAGACAACGACTAAAACAAAAAGGGTCATCCCACGCTCCAACTCAACTCAACACCTTACTGCTCCGCACCTCGTGATACTTTTTCCTTTGCGATAGCTGAAGGTAGTGACAAACGCCGATCAACCATACGGTCGATCAGGGCCCACGCTTCTACTACTTCCCCCTTGCCGTCAACCATGGCGCATCTACAAGTTTCTAAGCTGCCCTATCGGGACATAAACATTCGGGTCACCAACGACGCCTATACCTTCATTTCTCCTTCATCCCCAGATGCGCCTGCACTTATCCTCGACCGTCCTACAGGCGATGCACGCTTAAGCGAGGGTTCTCAGCAGACGGCCAAGCGTGCCTCCCGCGTCTCTAGTATAGCTGGAATTCTGGGCGTTATCCAGCTTAGACTAGGTCAGTCCTTTCATGCTTTCAAAGAGAGCCAAGGTTGACCTTTGCGTGTGTGTTTTTGTAGACAAATATGTCATTATCATCAATAAGGCCCAACCCGTGGGGCGCCTCAAGGGGCAGATGGTGTACAAGGTCGTTTCTACCGAGATTCTACCCATGCGCGAGCGACAAGTTCACGACCCCGACGAAGATGTGTTCATCGACCTGCTAAAGACGTTCCTGGCCAACGGGCCAATGTACTTTTCCTACTCGGTCGACCTCACGAACTCGTTCCAGCGCCAGTCGATGGCTGATACATCCAACCCTTTGTGGATGAGAGCTGATGACCGATTCTTCTTCAATAAATACCTCCAGTCTGATCTGATCGACTTCCGGACACGAGGCTCGCGGAGCCAACCAGGCCCGCAAGTTGGGGCTGACCCTTTCATACTGCCCGTCATCTTTGGCATGTTTGAGATTAAGCCGACCACATTCAAGTCCACTGCCCTTACCCTTACCCTCATCTCGAGACGATCAAGGTACCGAGGTGGCACTCGATTTTTCACTCGTGGTGTGGACGAGGAGGGCCATGTCGCCAACTACAACGAGACGGAGCAGGTTGTCATCCTAAATGACAGCAACAGCGGGTTGGGTGGGTATGCTGGGAGCTCTAACATGCAGAGCGGTAAGCTTGGCGGCAGCCCGGAGATGCAGGTCTTCTCCTACGTCCAGACAAGAGGCAGTGTTCCTACTTACTGGGCCGAGATCAACAGCCTCAAGTATACACCTAAACTAGCTGTCAAGCCAATCGAGTCTGGTATCTCTGCTGCAAGCCGACACTTTGACGAGCAAATCAGCATATACGGTGACAACTACCTCATTAACCTTGTCAACCAGAAAGGGCGGGAGCAAACCGTCAAAACTTCTTATGAGAAGATGGTGAAAGCGTTGCAGTCTTCGCCTCGGGAGAAGCAGGAAGCCAATACGGTCACTGATGAAAAGTTCAACATCATCGATACCGAAAAGCGTCGCCAACAATACGATCGTATTCACTACGTCTACTTTGATTTCCATAGCGAGACCAAGGGCATGAAGATGCACAAGGCCTATGCGCTGGTTGAGAGGCTCGCCAACGAGCTTGAGCACCAGGCCTATTTCCGCGGTGTCGACATGCCCGGTGCCAACGACGGCCGCATCGACGGCCGCAGCTACCAGAAGAGTGTTATGCGCACGAACTGTATGGATTGTCTTGACCGCACAAATGTTGTGCAAAGCATGTTTGCTCGTGCTACTCTCGACCGTATTTTCGTCGACCTCGGCCTTATGGCTAACGGAGCAACTTTCAAGACTGAGGATCCGGCTTTCGAGTTCCTTTTCCGCAATCTCTGGGCCGACAACGCGGATGTTGTGTCAAAGTCATACTCTGGTACTGGGGCTATGAAGACTGATGTCACCCGCTTTGGCATTCGCACCAAGATGGGTGCGCTGCAGGACGGCCGTATCGGCGTCACGCGTTACTTCCTCAACAACTTCCTTGACGGGCCTCGTCAAGATTCCTTTGACCTCTTCTTGGGAGCCTACCAGCCAAGCTCGACCAATATTGGCACTACCCTTATTTTCATGGACAAGAGGCCAGTAATGATTCAATCGGTGCCCTACATTCTCGCTTTCAGCGTCTTCATCATCTTGGTCGGCCTCTTCACACGCCGCGATCCCGAGGCCAGCGCCATACCCATCAGGATATTCCTCCTGTTCTGGAGCGTTATCGCAGCGTGGTGCCTCAACTTTGTCCGCAGCCACGGCATGCTTTACGTAAGTAGACCCTATCCCTAATATAGACCCCCTTGAACTATAAGATTAACAAATAACGAACAGGTCAATTGGCCCCGCCTCAACCCCCGCCCCTTTGCTGTCGACGGCTTCAACGAGCATTTCGCCAAGGCGCGGAAGGACGCCATGCTGGGCTCATTTGTCGCCAAGCACGAGCGTGGTCTCAGCACCGCGAGGTACCTCAACGCCGAGGAAGGCAAGAAGAGGATCGAGTAAATTAGTGGCATAAAAGCAAAGCCCCCTAACAAAAGAGCTGCTACTATCCAAACGCCACATCATTCGCTTTTCATCTTTGAGTTGGTAACACAGTTGCTCTTCCTTTCTCTTTACCACCTGTAGGGCGGTTTCTTCTTCTTTTTCTTCTTCTTCTTCTTTTCTCTTTTGTTATTATTTTCTTTTTGTAAAAAGCAGGAGGATAGGCATTATATAGACACAAAGAGTTGGAAGCTTGCCGGTAAAGTTGCGCGTGGGTTGTTAGAGTCTTGTTGTTTCTTTGTTATGCGAAAGAGCTTTGGAAGTATCCAAATGTAATGGCGGAAAGTACGGAGTACATAGAACTACTGCTAAGTACCACTTACAAGTACAAGTACTATACTTATTTTTTAGGGATCCTTAGGCAGCGCCTACAAACGCGAAGCTTTTATTTCTTTAAAAAAAATTATCTAAAAAAAGGACAATTTTTATTACTCATAACACAAAAAGACGATTGATATCTTTGGAGGTTTGCTTATCCTGACATGAGGGGAAACAAAACTCTACTAAATCGTAAGAGAGTGAGTAAGTGAGTGAGTAGTAATAGCTGGTAATCGCCACGATTTGGGGCGGCCCATAAACCAAGAAAATAATAAACCCCACGGCTATGCAACGATAAGAAAAAAATGAAATAATGATGGAAAGGAAAAAAAGGTGCTTGGATTTTTGCCATTTTCTCTCTGTTCCCCGGACGAAGCAGGTCGCAAATACCACCCGTTGCTTTAAGCATTTTATGTTCTTACGCCGCTAGAATCTGAAAATGAGGTTGGAAAACCAAGAAATATACGAAAGAATAGATGAAATAAAGGGGAAGAAAATAATAAGAAAGCTCAGATAAAAGGATGGATCCTATCTTTGTGATACTGTAGGGTGTAATTTGTTTTCAAAGGGGGAGAGAGGAGAAAGTGCTGAACAAGTTGAAGCTTGTTCGACGACAAAGTAAAGGAATAATAGTGCTGTATATGCTTGGGCTTGGGAGGAGCAGGCATCCGACATCCATCATGATCGCCCCCAGCCTAGGGGCCTAGTGGTCATTATGAAAAGCTAAAAAGAAAAGGGGGAAGAGAAGGAAGAAGAAGATAGGATGATGTTGGAGAGAAGAGAGAAGAGAGAGAAAAAGGAGGAGAAGAAGAAGAAGCAGGGGGAGACAGCTTCGCCACAGAGGTGAGGCAGTATGATATGGTATCAAAGGAACAGCAGCCACCGCACGCCCCTGAGGACGCCCCTCCCGGTGCCCCACACGACCCTCAGTATCATGACGACGAACCAGACGTACCACATGAAACCCACAAGCGCCCACTCGACGGCGAGCCACATGCCCCTCCGGAGCCACCTGAAGCGGCGCCGGCGCTGGCGGAGCAGCTTGTCGATGACGTCCACCACGTGCTTCACCTTGAGGGGCTGGTCGAGCGCGAGCTCCTTGCTCGTCTCGTCGGCGTCGTCGGCGGCCTGGCGCGTCATCTGGGACAGGTCGTCCACCAGGCGCGAGCGCACCGTCCAGATCTGCTTCTGCAGCGACGGCGACGTCCTGCTGGCGAAGGCGTCCGCCGACGCCTGCCAGCGTTGTGACGAGGACACGATGGCCATCTTGAGGGCGCGCGAGGCCAGCGGGTACATGTCGCACACCTGCACCTGCGAGTCCTGGAGCTCGTCGCAGTCGGGGCTGAGCCTCGAGATTTCCTGCCAGGACGTCGCGCCCGGCTGCAGGCGCGGGTCCGCCTTGACCACTGCCAGGCTCTCCTTGCATAGCGGCTTCTGCGTCTCGTGGGCCCGGCGGGCAATCTCCATGGCTTTGATGCCGGAACTGAGAATGAGGGCTCGCATGCGTGCGACTTCCCTTTTGGTGAGTCGAGTCTGCTGCGGTGCGGGATTGTGGTCCGTGATGGACCAGTGGCGGCTGGATGACCTAGGTTTATCGAGCATATCGCCGGGCCGCCTATCCGCGTCCGCTACACTCTGCTGGTCAGACTCGGCGTCAGACCCGTCCGGCTCTTGGACCGGAGCCGGAGCCGGCGCAGGAGAAGCAGAACCTGGGGCGGCGCTGACATCGAGCTTAGGCGGCTTGAGCTTTTCCCACCTAGAGGACTGTCTGCTCACTGGCCGCGAAAGAGGCGAGACCGTTAGTCGCTGTTCACTACCAGTATGCGTTTTGCTAAGGACTTCTCCCATCTGTTGAAAGTGAGGCAGGTTCTCGTAGAAGTGCTTTGCCTGTCCCATGCTCTGTTCCTGGCGCTTAGACTCTCGCCTGGAGAGTGCCGGCCTAGTCTTGGTAAGCTTCGCACTGGGTGCGTCGCTATCGGAGGAGGAGGAGGAGCTGTCATCGGACGAGGGCTCGGCCGGGTCCTTCTTCCAGATGATGTCTGACATCTTTGACAGACCGCCCCGGATGACTGTATCGAGGCGAGGTCCCTTGAATATGCTACGTATTCCCACAGGTTGATCATCGGAGCGCATTCGGATACTGCCAGAACTCTTATGCCCCTTCCATCCTTCGTCGTTTGTTCGCGGCACGATCTTATCGGTAGAGGATCTAGCATCAAGGATAGCACCGGCATCGTTCCTTTCTTCATCAGGGTTATCTGACTGCGGCTCAAGGGCATGGTCCTTAGCGCTTCGGTCTCGGAACTTCTGCTTAACTCTGGAAATCGGATTTCTAGTTGGAGATGCCGCTCTGCTGGATTGCCCTGAAGCGTTATTCGACAGTATCAAGAGCCCCAGGTCCTTCGGGCCACCGAGGCCCGGCGAGCTCTGCATGGACGCCTCTGATGCTCGTCTGCTGCGGCCGGGTCTGTTGGGGATCTCCAGACTGGCACGACCCGGCTGGAGTCTGACCGGAGATCCCAGCCTCGGTGTGCTATTCGTAGGCTTTGACTCCGGCTCGCTCAGATCTATGACCGAAGTCTTGCGACTATGCGTGACGCTACTGTTCTTGGAATCCACTGCCTTTCCTGGACTCGTCTGCAGCGGTGATTGCTCCTCGTGCTCAGCTTTCGTCTCGACGAGGTTTTCCAATTCTCTCTCCCGCGCCTCCTGAGCCACGATTTCCATCATTTGCTTCTGGAGCAAATCATTTGTGTCGCTGGTAATTGTGTTTTTCCTTCTTGACCGTGTCTTCTTTCTAGGCTCTGGTTTAGGCTCGCTGTCACTATCAGACGAGTCAGATGAGGAATCTCTACGTAATCGTAGCAGGTCGTGGCCATGTAGAGAGCCAGTATGCCGGTGATGAAAGCCTTTCATGTCATGCAATCTCTGTCTGGCCCGCTCTCTAGCACCGGCGGCTTCGCCATCTGCGAGCTGAGCCTTGCTGTCTGAAACATCTATCGGGCTCTCCGTGATGCTTGTGGTTGCCGTCAGCTGATGTTCTACACCAGGCGCCAACTCGTCGATTTGCCGCGATGTCGGCCTCGACCCCTCCTTGGCGGGGAAGATTTTCCTCCACTGTCGGTCTTCTATGAGCATCTTGTGATCCCCCTGTTCTACCCAGTAGGCGTCAGCTACCACATCGCAAGGATCAAAGAACCAGTCGACTCTCGGACGTCGGGTTCTGAGAGAAGCCTTCGCACCAGACTCCAACGAGTTATGCGCCACGTCGTGCTCGGCACCAGGGAAAGTCGGAATCTCGAACCCCTGTGTACCTGCATGAGCGCTTGTTGTTGGATTCCGCCTTTGGGCAATTGCGTCGACCCATGCTCTGACAGATTCCACGTCTCCAAAACCTTGACGTTCTCCATCAATGACTTTCCTCTCTCTGGCCCTGACTTTTCGGTTCCTGATGTACTGCAATGGGTTGTACGGCCGACCAGGTCCATGTTGATGATCATACGTGTTGAATTTGAATGCCTTCCTAGCACCGTTGGGTGATCCAGGAGGGCTCAAATCTAATTGATTCTCTTGTCCGGGTTTCAATGGAGGAAGATGCGGCAAAGCATCTCGATAAAGGGCCATCAGCTCCAAATGCTCCTTGGCTTTTTGTGCTCTAGCCAGCGTCGAAGCTGAGAAAGGATACCGATACTGGCCCTCGAGGTTGGCATCAAAGTCTGCTGGTAGAGGGTTGTATGGCTTGGACACTGACGGTATTCTCGGTTGTTGGTTTGGCGTTGGAGATATGTTGCGGGACGTCCTCCGTTGTTGCTGAAGGTGCTGTTTTAGGTTGCTTCCAGAGGGAGAGTCTGGTATGGGTGCAAGTCGGGGAGGTTGGGCCACGGGGCGATGGGCTGCAGCTCTGCGAGACTCGCTGAGATTGAGTGCCATGTTGACAATTTGGGTTGAGTCGACGTCGAGAGTCGGCCTCCTGGGTGGTGATAGCGACGCCTGGTCAGAGCCCGGTCTTTCCTGGCTCTTTTCTGATGTCGCCCTAGGTGATACATCCGAAGAAGCCTTGCTGTGTCTCGACGATACAAGCCTGCGCCCACCAGGGTCTTGCCCAGAGTCTCGCCCACCCTCGGGTTCAAGGGCATCGTTGGCCGTCTTGGGTACTGCCTTGCCCTTATGCTGCAGCAGGTTCCTGGACACCCTTCTAGACCAACGCCCTTGATCTCCCGTCGCAGCATCGTTCAATAGGAAGCCACTGCTTAACCGGTTCTTATTCTTCTTCCTGGCCCGTCCATTATCAAGTCCAGCCGCTGCGGCGGGAGCTCTTTGGCCATCTCCTAGGCTCGAGTCCATGGCGGCGGCTGTCGTCGCCGTTGAGGATGTCACATTGTGCAGACTCCCAGTCGTGCTCGACTCGCCCGTCTCGTAATTCGATCTCGGTCGCTCATCCGGTGTCATTGGCCGTATTGTTCGAGAGGCGTTGGTCATCGCGCTATTGTGTGCTTGGCGCTGTCGCGTCGCAATCGTACTAGTTGTCGCATTACCGCTCAAGGACGAAAAATCGCATCACGGCCATTGCATATTGGTTTGTTCCCCCAAGTAGTAGAATATTTGTCAGAGTTTATTAAGAGTCTAGAAAACATGGGCCGTAGGTCAAACGTTCGTCAGGCTGCGAAGAAGGGGCAATCCTAATACACACACGTGCGCATCACTGCTCCGTGTTGCGGTCCGTGGTTGTGGGTGCAATTTAGTGCGGGCTGCCACTGACTGGAACGGAAACCGGTGACAGCCCCCCATAAAAGCGTCATTCCACTAACGGCAGCGCGCAGCATCACATGCCGAACTGTCACAGCAGAATGATACACTGATAAGAACCGATCCAATACCTGACCAAGCCAATGAGTAGGTACTGCCAGTAGTACTACTAAAGTAATAACCCAAGTCATTACAAAATAAGCCAAATACTACTAGTAGTATGCTGACTTGACGCAAAGGATAGTTTTCACTCATCTCTCTAGGTTTGAATTCCATCATGGTATCTATCTAGCACCCAGCAGTAGTAAATGTAGTAATACATCCTCTTTACATATAGTACATCGGTCCTTCGTTACCAACTAGTCACGACGACGAATCCAGACCAGCAGTTACGACATCGTCACATCTCTGGCATAAGCCATCCTCCTCGTGTGCAAGATATCTCCAGCACCTAGAGCACTTGGCCTCGTTCGGTGGCAAGATGTGGACTTTGCCCTGGGTCCCTTGCCATGTGAACTCTCTCACATGCGACCACTCTGGATTCTGTGGTAAAGGAGCATTGACCTCGGCAGAGGAAACGACGAAGAAGACATCTAGGTCCTCTTGAAATCGCTTTAGACATTCCAATGCTCTGTCCGTTTCAACCTCAATAATGACGGAACATTGCAGTGAGCTGCCAACTTGCTTGGCATCACGAGCAGTCTCGAGGCCAACCTTGACAGCATCTCGAAGCGTACTAATAAGGCTCCATTCCTCCCTCAAAGCTTCTTCATCATAGCCACTCCGACTCTGGTCAATAACGGCGTCGTCGTAGATGTGGCGCGCCGGGTTTTCGCACGCGATATCTTCAATCATCCATTGAGGACGGTGAGCCCAGGCCTCTTCTACCAAGAGAGGCGTAACGGGCGCGAGCATTCTCAAGAAGCCCACAAAGATGGGCTCGAGCACGCCGCCACCGTCACCGCAATACAGTCGATCCTTCAGAGCGTCAAGGTAGAATGACGACAGCTCGTTGGCAATCCAGCGGTTGATAATTTGGGTGCCTTGGTGGAATTCGTTTTTGCGGAACGCTTCCCGCACTTGCTTCATAGTATCATTCAAATGCATCAATGCGATCAGGTCCAGTTTAGTCAAAGGAGCCGTTCGACCAGATTCGTGCATAGAGCCTACAATCATCTTGAGGATTGTACGATACTTGATCAACGCCGTATGTACGGGAGCAAGCACAGAAGGGCCAATAGCAATATCCGATGTGTAATCAACGCTGGCAGCCCATAGTCGAAGAGCATCGGGCCCAAGAGCATCAGGGCGAGGCTCACCTTTCTTCGGCTTGACGGGAGGCAAAAGAGTACCATCCATGACCTGCTCCGGAGAAATGGTGTTCCCCAAAGATTTAGACATCTTCTTCCCCTGATCATCCAACGTGAACCCGTGAGTGATGAGCGTCTTGAACGGCGCAGTGATTGTCGCTGCTCCATCGGCCATTTTCGTAGCGATATAAGTCAGTAGACTGGACTGGAACCAGCCTCTGTGCTGGTCTGAGCCTTCAAGATACACATCAACAGGCTGATTAACCTCCGTCCAACTACTGCCGCTATCGAACCAAACGTCCATGGTATCAGTACCACGGCGAAAGTTTCCCCTCAGGGATGACGGAATCCATGCTGGATCGTCAGGCGCGTCGGAAAACCACGCTTGTGATGACCGCTGCTGAAGAACAGAAATAATATGCTCGATGCTCTCATCAGTCATGACTGCTTCGCCACTCTCATTGTACAAGGCTGGTATAGGTACGCCCCATGAACGTTGGCGAGATATGCACCACTCGCTCCTCCCTCGTACAAAATTTTCGAGCCGAGTCCGGCCAGTGTCAGGGACAAACTTGACGGCTTTCAAGGCTTTTAGCGCATCCCCCTTGATACTTCCTACATCAGCAAACCACTGCGCGGTAGCACGAATGACGACCGGCTTCTTCGTACGCCAGTCATAGGGGTACTTATGTCTGATGGTGTGCGTCTTGAGCACATCATCGGCAATAATGTCCATGACCGCCTGACCACCACCCTCATGGATTGCGGGCCCTTGAGAGAGTCTCTCCGGGTCAGCTGGGTATGCCTCTATAGTGAAATGGCCATCATCTGTGATGGGAGCAAAAGCATCTATACCAAGCTTGGAGCAGGCCTCATAATCCTCTTGTCCATGCCCGGGTGCCATATGTACCAGCCCAGTTCCGGAATCAGCTGTGACGAAGTCTGCTGTTACAATGGGCTGTTTTACGTTCTGTAAGCGATTGATATATTCAAGACCTTCCAAAGAGGAGCCTAGAATATCCCCCACGGCAACATGGGCGGACGGCAGCACTTCTAGCATAGCGTCAAGCCGACTGGAAGCCACAATCAGGTTGTACCCATCCACTTTCAAAACAGAATACAGCATGTCTTTGTGTACAGCGATGGCCTTATTCGCAGGCAGCGTCCAAGGCGTAGTTGTCCAGATAGCGACGTATAGCGGTCCCTGAAGATGATGCAAAGCCGGGTTGGACGAGTAATCCGACGCGATGCGATATCTTACAAACGCCGCGGTCGACTCGTGTCCCTCCTTGTACTCCAACTCAGCCTCGGCTAGTGCCGTCCTTGTCGATGTAGACCAGTATACAGGCTTCCGTTTTCGATATATAAGGCCGCGGCGCACCAACTTTTGAAATACGCGCAGTTGCCTAATCTCATAGTCCTTGTCCATGGTGGTCCATGGATTATCCCATTCAGACATGACGCCGTACGACCGGAAAGCCTTCATCTGGTCCTTGACAGTCTTTGTCGCCAACTTCCTGGCAGATTCCCGAATCTTGACCGGGGGAAGGCCTTTTGTTCCATCAGACCCAAGCGCTTTCATCTCAATCGGAAGGCCATGACAGTCCCAGCCAGGCCGGTATATGACACGCTTGCCATCCTGAACCTTGGTCCGGATTATCATGTCCTTTAGGATCTTGTTAATTGCATGACCGGTATGGAGAGGGCCGTTGGCGTACGGCGGTCCATCGTGGAGTATAAAGGGTTCTTCTTCCGGCCGTTGGGCAGTCTGCCAGGCGTAATAGTCATCAGAACATTGCTTCAAATATTTTTGTCGCAAAGCAGGGTTTGGCCGGGCTCTATGGTAGGTAGGTCCTTGTCAGTGCGACGACCAAACTTGTGAAGAAAAAGAAAAAAGAAGAATAGAGTAAAGCTCACGGGAAGCTGGAGGAAGGCAACTTGAGCGTTGACTTCCAATTCTTGGCCATTATAGCTATTACCTAGCCTCAGGCTGGCAAACCGTCAAGTCATAATTTCTGAGCGTACTACCGGTGGTGAATTATCCACGAAAGTATTTTTTATGGGTGCAACAACAACCCAGCCATGTCGTGAAGTTTGTGGTGGAGCTGCGATTCTAGTAGTATCCCTACTGACGGTACCAATTACTCCGTTCGGACTCGGCAATATTCCTAACTGAGCAGCCATTTGCTTAGTCACAATAGACAACATGATCACCAACGATACTTCTACTATTACTGCTGGAGGTATGTGCTCAGTACTAGGTACACTGTTGAGCTTCTGAGAAACATGAACGCCATCATCAACGACACCACCGGTAAGAAAATATAATGTTAATTAAAATACTAAAAAACCAGTACCCATGCCAATATAGAATGCTCAATATAGCAATAACGGCAACAACAGCACCAGCCATGGTACCCAGGTAGTATGCAATATACCCTACTCGTATGCTAATAGTAGTCAACAGTACTAAATACGCAATAATACAATTACCAAAGAAAGCAAAAGTCCAGCCAGCCGTTAGAAATCATGACGTAGTAGTATGTTCGTCCCTTGCTATGAACATCCACCTTGGGTATGAAGCAAAAGGTATCGAATTGTGGTTGCATCACCCCATAACTCTTCCACATTACCTTGCCTCCCTATCTCCTCGCAGCAGGTCAATGGCTTCATCCCAGCCACGCTGCTCTGCCATTTCCAATACTGTATGGCCCATATCATCCCTGACACTCATATCCACGCCGCCACCCTTATCTCTCAACAATTGCAACACTTGAATATCACCGTTCTCGACGGCTTGGAACATAGCGTTCCAGCCACGGTAGATCTTATTCGGGTCAGCGCCATGGTCAAGGAGCTCTGCTATGATAGCCGAGTTCTCGCCGTGGAATCGCCGTACAGCTTTGACGATGGGCAAATGTTCACCAGGCGCATTAACATCTGCATTACCGCCATTGGGATCAAGCAAGTAGGTGACAATATCCCGCTTGTTCTCCCTGATGGCCGTGGTAAGAGGTGAGAAGACTCCACCGTTCTTGTCCTCGACTGAGATGCCAGCGCCCAACAGCAACTTGACCGACTCGAGCTGCCCAGCAGCGACTGCTCTCTCGATTACGCCTTTGAAAGCGCGAGGTTCGGACAGGACGGAGAGGACTCGCTTGAGAATTTGCGGGGTATGGACCGCCATGCAAACCGGCCAGTCCTCGCCACGCTTGTTGGGATCCGCCCCGCGTATGATGAGCAAGTCAACCATTTCCACGTTTTTCTCTCTGATCGCTGTCGAGAGCGGCGAGTGACCCTTGGGGCTTCTCTCGTTTATGTCGATGCCCTGGTCCAAGAGCCATAAAACTGCCTCCATACTGTTTGAACTAACAGCGGTCTCCATTATACCTTTGGGGCTACGAAGGTTGGCCCCTGCGGCAAGAAGCTCTGGCAAATACTGCAGTCGACCGTGCGTAATGCACTTGAAAGCAGGATACTCGCTAGCCGGTATATTTGGATCGGCCCCGTTGCTTAGGAGCAATCGGAAAATATCAGCATGATCATCGCGGATCGAGGTACACAGAGGAGTGTAAACACCGTCCTTCTTCGCATTGGGGTCGACACCAGCCTTGAGCAAGATGCGTACTGATTCCACGTTGTTAATGCTCGACGCCAGCTCCATGATCCCCGGTGTCTTCTTGTAGTCGGCCCCATGGGCCAGGAGAACTTGTAGGCAAGGTGCCTGGGATACCGCAGGCCAGAGCATGTGCTTCGGGCCAGGGAGGTTAGGGTTAGCTTTGTGCCTGAGCAGGCTTGTCACTATATCAGCCCGCGCGCAGGAGATGGCCTCGAAAAGAGCCGTCTTTCCCTCCTTGCTCTTTGCGTTGGGATTGGCTCCATACTCAAGTATAAGATCAACTGTCTTGACGGGCGTTTTCTTGGTAATGGTGCTGATGAGCACGGTATTGCCGCTAGCGCTTATTTGAGTAATGTCGGCACCATACATGAGCAGAAGATGTGTAAAGTTGGCTTTGCTGTTTCTTCCAGCGATTGTAAGAGGGCTTTCTTCCTCCAGACCAGACCGCAGGCTTGCATCAGCACCATACTTGAGTAATATGACAGCTCCGTTGAGGAAATTCTTCTCAACGGCTATACCAAGAGGAGTTGTTCCCTCACGATCACGCTCGTTAGGATCGGCACCGAAAAGAAGCAGAAGACGAATACTTTCAACATCCTGTGCGTGAACTGCTTCATTGAGAGCCAAGATTTCGGGTCCAGCATTTGGTGGGCACCCACGGTCCAACAGCTGCTCCACGAGCTTGTGATTTCGGCCTCTGATGGCAGCAGTCAGAGCGCTCTTGTAGTTTTGGGCCTCAGGGCCAACATTGCCTCGAGGCGCCCAACGAGGCATCGATGCAGCATCGACATTGAGACGAACGGCTCCCTTGGAAGTGCCGAGATCGAGGCGTGCGATCTCTTCGATCAGGCCATCGTGAGCTGATTCACTGCCGGTGTGGTGCGAAAAGGTCTCTTCGAAGCTATTCAGCATGTCAAAGGTCCCTGGATTTGCCACCCGCTCGTTCGACCCGACTGAGCTTGTGCTGGTAGCAGTAACAGGCCATGGTCGGCCTTGGCTAGTTGGAGAATGGACGTGCGTAACGCTGTCTTGATTCATGGAAGTCGATCGCTCGGCCCATTGAGGTAGGGGTGGCAGGGGCGGCATCTCGAGTTGCCGCGATGGAGGCAAGTTATACTGAGAACTGTTGGAGCCGTTGGAACCGTTGGAGCCGCTGACAGATGCAGCTGTCTTTACTTTTCCAGCTCTGCTATCCAAACGGTTGAGCGCGGCAGCAAGCCCAGTATACCCAATGCCCATGCCGCTCTCAATCTTCTCATTCCCCAACGTCCACTGGAACATGAGCGCACTCATTCTCAAGCTCTCTCGTGTTTGCTCAAGGGCGTGTGTCATTTTTCCGAAGTCCACTTCCCCGAAAAGCTTGCTGAAGCCTCGCTTCATTTTACCCATGGTGCCATGTTTCCTTTCTGCCTCCAGCGTCTTGCCCAGCATATGATCAAGCAAGTTGAAGTCGGATTGGCAAACCCGGAACTTCTTCTCCAGCTCGCTAAGCAGATCTATAGGGAAGATTTGTCCCGTACGTCCGCAATCGACCAACCCGGCCTCGAGGGTGAGGAGGGTTTCGCAGGTCGACAGGAAGCCATGCGCAAGGTCGTCGAGTCCATGCGGTAGGCTTGTTTGCTTGACTGATGATAGGTACTCGAGCATGCGCACAGACACACGATCGCCCAGCTTTGTGGTCTTGCTGCAGATGTCGAGGCACTGGGCCTGCGACTTGGAAGTATACTGCGATCCCATCTGGGCGGGCTTTCGAAGGGTTTGCGTTCTAGGTGGAGATCTCGGTTCGGATTTTTCGACAAAGAACGTATTGGCTTGGCCCGGGCTACTCAGCGGTTTAACCGTTACAGATGTTGCGGCCGAGGGTATCGATGGCAAGTAAGGTCTCCCTCTGGGGATGTCGGAGAGTTGATCAATAGACGCACCGATCGTAAGGGCTTCGAGGAACGAATAGTCCCTGTCGGACATGACAGGAGAAGGAAGAGCCGGAGTCGTCATTCTGCGGATTTTTGCAGAATACCCACGGAGGATACAACCCCCTTGGGGACAAGTACTTCTTTATTCACATATTCACCACTGCTACCACTGCTACCGCTGCTGCTGCTAACATGGTGCCTAATGATATGTACATCAGAGAGGGCTGCTCCCTCCCCCTCCCATTATTACCACGGGGGCGAAAACCACTCAGGTCGGACATGACAAGGAGCATACCTTAGTTTATGGCTGGATGTGTTTCCCCGGTGTGTTGCTAGCTATCTACAGACGAGTGTGGCAGACTCACCTTGCCGAAATGAGCGACGCCTGCAGGACTGACTACCGTATGCAGTACGGTTGACGACGAATCTTTTCTCCTTGACAGGCAGGCATCGTGAACTCGAGACAAACCCAGCGGCGGCGGAGATCGCGATTGGTGCTTAGCGCTGGGTTGTGGGTTGGATCTGGTGACGATGCCGCTCAGTCTGAGGGCAGACGAGTCATGAACCTACAGCAGGAGCAGGGTCCAGGCCTCAACAACTTGCGCCAGTACGGAGCACCCATGCGCCCAGGAACCAACACTTGCGTGCCGAGACACTGTTGGACAGAGCTGACGATATTACCTACTCTGCGAGTAAGAGAGAGAGGGGGGGAGAAGGGAATAGCCGCACTTTACGCACGAGTTTCCAGATTCACATTCTGATACATCGACTCGACGTGCGACCATTCGACCTACTCCGTACACGATGCGACGAGATCTATAATTCACCCGAACTAAGACGATTGGTCAGATCCGGGAGAGGCCGAAGCGCTTTCTAAGCTGAAGCTTGCACCAATGTAGGTAGCCTTCCATCGCCTTGCCGTACGCCAAAAGGTTCCGTGCCTCTCTAGTCTCTCAAACGCACGTTACCAATTACTCCGTACAATGCACTGCTTGCTTCACAAGACAAAATCGCTTCCAGGCCTGTGCTACTCCGTGCATTGCTACTCCGTAAAGAGTACTCCGTACGCTGCACAGCAAGGGTGTCTTTGATATTGATCTCGCTTTCGCAAAATAGCTGTCGCTCTCTATTTTGGCTGGTGATGAGGTTTAGTGTCTTTGAGTCAAAGGCCCGGTCCAATCCAGGGGGCCCCCAGTAATCAAATCAAATAAATTAACAGCAGCTGAGTTGGGCACGGGAATACAGAACGGTGGGCTGAAAATCCCACGAAGCCACGTAGTACTATATATTCGCGAGGCTTTGAGAGCTTGGGCCAGTAGTACTCCCTAGTACTAGTCGTACTTCGTAGGTGAGTGACACGACGGTTGATTTCAAATCAATCGGACTGCAACAGAATATATCTACGCGAGTCGTTTCATCAGATACAAGCCTTTTCACGATGGCGCAAAGCGGAAAGCGCACAGCGCACAACGGAAAGCAGTTCGTAGACACGCCAAGAGAGGAGGGCCCGCTTCAACCCCTATGGAGTACAGTAGTATCGGCCGCCTGACCCATCCAGTGGATCTCCTAAGCTGAGGTTGACCCCGAACTATTGAGATCGGGAGGGGAGGGGAAGGAGTTCGCATCGAGTCCATTGGGCTGCCGCTGGGCACGGCAAAGGATGAGGAATCCAGAATGTCGTGCATTTGGCGTCTTCCCTCAATGCTGGTACGTGCGGCTCGGCTGCAGGAAAGCTGAAACACCCTCACGAAGAAAACTTGTCCCCAACGAACACTTGATTGTCGAGAAAAGAAATCTGGCTAGATACTCCGTAAACGTTTTCGCTTTCCCACCGCATGATACGGGGTGGGCACGTAATAGGTATGCAGTGCTCCGTACGGAGTGCATAGGAGTAGTAGACAATCAAACGATGTGATACCTTAGCCGTATCTTTGTGCGCGTGAAATTTTCTTGTGTTGTGGTGTAGGGTTTCACGTAGATTACTAAGGCAATCTGTTGCAAACGTAGATGGCGCTGGTCCTCTGCATGTGTGTGTACAGAGTAGCCCCTTGCATGAACTTTATAACATCTACGGAGCATCCATCCATTGATTACGTACAGAATACGGAGTACCTCCCACCAATAATACTCGAGCTTTCACTGGGTGTACATAAAGCCACGACTTGTACTCCGTATTCCATACCACATAATGCAGTCGCAAGAGGTAGTAGGCAGTACTATATCGATGGTGCGGAGTGACAGACTCAGAAGAGCAAATAGCGGAACGAATTTATTGAATCTGAAGAGGATGGGTGGCGTGGTGGTCTGAGGGCCCAGGCCTGATGAGTACAGTAGTAGTACGGGGAACGGAGAACCGACTCGGGAGACTACGGAACAGGTCCGTCTTTTTCAGCTGATTCGGTGGCCTACCCTATGGATTTACCAATAGCTTGGTTGACAGAAACTGTACGGAGTACGGAGTATAGGTAGCCGAGATCCCAATAATAACGGACAAAGCTAGATTCAGGTTGCACTAAACTTAAAACATTGAGTTATTTATGAAGCTGCTAGCAAGAGGCTAGAAAAATGGAATGATGTGGCTTGATGTCGGGTGTTGAGGTCGTGTTTTTGTAGCACAGACGAAGACACACCTCAGGTAAGAAAAGGTGGAGACACAAACCGTCCCTTCGGAGGCTCGCCGGTCATCGCTGCCGCAACATGACTTCACGACATCATCATCCGCCTTTTGCCTGGGTGCCATCTACGCACTCAACAATCGCCAATTTAATCTTCCAGAGAAGCCAGAATTCATTCTCGCGCGTATCCCTCATTATAGATTAATAATGGCGCCGGTCCGTAGGTATTTGCGCATAACAAAGTACTCGGTGCTGGAGTGTCGCATATACCTCGATAATCCTGCCCTCGTGCACTCGTGGTTGCTCAACCCGCGCGATCCAGTTCTTCCGCGAGTAATAGAGGGTGTGAGGCCATGGGTGCTACCCAAGTTGCGCGAAGAAAAAGAACGGAGCAGGAAGAAGTCATCTGCCAAGAAAAAGGCCATCAAGGACGTGATCACAAAAGGCAAGTTTGGATATTTTTGTTCAGCCTGCGACCCGACATTGCTGACCTGACGCCAACTCTCTAGACGATTTCGAAGTTTCCATCTTTTTAATGGAGACAAACACTCGCCACTCAATATTGACAAAGCACAAGCATTTTCACGACAAGACGCAGACCAAGCTGCGTTCCAACACTAATAAACTGATGGGAGCAACTGATGACGAGCCCCTAGACGTGGACCCTCCCAACGAGATTGTGCTCCGTGAAGAAGATGAGGATGAAGATAGCCTTGGGCTTGCAGATATCCCCGTGGCTCCCGATCTAAACAGGCCATCAAAGAGACAACGAGATGCAGCTGACGGATCAGATGCCGAATTCGAGGAGACAGGGTCGGTCTTCAATGTTGAATCCGACGATGAACAGCCTCCCAACAAACGTCTTCGGGAACAGGTCGAGAATGTGTTAGATGACAAGAAGAAAATGGCCATGGACGTTTCGTATGAAGGATTCTCCATCTATGGGCGAGTGCTCTGCCTTGTCGTGAGAAAGAGGGAGAATGTCTCGCAAGGCATGGGCGCACCGAAACCCATTGTCAGAGGCAATACTCACAAGCCTGAAGGACAAGCAAAGATGGAAAACTGGATATCTTCAACCCAAGTCCCGGTCGGTGAGGAGATGGCGTGAAAGTCGTCATGTGCTTCCCGCGCATACGGGTGCGTATGGGTATCCAAACTGGGATGGCGAAGAGATGCATATTATGCTTGATCATCTTTGTTACCTACCCTTTTGTTGCTAAGCCACATGCTATTTTCATACGAAAGCGCAGTTCTGCAGGCTTACAAGACCTAGCTGGCTGGCCTGATTTGAGATCCATGAGGCTAGCGAACGATGACCAGGACTGCCATGGGACTTAATCAAGCAAGCTCATGCAAGCTACATTCAACCCCGTAGTCAAGCGACTACTACCCCAACTTCTGACAGGGGGTCTTGCCTGCATACCCATTTCCTCGGAACCACGAAGTGTAAACCCAACAAGGGTCGCGCTATATTACCAACTCGTGGGGATGTATGAATGATCCAGAGAACTTTGGAGGCTACGAAGCATGCGGGACGGGAATGATGGCATCGGCGCTTACCAAGCCATACGGCATCCGTCGGTCTTATCTCCTGGTCGCGAAGAACCGAGCAATCCTCGCAGTGATGCTTGGGGCCCTTATCATGGATCTGAGTGATAGATGGCTTTGTACTCCGTACACAATGATTTGCTCTGCAATGGCATGAGACTTCATCTGGAACCTAAGACTTGACACACACTGTTGCTAACATAAAAACACGAGGTACTCCGTAACTTGATTAATATTTCTGCTGAGCCGCCGGTAATAGGTCATGATTTAGGACAGTGCCATGGAGTACCGATTACGGTAGTTGGATTCCTTGCCGCTGGTGGCCGGCGTCCCAGCGTTGGGGTTCACCATGGTGAGCGGTATCGCGGCTAGCCCGGATCTGATTCGTTACCAAGGAAAAAAAAACAAATCTCCCAGGAGACGATGGTACATGAGATGGATGTATCTTTTCTGCTTCCATAACTCCGTGCGGTCGGTGACTCTTAGATGCGGGGAGTGCTTGGCCGAGTGCGTCAGCACACCGCTTTTGACCTGTTTGGTACGGAGTACTGTACATAGTAGGTGTAAGGGAGTACAGGCGTGATATTGCAAAGACGCCAAGGTTCCAAGACCTGATTGTTCAGTCAGACTTTGGTTTTATGATAGATCACCAGGGACGGGGGGGGGGGGGGGGGACGCTGCAACTGGCTGTACTACATACGGTACGTACCTACTACATGTGTACTCGAGAGCGGGCGCCGGCCCCTGGCTCGGGTAGACCACGTGGTGGAGAGGCTTGGTCCGTCCCTAGCTGGCAATTCACGGGAACAATGCCTTTGTCATCGAGGGAGCTACCCCTCTCCTCCGAGAGCTCCAGCCCTCCCCCCGTGCCCCCCTCCCAGCGAATAGGCGCTATGATTGCTCAAACCTTGCCCCATCAAACGGCTACGAGATCGCTACGGTGTACGGAGTACTCCATACGTGACTCTTTGCGGCCTTCATCACCAATTGGCCAAGCTCTACGTCACTCATCACTCTTGTTGTTTCAGGATTAACTTCGCCATGGGCCACGAATAGGCGGCGTGTGCTGAGCATGCGCAGAAGATGCCGATCGACAGGTATCAGGAACAGTCCAAGCCACCTTACTCTGCCAGGTTCTAGCGGCCTAATTGCTGACCTCCACCCCAGCCTGCCCAGCCTAAGCCTGTATACGGAGTACAGCCAGCTACGGCGCTGTTCTGAGGCATCGCGATCAGACCACCCATGTCTTGTGTTACGGTAAATCGCATCTTGCAGTGTGCAGTACCTACCTTACCTAGCCACCTAGCCACAGCTGCAGCGTTGCATTGGGGAGTCAGCCCGACGAATGCAGAGGCACAGAAGCTGGACCCTGTCGCGTGGTGCTGGCTCCAAGAGCTTTGCCAAAAGTGACGAATGTTTAGGTCCAACGCAGTGGGAGCAGTACTCCGTAGTGATGTGCTGCATTTGCATGCACATGAAGCCACGTTGACCGGGGTCGATTGGGCTTGGACATGGGTTGTTGATCAGATGATGGTCACAACGTCCGGGGTTTGATAGCACAATGCACAGGCCGAACACTTATTTACGAGGCTCCTGCGGCACAGCGGTATGATAACATGGAGAAATCTGATGCAAGGATGCGCACAGTCAACCGCAGCCGGTCCATTTTCGACAACAGCCCAGGGAATGGTTGGATAATCCGAGGACAACAACAGCGCGCTTGCAAGCTTCCAACCCAGCCTCCGTTTAGCTCCGTCGTCTGCAAATGGATAGCTCAGCGAAGTTTAGGAACCGAATTCTTGCATTGCCCGGTCGGCGGTCATTGTAAAGCTGTCGAGCGAGCCGAGCCGCGACTATTTGCGGAAGACGGAGTATTTTTGTTTTCAGTGTTAACTCATGAGTTGTTGACTCTGCGCGTAATTCTCATCTCCGAGGATACTCATTATGGCTAAGCACTACGGAGTAATGCAGTGGGGGGTGCGTGCGCTGGATTGAACCGAATTGAGCTGGCAATGCTGGTATTTGGCCTCAAATACCCATACTCGGCGGTAGTAGGACTTTTGCTCCGCACGCAGCCCTACGATGACCACACACCCCTCTCTCAGTGTTGGAAAACACAGGACTTATGGCAGTACCGCAGCCCCAGTGTAGGGGTGGCTCCTGGGGTTTCTGACACGCACTCTGTCATCATTCCCAAAGCTGAGCTTGATGGGGAGGGCTGAAGGTACGTCCACGGGTTACACAATCCTCTGCAATAAGACAAGGAACATGTGTGGCCACGAAGGCCTGGCAGGGTTGCGAATGCATGCATCCATATTTCTTACCAATGTAAGAGTAAGGTCGAGAGTTGTTGCCGTTACGTATCGCCAGGTTTGCGGTCGACGATGGGAAGAGGGTTGGAACTCGCGAGTCGCAGGGGGGCGCGCTAAGTTGGCTGAAGCAAACCAGCACCCCCATCGGTCGCGTGTGGAAAGCTTGTTGTTCTAACGAGGACCTGAAACGAGCGAGCTGAGAATATCTTGCTGAGACATTAGGAATCACTTCATGAGGGAGATGGCCAGCAATGGCTTGATTAGTTTTGGAGTTCTGAGGTTCTGGAGTTCCGGAGTTTTGGATTACTGATAGTTCAGGAAGCAGCCTCAAAACACTATTGGAGTCTGGAAGACGGTCGATGAGACTTGCTTTTGAGCTATTGATGATAACTCGCGAAAGGATTTTGTCTGGACTGAAGCATACGATAGTGGTCCGTAATCCGTACCCGGGGGGGGGGGTAAGGACTCGAGGCGTAGGTACTCCGTACATGCCTGCTTTTACAAGCCCAGCACTTTGGTGTCGCCTTTCATTGCGCTGGTCGGTCGAACATGTTGTGGTCTCGCATTTCCCTGCGGCTTAACAAAAAAGCGCAAGCCGGATTCGCGATGCGCGATCAAGAAACGGCACGCAGCAAAAACACGGCGTCGAATGTTCCCGGAGAGACAAGGCCCGTATTATCCAAGGCGCTGATGATGCGCCAGTGTGGCACAACACCACCAGAGCAAAAAAAAAATCCTTGGGAGATTCGCGCCAGCCCTAGGGTGCGCCGCACATACATAGTAGTCGGCTGGCTGGGGGACCAGTTTTCTAAATTAAGGGAACAAGGGTTCTGGGCTCAACCAGCTCCTCGGGGCGCGTTGACGACAGTGAGAACTGACCTGCCACCACCCTGCTTTCCCCCTGCCTGCCGTGCAGAAATCAAGGGATTTGCGGGGTGGCTGAGGTAGCATTGATGTGTCCCCAGGTAAGAGATGCATGCTGCATGCAGGAAAAAAAGGACAATGGTACTTGATCCAAAGTACCTGGATGCTGTGTACTTGGTAATCGGTACTCTTTGCTCACATCAGCACTGATGACCGAACTAACAAGGAGGCTTTTTTACCATGGAGGACCAGGCTGTTCGATATCAAGCCATGATTTTACTACTGGGAGTGCGGAGTAAATGCTTCATACGATTTGTATGGAGTACTCCATGAACGTATGTGCAGAGTAGGGCAGGGCAACGGTGCATTGACATTTCGCAAAAAAAAAAAAGTATGCCTGACCTGTCAACTCGCATTCTGGGGATACGGAGGATTTTTGACCGGAGAGTGAGTAAAGCACATGTCCGAGATCTAAAGGGCCCTAATCGGTGCAAGTGTCGTATTCTCTCGCTTTCTGCTGCTGGCTTATCTGTCCAATTTCTTTTTACGGTATATCCGTAATATGCGGAAGTGGAAAAAAAATCTTTCTAGGATGATCAAGAGTCTTTCTTTACTACTACTATAGTACTACGCCGAAGTGTGATTCCGAAGATTCGGTCGCCCTGATCGGCACATCGGAGAATGCACGGATAGACCCCTATGATTTCATCGAATTTGTTTGCTTTGTGGAGCAAATTTGGGGGGGGAGGGGGGGTGGGAATGCGATTTAAAATTTTCTCTCTCGCCTTTTTTCCCTTTCGGCTTGTTAGTCTTCGTCTCTCGCGTGTGTGTGTGTGTGTGTTTTTTGTTTTTTTAAGATTACCCGCTGCCAGCGCAGCACGCAATTTCGCTGAGCACGCGCTGGTTTGTGCATTGGCGCCGGTCTAAAAGAAGACCCATGCTCAATCTCAACGAAAAAGAAAAAAAAAGAAGCGGTGACAGATTGATCTTTTGTGCAGCAGCTGCTGGTGGCCCCAGTGTTGCCCAAGTTGCCCAGCTTGCCCAGCTTCCTGGGTTCAATATGGAATTCCTCCTCTTTTTTCTTACCAGGTTCACCCAGCAAATGAAATTGTTACTCCGTACATTGTACAATGCTCCCCTCCCTCCGTATGGAGTTACTCCGTAGTTGGTACTAATATCTAGATGAGAGAGTGAGTCATTGCTGCGCGTTCGTGCAGGATCGTCTTTAACCAGCAGCCAGCAGTCATCACGTTGGCCTATTGAATTTTGTCGTTGGGCATGGACACACACCCCCCTCCCCTTGTCGCTGTGCCGTACGACTTTGTTCTCCGTACGCCGTATTTTTTGTTGTTCTTTCTTCGCAAGCGAGATACGGAGTACGGAGTGCCGATTACACAGATACTTGTCGGCAATGTTGCAAGCATGAAGCATGGGGGGGGGGGAGGTGAGGGGTCCGTAAGGCTGCATGTCGGGCGGCGGCAAAGGCATGATGAATTTGTGCGTGGATAGCGTGTAATAGTGTGTATGGTACTACATAGTACGTGCTTCATGCTCCGTACGTGCGTTTTTTGTTGTATGTACGTGTAGGGCAACACTGCCCGGCCTGTGAACTTGCAAACTTGTGAATCCGTATTCACGGTTGCTGGAAATTTGGTGTGTTGGACTGCTTTCTCAAATCGAGCAGTGATGCTTACGACTTCTACGGAGTACGGAGTACGAGACAGCAAGCCGAAGAAGCCCTCATCATCACAACGGTAACACCACACATACCCTATTCCGTCGCAGCCCGTGCGCTGCACTTTTTCCCCCCCGTAGGACTTGATCAGCTGCTTCACCTTGATTTGCACTTTGGGATGCAAAGAAGGATGTTTTTTCCCCTTCACTTTTCTCTTTTGCGGGATAATGGTACACCGCCAATGACCACTAATGGGCAGTTTCATAGCGGATGGGGACAAAGACGTTGGGCAAAAGAGTCATTGTTTTGCGATGATTTGCGTCTGACATGTGTCCCCTAGTAGGGTAGGGACAGGTCCCCGCACTCCCAGGATCTACGACATGTTGTCAAAAGAGTCATGACTCCAAAAAACCTTGACCGTTGGCCTAGCAAAACCTATAGGTACCGACCTTACCGAGTGGTGACGGATCAAAAAATGGTGAAAAGGTTTTTTTTTTGCTAGACCACGAGACCTAGGCACGTTGTGGTTTCGGCGGTCAGAAATAAGTTGCCCCAATGAGGTAGCCCCGTCCCGCATTCTCACGTTGTGTATGGTTCGTTTTCACCATCCATTGGGATCTTTATTTCTCGCCAAGAAGCTTTCAAAAGCGACAGGGGGGTAGAGAGGGGAAAAGTGAAAGACAACGGTTTTTGGGAGTCTGGCAGGTGACCAACAATGCACCACAATGCGATTGGAAACATTGGAATCATCCAATGAGGGACGAGAGTTGCTCTCCGACTCGGAAATACCACTCTTTTACCACACGCACACACACCCCTTCAAATCTCATCACCACCCACATACATCCATCCACCCATCCACTCAAGAGCTTCACTGGTTACGTAGCTTCGGAAACAGAGGGAGCGGTCAGTGGAAATTGGCAAGGCCAAGAGGAAAAAGAAAAACCTTCTAGAAGATCTGAACATCGTAATTCGAAATTACCGGACCCCGTCCCCCCCCCCCCAACATTAAGCACGGGGAGCGGTCAAGACCGATAAAGATTGAAAACTAAAGGGGGGGAAGGGGAGGGGAGGATGGAATATTCCAAAGTGGACCGGCAATATTAGAGAGCCCCGTAATGATGAAAGCATAGAGGACTGGATACGGGGGTTCAACTGGCACGCACGTTGTCGCCGGCGCCGCCAGCACAACTTGGTCAAGGGGGCACGGAGTAGGAGTACTGGCTTTTTTGTCCAGGGTCTGGTCCTCGTCGCACGGAGTAACCGCCTAGAGACGGGGAAACCGAAGGGTGAAAAAAAAGAAGAGGATGCTTCCACGAAGCTTCCATCCTCCTTCTTTCTTTAAAGTGGAGACAGCCATCTCCTTCTTTCTCCTTCTTCTCCTTCTTGGCCTCGAGCTGATCGCTGCTAGTCGCAAGAAGCGAGCGATGGGAAAGATACTCCGTAGACCCTTTTTCTTTGTTGACCGATGGACGCCAAGTGGTCCATGTCATTTCACGAAGTACGGAGTGCTACTATAGTATGGAGGACATGCACTATGTATGTGCGTGTGTACACTATCGCTGGACGCGTTAATGCGGACTCATATTTCTAATGAGTTGGCACCTGCGAGTGGTGCTACTAACTAGTTATCGAGTAGCTCGCGCTAAGCGGTCTTACTGACTTTGGACGTTTCAACGTTAATCGATGGCTAAATCTACTGCTTATGGAACGGAAAGGGGGTGCGTGCGTGTGTGTGCGTGTGTGTGTAGTGCATTCTGGCCCAGGAACAGGTTCCCAGCTCTGGAGATGGCAAACCACCTTTTCAGCCCTTACGGAGAGGCACAGTCGGCAGCTGAGGTAGGGGGGGGGAGGGAGGGAGATTAGGATAGCAAAGAGAGAAATACTCAAGTAAGAGATAGAGACAATGAGTGAGAGGGAGTGTGTGAGAGAGAGAGAGCCTCACTGGTAATCTGGGAATCGTACGGTACGGAGATCATGCTTGCGCTAGGCAAAGGCAAAGAAAGTGGCGTGTCGCTCATCATCATCATATTCCCCCCCTTCTTCTACCGAATACTATATTCGCGTTTTCGTGCTCTTGGCCCTGTGTTCCTTTTTTCTCCGACGATACGGGCTTACAGGGAGTGTGTACTGATGATGTGTTACAAGACAAGGCCCAATAGAAAGGACAGCGCAGCAAAAAAAAAAAAGAGTAATGGGCTTTGTCTGGGTGTGGAGAGAGGGGGGGGGGGTGTGTTTGTGTGCTGAGAAAAAAAAAGGAGGATTCTGGGCAGCAAGAATGAATTTAGGACCAAATTGTTCGGTGTTACGGCTGTACGGGTACCACCGACTGACTCTTTGTCCTGCCGTAGCGACCGAGAAGGAGCTGGAGAGATAACCAGCTTGCCGCTGACAGTGTTGTGCTGGTCACCACAAGCACAGACACAGATAATAGTAGATACAGATACATAGAGACACAGCACACAACATGCATACACACCCTTTTTTTCTTCGTTTGCGTTAAAAACACACCCCTTTCTCTCACTCACTCACTCACACTCTCTCTCAGGTGCTACTGCTACGTACTCCAGAGGGCGCCCTCCGTAGTGTAGCGTGCCTGGGCTTGTTTCAATTTCCCGTTGAAGTCTATGAGATCCACTAGCAGTTGTGTAGCTCTCTTTTTTTTCTCTTTCGGGCTTGTCTTGGCCTTTGGGGCTGGGCGTGCAGGCGTGTGTGCAAGTGCGTGCAAGCGTGCCCAGGGACCGCCAAGCAAAACCTGGCGTCACCGTCACCGCTCATCCGAGGTACGTACCCTTCTTTTCCGTCCTTTCCCAATTGCGAAACGAGCGCAACACAGCGCGCTGGCCGCCTCGTTTCGCTTTCGGTGACGGTACGTACCTCTCTCGCTACCCACAATTCTTTTGCCCACGGGTGCCACACACTACTACACACCACACCACACCACACACCACACACCACACCACACCACGCACCACACACCACACACCACTACTAATCCGTACGGAGTACGGAGCAGGGTACAACTCACGGAGGTACCTACCTCTGGTACCTCTGTCGCGAGTATCGACCAGGGGTCCCACGTACCACACCCCCCCTGCTCCTGCTCGTTCGTAGCGGTACTTGGCTCGTCAGGTACTCCGTATCTGGGCCAAATTTAATCATTCAGCGCTGGGTGTGGGATGGGATGGCCTCTTGTCCGCCCTTGGGAATCTCCAGGAATGCATATAAGTGCCTGCCCTCCTCCCCCCTCGAAAAGCTTCTTGCATCTTCTGCCTAAACAACAACGAAATCAATCAAAGTCAAATCCGATCTAAACATCAATCCAAAACTAGGCTTCGACCATTTCAATCAACCATTGCTACCTACACTAGGCAACACTCCAAACTCAACTTCTATATCAACCAACAATCTATCCAAGCTTCTCCTAGCTTCAGACGTTCCACGACGAACTACTATCAACATCAACATCAACAACTACAACCAACCAACAACACCGCAAATATGATCAACTCCGAGTCTCCCAAGCTTGAGCAGCGCCCTTCGCAGCTTCCTCCTTGCCCTGGACCTCCTCCCAGCCGCCCTCTGCCTCCTCTGCCCAAATAAGTGAGTTTACGAGATTGACAAGGAATTAAAACGCCACATCAAACTCGCCTCTCATCGAATACTTTCTACCGGTTCTTTCATCTACATGGTACCACAATTGGCTTTCAAAAACCAAAGTTCTCTAAAAACCGACGAACGCATACTATTACGCATCCGCCTCATACACATGAGGTGCGCCACCAACATGGGGGGACAGCTGGGTTTCTGCCCTGCGCCAGAAGAATCACCAAGATGACGATGGACTATTTTCGGTCTCCCGGAGCTTGCATCGCATTGGTTTTTTTTCGGCCCCCAGAACCACGTTTGCGCCCAACCCCTCTCTCTTTTCAACACACCAACGCAAACCCACACAACCATCTGCGACCGCCAGTCAGATGCATGTTGGTGATGTCGGGAAAGGCGGGGGGTTGCAATCGCAACCTTGATTCTTGTTTCGCAAGGCCGGGATTTTTTTTGCACATCACTTCGGCGTCCGCATGACGCTGAATGAGCCGCCATGCAAATCGCACATCCTTTTTCCTCCTTTACCACCCTTGTACCGGGTAGTGGGCGAATCAAGTCTGCCTTTGTCACCGGTTTTTGTCTACCTCAGCCCTGAAATGCGCGCTACTCGCCTTTTTGCTGCATGCCTCGCATCAGCTGGGCCGCATGGATGGGCCTCTTCATTTAAAAAAACGACAACGCATTCTTCCCCATTTTCGCTTTCTTTGCGCCCTTTTTTCCCTTCCACCATTGCTCATAAAAGCTGGTCTTTTCGAGCAAACGGGGGCAGAGGGGGAGGGCCTTTCGGAGGGTTTCTTTTCTCCTTTGAAAGTCTGACTTGTTCCTCTTGCGGACAAGTCTTATCGGGTCTGCAATCTCCCGCGATGCACCTAAAATACTACCTTTAATCTGGTCATCTGAGTTCCTGCATTGCATTGGCGGTATGCCGGGTTGGGTTTATTCTTTTTTCTCTTTCTCTTTCCTTTTTCATTGGGCCGTGCATTTCTTCACAGGCAGCATTTTGAGGGTTTACAATACCCTGGGGTTTTAGGAATTGGGACATGGGGTCAGGTGGTGATTTTGGGATTTTTCTCTTTTGTGTGTTTTTACCACCTTGTACACTAATGAGGTCGGCGACTGCAAGAGGTCGGCCTTCATGATACCCTCGCTGATGGAGATATGAAGCATGGCATGGATTTTTTATCTGGGATTTGAACGAATTTTCTTTTTTACTCTCTACTTAGTGGGCTCTCGCTCTCAACAACATGATGTTTTTTATTACAAACAAATAATTATTGCTCGCTCCTACTTTTGTGTGTTTTATGACTCCGACTCCTCGACTTGGTTTTTACAAATCAATCTATTGCCGACGAGGTGGGCTTTTTATTTATTCTACTCCCCTCCTCCGTTGACCCCCGTGACCGAGAGGAGGGCTGGTACCTTTTTCTGGGTCGTTGCGGTATCGAGATCGCGAGATTTGCCATTGCATCAGACTCAATTGAAGACTTCCGACCCCCATGCTCGAAAGGGGAGGGGGAAAGGGGGGGTGAAGGGAGGGTCGCAACTGACTGCAACTCAAAGGTACCTCGCACTAGGTGGCCTTGGCTACGTAGGACGGAGTACCTGTTACTTTATTCATCGATGCGAATGACCAACCACCACCACCACTACCGCCACTACCACGCTACACGTGTACGTACACACTCACTCACTCACTCACTCACTCACTCACTCACTCACGGGCACACACCTGGACTCACATGCACGCAATCACACTCGCTAACACCCATACAACCTCACATGGGCGGCGCCATCAACGCAGAAGCAGGACCGATCTACCGAAGGCCCCCCTCTTTTTTTTCTTTCTATTCCCTTTCTTCCTAAACCGGGGGGACCATATGACCTCGTGATGCCGCAAAATTAATTCCAGAAAAAGGCACGATACATACGATAAAGATGGCATCATAAAAAAAACGTTCGGCAACTACATGTGCAAAAAAAAAAAAAGCCTATGCACCGTGCCGAGGAATATTGCGGAGTACGTCTTTTTACTCTACTGTAGTACTGATTGCCTACTCAGCAGGGCTGCTCCCCGAATTAACCGCTCAGCCGCTTTCCTACAACTCTGTCCTTCTATGTATGTATGTACGTGAACCTCCACTCCCCGCCCTGGCTATGTCTTGGCCCTGCGACCCGCTTCATGCGCCCTCGGCCCGCGCTGTTTTTTTCCCTTTCTTTTCTATCCCACGTCGATTGTTGTCTTGGCTGCGAGCGAGCGACCTTGTTTTTATGCGCCCGAGCAAGCCGTATATCCCCCCCCCTCTCCTCTTTTCTTTGATACATCCCGTTTTTGCTATAGCGGTAGTCTACTTCTACTTAGTTACCTCCTTCCGTATATTACACGCGTTTGGCGCCTTGGGGGGGGGGATGGTAGCAATGCAGGACTAGCACCGCGGCTCGGCTCAAGGGAACGGGCCAGCAGACCACGACAATACATAGTATACAAGGGGGAGAGGGGACATTATTCTTCAAAGAAGGAAACTAGCCCCCCCTCTCCAACGGGCAAACGACAGCTTGCTTGCATGCATTGCATTGCATGGGGTAAAATTAACAGATGATACTACGTAGGTTATGGGGAGGGGCTTGGCAACAGCCACGTCCTTGGCGGCCGGGCGATTATGGAGTTTTTTTTTTCATTGTTCATTGCTCATTACACTTTTTTTTGGCTCTAGTACTCGGCACCGATTTACTCTACTAGCCGTTTCTCCTTTTTTCCTGCGCGGCCGTCTTTGATATCTGCAACCCACACCCCCTTTTGTAATCGGTAATAAAGTAGGATGCTACGTGACCAAGAAGAACGACATGCGCGGACCGGAAGAATTCTTTACAACTTGGTAACGCGCCTTTTTACAATTGGGCAGGTAGATGCGCTTCGGAAATCTTTAAAGCAAGGGGGGTCTTTTCTCTCTTGTGCCAAGGAAAAAAAAGTAAAGGCCCTTTATCTTGTCCGTTTTTTAAATTTTTTTTTTTACCCCAACAAGCTTCCCAAGGTTCTTCATCAGGGTCTGTGTATTCTTTTTTGATCTTTTTGATCTTTTTGCGCGCGCCGCGCCGCGCCGCCGAGGATGCCGCAAGGGTTTCCCTCTTGGGGAAATTCCCCCCTTTTTTTCCCCTTCACTTTGATGCGATGCTTGCTATTATGGAGTATGTACATGGTATGTATTCGAAATGATGTGTGCTCCGTACGGAGGAATGGACGGAGTATGGAGCAACCGCGGATACTACTGCATGGAGTGCATGTGCACTTTTACTCCATACTTCGTACTCCGTACTCCGTACTATTGTCCGGGCGTATTGCGTGCGCGCGCGGGTATTTCCTCTCTCTTTCTCTCCTCTCCACGCGCGTCTGCGTTGTTGAATGCTGGGGTCTTTTTCTAATAGCCGATCTGCTACGCCGGCCGAGGGGTGTAATATACATGCTAGGTGCGTGCCAGGAAAAGCAATCGGGAAAACACGGGGGGGAGGTTGGTAACCCGCTCCGGCCATTTCGATGGTCATTGGGGGCTAGAAAGGAAAGTTTATTGCATTCTTCCGCATGAAGAGAGCTGTTGGCGTTGGAAGTGCACCTTTTTCAGGTTTGCGATAATTCACTTTTCAATCCTGGTTATTGCCCCCTTTTCTGTTGCATTTGTTGGTGGTATGTAGTACTGTGGGTTTTACCAACGTGGTAGTAGCGAGGCTGACTATGCATATATTAATACCGTGTACGGGATATGTACTATGCGCAAAGCATGTACACACACACACACACACACACTCCTGCGCCTCCCAGATGGATGTACCGCGTACCGCGTACAAATACACATGTATGCATGTACAACGGATTAATATATGCCGGTAGGTAGACAAGGCAGTAGTGTTGCAGCGTGTAATTTTCCCAGGGAGCGCAAAAGAAGTATGCATGTACAATACATAACACGGCCTTGTTGGGGGGGCCGGGGTGGGGGGGGGGGGACGCACTGGGACCCCGTATTCCTCGCTTGCCGCTCAACGGGGGGTGCTTTGTTCACCTCTCCGTCATTGTCAATCCATTTCTTCACATTGTGTAATCGTCAATCTATACCGATTTTTAAAGTTTTTTTCTTCTTTTTCTTTTTCTTTTTTTCATTCAGCTGACGATGGATAACAAGGGAGGACCCGGGACAATGTCGCAATTGCGCATATACACTACGTAGTACGTAGTACCGTAACATGTCTGATGGATGCCTTGATGCCCAGTGAACTCGAGCCTTGTATTGTACCACTACCGCCCGGTGGATTTGCTCCGTGATGTGTACATATGTATGCACGGGGATCAACAGCAGAAAAGAGGTTTTGGCTCCGCGTCGTCCGTCACCACCACCACCACCACCACCACCATCCACCTACACCCCTCCCCCCCAGAGGCGCCGAAACCCGTACCGTTGCATTCTTGGCTGCGACGACCTTGGCCAGCAGCAAGAAGGAAAGTCAAAGCTGCGGGAGGGATAATAAAGGGTTCAACGTGAACCTTGTCTTTTGCGGGGATGATGCTGCTGCAGCTGCAAGCTCGGGTAGGGATGATAGAGGTAGCACTCCGTAATGTATGTGCTCCGTACTAGGCAGACGACTGTTACCTTACGTACGGCGGGCTCCGTACTTTGCGGAGGAGCATGTATTTAGTTTTGGTATGGAGTGCTCCGTGCTCCGTAGTAGCGAGAACATAACATGAAAAAAACAAGGGCGCCAAGAGATGAGAAGCCTGCATGTACATACGGAGAGTATGCCCTACGTATTGTTGAGAAAGAAGAAAAAAGGGTAACCACGTAAACCCCTGCCAGTTGGGCAATCGTACGTAACTCTGGAGTAAAAAGAGAAAGCAAAAAAAAAAAAAAAAGCTTGGATCATCTCTTTGTGGGAGTCATTCGGCTCTTTTTCTGCACTTTAAGCGCCGCAGCTTGTCAGCCTTGTCTTGTTGAATGGTCGTTGCCGGGGGTGAGGAGGGACCTCTTTTTCCTCCTCTTTTCCAGCTACTATGACTATGTATGTACATCCTTCACCACCTCTGAACGTAGAACGGCCCCTGCCCGATTGCTGCCAAGCAAAGGGACCCTCCCGTCCAGAAGGGCTGATCCTGTCTGTCCCTTCCGTGCGCCGCCTTTGCGAGTTTGTAAATCATTATGTCACCGTACCTGTTTGCCGAGATGTGCGGGATTGGGCCCTTTTTTCGACATCTCTCTTTTTTCCCTCTGTTTTTCTCCGACTTTTTGTGGTAAATGGCGGAGCATATTTATCCATTTATCCATTTATTTTGCACATTCTCTTTAATACCATGTAGTCGAACCCTGGCCAACTGAAGCGTGGCTCTGTTCATGACCACACAAGGCATATGTATGTACGAAGTATAATTTGGGGGCGGCTATCAACGAAGTTCAAAGGTGGAGAAAGCTGCTGCTTGGCAAAAAAAAAAAAAAGGACGCTGGAGATTGTGCATGTCTTGCGACTCTGCACTTTGGCGGATACCTGGGATCAATCCCCTTCAAGAAAATCGGTACTTGTGGCCTTTGTACCCGCAGTACCTTGCATCTTTTCTTTCTCTCTCTTAATCAAGTTCTTCTTTTGTTCCCACGCCCCCCTTCTGCCCCCATGTCTATGATGATCATCATAGCGTAGCATTGCTGCTCTTCATTCTCTCTCTACCTACCGATTACTCCGTATCTCTTTCGGTGAAGACAAGGGAGTTCCTGGGGGGGAGGGGAAGGGGGGGGGGTGTGTGTTGAGGAAGAAAAAAAATGGTCCCATTGCAAGAGGTGAAGAGGGGGGGAAAAAAGTCAAAAAGATAATCGCATCATGGCTCTTCCCGTCCCTACTTACGTTTCAGAATGTTGAAACAATGCTACAAGGGGGGGAGGGGAGGGGGCAGAGAATAAAAAAGAACCTAAAGACATGTGGTGGTGGTTTGGGATCTAAACGTGGCGTGGTGGCTGCGTGCGGTGGCGAATGAGCCAGGGGCGAGTGTCCATTTCTGTAGATGGCAATCGGTAGTGTCTCTGTCTGTCTGTCTGTCTGTCTGTCTGTCTGTCTGTCTGTGTGTATCACCAGTAAGAGGCCAGTGGCGAAAGAAAAAAAAAGAGTTTGTGACTTCTCCTGATCATCTCTCTCTTTCTCTCTTGTGAGTGGATGGTTACACACCTCTCCCCCCTTTTTTTTCTCACATTCTGCTTAGCGAACAGGATATAAGCGTCGGTGGCGTTTTCACTAGTTCCTGTTGGTTCCTGTTGGTTCCTGTTTCGATGGTTCCATCGAACAAGATCGAGTGAAAGGAAGGGGGAGGGGCAAAAAAAACGTGCCATTTTCTCTTTTTCCCTGCCGCCGCTGAGTGGATAACGATGATGTAGCTGAAGAGTGCTATGTACATACTACTAGCAGGGCCTAGAAGGGGCAAAAAACGTTGTTACCACTAGCTAAAACACCCACCACCACGCCTCCATACCCTTTTTTTTTTCTCTTTGTGAATCAACCATCTCCCGGTTGGGACCCTCTTTGAATCTACGGCGGCATGTCTCGATCGTCAGGGGCCCGGGAGAAGAGTCACCCAGAGAGAGACACATGGAGACTTGTGGATCATCATCACAGACAGACAGATATTGAGCGAGACAAAAGAAGACGAGACAAGAAGCAATGAAGGGAAAAGAACGAAAAAAGATTGGCACGGAAAGGAGATTGCGAAGAGCATTGTCCGAAACGTACGGGAATGACTCGACGCATTTTATCCAATTCTTTTCCAAGCATATCAGCGGATCTTGTCATCTTTTCCTTCTCTTGCTGATGATTTGACGAGGACCTTGAAGAGAGTCATCACGGGAGTACGGAGTACGTCGGAGAAACTCTTTCATCAATTTTTTAACCTCTTTCTCTCTATATTTTTTGTTGTGCGTTTCTTTTCCCTTGAACGGAGTAGCTCTCCTACGTAACAAGGGTTCTTTTTTGATACCCCTTGCAACTTTATCTCATTTTTTTTTGGTGTTGGGTGGCATATGCCCGAAGTTCTGTACATTGCGGCCACGATCCACGGACAAGGTACACCACAGGAATAGCTTCGACAGGGACTACCTAGCTTCCAAGCTGCCGAGGCACTCTTTCTCCCACGAAACGGGAGACAAAAATAATGTACGGAATACGCACCAGCTGAAAAGGAGGAAAAAAAGTAGCAAGTACCGAGTCATGTTCCCGATTCTCGCGAGCTCGCGCGCAGCCAACTACCTGACGGCGGGTCCGCGCTTGGAGGACGTCTTCTCTCTCAAACCCGGCGTTACGTTCCGACGATGGCCTTGCTAGTTCTGAATAGTATCGTCTCCCTTCGGCCTCTTCTCACCCTCTCTCTCGCTTGCTAACACCAAGTACGCCACTTCACACGCCTCCCCCCCCCTTCGTTTCCTCTAGGCCTTGTTTCGAAACAGTTCGCCTGTTTTCTTCGCCTAATCTTTCTTTGAGAGAATTGGGAGAAAGGGAGGAACTGCGGGCGTCGACCAAGCCGGACCCAGCCTCCCAAAACTCGATCCGTAGCATCTTTTGTGACATCCCATTGTCCTCAAACCATCTGAACCTGCTCACCACCATCACACACACACACACCCCTCCCCCCCCTCTCTCTCCCCAGAAAAAAAAAGAGTAAACGCACGCACCGCATCGCACAGCCCGGCACATTCCGCTTCAATGATTACATAGTATGTTCGCTTGGGCCCCCTCCCCACACACTCACCGCGGCTGTCGCGTGGCGAGCACACCAACTCTCAGTGGTATGTATGTACGTATGCACATGTGTATGTACATACACGAAGCACGGGGGTGCAGCATGCATTGGGGTCACTTGGGGAAAAGGGGGGGGGGGGCGAGAGAGAGAAAGAGATAGAGAGAAAGATAGGACCGGAGAACCTCGAGGTGATGGGGTTTTCCGTATACGGATTACCACCTGAAAATACGGATCATGTGGCCGTGATGTTTTATACCTGTAACGAACGCTTCCGCAACCATGCCTGTCTGCCCCCGCCACCCCGCCCCGAGGATATGCCCGCAAAAGCTCCGTTCTCCGGAAAGAGGCATGGTACTCCGTACTGTTCGTACGCAACATGCAATGTTCTTATCAGCCCCCTCCCCATATAGTCATTCTTTCAAGGGGAGGATGAGAGGAGGAAGTTTTCTTCTTCTGTTGCTGTGAGTAGGTTCGGCAATACCCTAGAGTTTACGGCTAAGGGGGAGTTATTGGGCTTAGCCTCTTGGCCCTGTACTTCGTATATAGGTGAGAGGTGTGGTGTGGTGAGCCTCGTGTTGAGGCTCCGCAGGGGGGGGGGGGGGGTTGAAAGGAAAGGGAGAGCCGGGGGTGTGGTTCGCTTTCTCTGGTCAGTGATGACAACATCTGTCAACTCGGCAAAGCCGTAACTATTCTAAAAATTGGCATCGGTAGGATGAGGCGGCTCAGTCGATTCTTACTACTAACCTGAGGGAGTGGGGGGGAAGGGGGGGGAGGAAGGGAGCGAGAGCCGGCTTATACATGCTTACCATGCGCATCTTAACGGAGTGCTACTACTGCTGGACTATTCTCCGGCAGTCCGGTTTACTTTACTGGCAACCACGACATACCCTTTTGCGTAGGATCAAGGGCGGTAGGGCGGGAACCTCGTGTTGGCGATGGGAAACCGCCCACTCATCGGCTTTCCGTCGGAGAGATGGAGAGAGGCTCGATAAGGTGGAAAGAAAAGCAAGCAGGCGAGAATAATGCCACTTAATCCATCCACGATGACGAGTCCGCGGAAAGTATCGAAGCGACTACATCGAGATTCCATCTTCAGCCTTCAGCCCTTTCTCCCACACGCCCCCTCCCCCCCGGCAACCCCCCCCGAAAAAGCCACACAGAGTTTCAGGGCATGAAGAAGGTGGCTTTTTTTTTTCTCGAAAGCGAGCTTCTCTCTATTATTCGAAAGGGGGAGGGAGAGAGAGGAAGTGGCTTGGGGGGCTAAGGCTAGAAGGCCTAGCCCTAGATCGTTGGAGAACCCGGAATCAGTTAAAAATGGCGGCGGGTTTCAGGATAATGACCGGCCAAAAAAAAAAAAAGTTTACAACGGAAAAAAAGGGGAGGGGAAGAGTGTGTGTGCGTGTGTGCGTGTGTGCTAAAATAATCTCATACGACGACGCAAGGCTCTGTGACAAGCCCGGTGATTTTTTTTTGTAGATGAACGTTTACGTACGGAGTTGCCCTTGGTAGTTCCAGGCGCAGCCAAAGCGAACATGCATTCCCAAAGGAGAAAGTAAAAGGAAAAGAGAAGTAAATACTTTTGAACGGAGGAGGAACGGACAAATAACGTGTGGTAAAGCCTGGTTACTATTCGTGGAAGAGAGGGTTTGATATGGACATGGCATCCGATTATGTACATTACTGCTTGCTCCGTATTCCGCATCGTACATGTAATACATGTAATAGATGTAATAATCCGCACTATGTACTCCGTAATACGGATCATGACGACCCCCCGGCCATCCTCGTTTCATCAAAGTTCATGCGCGTATCAAGCAGGGCTGAAGGAGGAAGGAACATGGATAAGAGAATAAGCCGATGGGTGTGCTCCGTACGAAGTACCCTTCTTTCGGTCTGGGACTCACCGACTCCTCCTCCTCCCTTTCATCAATGATGGATTGGAGGGGGTAGTGGTGCACGGTTGATGGCGATGGAATGTTCCATGCCACGTTCGACGCGGTCCTTGTCATCGTGGTAGCAAATATATATATATATATATATATATACGGAGGATATATAAGCTATATATCAATGCTACTATGGTGAGCATGAAATCCGGCAAGCGTGCATGATCAAAGTTCCCTTCTCCCGCGCCCTGCTGGCTTCCCACGTTGTTGCTGTTGTTAACCTCGAATTACGTGCATGAATTATTGATCGTGGGCCATATAATAGAGGAAAGCACCGTACAAGGCATGTGGTATCCGGCTTTGGATGCGAGCGCGTTTGATCAAGGATATGCCGCGAAATTACTCCGTACTGATGCTGCGTGTTCGGTCAAGATGAAGCATTGACCTACCGGAGTGCTCCGGTGAATTGACGTGGAAATATCACGTGCAAGCTCGGGTGTGGCTAGTGTACCAAGCTCGCCACATGTGGCGCACGATATCAAAGTTCCCACAATTCAACTACACCAAACAGATGAGATGACTTCTCAGAGCAAACTGACTTGTGAAGCTCTTCTTGTGCCCCTCCCCCTTCCCCTCCCCTTTAAATTATGGAACGAAGCCATCCCGAGCGCAAAACGTAAGAACTCGCCGAGTCAGACCTTAACCATGCTCGACGTGCATGTGTGGGGCGCGGCCTTTGGCCTCCCGTCCATCGACCCTGAGTCCTTCGCCCTCATCACCTACCTGCACAATGCCGCCGAGCCGTCCTCGTACAGGCTCGTGCCCAGCAACGACCCCTCCGTCAGCCCCTCCAGTGCGTAAATAAAAAACCAAGCGAGAGTGGCTTTTTTGCGCGGAAATGTTCAGCATCTAACGCGGTAACCGAGCGTGAAAATAATAAATAGTATAGATTTGCTGCCGGCGCTTCACCATGAAGGCACCTGGGTGAGCGGCTACGGGAACGTCGTCGCTCACCTCGTCTTCCACGGCCTCGCCGCCGACCTGGACGCCCACCTCGCGGGCCCCTCCTCATCCCCCTCCCCCTCCTCCTCCCCCTCCCGGAGCAAGGCCGACCACGTCGCCTACACAGCCTACCTGGCCGCCCACGTGGCGCCACTCCTGGACGCGTCCCTCTACGTCTCCGCGGCCAACTGGTCCGCGACCGTCAGGCCGGCCTACAGCCAGCTCCTCCCTTTCCCCCTGACCTGGACCGTCCCGCCCCTCATCCGGGCCGACGCCGTCGCCCGCGCCGAGCACCTGGGCCTCGCGCGGCTCGACGCCGACTTCGACCCCAACGGCGGGCTACACCTCTCCGCCGGGCGGGACGCGCTGCCCGAGACCTTTAGGCGGCACCTCCCCGTCGGCGGCGGCGGCGGCAAGGGCGTCAGGGAGTCCATGACGCCCGAGGAGGCCGCCGCCATCCGCCTCTTCGGCATCACGGAGGCGAGCCTGTCCGTGCTGGAGGACGCCCTGAGGGAGATTGACGGCGGGGACGGAGAGGGGGGCTTCCTGGGTGGTGGCCGGGTCTCGAGCCTGGACTGCCTCGCCTCGGCGTACCTGACCTTGATGCGCGACGTCCCCGTCCCCCGACCGTTCCTCCGCGACTGGCTGACGCAGAAGTCGCCCCGCCTGTGCGCCTACATCGACGCCATGATGGCCAACCACGCCAGGCCCGCGCAGCACGCCGCCGCCAGGGAGCAGGTTCCCGCGCTGGCCGTCGCCGCCCGGACGCTGAAGTCGTGCGTCCTCAACGCCCCGGGCCTGGGGGAGCAGTACGCCAACGAGCTCCGTCACCGGGCGGAGCAAGGGATCAAGGGGCTGGGCCGGCGCACTATGATGATCGCCACGGGCCTCCTCTCCGCGAGCGCCGCGCTGGGCTACGGCTACCTCTTCTACAAGTCTCTGCAGCCCTTCGGGTCGCGGGTGCATGTCTGGAGGGTGCGGCGGTCCGGCTCAAAGCTGGACCAGTTCGGAGACCTGGGGTCCATGCTGAACAGCGCCTTTGCACCTCGACCAACCTCGAGCGGCTTATCCGGCCAGGGTTCGGTCGGGCGCCTGGTCGAGACAGATTCGGAGCTTGATTAAAGGGGGAGGGGGGAAGGAAGCCGGTCCAGGAAACTTGTAACAACACTACCGCAGGAGTAATTGTGTCATGAGGATAGGATGGGGTAAAAAAAAAAAAGAAAATGGTTACCCGAGCTTTAATGGTACAAATTCACATCGTCTAAAATTACTCTTCTAGGTAACTCCCAGTTGCTTTTTCTACACTCTTCGTACACTTCCGCCAAACGCTGCGCGCTCTGCATTTCGGCCGGCCTCTTAGATTTGCTTGACATCTTTGCCGACCATTTCGGGACGTTCTTGTTCCCACTCATCCCGCAGCACCGCGAAGGCCAGGTCCGTAACCAGGAGGCTCTGCGCGAGGCTCCAGACCAAAGTGATGGCGTAGAAGAAGTTGGCGTTGCCGCTGCCTGCGTAGATCCAGAGGTGGTAGAAGGCAGGCCCGAGGCAAATCGCGTAGAGCAGCGTCGAGCACGCGACGAAGCCGTACCGCATCAGGGGGAAGATGTGGTTGTGCGTCAAGAGCATTGACAAAAAGAGGCCCGTGTCCGCGATGGAAGGGTAAGGCTTGAATATCGAAAAGACCCCCAGGAGGATGGTCAGCACCGCCAGGGGCTGTTTGCGGAGGCGGATGGAAAGCCCGGCCGGATAGGAGGAGAGGTGCAGCCAGAAAACGCCGAGGAAGAAGCCTCGGAACGAGTCGAACATCTCTATGAAGAAGTACCACCAAAGGCCAACGTTGGGGGTCAAGTCGGAGAGTGTCAACTGAATGCCGTACGTCCGCCCCAGGAATTGCCAGGAGTAGCCTGTGAGGAAGAATGAAGTGCCCAGCAGAGCAGCGAGGCAGCCTGCGACGACCCCGACATTTATAATGGCAAATTTAATCGCCGATTGCACGCGTCGCTTCGCAGATTGGTCGTCATATGCGAGGAGGACCAGAGGTGGGAGAAGTAGAATCGGGTACATGGAGAGGTAAGCGGAGAACGAGAGCGCAATCATCGACGTAAACGGTCGACCGTAGATGGCTTTGGAGATGGCGAAGAGAATGGCGCAGTTTGTGATGACGGAAGTCGATCTTCCAAGGCAGCTCGCAAGGGTCAAAGGGTTGAAGAGGAATCTGTAACAGTTAGTTCTTGTGAGCCTGCACCCTTCTTGCGTCTTGTATATAGCAAATCTTACGCTGCTGCGATCTTTACGCCAGACGTCTTTGCGCCTGCTCGCAAGGACGTGAAGTGCGCCGACTTGGAAGCTTCCCCAGACCTCGCAATCTGTGTCAGAGCTTCCGCGCTCAGTATGTCCACCACGATGTATACCAAGGCCGTGAAGATGGGCCACTCTCTCACGTCGGGGAGGAGGGAGAAGAGCGGGAGGAGAAGCGGGGCCTGGTGGTAGACGCCGCCATCGTACGGCCAGACATTGTGGTTATAGAGAAAGAGACCTTCTTGTACTGAAGCAGGGCTGAAGTTAGTTATGTTGCTCCGAAGGTGTAAAAAAAAAAGGGGGGGGGGGATGAACTGGGTAGCTTACATCTCTTGAAGCTGGTGACAGGAGTCGAGATCTCGACACGATCAGTCAGCAAGTCAGGCAAGCCGGGGGATAAGGAGAAGAGAGCTAGCCGAAGGAGGACGGCTCCGAGAAACACGCCTGCCTTCTCTTTAGATATCATCGTTATCGGTATGCCAGCTCCATGCTCGACGCACCGAGTCTGCGTTCACGTTCAAGAGGTCTCGGGAGGGACCTGAAGGGTTGAGGCTGAACACGAGGCCACTTGTCGGCTTAGCGATAGGACAGGAACGTGAAAGTGTGGCTGGAGAAAGTGTGGGGAGCGTGAGCCGGAGCGGAGTGCTATAGGTACGGAGGTACGGAGTAGGGAGGACCTTTTAGGAGCGATTCGCGAAGGGGCCTGTGGGCGACAACGGGGTGGTGGTGGGTGGGTGCCAGTGTCCGCTGTGAATTGAGACGCTAAACCTGGATCGGAGGCCTGCCTGGGCGGTAAAAGACGGCACGAAAATCCGAGGCTCGAAAAAAAGTTTAGAGCCGGCTTGAAAGTCGCTGTATGTGATGCCCCACCAGTCTGGGTAGGAAAAAAAAAAGTTACAAGCATACACCCATATCTCGGGATCAAGAAGAAACAGAAAAATTGTCCAATTCGCAGCAATGGCGCGAATCAAGAAGAAGGGCCAGGCCGGTGCGGCCAAGAACTACGTTACGCGCAACCAGGCCATTCGGAAATTGCAAATCAGCCTCCCAGACTTTCGCAAACTGTGCATCTGGAAGGGCATCTATCCTCGAGAGCCTCGAAGCAAGAAGAAGGTCTCCAAGTCGGCAACCAGCTCGACAACTTTCTACTATGCCAAGGACATTCAGTACCTGCTGCATGAGCCGCTGCTGCAGCGGTTCCGCGACCAAAAGGCGTTGGAGAAGAAGATTTCCAAGGCGCTGGGCCGAGGTGATGTGACAGATGCCTCGAGGCTCGAACGCAACGCTGCCCGCCCCGAGAAGACTGGCAAACCCCGATACACCCTCGATCATGTCATTCGCGAGCGCTACCCGACCTTTATTGACGCTGTCAGGGATCTTGACGACTGTCTGTCCATGCTGTTCCTTTTTGCCAACCTTCCCTCGACGTCTTCCGTCCCTGCCAAGATGATTGCGCGATGCGAGCGGTTATGTCTCGAGTTCCAGCACTACCTCATTTCATCCAAGAGCTTGACCAAGTCCTTCTTGTCGATCAAGGGCATCTATTATCAGGCCAGCATTCAGGGCGAGGATGTGCTTTGGCTGGTGCCTTACAAGTTCAACCAGCGGATCGTGGGCGACGTCGACTTCCGCATCATGGGCACGTTCATCGAGTTCTACATGACTCTCCTGGGCTTCGTCAACTTCCGTCTCTACACCTCAATGGGCTTGAAATACCCTCCCAAGTTTGACGCAGTCAAGGATGAAAACTCTGCCGAACTAGGCGCCTTTACTCTCGAAGGTCTAACTCTCGTCGGCGCAGAGGAGAAGAAGCAGATCGAGGCCTCGTCGCATAAGCCCGATCCCAAGACTCAGGCTGCTGTCAACAAGGTCTTGAAGCAGCTCGATGATAAGGAGGCCAATGGTGAGGAGGAAGCTGAGGACAACGATGCGGAAGAGGACAAGAAGAGCGGTGCCATTGACAAGTTCGAGCCCACGGCGCCCGGCGGCGATGTTCTCCCCCAGCCAGTCGCGTCAAGCGACGAAACGACGTCTCTCTTCGCCAACTTCACTGTATACCTCTCCCGTGAGACCCCAAGGCAACCATTGGAGTTCTTGCTCAAGGGCTTTGGTTGCAAGAAGGTTGGCTGGGATGCAGTACTAGGAGATGGTGCCTACACACACGACGAGCTTGACCCGTCGATTACGCACCAGATCGTCGATCGCCCCCCAATTCAAGCTGCTGCAGAGGATGATGATATGGAGGCCGAGGATAACCAAACATCACAAAAGCTGACCACTAACCGTCGTGTGCCCGGTCGCATCTACGTTCAGCCTCAGTGGGTTTGGGATAGTGTTAATGATGGAGAGATTAAGGAGCCCCATGAGTACGCTCCTGGCGCCTCATTGCCCCCTCATCTCAGTCCGTTCGTGAAGAGCGTACAGGGGGCCTATGATCCTACGATACCCCTTGAAGAGCAGGAGCCAGAGCGCGAGGCTCTTGAGGCTGACTCGGACGGCGAGGACGAGGAAGTCACCGCAGAGGGCATGGATGTGGCCAGCTCGTCCGGTGACGACGAGGATGGTGCCGGTGACGACTTTGGTGGCTTCTCGGAGGGCGAGGATGAGGAGATGGGAGAGTCCGACGATGAAGACGAGCGCCAAAAGGAGCTCGAGGCCGAGTTGTCAGGCAAGTCTGTCAAGATTGCACCCACGGATCGCAAGGCCAAGGCCAAGGAGGATGCCCGCAAGGCTCTGAGCAAGAAGGCGAAGGAGGATGCCGAGGAGATGGAGCGCCAGAAGGGCATGCTGAGCAAGAAGAAGCGCAAGCTCTTTGAGCAGATGCAGTACACCAACAACAAGAAGAGTGCACAAGACGAGAAGCTGAGGGCGAAGAGGAGAAGACTGGAGAAGGAGAAGGCGAAAAACGGGAAAGCGTAAAAGACTTGGGATTTCTTTCTATCTTTAGTGCATCTTTATTATCGCAATACCATGCTAAGAATCTTGATATATAAGACCTATAAATTCCTTATTATTTGCCCTACTACGCGCACTACTACCTACTATTTGTGATCGCTCGGCAAGTATGTGGCTGGTGAGCAGTTCTCTGAGTGTGATGTAGCCGTGGCACACACGGTGTATGTAATACGGCTGCTGTGAAATTTTACCAACTTCAACTCTGACCCAAACAATACACTTAATAAGGCTTGCATACGGCCATATGTAAAGACTCGATTTTTTAAACTATTTTCTCATCCCTTTACTAATTTCTCTGGTCAACATCGCAACCTACGTATCAGCGCAGCAATGGAGAGCCGGATTGAAAAATGGGAGCTCTCCAAAGCCGACATCGACTCCATCGCTTCCGATGACCTGCACGAGCACCGGCCCAACCGCTGGAAGGGGCCCAAGTCGACATGGCGGACCTGGACGGAGGGGGAGAGGCTGCTGTGGCAGTCGATGAAGCGCCTCGAGGGGCAAGATCTGGGCGTGCACCTGTACAACGCGCACGCCCTCAAGCGCATGGGCAGGGACCCCGCCACCGCGCACGACGTCACCGTCACTACGGTAGGTTTTTACGACGAAACCCATGAAACGCGGAGCAGTCGTCCACGATAGCTAAGACGCAGCCGCGTGCTCTACACAGGATGACGGGGCAGAAGTCGTCTGGGCACCACCTAGAGCGTGGACCGCCTGGCCGCTGAGGCTGGAGCAGTTGCCCTGCGAACCTTTTGTCGAGCGCAGGGGCGGGGGGGAGGAGGGATGGGGCGACGACGACGACGGAGACGACGCGTTCACCTTTCGGCGGCGCGAGGTCAGGTACCCCAGCACCGACCTGCGCGAGGAAATCACCGCCGCCATCCTGCGCACCGCAAGGCACCGTTTCCGCAAGCGCGAGCGCAGGCTCCAGCGCAGGGCGAGCAATCTGATGCCGTCCGTCGAGCAACCCCTCGTGCACCCCGAGAGCGCAGGTGGTCCCGGGCTGCCCGATCGGACCAAGAGACCACGCGACTACGATGGCGCTGACGTCGGTGACGAGGATATGGGGTATCCGGCGTTGGGGGGAGATCAAGTGGTCAAGCCCCGGATCAAAGCCGGCATGGTGAGCGGCGGACAGAAGTGGCACACCGAGGCTGGTCAGATAGGGTTCTCTACGCCAGACGTGTCTACCAATGACGAGCTATCTAGCAAATTGCTTAGGCGCTCTGTCGGCCACATCCTCTCCCGTCTGGACAAGACCCTTCTCATCCTGCATACCCTCCGCACCTCCACCGTGACCTACAACTCCGAGTCCTCCACCAACACAAGCGACTCCGAAGGCTACTCCGCAGCACCAAGGGGGCCACGAGGCAAGACCCGAAGTCACAGCAGACAACCACAGCCGCAGAAACAGCCCGCTGCCATTTCCGGAGGGGGCGGGGGCGACGGCAACGGCGATGGCGATGGAGCCCAGCAGCAGGCAGAGCCGCAGAAGAGAGGCAGGGGACGGCCTCGGAAGAACTCCAGGGCGGGGGATACCTCGGCCTCGGAGAGCGTGCCGCTCAAGACGACGAAGCGCGGGCGGCCCAGGAAGGTACACGTGCCGAGAGAGGGCGAGACCAGGCTGCAGATGATGGAGCGCGTGGCCCGTGAGTCCCACCGCAAGCTACCCGCCTTCATCGCCGCCGACAGCGCCGAGGACAACGAGGCCGCGTTCGAGGCCTGGATGTCCAGGGGAGAGGAGGGCATTCGGCAGAGGCGCATGAGCCGCGAAACCACCGTGGACACGGAGACGGCGCTCACCACGGATGCGGAGGGCGGCGAGGCCAACAGGGAAAAGAAGAAGAGGAGGAAGGGCGGTAAGCACAAGCTGGGCCTCAGGGATTGGAGCGACGTCCTCGGCGCGGCCGCCCTGGCCGGGTTCCCACCCGAGGTGATCAGTCGGACGGCGAAACGCTGCGCGACGCTCTTTGGCGAGGCCGTGGTGACGAGGACGCTGCACGAGGTGCCCGCGTCTCGGGGCACGGGCGTGCAGACGACGACGCATAACCCGTCCACCACGCAGCAGGCGCAGGACTCGTCCGACCGGAGCACTTCGGACGACGAGCCGCAGGCCCTCCTCCAGCGACGCATAGCCTCCCGCCAATCGTCCCTCTGCTCCCTGGCATCGTCACCGACCGGAACACCCCGCCGCACCATCCGCTCCTCGACCCCCGGCATCGCACCAGGATCAAGGAGGACCTCCCGCTCGCCGTCGGCGGGAGCCAGCCACCACCACCACCACCATCATCATCATCATCAGCATCAGCAGCAGCAACACTTTTGTCCGGTGACGAAGTGCGACCGCGCGGCGAGGGGTTTCGCGAGGCGGGCCAACCTGCGTCGGCACATGGACCTGGTGCACCCGGGGCGCGAGGCCGACGGCGACGTCGACTCGGAGGACGAGCTCGTCGGCGGCGTGCACATGGACGGGTTCCTGAAGCCTATCACCGTGGGGAGGGAGTGGAGGGGCGAGGACGTGGCCCGGAGGAAGAGGAAAGGGGGGGTGGTGTCGTTGCCGCTGGGGGAGAGGGGGGTGAGTGGTGGTGGTGGTGGTGGCGGTGGCGGCGACGACGACGACGGTGATGCTGATGATGACTATGATAATGATGATGATAATGATGATGATGGTGATGATGGCGAGGCGGGGGAAGATGAGGAAGAAGAGGAGGAGGAGGATATACAGCTGCCAGCTTGATCGCCTGATACGTTGATGGGTTCCCCCCCCCCTTCACCTCCTTTCTCGTCCTCTTTCATCCGAGATGAAAATACCTACCTAGTCACATCATGAGCCGACCGAGTAGCGTCACCATTCATTCATTCGTGTACTTCCTACCTTTGAACCTCGACCGTGAAATTGAGACGCATCTAAACAGAAGAGAGGAGAAGAAAACGCATGTTATATATTCCTAGTAGGAACCACTGGGTATCAAGCCACCAACTACTGCTACGACTACCGTCAACTTGAACAGAAAAGAAACACTTTGTGAACCAAAGAAGAAAAAAAGAAGGATTGTCACCCGCTCTCCAAAGAAAGAAAGAGAAAAAAAACTCCATTTCCCTATGCAACAACAAACAGAAAGCCACCATAGTTTCATCACATAGCACGCGCGCGCGCGCACACACACACACACACACACACACACACACACGCCAAAGGCAACTTAATTCAGCCTCGGACTCTTTCGCCTCGACAAGCTCTCCGCCAGGGCCTCGGGCATGGCGTTCTCCCTCCCCTCGCCGACGACCTGCCTCATCAAGCCCTTTGAGCTCGTGCGCGTGTGCCGGCGCTTCGACATGGGCATCGTCACGTCCGCGGGCATGGAGACGATGCTGGCGCGGTGGTCCGCGCCCATGCCGACGCCGCCCGTCGTGAGGTTCATCGTCACGTTGGGGTTCACCTCGCGCAGGTTCGCCGTCGCGAAGGGCGCTATCCCGTCCAGGGCCTCGCTGGCCGTCGCGCGGCGCATCGTCGTCGTCGTCGTCGGCGGCGGGCTCTTAAGGTCCACGTCCGGGAACACCATGGTGTTGTCCTTGTCCTTGTCCTTGCTCTCCGTGGGCTCGGCGTCCGCCGCGGCGGTGTGGTTCTGTTCCTCGACCTTGGCCGTCAGGGGGCTGGGCCGCTGAGTGCGAGGCAGCGTCGTCGGGAAGCTGTACTGCGCTTTCTGGGGGGTGCTGCCCGTGGGCTGGTACTCCTGAAGCGCCGTCGAGGCAATGGCCTCGCGGAGGTTGGCGAGGGGCTGGCGCAGCTGGGTATCCAGCGGCTCTAGGCTGTCCTGCAGGTCGTTGATGTCCAGCTCCATCTCCTCGCCCAGGTTCTTGACGCGGGCAAACGTCGTCTTGAAGTGGCCCGACATGCTGGCAAACGACTGCTCGACGGTGTTGGAGACGGCCTTGACCGACTGCGCGTGGGTTTCGCTGTGGCTGGCGTTTTCCGACTTGGCGCGGGTGACAAAGTCGTCCAAGGCTTCCATCTGACTGTCGAGGTCCTCGACCTGCTCATCAACGACGCGAATCGTCTCGGCATGTACCGACTTGGCAGTGTTCTGGATCGAGGTACTCTTGTCGTTGGCCGTATTCCAGTCATCCTTGAGCTTAGTCTTGAGCTGGTCTCTGGACTCCTTGACCTTTTCGAGAACAACACCCTCATTCTCGTCCCAGGCATCCATGCCGACACCATGTTGCGAAACGACTGTTTGTGCGGCCGCGTTGGATTCGTCCATGCCCTTTTGCACCAGCAGCATCTTCTCGGCAACTCGCGACTCCTGCGCCTCGCCGGCCTGGTTGATAATGGCACTTACTTGGCTCATGATCTTTTGCCGATCCTCCAGTGCCTGGCGACGCTCCTCTTCGATAATCTCCTGTATCCTCGTCGAATTGGCGCTGTTTTGAAGGTTGACCGTGGCCATGGCGGCCTCCAACTGCCGTCTCAAGTTGGCATTTTCGGTCCTCTGTGTTGTGAGATGCTTGACAAGGTCCTCAAACATGGACTTGAAGTCCTTGCCGAGCGTGCTATAAGACGCATGAAGCTTTGATAAGGTATCAGCATGAGCCTGGACGACTGCGCGGATGCATTATTCATGGTACTCACCTGGCTGTGAAAGCCCGTCATCTCATGCACGACATCAGCAGCAATCTTCTCCGCAGCCTGAGAAATGCTGTGCAGGCTGTGGCCGACATGCTCCTTGACGTGGTCCCTGATGACTTTGATCTCCTCCAATACCTCGTCCATGTCCTCCTTGGACTTTTGCTTCTGCTCGAGCAGCTGCTTCTTGGACTCGCCGAATACGCCGACATGCTCGTCGAGGACGATCTGCGTCGTCGTGAGCTTCTGAAGCTCCTCCTGCACAAAGTCCTCCATCCGCCGCTGCACGCTTGCGATGTGTTCTCCCTGCTCTTCTTGGAACTCTCCGATCCGGCGCTCGACCATGTCAGTCACGTCGGCAACCTGGTCCTGAGAAGTGCCCCACGCGGCGCGGTTCAGAGACTGGAGATCAGACTTGCGCTTGTTCTTGGCGTGAAGACCGGAAACGTCGTGCACCGTCCTGTGCAGCTTGTTGATCAACTGGCCGCCGATTTCCGTCAACTTGCCCTCAGTCTCCTGGTGAGCCTTCCTGAGTTCGGTTTCCTCGGCCAGCGTCTTCCGCGTAGCCGACAACACGATATCCGTCTGGTCCAGGACCTCCTTGGTCTCGTCGAGTTGCGCTCGCGTCCCTTCGTGGTCTTTCTTCAGGCCCATTAGCGTCGTGGTGAGCGAGTAGAGCTCCTGGACCTTGTTGCGCAGGTTGGACTCGAGAGTTTCCAGCTTGGCGGACTGCTCCTCCGTGACGATGCGCCGGGACTCGTTCTGCGCCGTCATCTCCTCGTACGCCTCGTTAGACAGGTACACGCCGTTCCGTAGCCTCGTGGCAATGAGCTCGCTCTTCAACTTCTCAATCTCGGCCGTGAACTCCTTCAACAGCGTCTTCTTGTTGAACATGGCGTTCATCTGGGGCTTGTTCTTGATGTTCTTGGCGCGGAAGGCGTAGTCGAGCGTCGATATCGTTTCTTCGAGGTTGGCCCTGGCCGGCGAGATTGTCGCAATGATGCACGTCTTGGTGCGGCCACCGAGGGAGTCTTGCAGAAGGCGCGTGAGCTTCGACTCGCGGTACGGAATGTGAGGGTTCTTGTCGACGAGGGCGTTGATTACCCGGCCCAAGGTGAGGAGGGACTTGTTGATCAGGCCTGCTTCGGCAGCCCGCTTGTTCTCGGCGCCAGATCGCTGGATGTTCTCGCTGCCTGCCAAGTCGACCAGGTTCAGCTTGCCGGCACTAACCAGGTCCTCAACACCATGCTCATTCGTCTTCTTAACGTAAGCAGTGATTGTGAAGACGGTGTGGCTTCGGGAACTGAGGTCGTTGCACTTGGTGGCGGCGACCTGACGCTTCAAGCTGCCGTCCTGGAGCACCTTGATGCCCTCGGCCGAGTTCTTGATGTGCTTCTCCTCCATGCCGTGAACCATGGTGCTGAGGTGGCCCCGCCTCGAGGCGTCGTCGAAAATCTTGAGCCTGACGGCGTCGTCCACGGAAAGCAGATCCCGCAGCTCCTCGTTGTAGAGCTCGATGAAGGACACCTTGATGCAGTTCTCGGAATCGTCCAGCTCCATCTTCCTGAACAGGGATTGCAGGACGCGGGGGATGATGCCGGCCTCGTCTGACAGCATGCCCAGCGTTTCCGTCATGTCGCCCGACATCGTGTACGTCTTTCCGGTGCCCGTCTGGCCGTAGGCGAAGATTGTGCAGTTGAAGCCTGCCAGCATCTATCCTCCCATAATTTTGTCAGCCGCATACCCTCCCAAGGCCACGAGGCAGAAGCAGGCACAGCCGCCACCGCCGCCACCGCCTGCACCAAAAAAAAAAAAAAGCATACCTCGTCAACAATGGGCTTGACCGAGTCGTCAAAGATCATGCTCTGATCCGCGGCCTGCGAGAAGACGCGGTCAAAGTTGTACGACTTGTTGTTCAAGGCATTGGCTCCCATAAACAGGTCAATGACCTTGCCCTTGACGCCGTCCGTGTTGACCATGACGGCGCTGTTCTCCTTGACCTCGCGCTCGTTGCGCCCCCGGCACCGCACCACGACGTTGATGTTGGTGGCCTCGGCGCCGCCCACGACAGACTCCGCCGACGACGCCGACGCCTCGAAGTCGCGGTCCTTCCGCTTGATCCCCGTCGTCGTCGTCGCCAGGGACGATACCGATTCCGACGGCGACACGGCGCCCGAGCGGGCGACGTGGGCGGGCACGTGGTGGTGGCGGGCGGCCGACGGCCGGGTCGAGGGGGGCCTCAGGCTGCTCGCTCTAGAAGTAGGCTGACGAAGCCCGGATGCCGTCGTCATCGCCGACGCCTGGCGGACAGCAGCTCCCGAGCGGGTGCTGGTCGTCCCCATGGCTGGCCGGTTGAGCTCCCGGTCGGAGCGCGTCGTGCGTCTGGTAGCCACCTTGGCGGTCTATCTCGGGGGTGATGCGCCGTAAAGTGGCAGAGAAAAAAGAAGAGAAAAAACAAAAAGGGAGGAAACGGGATAAGAAACGGTGCTGGTGTTAAAATAAAGTCAAAGTCGAGGGGCAGCGCAGCATTTCCCTCCTTCTTCTTCCTATAACAAGTTAAGAAAAAAATGCAGAATGGCGAAAAAGCATCAAACAATTGGAAGTGTAATGGTGGGGAGGCGTGACTTGTGTGTGTACAGTACTCGGTACGCAGTGGTAGTAGTGCATGGGTAGATCTGGAGGGAGGTGATGGTCAGTGCTTTTTTTCTGCCTTTACGTGCCAGCAGCAGCGGGAGGGCGCGTTTGGCCTAATACAGTCAATACAATCCACAGCGCCTGTTTACAACATTAACACGCTACCGTCTTCTCGTGGCCCGTGTCACCACGGCAACCATATAAATACTTACCCTAAGCGTTTGCAAACCAGCAACTCCGTACTCTGTACTATATACCTATTACCTATTACCTGTTCAGAAAACTCTATTAAACATTTCCTTATGAGCTTTACATACGCAATAAAGAAGTTTTTGAAATAGGGTTTGTTTGCACGCAATATCGAATAGGCACTGGATTGACTCGTAGGTACGTGTATTTTAGTCATCAATCTGGTTACGTAGCTACGAAGTAGTCGTTGCAAGTCCAGGCCTTATCCAATATGAAAGAAGGACATCTCATCAATATGAGAAGAGGCACGTCTCATATGCCTCGTCAAACCATGGTACAAAGGAAAAATGTTCACAATCTTGGTCCATCATGTATATACCACCTTCAGTACATGTACTGAACCCCCCCCCGAATTCGTACGTCACAAACGGCTCACTATCACCCGGGGTTAGCCATCGCCAACAAGAAACGCAACCCGTCTCCTCAGCCGTAGCCGGAAAACAGTCAGCCGGTACTGGGTACCACTCACAATGATGCCGAACCACTCCAGGTCCCTCTCCTCAAACAGCGGCGTCGAGTGTCCCAGCCCGGCGCCGATGTACCCCACCACTTTCTCCCCGTACACCTCCCTCGTCCACGGCGAGGCCGGGTCATTCGGCGCCGTCTCGTCCGGCTCCGCGTCGTACCCGAACACCCCCGTCCACTGCTTGATGGTCTCGCCGTAGTTGCGCCCGCTGAGCGTCGTGTCCGCGTCGCCGTGGAAGACCTGCACCCGCGGGCGAGCGCCGTCGTAGCCCGGGTACATGTCCCGCGCCGTCTGCGCCCACTCCTCCTGCGTCTGGATAAAGGTGCCGCCCGAGCAGTCGCTGTTCCAGCCGTTGACCGTGCCCGTGTAGAAGCAGCCGGCCGGCACGCCTGAGTGCACCGACGCCGCCTGGAAGAGGTCCGGGTACGTGGCCGCGAGGACGTTCTATAGCAAAAGCCACCGCCGCTGTCAGATCATCCTTGCCCTCTCAAAGCAGAAAGAGTGGAAGGGAAGCCAAAGGAGGAAAATGGGATGAACTCACAGTCATCATGGCGCCGGAGCTCGAGCCCAGCACAAACACCCTCGAGGCGTCGGCCCCGTGCTCCTCGACGACGTACCTCACCATGCTCGCGATGCCCTGGCTGTCCCCGCCGCCGTCGCGCGACAGCGTCGCGTCCGAGCTCACGTCCCAGCACCCGCCGCTGTACGGCGACTCCGGGTACACGACGATGTACCCGTGCTGGTCCGCCAGCGCCGCGTACTGCGTCCCGCCGTAGTACGCCTGCGCCGTCCCCGTGCAGTAGTGTATCGCCACCACCACCGCCGGGTCCGCCGGCAGGCTGTCCGGCACGTAGATGTACATCCGGACGTTGGACGGGTTGTCCCCGAAGCTCGTCACCTGCTGCAGCTGCGCCGCCGCCGCCGCGGTCGAGAAGGCCGCGAGGGCCGCGGTGAGGTTCTTGACGATGCCCATAGTTCTTCTTGGTAAACTAAAAAAAAAAGGGGGGGGGGGTTTATTCTTCTTCGCTTCTTCTACTACTTATCACTGCTTTACTGTTTCTTCTTCCACTCTTCCCAATACGAGTTTCGAAAAACAGCGGGAATCCTGCTCGATATTTATGCTATACCATTCCCTTCACTCTTCCGGCCGATGTCACTCTGCGGGCACACGCACCACTTTCGTCCTTGGCGGAAGCGGACGGTCATGATCCGTTGGTCTCGGCGGACCGAAAATAACCAAAAGAGAAAGGAGGACATCTATGTCAAACGAGGTGACATTCGGTCGACCGGATACTTTTCATCATTCTCTTCAAGGGTTAAAAAAAAAACAGCATTCTTCACACCCCTTTTATATGCCAAACTCTCTCCAGGTTAGGTAGGCCATTTTCTCCAAGGAGGCTTTCCAAGGTTAGGAAACCAGCCCTTGGGAAAGAGAAAATAAAGCCAAGCCCAATGACTGGTGTTAACTTAAAGTAGACTACCCCATAACATCACCCCGTACCCCGTACGGGAATACTACTAACAAGTAGAAAGAAACAAGAAAGAGAAAGAGGATAGAGCCTGTAATTGGCGCGCATATAATCGGTACGGAGCCTGACATCTTGCAAGCCCAGCCTTCCGTCAACAATTACCGGCCCTACGCACATACATACTCCGTACTCACTCATGCATACACACTCATGCACTCACTCATCACCGATATCTCAGCATACATCAACAAAAAAACATCCGCTCGAGCGAAGGAAAAAAAAACCCCCCTCTTCTCAATAAATTAAATGCACGAACCCCGAGTCTCTTCCCATTTACCCATCGGCAAACACGGCAGATTCGGATTCGACAGGCCAGTCTTCAAAGGTCACATAACACGTCGAGGCCGGCATAGAACAACAGCAGCTCATATATCAGCCTAAATGCAGCCGTAACGCCACCCGCAAAAAACATCAATACCTGAGGTTTGCTCTGCCGACCACAATTGCTTGGCAGTATCGACAGAGTATCTGCTGCGTACCTTACACGGCCGAATGTGTATGCCATTGTAATATCAAGGTGACACCGTATATTCGAGCGATTATCGTTAGAACATTAACAATCTGATATTCCTACTAACGTACCCCAAAGTGACCAACACTATACTTTTCTTCTAAATAGCCGTTGCATATATCCATCGTACACCTATATATCCCGGAACTAATCACCCTATACATGTTCCCCTAACGTTAAACCAATTCATTGGGCTCGGTAGTTGCAGAATTGCTCCCCCCCCCCATGTCATAGATCGTAAAGGTAAAAATACTAAAAATTAAAACATGAAATCATTCATCAAACCTTGGACTCGTCCTTTTTGGCCTCCTCGGCGCCCTTCTCGGCTGCCGTCTTATCCGTGGCCTTGAGCGACTTCAAACCGGCCTTGTACTCCTTGTGCTCTTTGCTCAACTTGGTCTGGCCGATGAACAGACTGATGAAGAGGCCCAACCCGGCAAAGCACGTGTAGATGATGTACATGGTCCGCAGCGAGTTCCAGTACGCGGCGCGGGCGACCTCGCCCTCGTGGCCCCTCAGCTGCCGCACGAGCTCAACGCTCCCGGCGGCGTTGGCTCCCGACAGGCGGTTTCCGAGCTCCGGGCCGAGCTCGCGGACGAGGTAGTCCTGCTGCTTCTCCATCTCGTTGTTGAAGATGACGCCGCCCACCACGACGGAGATGGACGTGCCCATCTGGCGTAGGAACGAGAAGCCCGAGGTCGCGGACCCGATGTCGCGGGGCTCAACATTCGTCTGCAGGGCAACCAGGGGTGCCTGGAAGTTTGGCCCGATGCCGATGCCCGCAATGATCTGGAAGATGATGATCTTGGCCCAGTTGGCCTTAGCACCGAGATCAATGAAGAGACCGAAGCCAATGACGGTGATGAACATGCCGACGATAATGGGCCACTTGTAGTTGCCCGTCTTCTTGATCAGAAATCCGGAACCGGCGGAGACAATGGAAAGCGACAGGACAAGAGGGAGAATGTACACGCCCGACAGGAGTGAGTTTGCGCCTAGGGCGGCCTGGAAATAGAGGGGCATCCAGTAGCTGCCAGACATAAACGTAAACGCGTGGAAAAAGCCAAGCGCGAACGAGGCAACACTGGTCCTGTGCTTGAAAAGTCGTAGTGGGAGAACGGGGAACTTGGCCACCTTCCACGCATTGAGCACGAACAAGCCAATGAGCACGAAACCAAAGACGATGAGGCAGATGACGGTTGCCGAGTCCCAGGGGAACGAGATGCCGCCAAACTCCAACCCAAGCAGCAGCATGACGGTCCCGCCGATGATGAGCAAGCTTCCAGACCAGTCAATGGCCTTGAGACCCTCCTTCAAACCCGTTCTCGGATTATGCAGTTTGAGCACAAAGAAGAGGATAACGATGCCCACGCCCGATAGCGGCAGATTGATGAAGAAGCACCAACGCCAGGTCGTCCTCTGCGTAAACACACCGCCTAAAACTGGGCCCAGCGCAGATGCGATGGCCCAGATGACGCCGAAGAGCCCAAAGTAAAACGCCCTGTTTCTCATGGAGAACAGGTCGGACACGCAGATGTTGGGCAACACAATGGTACCACCGCCGCCAATTCCCTGAATCGCTCTACTGGCAATTAGCATGGGCATGTTGACTGAAACGCCACACAACAAACTCCCGATCCAGAAGATGGCAACGGCGCTCAGCAGCACCGGCTTGCGGCCGAAAATATCAGAGATTTTGCCCCATGTCGGCACAAACGACGCGTTTCCTAGCAGGTATGCGCTGCCTACCCAAATGTACCCCAGGCTCGAGTTGAAGTGCGCCGAGATGGTCGGCACCGCAGTGGTGATGATGGTAACATCGAGGGCTGCAAGGAAGAGCGCCAGACACAAGGCGAAGACGATGAGGAAATTTTCAACCTTTGTGCGCTCTGCTTCTGGCTCCGTGGTGTGACTTGTCGTGGCGCCTACGGGAATTGGAGTTTCTGCTTCGTCGACGTCCGCGGCACCAGGTCCGACGGGACTGGGAGATGTACGCGCATTGTCCTGGGCCTCCTTTTCTTGGATGTCATTGAGTGTCATCTCACGCTCAACGTCTGTAGTATTCGCTGAGCTGGAAGCGTGCTCAGTCGACGAGTCTCGCATGGTGAGCCTTAAGTCCGACCCGAGGCCGCTCTCTCAGATCTGAGAGGGTCGTTCGCGAGTGGCGAGTCAGGTATCCCGGAAGAAGGAGGAAAAAAAACGAGAGTTCGCACTTGGGTTTAACAGCTTCAGACATGTACCGCCATATGCGACCGACCTTGCACACGACTGAAGCAAATTACTAAATTAAAAGTGAGAATCCAGAAAAAAATTATAACAAATGCAAAGAGAAGACGAAAGAGAAAAAAAAAATCAAGGTTGGAACAATAAGCAAGGAAAACAAGTAGGCTCGCGCTCGGTGTTAATAAACTTACCCACCCGAGCGAGGGACAGAAGCAATTATTCATCGCGTAATGACTATTACTCCGGACAAAGAGCGTTGACCAAAGGACCCGATGAACCACCCAGGAAAGGAAAAAAAAGGTCTGCCGGTGTCCTCCATCGAACCCCCAAGGTACTTTCGGCGGGGACCGAGCCGATGGCCGGCCAAATCAATGACCCCTTGGAGTTCTTTGCTGGGGGGACGGGTGGTTGGTTGGAAGCTGCTTTTCCTTCACCGATTCCGTGCTTGCGTGCATGGACGAGCCGCTAGAAGTGTAGTCAAGCGTATATGTAAGGCGCCGTCGACTTTAACCCAAATCGGTCGTACCATCACTGTCCACCGTAGTCCACGGCTTATGGAAGCCGAAGCCGAGTCCGCTCCCCGAAAACGGATCGCCGAAAATACTAGCAGTAAGACAATCCCGGTGATTGAGGTGGAGTTATTTCCAAATCATTGCCTTGTTGCCGTGATTTAGTACAAAGCACGGTGTGATCTTCTGCGACCAACCCATAAGACCAAGGTCAAAGTCGCCCAAGTCTGATGATATACTAAGTAGTATATCCATAGAATGCGCTCTTCTCGTATTACGAGCCTCTCTCGGACCTGAAAAAATATTCTTCGCTACCTGAACCACTGTTTATAATTAGCGGTGTTCTTTATCGTGCTCTTGGGTAGTAACATCCATCTCCCTGGCAATGGCCAAACAGGATAGATCAAAGACCGGATTTGTCATCATCGATACTTTGTTGACTCCTGTTGGTTGATTAGTTGCCCAAATGAACAGTTTGAATCATAACAAAACATTGAAATTAGGAAAAACTGGAAATACTCTTTGCCAAATTCAGGCTGAACTCATTGAGAGGGGAAGTCCTCTCCATCTACCAAAACCTGACCGGCCTCTCTCCCTCTCTCTATGTATATTTTTGAGTAGATATACGTGGTGGCATGGTATACTTTATCGATCTGGAACATCTGTCGAGACGGAGCTATGGACCGAAACGCTGGCAACCTCTGAAACTATACCTCTACTTGAATATCCGTCCCGAGAACGGTGGCGATGTAGATGTCTTCGTACTCGTCGTAGTAAACGTAGAGACGAGCTTCATTGTCGATCTGAACATCGGTACCATTCATTCTATAGACCATGCTTTGATTCTGGACTCTGCGGATATTGTAGTGGTTGCCGGATAGGTACAAAGCTTTGAGGACACCGGGATCGCAAAGCTGTAAGTAGAGTTAGTGAGCAGCCCTTTCGATTCCTTTCCTCTTTTTGGTGCACCAACTCTGACCTCCATATTGTCATGGAGACCTGAAACAGCGTGTTAGCAAGAGGCAGAAGCTAATGATGCGGGATTCGCCGCGTTCGACCCGGTGCAACTTACAGGCCATGGGCTCGTAACAATTGCTTCTTTTATGGTCCCACCCACCACAAAGGACGCAGAATCCTCTGACGGGACCGCCGTAGGCCCGGTAGCGGCGCCGCTTACCGGGCCGAGGAAATAGCGGCAGGGCCCCGGGCCTGCCTCCATATTCGGGAATACTCCACAGCGTCGACCTGGACTCGCCGTGGTTCTCAGACGCCTTTCGCTTTTGGCTGGCTGGCCGGGGAGGAGGGGCTTCTGATAAGAAAACGTCAGCGACCCTCGAATATGGGAGGATGGCAGAGCAGAGCCCTGGAAAGGGCAAGGGGGGCGCACGTGGCATATCTGGAAGATGGCGCCAAGAGATGTTTTCTTTCTCTTCCTTTTTGACGCCGGGCTCTGGCTTGATTTTATGCTCCAACTTAATCTTGGGCTTTTTTGCCACGTTGTCAGCCATGGTAGAGAGTGAGGCAGTCTAATTGAAGTCGGGATTCCAATCTTCTATCGGCAAAGAGGCAAACAGAAAACGCCGTAATACGTCGGATGTGGGGGACGATGGACGATGAAGGTTTGAGGATGGAGGATGCAGCGAGTGGCAGGACGAATGGAAAGAAAATTGACAACTGTTTTGGGGGTACAGCTTCGCTTCCTTGTTTTGGTATCAACACGTCTTGGGATCACCTGACTTTACTATAAAGTGTGACGAGAAGAAGAGGAAGGAACGATCTCGTTTGAATACGGGGAGCGACTGCAGAAAAAACTGGAAGTTACCCGTGGAAGCCATAGTCGGGAAACACGCCTACGTCATTGGCATAATGGTAGAGAAGAAGGCTGTGTTTCACTATGGGATTGTAGGTCAATTAATCCCCGAGGTAATGGTACTACTGCTGCTGTGGTGAGCATTTTGTGTGAGTGTGTTGGAAGGTGAGTACAACTTCTTCCTACGACAAGGTTTGGCAACCAAAATGCTGTACGAAACACCAAGAGTGAATACACCCTAACCCCCCCCCCCCCCCGGCATTCTACTAGTAGCACCAGCGGGCTTCAATCCTACGCATAGTATTTAGGATATGCAGCAGCCGAACTTGCACTCTGCTCTTCATTGTGGTTCTTCTGCTGATACTGCGCTGCAATCCATGAATCCCCGTACTCCGTAATGCTTCGTCTAATGCTGGTCTTCGGCGTTTACATACCAGTCGTCCCTTAACTCCTGGGGCTTCAGTACGGAGCTTGAGACGGAAGAAATCTACGGAGGCATAAGTTGTAAACATGTCACCAACACAAACATGGATTTCTATGTCCAAACATTTATAGGCAATAGCTGGCTGGTGGAAGAGGGAGTGACCGAGCACCACAACGAACTGCCATAGAAAAGAGAGAGAGTAATCGCCTGGCATGATACATTCAAAAGTTCTAGCAAAGAGCAGGAGAGCCGGAAATAGTACTTAGATATATCCTAAATTCTGCCGGAGCGGCGCCGAACAGCACGTCCCGCCTTGCCGCCGAATCCTCACCCAGCAACTTGCACACGGAGCCCGGCCCGGAGTTAAGGATGTAACCTCGCTCGCTCGCTCGCCCGCCATTACGGAGTACACAAACGCACGGCAAACTCGACCTGCGCATCCTAACATGGTCTTCCATTGGTATATAAGGAAAGACACCTGAACAGAAGTAGGAAGTAGAATTAAGCTTAAAAATAGAAAAAAAAACCCATTCTCTGGCATAAAGAAAACCCTCCCCCCTCCCAACCCCCTAACCTTCTCCCCCTTTTTCGAAGACAACAACAACGATAACAACAACAACAACAGCAGCAGCAGCATTAGTTACGAAAAGAGACCAGAAAAAAAAGAAGAATCATAATCAACAGCAAAAGCAACAGCAACGGATACAGATGCAAAGAAAAGCAGACGCATCACCGCCGCCCACTATGCCACCCCCCAAAAGCGACAGCACACCACCCCTGACCTTCCTCATCACGGGCGCGACGTCAGGCTTCGGCCTCGAAATCGCCCGCCTCGCCCTGGCCGCGGGCCACGTCGTGGTCGGCACCTCGCGCGACCCCGCCTCCCACCCCCTCCTGGCCCAGGAATTCGCCTCCACGGGGCGCGGCCAGCTCCTCCCCCTAGACATGTCCTCCTCCTTGCCCTCCTCCACCACTACAACCAACAGTGACGACGGCGCCGAAGACAACCCGGCCACCAGGCTCATCGCCACCCTCACGTCCCGCGGCACCCAGATAGACGTCCTGGTAAGCAACGCCGGAGCCGCCCTCCTCAGCCCCGCGGAATCCGTCACCGAGTCCGAGGTCCGCTCCCAGCTCGAGGCCAACTACCTCGGCCCCTACCGCCTCATGCGCGCCGTGGTACCCCTAATGCGCGCCCGCCGCCGCGGCGCCATAATCAGCGTCGCCACGGGCGCCGCCGTCGACGGCAGGGACGGTATGGGCGCCTACGCCGGTAGCAAGGCGGCTACCGACGCCCTCCTCCGCATCTGGGCCAAGGAGCTCGCCCCCTTCGGCGTCCGCTGCCTCACCGTCCACCTCGGCGCCTTCGACACCAACTTCGTCGGCGCCTCCGTCAGCGCCGGCGCCAGGCCCCCGCCCCCGGACTACGACGACCAGGCCGTTTCCGAGGTCCTCGGCGGCCTGCGACCGAATTCGTTTGCTCCCGACGGGGACCACAAGAAGGCGTCCCGGGCTATTTACGAAATGATTGTGGGGGAGGGTCTGGGCGAGGGCAAAGAGGATGAGAGGGTCATGTATCTCGGCAGGGACATGTGGAAGCTCATGGAAAGGGTCGCGGCCAACACCAAGCACGCCATGGATACTTTTGAAAACGTATGCAACAACGTGTACATCGAGAAGGCCTAGGGAGATTGTCGGTAGCCGGCGCATAGTAGTAGATAGCTATGGGATTAACGGGACGAAACAAGCCGATTATGTCTCCCAAGGTGTTAATGTTAAGCAACGCGTGAGATATCGGTATACCCGGTCTAAAACCAACAAAGGACAAACGCCCATCAAGAAGAACCACTCTTCCCTAATCGTTACCGTTGATTGGCTTCCCCCCCTCCAGATCGCTTCTCAATCTTGAACCGTTTGTCCCCGCCTACAAAAAAGGAGCTTCAGAACACAGTCACAGTATTCACATATCCGTTCTTAAGCACCTCGAAAACCATGCCTGGGAACCCATACAGCGTCGTAGTGGAGTCGCCGTTCGTCTCGGCCCTCCGGCCGCCGCTCTCCTCCCAGCCGCCGAGAAACTCGACGCTGCTCCCGGGACTATCCCCCCACCCGCGGTTGAGCACCATACCTCTCTGCCGGGGCTGCGCGTCCGACCTGTGATGCTGGCCTCCCCACTTCTGCTGCATGCGGTCCTCGAGGTCCGCGAAGACGGATTCCGAGGTCGCGGGGCTCCCGTCGCCCGTGTCGTTCAGGTAAGGAATGTCCCAGCGGCAGCGGCGATGCCGGTTGAACTCATAAGACCCGGGGACATTGCCGTGGAGGACGAGCTTGGTCGCCACGAGCCGGTCAGGCTGATGGTTTTTTATTTCGGCTTGCGGAGCTGCGGCGTCGGCAACTTCGCCGGGCGGCGCTGGTGAAGGGGAAACCGGCGTGGACAAAAGAACATCGAAGCCCAGGTAGAAATAGTTGTAAAAACACTCCCCGGATGGGTTGGCTATGGCGTCCTCCACCGCCGCCTCATCGTCAGAGTCATCCGAGCCCGTATTCATCGACGAGTGGTCAGTGTCCGTCAGGTCGTCGGGCCGCAGCGATCCTGCGCTTGGCCGGCTCCAAGTATTGCTCGTGGTCCGTAGCTTATGCACCACCATCTTCTGGTCGTGTTTGCGGTATATGGCACTCGGCGGTCCCAGCTCGCTGACGAGCTCCTGGGCCGTGGTCTCGCCAAGCGTGAGCATCATATTTTGATTCGTCCATTTGCGGAACAGCTGAATCTTTCCGCCGCCATGTAGACGCACCAGCGATACTTCGTCAGGATGCACGTCCTTTGTCCGCGGAAGTATCGTGTTCAGGCGCACGCTCGGCAGCACCTCGGTCCACAGTGTTGGCCGCGCATCTGCCCACGAGTCTCCGCTGAATATGGCCATCGAAGTCGCGATCTGAGGATGGCCGGAAGGGTCGAGGAGAGACACCACATCCTTGTCGGGGGAGTACGACGGCGCAGGTATTGAGAAGTTGAACGCAACACCGGGGTACGATAACACGTAGATTCCTGTATGGGACTGTCCGCTCCCCGGGACAAACTCGCCTGCATACGTCGGCCCTAATAATCTATGATAGATATGCCTGAAACTCGGTCCCGCCGAAGACTCGCCCGGCATGGGAGCTTCGTTGGCGGCTGCTCCATTTGCGGGACGCACAAGGTCTCTATCCTTGAACGTGATGTGGCTTTTGGAGAAGTCGATTACCTCGACGAGGCGCAGGCGCTGCTCCGGTCCATCGAATCGTAAGCGTATACCGTTCTGCGGGAGATGCACGGCGACGGTCTCGGTGACGGGGCGGTCAGGGGAGTAGAGGATGTCGAGCTTGGGGAATCGCTGCGGTTCGGCCTTGAGGCGGGTCAGGACATCGTGCAACGATGCGCCCAGAACTACAAGTGGCTAACGGTTAGTTTCATCTTCCGGTTCTAGGCGCGCATCCGTCCGATAATGCCATGGATGGCTTACCCAGAAACCCCAGCCCTCGGCCAGGTTGGAGAGTCGCAGTGAAAAGGGTCATGTTGTAGGCTGACTAGGCGCGGAGCTGGACACAGCCTGTTTTACCGATGAAAGAGCATGTGGAATATCATTAGAGATTGATGAAAACTCGAGATGAATTTGATGATGATGACGCCAGTCGTTTGTTACGCGAATATCTGAAGCTGGTAATAATAGCAGTACTACCGACTCACTGCACTGTCTAAACGGGAAGATAAGGCACCTGAATGACTGATGAACGCCATGTGACGGCTTCATGCGGGATGACGCGGGGCAGGGGCAGCAGCTGATCCGATCCAGGGACCTGCGCCGTTTACCCTGGGACTAGTGTTTGTAGTGGGCAACAGTGGACAACGGTGGACAGCAGTGGACGGCACTCCGTACTCCGTACTCCGTAGCGGTAGCGTTGCCCCGCGGCCACGGCTGCTACATATGGTAGTACGGCGTGCCAGTGGTCACTGATTGGCGTCTCTCGTCTCTCATTCACCGAAGCCAAGCACACACGGCTGGCCCACACCGAGGTTCACAAAAAGTTACATATCATCCAGCAAGCAGGCAAGCGATCCAGACAACGAGGGGGAACCGCAGATTGACTACCGATTAGTAGTACTCATGCATCATACCTTTTATATTGTACATAACCTTGATTAGTAGTAGTAGTAGTAGTAGTAGTACTCCGTAGTAGTAGCTAGTATCAATCAAAGATTTCCGGGTTTCATCTATCAACAAAGACGCGCTAGATTCCCCGTCTCTCCTCACCACTCCTCCATCTCACCGCTCTTCGGCTTCTGTACGCGCACCACCTTGTCGCAGTTCAGCAGGCACAAGGGGTCAAACGCCTTTTTGATCTGGCGCATGGCGTCGACGGTCGTCTCGCCGAGCTCGTGGGGCAGGTAGTCCCTCTTTACGAGGCCGACGCCGTGCTCGCCCGTGACGGTGCCCTCCATCTCGACGGCACGCTTGACCATGCGATGAACAACGGTCTCGGCCTTTTGGCGTTGAGCGTCGTTGTAAAGCATGATTGCTTGGGAAAGTTAGCCAAAAAAACAAAAAACAAAAAAAAAGAAAAGTAAAAAAAGGCCCACGTTCTTAATTCAACAGCGCGGGGGTAGACTTACTGTGGAAGTTGCCATCTCCAACGTGGCCGACAATGGAGGCAAACAGACCACTCTTCCGGAGGTCCTCCTTGGTCTCCTCAATCAGCTTAGGTAGCTTGCTCAGGGGAACGGCCACGTCGCCCGTCCAGACGCGATCCCCTTCCTTCTTGACGGCCATGGTGCTCCAGAGGGCCTCCTTGCGCGCGCTCCAGAGCTCGTGCTGCTCGTCCTCGTTGCGCGCAAACTCGAAGCTCTTGCTGCCGGCCTGCTTGGCCAGCCCTTGCACCTGGGAGATCTGCTCCTTGACGCCGCTCGCGGTGCCGGTGAACTTGAAGAACAGGGTGGGGGCCTCGGTCCAGGTGCGCGAGGTCTGGCCGGCGTCGTTGATGCACCTCATCTGGTTGTCGTCGAGAATCTCCACGGCGGCGACGGGGATGCCCTGGCCGACGACCTTGCTCACGCACGTGGCGGCGTGCCCGATCGTGGGGAACGTGCAGACGGCGACGCTCTGCGAGGCGGGCTTCACCGTGAGCTTGAGCGTGGCCTCGGTGACGAGACCGAGGGTGCCCTCGGAGCCGATGAAGAGCTTCGTGAGGTCATAGCCAGCCGAGCTCTTGCGAGGGCGTTGGCGTGTCTTGATGATTGTGCCGTCAGCCATGACGGCGGTGATGCTCAGAACCCACTCGCGCATCGTGCCGTACCGGTAAGCGTTGGTGCCACTGCATCCGGTCCCGATCATACCGCCGATCATGGCGCCGGGCCCGGGGTCGGGAGGGAAGAACAGGCCGTCCTTTGCCAGCTCTTCGTTCAGAAGCTCCCAGCCGACGGCAGGCTGGACAACGACGTCGAGGTCTTCCTTGTGCAGGGTCAAGATCTTGTTCATCCGGCCGAAATCGATGGAGATGCCCTGCCTCGTGGGAGTAAAGTGACCCTCCAAGCTGGTACCGCCGCTGTAGCCGACCACGGGTATCTTCCTCTTGTGGCAAACCTTCATGATCTTGGACACCTCCTCGGTCGAGCCAGGATAGACGACGCAAAAGGGGCGGTCCTCGGGGCCGGGCCTGTGCGATGACCAGTCCGACGTGGCGTGCAGGTGAAGGTCTTCCTCGATGGTGCTGACATGATCCTTGCCGACGATCTTGATCATGTCGGCCCAGGCGGCCTGCATATTCTGTAGCTTAGTGTTGTGTTCCGGCGCCCTCGTTTCCGAGAGGGGGAGAGTGGACAAGGGCTCGGGTTCGCGGGGCCAGTAGGTGCCCAGGTAATATGCGCTGGCGATGCCGAAGAGAAAGACTGCATGCCGTCAGCCCTGCTGAACCGAGAAGAAGAAAAAAACCAACAGAGCAACAGCTACACCAATGTCGTGCTAGCCAGAGTATAAGAGCCTACCGAAGGTGATGGACCAATTCCTCGCGGGATCCTTGACCAAGCGCCATTGTTCGTATCTCTCTCGCTCCTCCCGCTCGCGGTTCATCCGCGTGGCGATGCTGCCCATGACCTGTCCCTGGAACGATCTCCCCAGTCTCGCCTCATTGCCTCTGTGCTTCTCGGTAGACCTGGGCTTCTCGGGCTCGAGTTCGGTCGAATAGCTTCGCGCGGCCGCGGCCACCGTCGCCGTCGCGGGGAAGGCTGTCCTGGCAGCTCGGAAGCTCCGCAGCGCCGTCGTAGGCACTTTGCGCGCGCGCAGCGGCGCCATGGCTATAGATGTGCCGGGCATTTTTGTTTCCGACGAATGGAAAGGGGAAGGAGAATGGCAAGTAGGCCCGGCCCTACTTTATTTACAAATCATGCGCTGGGTGCTGAGGAGCTTTTTTTTTTTCTGGTTTCATCCGTTCTTCGGTGGTGGTGGGCTGGTGGCACCATCCGCCATTTTTTACCGAAATGGCAGCAAAAATTCTGGTTGCCGGATCCGATGGTCACATCATTTTCCAGATCCACCTCGTCTCCCTCCCCCTACAACCCCTAGCCCCCCATATTGTAACAATATTCTCACCAAAAAAAATATGTACAGAGTGCATCGCGGCGCAAAGATCAATGCGCATCTGACTGATCAGAAGATGGCAATTGTTTTAAAAATAGCCAATAAACCCGGGTGTAGCATCCGATGATGATGGAAAAACGTAGGGGCAGACACTAGTCCACCTGCGCCACCATGAACTCACCGAATACTACTAGGCCCTACCATATATGCTCCGTACATATGGTAGGTGATAGGTGAATATGGTAATGGTCCGGCAATGCGTGGTTTGAAGCCCCAATAGGATCATACCATATCATCAAGGAATTGCCAAATACGGACTTTATGGATCTGGGCATTTAATAAAAGCTGAACACATCATTCGTATTGGTGCCTTGAAGGTATGCACTGGTTTCCTTATCCTCGGTTAAGCAAGACGACTAGCAATTAAGGTAATTTACCCCAGATCTACCCGCCGGCGCCGCCTCCCCATCTCCCACTTACATACACAACGGACAAGCCAAGGTTTCCGAATGTTGCTCAAACTACCTCATGCAAGCCAGCAGCGGCGTATGGGACTCTACATTTTCGGGTACAGGTTGAATCTTTTATATCTTGGAACCAAAGCCGGTATAAACAGCTGAACGGCCTCAAACCCTCTATAATACCAATGATTCCAAAACAACTTGGGAAAAAAGAAAAAAAAAGAAGCAATCCTTTATTCGCCCAACATGCCCATTGAAGACTGACATTTACACTCGTGGCGTGGCGCACCTCTTGCTCGTCTTTGGCATTTCAGCCACTTCCATCCTCAACCACACTATCCCCAACTCTCCAAGCACAACATTTAGTGTAGTTTATTTACACTATTAGCTTTTCCGAGCTTCCTCGCGACACTGCTAGTAGTTTGGGACAATGGGTTTACTAATAGTGAGCTGCCGCCGCCGTCGATCTCGAGAAGGGTCTAACTCAATTGCAGCCAACCTCGGTTCTACGCTTGTGTAAGTGACAAAGTCCCAACACCCCCTTCAGCCGTACTCAAGCTTCTTTTCTCATTTCCTATCTCGACATGGAAGTTTCCTAAACGAAGACGGCCTTGAAAGATATTTTTCCAAGTATTCATACATTGAGCCTAAAAAAAGCCTAATACTTGTGTCTCTCCCTGTTTTGTTCTCCGCACCTCCATCCATTGCCCAACCAAGATGGCCTCCGCCTCCAATCTCCCGGAGAGCTACAACACCTTCCAGCTCCCGGACCTCATCCTCTCCCACCACCCCGAGTCCTCCCCCACCGTCACCCCGGTGGTGCTCATAAAACTCCACCGGCCCCGGGAGCGCAACGCCTTCACCGACCGCCTCGGCAACTCCCTCGTGGCCGCCTACGATGCCCTATCCGCCGACCCGCGCGTCCGCTGCATCGTCCTCGCCTCCTCGGATCCGGCCGGCGCCGTCTTCTGCGCCGGCATGGACCTCCACGACCAGATCAATACCGACGTTCCGCAGGCCGACTACCGCGACATTGGCGGCATCGTGGGTCTCGCCATGGAGCGGTGCACGAAGCCCATCATCGCCGCCATTAGCGGCAGCGCCGTCGGCATCGGCGTCACCATGACGCTGCCCGCTACCATCAGGGTGGCTAGCAAGGATGCCAAGGTCGGCTTCGTTTTCTCCCGTCGCGGTTTCAACATGGAAGCCGCCAGCAGCTTTTACCTTCCCCGTCTCGTCGGCGCATCTCGCGCCCTCCATCTCGTCACCACCGGCGGCGTCTACCCCGCCAGCCACCGCCTCTTCGACGGCTTGTTCAGCGAGGTCGTCAGCCAGGACCGCGTATTACCGTCGGCGCTCGAGATCGCCGACGATATCGCTGCCAACGCGAGCATAGTCTCCGCCAGGGTGATGAGAGACCTCATTCTGCGCAGCCCCTCCTCCCCAGAGGAGGCTCATCTGCTGGAGAGTAAGCTGTTTTGGGACCTTTTCCGCGGCAGGGACACAAAAGAAGGTATCGACAGCTTCATGCAGAAGCGTCGGCCAGACTTTAAGGGCACCATCGACGAGGATGCGCCAACCCACTATCCTTGGTGGCAGGCGCTCGACACCAAGACAAAGGTCAAGTCGAAGATATAGCTGAGTCCCAGGTATTTGTGTATGCTTTTAATACATATATGGCATGTGCACGCCGGATTAGGAACCTTGTATTAGCATCTCACTTCTGTCGTGATTCAAACTTACTTGACCTCTACTAGCTGGGGCGAATTGGCCCTTAAGACTTATAGGTTTAGACCATTGAGCCCTAATAATACACTATAAAATCTTGGCTCCGTCCGTAGTATGATCCTCACAGTTGTATTGGTCATTAAAAATTATCAAAACAAGCCTTCCTGGTTCAAAAAGCAGCTTCTCCAAGTCGCACACTGTACAAGCCCAGATTGTGTGGGGATGCTGCGTGCGCTATACGTAGCTGCTGTGCCTCGATGAGTCGCTCCAGAACGGGGCTTAGCATCCCTCCAATCTGCATAAAATCGCTTCAGTAACTTGAGAGACACTCGAAGCCGAGCAAGCCTTATTGTATAAAGGCAGAGCATAAACTCTCCGAGAAAAAGCGATACCTATATCCCATATCCTGAGCTCATGTATAGACGCCTTGTGACTCTTGTTGCATCACAAATATCTGTTAGGACGATGCCATGGAGCCGCACCGCAGCGCTTCGCATGTCGCGACCGAGCATCTATGCAAGTCCTGCTTTAACCTCGACACAAAAGCATTGCTTGACGCATTGGATGATGAGGATGAGACTGACGACTTCGACGTGACCATGGACCAAAAAGAGCTCACTACCAAGTTGTGGCAGACCGGAAGAAGAATAGCCAAATCTGCCGGCGACGGCTGCCAGCATTGCCTTTTGCTCTTGAGGGTGGCAAAATATTTTGGTACCAGGGAAGATACTCTGAGCGGCAAAGGCAAGATATGTATCAGGTTCTCTTTGAGTGGAGGGAGTCTGGAGATTTCCTTCACAGGGTTGAGATTCTTGCCAAGCTTTATCCAGCTATTTCGAGGTTCGTTGGCTGAATTGAACATCTTCAAGGGAAATGTTGACGATCCTGTAGATGAGAAGGCGTATATCGCGCCAAAGGCAACATCAGTTCTACCTTTGCCAAATAAGCACACAGACCATTTGTCAGAGAGTAGTATTGGATTTATTAGATCATGTCTCGACACATGTCAGGGGGAGCACTCACTCTGCCGACAAGACGCTCCATCTTCGTTGCCAACTCGACTTCTCGATGTTGGTACGCTCGAAGATAGTATGGTTCGTCTGGTAGAGACAGAATTTATGGCCCCTGCTCCTTACGTCACGCTGAGCTACTGTTGGGGCAACGTGGTAGCTCTCAGAACCACATCTGACACCATTGATGGCATCCGAGGCGGAATCAAGATGACCGGACTACCCCAGACTTATATCGACGCGGTAGATGTGTGCCGGACCCTTGGGGTACGTTACTTATGGATCGATGCACTTTGCATCATCCAGGATAGCCAGGAGGACTGGGAAAGAGAGTCGGCGCGAATGTCGTCCATCTATTCCGGGTCACTCCTAACAGTAGCAGCGGCATCTTCTTCTTCCGCGGCAGAAGGCTTCATCCGTCGCGGGACTGCTCCCGCCCTATATGACGCCGACCAATTCTATGAGGATCAGACAGGCATAAGGGCGCGACGTATTGATGAGTCAGGCCACCACTGGCGCTGGTACGACGAGGCGTTGGATCGGATCCCGCAGGAACCTTGGTCTCGGCGCGGCTGGACGTTGCAGGAGCAACTCATCTCAACGCGGGTACTGACCTTTATGCCCTCGGAGATGCAGTGGACGTGCAAGGCCCACGTGAGATGCGAATGCCGCTCCCGCCTGAACCGTGGCCGGCAGTTCGGCGGGGGTGAACACCAGCACCTGAGCCAGCTGGCCGGCCCGCATGAGGCATTATTATTCTGGCATAAGGTCGTGGAGAACTACTCCAACCGTCTTCTCACTAAGAGGGAAGACAAGCTGCCGGCCGTGTCAGGTGCTGCCGCAGTGGTCGCTCGCAAGACGAATTCGGAGTATGCGGCGGGGCTTTGGACCGAGTTCATAGACCACGAACTGCTGTGGCGGCGGGCCTCGGATATGGACTGCACCGTGGTGCCGGGGGGAGGGTATGTCGCGCCGACGTGGTCATGGGCTTCGGTGGATGGGGAGGTGGACTACTACTGCTTCCGCAACAGCAAGGCACCGTATGCCAGGTCTGCAGTTGTAGAGGAGGTCAAGACCAAATCAAGTCCGCACGCACCATTCGGGAGAGTAGAAGGGGGGTATCTCACTATACACGGACCGGTCGTGCCAGTGCTCATCAGGCGGATTGCGCCAGACGGTTGGGTCAAGGCGAGATTCGGTAGTCTGACTTTGGAGTTCAGGGCGGACAGCGCCCTCGAGCAAGTGTCGATGCCCAGCGACGACGGCAGCACGATACATACGGTCTCCAGATACGCGTCCCAGATCCCGTCCAGGGAGGAAGGGAAGGAAGGGGAGAAAGAGTCGCCTCTGCTAGGACGCTGGGATCCCGGCCTCCTATGCTGGGCCGTCAGGATGGGCTCATATGTGGACAGACAAGCCTTAGGTCATCGAGACGTCGAGCTGATGGTTCTCGGGAGATCGAAAGCGAAGCCACACCATCACGTAAGAATCGGGTTGGCCACCTACCGCGAGGAGCCAGGGGACACGAAATGCGCAGAAATGTACAGGGTTGAAGAGACTCGATCTATTACTGTTATTTGAATATATGAATCGTGTCAAAAAACCCCAAGGAAATTAGAGACAAAAGAATAGCAAATACCAAAAATTACAGTGTCTATGCCTAGTAGGTATCAAGCTAAACGTGTTCTCAACTGCTCTTTCCTCAAATACTACCCAAGGACCTCTGAAACTTTTTCTCGGCTCACGGGTTCAGGGGGGAAGGTGCTGCTGACGCTAAGCACGCCCTGGCAAGCCTCGATGTTTTTGATTATTTCTTACTGCTACTTAGTACTTATATATTGATGATGCCACGCACCAACCGGTCACGACCAAGCTGAGGAGTCTAACTATCTATACTTCCATGAAAAGGAGGGCGCAAAACACGAGTCACGCTATGCATCTTATTCTACAAGAAAATATTTACGCAGCTAGAGATATACCACGGACGCAAAGCCACTGTGTGCAAACATGTGCATCTTCACAAAAACACGTTCTCGACGCAGGCATTCTTTATTCTTGCCTAGCAGGCAATGCTGGCAGACTGATGAAGAAAAACACATCCACGGACTACCTGAATAAACATATATACTTATTAAAGATCAATAAACCTTTTATAGGAAAAGAAGTTGAGATGACGGGTCTCTAAAGGATTACACTGGCCTCGCATGATATATGTCGTCCACCCATAGCTCCCCTCTCCTCCACCCCCCACCCCCTCCATCACCAAACCCCAGCAGCACTGATGTGTCCGGTGATCGTCCCGCTGTGCGGCGCTGGAGATGCAGTACCCCATGTGGTGGTGATTTGCTGGTGCTGCCGGTGCTGCTTGCACCGTTGGCCTGCCTGAGAGCTGCTTGCTTGCTTGCTTGCTTGCTTGCTTGCTGCAGCAGCAGAGCTGACTCGCGTTCCCCCTCTCAACCAACCAACCCCCCCTTCCCCATTCCCCTTCATCCTTGAGCTGGACATTTCTTAGGTACTTTCCGAAGGAGTAAAAAAGAAGCGTGTCACATTTCTGCACACGTTGGACACGTGAGTGCTGATGAGCGATATTGCATGTACTGGCCAATTTTTTTCTCCTGCCAAGACCTTTCAGTATCCATTTTCCCCTCTTGCGTGCTTTTGTCTGGTTCGTGTGTTTTTTTTTTGAATCATCCAATAGTATGAGGGGAGGAGAGAGGAAGAGAGGGGAAAAAGGAAGTGAAGAGCAGCGCGAGAGCATATTGGTCAGCTTCAGTGAACGCCTCGCTGTGCGCAAACTCCCCGACATAATATCCTCCCCCCCTTCTTCTTTTTCTTCTTCTTTGTTTTTTTTTAAAAAAAAAACCCTTTTAAGTAAAACTCTCGCAAAATATATTTTATGCTCATTATAAAATCCAAATACATGAGCATGTAACCATCCCTACTTACCATGTACATGGCGCGTGATAAAAAAAACACAACCATCTCCACGCCCCTCACCCCTCACCACCAACTGAACAAACACCCTCCTCCCCCCTCTCCTGTAACATCGGCTGCCATTCTGATGAGCCTACGCAGCAAGTCCCCCGCCCCTTATCCCTCCCCCCGAAAAAAGAAACACTACCTTAAGTAACTAATACTGAAAATCCCACCCATCTTAGATCCCCCCATCTAAGATCCTCAGGGCAGTGGGTTCCAGGCGACAAGTAGTAGCAGTTCTCTGAGAACCATCCCCGCACTTGTTGCACATGGCATTTTCCCGCCACAGCCCTAGTTCTAGCGGTTCCGAGACCACTATGTACCTCTTTAGTACGGAGCAGAGGTTACCACTACGATTTCCGTATTACTACTAGTAGGTGATATCAAAGTGATCATCATGTGTGCACCATGTCAAAACGTCATCGATTCGTCCAACCTCGGCACGGGGCTGGGAGGACGCGTTATATATGAAACGCCATCCTGCCATGGCATCCGTCACCGTCCGTCAGTATCCGTCACCACCCCAACCACGCCCGGAATTCAATCAAGGCGGGGTTCACCCGCATGCGGAACACAGCAGCAGAGTGATACGGATACGGAATACGAATCATAGGTAACTACTAGTAGTAACAGTCACATTTCCTGTTGCCGTGGGAAACTTCACACATCACGGGCATCAAAAAAAATTCTTTTGGAGTAAACGTCTTTGCATTTTGCATGTCCTACGCTATGTGGAATTGTTTCTCCTTTGCCTTGTCTCGCGCATGTTCCTTTCATGTTTTGGTACCCCAAAGGCCGGAAAACCGATACCAAAGCGCTATAAGCATCCTCACTGTCTGTTTGTTTTCTTTCTGCGTGTTAGGCATAGAAAAGGTTTTTTTTTCACCCCCAAAATATTGTTCTCTACCCACTTCATCTTTTTTTTTCAAAAATTTCTTGTTTTTTTTGTTATTCCTTTTCCTTCTTTGCATGCATATGCTTTCCCTCCTCCCATGCACGTTCGTGAAGATGCGTGACGTCAATAAACACAAAGAAAAAAAAAATCATACTATCGCTGGTTGGGTATTTGACGACAGTTTCTTGCTGCCCTCGCTGAAACGCCTTGCGCAATAAAAAGCAAGTTAGAGCAGATATAACCCAGGTCTGGCAAAAGATTGCTAGATATAATGACCTTGGATGCGGCGTAGAGTTGTTGTTTTTATACGAGCCATGTAGCTTCCAGATCCCCCGTCGGGGTCTGCTGCTGATAATGTCTGGCCATAATCATTCTGTTCGCCGTGGTAGCATCGCTGCGTAGTCTAGTTGGTTGGGTGGGGGCAACGCCTTGGTTTCACTTCAAAGGCATTGACGATCTTGACAGCCACTTCATCTGTCGCTCGGTCCTACCGACGGCCCAGCTTGAGTAGCCTAGTCCTGAACCAAAGCACAAATGCGGTCCAAGGGCTTCCATTTCTGTTCCTGCGCTTCGTCCTTCTGTTGGGCTCGAAGTGCACATCGTCGGCTGTTGGGTCCTGTCCGGGGAATGCATCGTCGTATCCACCAATTTCATAGTCTGGCTTCTCGTTCGTGATGACAGCCCCATCATTGTATCGGCTTGCCCCGGTACTCTTCCGTGAGTAGGCTGGTCGGTGGCCTGCACTGTCAAACGTGCTGCTGGATGTCCTGACATTGACCATATCCGAAATGTTGGGCTTCTGGAATGAAATCCTCTCCTGGCGCTGTGCGTCCTTGATTCCCTGGCGCTCCTTCTTACGAGACTGCTCGCGCGAGTACTTTTCCTGCTTGGCGCGCTCCTTCTCCTCGAACTTTTTCCGGGCACGACGGACCTGTTCCTGGCGGGTTTGGGTATCGACGTCGCTGCGGGAACGAATGCGAAAGTTGTTCATGTCGAGAGAATGGCGGAAAGATAAGGGCGAAGTGGCCGAAGTAGATGTCGAGGAAGGCATTTGGGGCGAGCAAGCCATTGGAGTTGTAGAGGGAGAAGAGAGGGGAGAGGATTCGGTAACGGTAGAGGCGAGAAGCGAGGACGAGGTGAGGTGACCGTCAACTGAAGAGCGCGGCTGGCTGCTGAAGCGCGGGGCAGAGGCAGAGACTGCTGAAGTGACGACCGCTGCCGAGGCTGAGCGCGCAGCTGTAGCCACCCGCAGCGGATGAGAAGTGGCTGTGGTGACCTCGGGAGAAGAACTCGCACTTGAGCTGGAGTTTGGTAGTGATGATTGACGATGATGCTGCTGCTGCTTGTGTAAGCTAGCTGTAGAGTTAGACGATATCTGAGGCAACGTTGAAGCACGGCTAGGGCAGCCAAATGTAGAAACTTCAATGTCGTTATCCTCGGCGTCGTCGGTCTCGGTAATAGTTGTAGACGAATATTCGCGAAGGTTGCTGCTGCTCCCGGAGATGTAGCAATTGTCAAGGGATGCACGAGCAGTGGCGTAAGGTAACAGAGGCGGTGTTGAGGTCCTGGGTGTCTGCTGGAAAGGATGCACAAACGACCCGTTGCGGCCGGCGCTACCGCTTGTAGCGACGGAGTTGCCGCTGATGGAACGGGCGTGAGATGATAATGTGGCGACGGTAGTAACGGCCGAGGTGGTGGACGACAATGTTGGAGTAATGGTGAAACCAGAAGAGGTTGCCGTCGTCGTGGTAGGAACGGTGCTGGAGGTGCTGCTCAAGCTGAGACCGCCGAGTTTGTTGAGGTCAGAGCTGAAGCTGTCAAGGTCAGCACCGACAGCCGCACCTGCTGCACTTGCACTTGTACCTGTGCGCGAAAAGGTGTACTGCTGATTGTCGGGATAGCTATGGCTTGTGGTGACTGATGTGTAGCCGGGAAAGGATGGTTGCTCTTCCCACCCGCGGTCAAGGTCGAGTGAGTTCTTCTCGGAGTGAGACGAGTAAGTGTATGAGTGTGATGATGAGTGTAGCTTCTTGAGGATAGGCTTAACGCTGACGCTGCTGCGCCCGCGCGACGACTTGCTGTGACTGCTACCCATACTGAGCCTTGAACCTGCGCCACTATACGACGGAAAGGATATGGAGGCTGCCATGATTGAAGATTGGGGTGGGATATACTATATGTAGCCCAAGTAGGTACTAGCAGTAGTAGTATAATGGTAGTATGCCGCTCGTAATGTGATGTGGTGGTTGCTTATTCCTCGTAAATGCAGCATACAACTCAAGCCCCAACCAATCAGTTGTGGAACAACAACAGATCAATCGCCAAAACCGTCAATAGATGTTTTGGATTGGGTTTGACCGAATGAGAAGGAAGCAAAATAGACGGGCTGATCAATCGAATGTCAAGCCGTTTCCTGTCTCCTCTTTCTCACGTTTGTTTGTTTGCGTGTTGGCTTCACCGACTCTCACTCACTTCTTGTCTCTCTCCGCTTCTTTTCCTTCTCTTTCCCCCCTTCCAGCAGGGCAAAAAAAGGTAGCCGAGAGTTGACTATGCTTGTTGCTGTAACTCTCGTCTACGTGTTTTTGCTCAAACGGGGTGCGAGGGGGTGTGGTGTAAGTTGAGTTGTCGGTGTAGTTTAGTTGCAGCTGTTAGTGCCCTCGAGGGGGGGGGGGGGGGTCGAGGGGGGAGCCAGTGGGTGCTGGGCTTGGGTGGACAGGACAGTTGACAGGGAACATGAACTCGCGCAGCGGCCGAGAAAAAGAAAAAAAAGAGCAAACAAGCTGCCTGGGGTTTAATGCTGCAGCTCCGACTCTTCCGCATATGCGCGCACGCTCAAAGACGGGGGCAGCTGTGCATTGTCCACTAGGGATAGAGAAGGCAATTCAACCACGACGACAAAACAACGACAACAACAACAAAAGATGTGAGAGAGAAAGAGGAAAGAAGAGGAGGGGTGTGTGAGGCGTATTGAATCTGACGTGGACGCATAGGGAGGCGTAGAACGCGACACGAAGAGCCAGCTTCCAAGAGAGCGAAACGAGAACCTGGGCCCTGGGCTGTGCTGTCGAGTTATTATAACGACTGCAACTAACTGACAGGCTAGTAGGATCAATAGCAGGTACCTCCCATCCTCGGATGCACGCATGTCAGATGGGAACGATTAACAGGATTAACAGGGGCACAGGTGCACAGGTGCACACACACACAACAAGCGCGGATGAACCGCAACCAGAACCGGCACCAAGAGACCAAGAGGAAATGGGGAGGAGAAAGCATGTCCACCTCAAAGTATAGTAGCAACGGGCGGGCTGTTCAGGTATTCCGTAGATGGTAGGCGTACGGAGTAGGCCTGTAGCTACCTAGGTATTACCGCACGACCCGTACCACCGGCCCCTACAGGCGAAGCTAAAAAGGGCCCGGGGGGGAGGGGGGAAAGGTCCCCGCCCCAGCTAAATTACGAATCAGACGGTAACGGGGGCCCGGGGGGGCGTTTTTGGCGTCCAGGGTGGCCCTCTGGCTAAGCTCGACAGAGTGCTACTAGGCCGGGTTCAGCCTCAACGTGGAGAAAACAGGTGCCCAGAGACCCAGATTGCCAGAGCGAAATGACAAGGGGATTACTTCTTCCCTTCCATTTCTTTATCCCCCCTCCCCCCCCGGAAATGGTGGCTTTACAGACTCCGTACTACAGAATCAACAGCAGCTCCGTACTCCGAGTGGTACGTACCAACCAGGTGTTTGTGTTTAATCCTTCCCTCCCGCTCTCTGTCTCCCGTCTGTTTTAGGCGGGTTTCATTTAAATGCGTCTGGATATCCGATAGTGCGTCCCTCTGGCCTGGCAACTATCATACATACGCAACTACGAGAGTGTAAATTGCAGCATAAGTACCAAGTATTAGACGTTTTCACTAACGATGGTGATGAATCTTGTTTCTCATTTCCTTGGCGGTGCCTCATCATTCCTTCAGCCACTTTTGCCTCTCCGCAGCCACTATTAAGTAGGTGGTACTCCGTGCTCCGTAGTCTCTTTCAATCTTCTGTAAGCCCGCGACCAAGCACGGACGACATTTAATTAACCAGCAACTCCGCCAGGGTCTTGGCTATGACGACGCGTTGGGATTGGAATCTTGGAAGGTTAGGATCCCCCTTCTTTTCCTTCTTTTTTTAATTAATGAATCGCATCGCCCCGAAATGATGGGCAATCTGCTATCCAAAACATGAATGCCCAATCTAATCGGTACGGAGTATCGGGGTACATAGTAATAAGGACAAAGGACATTACCCCTCCTGTTGGAGGGCGGCTGTACTTTTGTACCTACGCAACACTGTAAGCCGTAGCAGCGCTACCAGTCTTGAGGGTCATTTCAGGGACTCGTAACACTCGGGCCCTTTTGCGGATATGACGGGGGGGGGAGAGAGAGGCTGGAGAAATTCAAGTCAATTTCGGCCACTCCAGGAAGGCTTCTCTTATCGCTCGTAGAGTGTTATCGCTGTGTTGGGATATGGTGGGTGGAGGAGATTTGCCAGAGCTGAAGTAGAGTTTTGCCAATTCTGTTAATTGTTTACTGCAATGTAACCTGTTGGCTGCCGTCGCCCCCGGCGCCGAGAACAAAACATTCTTTTTTTTTGGTCTTGGCCCGACCAGTGTAGGAAATCATGTCGGACAAGTTTGGTGGTGTAGCTTGGTGTTGAGTGCGTGGTGAATTCTTTCCACTATGTTTAGTGCCCTCTCTTTCTCCCTCTTTTCCACCCACACACACACATAGACACGCACCCGCACACACCCACACACACCCGCATTGGATGTCTGGAATCCATCAACCACTGAGAATGCTTTTTCCCTCTCCGCCACACAACTGCTTGCTGGGTCGTTTTCCGGCCAAGGCCGCCCGGCCCTGCTGCGTGCAGTCAATTTCCTTTCCCCTCCCGTCCCGCGTGATGAAGTTGTCATTGGTCATGTCCGATGTCCGTTGCTTCGATACTTTGCTGTTTTTTTCTCACCATCTCTCTCTTTGGGATGCGTGGATGCCTCTTGGTATGTACGCGGGACATCGCCATCGCAGCATGGCATTTCCAAAGTTACCAACTTAGCTGCCTATCGCTCCCTACACGTTTCCATCCCATATCCCACTCTCCAACCCATGGCGGATGCAGCTTTCTAGGTTTCTTTACCTTGTAGCTTGTCTAACCACTGTGATTACGAGTCTCATCGTATCGACTGCAATCGGTACGGAGTACGGATTACACCTTCCTTGCTTCTCTCATGCCGCTTATTATTATCAGACTTTTTTTATATCTTTCTTTCGCAATCTCTCTCCCAGTCATCATGATCCCCTCCCACCATTTGCGGGCTTTCTTCTCGTACCTCTCCTTCCCCTCTTCCCTACCCCTCCACTACCTTGCCGCATCGTGCCGATTTCAGACACATTATCTACCCTTTAGCACCTTTTTTTTATTCTTTGCTTGATACGATCTCCAAAGTGGGGGGGCAATAGCGCCGAAACCGTCAAAGACAAAAAGAAAGAAAAAAACCAAGACTACGAATCTTACCCTGCTCAAGTCACACACACATACATCACACACACGTTACACATGATGCTTTTCCCCTCTCGCTCTGACATATTTCGCTCTTTGAGGATTACTGCGTACACAAACGCAGTCCGCGGCCCCATCTACCATTAACTGCCTCATCAATCAGCGGCACCGGACCCTTCTAGCCTCCTAACGCAAGCTGTCTACTTACCCCGCGACCATTAAAGTATCGTCGTTATTATTTGTGTTCCCTTTGGATATCTTACTATGTACTCCGTACTGATTGAAGCCACATCACGGGCTCCCTGCAGCCTTCGACCCTCCCATCCCCTGGACCTTGAACATGGCCAGGCCACGGCTGGTCGTCGGTCTTGTCGACCCGTTGGGTTTTGCTTTCTCGTCATTTGTCCTTTTAATTTTTCTCCCTTACTGACCGGTAATACGGCTGTTTGTCAGAACATGGAGACTTGGCCAGCCAGCCTCGCCCCCGTGGATGGTTGTGTCACAACCATGTAACCAAGCTGCATGGTTTCTGTCTCAGCTACAGAGTACTCCTTGAGCTCTGAGCTGCATTCGGTGCGGCCGGAACACGAGAGAAGCATGAAAAAAAGCACAGCTACGGACAAGCGAATTCAACGCCAAAGATGAAAATAAGAGAAAAAGTAATATCGTGAAGCCCCGCCTACTAGGCAAGTATCGTATCCGTCACAAGGTATCGTTCAGCCTCGAATCACTTTTACACATTCATTCCGTAAATTCTGACCAAAACAGTCTCGATTGCTATAAATCGATAGCGCTTTCAGCTATTCATTGACATGCATGCTACTGCTGCTCCGTACCTACGGAGCTATCCTACGAGCTAACAGTACGTACATATAGTCAGCGGTATCTAACGATTACTACGGTGTACTACGTCGGGCCCATAGGTAGATCATGTCGATTCTCGACCCTACCTTACCCAGCCGAGCCCAACTCAATATCATGGGTCCATCTGGCTTATCTGGCTCAGAATGTCTCCCCGGTTGGGATACATGTGACTTTACTGGACCTGGCGTGCAGAGTCGCCAATGAAGACACCTTGCACGATACTGCCACGATACTGCCGGTAGTCTGATTCGGAGCATGTTTAACACATGCACTCCGTACGGAGCACAGCATACCCTATCACCTGTTATCCTGTCGGTATTACTCCGCACTGCTGCTGCTGCTGCTGCTGCTGCTGCAGCCCAGCTGCTTGTGCAGCTTCTCCATACTATTCACCTCGTTGACAACTCATAGTGACTGATCTTCGCAACATATGTTCTTGTCATCCTATACGCCTACCTTTTTGGACTTGGTTGCAAATATGATACTCCAAACTCTTAGGCTACGAAACTCTATTAGAACGGGCCGACACAAGTTTCTTTACGACGGGCAAAAACAGTCAAAGAGTTTTTTTTTCGACGCCCGTAAAAGCGGTTTCACTTCAATATCCGAATTCAATCATGATTCCATATGCGCATTCCAGCCTATCAAGAGCAACTTGCAACAGGTCATCACCGATTGCCAACATTGCCTTACTCATCGGCGATGGGCGTGTTTCCGAATATAGCAACTACGTAGGAGAAAATGATGCCTTCTCGCCGGACTTCATGAATCAAGTCATGCCGAAGCAACCATCGAACGAGAAACAGAATGCACATGCCTTCCACGTCCTCAGCATGGATAAGTCCGCACTCCATAAGGAGTAATCCGTGCAGGACCATGTAATACACAAGTAACACCACACCCATCGGCAGTGAGCCTTTCAACGATAGCTGGCCGTGCATGGACGGATCGAGTGGGAAATTGTTCTTGCAGACTGCAGGCGTCCAACATGCCGCATCAAACTCGACCCGGGGAGGGCGAATCGATTTCTTGACTCTGGACCGACTACGGATTATGGAGTATGGATTACGGAGCAACGCACAATGCACGTATTAAGCCAGCTCAGACCTGCGGTGGAGATGGAGAGAGTGAAAGAGTGAGAGAGTGAGAGCGCAGTAACAAGCAGCGGACAACAACTCAACCCAGCCCACGCGTTCACCAGTGGTGCCCGCCCCCTTGCCCTGAGCGAAGCTTCGCCTGAACAGCTCGGGCCTCCATGATGCCCGTGAGGCTTCCATGAAGGCTTCGAAATGTTCCTGCAGCCCCTCCCTGCCCCTCTTCTCCCCTGCCAGTTTTTTTCTTCGCCAATACCGCAGTGGTACCTACGCGACTATAGTTTTATGCATCCATTGGCGACTAAGCCAGGCATTGTTCAACAAAACAGTTTGAACAAGGCGAAGCCATGTATGTGCATACTAACTGAATCAGGGAGAGGAAGAGACGGGGGAGGAAATAGAGGAGCTTGGGCAAAAATGGGCGAATGGCCAGATTTGCGGTCAGGGTGAGCCCTGAACTCACCGCCAATGCGGTGTTATGGAGTCGTCCGATTTGTATGTGTAGGCCCCGGGGGGATGGGGCGGCGGGTATGGGCCACGGCTCGGATCTCAGACCCGGAAATTTCAATCACATAAGACCGTGTACTAGCAGCAAGCCGCTTGCTACTACGGGGAGTACTAGGAGGCACCAAGCGCCGGTACATGTCAAAAAAATGCCAAAAATCGAACCCGGTCTCGAAAAAAAGGCTCTCCCGTTTCCCCAGTCGAGCCGCTAACTCACCTATCGCTCCTGAACACATGGGACAATGCGGCGCGACCCTTGACACCGGCCACCTCCGGGGGGGCGAGGGGCGAGGGGCGGAGGGAAGAGGGGGGGAGAAAGACCTGACCTGACTCCAGAGCAAGAGTGAGATGTTACAGAGGCGCCGTGACTGTAGTAACCGCTCGGGGAGAGGGGAGGGTCCGGGCCACAAATGGCGGCGAGGGTGGCAAGCCACGTATCGAGCGTAATGTAGCAGAGAGGTGCACATGAGCGGCTCTCTCTTACTCCAAACATACCTAACCCGGCAGGGAAGCGCACAGTCGGTGTAAGGGAGAGTGGCGGCGAGATCCACGTATACGTACTGCCCTACCTATGTACCTACCTACCTACCTACCTGCCTAGAGTACAGCAGGAGAAGCATGTGAGGGTGGTAGTGGTGGTGGGTGTGAGTAACCCGGAAACCACGTACGACGTACAGATGCTCCCCTCCGTTGGCAAAGAGTCTATAGAGGCCATGGTTGGCCGAGCAGTGATGCATGTGGTTGAATACGAGTATTCGTTGTACGTACGGACGCACGTTGGCGTAGCTCGCCTTCTGCTTCTTCTTCTTGTTGCCTCCCTCGAGGAGGGGGGGGGGGGCGTGAGTGTATGGGAAGAGAGGAGGCGAGAGGAAATAAGCGTTGGGCATCCATACCTCGATCCATCTAGGATCTAGGGAAAAGGACTGAGTTGGCGAAAATGTGATGTATGGCTTGCAGAAAGATGGTGTGTTGTCGTGGTTGGAGGAGAAGGAGGAGGAGTTGTCCTTGTTGGCTTTGCTCATATCTGCCTGTCGATGAGGCAAACGCGTAAAGATGCATTGATCAATGGCAGTACGTACTAGGCGGCGGCTGATGAAAGCGGGAAAATGAGAAGGGAAATGGATTTGTACCAGCCACAAGAGGAATTCACGGAACGGGACGATTTTATTATTTTCCTTGAGGCTTTGCGTAGAGACAGTGTCTTGTCCTTTTCCATCTTATCAGATGTGTACGAGGCGGGCTAACACTGGGCCAGTAGGGAGTGATGCGGGAGTTTAGTTGAGAAGCATTATGTGAATATCGTGTAGTTTATCTGGTAGTTTCTGATTAAATTAAAGGCAATCGGTTACCATTTGTATGTTGTTGTTATTGTTTGCATGTCGGAAATTTAATGGCGAGATGTCTAGCTTCCCTTGTTCTACGATGTCGACATCGGAAACATGATTGAGTTCTGGGATCACCTCCTCCCGGGCCCCTGCGGTGATGTTTTACTATGTAATCTATTTTAAAGTGTTTGCGGAAGTTTAATTAATTTAGATGTACGGAGTACTACTATAGTAATTGACAAGGGGGCTAGTTATTTGGGTGTTGGGGAAAAAAGGAAGAGTTGGGGTTGAGAAAGGATAGGGAAAAAAAAAAAGTGGTTGTTTTTGTGATTATTGCTATCTGATGGGAAATTGACAGATTGGAGGAGGAGAGGAAAAGAGAGGAGAGGAGAAGAGGGGGGCGGTTGTGGAAAACGACACAGCGGTGAGCATGATAAGGGGTGGGAGAGAGGAAGAGATGATGCGAGGAAAAGATCTTACCCATGTTTCTTGATCTTTTGTCTCCCCTGGAGTCATACCCGTTTTTTTTAAATATAGATGTATTGTGGAAAGTATTAATTTCGATATACAGAGAAGATGGGTAATAGATTTCGATTTTCACGATTTGGTCGCATAGTGTTTTGCGTGTTTTGCGAGGGAGTGACGATGCTATTGACAGTAAACCACCATCCACGTCTTATTTTGTATTCTTTCCCCTGTAGCGTTTTTTTATAGTCTAGAGTAGGTTTTTCTTATGTCTTATATATGGGTCGGAACGTTTGATCGGATGCCCCCGGCATGGAGAGAGGGGAAGGAAATGGCGGTCTTGTGTCGTGAGTGTGTTTCTGAGTCATCGTCGTTGTCTGTTGTAATAGTCGGTGGAAGAATGTTGGGCGAGGAGGGAGAATGTTTCTGAGCCCTGTATATATACGTATATATATATATATGTGTGTGTGTGTGTGTGTGTGTATCGACCGCTATTTGCCTTTTTCTATTTGAGTGATGAATGGGGGACAAATATAAGGAAAAAATCCCGTGAGGAAACCGGGGGGTTTCTTTCTGTTTGATGGAAGCTTGTAGAATTGATGATGACGAAGAAGGAGAAGGAGAAGAGGCTTGCGCGATGAGCCCTTCGCAGTGAAGACAGACAGTCCTTCCAATATCTACGAAACGAGTGTCTCCTATAAAAGCTCTGTACACGCGCCAAAGTTCCCGTTGCTCCTCTTTCCCGTGTTCTGGCGTTTTGTCGATATGCTATCAAGTCTCACTCCCCTCCCTCGAGTCACAGTGGCCAGATGGCGAGGATCGGAATAAAAACTTCTCTTGCCAATCAGAGAACGTACGCGGCGTCCCCGTCTCTCTTTGCTACTCCTTTGTACATTTCGTGCGCTGTGCTGTCGACCGGTTAGCTGGATTGGAGCTGACTGTTCTATCCCGTGGAGGCGGCAAAATGATGGGAAAGCACCAGAAGGCACAATAGTTGCCAGAGTTCATGTCGCAACCACGCACACGCAAACGCTCGTGCGTATCGAATCATGATGGGTATACAGCCCGGGTTCCAAAAATGGCGTGATGAGAAACCATCGTGGGCCAGGGAGTTTTGACAGCAACCTTTTGCCTACGTATATATCGGACCTGAAGCATCGTATCTTTTTGCTACTTGTTTTTTTCTTCTCCTCTTTTCTCTTCTTCTTCTTCTTCTGATTACTCTACTTGGGCCCTGTGTCAGCCCTTTCTTTCTTTCTTTCTCGGTTTCTCGTCGGCGAAGCAGTCCTTTGTCGGCGACGTGAAGGCTCCAGCCCCCCGAAGGAGGGGGGGGGGGGGGGGGGTTCTCTTGTCATTCCATTCTCCCCCTTCTTCTCCCTTTGTCTTTTTCTTCTTTCTGGGACAGGGACCCGAGTGTGTTCTCGTATATAGGTTTACAGCCGGGCATACCAAGGCAGAGGGACAAGACGGACGGCAATCTTCTGCCATCTCTCCGGATGGAATCCTTGCTGAGGGGTACGTTTTGCGCACGGGCGGTGGGATGAAGCTCGACGACTTGTATGGAAGAACCCCCCTCCCCCTCCCCCCTCCTGTGACAGTGGCTCGGTTCATAGCCCTGATACGCCGAATCGCATAGCTCAAGGCATTGCTCCTGTGCCGACAGAAAGACTGGAGAGAGAGAAATGTAATCCAAGATTGTTTCGACAAACGGAATAGCCGATGCGACCACACTGATTCACTCGTGGTTCGTTCTGGGGGGGGGAAGGGTGGCGGCGGTGGTGGTACCGCTGAGCTCAGCTCCGGCCGCAGCCCAGCCCGTGTGTTCTTTTTCGTGGGCGAACGGGGGAAAAGGGAGGTCCCCCGGATGGTGACGACCGGTGTGGTCTACGAAGTTGCGGGCGTTGCTGCTGCTCAGATATACTCCGTGCCTCGGCGAGGAGCTGTGATGCCCGACGGTGTGGAGTGGAAAAGGGGAAGTTGTGCTCAGAAGGGGAAGCTCCTAGTTGATATGTGTATACGGGGTACCCTGGTTTGGTTGCTCTGCCCCTCCGTGGCCTAAATCTGGGGAAGGCACGAATACATACAAGCACACCCGCTTCTTCCTTTGGCGCGAATCCCCTAGAGGGATGAACGCACGCATCCAGGCAGGCGAAGAGCTTTCTCCGTGCAAGATGCTGCTGCAGAAGGAAGAAAGAAAAATTCCTCTGCTATATTCACGCTGCGGCACGTTGCAAGCCACGCCAGTGACGCTTGTGATATTGGGTTTTCAGTAGAAGCCCCCCCCACCCCCCCCCTCTGTCTGTCTATCTATACATCCATCCATCTATCTATCTATCTATATATATATATATATATATATATATATATATCTTTCTCTCTCCCTCAGTGGCGAGCGAGGTTTTGGTCCGGCCTCGAGAGGCATCTACGGCGTACACGTCTACCATCTCGTTTCCTGTCTTGCGTTCGCTGTACGCCGAACCTGGCTTGGTCGCGGTTTCGCTACATGGCCGGTCGATACGGATACAGACGCAGACAGACACGCGGACGCAGATGCGTACGCACGTGTGTGCACGCAGGAAATCGTCCATTCGCGGCGCAAGCGGCACATCAACCCCAACACCCCCCTCCCTAGGAGTACACAACACGCGAGAGGCGACCAAGGGCAGGCCGGATTCACCACCAAAACCCCTTTACGCAAACATTGTCACCGTCGTCACTAGGCAGCACAGCACGTATATCCCGCCCGCCCGCCCGCTCGCCCGCTGATACTCTCCATCATCTATAGTGAAAACATGGAGACAGGAAGACAAAGGGAGCAAGTAGTCGTACAGAGGAGAGTAATGAGTACATCCCAAGGTGTGCCCTCCAGGTTTTCACCGTGTGGAAAAGGAAAGGAAAAAAGAAGTCTCGAGAGGAGTTGGGAGAGGATGTTTCCGTCAAGAGGGGGGAAGGTGTCTCTCGGTGGTTTACGGCCGTATGGTCGTCCATCACAGGTCAACTCGACGAGATTACATCGAGACCGTCGGTTTCAAATCTATCCACCAGCCCTTACTTGCGGCGGTCATCAAAGAACCAACCTCCCCTCCCTCTCCCTTTCCCTCTCTTGTCTCTCGTCTCTTTTACCTTCTGTGTACGAAACCCCTGACCGTCTCGCAACGGAAACGTCCATCCGCCCGGCAAGAAGACCCAACGCCATCGCTGGAGTCGACTGTTTAGACCGTTCATGAAAAGAGGCCATTGGCCGATTTTCCTTCGCTTGCTACTACTACTACTACTGCTACTGCTGCTGCTGCTGCTGCTACTACTACGAGCGGTGGCTTCTCGTTGCCATCCACGTCCTGATTATAAAAACGAAAGAAGAAAGAACATGGCCAGCTAATACATGCGTAGCAAATCCGAAGGGCACGTTTCAACTCTTTGCCCACAGAATGCACAAAAGCCGAGCAGCGACTTTTTTCTTCATATTTTTTTGTATATTCGATAAATGATTGGGGAAAGTATAAAAATCAACAGGGAGAAGAAGAATAAGGAGAAGGAAAACGAGGGGGTAAAAAAGCATCTCCAACACACAAAACTAGCAAACATCTTGATGCCCAGCGAGAGATGCTCAATAACATAATTGCGTATCCATATCAAAGAGATATCCCAATCACCCCCTTTGAATGTACTTTGTGGTATCAATATCGACCACCCTGGGCTAGCACTGCCCTAGTAGCCAAACTATACCTTTCCCCTGAAACTCCCATATTTTTTTTTTCTTTTTAAAGAAAAAAGAAAAAAGAAAAAAAAAAGAAAGAAAAAAAGAGAAAGAAAATGCACCAAACGTGGCATTAACCATCTCAAGACAGATGGAGTGATTCTCACTCTCCGGAGGAGGTGCATACTCAGCAGACAACAGAGATCCAGAAATGTGTTCAAAGGGGAAGGGGATGGATGGCGGGACGACTTGCCCAGCCATGGCAACCCTCACCGTCAATACGACGGGACATGAAAAAGCCCCCGGAGGCCTTCTAGTGATGCCACGAATAATGTTTCGCCCCTGCATACGTCTAGCGCCTCGATATCCCGTGAAGGCATCCAACCTTGTCAACGACGGCGACCACAACCAGGAGCTGGCGCTGCTCGCCAAGTATTCTCATCAACACACCCCCTCCCCCCTCCCCCCTCCCCCTATATCAATGCATCCTCCGTAGACATGGGCTCCGGAATACGACTCTAAAACCACCGGCCTGCCCTTCTACTTTACACGGCTTCGGGGAAATACGGAGTCTCGGGGGGCGGTTCGAAACTCCACATCGAGGCATAACCCCTTTTGATCGACCAACTTCTCCGGCCATCATTGTTCATCACCGTCGCCATCATCGTCGCCATCATCTATCATCTATGCAGTCGTACAGCGACGAATCCGCCGACGGAGGAGGTCGGGAGGGGGGACCGGGGGGGCCGGGGGAAACGGGGGGATAGGGGATAGGGAGAGGGGGGGGGAGGAGAGACAACGGAGCCAAACCTGCAGCCGCCTGCATCCGCCTTCACAAAATTTCTACCCGTATCGGCTCCGAAGGCTCCTGGATGGTCTGCAGCAAGCCGGGCGGCCGCACGGAGAACTGTGCCGATGATAGTGCCACCACATATAGCTCACCTACTACTTTTACCACAGTATGATAACGAGGAAGAAAAAGCTTCATTGCCACCATCAACCAGCAGCGTGCAACCCTCTTCCGCCCCCCTCCGCCCCCTTGAAATCCGGGATGCACGTTCCCTTTCTGGCTACCAATTCATCAGCTCACAAATCCACATCATAGGGTGCTCTGCGTGCTCCATACTCACCTGAAGAGTTGCAAAACTGTAACCATCCAGAATGCCATCGCATCATGCAATGCCGGTCAAAGGGAGGGGGGTGAGGCTTGTTCAGTCATTAATCATTTTTGCCACTGCATTATCACCGTCGCTCCGTTGACTTTTCGAGACCCCCCAGGCCTTTGTACCTTTTGAGCATACTGATACAGAGCTTCCCTCAGGTACATGACAAGTCGTCTTCTCAGAGGGGACAGGGTCGTATCCAAAGGGTAACACCCGGCCGATTTAAGGCCGCCTCAGTGTCACTTGCTCAAAACGTAGACCCCAAAATCTCGCATTAAATAGTCATGCGTAACAGCTAGCGGTAGAGCTTATCTATGAGCCGCTCTAACCAGGCCAAGACGTCACATTTCGGCAATGTCACCGTTCATACCATCACCCTGTCGCCATCCCACGGAATAAGCCTTCCCGGTTGTCATTCCGATGCCGACGCCGACGCCGGGACGACTGACCACTCATCTCGTGCCAAATTCGAAGGGCGTAAGACAAATAGGAAAGAAAAAAAAGAAGAAGAAAAAAAAGAAAGGATAAGAAAGGGTGAGAATACCGGCAAGAGAGCAAAGAAAGGGCCCAGATGTTCCTCAAAGGTCCAGTATCCTTTATCCCGCAGCAGACGAGGAGCAGTAAAAGGGCAGTGCGCCGTGATCTGGCTCAATCCGAGGCCCAATCAATGCAGATCCCCCTTGGATATCACCGCTCGCAGCTCGACGCTCGTTTCCCTGACCCTTTGAAGCAACCCGTCCCCAGACCGACGGAGGTCGGCATTCGACATGATTGGGAAGTATTTCATTGTTACTGTGGATCGTCTTCACATGTGAAGCTGTACGCAGGGTTCACCTTCAGGCTATTCAACAGGTACCATCAACCCGGCCGTTTATCAGCCCCTGCCTTCTTCCAATAAAGGCGTCGCCGTCGGTAAGGGGCATAGCACGGCGTTTCCACACAATAACCTTAGCTAAGAAACACTCTCAAAGGCCCATATAGTGTGCTAGGTGCTAGTTGGCACGGCGAGATGGTCCCATCGGCATTGTTGGGTCCTCTCAGGGCGATGCGGATGGAATCTGCAGGCCCAGATGTGGCGATTAGTCAAGTGTCCCACCAACACACACTGGTCTGGATTTGTCTCTCCTTGAGTTGGCCCAACCGGGAATGAAAACAAGCAACGCAAGGTAGTTTGCCTTTCGAGCATGCTCCCAACTCTCCATGGTGAACCACTGACAAGTTCAAACCCCCTGTGCCATCCGTCATGGATCAACAAGGGCATGCCGTCCCTTCCTCTCACGGACTTAGCCGGTAGTACATACGACCATCGAGCAGGACATGAAGCCCCGATGACGTGATTGTAGATACAACCTCACCAACATTTGGCCGTACATGCATTGTATCATGTTGCAAGTCGTCATCTGGAGACAAGCCATCGAGATTCAGGACCTGTGCAAGGAGGCATCAATACGAGAGCGGCGAAGAGGGCCGCACTTATGACGACAAGTGAGACTGGTCAACTTGACGTCTCAACCGAGGGCACATTCCCGTTTACTCTGCCATGCATGCTCGTGCAGAGGATCCGCGGTAGATCAGCATGCGCTCTTCCCCCAATGGTACGAGAAGCGACTCGTCAAAAGAGTGGCCGTTGCAGACTATGCAGCATGGGCGGCGGTATCTGTAACCTTCTTCATCAATACGGGAGTACATACGCATTTGCCCGGGAACGTTTGCTTTTGTCAGAATAATTCATCCGGTGCTACTCCGTATAGTTGGACGGGAGCTTGCAGCCATCAAGCATCCGATTGCCCTGACCGCCAATTGACCAACGATGCACACATGCCCAAGTTATCGTAAGCTGCCTTCAGGTCCCCAAAGGCTTTTCGCCGCAAATGCGGGTTCAACCTCTAGGATGTGACACATACGGTGCCCTTGATGCCACATGCAGCTGCAAGGGCTCGTAAGGACGTCCGAAAAGGTCTAGGTCCGGATTATTCAGGTACTGGGTGAACCTTTTCAAGGTTATCTGACGATTCGTTAGGTTTGGTAAAGGGCTGCTGCAAGTTCAAGGGTACGTGGCAGAGCCATTGAGCCCAGAAACCAATCACAGCCATCCTCACCAGGCACTAATTATACTCCGGGAGGAAAGTCACCGAACCAACCTGCCCTATAACCAAGAACATCCGTGATAATTACCAGTCTTAGGCCTCCCGGATATATTCCCCGGACAAGCTCTCCATGTGGACTCCAGACCACGGCTCTCCGCACGCCACGCTCTCTTCCATAATATTTAGTGTCTCAGAACTCGTAACAAACTGCTGGCGTTGCTGACTCCGCGGATCCCAAACGTAGTGAGAGACTGATTGGAGGGTTTCGGGCTTAGCTGGGCAAGCAGACTGCAGGAAAGTCGACTAGGGTGCAAATATAGGAGTCTCGAAGACCCGGACACCGGGACCGGCATTGCGATTATGCTTCTGCTATCAAGGAACAGTAGAGACCAACGCAACCATGGGACAAAGCTGGCAATAAACGAGCGTAATGAAAATCCATGCCTCCTATGGCCACGGGAGCAGCCAGAACAAGTCCCGGCCCGCGTCTGCCGTATTTTACTCAGGATAAGTAATAGGTGATGTATCATGACTGCCAAGGGGGTCCCGACGTTCCCTCGTCATATTTCTACGCAAAAAGCATGTTTTGGCGTGCAAGGATAAGAAGTTGTCGTTCCGTGGTTCATGCAATCAATTAACCAAAGCTGTAGGCGAGCAATCTGGAAGCCTGTCATCCATTTTAGTGGTAGTAACGGTGGTATTGAACCAGGACTTGCCCTCTTTGTCGACATGAAAGGGCGGTGTTCTCGGTCTTCCACTGCCAGAAGACCAGGTGCGCAGGGGGGGAGAGCTTGTAAGAGAATAAACCCCGTTTTTCGGGGTTTAGGGGCCATACCTACATGCAAGAAATGCACGCAACGCCATCTGTCGCTTGAAGAAGAAGAAAAAGAGAAAACAGAGAGAAAAAAGTGCATCGACACGAGATTCTAGCTCTATTCACGAAGTCCTTGTCGCATATTCCATGTTTTTATCCAACACCGAGGTAGACAGGGGGGCGCTTTCAGTAGAAAAACAGAAGTTGGCAGATTCAAATCAGGGGACCTGGAATGCAAGGTCACTCAAGTGGTAAAGGCGTGGCTGCGACGAATAATGGCCCAGTAAAGACGTAACCAGGGCATCCAATGAATGGGACAAGGCAAGGGCTGCGAGGGTTACATCGCACCTCTTAATATACCTGTCCTTTGCAGCAGGTTTTAGTAAAAGGAAACGGAGTTTTTTAACACAGGCCGAGGTGTCGTCCATCGTACTCCGTACAGAGCAGAAAGTTCAAGTTCTCAACAGCTTGCACCGTGCTCGCGACCCTCGTTTGCGTAGATCATCTCACTAGTAATCTCATCAAAACGCGTCTCCATTGAGTAGCGCTAGGGTTATCCCGGCCTCCACACTCTACACCCCGAAGACAAGTCAGACAACCATCACGTACAGGTGGCCTGAGGACAAGCTTACCTATCATTTTGAATGCCAATATTTGCCGTGAGTATTGAGCAGTAGTTTTGCGCCCGAGGTGGCATCTTGGTAAACCAGGCACCGGCTTGTGTTCCGAACCGGTCCGCCCCGTCTAGGGGAATAGGAGTGTGTGAACCTTTGAGGGATTCAATGTACATACACGCACGTCAACCAAGCAAAGCCCTGACAGGGTGCTTAATTGCTCCGTAGTGGGTCTAAACGGGCGACCGCCGGCCCGTAAGTTCCTCAACACGTCTTCTTGCGGTTTACGGAGTGCGGAGTATGGATACAGTCTATGCAATCCAGGATCGATGTCAACTTTCATACTCATGAGCACTTTACCTTTGGGCTTCACGTTTTCTCAAGCGTTACTTACCCCCCCCCCCCCCCCCCTCTTTTTTTCGAGCTCGGTGATTCGGAATTGGGCCAGAACATTGAGGTGCGGCACTCTACAGTGCCAAAGCTCCTCTTGTGTGACCAGTTGTGCCATGAACCCAAGGTCTGGATTGAATAACCGTCGAATGAGAAATGCGCCTGTATGGGGCCCAGGACCATGTTGTAACCCGCAATATTTAGACATTGTGGAATGGATGGAAAAGCGCGGGGGTCCTTCAGCGGCCGGGTCATGCATGGTACTCCCCCCATATGCGCTTGGTCGTTGACAATAGAGACTTATCAGGGAATACATCGTATTTTCGGTCTACTCCTAGACGTATGGCAGGATGATTAGCACACTATATCAAAACAAGAGCCTCCTCAAGATGGGAGATGTGTTCCAAGAGTCAAAATACCACCAGTAGGTGCCGTTTGATTGCCGGGTGTCGGTATTTCTCTTTGCGGATAACGTGCCGCACTCGCGCACAAGCCCAAGAGGCAACCTGGTAGATCTGCTAAACTGTTGAGCTTCCACAACAAATGGCAGAATCTATTGGAGGATCGGAGCTGGTTGCAACATGATAGTAGTAGGGGCGGCCGATGAGCTAGTAGTAGAGGCTGACCGTGCTGCAGGCCACAGCGGACCCTAGCTATTTCTCTCGCGGGTAATTGGTAGCAGGTAGGGCAAGGTCGTGTCGTGGATTCATTGTATACGTGTAAGGAGGGTGTCTACTGAAACTTCAAATATGATATGTATCAAAAAGGAGGATGAGTATGTGCTCCTTATTGAGAAGGGGTGGGGGGAAGAAGAAAAAAATGAGCTGTTCCAACTTGCAGAGATGTTGGTGGGATGGATGGAGGGATGGATGGATGTGGTCATTACACTTGAAGGGGCTGAGGTAAGGTACTATTGCCTACTACTACTACTACTACTACTACTACTACTACCATAGCAGTGCTACTTGATACCTACCTTGGTACCTACTGCTCCATAGAGGTAGGTGAGATAGAGGGAAGGTAGAGTTGCCGTACGCGGCATCTGATTGAAAGAAAAAAGTTTTCGCCTCCTTCCGTGAATAAATAAGTCATGATGCATGACGATCTTCAAGCAGAAACTGCAACGGCAGCGGCAAACGGCAGGTTGGACTTGCCATCGTTCCCACTCCCACTTCCCCGTCCAGGTACCGGTTAAGATCGTCACAGCAGCCTGGGGAAGAATTAGCAACTGAATTGAGCCTGTTTACGGAGTACCATGGCTGCTCCCAACACCGGTATTCCCGCTGCAGCATCTCAGCGAGCGTCGCAGCATTGCAGCATTGCAGCAATACTCCGGACATACTGCCAACTACAACTTTTGATGGATGGATGGATGGGTCCGTCGTCTCCATGGATGCTTCTGTCGCTGGGCACCCGTAGTGTCTGGCTCTGAATCCGCACTGTCCACTCTTTTTGCTGGCGAGGATTTGCTGCGAGGGTCAGGTATGTTTGTTGTCCCTCGTATCAAGTGCACACGCTGCAGTCCGAAACCCTCTCCCCGCCTCTGCTGGATATAAAAAACGAGTTGTTGTTGGATTGCCATGAGTCCGCTAAAAGGTGCTACTCCTAGCCGGATCTCAGATCACAATCTGCACAGTTCACTGCCTTCGGACCAACTGCATGAGCAAGATCTCTCTTTGCCCTATCCAAGACTTCGCGGGTTCATACCCTAGCGTACCCCCACCGGCAGTGTGATCTAAGGGCCCCAAACAACTAGACAACCAAGCCTTCCACTTGTTGAAAGCAACCTGGGAAGCATTGACAACAAAATTAGAGTGGGGAAAGGGACCATATACCATCTACGGACAACGGACAGGACGGAGACTTTACGGAGTACGGAGCACTGTGCGGGTGCAATTGTAGGCTTGCACGATTGCAACCGCAAACGAGGGCGACTGTAACTGCACCTATAGGGTCGAATCAGGCGATGAGAAAGGGCATTTCCGTCCACGACTACAGCCAGAAACCCCCTATGGCCTAGCTACGACCGCTTCTCTCCACTGTGCCCGGCCAAACAAGACAGAAAGCCGGGCTGCTGGACTTGGGCTGCTTGAGCTCTCTACCCCACCGGCTGAGGGGCGGGGCTTTGGCCCTTTGCTGCAAATTCGATGGTTTTCGATTTTGCTGCTTGCCCCATATGGTACGGAGTGTTCGCCTTTGAGAACATCACGAGTCGTCGTTGGCTAGGAGAAAGGCTAGTTTCGAGGGCGTGTGATTATGCTGGATTTAGCCTTGGCCACCAATATTGGTACTACAAAGCGATGCAACTGGGCAAGCTCTTGGCGAAAGGCGAAGGCGAAGAATCGCCAGTTCTATTCCGATCTGGAAGCGAACAGCTCATCGCGGATGGCCAGGCTTCAGTGTGCTACCTGCAAGGGTATTATCTTCTCTTCTTGTGAACTTGTCGCAAAAAATAGCCGGCATGCACATACTACCAGGTGGTAGTGGTGCATGCAATCCGCGGTTGGTCCTTCACAAGTACTTATCGTACTGATTGCGTACCTGCAGCGACGCTGATTGCTGGATTGTTGGACCGCCTTCGTGGTCCCTTCCTGTCGGCTACTGGGTGGACAATGGCATCCATGTCTCCTCTTCTCTCATTCTACCGAGTAAACATCGGCGACCTCTCATAGCTGCTCAACTGGCTCCTCTTCTGCAGGGTATCCCGGGATCGAGCTGCAATACGTGCTTTACAAGGCGCCACGCATTGCATTCAGTGTATGTATGTACACTTGTTTTTGGCTCAGTCGACCTGTTGTTTCCCCCTACCGTCTCCCTGGCTTACAAGTGAAAAAGTACGACAAAGGAGAACGTCTCCGGATCGGCAAAGGCCGAATCAATCTGGGCCGGCTTACGGACCCCTCTGTACCGTTTGGCGTCGTATCTTCAGTGTCTTGCAACCTCAAGGGTCCTTGATTAACCGCGATGTCAGCAACTTATCGTTTCTCCTAACTCGGCCTACCAATTGCCAACCTGATAATAGCAAGCCCCAGTGGCCGTGCGCCTCCCCGCGCAGTTGGCACCCCCGGGACGTGCCCAGCTTCCAGTCCAAGGTTAGCTGGACTAGTATGGGCGCTATTATGCCATCTCTGCTCCGTACTCCGTATGGAGTAGGGTCTTGAACAGAGAGTCTTCAGTCTCACATGGGGTTCGCTTCAGAAAAAAAAAATGGACGCACCACTAAGGAGCCGCCTTCTCGTCTTTTTGCCCACCTTTGTCAGTAGGCTGTACGGTACGGTGCGCAAGTGCGTTCACCACATCGACGAGAACCAATGTCCGAAACAACGCGCGTCGAACCAACCAGTCACAACCGCGAGATGCGCCCTCGATCATGCCACTAAGAGGCTATGAGAAGTCGGGCTACAGCCAAACAGAAGGTCTCAAGTTGTGGGTGATAACAGTATCCGCGGAGTCACCGTCAACGTCGTCTTCGTCTATTCACCAGCAGCCAGTAACATCCGGCGTAAAAGCCATACGGCATCCATTATAGACGGCAATACATATGTATGTGCGGGAGAATGGTACGGGCAGGATGGGATGGAATGCAATGCACTCCGTATTAGGGGTGGCAGTCGAGATGCCGGGGGTCGGGAGGAACAGGCTGCACACCAAGTGTGCCATCCACGAAATAGCTTACCATGTTTGGCGCTCTCTACAACGACGCCCCTCCTCTAGGGGAGGCTTGCAGACGCTGGAGGCTTCGCTCTCGATGCAGCAGTGGATGGGAGGCTAGTAGACTGCAGCACATACGAGCAGGGCCCCCAATCCCCCCGAAGAGCCAGGTAGGCTACGCGCAACAACCTTACTAGCACCGCCGAGTATACCCACCACATCGTGCACCACTCCACTACAGGCGCAGGCGAAGCCCACTTCCTAGCGCACAGCACCCTACGAAGTACGACGTACTAAGTACTTCCCAGTCTACCACCAGCCAACCTGCCTTAGTCTGGCTTCTTGTTTGCCCCCCCCCGGCTCACATCTAGAGTGCGGATTATTCTCGACATACTAGACATTACTATTCCTACTACTCCTACTACTTACGACTATGTATGTACTATGTACCGTACCCGGGCATGTCTGCGAAATATTTACTACAGACACGCACATTGGTTCTTGAGAAAAAGAGAGGGTCATTCCATCTTCGAGCACATGCATGACATGGGCCTGGTCCGTTTCGTTGCGCACGATACTACCACTTGCTCCGATCCACATACACTCGCGGTCTTGCACCATCAGAGTCGGATGTCAACCTTATATATAAGTGGGAGCTCGTCCCGGGGATAAGTATCCGTCTTCCCCTTGGTTGTGTCTTCTCTCACTTACCCTTCTTTAACTCATCCTATTTGCTTCCCTTCCTCCCTTCCTCCCCCCCTTCGCAAAGGTGTACCTGTTCGCCTAGGTATACTCTTCATCACCAAGCGTTAAACACACCTTGGAGCGAGTGTTCTTCTGCCACCACTTGGTTGGGTCAGATCAACCGCTACAAGGTCGCTTTGGTTGTGTATAATACCTGACGTCTTTGTTCGATTTTATACAAGTCATTGCTAGAGTATTTTTGTTCTACTGGCTGCTTCTCCCTTTATTCTCGCCCTTTCACATCTTGCCTTGGGATTCCTGCGTGCGTCTGCACTGTTTGCAATCATTAATACGACATTGCCATTGCCGCTTCAACTGAGCCACCACAGACACCTCTTACTCCGGCCACCGCTTCTACAACTTCATTGCCTCTATCCGAATATCTCATTGGTTTTGTTTTTAATTCCTGGAACTCGCACCTTATACTCCAGGCGCGGTTTTATGAGCTACCGGTTGCAACCTTGGGTGGTTACTACTACTTCTCCCCTAGCTTAGTGGCCCACTGCAGACCTGCATCTGAGGTTCTCACTAAAACCTGCAAGCTCTCACGCCCTGTCTAACTAAATCCACCTTGAGGGGGTTCATTTTTCCCTCTCTCTCTCTTTCTTCCTCTCGCTCTCTCTCGATTTCCCTCTTTGGCTGATTAGTACACTTGTTTGTCTCCCTAAATTATTATTGTTATTATTGCTTCGATTGGGTTTTATCCGTCAGGATGGAAGAACCTGTCAGTGCTTTCAACCAGAAGATGAACCAGTTCCTTTCACTGTTCATCCCTGCGTTTGAATGGCCCAAGCCACCTTCGTGGTTATACATTTTTATAGCTCTCTGGTTAGTACACAACATTGATAATATCAAGCGGTGTTTTATTTTATTTTTGAAACTAATCTCGCTGCTCAGGCTTCACCGTTACGTCCGTCTCCTGGTACATACCGTGAGCCATTGGACCTACAAATCTAAGCCCCTGCCCCTCAAGCCGACCTTTACCGAAAAGGATGTCACTGTCGTTATCCCAACGATTCACAATGCCTTTGAGGAACTTCGGCCTTCGCTTCAAAGTATTCTTGCCTGCAAGCCATCTGAATTAATCTTGGTTACTACTCTGGACAAAAAGAAGGATCTGGAATGTCTGGCCAGGTCACTTAACTACCGGGTTCGTGTCATGGCCACCAACATTGCCAACAAGCGGATTCAGGTCTGCGAGGCCCTACCTAAAGTCACTACCCCCATCACGATCATGGCCGACGACGACGTTACATGGCCCTCGACTCTGTTGCCTTGGATCCTTGCCCCCTTCGAAGACCCCAAGATTGGCGGTGTCGGAACCTGCCAGCGGGTTCGCCGCGAATTCAATGCCCCCTGGACAACTCGCATGTGGAACTGGCTGGGTGCTGCCTACATCGAACGTCGAAACTTTGAAATCTCGGCTACCCACAACATCGACGGTGGCACCTCTTGCATGTCTGGTCGAACTGGTGCTTACAGGTCAGAGATCCTGTCCAGCCACGAGTTCCTCGAGGGATTCAAGAACGAGAAATGGAGGAAGTGGATTCTGAACGCCGACGACGACAACTTTGTTACCCGATGGTTGGTCAGTCACCAGTGGAAGACGTGGATCCAGTACGACGAGGAATGCGAAATCGAGACGACTCTGGAGAACAGCCACAAGTTCCTCTACCAGTGCTCGCGGTGGGCTCGAAGCAACTGGAGGAGCAACTGGACCAGCCTCGCCACGGAGAGATACGTCTGGAAGCAGCAGCCCTGGTGCACCTACGCTCTTCATTTCGCAACTTTCACTTCGCTTGCCTTCGTCGTCGACCCCTTGTTGCTCGCATCGTGCTGGTGGGGCACCGCCGAGTGGGAGCCTCATAACCGACAGCTGCTTTTCTGGTCACAGTTCTTTTTCATGTTTGCTTTCACCAAAGTTATCAAGCTTGTCGGACTATTCCGCCGCAACCCGAGTGATCTTGTTTGGTTGCCCGTTTCGATCCTCTTTGGTTATTTTCATGGTCTCGTCAAACTCTACGCGCTTATTACGCTTAATATGGTATGTTTTGCGCGTTGCCTGCCAATGTGGTGGTCCTTTTAACCTGGTATATGACACTAACGATTGTGGCGACAGACGTCTTGGGGAAGCCGCGCTGACGGCGATACGGACGATTCGGAGCGGTTGGCACCGGCCCCTGAGCCATCCATCGTGTTGAAGACTCCCCCTGGCAACACATCCCTCATCAGCTACAACAACAACAACATTCGGCAGAAGGGCAGACAGACTCAACAGCAAGAGGAGGTTTTTTCGGAGAAGGGAGCCTACGCCGCTTACGATTCCAGCACTTCGTACAACCCTATTCGTGTCGCGCCATGAGACGATACTGAAATAGGTTTGCTGCGGACTTGGTTGAATTTTGAGCAAAAAGCTTTATTACACCATTCACGCAGAGGTTTTACAGAACTTTGTTACGTGTTTTACGATTACGGCAGCAAGGACGGGGTGGCTAAGGATTGCACCCTTGGGAATTTTTAATGAGGAGTTTGGGCAATTTTTTTCTTTCCTTTTTTTCTCTCTTCTCTTTTCTTTTCTTTTTTCCTTCTTTTTTTCTCTCTCTTCTTTTCCTTATTTGCTTCTAAGGGCTTTGGGATGGGATGGATGATTTCACAAAAAAAATTGCAACTCGACGGAAACAAATTGGCATGGAACGGAGGGAAATTGGAAAGGGTTGGGAAGGAATTTTGAACATGGTTACAGACCAAAATTGATTCGATGGTTTGGGTGGAGGAAATGGGGGTTTTTTTTTCTTATATTTTCGAAGCATGGCTTCAGCGTGTGCTAGGCGAAGAACGCCTTAATGGTCTCAAAGCAAGAGTTGCGCGAGATTCCAGCTTAATGTTATTTCCTCATTTTTTTATGGACAATACTTTTCGAATTAGGAATTTTTTTAACTCGTGTGACTACGGAGTACTGTGATTTCGGTAAAGAGACGACCGCAGTGTCTTGTGTTGTTCTTCCACCGAGATGAGGTGAAGTGAGGTGAAGTGAGAGAGGGGGGAGGGGGGTTCACATGCGGTTGTAACGGTCTCACGTTGCTAGGGAGGGGTGTACCGTCATCCGAACAGCCAATCGTTTTGGGGAAAACCAGCTTACGCCTTGCTACACAGCATCTATGAGGCTGGGTTGGAAATGCAGGAGCAAGCAATCAGAAGCTTAGATTGACCTGTGTAACGACTTGTCAGATGCCCGGAACCCGGTAAACCAGGCCGATGACGCAGGTCAGGTTAGCCGGCGTGGAGAAGGGAGAGTTGAGAGAGGAAGAAGGAGGGAGAGGAGGAGAGGGGAAGGAAATTTACGAAAGCATTGGTTGTATCACACCCAGATACCACCAAAGCCACCACTGCTAACTACTACTACTACTATTACTACTACTTCTGCCACTGCCACTGCTACTACTGGTATTCCCGGGACCAAAAGACGATGTGGGCCATGAGAGCTGAAACATTGGCGATTGAACTGGTGATGGTGGCGGCGGTGGTATCGAAACTACTACTACTTAGCAGCACTACATAACTACCAAGATGTACGGAGTACTTGGGGGGTCAAGTAATACTAAGCATTAGTGTTGGTATATGATCTACGTGAGCTGAGGGGAGGGGGGGAGATGGGCTTTTGCGGGCAACGATAGGGGCGTGGGAAAGGAAAATTGAAAGAAAGAAAGAAAAAGGGCTGGCAGGTTTCCATCCATCCATGCTATACGGAGCACTACTAGCAGCAGTAGTACATGGTACTCCGTTAGTAGTAGCAATGGTAATATGGTAGTACGTAACTTGTGCTCGCATCAAAAGATGGTGACCCTCCAGCCCAGCTGCTTGTGACTCGAAAGTTGCCTCCGGAACTGGGAACTAAACTGTACTATAAGCAGCACTACTAGTCACACGAGAATGAGAACTGATAGTGCTTATTGCGAAGCAATATCGTCGTCGTCGTCGTCGTCGTCTTCCTCCTCCTCTTCTTCTTCTTCGCCTTCGTCTTTTTTTGGGCCTTTTGTTCTTCCCTTGCGATCCGGGAACACGAAGATGGCAAAAGCTGATAGGCAAGTGCTTATTATTGGAATTGTCATTAGCGCGCGTGAATGGATGTCCGGCAGTATCCATGAATGAGCACCATGCTATGTAGGTGATCTGTAATGCTTCCCGTCGACTACGATTTAGTGCTAATAAGTAATAGGTAGCTGGGGGACACAGCACGTAGTAATGGTCCAGTGGTGGTCCAGTACCATTAGTCCAGTACCATTAGTCCAGTACTACTATTAGCACATAAACAGGCCCTCGTTACTAGGGCCTTACTAGACCATTCGCTGCGCCATCGGGTTATGCAAACGCCACTTGATTGTCCCGGACGAATTACTACTACCATAGCTCTTCACCTTTTCTATCCTTTCTTTCTTGGTTTTGCTCGGCGCTGCACCTCATCACTCACCTAGGTAGGGATTCAGGTCTGGGCAGTGGCGTTTACCCTAGGGTAGGCCCTACTTAGGGTGCTAGGTCATACTCGGTACTTTGTTAGGATTGTTCATCGGTACTTCGTACTTGCCTATTATCGGTCATCAGATCTGGGCCGGAGAGTGATGGGAAAGAGCGCCAAAGAGCGACCAAAAGTGAGAAGGAGAGAGTGAGAGACGGGAAAGAGCAATAGAGCTGTGTACCTGCTTGATAGAATTCCCTTCTTCCTTCTTCTCCTTCCCCTCTCTCTCTTCGATCATGTTCTATTCAACGACACTTCTCAGTCTTCCTCTCTCTCCCTCTAACCTACTACTGTCACTGCTACTATTTCCATCTTTCGTGTCTTCCTTCTCCGAACCAATTTTGTACCAAAAAAAGATGGTGAAAAAAAAAAGAACGCCCGGATCCGATCGATGCCGAGGGCGCGAACCGACACCACTCGCGCACATACCACACCCCGCAATATTATTAGTCGTAATCCGTAGTAGTGCCTATGGTACGCTCACTACGGAGCCCCTACGCCTCCAGCTTCTTCAGCCCACAACATGGTTTATTCAAAAAGCAAGCTTGGCGAGGAAGGCTAGCACACGAGCGATGATATGATCTGATCTAGACACCAGTAGGGGCAACGAGCCAAGGATAACCAAGTCTTGCATTTATGGTTTACCCTTGCCAGACGACGGCTTTTTCCCTCTCTTTCTTCATGATGGGGTTCATATCGGGGTTTTGTCTGGATTCAAGTGTGGGTTCATGTTCAACTTCTTCCTCCCCTGCCGGGCCTTGCCCTCTCCCCACCCAGCCCCTCCCATGTACCCCTGCATCTTTGATTTTTCTGCTCTTCTTCATCCTCGCCTGAGGCAATGGCTTTTGTTGGTTCGTTAACCCCCCCTCGTCCTATCTCCTTCTCACGACTTCTCTCAGAGCCGTTGTGAAATGCCGGAAAGGAATTAGTTGACAGGTGTCGCGTTTCGTTTTGACGTTCGCGGGGCTGCCCCCTCTCTAAACGAGATGCATGCTGGCCCGCATAGTCCGGCATACGATAAGGACTTTGGATACAAAAGGGGTGGGAGGGGAGGAAGAATGAGAGGAAAAGGTTGGGGTTGAAGATGCATGCGTTTGCTGCAGCTCTGGCATCAACCTCCGGAGTGTGTGCCAAGTAAGGAAAAAGGAAAGAGAGGAAGCTCGATGGCAGTTTTGCTATAAACCAACAATAGCAATATGTGCTGCAACGTACGTGCATACAGTATCTTTCTTCAACGGCCAGAGACACTCTGTGCCATGTATGTACAATCTACTCCCTCAACGAACCCTTGAACGGAAAGAACCAGACGAGACAAGGGTACCCCAAGCTGTGTGTGGGTGGAGGCTACGGTATCTCGAAGCAACCTCTCGACCTTTAATAAGAGGGAGAGAACCATCAACACATGCATGTATAGCAGGCTCTCCACACCACCCACACGACGCTTGGAGAACGACATCGGTGCGCCCCATTGAGATCTTTTTAGGCCACTCTAATCGTTCAGCTCCCCCATCTATACGCGACACCTTCTTCGCCGCTCCTATAGGTGGTGTCGTGATTTTTTTGATTTCGTCTTTTGGTTATTTTCCCGATCAACAGGGCATAACAGAGATCCCAAGGGACGTGGTTGGATATGGGATGGGGGGTGGGGGAGGGGAGGGGAGAGCTCAAGCTGCGAGATGAAATCACAAAGCACACTACTGACGACATTATTTTGACATTGTCCAACAGAGTCTCCGCGACGGTATACAGATGGGGATGAAGAGGAGGAGACAGGAGACAGGACAAAGTACGGAGCAACCATCAGCTAAGATATGCAATCGATCACGACTTTTATGGGGAAAAAGATGGCGGAAGGGGGGGGGCCGGCCAAATAAAACAGTTCGTTCTTTTTCCATTTCTTTCCAACTTGATGTCGAAAACATGAAAGAGAAAGATATATGGCGCGCCTGCTGCGGCGGTAGCTAGACTTCAGGCTGTTGAGGACTGGAGGAAAAACGTCCAGGGGGTGTGATTAGGGGAGAGAGGGTGGGGGAGGGCGTGTGTGAAGTACAAAGAGGGAATTTTGCAAGACTCTCCGGAGTGCACCGGCACCGGGGGTGGAGAAGCGATTTTGGGGAGGAGGGGGGGGATGTGGATGGGGACACAAGAAAACCGACGCGACCCATTCTACCTAGCCCGGGGGGGGGGATGATGAATAACGAATGGTAAGAGAGGGAGAGAAGGCTGGAAATCGCACTCGCGAAAAGGGGGATGGATGGATGAAGAAGAGAACACGTACTTCTCTTTGGCAAATTTACGAAAGGAGAAGCCAGTCTTTGGATGTATGTACGGAGTATGCATATATGTATGTACGTACTATGTAGCAGCAGTAGTAGTAGTAGATATGCGTAGGTAGGGTGTGTGCGTTTTTATGATGGTGACTAAACCCTTCTTTCTCAGACATGCATCATTTCCCTCCACCCTCCCCTTCTTTCACTCCCGAATCGACAATAGGTTCATGGTACCTCCCCGATAATGTGGAGGAGAGGGGGGAGCGGAGTGGGCTACTATGTAACTCCTGGGAAAAAAGAAAAGGCGTCTTGCATATTGACGGAGTACGGTACTACTACTAGTAAATCGCCAAGGTGAGCGTGTCCTCTCTCGTCCCCCCTCTGATTAATGTATCCCTCCGTTCTCCATACCCCGTTGTAGATATCTCCTCCCATTGGGTGTCCCCCTAAAAAGGGCTACTTAGTACTACTACGTAAGCCTAGGCTGAGCCCGTCTAGAATTCCCGATATCGTGATGTCGCGCAGCAAAGATGGGGCTCTCTCTCGTCAAGGGAGGGGAGGTGGGAAGAAAAAGAGCTCTAATACGAACTAAGATGCATCATTGGGGGGAGGAGGGGGGAATTGGACGGGGATGGGGATGGGGATGGAGATGGGAATTGAATTAGGCCATCAGTTGTGGTGCGAGGAAGAGGCACTACTACATTATGCGGTTTTGCGCACTCCATGCTCCGTACGTTGCGTACGTATATGCGTGTGTGCCATACGTGTATGCCATGTAGGAGAGTGTAAAGCATTGACTGGAGAAGAAGTAGCATAAAGGAGAGGACTGCAGCTTGCTCGAGAGGCAATGGAAACAGGGTGGTACTAGGACTGCTGATAGTAGTAGTAGGTGCTACTAGCAGCAGCAGTCCTGCTGCGTCGTTTTGAAGTGCTGCGGACGTATGTATGTACTGCGTACATACCTGCCTACCTGTGCCTACCTGTCCTGTGCCTACCTACCACTACTGAACCTGCGTGAGTACGGATCTTACCTACTACGAGTAGGAGGTGTATGTAAACCAACCCCCCCCCCCCCCCCCCTCCATCTCCTCTCCATCTCCCTATCCAAGCTTTCCCCAGATTTTCGGTTTTGACGGAGATCTTAGGGTGTGGCAAGGCTCTCGGCCGGGGGGGGGGACTGGCTGGGCTGGGCTGTCTTGCCTTTTTTCTGCACTTTTCCCATTTGCCTCCTATCGATGGATGCATCGATGGATGGGGTTCCTTTGACAGACAGTAGGTCGGGGGTCCGTGACGAACGGTGCGGTAACGGCCTTTTGGTTGTTTCGGTGATCTGGCGTGTGGTGTGTGTGTGTGCGTGTGTCTGGTGTGTGTGCTTTGCCCGTCCGCTGCCACCAGACACACACACCCCTTCTCGCTGCTCTTATTATGTATCATATTATTAGTACATAGTTAGGTGATGACATCTGGCAAAGCTGAGGCACAGACCACGCCCGCGCGCCCTTGGCCCCCCTCCCCCCCTGGTTCGGACGGGTAGCCACATGAGGTTTTGGTCACTGGACCTTCTAACGGTACGTATACGTAAGCAGGAAACAAACCAAACCTTCCCCCCCAATCCCCTAGTGAGCACCGAAAGCAAAGCAAAGAACCGTCGATGTTTTGTCTGATACCCTTTTTTTTTTCTTTCAGGGCCGGCAGATCGTCGCTTTTCGGGGTCACGAGGTCATGGGAATTGCCCATCGGTGGCCATATATTTTGCTGCTCCCCCTTCCCTTCCCTAAGCTTACCATGCTGCTCGCCCCTCGCGAGCAATCTACCTAATCTACCTTGGCCACTCTAGGCAATTGGTTCGCGTCTGTTTTGCTTGCGTACTCCATAGATTGCACATAGTATTACATACGTGCAGATTACTCCGTACATACATGCGGATTGCAGACACCGAACGTGAAACTACTACTCATATCCTTGTGCTAGAAAGCGTTGTTGTGCCGCAGGTAGCAGCAGCCGCCTACGCGTTACTAGCAGTAATAGGAAGCACCCCGTCCTCCTCCGAGGGTAGAGAAAAGATGGGGGCGCCCCTCCCTTCACCCCTAGCGAAGACCTTTACTAGCTAGGGGGGGGAGGGAGTGGACGGTGGACGGTGGACTTTTGCCTAGCTCGGCGAGAAAGCGAGGGAAAGAGAAAGAGAGAGAGAGGGATTTCGATGTTTCTCCACCGTATGCGCGACACGTTCGCGGGCCGGGCTCTTGTTTCGACCTTGGTTTCTTTTTTTGTTATTATTAAAAAATCTTGCCTTCGCGCGGGGGACGAGAGCGAGAAGACGACGGATACAATTCACACTTGTTGGAGACAGGCGAAGCGAGGAAAAACGGGCCCCGATGTTGTTGGGGGCAGGGAGGGATCTTTGGAGCATTTGGCCACGGTTGGAAAGAGGAAAGGGAAAACAGAACAGAACAGGGTGAATGAATAGAGATTCTTGTTTACTTTCGGCGGAATTGTAGGTTTTTTTTTTCTTTCTCTGTCTTCTTTGGCTCCGTACAATATGCGCGTTGGCTCCAGGGACGACAAGCATGTAGGCGAGAGAAATCCCTGATATGTACTCCTCCGCATGTGCGTACGTACAGTATAGTACAGCACAGTACAGTACATGCCCACCTGCTATGTAGCAGTGCTAAAGCAAAAAAACACAAAAAAAAAAACCGCTACCTGCACAACATCCATTGATGCAATACCTACATGCGTACTAACTACAATGCTTGTCCTGTTATTATGGGGATGTTTACTTGGGCGGCGGTGGGGATTCGCGATTTGAGACATGCCGTAGAGGATGAAAAACAGCGTGAGAGACAGACTACTAAGTACGGAGGAAGAGACAGAGAGAGAGAGAGGGTCTACTAAGCATGGCCCACCCCAGCATCGGCCTCGGTTCGGTAGACTCCCTTGGCTGGGATGTCCCCCCAGCCTCCTCTCTTCTCCGTACCCCCCTCCCCCCCCCCTCTACTAACCCCCGGCCGAGGCGGAGACGAAAAACGTTCAGGTCCGTCCGCCAACGCTCTCAGCCTGGGGGAGCCTTCTCGACCTGGGGGGGGGGGGGGGGGGGGCCTCGGGGCCTCTGACGACAACGCCTTGCCGATACGGGGCCCTGCCTGGGCATGCAGGTCCGAGATTCTCCGCGACCTCTTTTCCTGTCCCCTCCCCCCCCCGAAAGATCCGGGTTCCGTGAACAAAAGGGGAGGGAGGAAGAACCGGAGTTGCGAAAAGATGGTCAATGCATGTAGGCCGCTGCTGTACGGCAAGAGTACAGCGTTGTACGACTCAGCACTACTACTAACTACTACTACTAAACACGTATATGCAGTAGCAGCAGTAGCAGCAGTAACATCTCAAACAGGGCCGACGACGATGGCTTTCTGCCGATGACGTGCGTCTTCTCGTTTTGCCAACAAAATCCCCCATCGTCCCGCAACGCGCGCGAGCCCCCCCTCCCCGAGCTAGCTTTCAGCGCTAGGTTGCGATAGCAGGCTACTGCTACTGCTACCTGCTAACTGCTAACTACTAACTGCTACCGCTATGTATGGAGTACAACCGCTGCTACTGCTGCCTATGTGGGCTTCTTGCATCGCGGCTCGGACGGCTTGGACGGTACGGCGGAGCAGGACCAGGAGGACCATGGTGATGCTAATGATGATGAAAGAAGGGGAAAGCTACGCGTACATACATACATGTATGTCCTGCAGGAAGAAGAGGATCCCCCGGCGAGAGAAAAAACCCTCCTTGCCCGCCCCGGCTTTTACCATGGGGATTCTGCTTTTATTGCCGAGCAGCAGAGCATGTACAGTAAGTACTTTCCGTTGACGGCAAGGTGTCGTGCCGGCGCTCTCCGCCGTAAAGGAAGAAGGGGGACCCATTGATCACTACATGTCTCTCGAGGGTCACAAAAGAAGAAATGGAAATAGAAGAAGGAATAAGAAGAAGAAGAAAAAAAGAAGAAGAAGGAGAAGAAGAAGAAAAAGAAAAAGGGCGTGAACCATAATAATACATGCTACCACGAAATCCACATTATACACGCAAAAAAAGCTTGTTTTCCTTTTGGTAGAAAGTTTGGTAGGGCAGTAGAGTACTAAAGCTTACCATGGAATATCCAACAACGCCCGGTAGGCGACATGTTCTCTTCAGTTTGAGAACCGTCTTGGCTGCTCGGGGGTGCGGAGTACATGTGTGGTACCTACAAATTTACCCAGCTCAGGTACTCCCTTTCTCTCCCTCACTCCTCTACTTGACACCTTGACACCTTGAAGCACGCATACACATATATGCAGTATTAGCTGTATCCCGTACTCCGTAGAAGCAGTAGATAAGCTAGCAGCTACAAGTTTTCTCGTGTTGGCCGGGGACCACCAATCCATCAATCCATCCACAGCCAACGTCCGTCGTCATGAAAGACGAAAACGACGTAATACCTACAGATTTTCTTCTCCTGTGCCCCCCCCCCCCCCCCCTTCCCTCTGATTACCAGGCCCGTTTTGCCGGTCCCTGAAGATCGCAACAAGGCCAATCCGATGAGCCCATCTTCCCCCCTCCTTTCCCCCTTCCCCGTTATGCATGTCCCGGATGCATTGCTTGTCTTCCCCCCCTCCCTCCCCTCTTCTACTCCGTATTGCCCCCAATTTCTACAGCGCGTCCCCCCAGTCTCCAGGTAGGTAGGTACCTGCCTCTTTGTCTTGGCTCGTTTCTCCTTTCTTTCAACGACATGGCTACGTATCGTATATGCAATGTACATAGTATGTACGGAATACGGAGTACGGAGTACGGAGTGCTCTGTTACGGAGTGTGTACGTCTTTGTCTTTGCCCAGGGATCTTTCTTTCCCATCAAACTCCATCTTTCGACTCCATAATGCAAGCTGTACGAAGTTGTGTGTGTGTGTGTGTATACTGTATACTCGAGACCCCTCCCCCCTTTCACACCTCTCGTCTTATCTTTGCGTCGTCCTTTTTTTTCCCTTTCTTTTTCGGATGCCCGTTTTTGTACACTTGCATGGGGAGGGGGGAGAGATACATATTCATCACATATCGTAAAAATACGTAAAAAATACCCCACTCCACCTCTCCCTCTCTCTTCCAGCCCCCCCTCCTTCTATTCATTATCGTCGATGGCACCACACCCTCCACCTTTGCAGCAGGACAGAGTAGTAACCAATAGCCAGTAGCCAGTAATAGTCACTCTCTCCCATGTACTCTGTATATTCCTTATCAATACAGCTCAGTCCCTCATTCACTACAACCCTACGACGTAAAAAGAAGAAAAAACCACGAAAAAGCCACCTCCACCATTACATAGTATCGAATTTGCCGGCGCCAAAAACCACCATTGTGGTTTTTTTTTTTGCAAAAAGTGGGGGAGGAAGGAGGGGAACAAAAAATACATAAAAATAAAACACATATTAGAGGATGAAAAAACAAGCCAAGAGAACCTTTTGTTTTGTTTTTTCTAGGAAATACTACCCAGTTCCCTATACGGGTAAAACGAATGAGAAGAGGATGAAACTCCAAGGGAACCAATTTTTTTTCTTTTTTCTTTTTTTACATCCTTGCGGATTGTGTAGGTATGCCCTACTCTACTCCGTAAAATTAGTAGTAGTAGCAGTAGTAGTAGCAATACCCATCATCAACCCCGTATGTACTGTTGTACTCCCGTCCAGCCGCTCCCATTATTGGATGGTGCGCGATGGGGAGGGGGAGGAGGGCCCCAGCAGAGAAAAAACCACCTCTTGTTGAGCGTGCAGCGCGCTTATGCAAGTGTTTCTTGCAGTAGTAGCAGTATCAGAGCCACTAACCTCTTAGGTGAAGGTGGTGGTGGTGGTGGTGGTACTCCGTAGTGGTGGAGGTGTGTGAGGGGATAACTTGGGGGGAGGGGGGGGGGGAGGACTTGGCCTGTCGTTCTTGGAGGTCTGCCTGCTGGCTGTGGTGGTCCTCACGCCAGTTTAGCACCAACCAGGGGGGAGGATGGGACGGGGAGGGGGAGGGGGGGGCTGTTCAGGGGGGTAGGGTCTGCTATGAGGCTCGTGCTCTTTTTGCTCTTTTTTCGGACTCCCGTTTTAGTGGAGGGCGGTGGTGTGTGTGTGTGTGTTTTTCATGTATGGATGGGTGCGAATTGAAAGAAATTTATGATGGCTGAAAAAAAATGAAAACCCCGAGATGAAAAACGAGGGAGAAAAAAGACAAGAGATAGGTAGAGAGGGAGAGATGGAGAGAGAGAAAGAAGGAGAGGGAGAGGGAGAGGGCACGATGCATCTTCACATCTTGGTAATGATACTACAGAAAGTACAGAGTACATACACTCAAATGCAGGTAGTAGTTTTTTGATGGGGAAAGACTACGGAGCAGCAACAGCAAATGAAAAATAGAAAGGTTCCTCTCGAGAAAAGAGGTGGTAGTGGTAGAATCTATAATGCAGGCGCATTTTATGGATATTATGGATACGTACACGAACGTGCAGGATGGGGGAGTGTGTGGACATGAATCGCATATCAATGCGGGTGCCAGAGGTCAATGACAATGACGCTTTGTGATAGGGTACCGCCATATGCACCGGTCAGCATATAGGAGGGTTGCACTGCTGGGCTGCTGGCTGGCCTAGCTGTTGCCTATACGAATGCAATAAAATATGAAAAACAGAAGGAGAAGAAAAGCAATAAAAACGTAGTGAGCACAGGGAGAGGGGGAGAAAAACAGGAGCTCATGCAATAGAATGGGCGAATGAAAACGCAAGAGTGAAAAACAAATAAAAGCATGTGAAAAAAAAGGGTAGACATGACAATCGCGATCTATTTTCCTTTTTTATACCCTCTTCAAACAAAGACGCCTCCGTGGCTCAATCAAATCCAATCTATTTCTAGTCACGACGCCGAACAGTATGTGTTGTATTGCATGTTCATGCACGAGGCAATAGTACCAGGCAGATAGGGTAGTGGTAGTAAACGGTAGGGAATAGCAAAAAAAGGAGAAGAAGAAACGGTGTAGAGTATAAGATCGAGATGCAGCAACAACACGAGAGAAAGAGAAAAACAGTAAATATCATCGTAGAGGAGGAGGGAGAAAGGGGGGATGGAGGAGAGGGGGTGGGCAAGGGCATTTCCGCAACATGACAGGCGGAGAAAGGGGCCCAAGATGCATTGCAGTATGCATCCCCATCGCCCCCCCTCCTCCCCCTCCCCCATGGCCGTATATCAAAAGGCCTCGAGGCACGCAATTCGTCGCAGAGGCGACGGGAGAGTCTGCTTCCGAGTATCAAAGAGGGAATACGACCGGGAGCAACCTGCAACCCATCAGGTTGTTTATGCTTCATGCAATAAAGCTGAACCGTCGCAGTTGCAACCCAAGCTGCATTCTCTGAAGCCATCGCCCCCCTCCTTTCTCTTCCCTGGTCATTGGCTTTTTTTTTCGTCTTATCGGGGTGGCGTGATGGCGCCACCCAGGTACTCGATGTTGCCCTTGACCTGCTCCGACAGCAGCTGGCCCAGTCCGGTCTGGAGGAATCGAACCGTGTCGGGCCACGCCAGAGGGTACGGCATGGGAAGGACGATGTCGAAACCCTGCTTGTCGATGGGGACCCGGGTCTGGACCAGCACCGCGAAGAGGACGGGCAGCTGCCTGGCGACGTAACGACCTAATGGTGACGGAATTCATCAGTACATTTTTCACTTTTCCCGGCCAAAGTATCTGTCTTCTGTTTTTTGTCTGCTTTTTTTCTTTTCTTTTCCTCCCCCTTCCCCTTTTTTTTCTACTACCACTATCACTTTGAGGGGTGAGAAAGGGGGAAAGGGGGGGGGGGGGGGGCGAGGGGGGGCGGCAACAGATTCTAGGAACTCGTTCGACCTACTGATAGAGTGATTGCAGTTCTCCATGAGAGAGCCGCGCCGGATGGACCCGGGGGTAGAGGGAGACGAGAGGGCCTGATACGGTACCCCCTTGGGTCGATGATGGCCCATGAAGGAGTTGAACGGGTTCTCGGGCACGGGCAGCTTGTACCCAGGGCTGACGCCGGGCGCCGCCACCACCAGCGTGTCCGAGTCGTCGGGGGGCGGCGCGCCGTCCGCCGTCTGCAGGAGCTGAACCGAAGTCTTCTTGACGAGCCTGACGTTGCCGCGGGGGTGGCCGGCCTGCTCCGGGTACAGGATGTTGACGTCGACGAGCGCGCCCCCGCCTTCGTCTTTGGCGTGACGGGCGGTGCCGGAGGCGGCGCTGGAGGTGGCGTGGAGGAGGGGGTTGGCGGCCGTGGTTGCCGCTCGTACCGGCACAACGAGCACCTGGAACGCCTCTCCCCATGGGTACGTGCGGCTGACCCAGGTCAGATGCTTCTGCACCAGCTCCTCGATCTGGTCGCAGCTGAGCGTGGTCGGCGAGCCGGTCACGGCGAACGTACCGCTGATGCAGGACAGCCGGCGCTCGCCGCCCGCCGTCATTTCCCCCGCGCCGCCCCGGGATGATGGCGACACCGTGCGGCCGCGGCGGCAGCCCCCCTCGGAGGGGGACGGCTTGAGGGTCGGGTCGACGGGGAGAGCGTCGGACGATGCTTGTTTGCCCTTGCCGCCCGGCATGGGCGAGCGGTTCGGCCCCAGGCGAGCCAGCTGATCCTCGTCGACCGTCCGCCTGTTGATGCTGGGGCTGTGGGCGGGCAGGATGGGCTCGGGTAGAGACGTCCGCGGCTTGAGGGACAGCGGCACGGGTCTACTGCGGTGGGCCAGGCGCCCTGCCCTCGTCGGCCTGGCGGCGGCGAACTTGATGCAGGCGAGCTGCGCCCCGAGCTCGTGGGCGGCGAAAGAGGCTCTTCTTTCGGGTTGCCAGCCCGTCTTTATAGGGCTTTCCATCCCGCCGATACGGTTCTCCTGCCGCAGCATCTAACCAGAGGCTATCCAAGGGGGAAAACGACAAGGGGAGATGAGTTGTTTCCGTCACAAGCAGATGCAGACAGAACCCCAACCAGATAAACGCACAGCTTGCAAACCCCTTTTTCCTTTTTTCTTTTCACGCAGAGCGCTCCAGAGAGTCAGAGCAGAGATGTTGGCGAAAAAGTTCACCAACAAGACGGGACATGTTCGCAAACGCCCTTCTATAAATACATTTCCAGACTTGGTACCTGAACCTGCTCAGGTAAACCCGTTCAGGAGAACCCCTAGGAAGTCCGGAAGCAGCATCCGTCAGTCCAGTCCAGGCTACGCATAGCCCGTACGATCTATCACAACCTTCTCAGGGAGATAGAGGGGAGGGAGGTGTCGCAGCAAATGAGAGGGGCAATATTCGACACAAGCAAAAAGTAAACATAAATCCAGTAGTCCCAAAAGTTAGCACCAAAAGTTTTCTTCTCAATTCTTCCTCACGTTTGACCCAAGTCCTTGGGTCTTCTTCCCCCCCCTTGCCACCCTACTGCCGGGCCAAACGATTTTTGAAGAGAAGCAAGAAACGCCCGCCCTCAAACGCTGGCCCCCGTCATGGACTGTAATTTTCTTTTTTAGGCGCCACAGGCGCAGAATCTAATCTTCACGTCAACTTTCCGCGTCCGCTGCCTAGTCCTAGGTGCCTACGCCTAGACTTTTCAGTCAGGGAGCTCGGGGTTTCTGTTGTCTTCTCTTCTTTCTTCATGACACAAAAAGAAAACAGGATGAAAAGTGATTAATCGCGACGGCCTCCAGGAGGCTACGAGCATGTAGTTGAGATCACGTGATATAGCAACATCTTCATCACCGGAGTCTACCTCTTTGATTGGTTGTACGTCATGCATAGACCCACTCGAGCTCTCCAAACAGGGGTAAGTCGGCAGGCAAGAGCTGTCATGGAAGTTGGAACGCGCCTGCATTTGCCCTGGCGGGGGGGAGAGAAAGACCACGACACATCTCGACATGATGACAGAGTGTTGAGTTCTTACCAAGCTCAACAAACAAAATACATGCCAGTCTTTCATCTCCATCACTACTACTACTACTATTACTAGTATCACCATTACTCTTCATCGTCATGGTCATGGTCATCTAAAACTCCCATGACTTGTCCCATCTCTCTCGGCCCACAACTTCAATCACTACTAGTACTATCCTTCAGCCATGTCTGCCCAGACTCTCAAGCAGCAGAAGGAGGACTTCGTGTCCGGCCTCTCTGGCGGATCTGTCTCTGAAATATATGCCGTCAGCTCGGTAGCGCCTGTAAGTGGTTGAATCTCGATTTTACTATTGCCTTACTACTTGCTTTTTTTTTCTTCTTCTTTCTTTTTGGTCTTTCTTCAACCCCCCCCCCCCCCTTCCCCCCTTTTTGTTTCTATTTTTCCCCATCTTGAGATCGATCCCACACGCTAAGAGCTTGCATCGAATCAGGTTGCTGTCCTATTATGGTCGGTTCTTCAAGCCCGCCAGTCCTTTTTCAAGCCTTATGGCGTCTTGGCCTTTGCCGTGGACTACCTCTTACACATTGGCTGTTTTGTCCTGGCCGTGACGCTCTACTCTGGTCAGCCCCTGCTCCTCAACGCGCTACTGCTGGCCCCGGCAATCTTGGTCTATACCTTGCCACCCATCAAGCCGTCCAAGAAGAAGAAGCCCAAGGCCCCTCCGGCCGCTAGTGTCAAGGATGCCTCCAACAAGCTCCCCGACCTTCCGCTGAAGCCCTTTCTTGCCACTTATCGAGCATTCATGCTCGTGACCACCATGGTCGCCATTCTTGCCGTCGACTTCCACCTTTTCCCTCGCCGCTTTGCCAAGGTCGAGACTTGGGGGACATCCCTCATGGACATGGGCGTCGGTGCCTTCGTTTTCTCCGGAGGGATTGTAGCTGCTCGTCCAATCCTCAAGCAGAGGCAAACGGGTCGCACCACTTCTTTGGTCAGTCGCGTATTCAGCTCCCTGCGCCATTCCATCCCTTTGCTAGTCTTAGGCGTCATCCGCCTGCTTAGTGTCAAGGGTCTGGATTACGCGGAACATGTCACCGAGTACGGTGTGCATTGGAACTTCTTCTTCACTCTCGCATTCCTTCCCCCTTTGGTAGCAGCCTGCCAGTCCGTGCTGTGGCTGGTGCCCTCGTACTCGCTCTTGGCTTTGATCATCAGCGGGACGTACCAGGTGCTTCTAGAGACGACCGACCTCAAGGCGTACGTCCTGACTGCGCCCAGGGTAGACCTCATTTCTATGAATCGCGAGGGCCTGTTCAGCTTCTGGGGCTACCTGGCTATTTTCCTCGCCGGGCAGGATCTTGGCATGTTCATCATCCCTCGCAAGATTAACACCAGAAGCACCGCTCCCCCGGGAGTAGAAAGGAACACGTTGCTGATGACGATTGCGTTTTGGGCCGCATTCTGGTGCGGTCTGTATTCGCTATGCACCGGTTACTCGTACGGCTTTGGCTTGCAGGTGTCTCGACGTCTCGCCAACCTCCCCTATGTGCTATGGGTCGCGGGATTCAACTCGGTCCAGCTATTTGCGTTCTGCGTCGTAGATACCATCTTCTTCCCGGCCTTCTACAATGCCACGGATGCCAAGGCGGAGAAGGAGGCGTACCTGACAGCCACGAGCCGCGTCCTGCGAGCGTACAACAGGAACGGCCTGTTCGTATTTCTGCTGGCAAACTTGCTCACCGGCCTCGTCAACATGACGTTCAACACCTTGGAGGCAACGCCTACGGCGACCATGGCGATCTTGGTCGGATACTCGCTGGCAGTGACAGTCGTCGCCGTGGTTCTTGACGTACACGACATTACTATTAGGATATGAACGTGCAATGGCAGAAAGGCAGCTCGAAATATATACCACATTTTGTATTTAGACGGACTTGTCTATCGCTTTACGGTCTTCAATATTACTCCTAACCAGCGACGTGATGCGAATTTTGGCCCCTGAGATGCTCAAAAGCCTGTTGTTAGTAGCAATCAAGCAACGACGCCACGCGGGCATGTGAATCTACCAGCGTTTCTATTATTATTATAGAATTCTTTTCATCTTCATCACACAAGAGAAACTGCGAGAGATTATGTGGTTTCCAGCCAATGCCCTTTCTTGATGCTAGCACTACTATAATTAAAAAAAAGCTCGCATCTTGCTTTGACAACGGTCGGGTTCGGTCTCATCATACAAACCACTATTTCTACTGTTGGTATCATTCACCTGTTCCGGGTGTGAAGGGGTAACAGTACGGAGTACCTAGCCGAGGCCGGTGAATCTACACTTTTTTTTCTCCCTCATAGCGGGTGGACCCTTTTTCTATCTATCAAGGCAAGCAGCAATGCCTTTTTTCTTCTACTTTGTGGCAACCTTTTGTTTCGGCTATGTAAACAATATGAACGCCATCGGGAGTGAGGCCCTTACATAATATATACCGGGTTTCATATAAATCAAAGCAAAGAAAAAGAAAAGAAAAAAGAACGAGAACTGAGGTCGTATCGTGGGACGAAGGGATATCATATAGCTCGGCTCCCAAGCCCCAGCCCCCGGAGGGAAGACTGTTGTCTCGAGGAAAGATGCCGCTATTCAGATCGCAGTAGAATATACCGTGAGCCTTGCGATGGATTCATCGACGGTGCTGCAACAGGTTGATGATTCAGTCAAGTATACAGAGTAGGAAACGATTAACATCTTTCTTTTCCGATATCACTATTCATCACGCACTCCGTATATAGAGGCGCTCCATGTCAAGGCTTTGTATGATGGACGCAAAATCACAATATGTACGGAGTACGCGACAGCTATACAACATTACATAGTAGTATTCCCTAAGTTTCATGTGAACATGTCAGGGCAGATCGGAGAGCGTGCCACCCCGTGACAACCGAACCGTATAGGGTACTTCCGGGTTTAGTAAGTGCTCGAGGTACCGCCGTTGCACCGAGATGGATGAAACAAAGCCTCGCCCGTTCACCCTTCCCCTTGCCCTTTCCCCCTTCTAGCTGTGTATGTGTTGTTTTCCATTTGCCACGTTTTTTACTTTAGGTTTCAATACATTCTCCCGTCAATTGAAGAGTGCTAGTAGTGCCGTATCAAAATCTAGACCGCTCCCCAGGGGAAGTGCTTTTTTCCAACCTACGTACATACTACTACTACTACTAGTACCAGGCACGGGGAAAAAAAAGCCCAATGAATTGCCTGTTTCGGATAGCAGCCATGAGAGCACACACACACACACAAAGAGGACGGAGAGAGAGAGAGAGAGAGAGAGAGCGCGCTTTGACAAAACTAGAAAGAAAAAAAAGAAGAAAAATCTTGAAGCATGTGAGAGAAAAAGTAGGCGCGTTTCATCAATTGAACTGCCTACATACCAAGACTAGTAGTGGTAACTTACCGAGCCAGCTACGGCGTACGGCGTACAGAAAAACATTGTTACCTTGGCTTAGCTTCTCCCTCTGACCGGAGGATCACGGCAGGGATCAGCTTCTGGGCCGATTGGGAGTCTTTTTTTTCTCCTTCTCCCTCTGCGTTGTCTAAACGCGGACTAGGGAACTAGGGAAGGCGAGCTTCTTATGTGTATGAGAAGGATAGAGAGACGGCAGGTAGACACACGCAGGCCGGTTTTGGTTGGGTTACCTTTTTAGATGGGCGTTGTTTCTAACGTTTCAGAAGCAGCGTGTTTGAAGTGGTTGGTCGAGAACGACTCTTAACCGTAAACAAAGTTTGAAAGAACGACGAGAACAACAGTGCAAGGTTACTTTTAGCACAAGAACGTTATGAGCTTGACAAAAAGCCTCACAGAGCGTCGCGCCAGCCTCCGAGAGGTGCTATTTCCCTGTCCCTCTTCCTTTTAGCCACCATCTCTGTGGCTGGTGTCGGACAGAGATCGGCTGGAAGGGAAGGTCAAAAAGATCATGGAAACCCAAGAGCTGTTTAATTTGCCGCGGTTGGTCGCGCGCCATGATCAGCAAATCACTCGCGCGTGACGAAAAAAAAAAAGAACTCCCTGTCACCTAGAAGACAAAAAAGCCGGGTCGCACAACTTCTCTCGACTTCTATGATTTTTTTATTCTATGATGAAGGTAGGAAAAAAAAAGGGGGGATAAAACCCCTTTCCTTAATAAATGCGCGATTGCATGTTTGCATTGCAGTCAAGCTCGGTAGAAATGCTGTGTAATGGATGAGGAGCTCTAGTTTATGGAAACAGGGCGCCGAACATGGCGTATTTGAAACACAAAAACTTGTACTCCGTACTCCGTACAGAGTAATCGGTACGTGCGTGGCGTTTTTCCCGGGGGGGGGGGGGGGGGGGAGGGGGGGCATGAAAAAAAAGCCAAAATTGTCTTGTCACATTGTGAATGAATATGGGTGTGTACGGTTGGTCAATGGGAAACAAGAGAATCTAGCACTAGATAAGTTTTCACGAAGTATTGAATAAATCAGAGAAGAAAGAGAAGAAACAAGAACAAAGAACGGCTGCTGGAATTGGAAGTGTAAGAAAAAAACGCGACGTTGGTGATGTTCTGCGATGACGCGCGCCTAGCGGCACACGGAATTATGCGAGGAGGGTTTGCACCCTGTCGTCGTTGGCCGTCAGGTCCAAGAGTTCGCAGCCGGATGACACGAGGCCACATGCTCCCTTACATATGAAAAAGATGCTTGATCGTGATGATACTTTTAATGGGTCGACCAAGTATGTACTCCGTAGGAAAGAGAGAGAGGGAAAAAAAACTGTAGGACTTTGATTGTCGTCTTCTTACGGTACGGAGCACCTGCTCATCAAGGGAAATCAGCAAGATAAAAGCACGGAGCGATGGTGGCTGTGAGCTGAGACCCGCGCCCGCGGGTACCATGTAAGATTAGCCTGATTTATGCTGTTCGAGGTCAAAGAATCAATAACTCGTATATCGAATTGTCAGTGTTTGGTGGTGGCAGTGGTGAGTGGAGAGAGCAGCAGTGGTAGGGCTGCTGATGAGATTGCGACACAGGTTGCCAATGTCAGGTACCAGCACTATGTAGTACTGTACCTTACGGAGTAGTACACGTAGTAATACGTACGAGGGGAGGGGAGGGGGGCGATGCGGAGTTTTGATGAGGGAGGATATTGGTTTCAATGGGCGGACTGGAGTAGTGCTCATTACTATCAAACGCGAGCCAAATTGTCTTCATCGATATCGACGATGCGAAATGGGCCATGTAACCTCTTTTTGGGTATAAGCATCGGCGCTCGCTCGTGATGATGGCATACCTAATTTCAAGGGCCAGGCCACGACGGGCTGGTACCCAGCTGCACATCCCACCATCCATCGCGTCTCGCCCTGTTTGCTGTGCCTGAATGAGTGGATTTGCCCGCCGGATAGTGTGTTGTAAGTCGACCCACCTGTCCTTTTGACAGCAGCAGCATCTCTCCAGACTTGGGAATTGAAGAGAAGATGGGGTGGATGGATGGATGGAGAGGGAGGAGCAGAGAGACAAGACGGGGACAGAGAGCCCGAGTGAGAGAGCCCAGGGAGAGCCGCTGGAACGACAGGGCCGGGGGAGTCCGAGGGGAGAGAGAGAGAGAGAGAGACTTCGCAGCGGCTGCCGCGCAGGTACCATGCTTGGGCTTGCGACGTGGGGTCTTAGCGCCAGACTGCGCTCAAAGTGACTTTCCGCTCTTGTACCTTTCTTTTGTTACTCCTTTAGCGCCCGGTCCCCACTGCTGCTCCGTACATGCTACTCTCCGTGCGGCCAAGGGCAATAACTGCCTCGTTGGTTTGCTGCTCAAGCCGCCCAGCAGGGCCCCCGTTGGTACCTAGGCAGATGGAGATGGAGCCCGGTCGGCGGATGGAGCCTCCACTGCCCACGGAGAGGTACTGGGTATGGTAGGTAGGAAAGTTAAGCCAGTTGACCAGCCAGATAAAGTGAGAAAGAGAGAGAGAACAAAACAAAAAAAAACGGGCTCCATCATCTCATCTCCCACAGCCGCGCAGAGTGGGAAGCAAGCCTTGGAGGGGAAAGCACCAAATCAAAGTGCACATTGTGTCAGCGCAAGGTTAGGGTAATCTCCTAATTCGTACCTGATGCCCCGTCCGTCGTCGGTTTTTATTTTGTCGCCCGTGCGGTAACCTAGACGTGAGGTACGGAGTACAGCAGTAATTACGGGCTTTTTTATCATGAGGTATTCAATGGTACGTATGTGCGCAGTAATAGCTCTGTAGCTAGCAGTGCTCCGTACTTGCTCCGTGGTAGCAAGCCCACGGATGAGCAGTAGCGCCCTGCGAGCTAATTCCATCCCATTGACAACGGGGCTCCAGCTGTCTACCTAGCTAGCATCTTAGTACTACGGAGCACCTAACCTCCATAACCTAACCGCACCTACGGAGTACTACCGATTACTACTACTACTGCTACTATCCTCCCCCAGGCTCTATGTATTTTCCCCCTTCCCTTTCTTGTCTCGCCTTCCCTCAACCCCTCGATAAACCGCCTAGCCGGGGAGTCAATCGTCGCCTTGTGCCTCAGGGCTGTCTTTGACTCTTATTTCGTTGACATTCTTTTCTACCCTCGGTTCGGATTTTTTGTTCTCTCTCGCGGGCGCGGTCCTGTTTCCCAGTGACGACGTGACGACGCATCCGAGTTGATAAGACGAGCCCCCCTTTAGCCGCCCGCCGTCGCGCGCCAAAAAAAAGACTACAGAATAAATTCGCAAAGTGTGTTGTGTACCAAGCCAAACAGAAACCAAGGGAAAAAAAACAGAGATAGAGAGAAAGAGAGTGTGTGTGCCAGCTTTCGGGATCAAACCGAAAAGCCTTTTCTCGGGCACCCTTTTGACACACACCTTCGACAATCCCGCGCCGCAAAAGGACCTTTTTTCCCACACTCGGCGCGCGCGTGTCGTAGAGGTGCCAACGCAACGCAACCCAACGCCAACGCAGTAGCACACAGTCAACACCGCCAGTTCGCTGCTAGCCAACGAGACTGCCCTCATCACGCCCGCTTTAATACGTACCATGAGGAGTATCCGCGAATTGCTATAGGCTTGAAATTCTGTTCGACTTGTCTTCTGCTGCTCTTACCGGCAGATCTACCAGTCCACCTGACTTTTGGTACCCTCCCTGGACCGGTAATAGCGTGAGCAGGCAGGTAAAAAAGCAAAACCAGCGGCGCGAGAGAAATATCTCAGCAGGGACTCTGAGAAGCTCAGTTGCGAACCGATTACAATTTGCCGTGCCAGGAACGCCGCACGTTTTTATTCTTATTTTTTTGACAGAGGGATTGACTTCCGGACATCATTTGCTCCTGGGGTTCATTGAGCTGGTAACTCGCTGTCCACAAAAGAAGCTTCGCCAAGAATATATTTCCTGGAAGCTATCTCTTCCGCCTTTTTTTGTCTTTTGCCCCGACGCGGATAGAAGATGTCAGCTGCATTGCAGACTGCACCTCAGCATCAATCTAATATTTTGGCTCCGGCCCCCATCACTTCACCCTCGGGACGACCCCATTACGCTTCGCAACCTTCATCGGCAGCTGCGGCGAGTAATTCCCAGCAGCCAACTGCCGCCGCCCAAACATCGAAACGGTCTCCTGCCGAGAAAACGAGCAGACACACCCACGACGCGAGCTCCCCAGCTTCGAACCCTGCGGGGATGCTTCATAACCCCGCCACACAGTCACCACCAACGGACCGTGCCTCCAACATGCCGCCTGTCGCACCGCCGAGGACTTCGTCCACCCAACAGACCTCGAGCTCAAGGCGGAACCAGTACCCTGCTGATAGGACGTCTGGTGCGTCCCGGCATGGCCAGCCCGAGAACCCGCGCACAGGTTCTCGCGGGGAGGTCAATGGTTCAGGAGAGAATGGTCAGCGGTCCAAGAGGACGACGTACACACAGCCAACCTCGGACCCTACGAGGTCGGCGGAGGGTAAAGACCCTCGTGGAGCCACGATGTCTATGCCAGTGAGGACGGCCCAGCCACCGCCTTCATCATCTAGGTCTAGGGAAGTCGAAGGCTCTGGCCGCCCAAGCGGTGAATACAGCCGCAGCGTGCCGCACTCCGAAGCCCCAGCGCCGCCTGCTGCCGAGGAGCAACGCCGAGGCACCCGCAGCCGTCACGACTACAGCAATCGTCAGCACAAAGGCACGGCCAAGTTTGGAGAATTCATTCTTGGCAACACCATTGGCGAGGGCGAGTTTGGCAAAGTCAAGCTGGGATGGAAGCAGGATGATGACATCCAGGTATGCTTGTTCTCTTCGCGTCACCCGAGTAATCCTAACCTTGTGCATAGGTGGCCATCAAATTGATTAAGCGAGACACAGTCGGGAGCAACCCATCCCGGATGGCCAAGATTAGGCGTGAAGTGACGATTTTGCGGGCGGTAAAGCACCCCAATATCGTTGCGCTGATAGACATGGTTGAGACGGATAGATATATGGGCATTGTTTTGGAGTACGCATCGGGCGGTGAGCTGTTCGACTACATTCTCAACCACCGCTATCTCAAGGACCAGTCGGCCCGCCGACTGTTTGCTCAGCTGGTTTCCGGTGTTGGATACCTTCACAAGAAGGGTATCGTGCATCGCGACCTGAAGCTCGAGAATTTGCTGCTGGACCGGCACCGTAACATCATCATCACGGACTTCGGGTTCGCCAACACTTTTGACCCCAACGAGGAGCTCCTCACAGAAGAGGAGCTTAACCTTTCCGACAAGGACTATGTTAAGCGCATCGGTCTGGATAAGGTCAAGAGCGATGGCACTAGGAAAGGAGACTTGATGCAAACTAGCTGCGGCAGTCCATGCTATGCTGCCCCTGAATTGGTTGTTAGCGACTCCCTTTACACGGGCCGCAAAGTCGATGTCTGGAGCTGTGGCGTTATTCTGGTGAGTGGATCCGACATTTTGCAACTCATGTCAGGCTGCTAACAAATCCTCAGTATGCTATGCTTGCCGGCTACCTACCGTTTGACGATGACCCTGCCAACCCAGAAGGCGATAATATCAACCTTTTGTACAAATACATCGTTACAACCCCCCTCACGTTCCCCGAATACGTCACACCGCATGCACGAGACTTGCTGCGGCGGATCCTCGTCCCGAACCCTCGAAAGCGCGCGGATCTGTTCGAGGTGGCTCGCCATAGCTGGCTGAGTGAATATGCTCACGTTGTCGAGTTCATCACTAGTTCTACGACTCTGCCAGCAGATGTACAAGCCGCGACGAATGCTCAGGAGGACTTTGCGGAAGCGCCCGGCGTCGCTCGGAGTTCATCCGTGCGCGAAGGCCCCAAGAGATCACCCCAGGCACCGCCTGTCGGTGGTCTTGCTAAGGCGACGGGCAAGATCGATCCCGAAACCGAACCTCGGACCAACACCCCCAAAGATGCGAAGCGCAGAACTGTGCAGGTCGAGTATGTTGCTCCCACGACTCAGACCCAACGTGGCGATGGAGGCACTTCAGGATCAAGGGCACGGTCTGCCTCCCGCAACCGTGGTGAGACACAGGCGGCACCTCAGGATAAACCTCTACCAAGGGAACCTCCAGTTTCTCGCGACGACTCTGCGCGGCCGTTGACTGGTTCCAGAGCTCCCCCGGCCGCTCAAAACGCAGCGCCCGCTACAAGGCCGTCCAGAGACCCTAAGGCGACCATGGACAAGACCCTTGCTCCTGACTCTGCTGCACCACCTCGCCCCCGGACTGGCGGATCCATGTCATCGGCTGCGTCAATGGGCTTGCATCACTATGGCCAGCCTGTGCCGCCTGCTGTAGCAGACACCAACGCTGAAGGTCGTATCCAGCAGCCGTTGAATGAGGATGATGCCATTGGTAGGACCGGCGCCAGCACACCTACACAGTCCGTTCAGGCCTCTGGCGTGAACGAAGGACGCACTGATGCCAAGGGTCACAAGAGATCTAGCACCATGGGTGAGATCGGCCAGAGGCTCCTTGGCCGCAACGGCTCCATGTTTGGTGGACGTAGCAAGAAGCGCATCGAGGAGAAGAAGGAGTCGAGGAAGTACCCGCCAGTCAGCATGACGCAGGCAATGGCTGCGGGCGAAGAGCCGGGCCGGCAATCAACTGATTCCAAGATGTCCAGGCGATCGTTCTCTCTTGGCCTTGGCTTGGGCAAGAAGCAGAGCGGTAGCATGAGTGGCTCTCAAGGCTCCGGCGAGAAGGCAGACCGACGGCGATTTTCTCTGCTACCTCCGTCCTTCTCTTTGAAGGGTTTCGGTTCCAACAAGGACCCCAACAGCAACACTCCATCTGAGTCGGGGTCACAGACCCAGTTGCCAATTCAGCACCCCCGCAGTGACGGTCGTAGTGTGACCTCGCACGGTGATGCTCGAGGTAGCAGCCCGTTGTTCGACCCTAGCTATCACAATGCACCCCAGCAGACGACGAGTAGCCCTCGACATCAGCGGTTCGCATCAGCGCAGCTCGACAATAGGAAGCCGACTGCCATTCCACCTTATCTGCAATCGGGCCTGAACCCTAACACGGCTTCTGACCCTTCTGTCGACACGCGTCCGCAGCAGACGGAGGCGTTTGCTGGTTATCAACAGCCCTACACTCAGTCTGAAGGGCACGATGGGCAGAGGATAGGAACCGGCGCATCGCGTACCAACAACAATAATAGCCGGGGAGTGTTGCACAAGGGCCACAAGAAATTTACCGACGCGTACAACCAAGATGACTTCAGCAGAGGCCACGAGGGCAGTAGCGGTGCCGCAAAGCGAGTCATGGACTTCTTTAGGAGAAGAGGGAAAGCTCGCGGAGGCGAAGATCGGTGATTGGCCCGGATGCTCGGGGCCATGTTTTTTTGCACAATTGTCGCACTACTCAGGAGCCTGGCGCAGAGGAATGAAAGGGGCATTTTAATGGGATTTTTCTACCACGGACACCACTCACTCACTCAATCACTCACTCATCCATGTGGTATACCAGCATTTCGGATGAGTTTGACCGAACCTATACACAACACATGCTCGAAGCATCTCACCACGTGGCCTGCACAGATAACACGTCACACGCAAGGGCCGACTCTCATGCACACCGGTCGGCTCGGGGAAAGGCCTTAATATTATCATATAGTTTCCTTTGTCTAGGCCTTTCTCCGTCGCTGGTGGGGAGGTAAACCCCCCCAAGAAAAGGGAAAGACAGTATTGGTGGAGACGGGGGCGGCAGGCCTGGTGAATGTTGGTTGGAGAGTAAATATTGACAGAGGTTGTTTAATTTTTTGATTTTTGGTTTTTTTTTTTGCAAGCGGCGCTTCTTTCGTTTTTTCTTCTCCTTTTTGTCCTTGGAACTTGTAGGATTACAAACTTTTTTTTTTTGAGTTCCAAGCCCAACCGTTTTCATGCTTTTCTTGTTTTTTTTTGTTCTATACACCGATCCTTATATGGCATTAGCGTTAGAGCGAGTATATTCCGGGAGAGTTGATATATATATATGCACATACATATATATGTATATTTGCTTCGGGACGAGAAGAAGCTTGTGGGGATGATGTGAAGGAGGAGGAGGAGAGGGATTAGATAGCGAGAGACAGAGGGAGAGATGGGGAGTGTTTTTTTCGTTTGAGGGACGGCGTGAAATCGGACAGGATGGCTTGTGGAATTTTATTTCTTCTTCTTTTTCCGTTTCAAACTTTTCCAATCTCTTGTATGTGATTCCAGGTGTCATCGAGTGCCGTCAGTCCCGTTGAATAAAATGCATGTTTTGGTTTGTGGGAAGGGGGGGGGGAAGCTGGGATACTATGCCGGTATAACCGCGTAACTCGTATGTGATACGCACGTACGCCTCACACACGTATGGGGCGTAGAACGGAGTACGGAGTACTACTACTACTGTACTACTGTACTACTGTGTACTACTAGTGACGGTAGGTAGGGCAAGTAGTGGCTATGGCATCATTGTTGTACGTACGCACAACGGAGTACATGCGCATGGGATGGGGGAAGGAAATAATCGGTTGGTTGGTAGGTTGGGAGGTTGTGTTGTGTTTATGCCAGTTTCACGCCAAGATTGGGGATTTTGAGGGGGGGGGGGGGGGACCGAGAGGGGAGACGGAGTCTAGTCTGATTCGCTCGTTCAGCAAATCTTTGTGCTTTTCTTTCTTTCTTTGCGTTTTTTTTTGTTTCTTTTTGGGAGAGAGATATGGAGAGAGATGGAGAGACAGGATAGCGTTTGTGCGTGTGTACGGAGTATACGTGTGTGTAAGATGTGCGACTTGCATTAGTTAGGGGGGAAAGGCTTAGCTTAGCCTGCCATCATGTCAGGTCAGGTCAGCCAGTCATTTATAGGTCAATGGGGGGAGATTTATTATAGGCTTCATGGCCAGTCATTCCCGGCCTCGTCGTGCACCATCCATTCCTTTGGGCTCTTTTTCTTTCTTTTTCTCAAAAGTCTTTTTTTGTTTTGTTTGTGAAGTGGTATGTATATATTTCTTTGGGGGCGGACTGAGTGACGAGGTTGGGGCGACCGGCGAGTTGGGGTGGAATCAAGGGAGTTTACTTAGAAGCTACATGCTGCAATCAAGTACGGAGTACGCGGGCACCATAATATAGTAGCAGTAGTGGTAGAAGGGGGGAAATAAGGTCACACGCACTCTCTCTGTCTCTCTTTTGTAATTTTTTTTTTTTTTTTTTTTTGCATCTACTGCCTTCATGGGACCATGTGCTTAGAAAGAAAACAAAAAGAAAGAGAGGGAGAAACGAAAGAAAAAGAAATGGCACTTTCAAGGTCTCTGAAAGTTGGTTCTTTTTTTTTCCCTTCCCGGAGGCCTACTACCATATGATCTTTAATAGTCCAAGAACCAAAGAAAAAAGAAAGAAAAAAAGGGCAAAAATATAGATATACCTTGTTAATGCGGTGTCTGCGGTGGGAGGTTGGAGGTTTGATTGGGGCGCTGCAAAGTCGTGTGTGCCAGTGTGGTGCTAGCGCGGCTCGCGCCCGCTATCCAGGGGGAGTTAGAGGAGAGGAGGGGGCCCAAGGCGTAGATCATCTGTCAGGGGAGACAGAGAGAGATGGATCCGGCGGGTATGCAAGATGCATAGATTGGCAGGGCACGGCACACACGGGAAGGAAGGAAGTAATATACAAAAAGGAGACGGATTGACAGATTGGCCACCGGCACTAGGGGTAAGGTGAGTGAGCGAGTGAGTCGGTTGTGTGTGTGTGTGTGTGTGTGTGTGGGCAAGGCGAGCTATCAGGCCCGGGTGAACTAACTGACTGACTGGCTGACTGGCAGCGGCTCGTTCCCTTGTTCTTCTCCCGGAACGCGCACGCACGGAGCGCAACGCGAAGCGATACGTAGTTGACGAGCGGGCGTATAAAGGCACCTAGCACTCCGTATTAGTATCATCACAATGAGCAGATCCAACGCATGTCCCTAACAAACAGGTCACCAAGCAAAACGGGAAAATAAGAGAAGCAGGGCCATGTTGCGCAAGCGCGCGCTGCTTTGAAGATGCCGTGGTTGTCCATTGACGCGGGCAGCGGATGTGCAGGGGTGGTTGAGGGTTAGACACCTGTAGTGTTGCTCTAACTCTTCTCCTGCGGGCGCTCTCGAGATATTCAGACCAAGGGGGAAGGGGGGAGGGGGGGTCCAAGTAGTGATGGCAGTAAGTCATGTAATGGCAAAGGAAGAAACAAGAGGCAGCCCGATGCAAGGTTGTATGTTTCAGGGACGACGTGAACTGACAAGAGACATGCCAAACATTTTGCCTCCCTCCCCTCCCCCTCCCCACCCTTCTCGCAAATCTCATATAGTACGGAGTACTGGAAATACTAATACCAAGTAGTACTCCCCCCGTCTCGTACGCGGCGCCAAAGCAAACATACGCAATACATATGCATAGACAAAAGATGCCGATGTTCCGTAAAAGCCGGATCTGTTCATGACCGGTGCGACGCTACCGTCGGGGACTTTCTTGTTTCCTCGACATGTATTGGTCTTTTTTAAGCTTTCCTGTCAAACCGAGCTGCGAGAGAAGGGGTGGCTGTGTTCATCACCACCATGGGTTCCATTGGGTGAGATGGGGAAGGGTTGTGTTGTCACCTTGATGGATGACCAAGTGTCACGGACGGAGGGAGTGTGTGTGTGTGCTATGGTGTGCTGTTGTTGTATAAGGGGACTCACCCTCCGCGCCTGTCCCCTCGTCATATATCCTCGATAGACTTCTTGGCATTCCTCTTCTTCTTGTTTAGCCGTCAAACACAGCACACACTCCTTCATACGTTTCCCTGGCTGTTTGAAAGAAAACCACTCCTTTTTTTTAATTCTCCCCTTTGAATATTCTTCCAGCTGAAGCTTTCCCCTCCTTTCTTTCCTTTTCGTGTGCTCATTTCTTTTTCCGTTGCATATCAACAGGGCGCGTGTTTCGCTCGAGGTCGCCATCCCCAAGATGATGTTTCTTCCCACGACGCCCGAACTCATCGGGAGGGAGTCACAGACACCTCGGCTAGGCCAATCCCCGCGCCCATCCAACGACGACACTGCCCGGCCTACCTCGTCTCCCGAGGACGAGAAGAAAAACTCAACCAACCAAGAGGTGTTGTCATCAGAGCCAGAGATCAAGGCTCCCGGCCTGATCAGCACCCTCAAACGCGATGCCCGCCTCGCCGCCACACACTCCTGGATGAACATCCTGCTGGTCTTTGTGCCTGCGGGCATCATCCTTGCCACAATACCTGGAGAGGAGACTGTGCATGGGGGCATCGTGTTTGGGGTCAACTGTATTGCCGTGATCCCGCTGGCGGGATTGCTGGCTTTTGCGACGGAGAGCGTAGCCAGTGAGTTGGGTGACGCGCTGGGCGCGTTGCTCAACGTCACTCTAGGAAACTCTGTCGAATTGATAATTTTGTAAGTATGCTGCGTCATGACGGTTGTCGACACATGGGCTAACCCAATATCAGCATGTGAGTACTGCATGCCTTAGTAAAAAAGCGGCATTGAGGCTGATTGTGAATTTTCCCATCATCCAGCATCGCTTTAACTCAGGTAGGTGCTTCATGCTACCATGGAAGATATCGTTTTGCGGTCTGACACTTTTTAGAACAAAATTCGTATCGTCCAAGCCTCCCTCCTGGGATCGATCTTGGCCAACCTTCTCCTTATTCTTGGCATGGCTTTTTTCCTCGGGGGGATGCGATACAGAGAGCAAGTAAGGCTTTCCAGGTGTTGACATGGCAGCGATCTGGATGCTGACTGTTTCAGATTTACAACTCGACCGTAACACAGATGAGTGCTTGCTTGCTCAGCCTGAGCGTCATTAGCTTGGTTCTTCCGGTAAGCAACAGGTATCTGTGATACTTCTTTTGAAGATTTCGCTAACTCTGTTACAGACCGCCTTCCACGCGTCCTTTCGGGAAGCCAAGGATGCCGACGAAAAGTCACTGAAGATTAGTAGAGGAACAAGCGTAGTAAGTAATGTCGCAAAACTTGTGGTTTTTTCGTAGTGATTAACCGTGCTTGCAGATCTTGCTCCTCGTATACGTAATATTTCTCGTCTTCCAACTAAAGTCTCACTCCTACTTATACGAGTCCATGCCGCAAGAGCTCGTCGATGCCGAGGCAACACCCGGGCCAGCTGCGGCGTGGCTCGAATCGGACGAGTCCTCCGACTCTAGCTCCGAAGATTCTGGTGGAAGGCGGCAGACGTACAAGAAGAAGATGAAGCGCGCCATGCGCAAAACGCGCAGCAGGAAGGTGAGCGTGAGCTCCGAAGAAGGCGACGAGTCCGACGAGTCCGAGGTTTCCCGCCGGTCGTCGTTCACTATTGCTGCGACGCCGGCGGACGGAACCGTTGATGAGCCGGCAGGACTCCCTGCGGCTACATCGTCGGACTTGCATATCCTCGCCGTGGACGATGGTGTGGCCAAGCACGAGAGGCGCAAGAAGCGTAAGCACCAGCGTCACAAGAAGCGTAGGGATGAAAACGAAGATGAGACGCCCATCATGTCTGCCGGCAACCGGGCAACCCGCACATTCAGGAACTCGACTCAGGTTCGGCCATCGCAGGAAACCGCGGCCAATGGAGGCCTTGCCAATAATACCGGACGCTCGAGGTTCAGCGCCATACGAACACGATCCTTACCCAACAGATTGGGAGATGCACACCATCCTGATCGCGCCCCGGGGACCATCCCACTACCTCACAGGGCATCTGCGGTTCTGAACCAGGGCGAGACGGCCACCGAGACTTCTGGTTCGGGAAGCGAGGAACACCACCTATCTAAAACAGGCGCCATCATTCTTCTCGCCTTCACTACGGCGCTTGTAGCGGCATGTGCGGAATTTCTCATCAGCTCCATCGAGGCCGTCACGGAATCGTCCTCGATTGGCGAAGTCTTCATTGGTCTCATCGTCCTGCCTATTGTGGGCAACGCGGCAGAACATATCACCGCCATAACGGTCGCCATGAAGAACAAGATGGACCTTGCCATTCACGTGGCCGTTGGCTCATCCATCCAGGTAAGCCTCTTCATCACGCCCATTGTGGTGATGCTTGGCTGGGCCATGGACAAGGACATGAGCTTGTACTTTACCATGTTTGAAACAGTCTGCCTTTTCGTCTCGACATTCATTGTCAACTTTTTGGTCCTGGATGGGAGGAGCAACTATCTCGAGGGTGCCCTGTTGCTTGCCGTCTATGTCATTATTGGGCTTGTGGCGTTTTTCTATCCCGAGGGTAGTGAAGCTGCTCATTGGGGAGGTGTCAACACTTGATCGAGATCTGGCATCGTGGCACGATACTACGGAGTACTGTTGGCGCAATAACGTAGTAAACTTTGGATGGGATAAATTGATTACCATGTACTGAAAAACGTTGAATCTGTCATTTCTCTAAACTTGTTGACGTAGTTAAAGTTGAGTTTGGGCGACCTCGGCAAGAACGCAATAATAGGTAGCCCGTGAACCCGTACCTGCCTAAAAGGATGGGAGGTCACTGAGTAGGTTAGGTGTGCTATGGTAGGGTGCTAACTAGATGGAAGTGGCTGAAGTTGAAATGCACTGCCACAGCCCGTCATCGTCCCGTCCTCACCTTAATAACAGACTCAACACCGAATTTGACCTTGCCAATTGAGTACCAACATTGGCCACATACTACGGGGTACTATTATAGTAGGGCCTGATCCCTCGTCGCATTCCATCATCTCACAGTTTTCATTAATTTCACAAGCACATATTTAGTGCGCTGCTTACCACCAAAGCCCTTTCTTTATATTGATTGGCACCTGCGCCGTGCGCTTCTCCCCCCCTTCCCATCTTTCTTCCCACTCCTCAACATCTCAGCACCTCTTCTTCGCCGGCCATTGCGCATCAGATTCTCAATATGTGTTTCGGCAGTAAAAAGGATGCGGATGATGCGCCGCCACCGAGACCGGCGGCGCGCGTATCAATTGACAAGCCAACGTCTGCAAACGGGAGAAAGGGCTCCAGGGGAAACGACAAGTCACAGCATCAAGAGCCAATCTTTCCGTCACATCCCGGGCCTTCGTCACAGTCAAATTTTGCACAACCTACATATGCGGCTCCTTCCCAGCCGCCGCAGCAGCAGTCGATACACGCTTCTACACCATCCGAGGCACCACCTCCCAGTGGTCCGCCGCCCCCGACTACGGGCGAGCATCCTCCAGGCTACGCCGAGGCTCCGCCAACGTACTCTGACCCTCAGCACGACTGGAAAGCCGCTGTTCCGGATACGAGCCTTTTCCCCCCTCCTCCAGCCATTTTCAGTGGATATGAGAGGTCGCCCACGAGCAATGCCCCCGAGGAAGAGGCCAACGCCGGCGAAGACTGGTGCGCGCAGTACCCTCTTTGCCAGCCCATGATCCTCGATGTAGCCGCGCGCGGAGCCCTAGATACCGGCAACATACGCCTCATGGAGCCAGCTGGGTTTAGCGGGAAATTGAACTGGCTCGGCCTGGGCCACTGGGAAGTCACCACCCCCAGGAACACGCCGGACAGGTGCATCATCAGCTACCCTCCCCTCTACGTCGTCAACGAGCACGATCCCCACCGCACGCAGCAAGCGAGAACGGTCTATTACGAACTCAGACTCCGCGATGAAAGCGCCAATGCCTCGGTGGGCATGGGCTTCTCCGCGCTCCCCTACCCGTCCTTCCGTATGCCCGGCTGGCATCGAGGCTCCCTGGCGGTGCACGGCGACGACGGGCACAAGTACATCAACGACCGCTGGGGCGGCAAGCAATTCACGGCGGCCTTCAAGAACGGGGACACGTACGGCATCGGCATGACGTTCAAGCCCACCCCCGGCGGGCAGATTGGGACGAAACCGCTGGTGGACATCTTCTTCACGAAGAACGGGCAGCTGGTCGGCGGCTGGAACTTGCACGAGGAGACGGACGCGGAGGAAGACCTGCCCGTCACGGGGCTGGAAGGGCTGCATGATGTGTGCTGCTCAGTCGGGACATATGACGGCGTTGCCTTTGAAGTCGTGTTTGATCGTAATAAGTGGCTGTACAAGGATATGTTGTAGCCGCGTTGGATACCCCAAGCTGGGCCATTGACCCCGTTGATTTAGCCAGTTCGGTAGTAATTACCACTAATAAATATAATTCTGGAAGCTTCTAGGTGGCAGTTCAAATGACAATCTTCCTTGAACCTCGCCTAAACCTTCTCAACCATATCACGGAATGACTCGAAAACCCAATTCTGTTTTTGAGTGAGATTCTATATTAAAAGGGTCCGGTTCTCCTACCTACCGCTAGCTCTAGCTCTACACTTTTATGCATCTACGCGGAATTGCTTCCGCTCGCTTTGCTGCAATCCCACCAATTCAGCCAACTTCCCGTCCCTACTACCTAGCATTGTAGTAGCAAAGGTGCCTAGGCACGGAGTATTTTACATCGCAGACAGGCCCGCCTACTGCCAAGCTCGACCCACGCCATCTGCGACAGCCGGAACAGAGAAACATCCATTCTACATTCCCCAACAGCATATTCTTCTTTTTTTTTGGTAGCATCATTTTCCCAGCGCTCCCTCCTCTCTCGCTCACGCACAGCCATGGATGTGGACGGCGAGCCTACTCCCTCGCCGCAGCCCGAGCTATTGGTAGAACTCGCTGCCGGCGGCTCCATCGAAAAGTGAGCCAATCCATCCTTGTCTCTCCCTCCCTCCCTCCCTCAATTGGCTTGCGCTGAGGCGTGGGCGTGGCCAGCGAGCCAGCCAGCTAGGACGGTTTGCTGATACTTTTTCCGACAGCGAGGCCTGGCCCGAGTTGCGAACATACATTACAGAACAAATAGACAAGGTACGTTTGGCTCTTCAAGCATATCTCTCCTCTCCCCCCCCCCCCCCCCCCCCCTCCGCAATGACGAACCAGGTTACCTAACAAAAGGCCCCCAAGATCTCCCACGATGCCTTTCCCATACCCAAGCTTCCTCCTCCGCAACCCATCGTCCGCCCGCGCACCGACTCCCAGGGCCGCCTCGTAACGCCCCCCCAGTCCTCCTCCGTCACGGGCTCCGAAGACACCGACAAGGAGAATGCGCCTCAGGGGAGCCGACCGGGCACGGCGGCGTCCGCGCCCGAGGTCCAGGAGCCGGCCGAGGGTGAGCTCCCCGTGCAGCTGCAGGAGATGCTCGACCGCATCGTCGCCAAGATCGCAAACTTCGCCCCCGCCCCGCCGCACACCATCCAGCGGCTTTCCGAGCTGGTCCTCGAGCCCAAGAGGCACTACAAGAGCGTCGCCACCTACCTGCACGCCGTCAACAGGGTGGTGGGCGTCACGTCCGGGACCGATACCTACCCGCTCCCGCCCGCGATACCCGACATGTCTGGGCTCAACGGGGGCAGCGATCCGGCAATGCAGATTAACTGGAGCAACCCCGTCTCTCACCAGATCCCCGTCGGCTCGGACGAGGCCCTCGGAGGCGCCTTGTTGACTCCCATCCCCTGGCTGACGAAGCGCAGCCCGGAAAGCGGCGCCGAGGCGGCAAGCAATAGCAGCGGTAGCAACACCAGCGGTTCCGGCTCCGGCTCCGGCTCAGGCTCCGGTTCTGGCTCTGGATCCGGCGCGCAGATCGTCAGCGAGGGGACGGAGACCATCGATGGGCCCAACGGCGTGGGCAGCGTGGAGACGGTGTCGGTCAGCGTCAACGGCGTGCCGTCCACCGGCGCAGCCCGGGGAATCACCCAAGGCGAGCTCCTCAGGCAGGAGCAGCGCGCGGGCGTAGTGCCCATGAACCAAATCACTCGCCAAGCGTCGGGCGGCCTGCCGACGCAGATGGATGAGGACGACGAGGACGAGGACGGCGAACACTCCGACGACGAAGACGAGACGCCGCACGCCCGGGGCCCCGAGGAGATTGGCGTGGGCGATACCGGTCCCCAAAGAGCTACAAGCAGTCATCACCACGGGGAAGGCATGTCTCTCGAGACGGGCGACCTCGATCTCGAGGCCGCTGTCGGCAGGAAGCACGAGGAGCCCGCCGAAGAAAGCACAGCCGAGGAAACAAAAGCGGCGAGCGAGGACATGGATACCAAGAGCCCCGTCCCGTCCGAGGCCAGCACAGGCGTCAAGCGCGAGGCCGACGCCGAAGTGGAAGGCGAGCCGGCCAAGAAGGCAGTCAAGGACAGCAGCGGCGACGGCGACGGCGACGGCAAGGGAAAGGATGACGACGATGGTTGGGAGAAGATCGAGTCAGAAAACGAAGAAGAGAAGAAGGATGGCGGGGACGGCAAAGGCAAGGAGGGTTCCGGAGATGAGATGGATACGAGTCACTAGGCGCGACGCCTCTTTTTCTAGCAGTAACAGGAGGAGGATGTGTGTGTGGAGGTGGCCCGCGAGGTTGCATGATACCAAGGAGTATTGTTTTTTCTTTTTCTTTTTGTGTTCTTTTTTTGAGAGCCAGATTGGGGAAGGCGGAAAGGATATCATCACGTCCTTTTTTTTGTGCTTTTTTTCATTTTTTCCTGCTTCTTGCGAGGATATTGGTTTCTTTTCACAGTACAAGGCGTTATAATGGGGGGGAGGGAGGGGGGCAAGAGGTGAGAGCTGCCCAAGCGGAATAATACAAATTCGACGATATTGACAGCGAACGATAACACTGATGATTCATAACTACTGGCAGGACTACTGCACTTCTGTATATGCGTGTACAATATGTTGTCTACTCCCAAACGCCGGTAAACAGACCAGACCACGAACCCGTTTCATCGCTCTACGAGACCAAGCATCTGAATAAAAATAGCTCCCTTCCTCCTTCACCGTGCTAAAAGAAGCCGGCAAGAAAAGAGAAAAAAGCAAGGGTTTAGAAAATTTTGGTGATGCTTTCCCTGGAGATGATACTGTTCTGCTTCTCGTCCCTCTTGACTCTGAAGAAGCTGTCGCAAAAGTCGCTGCACCTCATGTGGCGCAGGAACTCCTCATCGTGGGTGATGACGATGAGCTGGAAGTTGCTCTGGGCCTGGCGGGCCTTGATGATGGAGTGCAGGCTCTCGGCCAGGGACTTGATGTTGTCGCGGTCGAGGTTGGTCGTGGGCTCGTCGAGGGCGATGAGGCCGCAGTTGACGCCAAACGACTCGGCCAGGGCCAGGCGGATGATGATGCTGGCCAGGACCTTTTGGCCCGCGGAGCAGCGGCCGCGCATGTCCATCTCCGTGTCCTGCTTCACCATGCACAGGCGGTAGTTGTAGCTGCGCTTGCCCGTCGTCGACTCGTTGTCGGAGCGGATGAGGATGGTGTCGATATCGGTGCCCTGGTACGTGCTCTGCCAGAGCTCGCCGGCGATGCGGTTGACCTCGGCCATCTTCATCGAGTGGAACTGCATGACAGCCTTGTCGACCGCGGCACCGCACTGAGCGAGATCTTCGATTGCCGCCTTTGTCGTCTCCACGCGGATGTGCGACTCTCGGTACTTCTTCTTGGCGTCCTTGTAGTCCATCTCCCACTCCTGAAGCAGACGCTCCAGCTCTTCATCCTTGGTCTTCATGGAGCCCATTGCGGAACCACGCTCGGCCAGGAGGCGGTTGGAGTGATTCTCGAGTTGACGAGCCTCGGCTTGCAGCCTCTCGTAGTCATCGTGGGCATTGCGGTCCTCGAGGTCCGTGATATCCTGGCGCAACGCATCGAGGGCACGAAGGTGTTTGCGATAATTCAAGTTATCGCTGATATTCTTCTTCTTACGGTCGCCGTTATCGATGTCCTCCCTCAACTTGTTCGTCCTCTTAGTTACATCTTCAGCATCTTTCCTCGTAGTAGTGATCGAATTCTCAAGCGAGGAGATGACCCGTTGGTTGGAAGTGAGGTTTGATGGGCCTCCGCGATCAATATAGTCTTGAATATCGTTATTGATCATCTTGACTTCATGAATGGTATTGGAGACTTCATCCCTCTCATTGGCGATAACCTGTTCTTTGGAACGACCACGCTCCAGCACATCATCGCGCATCGCCTTTGCCTCGGCTATCTCAGGCTCAATCTTGCCGAGCTCAGTATCGGCCTTCTGTATCACTTCACGCTGTTGGGTGTGGTCTTCCCTGAGGTTTTGGACCTGGATCTGGATATCCTTTTTCCTCTCTAGCTGCCCTGCTGCGGCGCTGACTTGGTTCCTCAGCTCGCTCTTTTCCAGCTCGACACTGCTGATCTGATCCTTGACGCGCTGTCGGTCGTTGGTGAGCTTGGTAACCCGCGACTTGACGGTGCGCATCTGCTCGCCAACACTTGCTTGCGCTTCGTGAATCTCATCCGCACTTCGTGATGTGCCACTGGAAGCTTGCTGCGACATAATTCGTTCCACCTGATTCTCCGAGTCCTTGATATCCTTGACCACCTGACTTATGTTCAGGATCGTCTTGGACAAGTCATCAATGTCTCTTTGCTTTTCTTCCTCGGCTGCAGTTGCTGCTTCTTGCTCTTCGAGTTCCCTTTCGAGCACATCATTCTCGCTTTCAATCGACTTCCACTCCTTCTTGAACGGAGGTAATTCAGAAGCCAACCGTTGCTGAGAATCATACGCAGATCGCACAGCATTCAGCGTCTCAAGAATGTTGGTCTCATAATTCAGATCATTCTCCGTCTCCGACTTGCCCTTGGGATCAAGCGACTTCTCAATCTTTGCAGCCAAGCGTTGGAGATCGCCTTCTTGCGTATCGTCGAAACCACGCTCACAGAGCAAACATTTCCTCTTTCCCTCCAACATCTTCTTACATTTTGAGTAGTAGTCTACCAAAGCATCAAAAAGGCTAAGCTCATTGCGAATATCTGTCACTCGTTGTTCAGCGGCGGCCACCTCCTCGGGATAGTCCTCAAAAACAACGTCTGGTAGGACTTTGTTCATTGCCGCAACGACTTGATTTTTGCAATCCTCACTCTCCTTTAACTTATTTTCATGGGTATCTTTGGCATTCTTTAGACGATATTCGACCCTCTGTTGCTTTTGCTTCGCGGCATCACGGCGTTTGCGGGCATCTGTTACAGCCTTTGCTTGCTGCTTTGTGACGGATTGATAAGAAGACTCCAAGGATTCTGCTGTCCAGTCGTCACCTCCCAAGACCCCATCGAGTTTTGGTCTCCATGTATTGGTCAACGTCTCCAGCTTTCTCTTGCGATCGCTCAACTCCTTTTTGCGATAATCGAGCTGTGCTCGTTCAGAGGCCATGCGAGTGCTCTCCATAAGCTCCTGGCCCAGTCTGTCACTTTCCGACTCTAACCCATGCAGTTTTTCGTTTTCTTCGCTAAGCTGCTTATCCCAATTGGCCGCTTCGAATTCCTGTTGAAGTTTGTTAAATCGCCCGCCAAGTTCTTCTAGCTGTCCATCAAGGATGGCCTTTGCACCTTCATCCACGTCGATCTTGCTCGACTCGCTCTGCAAGATGCTGGTCCTCTTATCGATGGCGCCCATGCGCTGCTTTGCTGATATGCGGTCCTGTGTCTTTGCTGCCTTGCGGCCCTCTAATTCTGTAATTACCCCTGTGGCTTTATCGAGCCCCGTTTGGTTCTCTGTTTGAAGACGCTCCAGGTCACGCTTTTTGTCATTGAGCAGCTTATTGATCCGATCATTGAAGGCCTTGATCTGTTGCTCGGTCACGTTGTCATCAAAACCCCGAAAGTCGTACTTTGATGCACCTTCCTGTACCATCTCGATGCGCAACTTGAGCTGGCGCTCGTATTTATCCTTGTCAGATTGATGCTTTCCTTGTTCTGACAACTTGGCATTGAGAGTATTCTGTGCATCAAGAAGCTCTTTCTGAAGGTTGTTGTATTGTTCAACGTTTTGATCGGCCTCATCTCGAAACCGTTGCATACGTTCCTCGTACTGTTGCAGTGAGTCCTTGAGCGAAGAATCGTCTTCGTGGAGCTCTTCAATAGTCTGACGCAGCTCATTCACAGCGTCCTGACGGTATTCAAGCTGCTCACGTTTGTTGCTGAGATTCTGCACGATCTGAAGAAAACTGTTGGCTTGTTCATGCTTCTCACGGATCCTCTCCTGAGTTTCCTCCATCTCTGCGGAGATGGCCTCGCATTTCTCCCGGGCAGCTTCAATCTCATCTTGCAACCCCCGCATCCGTTTCTCAGCCCTTTCGCCTCGGTCTTTGTTGACCTTGTTGTAGGCCTCATCGCTCTGCAACTTTCCCAGCTGCTCGACTTGCTTTTTGCGAAGTATTTTGATATTGTCGATGGCTTTCGTATACTTCAACGCTTCAAAAATCTCATCAAATCTTTTCTTGAGTGCCGCGGGTTCGCTCAGAGGCCATAACGATTCATCCTGGTGACAGAAGATGACGGCGTCTAGGATAGCAGGTGATACACCAAGACGCTCAGGAATCATCTCATCCAGTTGTGCATTCCGCGTAGATGTTGTCGTCCGTTCTCCATTATTCACCACCACCAGAGAGCAATCAAGTGTTTTTTGTGATCGAGTTGTTTTCTTCACCGTGAGCTGCAAACTTCTCGTTGCCACGTGCTGTCGGTCGTTTATCGAGCGGAATTGAAGCTTCACCTGGGCCATGACCTCTTTCTCTCCACACAGCTACAGAGCATTCAGCGTTTATATACCAGGAGTTATGGGCGTAGACGAACAAACCTTGGGGTCATGGATGAAGGCACCGCCCTTACTGTTGGGCGGCAGCTCTCCGGTAGTGGCATATTTCAGGCATTCAATAATTGTCGTCTTTCCTGATCCATTGTATCCGACGATGAGAGTCAACGGGGTATTGAACTGAATTGCTTCTCGTACGGCTGGACTGAAGGAGCGGACTCCCGAGATGGAGAGTTTATCGATTCTCGACATATTGACTGATTACTAAGTACAACGTATGGACCTCATGAGAAAAAAAAGAATCACTACTGTCCAGTGGAAGAATAAGGGCAAACGTTATGACGTGTGACGTCCAGTATTGCTACCCCGTACTCTCATTGCAACTCGGGAAAATTGACGACGCGTGTCTGCTGCCCAAGACGCGTCGGTTATCAAAGTGGTAGATGCGAACTCACGTGCGTGCTGATAAACCCCACCTTGAGATAGGGAGCCAACTTACCCCTCCCTCCTTTCTAGGTACGTACCGATTACCCGGCCCCCGAACGCCTGTCTACGCCTATCTCGAAGTTCTCAAAGAATTTGCCACTTGATACGTACGATCAAGAGATCTGCAAGCAAAGAAATGCTGATAGAATGCCATGGTGGCAAGACAGGAATTTTAGTCGAATTTACGTTATTCTATCCTACGTCACAGGACCCCTAAATTGAAGTACATCCTGCTAGAACATCATTATCATGTGAAGAGGACCCTGAGGCACTCGGTTCAAGCTATGATGAAATGAGGGACGCCATCACTAGCTTGTGGTACGTACGACTACAAGATGTTGATCATCTTGTTAATAACCACAAAATGTTCCTCGGCACCGCCGTGTGGCTGTGGGATTCATGCATAGCTCCAATCATCTGGTAAAGGTGTTTAATGATCTTCAGTTACAGGGTCTTTGGTTCTCGCCGTAGTCCAACAATATTTGCCACGCTGCAAATCCTCGTACTACAATTGCTAACAATCATGCACATAGTGCTGTGGCTCAAGCAGGAGTACCTCAGATCAAGCCTCCCGTGACTCCATCAAGTATGGTAATGAGTACCTAGTACTACTATTCCGTAGTGACTCAGGAATTACTGGATCATGCCCCGTGCTACTACTATCTAACTGATGGCTCGCCATGAAGCGAGAATTTCCAAGTACTGTTAAGTAGAGGCAGTGGGAACCTTACCTTTAGCGGGAATTTAGACGCACTCTGCACTCTCCCGAATTCTTTCGGGGGATGACGACCTTACTGGATTCGGTTCTTTCAGAAAGCTTTCAGGGCAAGCTACCGGCACGGGGAGAGAGAAAACATGGCCAATGCCGCTTTACTTCCACCCCGTGCCGCCCTCAACGGCGGCGGTTTGAGAGTGGGCACCAGGCGGTACAGCAGAAGGGCCCTGCCGCCTGTTTTGCCTCCAGCTATGTACCTTGTCCGCTAGTGGCTGCGTTAACAGGCATGCAGGCATGGAACTCATGTAGTAGTCCCTTTGGCTGGTTGAGGCTGCACACCCGCTTTTCCGGGGCATCTTCTCCGGACATAGAGTAACCTGGAAGGAATATTACCCTACAGAGTATGGTGGTAGGTGGTGATTACAACCACCCTAGCACCAAAAGCAAGGACGCCAAGTGGCCGTGTGGCCTTTGACAAGATGCGAATCTTTCAAAACCCGCATGGTGCTCAATTCCCCCGTGTTCCTTGCATCATTACGTAGCAGGGCCAACCTAGTGCTGTTATTTTTTTCTCGTTCTTTGAATACCTATCTTCATCACACCCTCGCCCTGCCTCGTTCCGTCTCGTTCTCGGTCTTAAATCGCAGAGTTGCTGCAACCAGGGGCACTGATTCACGACACAACCCACCCTTTGCCCACACCCGCATACTGCAAAAATCGAGAAAGGGACGGACACTTGACCTAGATCGGCCTCTAGCCCTGCGCGCAGCGGATCGATCGAGAAACCCTCGAGTCTCCAGTCCATACAATTAGTCGAATTCCGGGCCGTATCGTACTACCACCATAACCACCTTACAGTCAACCATGTCCCACGGGCCACCCCCACCGAATAATGGCGATTTCTATGGCTACGACCTGGATTTGAGCGACATGACTGGCGGCCAGGTTACCACCATCCAACCTTTCCCTTACCCGATGACCACCGCACCGACTGACATTGCACCCTTTCCAGATGATGGGCGACGGCCAGGACGGGGCTGACATGATGGGTTTGCTCGACAACAATATGCTCGGCGCCTACGGCGATGTGCCGATGAATATGGACGGCGGCGACGACACAAATGTGCCACAATCCTTTAGTCCCAGCAACGATGCGACCCCCCCGGACAACGCCATACTGAGATCAGAAAACTCCTTCAACACAGCTTCGAACAACGTCCCCGGAGCGGGGCCACTGCCCCCGGGCTCCCTCAACCAACTGGGTAGTATGGGAAGTGCGGGCAGCACCCTCACCGAATTTACTAAACGACGAAACTGGCCGGCAAAGGTGGTTGAAGAGCTTAAGGACTTTTTACAGATTCTCGATGCAAATGGCCGCATCAAGTACGCATCACCCAGCGTTTTGGGCGTAACTGGCTACAATATTGAAGAAATTCAGGATAAATTCCTGCGCGACTTCATCCATCCCGACGATCGAGGTGTCTTTGTAGCGGAGCTCAACGAATCGATAGCTTCGGGCAATACTCTGCGCATGTTTTTCAGGTTCAAAAAGAAGAACAATGAGTATGCTATTTTTGAGACCGTCGGCCATGCGCACATTGCGGCCGCCAAATTCGCACCGAACCCAAACAACCAGTCCCCGTTTTGTCAAGCCGTATTTATGATGTCGAGGCCCTACCCGACCAAGAACGCATCTCTGCTTGATTCTTTCCTGGAACATAAAATCGAAAACGAACGATTGAAGCGGCGCATAGCAGAACTGCGCCACGAGGAGGAGCATGACGCCAATGACGCACAAACGGCGTGGTTGATGAGCCAGGAAAGCCGATCGGATATGACGCCAAGGTCGGAGGCACATGGCAATGGATCAACGCCTTACCGCCGCGGCCCTCCAGCCGGCAACCTCTCACCATCGGAACACAACGCACTTAACATTGCACTCACCAAGGAGAACTTGGAAGGCGCGGCGAGTGGTAGCCGTTCGGATTCGTTGAGGGATAAGATGGCACGATACGAGGGTTCTTCGCACACAGATACCATCGAGCTGCTCACTGGTCTGCGGTATTACGAGGGAGAGAGGAGTAAAGGCATCACAACGGGTAACGCCAGCCCCACGCTCATCAAAGGCGACGCTGGCATTGCTATCCCCCTAGACAGGGATCCGAGGACGGGCGAGAAGAAGAAGAAGCTCAAGACGTCAGACGAATACGTCTGCACGGACTGCGGTAAACACCCCATCCGATATCATAAGCTCCGCGGAGCCTTGGCTAACTGAACTGCAACAGGAACACTCGATTCCCCCGAATGGCGAAAAGGCCCTAGTGGACCAAAAACGTTGTGCAACGCCTGCGGGCTGCGTTGGGCCAAGAAGGAAAAGAAACGACACGCATCCACGTCGCAAACACCAGCCCATGAACAAGCGGCTGCCAGCTAAGGTCTGCCACGGTATGATGGGCGGAAAATGCATATTATTTATTTGAGTACATCTAGTTTTTGAAAGAGTAGCGGTGTCACGAGACACCCAGGAGTCGGATTTTGTTTTGCATGGGAATGGGTCACAGACTCGGTACACGATAATGGGCATCACTGGGAATATTCGCGGGATAAACAACGGGACGGCTATATGTGCTTATGATACCTCGGCGATTGTATGATGAATGAGAAGCGAGGGTTCGTTGTTTGCGTTTTCAAGCAGTACCAGCTTGGAGATGTTATCAAAATTGGGCAAGTGATTGGCATGTAGTAAGTACGGAATAGTAGTACTGATGGATGGTAGTATTCTGAAGGTTTGCTGGCTTGCGCGGTCTTTTCGGTGGGCCACAGTGGAAGGCTCCCAAGGTTCAGCTAAAGGTATCGTATACTCCGCAGAGTCCGCCGTACCGCACCTAAGCACCCAAGGCACCACGGTGGGGTGATGTATCCATGCCGATTCAGTCTGGCAAGGTTTTGGTAGCCAAGATGAGTTGCCTCACTTGCTCGCCTGTTGTTAGGTTACCAACAGGTCATCCATGCATGTGCGATGGTGGGGTAGAATCTCCACGTTTCAGCCGTTTAGAGTTACAGACCACTGGTCGTGCAGCGTAGTTCAGGTGTTGCTTGGCTGTGACTCCTTGCATTCAGAGCTCCTCATTGACCAGGACGATTCCTCATGCGTGACGTATTCAAGAGGTAGCCCCCCCTAGCCCACTTCATCTCCTCTTACGCCCACACACTGTTATGTTACTCGTACAGCTACAGCTACTGCTACTACTACTGTTACTAATAAAGACTCCGAAACCATACTTTTTGTTTCCCCCGTTCTCCCTCTTTTCTTCTACGTTTACTACAAGGTTTAGCTCACAGAGTATTTGAAAAAAGGAAAACAACAACCGATACAATGGACAAGATTATCAGTGCCGGAAAGGAGTACCTCGAGGACCGCTCCGAGCGCAACAATCGCAACGGCCGACGTGATGGTAAGTGCTGATAGCTCTCCCCCAAGGCCCAAGCTCCCCGAGCTCTACCTTGCTTGCTACCCCGCCATGGTCACGAAAGGTCTTTGACGGATATCATGCCTATCGTCACTTCACCAGGTCAATTGATCTTTATTTTTTTCCATTTTTTTCTTCAGATAGCTAATAAAATGTGATTTACAGATGAACCTCTCCCTGGCGGTAACAGTAAGCTCGCCATCCTCGACCCCTTTCCCTCTCCACCGCATATAAACGGCAATTACGGTTACTAACAGTCTCGGTAAAAAAGAGTCGCACGGCGGCAGCTACCCCGCGGGTGGCTACTCCCGCGACGACGACTCGGACGACGACATCGAGACGGCCAAGCACGAGGCCTCGCACCGCGCCGGCTCGTCGGGCAGCAGCGACCTCTTCTCGTCCATCCTCGGCGCCGTCACGCAGAAGAAGTCGTCGCTCCGCCAGGAGGACATTGACGAGCACGACGCCGTCAAGAAGCACAAGAAGGTCTACGAGAGCGAGGACGACGACGACGACGAGTCGAGCCTGGGCTCCGCCGCCGCCCTGCAGGCCCTGAAGCTCTTCAACAAGGGCGAGACGGGTGAGAAGCAGAGCAAGGGCGCCTTTATCGGCTTGGCTATGTCCGAGGCCAGTAAGGTATGCTTCCCCCTTTTCCTTGGCTCTTCTGGGAAATTTAGAGGGGGTCAAAGGAGTTTATGAAGTGGAAGCTCTCGGCTAACCAACATGCTCTTTTTTTGTTGCTTTTGCTTGCTAGCTCTTTGACGACAAGAATGCCAAGGGCAAGGTCTCGTCCGGCGCGACCAAGGAATCCACCATACAGAACGCCGCCGAGATGGCTCTGAAGATGTACTTCAAGAGCCAGGGGTCGTCGGGCGGCGGCGGCGGCGGCAGCAACGCCAGCAACCTACTTAGCATGGCCTCCAAGTTTATGTAAGGGGTAGGTGTCCGGACAGAAAGGCACGTAGCCCAGAGAAGAAGAAATGGAACATGAAAAAGGCCACGATTATGAATGTCATGACCTTATGAAGGAAGGGTTTTGTAACCACACGAGATTACAATGTGGAAATGAGGAAGCTGTAAAATTGAAAAGAAAAAAAGACAAGGAAAAAGAGTGATTCTATTCATGTTTCGCCTTATGATCTATTTCTCGAGCATTGCCACTACTACCACTGTTGCTGCTACTACTCACTTTTCTTATTAATAGTTCAACCCCCTACATGAGACGTGTTGGAAAAACAGCTTCATGAGAAATGTTGAATCAATTACTAGTGGTATTTACTATATCTGCCAGTGGCAGCTGTTGAAAGTATTGACTTAGAGCTGCACTTGGAAGGGCACCCATCATCTTCACCCCTCCTCCCCTCCTCCCCTCCTCTTATCCCCTGCTCCTCCCCTCCCCCTCTCCCCCCATCCTATTCCCCGCAACCTACGCAATCCGAGCCTCTCGGGGGGGAACCAGTCCCTCCCCCGTCCGTGCCGGACGGACACGGCGCAATCTTGTCAACCTGTCAACCCGTCAACCCACGCAAACCTACGCAAACCCACCCCACCAACAACCTCCATGTCGCAATCCAAGTTTCTCAAAAACCTTCTGATTGTCCCAATTTCGCATCTCATACTTGACGAGCATACATCTTTGTTGCTTTAAAAAAGGCCTCTTTTTTTTTCTTCTTCTTCTTATTCTTATTTATCTATTCTCTTGTTATCCTTTAGACAGGGCACACACCGGAGGTCCCGAAAAAGAAAGAAAGAAAGAAGAAGAAGAAAAGTAAAAAGATACACACAAAGATGTCTTTCGCAGATTACCCAGAGCCCGAAGAGGGACCCGACACTGGGTACGCGCCCAGCGTCGGGAGTAACCCAGTGCTTAGAGGCATTCCCCTCTTGCTAGGCGGTAACCTGTACGTGAACTCTCTCTCTCTCTCTCTCTCTCTCCATCCATCCGAGCCGGGATACAACACAAGTGATCCCGTTGCTAGAACATATATACTTGAGAGGAATCACGGGCTGACAATGGAGGGTCCGAGAACAAAAGGATTGCCAGAGTAGGGCCCCTGCAGCAGTTTCTCTGGGGAAACGCCGGGTTCGGTAGCATAAAGGACATTCCGGAGCTGGACGACATGCCCATGCGATTCCATGTAAGCCTACGGCAGCAGTTTCAGATATATACAAAGATGCGGGAGAGGGGAGGGAAGAAATAGGCTGACACGAACTGTTTCTTTGAACCCGCGAAACGCAGCCCGTCGTCACACCGCTCGGCGAAACGGGTCCCATGCTGCCCTTTGAGCCCGAACTCACCCGGCCAGGACTTCTCCTCTCCGACAAGGCCACCGCCGCCAAGGAATCAGCAGCGCCCAAGTACTACACGGCAGCAGACTACCACGAGTTGTACAAGACCGGCCGTCTCACGCCCCTCCAGGTGGCCCAGACCCTCCTGGGCGTCATCAACGACGACGACGGCAAGTACTCGGACGCCTGGGCGCCCAAGCACGGCGGCGAGGACGAGCTGGCCCTCGAGGCGGCGCGGCTGTCGACGGGGCGCTACGCCGCGGGCCGGCCGCTGGGCGTCCTGGACGGCGTGCCCGTGAGCGTCAAGGACGACGTCGACGTCGAGGGGTACGTGAGCCACGTCGGCATGAGGTACGACCCGGCCGTGCCCTGCTTCCGGCCGAGCGCCGAGACAGCCTGGCCGGTGCGGAAGCTGCAGGAGGCCGGCGCCGTGGTGATTTCCAAGAACAGGATGCACGAGCTCGGATCAGGTAACAACCCCCTTTTAACTTCTCTCTCCCCCACTCCCCCCCTTCTAACTCCTTTCCTTCTTTGTTTCACTTAGTTCTGGGGAGGGAGAGAGAGAGAGAGAGAGAGAGAGAGAGACTGTGTATCCGCTAATACGGCAAAATCCTTCAGACACCAGCGGCTGCAACGCGGCCCAGGGGACGCCCACGAACCACTGCAACCCGGCCTACTACCCCGGCGGCTCCACGTCGGGCGGCGGGTCGGCCCTGGGCGCGGGCGTGGTCCCCATAGCCGTGGGCACCGACGCCGGCGGCTCGATCCGCATCCCGGCGTGCTTCAACGGCGTCTACGGCCTCAAGGCGACGCACCACCGCGTCCGCCCGGCGCACAGGATGACCACGGCCGTGGTGTCGCCCCTCGCGGCCTCGGTCGCCGACCTGACCATTGCCTACCGCCTCATGGCGCAGCAGCCCGACGATCCCTCCTCATTGGAGGGCAGCGGCAGCGGCAGCATCTTCGCCCGCAGCGAGCCGCCCCCGCCAGGATCCAAAAAGGTCCTCGGCATCTACAAGGACTGGTGGGCCGACGCCGACCCGCGCGTGCGCGCAGCATGCGAGAAAGCCGTGTCCTGGCTCCGTGACCAGCGCGGCTACGAAGTCATCGACGTGTCCATCCCCTTCATCCCGCAAGCCCGCACCGCCCACGCCGTCCTCTGCGTGTCCGAGATGCACGAGTCGGCCCGCCGCCGGCACCCATCCGACTGGCTCTCCCTCGTCGGCCCCGCCAACAAGCTCCTCCTCGCCGTGGCCTCGCGCACCCCGGCGTCCGACTACCTCAAGTGCAACGCCCTCCGCGAGCTCGTCATGCGCCACCTGGCCTTCCTGCACCGCGCCCACCCGGGCCTGCTCCTGCTCGCGCCCACCTCGCCGCTCGCCGGCTGGCCCCGCCACCCCGGCGACGCCGCCCACGGGTTCAGCGACGCCGACGCTACCGTCCGCAACATGATGTACGTCTTCCTGTCCAACCTCGCCGGCACCCCGTCCCTCAGCGCCCCCGCGGGGTACCTCGAGCCGGACCGGGGCGAGGGCCGCCTGCCTGTCGGACTGCTGGCCATGGGCGAGTGGGGCGCCGAGGAGCGGCTGCTGGCCTGGGCCGGGGACATGGAGGTCTACCTGCACGAGGGCCTCGAGGGGGGGAGGGTCCGGCCCCGGACCTGGTTCGACGTCGTCGCCGCCACGGAGGCGGAGCAGAAACAGCAGCAGGAGCAGAAAGCGACAGGGGAAGGCGTAAAGTCACAAGATGGGGGGGCATCAGAGTAGTAGTAGTAGTAGTAGTATCATTTCAATATATACCAATAACAGTCATATGTCGCCTAGAGCACCCAGTCATTATCAGTCATGACACTTGGTCATACATGTCATCATCATCATCACATGAATGACATGAGCCTGTTTATACAAGAAGCTCCGTCCACCATAAACATGCAACCTGCCCCTCCAAAACCAGGGCCCCTCGCCCCCTTGCCCCCTTGCCCTCTGCAAAGCACCCGGCTACTTCCCTCGTCCAACACTCAGCCGCCACCCTTCGAAGCCTCATAATCAAACCCCAGCTCCTCCAGGCTCCTGCAGTGCAGCCTCCTCTCCCCCAGCGCCCGGCTCGCCAGCTTGATCAGCGGCATCCTCTCCCTGACCCACAGCTGCTCCGGCCCCCAGCACGGCGGCATCTTGCCCACCCCGTCGTTCTCCAGCCCACCCTTCCTCCTCGCGCCGAGGCTCAGCTCCCGCAGGCGGTTGATGTAGTCGACGTCTTTAGGAACCGCCAGGTTGTGCACGGCCTTGGACGGGCCCTTTTCGCGCACCAGGTCCCGCACCCACGCCTCCATTTCCGGCCTCGGCGGGGGCCGCAGCCGGCCCGCCCAGACGCGCGCCACGTAGGCCGCCTGCGCCTGCGACACGGGGAACGGCACGATGCGCTGCGGTATGCTGGCAAAGGCCAGCGTCGGGTCGGCCGTGTACAGCACGTGCTCCCAGAGGTGCGCGGCGTAGCCCCCGTCCGGCACCACCACCGAAGGGTCCAGCCCCCGCAGGAAGGGAAAGGAGTAGTGGTACCCCGTGCAGAACACCACGGCATCGACGTCCCGCTCGACGACGCCGCTAGCAAAGCGCACGGCGCGGCCCTGCTCCGGTAAGAACTCGACGATCTCGGGTACGCTGCGCGCCCAGCTCGGCACCTCCACCTTTGCGCCGGCCTTTTCCTTTTCCGAGATCAAGACGGGCAGCTGGGATACGGAGGATGCCTGCGCGCTCAGGTCGATCCCCGACGCGGAGTTGCCCACGATGATGACTTTCTACATCAAGAAACAGGTGTGTTAGTGCTTCGGAAACGCAGTGGCGATGGAAGAAAACAAGGGGGGGGGGGAGTCAACGCTCTTACCTTGTCTTTAAACTGGTCCGGCCGCCTGTAAAACTTGGAATGCGAAATCGACCCCGGGAACCGCTTCTCAAACTCCGCCAGCCCGGGGATGTCCGGCACAAAGGGATCGTTGTAGTGCCCGCTGGCCACCAGCACGGCGTCGAACTGCCTCCGCGCCACCTCCCCGCTCCTGAGGTCCCTGGTCTCGACCTCCCAGCACCTCGGCCCCCCGCCGCCGGTGTCGTCACCACCAGCAACCTTTGACACCTTCAGGACCTGCGTCGACATGACGAGGTGCTCGGAAAGATCCTCCGCGTACTCCTCGAGGTACCGCAGCACCGTCGCGTGCGTCGGGAACAGGGCGCAGCCGTCGGGGAAGGGCTTGTCGCAGTAGTTCATCAGCGTCTGGGGAATGTTGGTTTCCAAGAGGTCGTAGACCGGGGACACAAACGTCGGCGCCGCGGAGCCCGGCGCGTATACGGGCTCGTCGGGCTCCTCGGTCGGCGCCGTCCTGGGCAGGCGGAACTGCTTCTCTCCGTGCTCCGGGGTGTAGTTCCAGACGCCCCCGGGCGTCGCCCTCTGCTCAAACGCTTGAACCTGGGAAAACTTCTTTTCGGCGAGAAAGTACCTTGTTGTTGTTGGCCAAGTAAGTACTTTTTTTTTCACAGCCCCAGTAGATGACATTGGTAAACCCCCCCCCAAACATCAGGTTGTTTTTCTGTTGTTTGTTGAAACTCACTTTGCGGCAGCCAATCCACAAGGTCCCGCGCCAATGATGGCGATGCGGTCAATGTCAAACTCCTCTTGCAAGGAATGAGGTGACATTGTGGCTTGACGAATAGCTGTAATGGTAGTGGTAGTACGGAGTAGTAGTGGTACATATATATTTTCGAAACGTTGGAGTTGCTGCCGTGCCCCCTTGCTAATATCACCTATCTCGCATTACTACTAGTAGTAGTACCACAACACACTCTTGCAGGTAGTAGTAGTGTAAGAGGCGATTTGCGACCGACAGATGTACCTTGACCGAAACGACGGCTGATAAAGGAGGAGGGTGAAGATGAAAAGAAGGGAAGCTTTTTGAAAATAAACATGAGGTTGTCGTTCAGTCATCTCCTGACATCTTCATCCTCTGGAGCTCTGCTTTCGATATCATGTCGTGATCGAACCACACCAGGCCCGCTGTTGGAGAAGTACCCTAAGTACTCCGTACCAGATGAGGGAATTCCGCGGGCTGGAGGCGTCTTTCGGCGTCGGGCAAAAGCCGACCATTTCTTGACTCTTGGGCGTTGGCCCTGGGGGCTCGGGAGGGAGAGAGATGGTAGCAGTACGTACCCCAAGTGCCTAAGACTCGCTACCATATGGTATGGCCTACTCCGTTAGTACGGAATACTATGTACGGAGTAGAGTACGGGGGGTTAGGCACGGAGTACGGAGTACTGCTAGTCATACTGCTAGTACGTACGCAGTATAGTTCGAGGTCGATGGCAGTTTGGCACTCTGGTATGTACATACTCCGTAGTCCTGGCAGGGTCAATTTGCCAAACGAGCCGTGCTGACCTTGAGAGCTTCTGTCCATTCGTTCTGTGTGGACTCCGTACTCCGTGCCGAGTACACATGTACTTGTGTGCGCGTGCGTGTGCCAAAATAGACTTTTGGACTTGACTGACTCGAGGCTCGAGAATTGCTGCCCAATAACAACTTTCCCTCGCCCCCTTTTTTTTTCTCCCCCCAACCCTTGCACCATTTTCCCGGTAACAAACGAATATGCCGATGTGAAACGATAGGGTAGTATCGATAATAGCGGTGCTCATTTTGGCGGCGGCGCGTTACGGGGACAGCAGTAGAGGGAAAGACTGGAAAAGACAAAGAGAGACGGAGGGATGAGGGTTCTCTTTCTTACCTTACTACTAGTAGTACTCCGTAGCACTCCGTAGTCCTCTCTTTTCCCTTCTACCGCAACTCCATCTCCTCGGTCTTGGACTCCTCGGACCCTCCTCTCTATTCTTCTTTCTTATTGACCTTGTTTTAATACTGCTACCCAGTATCAATTGCCACTGTATTGCTGCCGCTGCTACCGCTACTACCCAGATAGTTGGGGGAAATGATGAGTCTTGGCCTTGGGTCGGAGTCGACGCGACAGGTACCATCGGCCTCGACCGCATGGTAAAACAACCACCGGGATAACACCCTACCTGTTACAAAGACACCCACTTGCTTTTTTTCCTTTTTGCCCCCAAGGGGGTGTGTGTGTATGTGTCTTTTTTTTCTTCTTTTAACACCCCCTCTTTTTTTTTTTTTTTTTTTTGCCGCCATGTCCACCTCCGACATGAAGGCATCCCTCTATCGGTTCCGCCTCCGGCAGGCGTCACCGCCGACTTCGCCGGGTTCGTCGGGGTCGAGTCGTCGGCGCCGGTCCGCCAGTCCTGCAAGGCCTCCTAGCACCACTTCTGCCGCCGCTGTCAACCTAGCTGCAGCTGTGCCGTCCCGTGCTTCTTCAGACATGGCAATGCCGTCCGAGCCCCCGCCGCCACCGCTCGCTGCCGCTACCGCTGCCGCTGCCGCTGCCACTGTCACTTCCAATCCTTCTGGCCCCCCGCGGGGCTCAACCGGGCGTCACGCGATCCCGGCCTGTGATAGGTGCCGCTCCTTCAAGAAAAAGTGCAGTCGGACCTTTCCCGTCTGCGCCCTGTGCGCCAATGCTGGGCAGAAGTGCTCCTACAGCAACCCTACCTCGTCTGCCGAGGGCCAAGCCATTCAGCTGGGTGCCCGCGTCCAATGGTTGACTAGGTACATCAACGACAACCTGCTCGCCAGCACCGGTCAGAGCATCGATTCCATCGAGACGGGTTCCGACATCACTTCCCTGCTTGGTGACGCCACAGCCAACGGTTCCGGCCCCGGCTCTCAATTTCGAGGGCCACATGAGCGAGATGCAGTACCCAAGACCCCTCCCCCAGACCTCGCAGCCTCTGGCAGCATCGGCCAACCCATCTTTGGCAACAACCTGTCTCCTCATCAGGCCCATGGAAGCCTCGAGGCCCAGGTCAACAGTAACAACAGCAACAGCGTCACCCCGCCTCTAGATAATGCCAGCGTTGCTGCTTCGGGTAGCCATGCCTCTTACCGAGGCTCCGTCCATGCCGATGAGTCGTCAGTCGGCCATTACATCACCAGTGGCGGCCACTTCACGCTGCCGGCGGATGCGGCAGCCCGGCGCTTCGTGGACGCCTACTTTCGCAACGTCAACCGCGCATACCCCTTTGTCGACCAAAGGAAAGTCCTCGCGGACCTGGACAGGCCCGACCTCCGATCGCGACGCCGTGACGCGAGGACGACCCTTCTTTATCTCGTCATGGCCATCGGGTGCACGACGCTTGAGCGAGCCGGCCAGGTGTCGAGAGGGACGTCTCGCCGGTTTGACGTAAACTACCCCGACATTATCCAGGAATGTCTGAGCAGGGAGTGTATCGAATCGGTCCAAATCCTCGTCCTGCTCGCCCTGTACTCCCTGTTTGACCCCGCCGGTACATCGTCTTATTCCATCGTTGGCATCTGCGCCAGGCAAGCCATCCTTCTTGGTCTCTCTCGTAGATCCGCCGACGAAAAGTCTCAAGACCCGGCCGAGGTGGAGCTTCGCCACCGCCTCTACTGGAGCATATTTGTTCTTGATCGCATGATGGCCGTCTCCCAAGGGCTTCCGGTGGCCCTCACAGACGGCAATGCCGACGTCCCTTTGCCGGGCCTCACTGTCGAGGAGTTTGCCAGCCCTGAGAGGACCATGTACGCCAGGAACCTGCAGACCAGCCGGCATGTGATTCAGCTACGGCAGCTCGAGGATAAGATACTCCGATACGTCCACTTCGCACGTCATTCGACCATTGCCGACACGAGCCCCTCCGACCGAAGGGCGACGCTCAGTAACATCCGGTCTGAGATCGAGGACTGGTACTCCAATGGATGCCTCATGTCTCCAATGGAGCCCGACAACGTTCCCATCCATAGCAGTATAACGTGGCTAAGTGCTCGGTACTACCATCTACTACTCCTACTTTATTATCCCAATCACTTCAATAACTACGCAGGCGGTGTCCCTCGTCAAGAGGTTCTCCAATTCGTCCGTAAGCAGCTGCAGTCGACATCGGCTCTGTTCCAGCAACGCCAACTCCCTCTTAACCGCGTCACTCTATGTCGCCTTCTCCCACTCTGCATCGTGTTAATGCACGATTTCTCTAGTACCTGCAAGGAGGCAGCAGCTTGCGGAGACACCACCAACTTCCCTTACTCGGCCAGGGATGAAGTAGCAGTCCTGATATCCATTCTCGAGGCATTCCCAGAGGCCTGGGTGTCCGCTCATCAGGCCGCCCAGCTCATCAGGCAGTTTGCCGGCATCATCTCGGGAGGCGGATTGGCGTATTATAGTCAGCAAGCAGTCTATCCCATGGGTGGCACCGCCCAGAACGCAGCTAGCAAGGCAGACTTGGCCGAGGCCGTCCAACCGTGTATTGCTGGCATGAACAGCCTGATGCAAGAGATGTTGGGCAAAACAACATGCTTTCAGTTCGTGGAGAACCCTGCCGATGACAGCGAGATGACCAAGGCAAGTAATAGCCTTGGCTTGCAGCAGCAGCAGCAGCAGCAGACCTTGAGTCCACAGCCGTCAAATCGCAACATGATGAACTTGCCCCAAATCAGCGTTGGGGAAGATCAGGTCATCAATTACGGTTGGGGCCCTTTAGATCTTGATTTTCTATAGAACAGCGATCCTCAGCTTTACTGATTTAACGTTCCGGCGTATTGTCGGGTTTCTTGTTGGCAACGGCGTGTCTGTTTTTTTTTTTGGTTTTTAGTAATGATCTAGATGTGTTGGCAGTGCAACGAGAGAAATGCTCGTGGCAGTGCAATGAGAATATACCCTATTGCTGTAACATCTACGAAGTACCCCGTAGTCCAGGCCGCGTTACGGAGTACGAAGCACAGAATATCAGGTTGTGTGCGTCCTTCAAGGTACGTACCGCAAAGAGTTATACGGAGTACTCCGTAGACTGCGCTTCATCACGAGCTCTGGTGGCATGCAGGTCGTTTCCAGAATCTCACTGCATATGGTAAAAATGGGCGGATTTCAGCTGATGGGTTGATAGGCTCAGCGAACAGCCCGTTGATCTGCCTTGGGGGCAAACTGCATCGATCGAAAGCCCAGAATTGGATTCCTCGGGCAAGAAAACAGACAGGCTAGCAGGTTGGTACGGTACATAGTACGGAGTAATCGGTACCGTCGGTTCTCCAACGCGTCACGGCAACTGCTAGCTGTCAACGTTGCTCGTTTCGATTCCCATCGCTGTTACGGAGTACTTCGTAGAAAAGCTATTTTCGCATACAAAATACGAAGTTGATTGCACGGTAATACTCCGTATTGAGTACGGATACTCGCTCAGTAAGGAGGACGGAGCGGAAACTGTAATGTACGGAGTACGGAATACGGAGTGCTCAAGACGAATATAGCAACAGCACCGTTGAACTGTGCAGCTCCACCAGCCGGTTCCCTCCTGTTAGTGCTTTGCTGGTGAGGAGGGCGGATTTCTTAGCTCGAGTGCTTGTCAAACCTGGTGGGCCATGCTTTAGCTCCCCTTCTCCTCTCTCCGTATGGACTACAAATTGTCGTCGTGTCAAAACAGGGCTGTTGAATCGCCGTATGGAGTGCCGATTAATCGGTACCCCGTACTGGTGTCAATGTTGCTGTTGCTGTTGTTATTATTATTGTGCCAGGGTTATACCTGGGCTTATGAAATTGCACACCAAGTGCGCCGTCATTGTCGAGCTGGAATTACCTATCTCCGGGTTAACAAATTGCTTCTTCTCGTATTCATCTTGCAACCCATGTGCGTGTCTAAGAAAGGCTCGCAGCCAAGTGGACGGGCTGTCGTAAGCGCCACACCCACAATTGGGTCCACCACCTGATTGTGCGGAAAAGGCAAGGCATTTTGCGCCTTGCGTGCTCCCCGTGCGCAAGCCAGTAATACGGATGTACGTGCTTGGATGCTATCAACCTCGCGAGCTCGGCAGAGGGAACGCGGGAGGGGAAGTGAGTCCCGTGATGACTGGGGTGGTTGGCTATGTAGTCACTATGGAATACGGAGTACAGTGTGAGGGGAAAGAGTCGCGACAGAGAATGAAAAGAAAAAAGCACGGAATTGTAGTAGTAGAGAAAAGAGGAAAGTGAGGGAGAGAAGCTGGGAAAGGCCTCCAAACTCTTTGCTCTGCTACTATTAGCAGCTAGGCATAATTCTGCAAGTGCTACTCCGTTGTACTTGCATTCTGCTGTCACCTTCTTTGACTGGATATTTTGTATCGTTTCATATGCACCAAGGTCTCACAAAAAAAAAAAGTCTCCAGCTCCCTTCATAGTTCATACCTTCCCACCGGAAAAAGCTTGTTATTTGCTCGCTTTCGCTACTGCTACTATTAGTAGGCCATACGTTCTAGTACTACGGAGTACCAGCGCTCCGTACGGAGTATGTATGTACCTACCTAAAATAAGCGTCGGAGCCCTGTACCAGCTGCAAGCCTGCAAGTACTAAACCGGTAGAGGCGTCCCAACGGCCTAACATCCTCCCCTGCTGATTGAACTCTGACACTGATCTTCGTGCTTGACTGGCCTCTAAGCTGCTCCAAGCTGCTCCAAGTTGCTTCCAAGCTGCTCCAGGATCCTCCAGGGTGTTTCAGAGGCCCAATAAATCAGCGACCGCCCCCGTGCCCGTGCCCGCCTAACCCGCTACTGCGTCTCCACTTTCCTGCCTGTGTGCCCGCCGTGTCCTTGTACCATCCGCCCAGCGGCCCTGGAACTTTGCTAGTACTACTAGTAGTGCTCCGTAGTTGCTTTGCAACCAAACTCTTCTCTCCAATCCCTTTGCGCCGGCTCTGTTGCTACAAGTCACAACCTCATTCCGGTACACTCACAATTCCAAGCGACACCTGTTTCTCTCTCTCTCGCATCTCAACTTATTCTTTTCCCATCGATACTACTAATCTTCAGTCTCTCGCTCAGTCACTCAACCAGTTCTAACAACTCTGCTTCAACTTTTCTTTCGTTTACACTACATCGACACGAGGAGGACCAAGGTCGCGCTGCGCGCACCACGCACCACTCAATTGGGTCGCCCCCTTACCAACTGTCCAACCTCCGGGTTAGCGAATCCCGAGTCTCATCTGAATCACCGTTGCTTGCGTCACCGAACCATCTTCATCGACTTCGACATAGCCTGAATAGGAAGAAAAAAACAGACACCATGGCCGATAGGCTCGGATCTCCCCAATCGCTGTTCAGCAATGACCCTACTTTGAAGGGCAGCGAGTCGGGCTACAACCCCCAGAAGCCTCAGTACCAGCAGGCCTTTGGCCACGAGGATTTCCACAATCAAAACTTCGACCAACCTACGTTTGACCGGACAACATTCGAGCAGCAGCCTTCGTACAACGAGCCGACTTATCCTCAGCAGCCCTATCAGTCCACGTTCACGGATACCGAGGGCCGAACCCATGATCTAAACCGTAAACCCAGTGTGTCCAGGACGAGGGCCAGCACCGATCATTTTGCCTTCGTCAAGAGCAAATGGCCTGCCATGTTCATGGCCGTGACTTTCTTGCAGGCCGTTGTTTGCCTTGCTTTTGAAGCGTGTGTAACTTGTCTGCTTACTTCTTTGGAGCGTGGTACTGACTGCCTGTAGATATGTTTTTGGTACTTTCCAAAATAGTATGCGCCCTGATATTGTCCCTGACGCGGCCATCGACGCTCAGCTCAAGACTATTCCAACCTTCCTTACCCTGTTCATTTTCGGCTTTCTTTACCAGTTCGTAGTCGTCTGGGATGCTCTTCGCATGAAGAACACTATCCAGGTCATTGGCGTGTGCTTCTCCAACCTCGCCCTTGTGGTATACACAGCCATCCAGGTCGATCAGATTCTCACGGCCTTGTATATTTTGCAAGATAAGAATGCTCTGGAGAGAGCTCATTTTGCCATCACTATTTTCGCCGATATTCGCCCTTACCTCATTGCTATTCCGGTCGTTATTGCCCTTGCTACTGTCTGCATGAGCTTCCTCACCTGGAAGCTGTACCAGGAATTTGCTTGGGATATTCTCAAAGTTATTGGTGCCGACTATAGGATGAAGAAGCGTTTCCTTCACTATCAGGTATGTAAACTCCATTACTACTTCCAATTTTCCGTACTGACGTGTGAAATCAGATCTACATCGCCCTTCTCAAGTTTGACTTTTTCTTCTTCCTCGGCTTCATCATCCAGCTCGTTGTTATTGTCACAGACAAGCAGGATCCCGAATTCGCGCTTACTATCGCCACTATTCCCATCACGATTCTCATTCTTGTCGCCGCGGGTTGGTTCACGCGCAAAGAGAACAAGATCGGCATGATTATTGTGCTCATCCTTTATCACGGCGCCTTGAGCTACTTCATCTTTAAGCTCGTTCGCATTTACCAACCCGAATGGAGGGACCATTACGGTACTGTCCGCAGGTCCCTCACTGCCTTCGCCGTCATTACCATCCTTCTCATCTTCCTAACCATCTCCAACTGCATCATCTGCCTACGCAACTTCAACATGGGTCTTCAAGCCCATCTCATCTCAGACAAGAAGGACGAGGAGAACCCCGATTCCAACTCTGTCCACCTAAACGATGTGAAGCCCCAACCCAGTCGCATGACCATCGATTAAATAGGAAATCATCTCGCAGAGAAGTACAATGACAAGGCCTGGCGCCCCGTATATACAAAAAACAACAAACAGATACGAGTTTACGACTTGGGACTCGCCCGAGGTTCCCCTTTTAGGACTGGCTCCGCAACAAAGAAAGAAAAAGAAACCCCAAAGGACGGATACAAAAAAGAACGAGACGGACGCGATAGATTTGAGCACGGATACGTGGATAAGGTGATATACCCAGGAACTTGTCCCAAACTACATTCATTTAATTTTTCCCATCGTCACAACAACGGGACATACCAGATCTGGCTTCGGATATTACTATCTACGGTGGAAGAGTGTGCGATGGGAGTTGTTGTATTTCAGCCTTCATTGGATCGGCGAGTTTTGATCTATTTGTTTATTGGGAAAGTACTATAGTGTGATATAGAACGGAGATACTTTTTTTTGTCTCTATTTCAGCAGCAAGGTTGTCCAGCGAAAGCCAAGGGCCTCAATAAGACGCTTCTATGTGTCACCATTAGCAGTTCTACCTTTGGCTTGCCACGGTCATAGTAGTATTCATAAAGTGAAATGGTTGCTTGTATTCATAAAAATTGTAGGGGCATATACATGGTAACCGTCGATACTATTGATCCGGCCTCGCTGAGAACGTTGAAGAGATATGCTAGAAGAAGAAGAAAAAAAGAAAATCATGAAACGCCACTAAAACCAAGATACCCCATAGCATTCATTGCCTTGACTCGTAATCATACCAAACGCCCTCCCTAGAGCTGTTCCAGTCCCCCTTTGGCTAAAACCGGACTTTTATGACGTCCCTGACGTACCCCTCCTGTGGACAGTAGGGGCATTTGAAGCGTGATGACCTGGCCATGCTATTCAGACTCTCCCTAGCGATGACGTGCCCGCAGGTGAGCATCATGGCGGGGTTCTCCTCTGTGACCTGTTCCTTGCTGACGGGGCATACGAAAATGGGGTGGTAGATCATGGAGGGCGGGAGGGGCGTCTCGAATGCAAGCTCATTCTCCGTCGTCCACTCCGTCTTCTGCTTCTGGATGGCGGTGTATTTGAGCAGTCGCGGGAGAGCGATGGCACCGGCCGTGACCGCCACGTAGAGGGGCGACTCCGCGGAGAGCCCCAGCAGCGAGCAGAACTCCCTGGTGAAGGAATGCGCCATGTCTTCGAACGCCGAGTCCGTGTTGAAGAGATGATAGTACGGCGAGGCGGACAGGTTGGTGGCGTACACGAGGGCGCACGAGAGCTGGCCAATCTCTCTTAGATGGCGGTGGTGGAAGCGGCGAAAGTGGGAGGTCGCATATCGCATGGCCGCCTCCCTCCCGCCGCTGGAGTCACCGGCGCTCCGGAAGAGCCAGACGTACTGCAGCTTGTTGAGCTCAAACTCCAGGTTGCTACCTCTAGCGTCGAGCTCCGCGCTGTTTTGCATTGCCCATTCAATCGCCGGCTCGAGATTCATGGCCTTGATCTCGCCTAGGATGCTGTACATCTCCGCGAACCGGCCTCCCAAGACCCCTTCCTCGCCGTCCATCGACATATCGCCGTCCTGATCCGTGATTGCAGCCGCCGTGCCCATGTTTGTGTCGTCGTCTTCGTCCCTGCCTCGGTGCTCCGCGCTCGTCACGTTGGCTTCCTCCAGAAAGGTCGACGCCACCTTGAATTGGCCTTCGCGAAGGAAGTGCATGGAGATCGCTCGGTTGATAAGCTTGGACTGCTTCTCCATGGCATCGTCGGTCATTGGAAGTTCTCGGTAAGGAAGGGCCTAGAGAAGCGACGTCAGTCAAGCGCAGTGCATCGAATTTCCCCGTGTAAGCGAACCTTGTCCAAAGCCCGCCCAAAGTTCCTCTGCCCCTTTGTGACGGCCTTCAGGTCTTCCGTGATGGCCTCGAACCTGGCCTTTACCGGGTTCTGGAGCAGCGTCATGGCCTTTGATATCTTGTGCGAGTCCGTCTCTGCAAGAACACATGCGTCAGCCATCAGGCGTCTCCCTTCTGTCTCTCTCTCTCTCTCTCTCTCGCGTGGTAGGGTAGTATTTTACCACCGTCGATCTGCGCACGAACCCTCTCTAGCTCCTGGATAATGCTTTCCACATTATCGATTGCCGCCGTGAGGTTCGACTTTTCCATCTTGGCCAGCTCGGCCATGAGCGGTGGGAACGGCGAGGGGGGTAATTCTGACATGACGGGCGAGAATCCGCAGCGCCCGGAAGGGGAGGAGGGATGGGGGGGGTTTCGAGGTTGAGGTTGTTCGGTCGTGGCACAGCGCTCGAAGTCGTCTACCCGCTTTTCGATCCGATGTCGTTTTTCGCTCATATAATAGAATATTATTTCAGGGCCAAAATTTACTCGTTTTCGTGGATATCGGCTGGCTGGGCAGCATCGATGGCGGCAGCACTCAGACAATGACGATTATCGTACTATAGTAGTACTACCTCAGTAGGAGTAAGTAAGAGAGCGGCGTAACTTAGTAGTAGCTACTAGCAGGCTGTCGGCAGGTGTTATCGATAAACCAACCGCTGCTTTCCTCCACTAACCTGCGGCAGCTGAGGGAATGACAGCGTTCGGCTGGTTCCAGCCAACCCCTGGTAATAAGGCGTAATGTTTAATTCAAAGGGACGTACTCCGTACTCCGCACGTATTCCGTATTTCTAAATTCTTTCTTGCTTTATCTGATACGACTAGTATCTTGTTATAAATGTAGCTGGCTTCGATACCGTAGTTTACTTCTTCCATTGACCACATTCGTAGCGACATACTCTCCTACTACTACGGAGTACTACTAGTAGTAAAGTTGGATACCTGCGTGGCATGTACTCCGTACCTGGCGCGCAGTGACCCCACGGTTCGACAAGCTTTGGGGGTACCTGCCTGCAAGGTCCTGCTGGATACCCGACGCCAATGAGGCAAGTGTAATCGGTATGGTACATATGGCTAATTGGGATTGCTGGGGCAAGCTCCCTCCTGCGTCACATGCGAGATCGCCTAGTCCGCTCGTCCCAAGATTCACAAAGTACCCGTTGACATTACTAGTAGTTAGTAACAGTGGTCGCACGCGACGCTCTGATCACCGCCTGATGCTCGTCAGAGCCCTTTCTCTCATTTCATTCAATACATTCCACCGTCTTGGTCTTCTACGTATCTCTCAAAAAAAAAAGCCACGAGGATGCTCATCTTGGCATCATCGGTGAGCTTCGCCAGACGGTGATAGCATCATGAGCTTCCTTCCTTTCGCCTTTCCTGGCCCCGAAGTCAGTCGACAGCAGCGAGACGAGGAGCTGCTCGCAGCGGCCAAGGCGACACGGCAAAGCTCGAGACCGACCGCAATCGATGGATCTTTGACTTCGTCGGAAATCAGCACCAATGGCGCACCTAATGATTCGGCGTCTGGCCCTGCCCTGCCCCGGAAGCACATCGTCTTCCCTGATCCCGCAGCAGTTCGGTTCGTCTTCTCGCCAACTGAGCCACGGCGCTCGATGCTAACACTTGTCAAGATTTTTGGAAGAGGACCCCTGCGTGCAAGTCGTTCAGCGGCGAACGATCTTGAAAGGCTATGAACTATACCTGGTTGAGCAGTGGGCTTGCTCTAGGAAGGATCCGACTCTGGTGGTGGTGACATACACTGGCGACGAGACGCATTCGGTCGTCGTGGGGGTTTTATCGGTACCTGCGGACGAGGCGCACTGGTCGCCCAACCTCAGTGCCTACTTTAGGGCCACTCGAAAGAACCTCGCTCGGCCCAAGGAGACTAACTTGGGGGAACTCATGGTGACCAACCTGAGCAGCTTTCCTTCGGCTTTGACGGTTATTCCTGTACCCGATGGCGACATCAGGAATCATCGTGTGGCGTTCATTGTGAACGAAAATTTGAAGCGATTGGGCTGCTCGGGTCGCTCAGGGTTGACCCTCTCAACCCCAGCTGAAGGGACGCAGGCCAAATTTCAATCACTATATCGGACCTCTGACAAGGTCCCATTTGCCACCTCGGTGATGGAGCTGATCAAACTGTGCCAGGTAGCGCTGCACTTGTTCGATAAACTCCACCAAGCGTACATCGATGGACTCCTCTGCGACGCTACCGAAAAAGCCATAGGCGACTGGTGGACAGAAGTCGGGGCTGAGCATTATAACTTCGACCCAGCCGATGGCATTCTTGGGCCAAGCACTGTTGCGGCGCTTCTGGGTATGCTGATGGGGGCCAGAAATCGATTGTATTACTATGGCGCTCCTGTAAGCAAGGACGTATTCGACATCGAGGGCACGAAAAAGGGCATCCTTCATTTCCAGAAATCCTGTAAGCTAGACAGGACAAAACGGCTCGACCGGCCTACGCTGGTACAACTTTACAATGTTACGGCCAAGGCCGCCGCAGGGGCTGAAGGGTGGGGAGTACAGAAGGCTGTCAAATCCCGGGTGACGGAGTTTGGCGGCAAAAGAGGGGAGATCGTAATGGGCATGGTATCTGGGAAAGACAAAGGCGGTCTAGCCGATGTCGAGACACTTAATCTCGAGCAGTTTATCAGCCTAGTTTCAGGGGAGAGAGCGAAATGGCTGTGGTACGGGAAGCCACGTCGCGCTGGCGAGGCTCAGGAACAAGAGTCTGATGAGACTGGAATGAACTTTGGGAAAGACGAAGTCCCCAGTTCAAGTTTGAATCGTGCTACCAGTCTTCCCACTGATGACAGTGCTGATCCGAGGAGGAATAATGAGCTGCAGACTGCGGACCCGGATCCTGCACCCAGTTCCACCATCGGCCTAGTGGACGGCGCTACAGATAGAGATGCCTTGCGCAAAACCGTCTTCAAGAGTGTGGCAGGCAAGGTCAGCGATGCCAGGGGCCGAATCAAGGGCGCGGTCGGTGGGAGTAGGAAAGGACACTCAAGTCGCCCTTCCATGGCAGGGCAGGACGCGCTTCCTGACATGACGACCGCTCTTCTGCCCTTTACTGCGGAAAATACATCCAGTCCGGCTATCGCGGGTGTTGGTAGAGCATTCACGTGGAAACAAAAACCACAAGAATATTTAGAGGTGGCTAAACAAGGAGGCGATATTTTCGGCTCTGCATCTCGAATAGGTACGGGTTCCCGGGATCCCTCTTCGTCAACTGTCGACTCCAAGCAAGGTGGGCAGGTCGCAGATTCGTCGAAGGAGCTCTTGGCTATCGGAAGCGAGATTCGCAAAGATGTTACAACTGACCTGCCATCCACTGCTGCCTCGGTGATTGACGAGGCAGACCTTCAAGGACGCGCCTTGGAAGCCGAACGGAAAGATGACGAACACCAGCTCACTGTGTTACGTCGGCATAGCTTCGAAGTTTCTACGCTTGCTATTCGGCATGTCATTGACGATGGGAGGTGGCCTCGTCGTATGTCGTTTGGAGACGCCGAGGAGGCAATTCTTACCTGGGATGAAATCGTTGAGATAGGAGACTCGACGGCGGAGCCGGGTAATGCCGTAGAATTGTCCGCGGTTGTACAGCACCTACAACAAAATATCGACGACATCACGCACAACGTAGAACCTTGGGTAGAAGCGAAGCTCAAGGCCGTGTCGCTGCTGGATGAACGTTTCGCCCGAGATAAGGACGATCTGCATAGCCTCTACGTTCAGCTCAACGAGGCATGCCAACGGGTCAGATATGATTCGAACGAGCTTCTCACGGACGAACGAAGCAACCTCACTACGAGCGTCAAAGAAATCGAGACTCTCGTCGCCCGGCTAGACTACGAGATCAACGCCCTCGTGTCCAAGGTTGGCGATGTCGAGGACGGGGTGCTCAACTTTGAGCTGCAGGTGCAGGAGGTGGAGAAGCGCGCGGACGAGCTCAGGAGTCAGCTCGAGACGGAGAGTTGGCTACACTGGTTTGTTAGGACACTGACGGGTGTAGGAACAGGGCCGCAGATATTACGGGAGAGCCGCAGACAGCAGGCCTCTGGGACTTGAGTTTGGGTTGGAAAAGGCATATATATGTGTGTGCTTTTCCGCGGAGATTTTTCTTTTGGTTCACTTCATACCACATAGCATAGCACGGAGTTGGATATTGTCGTCCCCCCCCCCTTTTTTTCCCCCCCTCTCTCGCATCAATCCTACCATATTTTGAGCACTGGCTAGAGAAGGCGTTAATTTGAGTGTCTATTCAATGTTTGGTTCCTTCTTTTCTTTTCCATTCTCTTTTCCCTCTCTCTCTCTCTCTCTCTCCCCAAGACAGATGAAGTTTTGGGTCCGTATGCGTGATATGTTACAGTTTTGTTCATCGTCATCCGACTGTGCAGGATGCCGTCTATCAAAAAATTCGTCTATTCGTACACTGCTCTTCCCACCACCCTCAAAAGGGCGGTTTCGTTGCGCCCAAGTTTGATTCATATCCATGAACGCGCATAAGGCGCGCCCGCTTCATCATGCGCGGTAGCGGTAGTCGTCGTCGTCATCCCCTTTCGCTCCTATGCTCTCCTTTAAAACAAGCCGCCGCCGCCGCCACCACCTCCCATGCCCTGCTGCTGCCCCTGCTGCTGCATCACGTCGCTGACCTTGATGCTCGTGTCGAGGAACTTTGCGGTGCACCGGTCCAGGCAGACTGATTCGCCCTTGTTGAGCTCGGCCTCGCGGTAGTCGGTGGGGATGCACTTTTTCTGGCACATTGTCTGGAGGCTACATTTTTGTGACTAGTGTTAGCAAAGGCCTTTTTTTTCTACTCTTCTCTTTGTGTGTGTGTGTGTGTGTGTGTGTGTGTGCGCTAGGATAAACATGAGGGAAGGGGGGGAGGTTAATGTACCGGTTGTAAGTATCTGCCATCATGCGCATCTCGCCCTCTACCGCGGCAATCTTCTGCTCCGAGGTGGGTTGCTGACGACCCATGCCGAGGAAAGACATCTTGGGCGATTCGTTTCTTTCTTTCTTTGTTCTTTTTTTTTCTTCTTCGTTTTGGTTGGAGGAAGAGCAACTATTGATGCTCTAATATCGATTCCGGGTCGGCAAAAAGAAATTGGTCGGTTTAATTCGTTTGTAGGTTGTGGAGGGGACACACACACACGGGCGGCCCGTCTGAACGACGGCGACGATGATGATGGTGGTGGTGGACAGGGAAATTTTCCCGCTTTATCGGGTGTTTTTGATTGGTTTCACTGCCTTTATCGCTGACCCACGGACTCCGATGCTTCAGTATTATTGTATGTAAATACCCTATGTCTTGGATCTTTTTTGCGTACAATATCCTACAAGCAACATATATTTACGTGGTATATATATATATTATTTCGTTAAATTATTATCATGCTCCAGTCAACTCTAATTCAGATCGGAGATTGTCTGGGAGAACATATCAGGCCTTCAGAGCACCGTGGTATAATTATTTACGTGACAATCTAGGCCTAATAGTTCTAACAGTAAAAAAAAAGCCATGAGGCAAGGCAAAAACAACCGCAATTGTGTTAAGCTCGTCTATTCATACTTCTCTCGGACTCACTAGTACTCTTATACGAAGTAGTTTATATAATTATGAGCAAATACTGCATGTCTGATGCGCAGAGACGCTCAGAGTCAGAGAGACACCATATTGACAATGATTCGATTAGAGAAATATGATAGCATATCAGTCGTGATTCGAGCCGTAAGTTGACAGTCTGATGGTCCCAGTCTCTGAAGAATACGGGCTAGCCACCGCTCGCCCACCTACTAGTTGATGAATGTGACGCTCTTCGTCCTCACCCACTCGTTGATGCCCTCCGCCGAGTTGAAGCGGCCGAACCCGCTCGCCTTGGCGCCGCCGTGGGGCAGCGCGGGCTCGTCGTGAGGGCTCATGCTGTTGATGTGGACAGCGCCCGTCTCGATGCCCCGCGCCAGGCGGAAGCCTCTCCTCAGATCCTCGGTGAACACCGACGACGACAGGCCGTACTCGGTATCGTTGGCGAGGGCCAGCGCCTCCTCCTCCGTCTCGACCTCGTACACGGCCACGGTCGGGCCGAACGACTCTGCCCTGTGCAGGTCCATATCCTTGGTCATGTTTCCGAGGACGACGGGGGTCATCATGGTGTCGCGCTCCGAGTCCTCGAGATTGCCGTGCAGGATCGAGGCGCCCTTGGCCGTGGCATCGGAGCGCAGCTTCTTGTTGTTGGCCACGCCCCTCGCGTTGAAGAGGGTGAGCGACCTGCCCTGGAAGAGCTCGGCGATGGACGCGTTGAGCTGCTCGGTGAACGCGGCCTTGACGGAGCGGTGGACGATGATGCGCTCGGTGCTCATGCATATCTGGCCGGAGTTGAGGAAGGCCCCCAGGGCGCACTGGCCGGCGGCCAGCCTCAGGTCGGCGTCCTCCCACACGATGGCGGGCGCCTTGCCCCCGAGCTCGAGCACGACGGGCTTCAGGTTCTCGCCGGCTAGCTTCCCGATGACGCGGCCGATGTTGGTGCTGCCGGTGAAGTTGATTTTCTTGACCTCGGGGTGCTCGATCAGGGTCTGCGTAACCTTGGCCGCGGAAGAGGGTGCGTTGTAGATGATGTTGAGCACTCCGGGAGGCAGACCTGCCTCCTCGAATACCGAGACAATGCCCCATAGAGTACGGGGGCTGTATTCCGAGCCCTTGAGCACGACTGTGTTACCTGCAGCGGCCGGAAAACCAAAGGCACGAGCGCCGAGAATGTATGGTGTGTTCCTGCGCGAAGTGTGAGAACATGGCACAGCAACGCAGGGTCAGGATAAGTTGAGGTAACATACCACGGGACAATGGCAAACACTACACCAAACGGCTCGCGGAGCACAAGGGCGCTTATGTCGCTGTCCTTTGTCGCAGGAAAGGTGCCCTCGATGGAGGTGACGCGGCCAGCAATGTCCTTGATAAGGTCAATGGTGGCATCGACGTTGAACTTGGCCCAGTATTCCGTGGCGCCCGTCTCCTCACGAATGTACTTTTTGAGCTCCTCGTTTCGCCTCTTCATCACCTCGGCGGCTTTGAGAAAGATGTCTCGTTTGGTCGAGGGGGTGGTTTGGCGCCAGCTTGGGAGCGCCTTGGCTGCTGCGGCGACGGCATCTTGAGCATCGGCGAGGCTGGCATCACCGGCATTGTATAGAGTCTGCCCATCGTTTGGGGAAACGACCTCGAAGGTTTCCGCACCCTGACGATGTTCGGCACCGATGACAAAGGGGACGTTGTTCGTAGAAGCCGACATGATAAGTTTCTGCTAAATTCGCAAGGTTCAGTTTGGGAGTGTCCCAGGCGTGTGGATATATGTATGTGAAAACGCCGGGCCCCCCAGTCATTTATGCTTGTCAAAGTGGCCTCATTGTGACTACGGGGTACACAATGTGTCTGTCTCGCTTGACCTCTGCCTTGTTGATGCTGAACCCCACCTATTAACTCACGATCGGCTGCAAGTGCGGCCCCGGCTGATATAGTGTGATAGTATGTATTATATTACTCCGTACCGTTGCTTCTTTTGCTCACTATGTAGTAGTACGTGACACGAGCATTCATCCTCGCCATCTGTTGCACTGGCCCTCTCCTCTAGGCTCTGGCCATTAGTACTCCGTAGTTTGAGTATGGAAGGTACTCCGAGTTCGCAAGAGGTACCGCTGTTCCCCGTGTTCCGACGCCTCATTAGAGCCGCGCCAATCTGGATGTAATCCTAACCGATGATGCAGCAGTGATACTACGTAGCTCCTCGAAGTGGTTGCAAGAGTGAGGGGTTGATGAAGGGTTGTGACGCCACTGTATTGATAATGGTGGCCACGGTAGTAGCGTACGGGTTATGCTGCTTGTCAGCATACAGTACGGGGTAGAGTTTGGCTGAAATATATATGCCGGCTCGTATAGCTACTGGGATGTAGTGTGTTGTATGCAGCGTGGACGGTGGGCACAAGAAAACAGGAATCGGGGCTGGCAACGGCGTAGTGCTTTTTGATGTTTTGGAGATGGTGAATTCTTGCTGTAGGATTATGAGCAGGCGTCAAGTGACTTTTTGCCTTGCTTTGTTTTGGCAGATGGTCGTCAAGGTTGAGTGTCTGGCACGTTGAAGCCGAGCTTATCTTGCATCAAATCGCCCTAGATAATTGGCTATGAAATAGTCCCCTCGAACTAGTGACGATGACAATAAGTGTAAACCGTAAATTATAGGCAGCTTGACAAAAGCGACATAAACGTGGGTATTCGAGGCCGGCCATTTTTGTCAGTGTCAGCGCGGGGATGGCCATTCAGCCTGAAGTTTGGAGAAGTTGACGTATTGTGTGCTCCGTACTATGGGTAAGGTAGTCTCCATCGTGCCCCAGTTCTTGAATGTCGCATGAAGGACCCGAAATCCGAGTATAGAGAAGGAATAGGCAGTATTATTCCGGCTAAATCATCATACATCATTCGTATAACGGAGTAGGGTAGTATAGCTCTTACTCGTAATTATTTAGGTTGACATGCACTGCTGCTGCCATTTGCTGGTGGAGGGAACTTGATATTTTGTAGCAACGGTCATTAACGATGTGCAAATATGATGCCAGCCCGATGAGTATTGGTACGGAGTCTTCCGTCGTACGAAGTACAAGCCGGAACAAGATTGAATATCCAAAACCTGCCACCGAGGCTTGGTAATGGCTTTGAAAATTGGCTGTTTTTAGGAACATTCAACTTGATACCATACTGGACGGCGACTGCGGTCTCTCTGATGATGCGATTCGATCATATTTCTCGGGTGGCCATCGTATAAGAGATGACTCAATTGATTGAATCGCAACACCGTCCTCGGCGTCCGGTGAGTCTCGTCAAGGGGCATCCCCCCCCCCCCGTACATCACCAGGCACGTCTTTCGGCTGCGCGACGTTGAGGTTTGAATTGGGTGGTGGAGGTGGTGATGCATGGAGGTGGATTCCAATCAAGGTCCTCCCCCTTCTCGCCTCTCTTACCCACTTGGCGTTCTTGCGCTCTTGGTCGACTGTGCGGATACTCCGAGGCACAGTAGGCCGAAGCAAGCAGTAGCGACTGGCAGCGCTAATACCACTTTGAGGACCTGCAGTTACCTCGCGCAGCGAAGGGCGGAACTGACGACCCTACACGTGAGCTATCAGACTGGATCTGTAGCCAATCAGCACCGGTTTTCGTAATGTAGGCAGATGACTTGGAGAAGTCCCGCTCTCAATGGCAAGTGCGACTGAATGCGAGCGACAACGGCCATTGGTGGGTGACTCAAAGGCGGGGAGGGAGAAACCTGCAACGCTCCTGCCGTTCCACAACACTTGCGCACCCGCGCACCAGTGGCTTTGATCAAAGGAAGGAAGTATGGAGACTTTGTCCCCATTCTCCAAAGGTAGGTGCTCCGTACGGAGCATGCACGTATCGACGGACGGGAAAGAAAGCTCAGGCTTCCTGGTTCCAATGGCAAGAATGGAAAGAGACCTTGGAAGGGGCCGTGGAAGGGACGTTCAATGGAGTCACTATGCGCGGAAAGTCGGTGTTGTTTACCCTCTGAATTTCTAACCTTTCAATTGGCTCAATCCTGACATTTTTATTTTCGGACTTTCCGTACTGGAATTGGTACTCCCACGAGTCCTCGTTTACAATATTGGTGCACCTTCACCGTTGCGTACTTTCGTGAAGCCGACATACCATATCAACTGTTTGTGTGGGTGGCTAAGGTAGTAGCAGTAGTAGTACTCCGTACTAAGGCAGTAGCAAAGGTAGTAGCAGTCGCAGTTACTCCGTAGCCTGGTTTACTTTGAACCCCTCATGGTTTTTTTTATTTCTCCTAGTAGTTTTAGTTCGCCCTCGCTGATGACAGAGAATTCCTCTCGACATCTTTTTTTTTTCGATTCCCCCAGCGCACGCTGTCCTCCGTATTCGGCATCGGCCTTTGCATCCCGCAAAACTGCATCACCACCGAAACTTGCTTTCATATACGGAGCAGATCTGGCAATTGGAGGCGCCAACAAACCTTCTAACCTACCTAGCGTAAACTTTTCCTACCAAGAGCCTTCCCGATCACGGCCCGCATAACTTCTGTGTCGACCTCAGCGCTACCCCTCCTCAGTTGCTTCAGTCGCAAACGATAATTGCTACCCTTCTCCAGCGCGCGCTCGCGAATGCGCCTGCTGTCGTATGGACAGCTCGTCCATCATGGCCGCCGGGGGTGCTGCCTCGATGAGCCCCACGAGCCCAGCAAGTTCCAGGCAAGGTGCTGGGCTTGTAAAGCGCAAGAGAAGTACCGGATTTGGCATTGAGAGCAGCCCTGGAAGCATCAATGACGATGAACATGGCGAGCATGAAAAGAAGCGGCAGCCTGGCGTCAAGAGGGCTTGCAATGAATGTCGTCAGCAAAAGGTGAGTCTATTACCAGTTCCCTCCGGATGCAAGATGGAGATGTGGTGTTAATACCTGGCCCAATTCTAGCTTCGATGCGATGTTGTCCAAGACCCTTTCCAAAGCTGTTCCCGGTGCAATCGCCTAAATTTGGAGTGTAAGATCGAATCGAATTTCAAGCGCGTTGGCAAGCGTAGCAAGCATGCCGAAATGGAAAAGGAGATTGAACGTCTGCGGCGCAATGTCGCTCGAGCCCAGTCTCAGGGGTTTGTTCCTGACGAAGAAGAGGACCAGCTTCAGTCCCCAGCGACACACCAAAGCACGCCTTATACGACACACACGCGAAACCCGTCCTTGATGGGCTCCGATGAAGCTGTCTCGTCCCTTCTTCACCTCAAGAGAGGTGGCTCGTACAATGTTCCTCACTATCCATACGAGCTTGGCATAGTGCGTCTGACGGATGATGATGTTTCACAGCTGTTCACCCATTTCTTCAGCTATTATCACCCTTTCCTGCCGTTCTTGAACCCGCAGCAGGCCCCGGAACAGTTTCATACCCAGCATGCTCTCCTCTTCTGGAGCATCATCTCTGTCGCCGCTCGTCGATTCAGTCCACCGAGTGCTCCGAACCTCTTGACGAATCTTTCGACCCCTTTAACGAGATTCCTTTGGACGACAATTGGAGAGGTGCCCAGTAACTACTACGTGGTAAAGGCCATGTGTTTGCTATGCGCCTGGCCATTGCCTACCAGTACTACGACATCTGACCCAACACATATCCTCTGTGGAGTTATGATGAAGACTGCGACGGGTATAGGGCTTCACCGACCAAACCATATACAAGACTTTTCACGTGTCTCTATCGAGTTGAACCGCGAACAGCTTAGCGATCGGGTCAAAACCTGGGCCGTGTGCAACCTGGTTGCCCAGAACGTTGGTACGGGATACGGCCAACCTGCTTCCTCTCTCTACGACTGGACCTTGGCGCTGAGGCCCGGCGACGATAGCAGTCTGCAGCTTACACCAGAGCTAGAAGCGCGTCTTCAAATCGAGAGGTTTTCAGATAAAGTGTCCAAGGAGATGTACAGTAATGCGAGTGACCCCAGAGGTGTCGCTGGCGATGAGCATAGAGCCATGTTGATGAGGGTATATCGTCGGGACTACGCCGAGCTCCAAGCCAGCATTCTCTCGCAAAACCTAGGCCCGGTTGTGAACCTTCATCTCCGTGCTGCCCTCTTGCACATGCGTCTGGCTGGCTTCTTCGACTCAAGCTCCACTCCCGGCTACATGGACGACCTGATGGGCTTGTGGCGTGCCGCAACAAGCTTCTTGGACGATGTTTTGGAGATCAACAGCTCGACCTCGCCAAGCACAGAGTCCACTGGGGGCATGCTCCTTTACGCCACAAATTACGTTCAGCAAATGCTCGTCGCTGGAGGCTTTACTATTCTGAAGCTCATGAAGTCTTTCTTCTCCAAGACGATTGACTTCCCGAGGGGGAAGAGGCTATTCCACAAGACGGTGCGAGCTATCCGATCTACAAGTGTGGTGAATAACGACCTGCAATGGCGATTGGCAGAGCTCATGGTCCAGATGTGGAATGGCGCTCGTTTGGAGTTTAAGGATAGGGAGAATGACCCTCAGGATGAGACACAGGTTCAGCCTGACGATTCATTGCAGCTCAAGGTCCGCTGTCGCCACAGCATGAGTCTTGTGTTTGATTCCGTTTGGCGTTGGAGAGAGGAATACCAAGCACATGGAAGAGGTTCGTTGGAGAGTGAGCTACTAGGTCTTTACTCCTCCATCCCACACATTAGAAAGGTACGACGGCTAACATCCAGATCAGCGGCGGCCACCAAGCAACCGACTCACCCGGACTCTGCCAACGAGTCGTCGGCGTCTTCGACACAGATGGATAACCCCGTTATCCCCCCCAGTCTCGGAGCACCAGCGAGCAACAGCGGCAATGGAAGCCTCTTCGGTACCAACGGCGCTTTGACACCAGGTGCCACAGGTATGTCAGCTGCTCCCCCGGCAGGCCCTACGTTCGGAAGTATCAATCTCGGTTCAGAATACGACTTTTTCGACCCGCAAAACTGGATGCTGGACGACCTGCTCAACTTCAACTACTCTTACGTTACTCCCATGGAGGGCGCATAGAATGCGTTTGAGAAGGCGTGCGAGGAAGACGAAGAGTCCGACGGCAACAACCGGCGACATCAAGGACAACTACGATGACAGCAACAACAACAACAACAACAACAACAACTACTACTACTACTACTACTATTACTACTACTACTACCACTACTACTACTACAATCTTCGATGAGTAAGACGGAACGATATGAATATCATGATGAGTGACTTTATAAGTTTGAGAACGACTCTGATGGCAAACCTCTTTTGTGTGAAAACGAGGGGGAAGAGCAAAGAGCATCAGAAGTTCGCAAAAAAAGAAACTATTACTACGTGGGAGAAGGGTGAGAAGGCGGGTGTTTGTGCCGGATCGAATGGTCCCTTCCCGATACGTGGTGAAAACGAGGCCGAAACTGCCTTTATTCTTTTCTGGCTCTTTTTTCTTTTGCGGTACCAAATCATCGTCGTCTCGAGGGGAATTCAACATGGGCATTGTGGGGAGAGAAGAACATGTGCGGGATTGTCCTTTGCTAAGCGGCGTTATGTCTTTTCTTCTTCTTCTTCTTCTTCTTCTTCTTCTTCTTCTTCTTCTTCTTCTTCTTCATCCTTTCCTCTTCTTCCTATTCACATACCATGGTGCTTGCTTTTGTTTTGTCTCTGTCGCTCCTCTGGGGGCATCAAAAATTATTGGTTCCATTGTCGAGACGGATGGACGGCTCATGAACGAACACACACACGCATAAGCACACGCACACGAAACCAGTGGGAGGGGGCAAACCGAACGGTTCCTTTCGGCCCCTTTACGGGACAACAGAGTGTTTGTTTTTTTGCCCTCTTTTTTCTACGTTGCCTTTTGTTTTACTGCCAATATACACTAATAGTTAGTTTACACATTTATTGGCCCCTTTTTTTTGCAGTGCAGGCAGTTCGTCTAAAAAAAATCGCACCAAGTGCACTGGGTGATGGTGATTTTGTAACTGAGGTCATCTTGTTACTCGCCCATGACTTGACCCTCTCCCATGGTAGCCTACTTAGTAGTTCGCCACATATCATGTACATCGGGGCGAGGAAGAGGGGACGGGGGGGAGGGCACACCGTTTAGGCACGCGTGTGAAGTCGGTGAGAGACGCCCTCGGCCTCGAAACACGAAAGGGCGATGTACATGTACATCGATACATGTTCACTCCCTTCTCCTCCCCCCTTCTCAAGGCTCGCTTATTCTACCAACAAGCGCTAGGGCTGAAACGTGCCACCAACCTGCCTTGAAAGAAAAATGCAATGTAATGCAATGCAATAAATGTCCCGCCGATAACCTGTGATTCGAGCCTGTTTTCCCCCCTTGCTCTCCATTAGCCAGAAGGCGAAAAGGAGGTGTGTTACTCTTGATCCTAGTGCCGGTGTACTCCGTCTGTGTCTGTGTCTGTGCTCACAGGACACACACATGCAAGCGCCAAAGCTGTGGGTGGGCGGAGGGCGTATTTGTTGGCTCTACGAAGTCAAGTGGGAGGGGGGAGTGGGTAAGGAGAGCGGGAGATGGAGGGAGGACTGGCGGCGGGCTTTGATGGGCTGGTTGATGATTTGATTGACAGGTCATCGCAGGGGGGAGGGGTTGCAATAATTCGAAACGGTCTGGCAGAGAGGGGGGGGGGCAGGAAGACGAGGAGAAGGAGGAGGAGGAGGTGAAGGGTTGCTTTGCGGCGAGTGTCATGAAAGAAGGTGTGCTGGTTGGCCAAGCGGGAATAGAAGAAGATGAAGCTGCGACGAAGGCGGGAAACATGGGTGTGGGCTTTCTCCCCCGACAGCACCGTCTCGTTATCAAAACCACTGCCACACCGGTGAAGCTATGCCAGTCAACCTTTCGACCTTCAGCGTCAACTTTGTTAGTCTCGCCCTTTGCCTTGGCTGGGTTGCGAAAGCTCCTTGAGCGCGGCGCAGACGCCCCAGCCAAGCAGGAACCCGCTGTCATTCTCGACAGCCAATGTAGCGCCAACCGAAAAGAAGTTGGCATTTAGTTGCTCACGGCAGTATAGATAGTCATCTGCCGAGAGGAGGAGATATGCCAGGGGAAAAGGGCGAAGGCATCGCGACGGCGGTTACAAGAGCGGCGGCGCGAACCGCCAAAACACAGCCCACCAAAAACACAGCCAACGAGACGTCTTTGTATACCGTAATGTCATACCAATGCCCAAAGATATTCCACAATCCGCGCTTTGACAAGAACCCAAAAAGAATTAGAGAAAGTCGAAGGGGGTTCTTTGGTAGAAGGTGACTTTGGTAGGCCCACCGAAACGGGGGCCGCTTGGGGAAGCCGGGGGAAGACTTGGGCCGCAAAAACAGGCCCCAAGCCCGCGGCCCGTTATTGCGACCGCCTCAACTACATGCCCTCTGCTGCGTCTGCTGTGTCTGTTCCTTGTGCGCCCAGAAGAATGCCTCGAGGCGTCGGGTGTAAACCATGAATAACTTGCTATTAATGATCATCCGTCGAAGAAAAAAATTGTAAACCGGTGTGCTAAACCTGGGCATCCACAATACTCTTCTTCTTGTCCGGTCTGTCACCGGGCGCAGCATGGCCATATTAGCCAGCGAAGTACGGAGCAGTACCCAGGGCTCCAGAGGCCCGGCTAGTTTGTATGCTGGGATCGGCCTTGTTTTTCTGGTAGACGGCGGTGCTACATAACGGGCCCGCGGATGGCGTCTGTGTTCGAAACGGAGCGTCTCTTAGGAGCTTAGGGGTTCGGCTTGGCCAGTGTATTAGAGTGCTTGCTGCACTTGCTGCACTTGCTGCAACGAAACAGACCACTAGCGAGTAACTTCAAGTTCTCCCTTAATACGAAGCCTCACCGGGGTGTCCCCGGGGTTTGTTTCGAAGGGTGCATGTACTCCGTACACTACTGTAGTACATGTCTGCCAGATCTGAGCCATGGGCCATATCATTGGGGCTGGTATGAACAATGAACTTTGGGATTGGAACCTTGGGAAACAAGGAAATAACCCGAGTCGCGTATTTGGAGGGGAACTGGCTTCCCAGGTTCGTAATGCTTGTGACAGGTGCGACGGTTCCCCAATTGATAGGGCTGGTGAGTTACTAAGACTACCAAGCGGCCGCCGTGAGATATTCCCGGAGGTGGAACTTCCCCAAACGCAGAGATGAAAAGTTCCGACCGGTGCAAGGATCTGTTGTAGCTACCAAGAGTGACAATGTTGATTCAAGAAGCCTCCGGAATGACGCGCAGAATGCTCCGCTGACTGGTATCGGGTGGCGCGGCCGCCTTCATGAGCCTGATGTGGTTCATTCACACCGGTGCATTGGGAAATGTAACTCAGATTTTCATCGGAAAACTGTTGTGCTACCATTGTGCCAATGTCACCTACATGCAGGTTGTGTCATGGGAGCAGAGGCGTTAGCCTAATGAGTCGGAGCCCCAGTGTCCCTCCAGTTCAGCGACCAACAACATTCGACCTCATGAATAGAACTTAAACAGTGGAGGCCAGGCTGCCTCTGGAGACTCGACAATATGGATCGCGTACCGGAGTGACCGGCAGCTGCCCATTCAGGCGAAAACCCCAACTTCAACCAAGGCCGAGGAGTTCCTTGAAGATCCAGACACAATGAATGCTTCCTTCCGATGCAACACCCACCTAGTGCCTTGGAATAGTGGAAAGGGTGGAAATGGTGGAAAGGGTATGGTCGAGGTCATGCAGACTGCGCGCGTAGTTCTCGAGACTAGAGCCAACGACTCTTTTCAGAGGCGAAGCCAGCGTTTGCAATTTCAGAGGTATCTTATCCGAACACAGTCGAAATAAAACATAAAATATACCGGCGTTTTTGGGCATTTGTGACGAAAAGTGACTCTCGCCGTAATGTACCGAGCGAGATTCATCCGATGACCTCTTCGCAGCGCGTTAGCCAGCAGGACGAGGTCGATGCAGGGGGTTGTCGTAGAAAGAAAAAAAGAGAGACATGAGACGAGAATAAACCTTCATCATCTTGAACCCGACAGTTTGGTGCAGAATGGCGCAGCATACCACCATGATGGCCGGGGTCGGCTTCGGTCGGAGTAGAGTTCTCAAAGTGCCTCTGAGTAGCCGGCAAGTTGATTTCTTAACGCCGTCCAAATAATAGAGGCGTGGCGGTGTCTGCTCTCTTCAACTCGTAGGTGGCATAAAGATAGCATGGGAGCGGATGATCAGTTTTGACCCGACAGTCTGTTACCACTCCTCCATTACGTCTCAGGCAACCAACAGAAATCAACAAGTGGCACTCCTCTGCATCAGCGTCGCGCCTGATACGAGGAAAAACATGAGGTCAAGGCGAAAATGCCTTAAACGGAAAGCACGTATGTAACATGATGGGATCTAGTGTGGGCTCGCGTACTGGCAGGCTTGGGCGCTTAGCAGTGAGGTCGGCCGGTCGATAACGCAATAGAGCTGGCCTCGGCAGCCGTCTTGCTCGGTGGGGAAGAGGTAGATCAAGGGTTGATGACCGTTGTAGCCGAAGTTGGCTATCCCGTTACGACCGAGGCGGCCTACCTTCGAGGCCACATAGATACAGAGCCCGCTCGCCCAAGACAGCGCCACAATTGCGGGAAAACCGTCACGGGATAGGTGCATGGTCTCGTTGCAACCACTTAGTGACACTGGGTGTAGGAAACAGATCCATAGCGAGGCTGTAAGGTGGCAAAGTGCATGTGCCGTTGAAGACGTGTGTGCCGTGCCAAAGGTTTTCCCTTTGGTCCTGATGGTGGCCCATTGTGTAGTACCAGTAACAATAATAGCAATAAGCGCAGTCTCGATACTACCGGCGGCTATTATCTGAAAATCTGTTTTCAAATACCCAAACTTGACACGGCTTCATGAGCAGAGTACTCCGTACCCCAAGCAAGTGCAAAAAGGGTTTTAGCACTCCGTAGGTAGGAATCGTAGTACTTACTGGAACTCCGTCCGTACCCTGCCGGATCAAGTGTGATCGCACTAAGACTGCAGAGCTGGTCTTTGATCACACTCTTCTCTCCACAAATGTGCGAAAAGTACTCCATAGCAGCAGTACGGAGTAGAGTGCTAGAGTACCAGCAGTTCCAGCATTACTACGGAGTACTACCAGTAGTACTCGGCAGCAGTAAGTAGTAGTACTCCGTACTCCGTAGAATGGACAACTCTAAAGGTGAGTTATGAGCGTGATCGCCCTCGAGCAGAAAAAAAAAATGTGTTGGCCTTGCATGAATTACTCCAAGTCTCGCTTGTTGCGTTTTCGGTAACCAATCACTTTTCCTTTTACAGTTGTTTGACGCGCGTGCGGAGTCATTATTTGTGCAAGAAACCTTGAGGTGCTGAGCCGGGGATGGCCCCCATTGGACAAAACAGGGGCTTTCTTTGCTAGACACGGGCTAGGGGTTGGGGCGTGTTGTCTCAAGACCAATGAGGGCTCAGGCATCCCTTGCTAGCGTGTCCCGACAGTCTGGTAACGACTAGGATTGGTCTCGGAGGGCATGTTGTAAGTGGACAAAGCGGCAGTGAGCTTGCAGGCTGCCCAGTAAGTACAAGTGGCCCCCAATTTCGCAAAAGACAGCTTTCGAAGATCCTGCGCCCGACCAAGTCTGCACTGCATTTCCTGCTCTCAGTCGCTGTCCAAGGTATCAGCGGTGTCGGTAACTCTGGTTTGTTTGATCTGGCGGGCCGTGTCCTTATGTAGCTAAACTGGCTCGTTTTATGCACAGAGGAGGATCATAGGTACGTACCATTGATGTAGCACTCTACGGAGTATGCTCCTGAGTAGTAGTTTTCTCTTTTCTCTGCACCCAATGTCGAGTACTCCGTACATACGAATTGCCGATAAGGAATCGGTGGGGTAGCATAACTGCTGCTACCCGTTTCTGACGGTTGAAAGGTAAAACAGTCCCTTTGTCAAATTAGTTGCGACGGCAATACGGAGTACAGGTTGGAGATAATGTCATGAAATATTCTTGTCAGCGGATAAAGTGTGTGTGGTTGGTCTTGACAGCTAGTGTCGGTAAATCCAAGTCGCACCGCGATCTTCAGATGTCTTCGATTGCTTCTAGCTTCAACGGTGGCAGCAAGTACGCCCGGGGCAAAGCACGTAGCAAGCCGGGAGAAGTGCTCCAGGTGTGGCGTTGCGGTCCACATAGTAGACGGTTGGCTGCCAGACAGAACGCCATGATGCTAGCGGTGGGAAAGAGAAGAGTTGCGGCCTAGAGCAAATATTGGTATCTGCGCCGGGGCATGGGTGCTCACGTAGGGTCGGGCGGACTCAGATAAAGTTCCGATGGATGCGAGCGAGTGCAATGTAAAAAACTCAAGGTTGAACGGTGTGTGGCAGCATGCCATGGAATCAGAGGAACACGCCAACATACTCCGCAGTAGTGATTCAGGTTCCCTATGCATGGCGCTTCTCCTGGTGTTGGTCCCCGTACGTGGTAGTATGCACTTTTGTTGCATCTCTGAGTGGTCGGGTATCGAGCACGGCACTTCTCTATGCCGTGTTGTATTGGGGTTTGCCTCTGCCCAATAGCTATCTTTTCAACCAACTGACTTCCGCGGATTCGATACAAGCGGTTCGTTGCTGAAGGTATATGAATAGCCATCGATATTGCTCAGCCCTAAAGACAATGGAAAGGTTACGTGTAAGCTAGTGATCCGGGCAGTATGTGAAAAAGCTTAGTGCCACTATACCTTCTCCTTCTCTGTATCCGGGTTTCGCCTAGCTTTGCCTAAAGGGCGATAGTTTGCTTTAAGGTACAAACAGGACAACTGACATTGTCCTCTTAAAACAGTATCTTGGCGATCAAGGGCTCCATGAAGACAATGTTGATAGGCCGGAAAGCTAGCGGGAATAATCGATAAACGGGTCATCGCCGTCGTTAACTGGAGATGAGTCCACGGTAGTCGTCCAGGCAGCTTTTAGTAGTAGAATCGGCACGGTCCTTGTTAGAGCACCGTGTGGATGCGTAGGTACCCCTAAGGCCACGGTTTTCATCGCCCGTTACGGAGTGCTACCAATAACATGATGGATAAACTCATCGGTCCGTATCAATTCGTGTCAAGGATGTTGGCTGTCCCAATCCCGTTGTCTTGTTCGAGTCATCCGCCATAATGATGTCAAACAGACGAAGAGGTGGCTTTTTGAATATGATGACAGTACTGATAGCACATGAGAGGTATGAGGATCCTGATCTTGTACGGGAATCTGAGAGCTCAAAACTGTGATGATAGCTCTTTTCAAAGTTTGAAGCGCGGCATGGTACCTGTCCGGGTAAGAATCCACCTTCCCTCACTTGTACTGTGCGTGTGTGCGTAATGGCACGGTAGGGCCACACATTTTACACTCACAAGTCACAACTGGTTTTGCTACAGCTAAAATAACATGACCTCGCCTTTGGCCCCCAATGGCACACAGCCAGCATTGCACACACTAGACATGCAAGTTTCAATATGAAATCCAAAAGTTCTCGGGCCTTCTTCTCTCATTTTTTGTCAGTTATCGTACGGACAGAGTCTGCTGCTGACTCGGTTGTCAAGCCACAACTGATAATTTGTACGGAGTACGGAGCAAGGAGTACGGGATACGGGATGTACCCATGGGGTGCCTTAGTAGCCAGTATCTACAGTGTAAAACCCCAAACAACGTACTGTACGTTCTAGATTGTCCAAGGTAAAGGTCATCGGATCTTGTCGAGAAGAACGGGCTGATGAAAGTCCTACTACTTACCTACGTAAGGAGTACGGATCGCTACTACCTTACCCAGCATGCAGAAGAGTGTTGCCTCGCTGTTGCCAAGGCAAGGGCGATACGGAGTAATCGATACGGAGTACGAAATGGTAGGGCAGGTACCATACGGAGTACCAAGTAGGAAGGGACTACTAGTGGTACTACTCTGTTGTACTTACCTTACGGAGTAGGGTAGTGGTTAGTGGCTCATTCCGTTTACACAACAACCACCATATCTCAGAGTAGGGACTACCATAGGCCTTGCTCGATTTAAATAAACGGCGCCTTGCGGAAGGAACCAAAAGAAAAAAGAGTAAAAAATAAGCGCGCTCAAAGCACTCCCATCTCCTCACACTCTTGGCCAACACTGACTTGCCCAACACACACAAACGACATGGGTAAATGAAAGCCTTTTTCTGCGCAATAGCCGCGGTAAGCACAGGTTGGGGATAATCGACAACCCGATAATCGTTACTGGCCCCCCCTGCTGCCGTTTTTGGTTTGTCTCATGCCGTTCCTGGCTCATCTTTTGTCTTGCGTGAGGTGAATCTAGGTATGCGGGTAGCAGATCCAATCAGAAGGTTGCGATATTCTGGGGATATAATCCCAATGCTGATGTAGTATCCGTACGGAGTACGGAGTACTAGCAGCAGTTGACAGGCAGTACGGAGCGCACTGTGGCGCGATGGAAAGGCCGTCGTGCATACTCCGTATTCTGTATCCGAGTATCTAACTGACTGAATATAGTACTACCTCCTCCATACGGAGCACTCGGTATGGAGCAATGGCTACGGGGTGCTACTCCAAGGTTGCTCTCTGTCTTGGCTTCTGCCAATGGGTGTCTTTGTCTTTACTTCTCCCGAACCAGATTGCCACGCACACGCACTTTAAACTCTCTACAGTAGTGCTCCGTATGGGTGTAGAAGTACGGAGTACATACTACGAGTTTATAACAAACGGCACGATGTTTGCGCTATTCTCGTCCTGGGGTGCTTGTCGCGTTGCCCAACGGTTCAACCTGACGACATTGTTCTGATTTTCTTTCTCACGCCCACATATTTGTTAGTCTCGCCCCCTCCCCGGCCCCCGCTAACTGCGGAACCCACACACCCCTTTTTCATATCCACAGGCTTGCAAGTCTTCCCTCTCATTCTTCTCCGAGGTCCTCACACATGCCCTTCAGTGCTAGAGCTAAGAGATTTCATCCATGGCAACATTGATCACTACCACTATGGAAAAGAAGGCCCCTGCCATGGCGATAGCCCACTGGATACAATCTCAAAAACGCAAACAAAGAAAACAGCATAGTGGAAAATGGGCAACGAGTCCAATATGGAAATACTACTCCGTACTGAACCACTAACGGGGAATTTGGGAGAAATGGCTTCTCCCCGGTGACTGCCAAACTTAATGTTTAGTACTCCGTGCTCCGTGCTCCGTGCTTAGCACTACTATGACTACTTCGTAGTACTAGCAGTATTAGCAGTACTGCCATGAATGGACAGGCACTGGCTAGTATGTGCTACTAAGAAGCCCCCAACCCTGAGTTGTCATGGCCCGTCGGTTGTCAACAAGAGACCCCCAGGGGTAGAGAAAAGGGGAGGGGAGGGGGGTGATTTCTGGAGCATTTGATCATGATCCCTGGATGGCAGGGTGTCGATGTTCTATTCATCCCTACCCATCTAGACGAGCCTGCGGAGGGCACTGCTGTGGTTTCTGTCGCCGCTCGGCAAGTCAATGTACCTGCCCCCGGGGATCCATTGCAGAGACGGTAGAACAGACCTGACCTCCAAGGCGGGACCGCTTCAGGTTAGGTCTGAATGATCTGCACCCTTTCCCTCTCCCATCCCATATTCTATTTCCTATACCATTTATACAAGACGTCGGCCTGGCCATTTGAGTCCCTGCAAGGCTCTCTTTCCTTTCTCCATCGTCTGTCTCCCCAACTATCTTGTCTCCACGGCTTGCTTTCCCCAAGAACACGGCCGAGGCCAAGTGCGGGCTGATTTATTATCGCCAACTTGCCCATCACCTATCAGCCTTGTGTGCGCTACGCCTTCACTGTTTATCTTTATATACAAGAGGCTCCTCCCCGGGACAGACCCCTCGGATTAGTTTGTTCAGCATAGCGCACAATCTCAAGAAGATACCGTGTGCCAAATAGCTGTTAATTCACAGTAGCTCAAGCTACATCTTTCAACCGAGTTGGAGACAAGTTATTAAACTTTCAACAACTAATATATTGCTTCCTGTGCTCAGCATAGCATAAGTCGAGCCTTCTTATATTCGCGCATGAGTTGCACCCTGTGGCATCTCGCAATATGTCACAAGTTGCCCATCTGCAAGCACTGCAGCAGCAACAATTTCCAGACTTACAGATCTATTCAACTGTCAGTACCGCTTTTCAGCCCCCCAAACTTAGCTCGGCCTTCAGCTCCTGAAGAGATCAGCACTAACAATGGAAATATAGGTCTCCTCCTACCCATTACCTACCACTTGCGACTCATCCGCATTGACACCCGACTCCTATTCTGAATCCCCCGAGTACCATCACCCTCCCGAGCTGACTGCTCGGTATCCCCCTCCCCCGGACACGCCTCAGCAAATCCCAACTCCTCCGGGAAGCGCGACCATGTATCCGCACCAGTGGCCCAGCCAGGCCGGATCGCCAATGCCTCAGGGGACCAATGCCGCCCAAGGCTACGCGGATCAGGACGCCTACATGTCCGACGACCGGCGCGAAGCGTCCGTTCTTCCTCCCGGAACTTATTTTGGACATTTTTCAGTGTCTGGCGGCAGCGATTCTGGGTTTTATCCGCCTCCTACGATGCATCAGCAACACCACCAGCAACACCACCATCCGCACCACAATCCGCACCACCTTGAGGGGCATCCTATGAGCCTAGATTCACATGCAGATCACCAAGGATCAGTTCAGACCATGTCCAACCACTCACGTGCGCCAATGCACTCGTATCCGTCGCCCCGTCTAGGCAGCGTTGAAGGCTGCTCAGCGCCGCCCGGCGACGCCGCGCAGTCAGCTAACAGCTCTCCAAAACGCCGAATCGTACAGCACCCCAAGAGTAAAAAGAAGGCTGCAAAACGCAGTTCCGCGGCGCCAAGCAGCAGCGCCCGAGGGGTCTCAACAGGGTCCGATCAGGATGTAGAGCATACCAATTGCCTGGGTGAATTTGGCCCTCCGCATCTTCTCGAAGATACCCCAGAGCAGATCAGACACATTTTCGAGCTTCGCTGGAACCACCGAGACAAGAAAGGCCAGGATATGTGGGAGAGCATCGCACAAGATTACGCCAAAAAGTACCCATCCCATGCGAAACAGAGTAAAGAGATGCTTCAAATGAAATACAAAAGAGGTCGCCCGAAGCATATCAAGTGGCTTGCCCGAGACGTAAGTACACCGCCTAGACCCCTTTTCCCTTTTGCTCCCACGAACCGCGCTGACTCGAATTTAAAGGAACAATTGCTAGAACAGGCATATGCGGCTGTGGAAGGCGACCGTCATGAGTCAATCCTTAAAAAGTTTTATGAACTTGGAGGCTCGCGCAATATGCAACTCAGCGCCAGCGATATAGAGATCAAGCTCGTCAACGACTTGAAGCTTGAAGAGTCTGTATACTTCGAGATAAGGCCAGGACTGAACATCCGGCGTCGACATAAAGCGACACATCGCAAACAGTCACAGCATAACGCGCCGAGGACCGACCAGCATCTTACCAGCAAAGGCACGGCCGAGGATGTGACGGTCTCTCAATCTGGCCCACGACCGACCGAGGATGAAGTCATCGAAGAGGTGCTAGCCCGTCACAATAGTTACCCACCATGGGACGAGAACACGGCCATGCAGCACCAGATGATGCATCCTCGGCAACAACAAGCGCCCCAGCAACACGTGCAGCAGCGTTCTCTACCACATGTTGGTCGCCATTGAGCCACATGATCTCTATCCCGCCTTCCGGGTTTCTATCGTCATGATGATTGCTATCATCTTCCCATCACTTGATTCTTTAGTTCATTCTTTATTCCGGGGTATGCATTACATAGCCATTCACACGACATATTGCTTTCTTAGCATGGCGCGAAGGGGATGAATGGGCGAGGGCATGAGTTTTCGATATGGTCTATGATTTTTCTGCTACGTCTTTTTGTCCGCTTGCATATTAGACTGTCATTAATCTTCTCGACGAAGAGCACAGCACCCTCCTTTTTTTGGGGTTTTGGTTTTCGGGTGGTACTACGGATCGGCATTTTCAATTCTTATTTATTGGTGAACTCGGATTCCTGGAGATTCTGGGTCTTGCATACGTGGTGGCCTCAGCATATGGAGAGGTCACATTTGAAGCATCAGAGCTCCTAGTACTACTACGCACTACTACAATAACAACGATAGCAACCACTACTACCGCTACCACTACTATTACTACTATTACAATTGGTATATGAATAAAGAAGTACTACTATGTGCGGAGCAATATACGGAGCAATGTATGTACGTGATAATTCGGACCTCTCTACTCCGGAGTAGCAATCTACCTGATCTACCTGATCTACCTGATCGTCGCCTAGTTTGCTTGTGCTATGACTCTGTGCGGCGCGTGTCAGAATCCCCCCTGTATGCATGTGCGCACTTTGATGGGATCTCTTTTAAGAACTTTGGTTTTTGGATATGGCTGTAGCTTCTATACTTGTGGCGCGTACTTGATTTGGATATAATGATTAATGATGAAATCTACTCCGTACATGTAATAATTAACCTTGCTGCAGTCTTGCTCATACTACCTACTACTATTTACTGTGTAGTTCCGTACTGTGCTGCTGTCGGTATTCGTTGTTGTGATGGGGTAGGTAGTACATTTGATGCACTGTCGATCGTTTTTTTCTTTTTCCTTATTCTATTCTATTAAAAAAAATTTTAGGGGGGGATGGGAGGGGGGAGTGTGTTGTTTCAGTCAGCGGCTAGTTGTAAGGCGCAACTGGGTCTGACGCGCAAGATGAGGGTTGGCCATGTGGGAGACACAGACAGAGATAGAGAGAGAGAGAGAGAGAGAGAGAGAGAATAAGATAGGTACAGAGAGAGGAGAGGGGTAGCAAGCCTAGCTCGATTACCGTTCTTCCGTGCCTCACTACCGCTTTCGATTCCCCTACCCTTGCTTTTTGGTCCCCCCCTACCTTCCCCCCTCCCCCCTTGCGCGCTTGGGGGGGTTGTTGTTGTTTCCTAGCTGTCTGTCTGGAGAGGGGAGAGGCCAGAGGAGCCGAGGCAATGGCAAAGCTGGAGCAGGTCTGCGTCGAAAGCGGTGCGAGAGGAGGGCAGGCGGCTATTTGGCTGGTTACGGGTGTCTTCTGCTTGGGGTGGGAAAATGGATGTCGAGGTATGAACGAACTGGCCAATTGTGGTCGTTGTCAAGACTCCGCTCAACGTCTTTTTGTTTTTGATGTAGCTGTGCACGCACATTACGGTATATATGCGTATATATGTGTATGTACGGAATATGTATATATGTATGTATGCAACTCTACATATGCAGGTATAGCATGTACATAGCAACATATCTATGCAATCCTACTCTATCTTACTCATCAGGAACCCTATCAATTGGTAGTAAATAAGTACTGGCAATACTACCTACCTGAGGTATCGTCATCCAGGTTTTAAGGAAGAACTGATACTATTCGGGGGGGAAAACGGTCTCATAGGTACTCCGTGCATTCACACCTACTATACTATACCACTAGGGAAATCCGTATTTCCAAGTGTGCTCCGTACACACGTCTACCATGTGCGTAATGTGAGGTAGTCCTAGTATACGGAGCAATGGCTTCAGCTCTTCCGTGACTAGTAGTACTTCCGTAGTGCGTGCAGGGCCTTCGGGCTTCCACAGCCGGACGGAAACATCCAGCGCAAGCAAACCTTCTTGATGCTTAATTCTTTTCTTTCTTTCGTTTCCTCGGTCTACACCAGGATGTGCCTTGCCGCGATTCGTGCTAGAAAAGCTTGACGGGGTCCGGGCTTGGCTTATACGGTGCTTTCCCTGCCCCCCCCGGAGGACGGGGTGGTGGAGGAGGAGGGGGTTCGGGGTCTTGTTATTGAAGCGACGGGAGCGAACGCACAGTAATAGCATCCGGTGCGTAGTAATACCACGGAGTATACCTCGCAGTACTAGCAGTAGTACCAACATATCACCAATCCCCTCCCCTAGCATGCACGGAATATACGGAGAGCTAATCGGTAGAATGCTTCTGAACCGGGCGATGCCGTACAAGGAGAGTGGGTTTCCTTCTCCTTCTTCTCTTTCTTCGCCTTTCTCTCTGCTTGTTCCGGGACTAATACGGATGGATACAAGTGGTTCTGCGCTGCCTGATGTGGCGTCAGGCTCAAAACGTCTTATAACCAGAATGGAGTGTCTTTCCGAGACAACCAAGAAAATCTCGGCAACTTAATTTTTTTATTGCAAAACCCCTTCCATCTGGGCAATCGTGTATGGGGCATATGCGGTATGGAGTACTCCGTACGGAGAAGTACTACATACATGGGCGGGGAGGGGTGAATGTGAGACCAAGCACTGGACATCAATTTGGGCGCTTCGCAAGCTAGGTAACGAGTACGGAGCACGTACTACTATGTATGTACGGCGCGTACGGTACGTATGTAGGTCACGTAGCATCGGTATCAGATGGTCCCGAGAGTCTGGTAAATTGCGCGCGCTCGCAAGGACGAGGGGACGAGAGGAGAGGAGAGGAGAGGAGAGGTGCGTCGAGCCCCATTTCCTTTGGCCCTCTTTTCTTTCTCTTGCCTGTCTCTTCGTCTCTCCGTCTCTCCGTCTCCCCCACCCCATTCTCGTGCATAAAAAGTCAAAAACGAAAAGAAAAAAAAGAAAGAAAAAAAAACCTGGGCCAGGAGAGAGAGAGAGAGAGAGGGTGAGGCGGTGCGGTAGATTCCTATTGGCGTGGTTCGTCTTGAATATACGCAAATATATGCAAACACGCTTAAAAGCCTGGCGTATGCTCCGTAGACAGACAAACAGACAGACAGACAGAGTCGTGTGTACTACACCGTACGGAATATTCCATACTTCATACTCCGTACGGAGTATGTACATCGTCGTAGGCGAATAACCTAGGGGTCCCCTCCCCTTGTTAGAATGATAGGCCAAGCGCCAAAGATGTCAAAAAGATTTACAGTTTGTACTCCGTACAAAAGAAAAGAAAAGAATGAAACGCAGTGAGAGCGTACAGAGCGAGGCCCCCCCTCCCGGAGACAAGGTAAGACGGCATCATAAAATAGCGGTCCTGCTCTGGTCCAAGTTTCGCATAGAAAGAGGTTCGGCTTTTTTTTCCCTGATAGATAGTACTTCGTTGAAGCTCTCCCTCACCCCCCGCCGACCCACCCCTGGTTTGGAGAGAGAGAGAGGGGCGGCAGGGGAGGGGAGGTGTGGGCGCGGGGGGGGGGGTGGGGGTATATAAAAAAAGAAGAAAAAAAGAGTGAGGATCTCGTCTCCGCCGCGAGCAAGATGATATGCGCGAAGCGAACCATTGACAGGCCGTTCCATACTGGCGGAAAAGACCTCAAACTTGCCTTTTTCTTGCTCTTCTGCAAAAGGGCCCCCCTTGCGCCGTCGTTTTGGCGCCTGTTGCCTGATTGACAGCACAGCGTTCTCCGTATTTCGGTTCGCTTCTTGAAAGATTTTCTTTTAACTTTCTTCCTTGTGCCTTTTTCACTGGCGCGATTACGTTTGGGGGGCCCCCGGGGATGTGGGATGTGGGAATAGCTGTTTGCCTTGCTTCGTATTGTGCGTGTTTGTTCTCCTCGTGGCGCTGTACTTGCATCAAGAGGCGTGACGCTTTCTTCTTCTTTCCCCCCAAGTCCATGATCTGTACTCCGTACTCCGTAGTTGTACAAAGTTTCCCCAACCATAGATTCATGGTCGTAATAATGCGTAGAGTAGTAATCGGTACGTAACGTCACACCGGATGGCGACACCTCCCGGTGCGAGCCTACTACTCCGTACGGAGTACTGCCAGGAGCAGCGCTGAGCCAAGGTGGTACTCCGTATTCCGTATTCCGTACTCCGTACACCGAGAAAGCGTTATTACTGTTTCACCAGGTGAGCGAGCTGAACAAGCTGGAAGAAGTTGCACCGGTAGTGCTCCGTATTTCCTCCAAGCCTATTTAGATTTTTGTGGGTAACCTTTTTGCTTGCGTCCGCAGGTAGTCTATATGTTAGTACAAGTTCTAGAAGGCTTTGTGAACGCGTACACTGTACAAGCGCCAGTCGGGCGATTCCGTTGCACGCCTCCAGCACAAGACTGTGTAAACCTGTCTTCTTCCTTTCTTGCTTTCTCCATCTTCACTGCGTACTCTTCCTCGTCCGTACTCCGTGTGGTGTTTGTAGTTCATCTGCTTTGCCGCCCATGCCCATGCTGCTCGAAACGGCCACATGGCGGGCAAGGGCAGCACGAGCCTGAATTTGGGGGAAGGGATCCCATGAAGCCGCCCGCACAGATAGCGCAGTGCGGAATTTCGGCTGGTTTCTCGCGGCACAACAAAGAACCCCTTCCCCCTTCCACCCCGGTAACCACCGACACCACCACCCGCCGCTAAGGATTAACGGCGGGGGAGGCGTCGGTCCGTTAAACTAACTGGGAGCCTTGCAACTCCTTCGTATACGGGGACGGTGGAGTTGATATAAACTCCCACTGCCCAGGTTGTACTCTGTAATCGGTACTCCGTACTACGGAGTATATTCATAGTAGTAGTAATACTACCTATGATGGCGCTTCGGGTTCGAGGATGGAGGAAGGGGAAGGGGAAGGGGAAACGTTCCGGTGTGCTACGGCGATAAGAGGTTACCGGGGGGGAGTGTGCAACTATAACGCTCGGATCCGCAGAACGGACGAATGCTCGGTGGATGGCGAGCACCTTGTACAGATTACTCGGCGAATGAGGCTCATTGCCATAGGGCTGGTATCCGAATGAAACCAAGCTGGGAAGCTTCTACAGGTTGGTGGCATCCGGAATTCCTACTACTCGACGCCGTTTAACCCTTGGAATTGTGGAATTGAACCAAGTATTACCGCGGAGCATGGGCGCTACTCATGTAACGGTCGATGGGACGATGCCTCGGGGTTTGTCATTTTCGAGAGTTTCAGATGGCAAGGCCGTCGCCCGAGGTTCAGAGACACTCGATCAGTATTGGAGATTTGTGACCTGTCGTCTGTTGGGAGGGGTGTACGCATACAATGATACCACAAGTCCAAAGTCGTGCGACGTATGGGTAATCGGTATGGATACAGCAGGATTGACCTTGGCATCTGGCCAATATATGCTGTGCATACTCCGTACGGGGGGTTCTCTACACAGAAAGTCCAGAACAAGCGGGCGCGAAGCATCAGCTTTGAGAGGGCATCGGAAGGCGGATTCGGTACCGGATACGTCAAAAGACGAAGTGCATCCCTACCACTGCAGGAACTGCTGGTGCTCCTCATCGGCAGCAAAGAAAGTAGGAGTCTGATGATTCTAATGCACTACTAGTATGTATTATTATCAGAACTTCGGCGTCGGCTACCTTACCTGCGTGCTTGCGTGCCACCTTCCCGAGGCTCTGCCATATTGGTAATGTGCGCCACACTCATGCATCAGCCACTCCAATTTAAGGTTATTATCGCCATGTGGCTTAAAGATTTGCAAACCAAAGTCCAACTTCAAGTGTAGCAACGGCTTTGCCATGTTCTCAGCAGGACTCGCATCCCGAATCATCTCGGTGAAGGGTTGTATATAGTAACGAGCCATATCACCATTCTTTTGTTTTTTTTTAATGGCGTGATCATCGGCGTCCTTGTCATCGAATAAGCGCGATCCTCCAGATGTGCCTTCGATCTCCCCGGGCGAACCCTCGTGAGCTACCAATTTTTGGATAGCCAAGGACGGGCCGGGCTTATATATGCTGAGCTTCGGAGGGGCAGTATGGTGCGGCTCGCGTCATTCCTGACCGCGTGCGCTCTCCTGCCATGGACCTCCCAGGCCATGCGCGCCGACCGGCTGGCGCAGCTCCGTCAACAGACCGTTGACATGTTCTATCATGGCTGGCACAACTACCTTGAACATGCGTTCCCCGAAGATGAGGTACGGAATAAACACCATACATACTCCGTATATAGAGCTCATAGGACTTCTCTGACACACCACTTTCTAGCTTCGACCGCTGAGCTGCGCACCGCTTACGAGAGATCGAAACAATCCTGCCGACATTGGCTTGAACGACCCTCTAGGGAATTACTCCCTCACCCTCATCGACAGCCTATCCACCTTGGCCATTTTGGCGGGCGCGCCCCAGGAAGACGGCTCGTTGACGGGCCCTCAGGCTCTAAGCGACTTCCAGAACGGGATACAGAGTTTCGTGGAATACTATGGTGATGGTAGACCAGGCCCGTCTGGGCGAGGCAAGCGGGCTCGTGGGTTCGACCTTGATAGCAAAGTTCAAGTCTTTGAGACAGTTATCAGAGGGGTCGGGGGCCTTCTAAGTGCTCACCTCTTCGCTACGGGTGAACTGCCTATTGATGGGTACAAGCCACAGCCAGTTGAGGGGCACGTGAGCGATGACCCTCTCGAGCTTCCCCCGATTAAATGGCCGGGGGGCATGAAGTACGACGGGCAGCTGCTACGGCTCGCTATGGATCTTGGACAAAGGCTGCTGCCGGCCTTTTACACTTCCACGGGAATTCCGTACCCGCGGGTCAACCTCCGTCATGGCATCCCCTTCTATACCAACTCTCCCTTGCATGGGTTCGACGATGAGGACGATGACGAAGCGGAGTTGCGTGAGATTACAGAGACGTGTAGCGCTGGAGCCGGAAGCCTGACGCTTGAATTCACAGTCTTGAGCCGCTTGACGGGGGATCCCCGATTCGAACAGGCTGCCAAGAGGGCCTTTTGGGAGGTCTGGGGGCGTCGAAGTGAGATTGGCCTCATCGGCAACGGCATCGATGCGGAACGCGGAGTTTGGATTGGGACTCACTCCGGGATCGGCGCTGGGATGGACAGCTTTTTCGAATACGCGTTAAAGAGCCACATTCTATTATCAGGACAGGACATGCCCAACACCACGTTGCCATTGAGGCATAGCGATGACGAGTGGCTGGATCCAAACTCTATTCACCCTCCCCTGCCTACCGAACTGCATTCGTCAGATGCGTTTCTCGAAGCATGGCACCTGGCGCATGCATCCGTGAAGCAATATATCTACACAGACCGAGGCCACTACCCCTACTATGCCAACAATCACCGTTCGACGGGGCAGCCTTACACCATGTGGATTGATAGCCTGGGTGCCTTTTACCCTGGATTGCTTGCCCTTGCAGGAGAGATAGACGAGGCCATAGAGGCCAACCTTGTTTACACGGCGCTGTGGACTCGATACTCGGCCCTTCCTGAGCGATGGTCTTTCCGGGATAATAATGTTGATTCGGGCCTCGGGTGGTGGCCCGGGCGGCCCGAATTTATCGAGTCCACCTACTACATATATCGTGCGACTCGCGATCCGTGGTACCTCTACGTAGGTGAGATGGTGCTCAGAGATATAACCATGCGCTGCAAGGCTCCATGCGGCTGGGCCGGGTTACAGAATGTGATCACTGGGGAAAAGATGGATCGCATGGAAAGCTTTTTCTTGGGAGAGACCACAAAGTACATGTACTTGCTGTTTGACCCTGCTCATCAGCTCAATAAGCTGGATGCCCCGTTTGTGTTCTCAACCGAGGGCCACCCCCTCATCATTCCCAAGAAAGGGCGTACAGCGCCTCGACCGAAGCCGACCTCTAAAGAAGCCGCTCCGTTTCGCTATTTTGACGAGAGCTTCACAAACTCGTGTCCTGCTTATCCCGATGCGCCACCATTCTCCGGGTCTGCCACGGCTGCTCGGCCGGAACTCTTCAGCGTCTCGCGTTTCACAGGGTTATATCAAGCGCCCAACTTCCGTGGACCGCTCGCGCCGCTCGAGATCGAGGATCGCACACGCGGGACCGTCCATCTCATGGTTCCCACATCGAACCACACCCTCTTCCCCTGGACGTTGCCCCCGACGCTCCTCCCAGACAACGGGACCTGCGCCGCGCCACCTGAGCGAGTGACGTCTTGGATAGAGTTCCCCGCCCTCGACGGCATCAACTCGGTCGTCACGCGCTTCAACAATTTTCTCCGGTGGTTCGACTACCGTGGACCGACGGTGCGGAACCTTGAGGGCCTGCGGCTGCAGCTCGAGAGGGAAGAGTCCGGCGATGGGGGTTTCGTGTGGCGCATAGTACAGGCCGCGCTGACCCTGCTGGGCAAGCACGAGACCGTCTTCTTCTACGCTGAGCACGTCAAGCATATGAAGGACGAGGCGTTCACAACGCTGCGACGGCAAGATGTCGTCGAGATTCAGCTCTATGTTGACATCGAGAATGTCAACCCCCCAGCCGCGTCAGATGGCGACGACGCCGACGCCGACGAGGCCGATGAAAGGGGCAGTCTTAAAAGTAAGCCCGCCGAGAACGCGAGTATGTCGCTGCCCTTTGAGACGCTCGGCGCCCAATCGCTTCAAGTAGCAGAGCAGGATAAGGAGGGTGAGAAGAAGAAGAAGAAGAAGCAGCAGCAAAAGCGGCCGGGCAAGGGCTCAAAGTATAACCCTCCATCCGACGACACGCCGGCGCCCCCACCCCAGGAATCGCTTCTTAAATCGCTCCTGCGCGCCGTAACGTCGGCTTTTGAGCCCTCGACCACCCCATCACCATCCGATGCCCGCGGGCCCAACTCGCCCCTGGCCCTCGTCCACAGCTTTGACGCCTACACACCCGTCGGCCCCGGTGCCTTCCCCGTCCCCTCCATCCCCGATACGCCCGTCATCAACGGGCCCGGCCACGACGCCAAGCGGCCCCTCTCCGCATTCCCCTGGCGCACAATCTACCTCGCCGGCTACGCCTGCGATGGTATTCTCCCCGCCCACTCGTCCCGCGACCACCACGTCATCGTTATGCGCCGCGGCCGCTGCTCCTTCAGCGACAAGCTCGAGCGTATCCCTTCCTTCCCCGCCCTGTCCCCCTCGTCCCTCCAGATCGTCGTCGTCGTGGACGAGGAAGAAGATGACGGCGACGACAGCAGCAGCAGCGGTGCGGAGGACAGGCCCGACGCCGAAGAGGGCCCCATCCGCCCCCTCCTCGAGAGGCCGCAGACGATGCAGAGCGGCGCCAAGCGGCTCAACGGCGTCCCCCTCGTCCTCCTCAGCGGGACGGGCGGCGACTACGAGCTCTTTGGCCGCGCCAGCGGCGTGGGCATGCGCAGAAAGTACATCGTCAAGAGCCAGGGCTTCGTGATTCAAAACGCCATGGTTATCTAAAGGAAGGGGGTTGCATGGAATGAATAAGGTTTTTTTTTTTTTTTTGCATACCCTTTGAAAGTAGATACAAAGTGTGCGTCTGTCACACCTGCTCAACGTAAGAAAAAGCGTGTTGAATGCCATGACCGAATGATTTTAATGAAGAAGAAAAAAAAAGAGCGGTGTCATCATTTGTTTTCACATTTCGTTCTTTGCCAATATCTCCAATCAGTGCCAACATCACGCGAGTGAAGTTATGCTACCTAAACCCTACCATTCATATCCAATTAATTTTCATCATATGCAAACTTGCCCTCATACCCATAAAGACCACAGGCCAAGTCCACGAAACATACGACATCTCAAAGAAGCAGTCGTCTACTACTGGTTGTAATAAAAGGTCTATGATAGAAAGTACTCATCCTTGGCTTGTCCATGTAAAAATAAGAGATTAAAAAGGAAAAAAAATAAGACAAAAAAAACGCACGTCATCGTTGTACCTAGCTATGTTTTGCATCCTAAGTTAACAAAAATAATTATACAGTGAGTCATAATCGCGTGGAATTTGGGGGACCAAATTGTATCGAGATCCTTTAGATATATAGAGTGCGATGGTATGTACATCGAGCGGAAAGAAAAAAGGAAAAAAAAAGAATTCAGTCCTCGATAAATGCCACGACAATCGTGCGAATGGGAGGAAAGTCCGCTCCCGTCTATAAGCAATGCAAGAAAAAAAAAAGATAGAAGAAACCACTTTTTTCATAATGAGATGAGGAGAATACCCAAAAACCAAACGCCAGCCGGTGCAGTAAGATGCTCCGTGATTAGTATCATGTGTATGAAATATGATCGAGTCGGGAGATCTGCCCGTCTCAGGTCTTCCCCGTGCATGATGTGTCTCGCATGTTGAAGAGCGTCTATCGTCGGAAGGTCGTATCGCAGCGTCAGGAGTCTAATTCAAAGGAAGTCGAGTGCTCAAAAAGGTCTCAATGGTGGGTGGTAAGCAAAAGTTGAGCATCTTAAGCCTCCTCGATCAGGATCTTGGTCGGGGCAGCTCCGAGCTTGTCGCGCCCGTTGAGACCCGGAATCTCCAGAATGAAGAGATAGCCGACAACGTCACCCTTGAGCTGTTGGACAAGATCACCAGCAGCCTTGGCGGAACCGCCTAGAAAGATAAGTGTTAGCTTTTTTGTTCCTTGATTCGGACACCCCCCACCATCAGTATTAGTACCGGGTGGAGTGAATTGTCTTACCAGTGGCAATGATATCGTCCACGATCAAGACCTTCTGACCAGGCTTGATGGCGTCCTCCTGCATCTGGAATAAATCCTTTCCGTACTCCTTGACATACTCGGCAGTAACGCAAGGACCAGGGAGCTTGCCCTGCTTACGAACGGCGGCGAAGCCTACACCGAGGCGCAGAGCTAGGCCGGGGCCGAAAAGGAAGCCGCGCGCGTCGAGGCCGACGATAACATCAGGCTTGCCGCCGACGCTAGCAAAGGACTCCTGGATCTCGAGCTCGAGGGCGTTGACGAGGGTAGCATGGGCCGAGGGGTTGGCGAAGAGGGGCATGATGTCGACAAAGTCAATGCCGGGAATAGGGAAGTCGGGAAACGAGCGCAGTGTCTTGCGCAGCTCTACCTTTGCACCGGCGAGTTGGGTGGTGGTGGAGGACACGGCGGGGGGCTGTCGTCCCGAGGCATCTTGTTTGATGATGTCTTCCGTGGAGGGGTTGGTTTGAAGGTTGGGGATTTGGGCGCTCATTGTGAGGGAAAAGAAGGAAGAGGAAAGAGGGAGAGGAGAAGTCCGGGAGGAGGGAAGAAAAAGGCAAGGAAGGGTAAGGGGAGGAGGAGGTAGGGGTGAAAAAAAAAAGAATTGGGATGCGTTGGGGGCAGTAAACGGGGAGGCAAGCAGAGGGAAAATCTGCTGGTGCAGTAAAAGGTACTCCGTACCTTACGGAGTACACAAAAAAACCCAAACAATTAACCCAAGCACACTTATTAGCTAGATACCCGATCTAAAAGCACGGGCGTCCACACGGAGACGACTAATAGGTATGGTAGCAGCAAGGCTTGTGGCAGGCTTACAGGCTTGCAGGCCGGCAGACTTGCAGGCACAAGAGTCAGAGAGTAAGAGCCCGAAACCGAATCGGAGATTGTCAGTACGAGTGGGAAGAATGCAATCCTAATGCTATAGGTAGGTGGTAGTAGCCCAGGCAAGTAGTAGAAAGTGAGTACCCCGTAGTAGTAGCAGGACCACTATCGGTGGTTCTTTGTACTTCCTATAGGTGGTAAGATGGTAAGGGGGGGTACGGAGAAGTGTACGGAGTAGCAGTAGGGTTACAACAGCAGTACTTCGTACGGAGTAGCAGGTAGGTATGGTACTACTTTGATGCTGCGCAACGTGGTGGTCTGGTAGCCGGGACTTGAAGGCGACAGCGAGCAGCGATAGCCTGAATGAAAGCACGTAGTGGCCCGGTAACACGGGAAGGGGAATGGATGGAGACTCGAGAGGACAGGAAATGGAGGGAGGGGGGTCAACAGGCTGGGCGAACTGGCAGGGAGCAGCAGGCGGCGCAAATAAATGCTGGCCTGATTGCAGGAACGGTCGTCATGGCGCAAGGGTATTACTAGTAGTAGCATGTAGTAGCATGTAGTAGTAGTACTCCGTAGAGTCCGTAGTAACAAGACTATTAGTACTACTACGACTAAGGAAAGCAGGAGAACGGGACGCACCAGGATGAATCGACGAATTGGACGAGAAAAAGGCTCCGGCAATACTACTCCTTCAGTCCTTCTACCAGTAGTAGCCCCGATGCAGGATCCATTTGTGTTTGACGATGAAATGCCCCAACTTACTCTCCGTATATAGCTACGGATTACTTTCTCTTTGCTAAGACTTGAGTACGGAGTAATTACTACTTAGTAGTACGGAGTACTTTCGACTTGGGATGGTACTACTGGAATAAGCCATCGTCGTACCCTTTTCGGAATCTCCATTTCCTTCCTTCCATGGTGTGCTTCCTTACACAAATTCCGTCTCATGCCGAGGGTCTCATACGGAGGGGCTTGCTACTACATAGTACGGGGGTACTCCGTACTTTCCTTACTAAAGTAAATGGGAAAGTACTAACGAGCCGACAGTCAGCACCTACCCGCAGCCCAAACAGCCGGGCGCATTTTCTGACTCTTACCGGTCCAGAGGAAAGCGCTGCCGCCGAACACCTTACCAAAGAGAAGAAAAAAATAAACAAGTCGGGCAGGAGGAGGGGGGGAATGCGATGATGGAGGGGCAGGGACCTCTTCCTGTTTTATCCATAAGTGGGGTTAAAGGAAAGTGCGAACAAGGGAATGAGAAAAAATTTCGAACTTTCCATTTCTTCAACGTGTCGGCTTCGGCCCGTCAAAAAATCACGACAGCTTACCGGAGTGCCAGGCTCCCAGGTTGCCCTGGTATTAATTACCTACGTACATCCAACTTTAGCAGTGAGTAGGTAGCCTGTAGGTAGGACTTGCTGATTTCCCATGGGTGTTCTTGTAAGCCATGACTCGGCATTAGATGATCTCTTTTCTTTTCTTCTTCTTCTTCTTCTTCTTCTTCTTCTTCTTCTTTACCGATTACAATCTATCGTCTTCAAAATGTACACGCAAACGCCCACAAACGGCACGGAGCCGGAGAAGTCGGTGTGAATCAACAGGCTTCTTCCATCTTCTTTGCGTTCAATAATTACTCTTAGTCAATGCGCAGACAGCCAGGACGCCTTACAGGTTGCCTTACAGGTTGCCGACACACGCCACACATCCAGCAGCTCGTACGTGTATCCCCGTTATGCATGGTCGCATGCCCCGACTTCCTCGCCCGATTCGCAATGTGTTGGCCCCCGGTTAGTTGTACCCCACCATCAAGTCGATTTACATAGTACGAAGTCGATTGTTATTTTGTTATTTTTTCTCCTTATGGGGTACCTAGCTAGGCATTCTCGAACAAATGTTCAAGCCGCAGGCATTGCATAGCGGAGCCTCGGTTCGGAGAGCCTTCGTCTTAACCCCCCCCCCCCCCCCCTTCGGCTTTGGTATCCTACAACTTGCCGATGACTCCATTCACGGCGTTCTCAAACGGTAGCAGGTACATAGCAAACTCGCCGGCTTCTCTGAAAGCTACCTGCCGTATCCTGGACGTTTCAATGACTCCCGTTACAACTGTCACCGAGCATGCACTTGCATGGGAGTGCGATGCACGAATAATGGTGCACAGTTGCATGCTGTGGTTGCCTCAACGCGGTTGGAAGAAACAGCATTCGCCTGCACCCACTTGATTTCCAGAAATCAGGTTTCAGTGAAGACTAGCACGCACTGAAATGCAACCATCAGTCGATGAGGACGAATCTAGCTACCTTGACGCCATGTCTGGGCGTTGTTACTGTTGCTTTCGGCTCGCGCCCTGACCGATGAGACAAAGTGTTACCGCGATGATGCGTCGTCTTTGATACGGACGACCATTCAAAGGACCTCATTACGTCCATGCAGTGTCGCACAGCGTCAAGTCGTGTACGGCAACACGAACCGGCATTGTTTTTGACGTAGTCGCCTATTTCCATGCTCGGAAATTTCCCTTAACTTCATGGCCTGTTGTGAGAACTGATAAGGCTGGGGTGGGTGTGTGTCGCTCATGTGTAAGCGTCCCCTCCCACCTTTGATAGAGCCAATGCGGGCCGAGGGTTGATAGTGGGCGTCCCTGATGTTTTTGATGCTACTTCCAGGCTGATAATTTTAGCCAGCTTGGCCCTGAAAGATGGCTTGTTCTTCTCTCTCTCTCTCTCTCTCTCTCTCATTCTCTATCTCTATTTTGCTGTACCATCCCTGGTCTATCCCGCTTCGCATGCGGGGCATTGATCAATATTCTAGTTGTCGAGGTTCTGGGTCCGGGAATGAAACCGATTTTCCAACGGCAAAGAAGTATTTAAGCTCAGCATCGCCTATGCTATCATGAAAAGAAAATGCTTATCTTTTCCAAAGACGAAGTGCTCAAGCGTGGGGCGACAAAGATATCGGGTTGCTTCACACCCCTTCCTCACGTTGAAGCTAGTACTATGTAAGAGAAGAGTCCAAGGCCCAGCTTGATGGAGCTATGCCTCGCCCCTCCACCGTTTTGACTTGACAAAAGACACGCACGGACACGCAGACACACACACACCAACAACATCCGTAAAGCAGCCAGCCCAAATAAGAGCGTTGGGATACACATTCACCGTGTCCTGGTCACCGCCGCTTCACACGAGTTATTTTATCGCCATTGGCATAAAAGAGGAAAGAAAAAGAGCTCTGCTAATATTTCGATTATTCTCGATGACTCGCACACCGCCAATTACTCATGACGGGGTTTCCTCTCTCCCTCTCTCTTTCTCTCTCTCTCTCTTCATGTGGATGAAATAATAGCCGTGATATTTCTCAGCATACCATAAAACAGGCCTCGTTTTCAGAGGCCGTCTATCTGGGCCATCCATGCATTAGGGTGTCACGCCACAGCTCCTCTTGCCTCTCCACACACCATCACATCCCCATCTTGAATCTGCATAACGGTGACGAGTAGTCTTCTTATCTGTTGAGCTGGCCATGGCAACTACGCCTGTAGAGGAAATGAAATCATGGTTACGGTCGGAGCAGCGCGAGCTGTGTGTGTGTGTGGTCGGCGGTCATGAACTTGTTCGGATGACCGAGAACCTGCGAGTGTGTTACGGAACTACCACTGCTACTACTACGTAGAGCGCGCAATATCCCATCACCCTGGACCTATAGCAGTCAAGACGGGGAGGCAGGTAGCATCTTCCCATCCCGGAATTCTCCACGTTGCACGGCATTTCCGCTTGCATGACAACCTATAGTATCTCCATATAAAAGCTGTCGATTGCATGGAGCCAATTTTTTTTGTGGCATTCAATGGAATAACAGAAAAGGAGCACGGAGAAAGGGGGGGAGAGAAGGGGAGAAGGGGGAAGGAGAGGGAAAGAGAAAGAAAACCCAAAAATCACTGTTTACTAGTAGTAGTAGTAACGGGTGGCCACAAAATAAACACAAGCGACAAACGGCACAAAACTGATTTGGGGTCAGGGATGTTGTGCTCCGTTCCGTCGTTGTGTTGGCACGAGAAGAAAACCCAATCGCGCCACTCGTTGGACATCCGATTGCGTTTTGACCGGCTAGCTACCTAGCCTCCCTAAGCTACTTTGCTTCATGATCAATGCGGCGGCATTAAACATTGGACGTGAATGACATAATCTCATCTCCAATAAAAAAAAAAAGGGGGGGGGGAAGGGGGGAGTGACTCGCAGTGGAAAAGAAAAACACGATGGTCTAATCGATCTGATGTAATAAAGAGCAAAGCAAAGAAGAAGAAAAGAAAAGAAAAGAAAAGACGAAAAAGACCAGAGGGGGTCTGGAGAAAGCAGCAGTAACCCGCCTGCCCACCCTCCTCTCACCCCCTGAACTGCAGCCGTATAATGGAAAAGAGCATGTTCTGCAAAACGTGCAGCGTGACCGCCACGCAGGTCGGCAGCAGCTCCGGCCATACCGCCAGGTCCAGCTTGCCCTCGAGCCCGACGTCGACGCCAAAGATGAGCCTGATGAGGCCCCTGACCACCAGGCTGGCGACGAGCTCGCAGCCCCACGTGACCGACGTGGCCCAGAAGGTGAGGTCGAAGTCGTAGGGCTCATTGGCGCCGTCAAAGGCGAAGTAGGGGTAGACGTCCTTGTTGGCGCCGAAGTGGAGCACAACGACGCTGCCGAGGAAGGTCATGATGGACGCGTTCTCGGCGAGGAAGCGGATGAAGACGTTGCGCGTCTGGAGCTTCTGGTAGGTGCCGTAGCTGAGGGTGGTGAGGCCCACGACGCTCAGGGCGCGGTGGAAGGTCGACGTCATCATGATGGGCGTGGCGATGACGAGGGTGGTCGACGAGAGGATCTGGAGGATGACGAACTGCTTCGGCTCGCGGAGGCGGGCGTACAGGGCGCGCACGTAAGTCTGGTACGTGAGCATGAAGTACCTGTAGAGTTGTCAGTACTGGTCCAGCCCTGAGCCGTGATGCCCAACCGTAAGAGAGGGGGGTTCGGGGAAGGGGGAGATGTTTACAGTTTGAAGACCCAACTCAGAGGGTAGCTGCCCACTCGTTCACCCTCCCTGATGCCAAGGACCCAACCTGTGAGGGCGTCGAGGAGATGAACCGTGATGACCCAGCCATACACATACACGACCGTGTCCAAACTGTTGTGAGGTAGTGTTCTGAGGTACAGCTCGGCATAGGCTTCACCGATGACATATGCCATCAGGCCAATGAAGAGCGCCACGCAAAACCACAGAAACCGGACAAAGCTAGCGGGTAGCCAGTTGCGCCTCATGGCAACGCCTCTGGGCTGTGCCTCCAAGACCGCAGGGACGTTAGGGTCAAAGGGGTTGCTCGAAGTGTTGAACCGGCGACGGTCGCGGTCGCGCCTGGACAGAGTGTCTGCGTCGCTGGTCCACCATGAAGTCGTGAAGATGCGCTGCGTCTCGGATAGTGTGTTGCGAAGCCCGATATGACGTTCATTATTCGTTAGGATCACGAACGCGATGGCGACGGGCATGGCCATGATGATGAATGTCCATGTGATCCATGTAGTGTTGTGAGTCGTGATTGCGCGAGTGGCGTCTATGTAGTAGACTGGAATAGGCACAGCGAGGGAGACGATGGCTATGAGGGTTACTGTGAGCGGGAAACCGAGCGACTTGGGCCACCTTTCGATGGTCAGCATGTGCAGGAGAAGAAGTCTGAAAAGGGGCCCTTTCGGGATGAGCTCACCAATTTAGGCTGTACAGATTGAAAACCTTCGTGATCCACGTCAACGCCGTCAAGTTATAAAACCCGTAGTAGACCAAGAGGAAGAACCAAAAGTTCACTTGTACTCTCGCCGCTCCGTGACCAGGAACCTTGTGCCCACCATCCATGGCCTCGACGGCCTGGTCCTCGCGCCTAGGTAGAGGATATTGGGGAAACGGCAGAGAACACCATCCCACTGCTAGTGCTGCTGGTAGAAACACCAAAAGACCATAGCGGGTGAACCACTTGTTCACCATCTTCTTGACTGCGGCCTGTCTCGGGTGCACCCATAGGTCTAAAACCCAGCGCTTCCACGCCTTCTGCCACCAGCTTGATCGTCCAGTTCCCCCATAGCCGTCGTCGTCATCAGCATCGTCGTCATCGTCGCTGCTGTCACCCCCGCCGCCTAAACGTGCGGCAACTAATGCGCCATATCCGACATGGACGCTCCCTCGTGCTTTGGACAGCAGCCCTAGTTGACTCGACCGGTGGTTCAGATCCCGCCGGGGTACGGCGCGGAATCGCCCAAGCAAGGGGGAAGTGTCGTTTGGACGGGTGTGGGACTCGGTACCCTGTGTGAAGTTGAAGTATGTCGGCATAGCTGAGGGAGAGGGAGTGGGCAGCTTTCCACGTATATAGGGCGGCTATGTGAACCCCGTATATACACATCCACATAGAGAGCGCGAGTGGTTTGAAAAGATCGAGAGGCGACTACATTTGCGCGAGTTGGGGCTTAAGACGGAGATGTAGGAGGCGGACTGTGACAAGCAGAAGAGTAACAGGAACAGGAAACGAGGGAATTTGCAAGGAACGGGGAAGAGAGGGAAAAAAGGAAAAAGGTAAAAAAGAGGGGAGCGAGGCATCATGGGATAATAATAATGGGAAAGTTGAGCTTGGCTTATATGGAAATTGACAAGGTTCCCTCCCTCGATGGAGGGTCCTAGGAGGCTTGGGGGGAGGGGGGTGTCATGTGTCGGATCAACGCAGCAGTGCAGCAGCACTATGACGAAGGGCAAGGGGAGTTGGAGAAAGCGGCAGGTCCCTACAGGCGCAACACTCAAAGCGTCAAAACCCCTCTTGAGGATCCCTGTTGCAGTGTTGACGCGCTGGTAAAAGTACTACTTAAGTAGTTTAGCATCAAAGACGGGCTGAGAGGCGGGCTATTAGACCTAGACGACATGCACACCCATCCATTGACGTGACGCCGGCGCGCGCAGTGGAGATGCGATTTCATTTTCGAACATGTCGGCACTTGTTCTACTCCTTAGAGCGCAAAACAACATCCAACCTATCATATATCTATCCATTTTCATCCATTCGCTCTTCTTTTCAACGCTTGGTCAGGCAGCCCGCGGTACAAATGTCCGTCTCAGATGACCCGCGCTCACAAAGTACCAAAATGTTTGCCATTGTTTGATTTTCTCTTTTTTTTTCTTCCGTTCTTCCTCCATTGTTGCACAGATTCCATAGGGACTATTGATAATTTACAAGAAAATCCATTTAACCCTCCCAAAGAAAAAGACGCCCTCCGATCTGACCCGAACACCTTCAAGAGGGGGAGAGACTTCATAAAAAACCCGTCTCACCTTCAATTATCCTCTTTCAAACAAGGCTCCTCCCAACTCCATTCCATTTTCAAACGTATCAGATCAAACAATTCACTGTTGCTTAAATATGCCTTTCAGCAACGACGGGTTTGCCGCTGGCTTCTTAACGAATCCGAGGTTAACCCATTCATGCCGCAAGAGCTCCTGTGGGCCCGGCATCAAGTGATGGCTGAAGTTCTAATCCTTCATCACATTGACAAAGATGGTAAATATCTCAAGCTCCGTCTCTGCACCTCCTGGGACCCGCTCGTGACGGGGGATAGCAGCGATGAGGTGCACCTCCACCACGTTGATACCAGGGTGCAATATAGCGTCGAATCCTCGCTCCTTGACATGAGGACTTGGCATAGAGCCCTGGTTCGGTCTCAGCGGCAGCTTATCCGATAAAACCCATAGGTTGTGTTGACGATCGAAGACACTGTCGGGCAAAGTCGTCGTGATAGTTATTCGTTGGTGATTTGCGGGCAGGTTAATCGTTGTTGATGTATTTGTGTCCTTGGCATCCGGCAAAACCGTGAAGAGAGAAGGCCGCTCCATATGCATAGGAGCATATGATTGGATCCTGACGTTTGAGATGAGGGCATCTTCCATTCCTGGGGACGAGTAAGTGCATGCTTAGTATGATATGGGCTCGTGAATTACCTTTCCCAGCAGGGCGGAGTTGCCTTGGCTCGACTGGCGCGGCTTGAGGAGGAGGTGGAGGAGGCGGCTGAGCCGGAGTCGCCACGACTGGTTTGTTTACAGCAGCAGCTAAGTTGCTGGAGTTGGCAGTATTGGGGCGAGCGATGACTGCTGGCGAGCCAACATCTGCCTTGACCGCTGGTGGTTGCACCGAAGGGCTGGGCGAAGCAGCCGAGCCACTGCGAGTTTTGTCTATCGGGGCAAAGGCCATCTGGCCAGGGGTTGCAACACCGTTTGTCTCCTGTTTTGGCACGGGGGAGTCGGCAGCAGACGGAGGCGCAGGGGACTCTCCGTCCCCGTTGCGCCCGCCCACGTGAAGAGTAATCTTCTTGGACGACGATGGTGTCTCGGCTTGCTGGCCAATCTTGAGCTTGATCTTAGGTTGCGCAGGGTCTGGCACAGCGGCCTGTGCTTGTTTCAATTGCTTGTAGAAGAATTTCTGCGATGCCGTCAGCAACAACATCGGGCGAAAGGGGGTCACATGAAAGGGGGACCGGAGAAACCAAATTACTGACCTCTAGCTCCTGGGCCAGGGAGTAGATCTCACTGTCTTCCTCGTTGTAGAAGTAGGCATTCTCCCATAATAGTTTGACCTTTTCTTCAAATTGGACCCAGGTCTTGAAATCGCTGACTCCTTTATAGTCGTTGCGACCGTGTATGCCCTTGACGAGTTTCTGCAACTTCTTGAGCGAAATAGGATCTTTGATCATTTGATAGTAATCCTTCAAACTCCTCGGCGGCAAGTTGACGAAGGGCTCAAAGTAAGCACTCTCATACCTAACTCATTGTCAGCGGGACTCAAAGATCTGCGTTAGAAGACGTACTTGGGTTCCTTGTGGTGTAACATCTCCTTGATGACCTTCTCCTGAGCTTGGGAAAGAGTGAGACCTTTGTATGAAGCCTTCTCAAAGGTGCGTTCACCACGTTCGCCACGAGAGGGGCGTGGGCTTTCCTGCACTGCCTCTGTCACATTATTCCTCAATGCTCTGGTCGAAGCCCTGCGCTTCAGAACAATTTTTCTTGAGCCTCGCTCGGGCTCTTCTTCTGGTTCTTCGGGTTCTTCCTCTTTTTCAGGTTCTTCCTCTTTTTGCTCGTCTTCATTCTCCTCTTCATCCTCCTGATCCCCCTCTTCTTCTTGTGTTTCTTCTTGTTCTTCTTGTTCCTCTTCTTGTTCTTCTTGTTCTTCTTCTTCTTCTTCTTCATCCTCGTCTGCGGCAGGAGGGCTTAGCTCATCATCGTCTGAATCCTCCTTGGAAACGCCATTAGTTTTGCTGCCGGTCTCCTCGCCATCGCTGCTGACTTCAACGCCGTCAGGTGGCAATGGTGTGGGCACAGCTTGGTAACCCCTGGTAGAGTATGCAGGGTTCGTCTTGACCATGTAGTTGCTGACGGCCTTTCGAATCCGTTCCGCGTCCTCGAAAGTTGACGAGGACCGAGGGTAGAACTCTTTGGCATTCTGGATCATGCGCTTGAAGTAACTCTCCAGCTCGGAAAGGTTCTCAAAATATCCTTGCTGAAGCTTCTGCTCGATCTTGCCTAGTGAAATAGGCATCCGAGTCCGCTGGTAGTATTCCTCATTGCCCTTCCGTGGTGGGATATCCTCAAAATACGTCGCGACTTTGCGACCACTGCCAAGCATCAGCACCCATTCCAGTCGACTAATGCATGGACCATGCAACGCACCTCTTGTCGGATGTTCGACGAATCTGCTCGAGAAAATGCAGCCCGAATACTGTCGTCGACTCGCGCGACTCACCCTTGGATAGGTTAAAGTCCTGGGAACATGGTCAGTCTCCTGTAGCTATCCAAGTTTCTACGCGCATCGATGGTTCCGTTGCATCGTATCAGATGCGCTGGCACATCGCGAAGAGTGCATGCATATATCATGCGACTTGGTGCTTCAGGGGCAAGCGGTTTCCTTGGTGCAGCGGCTAACGTACCTCCATCTTGCGACGCTTGGTCGCGCGACCACCCTCGTCCCTCGTGGCTTTACGTTTGGTCTCCATGTTCGGAATCTGATGTCCTGTATCGCGGCGTCTAGTGCATCACAGCCGATTCTTGGACAAATCGCCCCAATGCACCGTTGACGTGCAATTACTGCCGCAAAGCGATGGCTCGTGGTGGCGCAAACGACCAGGGAAGATGGTTTCGACGCGTGCGTTGATTCGGCTACTAGTCGCGTCAGGGAACCTGGCTGCAGCAGTGGTCCGTATAGTTCCCCCAGCAAGTCAAGAAAACGAGAACCCCGAGTTGCCCAGATGCTTCTGCGCTAGTAGAAGGGCGAAAATATATATGGTTGCACGGAGTAGTGATGGTGCAATTCAGCTTTCAAAGTGAACGGACCTTGGAAAGGGCTGAGAGCTTTCGCAGTGGAGGTTGAGACGGTTGACTATGAAATTTGGGGGAGTGCCTGTCACTGCTTGTGTCTGTCGCGGCGGGAGCGAATACCCTAAGCCGTAACGGGCAAGGCTCTGTGGTAAAATACGCTCCGTCGAAACCCCCCGATCACTTGCAGCAGTAAACAGCAGTTTCCAGCAGTAAAGCTGTACGGAGTACCCTACTCCGTAGCTTGACACCACCTTGTTTATGCAATTGACAACTATTACCGAGTACGACTGGGTTTTTACGAGCAACTCGAAGCTCTCACTTATCACGATAGCATTCAAATAGGCCTATGTGGCACCAAGTATACGGAGTGTTCCGTAGATTATCATTTAATCTAGGGTTCTGCCAAGTTATTGACTGTATGCTTGGTGCATCAATTTCACTCCAATTTTCCACTGCACCTTACGGGGTACAGCGGGGCTGCGCTTGCAGTGCCACAGATACCGGACATGCTCTCTCTCTTATGCCGTTCAAACCCCCACTACATAATCAAGGAGCTTTTTACACCATCATCCAGCAACCCATGCTATTACCACCAAACCCCTTGATTGGAGCTATATTTTACGGTACTACGGAGAAGAATAGTTAAAGTTGAAAGTCCAATTCACCTTTTCCTTTCCTTTCACGACACGACAGTCCTTCTCCAGCCATGTCTGACCCGCCTTCAAGCTACGAGAAAGCTTCTGCCGAGCATAGAGATACCCCTCCATCTAAGCCGTCCGGTCCGATGAAGAGGGTCCCGCTGCCTCTCGACATACCCATCATCAAATTCCTAAATTCAAAACGCGTCATCCTTGCCTCCGCTTCTCCTAGGAGAAAGGCCCTTCTTGGCCAGGTGTGTACATTGCACTGGGCAGCCAGAAACTACCCCATCTTTCTGTACTGACGCCAGTCTCATCAGATGGGCCTGACCAACCTCGAAATCCTCCCTTCCACAAAGCCCGAGGACCTCGATAAGAAAGGCCTCGGTCCCCTGGCTTACGTCTCTGAGACGGCCCGCAACAAGTGCCTCCATGTCTATGCCGAGGTTGTGGAGAACCAGCTGGCCTCGATCCCTGAACCTTCGCTCGTCATATCCGCCGACACTGTAATCGTCACCCGCGATGGCCGGATCCTCGAAAAGCCACGCAACGAGGCCGAGCATATCCGCATGCTCAAGCACATGCGCGACACCCGCGTCCACAAGGTCCTCACGGCGGTCACCGTCCTGGCTCCCAGGGAAGACGCGAGGCACCCCGGGTACGACATAGATAGCCATACCGAGGAGACCAAGGTGTTCTTCTGGGGCGCGGAGAACGGGCTTCCGGACGACGTCATCGAGGCCTACGTCAAGACGAGAGAGGGTGCGGACAAGGCTGGCGGTTATGCCATCCAAGGAATTGGCGGCATGCTGCTCGTCGAGAAGATCGAAGGGAGCGTGGACAACGTGGTTGGGCTGCCGGTCCGTACGACGTTGACCATGGCGGAGAAGGTTGTATTTCGTCAAGACGAAGAGGAGATTGCCTCGGACGACCTGCTTGAAGACATTGAGGCTTAGGGGATCAACGGGATATACCGTAGTAACCGTATGTAACGGTATAAACACTCAAGGTTCACGAAACGGCGAATGGAGTTAAATTTGGGTTATTCTCAACATCATAGGCCATCGGGGTTTATAGAAATCTTCAGCGGCGAATCGAAGAAGTTACTTATTTACTGCAGACGGACTGCGACTGCTACTCGTCTCTTGCACGACTCGATTAGAGGCACCAACCACCCTACCACCCTAGTGCCATTATAGTAGGCGTGGACGGCTAAGGTCACTGCGCAGGTCCCGTACTCCGTATATAGTACGGAATTACCATACCATAGGGAGTGTACACATGAAGGTCACCATCTACAATCATGATTTGGGTTCAGGCGCGCAGATTTATCACTAGCTATCTTAAACTCAAGATAAATATAAATTCACATTCGAACCGATCTGTTATATATCTACCATTACTCGTCGCCGCCCAAGACCCCTTTTTCTCGGAGGGGTAAGCCTCCCAGCCTCGACAGTACGGAGTATTACTTAAGTAAAAGGAACCCTCTTCGATTCATTAGACGCTACTCCGTATGTATTATACCTACGGAGTACCTCCGCTATGCCCGCGTCCTCATATTCCCATTTTGAGAATATGGGGTCAGCGGGCGGACATCCTTCGCGCGCCACGCGCGTCGGGGTACGTCGAAAGCCCCCTCCCCAACTCTTCCTCCCACAGATTTCACGTGCTTTTTTTTTTGGTTGATATCGAATTACCTGACGTTTTACGACTATTACTACTGCCATTGTACAACCGTGCCACTCGCTGCCACACCACATGCCGTGACGGTCAGCGGGCAAGGTATTATTTTGGAGCATGTCATCGCCCGTAGCTAACGATGCCGCCGCTGGCGCCGACGAGAAGCCGCGTCTCACCGAAGAGGAGAAGAAACAGAACCACATCGCGAGCGGTAAGTTACTGTTCAGGGCCTCAGGGCTAAACTCATATATACACACTCTTGGTTGGTTGCGTGCGCGTATTTCCACACCCGGGCTCCAGTGGCCACCCTGCGTCCATGCATGAAACTTGAAAGGCCTCAGTACTGACAGCCATCGTCCATGACAAAGAACAGAAACGCCGACAAGCCATAAGGGAGGGTTTCGATCGCCTCACAGAACTTGTACCAGGGCTCGAGGGTCAAGGTAGATCGGAGGGCCTCGTGCTGAAACGTACAGTGGAGTTCATGCGTGAGAAGATCGAAGACCGGAGGGACATCGTGAGCAGGATCGAAGATGGTGGCGGCTTCGTTGATGAGAAGAGGAAGAGGTGAGGGGCGCAGCTAGCATCGTGTGTCGCAGACACTTTGTAGATAACTGCTGCTAATTACTCTTAGACCACTTCATTCTTCAACAAGACAGGAAAAGCGGGTTTGAGGGGCGGTGGCACAATATAACGAGCGTTCTCCATTACCAGTTGCACGATACGATTGTTCCCCCCTCCCCCCCTGGTTCGATCTCATACTCTGGTGTCCTCATCCTCACGCTATCCCCATGGCTAGTCACAACCTGTGACTTGCGCTGGCTATGGCGCACTTGAAGAAGGGCGGCACGACGTTCAAGCAGAGCATCAGTTGTCACGAAACGCCTTTATAGAATCCACAGTTGCTGAGCTGGTTGGGTCATGCAAAGGTGTCAACCATGTCGCGCAGCTGATCGCGCACGTCGGCCGGCGCCATGCTCTGTTTGTTGAAAGTAACCGACTGGTTCTTTACATCTGCGTCGCCGACGACCAAGATGGCTCCGTAGCCGGCGGCCTTTGCATCCCTGATTTTCTTCCCTAGAGACTGGGCACTGCTATCTATGTCGACGGAAAGCCCGGTGAGACGGAGGGGTGTGCTAATGCCATTGCCAGCTTTAAGGTTCTCATACTCGTTGGCGTTGTCGTTGCCGAGCAGAACGTTCCTTACGTGCTGTGCCCAATCATGGACGCTTTCGGACGTTGTGACCTGAAGGACTATGGCTTGCCGCGGATTCAGCCAGAAAGGCCACTTGCCATTGTATTTCTCAATCAGGAGCGCCATGAGTCTCTCGACCGAGCCGAGAACCGCACGATGAATCATCACCGGTTGTACAGGCCCGTAGCTTTCGAGCAGGCCTGCGTCGGTGGTCTCCTCTCCTTTGGCTTCGTACTCCGGTGCTGGAGCTTGATACTCTAACCCAAACCGCTTGGGAAGCTGGAAATCGAGCTGTATAGTGGCTGTTTGATGCTCTTTGCCGTCAGTATCCTTGACCACGATATCAATCTTGGGCCCATAGAAGGCTCCGTCGCCAGGATTCAGAGTCCAGGGAAGCCCAGAGGCATCGAGAGCCTTCTCCAAAGACTTTTCTGCTCGTGCCCACTCTTCCTCGGAGCCGATGAAGTGCTCCTCGGGCCTGGTCGACAAGGCGAGGCGGAAGTCAGCGCCCAAGTTCAAGACGCTATAGACAACCCTTACAAAGTCGAGCGTCTTTTTGATCTCTTCTTCAACTTGGATCGGACGGCAGAAGATGTGTCCGTCATCCTGGTGGAATCTTCTCACGCGGGTTAGGCCACTCAGAGCGCCGGAGATCTCATTCCTATGAAGTGAGCTAAAGTCGGCATATCGTATCGGAAGATCGCGGTAGCTGCGTAGCTGCGAAGCGAAGATGAGGCAATGTCCGGGACAGTTCATGGGCTTTAAGCCATATTCTCCGTCTTCTTCCAGCTCCGGCGACGCATCTTTCGCCGCATCCCCGCCGCAACACGATGACTCGGAACCCTTATTTGCATACCCCGTTACGGAGTACATATTCTCCTTGTAGTTCTCCAGATGCCCTGATTTAGCCCACAGTGACTTTTTGTATATGGTAGGCGTGATGACTTCTTCGAACCCGTATCGAACATATTGTCCACGAAGAAAATCAACCAGCTTGTTGAATATTTTGGCCCCGTTGGGAAGAAATATTGGTGACCCGGGGCTGTAGATGGAGTTCATGAAAAGCTGCTGCTGGACCCCCAGTTTTCGATGGTCTGGGGGTTCTTGCGACTGTTCGGTTTTAGGTTGCCGCTCTTTGTGGGAGGAATATTGCCGGTGATTGAGGCATCTGTATGCTCGACATGCAGCATATGGTCTCCAACCCCGAGGCAGTGTCCTCGTTGCTGTTCTAGACGCTCGCGCTGCTATCATGATGGTTTGCAGCGTGCAGTGCGCACTGGACGGGAGGAATCTTTCAGTGCTATCTGCCCTACAGTGGTACTGCTACCTACTATGTAAGTACTGGATTCTAATAGAGAAATCCACGTACCGAGTACAAAGAAATATTTCGAGCATTTTACTGTATTAAGATTAGCGCAGACTCCCAACAAGTGGCGACATCCATGACAGTGGCTTGCAGCCTTGCAGGTCTTGGAAGTACAGGTACGACAGGGTCCTACTAATTGTACTCATTTATCTTATCGACAGGCAGCCATCGCATCGGTTTTTGTGTTGGTTGAGACTTTGAGAGGCACAGTTGTCTCCTGCATGATGGATGCATGTTTCTCAAGTCAGTTGGCACGAAACGCAACGAATCCCTTTGTAGGTAGTAGTAGTAGTAGCTTAATCGCTCTTTATTAATGCATACTTTCTTTTTGTTTTTGTTTTTTTGCTTCTGTTTGCTTTTTTTCGTTGACGTCTATTGCCTAGTACTCCGTACTACCTTATCATCTACTGCTAAATATTTGTAGGAATTCCCTATGCATCCATGGATATTTTGGTAAGACGGTCCCTTTTTGGAACCCCTCCAAAGTTGCTGGAGCACCCCCCCAACATCCGAACCCCGCTATAGCAGCGTGCCCTTGATCCCCGATCCAGTCCCACGTTGCGTCTTAGTACTTTGACTTTGACTTTAAGCATCCATTTCTCTGAAAAGTTCTTGATACTCTGGTGCATCAGGCTGCCAGCTTCATACGTCTTTGTGAGTAGCTACTGTGCTCTCTCCGCCCACTGAGGCGGCCTCAACCGCAACCATGAGCTTCGCTATTGAGGTGCCGGGAGACGCGAAACCCTTGAGCATTCAGTCTTTGTGTGTAGCTCTCGACTCCGCCACTTCTACCGATTTCGCCCAGAGACAGTCGTCGGGTCAACAGCTATCAACATGGGAGACACAATCTGGCTACCACAGCTCATTACAGGTACTTATCCGATACTTCCCTTAGAGGTTCGACCATAGCTAACTTTCAGTGAACCAGACCGTGTTTCAAGACAAGTCGATACCCTACCAGATTCGGTTTCTAGCCATTCTCCAGCTCAAGAATGGCATAGACAAATACTACCGCCTCTATGCTCAGGCCAATGGCATTAAAGCTGAAGAGAAGGTTATGATACGGTCGAGATTGTTTCAAGGCAGCACAGACATAGAGGACAATATGCTTGCATTTCACAATGCTCTCGTGGCCTCCAAGATAGTACGCATTGACTATCCTGCAGAGTGGCCCGAGGCGTTCTCGGAGATAATTGACCTATTGCGGTCGACTTCGCAAAACGATCAGACACGACTTCACGGGGCGTTACAGATCCTTCTGCGAGTGGTGAAGGAGCTCGGGTCTGCGAGGTTGCGGAAATCACAAACCGCCCTACAATCAGTGACTCCTGAGATCACGTACGTCTTAGCCGAGATTTACACGTCAAAGTCCGCAGATTGGACGTCTGTTCTAGCCGGCGGACAGGGTGATGAACAGAGCACAAACCTGGCCATGGCGAACAGCCTTCTCGCCCTCAAGGCCTTTAGGCGACTAGTAATCATGGGTTATGAGCAGCCGCACAGGGACGACACCGTGCAAAGATTCTGGGCAACTTCTCAAGACCAATTCGGACAATTCCTAAAGCTAGTCAATAGCGATTCCAATGTGCCAAGCGAGTTTCAAGACATCGTGGGGAAGCATTTATTACAGTTCGCGAAGCTTCACATAGAAGTTGCCGAGCAGCAACCGGCAAGCTTTCCGAGACTCCCCAATTCTCTGCCTCTTACGCGAGCCTACTGGGACTTGGTAGCTACGTTTTCCGATACCTACGCCACATCTGGGGGAATTCGCCAAGGTCCGTCAGAAGGGGGCTCCAAACCCAAAGTCGAAGGCGCCCTGCAGGAACGTCTGGCACTCAAAGGCCTCCTTCTCCTACGTGCCTGTTGTCAAATCGCCTTCAAGCCGGTTCAAACCTTCAAGTACAGGAGTGCTGATCTTAGGCAGGAGCAGAATGAGGCCAGAGACATAATCAAAAACGAATTATTGACACCAGATCTTGCTGCACAAATTGCCAACACCATCATTACAAGTCTATTCGTGTTCCGTAAGGCAGACCTCGAGGCTTGGGAGGAGGGTCCAGAGGAGTGGGAACACCAGGAACAGAGCGAAGGGCAAGCCTACGCTTGGGAGGTCCGTCCCTGCGCTGAAAAGCTCTTCTTGGATCTTCTTACTAGCTTCAAAGAAACACTTATTCCTCCCGTGCTGTCCTATTTCCAACAGGCCAACAATTCGCAGGCAGATGTTGCAACCAAGGAAGCAGTGTATACAACAATGGGCCTATCCGCGGGTCTCGTGGTAGACCATTTCGATTTCGATGCGGTACTTCACTCGAGTATTCTCCAGGATGCACAACTACAAGGTGGCTTGCATAAAATTTTGCGAAGGCGAATCGCCATTCTCTTAAGCGAATGGTCATCGGTCAAGCTCACGGAAAATAGCCGACCAATTGTGTATCAGATATTCCGACATCTCCTCTCGTCTCAAGATGAAACAAACGATTTAGTGGTGAGGATCACTGCGGGGAGAGAGTTGCGATGGATTGTCGACGAGCTGGGTTTCGACGTCCAGGCTTTCATTCCATATGCTGCCGATGTTCTTGTAGAGCTTCTCTCCCTAGCCCATGAACTCGAGACTGATGATACCAAAATTGCTGTCTTGGAGTCAGCAAGGATATTGGTCCAGCGTCTAGAAGAAAATGTGTCGCAAGTTGCAGATCAGCTCATGACTGCACTGCCACAGATTTGGGAGGATGCCGGGGCAGAGGGGTATATGATCAAGCAATCGGTCGTTTCAATATTCGCCGCCCTAGTCATGAGCCTTGGTCCCAATTCTCAGAGGTATCATCATCTTATGGTGCCGCTTATCACGGAGGCAGCTACACCGGGGTCGGACCTACACAGTTACCTCATTGATGAAGTCTTGGAGCTTTGGAACAACATCCTGATGCAGAGCCAACCCCCCCTATCCCCAGAGATAATCAGTCTGGCTACGTTTGCACTTCCCCTTTTGGACAGAGGTAACGAGACGGCTTCGGAATCATTGTCGGCCTTGGAAACATACATTCTTCTGGCGCCGAATGCAATGCTCGAAGATCAGGTGCGGCGACCAATGATTACAGCTCTGACTAACTTGATCGACGCCAAGTCGTATGAGCTGAAGAATTTGAGCACAGCCTGCATTGAGTATATGATCCGATCGAGCGTCGAATTGGGTGGCACGGCTGGCATCAATGTCATCACGCAGGATATGATTGAGTCGGGATTCATGCACAAAATCATGAGCAATCTACATGACGCCTTTGAAGCACATCAGACGACAGGGCCCAACAGGCAGGTTGCCAAGATTGACCCTCTTACACGAGGAGATCATCTAGCCATTCTCGCCCGTTTGGCCTTGGCTGAGCCGTCGACGTTTGTGTCGATGCTCACCACCTACGGTAGTCTAGAGCAGGTGTGGCATTGGCTGTCCTCAGAATGGTTTGGTTGGGTGCTGTGCATGGACAATCTGGAACGGCAGAAACTTCATCTCCTGGGTCTTACCCGCCTCCTGGAGCTTCCTTCACCCATGCAGGAGCTTGCTCTTGGTAGACTGCAGGATTACTTCAGCATATGGATCAACACGGTTGCGGAACTTTCGGATGGTGTAAATAACGGATCGGACTGCCTGATATGGGCAGAAGTGGAAGCTGAGGATTACGATACCCCCAAGATTATTGCGGAGAGGCAGGTGGCGGCCAAAGACCCTATCCACACGGTTCACGCCTTTGGTTTCATTAGGGAGAGGCTGCACCATCTAGTTTCCAGAGTCGGCGGCGAGCAGGCATTTCAGGAGCAGTGGGCCGTTAACGTGGATAAGGACCTGATCGACAAGTTTGGGGAGATGGCCGCCAGCATTCCGTCATAACTTATTTTCTGTTTTCTTTCTCTTCCTTTCTTCGATGCACAGCCAGTGGATGAATATTTGACCACATAGATCATGACCTTCAATTATATATATACATGTACTCACCGAAGTACCATGTTTCAGCATCCAATACTTGGTAGCTGACCCCTTTTCTGACCAGGCTTACAGCTTGCTTGCGCCTTCTTGGGGGATCTTTACAACCACTTTGCCCCAGGTGCCTCTACTACCCAGGGCAACAAGGGCATCCTTGACCCTGTCCAGACCGACAAACTGCTCATCGCTGTACTCGGTGCCCTTTAGCTTACCCTCCTTGACGAGGTTCATTATGCCTTTCCAAACGGTGCCAACGGTCTGCGGTTCGAACTTTGCGTAGGCGCCCCAGTGGATACCGACGAGGCTAATGTTCTTGAGGAGGAACTTATTTGTGGGCACCTTTTCGATGGAGCCGGCGGCGAAGCCGACGACGAGGATGCGCGCGTTCCAGGCGGCGCACTTTGTCGACTTGTCCACGAGGCCGACGGGGTCATAGACGATGTCGACGCCGCGGGACTTGGGCGTCAGGTCCTTGACCTTTTGGGGCCAGGAGGGGTCGGTGTAGAGGATGGTGTGGTCGGCGCCGAACTTCTTGGCCACGGCGAGCTTGTGCTCCGTCGAGGCCGTTGCCACGACCGTTGCGCCAAAGGCCTTGGCCACTGCATGGCTTTCCTATTAGCCACTTATCCACAAAAAGTGACAAGTTTCGGGACACAAAAGGGTTGCGAAAAACTAATTGCTTTTGCAAACCCCCTTCACGCAGTCTTTTTCTTCTGCTTACCTTGCACGGCGGCGAGGCCGACACCGCCCGCGGCGGCATGGACGAGCACCCAGTCGCCCTTCTTGACGCCGGCCCTCACGACGAGGGCGCCGTAGCTAGTGGGCGCGGTGACGAAGAGGCCCGCGGCCTCCTGGAAGCTCCAGCCCTCGGGCACGGGCAGCAGCGCGACCTCGGGGGCGCAGAGCCTGGTGGCGAAGGCGCCCTGCGAGGCGCCGAAGACGCGGGCCCCGACGGGGAACTTGGGCGGCCCCGAGGCGGTCTTCCTGGGCGTGGAGATTACCGTGCCGGCGAACTCGGCGCCGGCGACCCAAGGGAAAGCTGAAGAGAAACTTGGTCAGCTTTTTTATTTTTTTTTTCTTTCCTTCTTTCGGTTATCCCAAAAGAAAGGGAGGGAGGTAAGGAAGGTAGGAAGATGAAGCAAGCGAGAAAAAAAACGTACGAGGCTGGTTCTGGTATTTCCCCTGGACCTGGAGGATGTCGAAGAAGTTTGTGGCCGCGGCGTGGACCTGGACGACATACTCGTTGTCCTTGGGCACCGGGTCCGCGAGGTCGGTGACCTGGAGCTCCTTGGGGCTCTGTTGTTGTTTTTTTGCAAAAGCACACAGTCAGTTAATCCTCCATTCGCGAAAACGGGGATCTCCGAGAAGGGGCGAGGGGGATGTTGTCGTCGTTGCCATATCGTACCTTGACGTATTCCTTGATCTGAATGCCACGCATATTTGCTTTGTTTCCGGGGAAGATGGAAAAATGTCCAATTGGGATGGATGCCTTTGCTCAAATGGCTGATGTTCGTCACGAGAAGAAAGGCAAACGTAGGTTACAGAGTACTGTTCAAATGAAAAGAGTAAGAAAGAATTTATCAATATGGAAAATATGATAAGAAGAGGAAGAGAAAGAAACGACGGTCCGGAGTAGGGAGGTAGAAAACGATGGGAGGGACGCTACTAGGCCCGCCGATCTAGAGAGGTTGACGTTATTTAGGGGGAGGGCGCCACTTGGGGGGAGAGCAAAGTAGCAGTAAGAGTTGGGGAAAAAGACAGGGGTCCAACTGGACGCGGGGGAGGGATGCCGAGGCAACTTCTGGGGCGACGGGCTTGACGGGCTTGACGGCCGAGGAAGGAACGAAATGTTGGAGCAAGAAACTCCAAGGGTCATGAAAAAAAACGTCTCTTGCCAGGGTATCTACGACTATTGTGACACCTCATGCCATTAGTAATTTCAACCATCCATGCTTGTACGCCCTGCTGGAATTTTTCTCGTTTCTTTCCAAGCTCAGTCTACAGAAGTCAAGAGGTACTCGACGGCGCCCTGAACGCTCCCTCCGCTGCGACGCAAAGCCTCGATATTACGATCAAAGTTAAAGAACCCCATATCATTAAGCTGCCGCAGCTCATCGGCAAAACGTTCTTCGGGAGGGCGGGTATCGGGCGGAGCGGCAGGGGCGCCGCCAAACCCGCCAAATCCGCCCATACCACCCATCATCTGCTGCATTTGCTGCATCATCTCAGGAGTGATGCCGAAAGGGTTGTTACCCTGTTGGCCTCCAAACCCTCCGGCCCCGCCTGCTCCTCCTGGAAAGAGCGCAGCAAAGGGGTTTGCTGGAGGAGCTTGCGATGCGTTCTGACCTTGCGCTTGGCCTTGTTCGGTTCCCGTCGACTGATCCCCCGACACCGCTGCTGCGCCTGTTGTTGAAGGTCCGACGTTATTCATCATGCTTGACATCATGCCCATGAAATCGTTCATATTGGGTTGTCCACCACTTCCACCATTGCCCCCAGCCCCCATACGGTTCAGCTGGTCCAGAAACGGGTTAAACGGCTGCTGCGCTCCTGGGGGTTGGTTTGAGCCATCGCTAGCGGCATTGGCCTCCCCATTGCCACCTGTAGGTGCATTATCTGTAGCACCCGGTGCAGGGAAGGATGGAGCTCCCGCGCCGCGGTTCATGTTCATGACGGATCGCATCATTTGGGGACTCGTCATCATCTGTCTCATCATCGGTGACGAGATAATTTCCCTGGCGTTCGGCATATTGCGGAGCATCGGGTTAGAGTTGATAAGCATGTTGATGAAGTCGGGGTTGTCTAGAGCTTCGCGCAGCTGCTGCTGAACACTAGGGTCCTCCATCATTCGCTGCATGTGCTCCGGGTCCATGCTGTTGCCAACCATCTAAAAGGTATGTCAGTATATTTGTGTACATCCCAAGTCAACTCCTGTCTTATAACTCACGCCACCGTCGGGTCCGAACATGTCCATGCCAGGAAGGTTGATACCGTGACCAGCGTAACGTGCGCCTGTTAGTCCGGCGAGGGGGTTGTTGGCGGTGCCCGCAGACATATTAACGGGAGCAGACTGCTGCGAAGTGGGGTTGGACGAGGCAGCGGGCTGGCCAGGATTGCTCGCGGCGCTCTTGACGAGGTGGATGGTGTTGTTGGGCTTGATCTTGTAAGTTGCCAGTGTGTCATCGTTCTTCATGACGCGCCCAGAATAGATAAGACGTTGGCGCTCGGCGGGGATATTCTCGTACTCCTCTGTAGCGAGCTTCTCCTTGAGGTCCTTGACTGACGCACCCTCGCTCATTGTCATGGTATGCGTCTTATCGGACGATGCCTTGACCTTGAAGGTGATTTGAGCATCGCTGCTCGGCCCAGCATTTTCAGCCATGGCTGTGCTGATGGAAACAAAATGTAGGCTTGTCGCTTGGCTAGAAAGGGGTGATATGAAGCGACCGGTGGGGGGAGCAGGTAACAACGGGAGGGGGCAAATCAATGTCGAGTGATTATATAGTATGCGGTCCGGTATTCAATATGATTGAGTTGAGGGGTGGGCAGGCTTGCCGAGAAGGGACGGAGAGTAAATATTGTGAGACAGATAAGGGACGAGGGTAGTATTGATTCCAGGACGAGGGCGAGAAAGGTTGCAAACAAAACAAGCAGGAGTTGTATGTTGCTACTCTTGCTATACCGGCCGTATGGAAGCAGCCAGGGTGGGAGAGGAGGAAGATGAGGGTTTCTGCGGCGAAGCGATGGGAGGCCGAAAGTGGGCAAGCAGGTCCAAGCCGTCAACCTAGACGTGGGGAAGTAGAAGCGGCGGGCCAGGCAATGACGCCAATTGATGAAAAAAAGGGTCCCCGTCGACGCACTGCAGGTGAGTTTGGTTGGTACTATGTAGGTAACCCACTGTACCATAGGCCCTACTCGAAGGCGCTGGGGAAGCACGAAATGCACGCTGTGCGGAACGAGAATTGCCAAGGATATACGGGGTACTGAATGCTTTCAAAAGAAACCGAGGGGAGGTGTACGGAATATCGTTCTGATATATAAAGGGAAAAGAAAAAGGAAAGCGAAGACAATACTCGCGCAACTCCCGAGTAGTAGTAGTACTGCTCCCTAGCAGTATTGCGTTGGGAATCAATTGCAATTCCTCCGTGCTCCGTCTCTCTCTATCCGTTGAGACGAAATGCCGTGTCTTCTATTTGCGTCGATACGCTTCTATTGCCAGCTTGACAACCTGCCTACTAGCAAGCGCCGGTAGAGATATGTGGGTCCAATTCCTACCCTGGACTGCCTGTGCTTCCAACGTTGTGAAACGACTCGACGCCATGCAGAGAACAGGATGGTACTTTTTATATTAATCATATCTCCTAGTAGAATAAAGACTTTTGCATTCATATTGTTGACAGTGTAAAAAGGAAACGTTGCTCAACGTTCCAAGGGAACCATTAACTTCCTAATTTGAGCATCTCTAGGGCTATGTGTTGAAACTCTCGACTCTACGGAGTGCGTGCCATGCATTGCGCTCGTACCTCAGCACCTTAGGTAGGAGTCTACATACCGTCGGGAGTATTCCCTATCATTTGTTGGGTTGGTGGGGCAGTCGCACTCTCGTTTGAGCGACGTCCATCTCATTCTCACCTCGTTCGTCTCACCTACCGAATATGTAGATTCAGCCCTGAAGCACTGCGCTCTTCGTTTGCTGGAGATTCTATCGAGACGTTTCTCACGTGCATATACGCATACCTACGGAATCCTTCTCCAAATCTCACACCAACCGCGAAATCGACCCGTGTCGACAATGATGCAGAACCGCATGAGCTTTCCTTGATTGTTCATCCGACCACTATATCCAAGACATGCCGCGGCCATCATGATTCAGGGCATCTTTTACGCGCGCTTCTTTCCCAAAGAAGGTAATTAATGAAGAGAGAGAGCGAGAGAGAGAGAGAGAGGGAGAGAGAGAAAGAAAAAAGTAAAGAAATAGAAGAATTGAGAATGACTCGTCCCCATTCGCTTTCAATGGAATATTATACTTATACTTTCCCCCCCTTCTCCTTGAAATCCAGGCCCGAAAGTCGTCGCGCAGTCACCCCCGGGCTGCATCACTTCGGATGCGGCAGCGACGACCTCGCACACCCGCCCTCCCCTGATCGACTTCGACGTCCTTCACGAGTACATCATACCCCGCCAGGCCTTCTGCAACCGTTACCTCACCGTGAACTCGCCCGACTCCAAGTACAGCATCCTGAGCTACCCGGTCGTCATCCCCCACGCCAAGTACCAGCGCAATGAGTTCATCTTCAACTTCGGCCTCCTCGTCGACGCCGACGTCGACCAGGTCCCCTACGAGCGCGTGGTGCGCAGGCTGGCGGCCACGTTTGCCGAGATGGAGAAGCAGAACGAGTACCTGAGCTTGAACGAGGGTGTTGGCGGCGTCGGCGCCGCAGAGGCGCAGAGGGGAAGCAGGAGGCCTATCGAGAGTCTACTCGAGATCATCAAAGAGGATCTCAATAACTATGGCGAGTGCATGATACCCGTTGGTAAGTCCAATCATGTTCCTCCGGTTCCGTGAGGGGCAAACCTGGCTCACCCGGTCGGTCCCAGATGAGGCCAACACCATCAACATGAAGCTTTTCCCGCGTCACCCCAACCCGCCCCTCGTCCAGGGCTGGCACGTCCCCGTCTCCAAGACCAAGTTCGCCGACATAGTCGACCCCACCTGGGACCTGACGCTGCAAAAGGTGATATCGCACATCGACGGCGTGTCCGACGTCCGCCGCATCGCCTGGGCCGCCGACGTCTCCATCGACCTCGCCAAGACGGCCTTCCGCCACCTCCTCTACTACGACACCATCCTCCTCCTGGACATGTTCTTCTTCGGCGCCTGCTACGCGCCCCGCCCCGGCATCCACGACTTCGTCCGCAACGTCGGCGGCATCCTGGACGAGTGCGCGGGCTATGTCTCCCACGCCGGGCGGCGGCCGAGCAACTACCACCTCATCAGGCTGATGACGTCGTTCGTGCACGGGAAGACGGTCATGGAATGGCTCTGGGCCCACCAGGAAGCCGGCTTCGAGGTCCTGCGCTACGTTGACGTCCGCCGCTTCGTGCAGTTTGGCCTGATAAAGGGGTGCCTTTACCGCGTGCACAAGTACGTCGTATCGAAGCAGTACCTCGCTTTCCTGGCAACGGGGCAGAGTAAGCCTGTTAACGGCGGGGATGCCTTGCAAAAGTACACCGACGGGTGTCACCATTTTGACCAGATCATTACGGAACAGAACCTCACGGACGACGAGATCGTCGAAAGGCTCAAGACGTTACAAGTCCCAAGAGGCGACCTGGCCATCTTCTATCGTTAAGGTTGAGAGGTCAAGGGCCATGATACAGCGTTACTTGTTGGTTCGATATATGGGTTTGGGGAAAGTCGTCTATCGTATAGTATATAATACAGCTTTTACAATAAATAATGTACACTGGTTCCAGATATGCTTCTTTGCTCGAGGAGCCCTGATCTCTGTTTGAGTAATTGCTTACTCGTCTCTCGAACCACCATACTTGTCGAACTTGTTCTGCCAATTGCGGGTGCGCACCTCGTCCCTAGAGGGCAGCTCGATGTCGGGGTTATTGGCGACGAAGCGCCTCCTCTCCCTCTCCGACTCGAGAGAAATCTCGCCCGTGGCGAGCCTCCCGCGGAGCTCCTTCATCGAGAGCCTCTTGCCGTCCTGCTCGGTGAGTTCCTGCAGCTTCTTGAGGGTCCGGCGCGTCTTGCCCTGGAAGGGCTCGCCGGGGTAGAACCTGCCGCTCTCCTTCCATTCCTCGTCGCTGACGAGCTCGACGATGCGGATGTTGTGCTTGCCCTTGCGCAGGATGAGGAGCTTCTCGTCGATGACGAACTTGGAGGCCTCACCGGGGAACCACATCTTCATGGGCGTCCAGGTGAGGTTCCCGGGGACGAGGCCGCGCTGCTGGCCGGGCGAGCCGGCGACGTAGGCGCCCTGGGCGGCCACGAGGCGCTGACCCTCGCTGCCGCTGTCGGCGAGGCCGACGGCCTGGAGGATCTTGGCGGGGGACAGGTCGATGACGGACCGGGGCAGCTGGATGTCGCTGCGGGGGGCGTTGTTGGGCGTGATCTGGTGTTTGGCCGAGGGATCCTTGAAGATCTTGGGGAGGGTACCGCCGAAGCGGAAGGCGTGCTGGTTGGCCTCCTGGAAGGCGCGGTCGGTGCCGTGGACGAGAGAGAGCACCTCGAAGGCGAGGTGGTGCTGGGCGGTGCGCTTGGAGGGGTCCTTGACGTGCTCGGCCATGATCTTCTGGATCTCGGCTGTGGGATAGAAGGTGAAGAGCTTGAGGAGGCGCTCGACCTCGTCGTCGGGGCGGCGCATCAGGTAGCCGTACAAGTCGAACGGTGACGTCTTGAACTCGTCGAGCCAGATGGCGTTGCCGGTCGACTTGCCGAACTTTGCGCCCGCCGAGTCGGTGAGGAGCGGCACCGTGAAGCCAAAGGGCTCATTCACCCAGCCGTCGGGCATGCGGGAGTGTGGGGCCTCTTCCGAAGCCCGCACCGTCTTGACCGTGTCGATGCCGGAGACGATGTTGCCGTACTGGTCCGAGCCGCCGATCTGCATCTGGCAGCCCAGCTTGTTGTAAAGGTGCCAGAAATCCCAGCCTTGTATGAGGGGGTACATGAATTCTCCCAACGACATTCCGTCGCCATCTGTCATCCTCCTCTTGACACTTGTAGTCTATAGTATCAGCATTGTCCTCGATCTCTGGGTTTTTCTTGTCTTTCTTTCTCCCTCCATCGCTGAAGAGAGAGGGGAAAAAGAAGTCACAGCATATTCAGGTCACCAACTCACCTCTCGCGGCTCAACATCGGGCCCATCCTTGTGAACCTCGCCAACCGCTTGCTGAAATCGTACAACCCCAGACCCTGCTGCCACATGGTATTATTGAGTAGGTTGTGCTTGGCTGCCCAGTCGTCGGGGTATTCGTACTTTACGCGCAGCTTCTGGAGGTTAGCCCAGATCCGGGTGAGCTGTTGGTGGATCTTGGCGACGTTCTTGCTGATCTCGGCGTTTGAGAGGTACTCGCGACTCTCGAGACGGCCGGTCGGGTCACCTATGCGGGCTGTGGCGCCTCCGATGAGGGTCGTCGCGGGGTAGCCGTGCATCCAGAGCCAGAAGAGAGCCATGAAGGGCAAAAGGTGGCCGAGATGCATCGAGTCTGCCGTGGGGTCGACGCCGACGTATGCGCCCGTGCGTTTGATTCGCATGATTTCCTTGATCTTTTCAGGCGCGCTTGATAAATTGTTAGCTCTTTTCTTCCTTTTCCCTCTCCGCCTCCCTCCTTGACTTTTTGGCAAAGGAAAAAAACGCCGCCTGCAAACAGAAGAGAGAGGGGGAGGGGGAGGGGGGCGGCGCAAAATCATAATTACCCCGCGACATCTTGGATGAAGCCTCGCTCTTGGAGGATATCCCAGGGATGAGGAATCTCCCCGCTGGCTATTTTCTCTGCGCGCAGTTGCCACCGCTTTTCCCCTTCGGCTTTCTTTGCCAGGAATGTCTGCGAAATGGCTCTGGCCCGGTGCAGGTCCGCCAAGCACCATGAGGCGACCTGGTGGTTACATCGTGGGATGGCTCGGGTCCGTAGGGAAAGCCAGGGAGCCATGATGGCTTTATGGCCTCGTGGATGCGTCCACTACTAATGATTCAATAAATCGGCGCGTGGCACATGGAAACAAACAGGGGGGCCCGTAAGAGAAGGAGAAGAAAAATAAACTTGAAAAATCGTGGCTTGGAGCAGCCTCAAGCGACAACGGCCGGCGTCGTCCAAGAGATTTCTCTCTCTATCTCTCTCTTTTTTTCTTCTTTTTTTTTTTTAGTTACCCAATCGAGGCATCCCCAAATCTTTAAATTCTTGACCAATCAGCGTTGGGTAATCGGTGCAGCTTTGTTCCGCCTAGCCAGACTCACTCGCAGGCCCCACACTGATTTCAGAGCCGTAGGTACCTGCTACAGGTACCCAGGTGGGTGCCACTGAGCACCAAGCACTGAGCCAGCCCGTAACACATGAAGTTGGGTTGAGGTTCTTTCGGGACTGTGGCGACCAATCAGCAATGAGGTAATTCGAGATCCTCGGCAATCACGCCGTTCCCTCAAGTCCTCTCGCACCACCACTACACACATGATACCACCACCACTAAATCCAGAGGCTCAAGTCGTTGCCCCGTTTTCCTGAGTATCGTAATAGACCACTCCCCCCCCCAATTGAGTCGTTGCCCTTGGAGCCCATTTCAAGCACAGACTTTTCAACATGGCCTCGCTCATGCGCCCTACGCTGCTGAGGCAGCCAGCTATGGCTTCCCGGTGCATCGCCAACATCCCCTCCGTCGCGACCCGAAACGCCTTTGCTCGTCCCGCCCAGGTCGCAGCTTTCCACAACTCCGGCAAGCGATCAGCTATCCTGCCCCCGGGGCCTCGTACGTCTTCTCTCGCCGAAATTAGATGCGTCCTGGAGTTTGAACTAACAATTTCGCCGCAGAACGGATCCAAGGTGGAGGTACGATTGTGAAAATCCTATTACGGCAGAAGCGCAAAACGACACAACGTTGTCCATGACGAAAGTCGGAAAACGGACGACGGAGGGGGGGGGAGAAAGAGAGAGAGAGAGTGAGATGCAAGTAACTAACCTCTGCGATTTTTACTTTATAGTCAACGACCCTGCCCCCGTTCCCGAGCCCAACTCGGCCAAGGGCTCCTACCACTGGCTCACGGAGCGTCTCCTGGCCGCCGGCCTCGTGCCCCTCTGCATCGCCCCCTTCGCCGCGGGCTCCCTGAACCCGACGATGGACGCCATCCTCTGCGGCGCCACCCTCCTCCACTCCCACATAGGCTTCCAGTCCGTCGTTATCGACTACATCCCGGAAAGGGGCTGGCCGAAGCTGCGCAAGTTCTTCTGGTGGGGGCTCAACCTGGCGACCGTAACCGTCGGCGTCGGCCTGTACGAGTTCGAGACGAACGACGTTGGCGTGACCGAGGCTATCAAGAGGGTCTGGAAGGCATAGAGAGAGGGAGAGAGAGGGGACAAAGGGCAGCGTGAACGTTGGAGGGTGGATGTGGATAAAATGGGAACGTTGGGAACACAGCCACGGGGGCAGCACGTGTAAAAGAGTTGATGGTATTTTGCGCGGGGCAGTATGTTTTTAAAGGGGTGCAGGAATACTGTACAGATACAACTACGGCTAGACGAAACTTGACGGCATTATTTTCTTTCTGGAAGAGCAGTGGCGTCTTACCAAGTGTGTTTTGAAGGCTACGAAACAGATGGTGATGGACAGATGGGGATGGAGTGCCAAAGCAGGCGGTCATGACGAGACCTGACTCCAGCGAGCAAGGCCGAGGTGACTGGCGAATACCATTTGCAAAATCCTCTTTCAAGATGCGACTGGCCTGTATCTGCATAGAAGCAAAGGCCTACGAAGTGCCGGGAATATTCCTACCCCACGCTTTTTCTCTAACGTACCGTACCACGCTTTAGCCTTGTCCAGCATGCCCTAGAATCTGACAGTCTCTCAATAAAGTTCTCTACTCTTTTGAATACAATTCATTCCTAGAATCACATTTGAAAAAGCCTTCCGTCTCGAAACGTTATGTTTCCAAATACTGCTGTTATCGGTTTGCCTAGCCGGGGAATTCGCCTCGGCTCGGCGCTCTCCTCCCCACCAAGCCAAGGATATATGAATGATGACAGCGCGGAGGGGAGGGCCGGGGAAGGGTAAGCATCTCGCCCGGCTCGGCGACTTTGCGTTGTTTTGCAAGCACCGAGCGGACACATTACGGATTACTAGGCTCATAACATGGATGACGTCGGCTTTAATGGATATTAAAGGAAGTGGCTTTATCCCCACGGAGAGCCCCCTCCCCCCCCTCGTCGTCTTTATACAAACTGTAGGTGGAACTAAAAATAAATATAAATAAAAAGAGTGCTGAATGACGAAAAGACAAACCCTACTTCACCTTTACCTCCTCCGCTTCATCTTCACACATCATATACCCAAACTCAAACAAGTGAAAAGAATAATAATATCCCCTACCGCAGCAAGATCTGCTGCGACAGATTTTACCACATATCAACGAGGATCATCACTTCACCCCCCAATCATGACCCTCACGGTCCACCACCTTCGCTGCTCCCAGTCGGAGCGCGTGGTCTTCCTCTGCGAGGAGCTCGGCATCCCCTACACCCTCAAGACGTACGATCGCGCGCCCATCCTCGCTCCCCCGGAGTACAAGGCCCTCCACCCGTCCGGCGCGGCCCCCGTCATCCAGGACGACTCCTCCGGCGGCGACAATGCCCCGCTGACCCTCGCCGAGAGCGGCGCCTGCATGGAGTACATAAGCCAGGTCCACGGCCAGGGCCGCCTCTTCCCCTCCCCCTCGCACCCGTCGTACCCGGACTTCCTCTACTGGTGGCACTGGGGCAATGGCACGCTGCAGCCCTCGCTGGGCAGGGCCATGATGGGCGCCGCCGCGGGTCTCGACCCCGCCAACCCCTACGTCAAGGTCTTCCGGGACCGCGTCGGCACGGCGCTGCGGTCGCTCGACGCCAGGGTCCGGGAGAGCGCCTGGCTCGCAGGGGAGGACTTCTCGGTCGCCGACGTCATGGTCTTCTTCTCGCTCACCACGTTCCGGTACTGGTACCAGTACAGCCTAGCCGAGTACGGGGGCATCCTGGATTACCTCAAGAGGGTAAGCGCGAGGGAGGCGTACAAGAGGGCCATGGAGAAGGGCGATCCTGGCATGGAGTTGGCTCTGGGGGCCGAGCCTCCCAAGCCTTTCCAGGCTTCGTGAAGGGGACGGGAGGAGAAGATGAGAGTTACCCCCCCCCCCCCAATGATCAATGGTCCGTCCGTGATGAATGATGTTGGGGTTTGAGTTTTGCACATGTCCTTATAAGATACCCTCCACTTATGCTTCGTCCTATATACTCAATTCCATAAATACAAGCAACTTATCCTGACACTTCTTATCTTGCCATGCCATTTAGTAGCCGTTTGTTCTCATGCCAGAAAGAGCTTGTACATTTCTTCTCCTTTGGTATAATCGCTAAGGCTATTTCATGATGTACATTCCACAATCGACGAGTACCCTCCTCGGTTTACATGAAGTGGAAGATCCATTCCCCCCCCCCCCCCCCCCAGTGGCACAGTGTTGAACGGTGCCCTATCCATTCCACCTCGCTTTTCCCTTCAAATGACCAGGCTCGTGATTTCGGATCCTCCCCCAACACGCTCCATTTCGGGCGTGGGAGGAGGGAGATTCTCAGTCTTGGTGCAGATCCAGCAGCTCGCATACATATTCACGCGGTCAATACACGCTCCGTTTAGTCGAGCACCATGCCTCTTTGCTGAGAATCCATGCGCCTCAAACACTTTGATATACCAGGGGCTCAAGGCAGAGGATCGCAAAAGGACACGCCCGCCCATCTTCAGGGCGCGGTTGAGCTTGGTCACTTGCGCAGCCGCAGCTCGGGACCCAGTATCGAACCAATCCATACTGTCCATGACGACAGCAACAGTCAGTTCGCCTGGCATGATACGAGCGATCACCTCCTCTAGTTCGTCAGTGTGGATTCGCAGGCCATCAAGAGCATTTGGTTGTGACAGTTTGGCGTGAGCGCGTGGAGATAGATAGTCAGGGTGGCAACGAGCTGAGAACTTGCCGGCAAGGGAGACGTAGTAGTATGGGTTGTCGCGGAAAATGTGCGTCTCCTCAGCGACGGGGTCCAAGGTGTTGACCATGTAATGCCATATAGCATGGGGCCGAGTGTTCTTTGCCTGTCCCGATTTGACGGCCTCGGACTGGGCATGATCGGCCTCTATCATGGCGAGCTGGTTCTTGGGAACACCCAGTGCGGCCCAGAGGAAGCTCTCCTGTGCCACGACGAGTTTACATACCAGACCTGAGAGCAGCGCAGGGCGAATCGTTTCTCTCCAGATCTCACGCTGCTCTTCCAGTGTCCGTGCCTCCAATAGCTGCTTCACAGCCGTCTGAAGGCCAAAGAGACGAGAGACCCACCGGAATACACGGATGGCATGGCGCGAGCCGCCTGTGTCATAGAGACCATAACCACCATCGTTTTGGAAAACATGAATGTTCTTAAGCCAGTACTGAAAAGCGCGTCCCGAAAGATGAGGCGAGAGTTTGTGGATGAGCAGCTCCTTGAATTGCCGGTGCTTGCCGTCTCCAAATATCTTGAAGAACTCCTCGTAGGGGAGAGCCGTGTACGCCGCGGCTTTGAGCTCCAGCAAATGATTCTGCGTGGGGTTCAAGTCGACCGCGTGAACACGGGCCGGACTCTGCGTGAGGTACGAGAGAATGTTGTCGCCAGCCGAAGTGATTGCCAAAACCTTATCCTCCGGACCAAGCTTGAGGAGGCTCTCGTCTACCCGAGTATCCTCCCACGTGAATGCATAGATGTACTCGTCATTGAACTGCCTGTGCTTCTGCAATTGGTCATCGTAGTAGATTCGCCAGTGGTGGTTTTGGTAGAAGAAGGACGGGAGTGGGAGATTTGCTGTCAGATTATGGACGGCAGTGATGAAGGCCTTGGATCGAATTTCAGGGGCAGTTCGCTCAATAGCTCGAGACAGTGTATCCCCCTGATTTGTCGGGTAAAGATAGGGGGATTCGGTGGCCAGGGCATCGATACGCTCAATAATTTCATGCGGCAGACTAGAAGGCGAGAAGGGTTTTTTGTGACAGCCAAGCCAGATGTAATAGGGGATATAGCCGAGGCTACGGTTGCGGGTATTGACGGTCAAGACAGTACCATACTTATACTCGAGGTAATCGCGGCGACTAGGCTCAAGACCAACTCTGTCAAGGTCAAACCAGGCGCGCCAGAAGCTGCGACAGAAGAAGTTTGTGTGGCGGTCGACAAGACCACCAGTGTAATTGCGAAAAGAGTAGTCGACCTGGTTCTGAACGTAAAAATCGACCGCCCCCATGATACCTTGAGGCGACAGAAGCGATGATATAGAGTCAACTACAGAGTAGTAATCGGGCTTGTGTCTGTTAGCCCTATTTTACATCCATGAATAAATGAGGCACTCACAATCATTGACAAACTATAGGACATGGTGATCAAGTCAGCGCCACCATGCTCAGGTCGGCGCTGGGTGAAGTAGCTCAAGACCGGGGAGCGAGTTGAGCTGGAGATGGCCGGCAGACCATTCTCATAATCTTCCAATCGAAACCTGCGAGCATCTTCGCAGACAACGGTGACATTATTCCAGCCAAGTCTCTCAAATCTCTTCCTTGCTACTTCACACAGGGAAGGAGAAAAGTCGACGAGATAGACACTGGAGAAGAATTCGGGGACATCGACAAACTGGGCCATGGCCTCAATGTTCCAGCCGGTGCCGCCGCCAATCTTCTTCTTATTAGATAGTGTAAAACGATGGCGTAATGAAGAATCTTACATCTACCCAAACGCGTTTGGCTTTTTTGGCTTTACCGGCATTCTGTGCCAGTCTTGCCTTGGCCTTGAGCTGGGCTGCCACTAGCGCAAGCATATCCTCCCTTCCACGAAGGAGAACCTTGCGCGTAGCATCGTAAGCCCCGGCCTGCTTACTGTAGAAGCTCTCAAGGGCATCTTGCTGCGTGCCTTTGGAGTCGCCTTGGTGGGGCTTAAGAAAGGAACTGTAGAAGAACAAGAAGAAGGACTTTAGCAGGCCAGGATTTACATCCTCATTCTTCTTGTTTCTCAGAACGATGCTGGAAATCGCAGCACTTGCAACAAGTGCTAGTGTTATTCCAGTATAAATATTTGGGGTATCGTCGAGGCCAAATGGCGATATGTTACCACCCTGTTTGAGGTGGTGAGCACAGGGGTAAGAATGGGCATATGACAGGACATACTCACAAGAAAAGCCATGGTATTCTCTCATTGTACTTCAGAGAATATCCGTTGAAGGTGACTATACTCGGAATGTTGAAGGCACTTCAAGGCAAAACAATATATGTAGTTAAGATCAGAAGAGAGAAAGCCTGTGTCGACCCTCAGGGTTCAAGGGGTGTTTTATAAGATTGCCAACTTTAACAGCCTACTCCAACCCGGGTATTCTGCTACCACACCACCTTCAGCACATGCGTGAAATATGTTTGCTTTTCAAGCAAGCCCACCACCATGAGTCCTTGACGGACCCGTGGCGCAGCTTGCAAAGCATTACACGGTAGACGTCAGGCCTGGAGAAGCCATAACAGCCAACCCCACTACGGAGTAGATATGGCGGAACCGCTTATACAAGCCCCCATATCAGAGGCTTAAACTGGCGGTGCCTGAACCAATGAAACGGGGCACATGTACAGCAAAGGCAATTCCTATCGGAAGGTTCAGGACCATGTTACACTGACCCTGGGATGGAGGGTCGCATGCGGGACACGCGTGGACGTCAGTCCTAGTACCCCTCCCCCTCCTTTCAAGGACCCTTAGCGTGAGCATGCATACCATTATACCGTCAATATGCAATCCGCTGGGTATGCTGGGCAACACGGAGTGCTCAACCCAATGATTGGGGATGTCTCCATATATCCAGGGGTCTCAAGGGGCGAGGTCGAGGTATCGGCTAGCGCTTCACCTATAAGTTCTGGGCTCCAGCCAAGGAGTTCTGCAGCTGAGCAGTTGCGCACCCAATAAGATGGGCTTCCTTCAGCACATGCAACACGAGAGTGGCCATTGATGGGAATCGGCTGCAATGAAACAGATCAATACACCCTTGAGAAACATGCCGTGAAGGTGCTCGATACCCGATTATCGGCGCGCATGTAGGATAATCGCGATTCCAGCATTAATCAAGGATACCTCAAGCTCAACGCTCATCGGCAAGTAGAGCAATCCGTAGGCGAAGCTACAAGCCATTCGGCGCCGATCGAGGCATTCGGCAACTCCATATTTCCGGACAGGTTTCGGGCTACAACCGAGGTAGAGGGGCCGCAACATGCCGCTGCTCAAGTTTCTGTGCAAAATCATCGTTGTTGTGTGAAATATGGAATGCATTGAAATTATGTAGAGTTGAGGTTTGAGGAGGCTTATCATGACGGCTGAAAGAAATATCTGTCGTCATTCATTTGATTTATGTATAGTTAGAAAGTACGACCTTAACCTGATTATTTACACAAGGCAGGTACAAAATAGACGGAAAAGGGTAATAAAATCTTAAACACAAACCCTCGAAGACAGCGATCAACAAACACTCTCGAAAATTTCCTCATAGCTAGCTTAAGGAGTACCAATCCTCCTACAATGAACCTACTTTTGGGGAAACCAAATCATATCAGAAGCAATCAGTAATCACAAACTCGTCTTCACAATGTGAGTACGGAATACAGGGTAGTTGATCTCCCACGGAACAAAGTTTATACTCGCCGACCCTAGGTCCTAGTACTCCGTGCGGAGTACTGCGTACCCAACTACGCGAAACCCCACGGCAATGACAACATGCGCAGTCAGCTCACGCAGGTCAAAGACGGGGGTCGGAGCGTCGAGGGCTTAGACCGCGACTGAATGCGACCCGATGCCAAACATTGAAACTTATCATGCCACCTTAGCTTTATCAAAGCCATCTATTTTTCATCGCATACTGTCGTTAATAAACAAGTGGCTAAAAGGCTAGCAACGCAATAATGCCTCCAGGCTCGAGCCAAGGTGGCTCCGGCAAGAAGGGCGCGGGAGTCGCCATGCCCAAGCCCAGCCGTAACTCAACGCCAGTGCCAACCTCGACCAGTCTCCCGCCCCAAGAGGCATACGACCCAGATTATCTGCAGACGAGGGTTATGCTGATTCCGAATCTTAAATATGATGACATAGTCGATCCGGCCTCGGCCAGCGCCGCCGTTCCTGACCCGCGCAGCGTCGACAGTATTCTCGCCAAACTCACAACGCTTGCCGACTTGGTTGAGAAGCGGTCGACGTTTTATGACAGAGGAATGCGCTTCTTGTCCGACGAGAGGAAGAAGTACCCTGATGCCTACGGAGAGCAGGAGGACAAGCCTCGAAAGCATAAGAGGAAGAAGGTTACGGATTCTCTTGCGCCACCGGAGATTGATACAAAAGGTTCGTAATCATGCTTTTATTCGTTGTTGCCATCTGTCCAATATTTCTCACATGGCAAAAATGCAGGACGCTCCTCTCCTCTACGAGACGCCAAGCGCAAACATTCGAGGGACCCATCCTCCTCCCTGTCACCAGTAGCGCCCAAATCGCCGACCGCCATGGATGTCGATGAGAAGAAAAAAGTGGAAAAGGAAGAGGAGGAGGAAGAGTCTAGTTCCGAAGACGAAGCGCCGCCGCCACGCAGAGAAATGCCCCAGTCGCAAACCTTTGGCGAAGACCCATCGACCTTTCCCGACCCAACCGTGTACGACATCAGGGACACTTATCCTGGCATGTCCGAGGAAGAGAGGAAGGGAATCTACTCAGTGGCTCGATATCCCAGAAGCGATCTTGCAGATTTGATTGCTGGAGACCCCCCGGACAAGGACTTTAGTAGTGCTAAGCCCACATCCCAGATCAACTACAGCACTTTCGCGACATACATCGATCCCTACTTTAGACCATACATGGAGGAAGATTTGGCCTTCTTGCGCGAGCGCGGGGATAGAGTCACGCCTTTCGTCATGCCCAAGCGAAATAAGAGGCACTACACAGATATATGGGCGGAAGAAGACGGCTCAATGGCGATAGATTCTCCGCAGCAAGGCCGCGAGAAGCTTCCGGCCAATCAGCCTCGCGGCACCATTGAGGGCATGTCAGACAGTGTTGGCGAGACTGACAAGCTTTCCATGGGGCCCTTGGCTGAGAGGTTGGCTTCCATCATGAGGCCTGAGCATCGGGTACAACCACCTGAAGACAAGCCGATGACCAATGGTATCACGAACGGTGATGTCTCTGTCAACGGTGATGCGAATGGGGATGGCCAGAATGGGGAGGACAAATCCGAGTTGCCGCCGGCTACGTACATGCCAGAGTCTTCTACAGAATTGTGGAAGAAGGCGATTCATCCCAAGCTTGACTATCCTCAAGTGGAGGAACGACTGAAGCAGGAATTGCGACATATTGGCTTCTTACCTGAGGACGTTGAGCCTGACTACGACGCTCACTACGATGATGAAGTTGCCGCAAGACTGCGCTATTTACAAGAGAGGTTGAGAAAGCAGGTGCTCATCAACGGGGCACGAAAAGCCCGCATCATGGATATTGTCAAGGATCGCATGGCTTATCAAGAATACTCGACTATTCTCGAGGATCTTGACAGTCAAGTACAGGGTGCTTACCTCAAAAGGACGAGAACTATGGGCAAGAGCAAGAAGCAGAAGCGTCCAGGCGGTGCCGGCGGCGGCAGTCACGTCGTCGGGGGTGCGGCGGGCACTGCTAGGCCTGGTATCGGAGACTTGGCAAAGACGCTCATGGAGCGCCGGAAGCGCTGGTTGACTACCATCGGTCCTGTTGTCGAAGATCCCAACATGGGCAAAGTCCCCAGGGTTGCCGATGAGGACAGCTCTATCTTCAAGCCGGAGGACATGGCGGGCCACATGAAGAGAGAACAGCTTCTCTGGGAGGATGATGCCGACGAGGAATAGGAGGGGGTCAGAGTTTGTTATTGGCCTCGTTTATTTTTCATTCACAGCATGGTGTTGGTAGGATTATTACTCTATACTTTAGGAAGAAGCACAAGCCGTCTTTTTATCGTAGAGACTTGGATATTATGATCTACCAGGCTTGAATATAGCGTGCGATTTGCATGTGTGAAGCCTTGGGGGCAAAGAAGAAACAAGTAATTATTCACTCGCTCACCAGCAGCACGGCGCCAGCACGAAAGCTTCTTTTCCTAGTTGGCGACGACTGAGTATGAAGGTCTAGCCCACTGGAAGCCGTTGACTTGACCAAGATTAGACTCGGCTCTGGGGGTTTACAGAGAAGGAGGTGCCGAACTCCGCCGCCGCTGCTGCTGCTCCTCCTCCTCCAAATCTTATCTATTACATGCAGCTTTGACAACCCCACACCATGCACCTAACTCCGTACAGCTTCAGGTGGTCCGATAAGCAGACGTTCAGAACTCTACGGTCGTTGAATTCTACCGGTCCAGGTATTTGAACGAATCATCGATACACCAATCGCGAAAAGAAAATGCATCTCATTCCGAGAGAGGTACGTCGACAAGAGCATCAAGAGACTTCCCCCCCCCCCCCTAAAATCTTCCGTTTCATAGGTCAGCAAACTAACATGTGCTTCAGCTAGATAAGCTCACCATCTCCCAGCTGGGTTTCTTGGCCCAGAGACGCCTTGCGAGGGGCGTGAAACTTAATCATTCCGAGGCCACGGTGCGCACAACTTTATTTTCCTCCATGGCCATCACTAAATAAGGGGACTGGGACGTTGTGCAGTTGAATTATACAAGTGGAAGTGACAAATACTAAGAGAGAGAAAACAAAACAATCCAGGCCCTCATTGCCAGTAACCTCCACGAGCTCATCCGAGATGGCAACCACACCGTCTCGGACCTGATGGCCCTGGGGTCGACGATGCTGGGCAGGCGCCACGTGCTCCCCTCAGTGTGCAGCACGCTCCGCGAGATCCAGGTCGAGGGCACGTTCCCGTCCGGGACGTACCTCGTCACGGTGCACAACCCCATCAAGACCGCGGACGGGGACCTCGCGCGCGCTCTATACGGGAGCTTCATACCGGTCCCGACCAACGCGGACGAGCTGTTCCCGCCGAGCCCGGACGAGGAATACGAGGCCGAGAGGCAGCCGGGCGCGGTGGTGTGCGTCAAGGGGACGCTGGCCATCAACGAGGGGAGGCAGAGGATCAGCCTCGCGGTGACGAGCAAGGGGGATAGGCCGATACAGGTGGGCTCGCACTACCACTTCATCGAGACGAACCCGGAGCTCGAGTTCGACCGCGGCAGGGCCTACGGGTACCGCCTCGACATCCCGGCGGGGACCTCGGTCCGGTTCGAGCCCGGCGATGCGAGGACGGTTCGGCTCGTCGAAATCGGCGGTCACAAGGTGATCCGCGGCGGCAATAACCTGGCCACCGGCGGCGTCGAGCGTTGGCGTGTCGAGGGCATCGTCGAGAAGCTGCAGCAGGCCGGGTTCGCGCACGCCCCCGATCCCGCCGGCGACATGGCCTTCCTCGAGGACCCTTACACCATGGATCGCTCGGCGTACTGCGCCATGTTCGGCCCCACGACGGGCGACATCGTCCGGCTGGGCAGCACCGACCTCTGGGTCAAGGTGGAGAAGGACCTGACGGTGTACGGCGACGAGTGCAAGTTCGGGGGCGGCAAGACGCTGCGCGAGGGCATGGGCCAGGCCACGGGTCGGCCGGACGCCGAGTCCCTCGATCTCGTCGTCACCAACGCCCTCATCGTCGACTGGACCGGCATCTATAAGGCTGACATCGGCGTCAAGGACGGGCTCATCGTCGGTATCGGCAAGGCCGGGAACCCGGACGTCATGGACGGTGTGACGCCCGGCATGGTGGTGGGGAGCTGCACCGACGTGATTGCCGGCGAGGGCAAGATCATCACGGCCGGCGGCATCGACACGCACATTCACTTCATCTGCCCTCAACAGGCCTACGAATCACTCGCTTCCGGTGTGACGACCATGCTGGGAGGCGGGGTAGGACCCAGGTTAGTAGCAGTAGTGATCCCCTTTCTCCCCCTCCCCCTCCCTTTTTTCCCACTCCCTCTCCTTTTCTCTCCTTCCGTCTATCATGCCATTTTAAAAGTCCACATGAGTTAAGATGTGATATATATAAAAACAGCGCCGGCACCAACGCGACGACCTGCACCCCCGGCAAAAACTACACCCGACAGATCATGCAGGCCACCGACGCCCTGCCCATCAATATCGGCGTGACGGGCAAGGGCAACGACTCGGACCCCACGGCCCTCCGCGAGATGGTGGTGGCGGGGGCGTGCGGCCTCAAGCTACACGAGGACTGGGGCAGCACGCCGGCCGCCATCGACGCCTGCCTGGGCGTGTGCGACGAGCTCGACGTGCAGTGCCTGATCCACACGGACACGCTCAACGAGGGGGGGTTCGTCGAGTCCACCGTCGCCGCCTTCCGCGGCCGCACCATCCACACGTACCACACCGAGGGCGCCGGCGGCGGCCACGCGCCCGACATCATCTCCGTCGTGGCCCTGCCCAACGTCCTCCCCTCGTCGACCAACCCCACCCGCCCCTTCACCCGCAACACCCTCGACGAGCACCTCGACATGCTCATGGTCTGCCACCACCTCTCCCGCGACATACCCGAGGACGTGGCCTTCGCCGAGAGCCGCATCCGCGCCGAGACCATCGCCGCCGAGGACGTCCTGCACGACCTCGGCGCCATCAGCATGATGAGCTCCGACTCCCAGGCCATGGGCCGCTGCGGCGAGGTCATCCTGCGCACCTGGAACACGGCCCACAAGAACAAGGTCCAGAGGGGCCCCCTCCCCGCCGACCAGGGCACCGGCGCCGACAACTTCAGGGTCAAGCGCTACGTGAGCAAGTACACGGTCAACCCCGCCCTCGCCCAGGGCTTCTCCCACCTCGTGGGCAGTGTCGAGGTCGGCAAGCTCGCCGACCTGGTCGTTTGGGATCCGGCTTGGTTCGGCACCAAGCCTGCCCACGTCATCAAGAGCGGCTTCATCGCCTACACGCAAATGGTAAGTGAAAGAATCTCTCCTCCCTTGATCTTCCTCCCCTCTCCTCTTCCATCCCTCTCTTGCCTCACTCCCGCCTCCTCCTCCCCTCCCCTTCCGGGAAAGAAGATGGAAAAGAAGAAATGCTGACTGTTGTGCAACCGCAAACACGCACACAAAAACACAGGGCGACCCCAACGCCTCCATCCCGACCGTGGAACCCACCATAGCCCGCCCCATGTTCGCCTCCCTGCTACCCTCGAGCAGCGTCATCTTCGTCTCCCAGTCCTCGGTCGAGAGCGGCGCCGTCGGCTCCTACGGCCTGCGCAAGCGCGTCGAGGCCGTCAGGGGCTGCCGCTCCGTCGGCAAGAAGGACATGAAGTTCAACGACCTCACCCCCGAGACCAGGGTCGACCCGGAGAGCTATACCGTCGAGGCCGACGGCGAGGTCTGCCGCGCCGATCCAGCCGAGACGCTCCCTCTCACTCAGCAGTTCTTCGTCTACTAAGGGTAGATTACTATACTTACTACTTAGGGAAACAATATAATGGACGAATTGATGTGAACCCTTTTTCAAACGAAACATTGAAAGATGTATAAAATTTCAGATTGAATGCTTGTCATCGTTGCTCTCATGAAAAAAGGAAAAAACAAGAACCAATTCTCTCTCCCCCCTCCCTCACCCACACCATTTCCTCTTCTTCAAAGGAAACAACAAGGTTTCATTTTCCACGCAAAAATACCATTCAAGACATCGCCTGTAGGAGTCATATACAGCCACACCACACACACATACACACACGAGACACAGACGCACGCATCAAGCGATGGCGAGAGCTGTGCCTCGGTTTCGGCCCAATCCGTCCGCGAGTAGCCCGCTCTATATGAAATATGACACCTGATCCCCCTCCCCTCCCCCCTTGTTTTCCCAAAAGAAGAACAAAAGAGAGAAAGGGACACAGACTTGGGCTTGTCATCCTATAAGAAAAAATAAAACAAGAAATCCTACAAATACACTCCTGTAAAGACCCTCGAACACCTGACCATACCAAAAAAGATAAAGCAGACCGGTAAAAAGAAAAGTAGAAAACACCAGCGAAATGCACCTGCTTCTCTTTCACCCGTGGGCCCGATCAAGCGTGCTCGCGCGCGCATGCGGGGGTTTAAAAAGTTTTCTCGCTTACTTTCTCTCTTCTTTTTTTTTCATATAAAAAAAAGAGGAGGCAGATGAGCGCCGGAAGTCTAGGCGCCTAGGCATTCTTAGTCTTCTTGCGGGTAGACTTCTTAGGCTCTTCCTTCTCCTCGGGGGCCTTACCCGACTGCCTTCTGCGCTTCTTGTCAGGGCTGGCCTGAGCCGTGGCCGGCGTGGCCGCAGGGGCAATAGATTCGTTGCCAGGGGTGGCGGTCTTGCGCTTCCTGCTGGCGGGCTTCTTGGGGGTCTTGGCCTCATCCTCGATGTTAGGGATGGCCGGGGCAGCGGCGACCTGCTGAAGCTGCTGGGCAATGGCGTCCTGGTCATTAGATGCCGCCTCGGCAACCTCCTTGGGCTCGGGGTTGGGGATGTTGGCGCGGTCGGCGTAGTCGCGAGCCTCGTCATCCGACATGTCCTTGGCGGTTACGTTGCCAGCCTTGTACGAGTGGACGCGGGCGTTGTATAGACGCAGGTTCCACTGGTACGCGTGGTTCCAAGCCTACGAGGCCGTCAGTAACGCAAAACGGGAAATCCGAGTGCATGGTGTTGCGCAACTTACCTGCTTATCAGTTGGGTCCATGTGAGCCCAGCGACGCTGGCCCTCCTCCTGGACAGCACCCTTCGGCGCACCAGGGCCGAGATCATTGGCAATGATCTGACGAGCGTTCTGCATGTAGAGGAAGTAGGGTGTCAGGGGGCGCTTAGGGGCGTTGGGGTCATGAGTGCGCTTCTTGCGCTCCTTCTTTTCCTCAGTGGGAGCAGCCGCCTCTACCTGCGCGGGCGCAGCCGTGGGGGGCATGCTGATGAGCTGAGCAGCTGCATTCTCAAAGTTGGACAGGATATCGTGGGCACCCTCAGCAGTGGGCTCTCCGAGCAAAAGGTTGGTTTGACGGATGTAGTCCTGAGTGAAAGAGCGGAGCAGCTCCAAAATAGTACCCAAGCGTCCAACAGCCTGTAAGCGTATGGTTAGCAACCAGTGGTCATTTTGAGGTAAAGAAAGAGGCAGTGTATGAAAAGGTTAGTGGATGCCCTGCTGGCTCTATAGCACCCGGAAGCCGGGGCCACAGGACCCCCCGGGCAGAGGCCGGCAGGAGATGTAGACAATAAAAAAATGCGTTCGGCGAGCAACCACGCAGACGCGTTGGTCCATCATCGTCCCCAGGAGAGCAATCACTGTTCGTGACGCCAAGCTTTTGCAAGATGCTGTGCTGAGAAGACGCGTTTGCATGTCTCATCACAATAACAACAAAATCTCAGAATCACTACCGAAGCTCACTCTTTGCCAAACCCTTACCCAACCATCCATAACCCATTTCCAGGGCCAAAGATGGCCAGTGTTGGCTTCCGGGGTGTGAACCAGAAAGGATGTGTTATATCACAGTGCGCTGGTTGTGCAACAGGAAATAGTGATGATAATGGTAACAATAATAAATGTCGACTTACCGAGTCACGAACGCGCAGGAAACTTTCGTTATCAATAACGCGCATTTGACCGGGAGGAACGCCACCCTGCATGAGGGGGTTGTGAGGTTGTTGCTGATAAGGCTGCATCTGGGGATGAGCCTGGTGATGGCCCTGCGGCATCATACCAGGAGGCGTCTGCATTGCTGGCGCAGGCATCATAGGCTGCGGCATGGGCGGAGGTGCAGCAGCGACTGGTGCTGGGGCCGGCACAGGTGCAGGTACTCCCTTGGACTTGTCCTCGGCGGCTTTCTTTGAGGGACGAGGCATGGCAGCGGTTGATGATACTGCTAATTTCTAGTGAAGGGGGGTCCTAAAGCGTGGCGCTGAACAGCTAAGTAAAAGCAGGGTGGTTACCGCTGCAGGAAGTTTAAAAAAAAAAAAAAAAGGTTGAAGTGGGATGGGGGGGACAACTGCGACGCGTTCCGGGCGGGCAGGTTTTGGGTTGTTGTTATTATTTTTTTTGGGCGCTTCAGGCTCAGCGTGTTTTTTATGGGCACGGACAGTTGTGCGTGGTCGCTATTTACCAGACGGATTGAGGCTGATGGGAAATTTAGGCAGTTATGGTTCCTATACTTTCCAGCGCGTCACTGCTCTGAGTTTCTTTGCTAGGCGATGAAAGCGTTGGCGAAAAAGGACGGCGGACTTTCAGCTGGATTTGAGGCTTTCCGGGGGATGGTTTCGGGGCGATGTTTGGGAGATGTGCTGGGGGAACAGCGGAGGTGTAAAAATCGGGGGGGCGGGCTACATTTGTAGGGCACCTGGCTGGCGTCAGATCAGCTCCAGTGGGCTGCTGAGGGTGCCCGCACGCGCGACAGAGAGGGAAAAAAATTGTCCCCGCTGCCACTACTCCGTACTAGTAAAGTGCCCGTAGCACCATACGGAGTAGTAGTAGTAAGAGTAGGCACGTAGTGAGTGGGCGCACCTGCAGTGCCCCTCCTGCCCTTCTCTTCCGTCCACGTCCCTTTCCCATCCCCCCCTCCAGCTCGCAATCCGCCCTGGCAATTGGCGCCCCCCCCCCCCCCCCCCGACAAGTGGGAAAGGGCTAGGAGGGAAAAAGTACAGCGAAAAATTTTACCCTCCCACCAGGCCAACCTCATCCCAGCCGTCACCATCCTAAGAACCCACCAGCAGGGCCACCTACATACCTTGGAGGCCCGAGTACAGAAGCTTTTACGAAGACCGCGCCCCCTCCCCTACCGCTGGCAGTTGACTGCCCACTACCCACAGGCAACCCGACGTCGCAAGTTCCGAGCCTCCATCCGTCCATCCAAAGGGGGGCGCATGGCGCTGAAAGCGTAGGCGTAGTTCCAGCGCAACAATGTAATAGAATCCCAAGAGCTCGGTTTCCAGCGAGCGCATTTTCCAAAGCACAGGTAACTCCAGCGCGCACAATTTCATAGCACCCTGCAAACCCGCGCCAAGTGTGCGCCCCGGATGTATACATCAAGCGAGCACAGCTGCACCCACTGAGGAATCAGCATAGGACTAACTGGTCCTGCACCTCATGCAGCCCACTCCGCTTATTAGGTGACGAGCACTCGTCGCGACTCGACTGTCCTGTATCCCAGTATATGGTATCCTACATGTACATGTATAATGCGAAAGTTGATCAAATTCACCCATCTCTGAACAAACCTTCCCGCCTCTCTAGAGCACATACTTGAATATTATTAGCCGAACGCATAGTGACCCTTATCGGCGACGCGTGCGGATGCACTGTAAACGCATAGCGCTCGCCCGTTTTCAAGCTGGTGTTCTTCGAATACCCCTATGGTAGAGAACCGACTGTTAAAAGCTGGAGGGTTGAGAAGCCCGTCCCTACGACTGGCAGCGCTTGCAGCCTTACGGCTCAGGAGGGTGGGTAGCTGAGTAGCGTTGTCGTCAATGCTTGTAATTTTCAGCACGTTGAGCATTTTTAGGGCCGGCATGGCGAGCCTGTGTTGCGACCCAATTGTCAACCCCCCCTCTCCCTCCATTACTTGAGGCGGCTAAGCTGTCCCAATCATGAATTACACCAACTTGCGGGTCATTTCATAACTCGGTTGTTACAAATACTAGCCTTAGAAATCCAATGTAGGAGTTTCTTCGATGGCAATCCATAGGTATATGGTAGCATTTTATATGTTTAGATGGTTCATAGCTGCTGCAAAACGGTGTCGTGCATGTAAAATCACTTGTTAGCATTGCTGTGGGAGAATGTAGGGTAACTACTGCACATACGGGCACTGAATTCGGTGTGGTTACCTACGTGCCTACGTACGTAGGTAAGCTTGTGATAAATACGTTAGTTAAGGCCTGTCACAGGCATAGATGCTACCGATTATGGGGGTAGGCCACGGAGTACGGAGTATTCTGTTCATTATAACAAGCCTGACATTGGAGGTTCTTGATTGTACTACGGAGTAATCATGTCGCGTACAGAAACATATTCACATATTTACCACTGTCAGTAGCCATCCGTGACACAGTGGGCCATTTCGTGGACGCTTGGGATGATGGAGATGCATCTTGCGACCATATTTTTGTAGAGGACTTATGTCGTTTTCCTTGCACAGAGACAGCTGTGGATGCTTCGCAAAGCAAGCTGATTACCTCTAGAAGTAGTAAGCACAAAGACATCCCCGCGGTCACCATGTAACACAAGTCTGACACGAGTGCTGAGTACTAATAGTTAATTGATAACGAGAAGTGTTGGCATGGCAGTCGAACACGAATGAATTTTCAATGCTTTACTCTGTTCGACAGGAGAGGGAGAATACTGGGGTTCGCATGGTATGATGTGGCTTCTCTTGAGGTTAAACCTAGATTGCTAGAACACCATGGTGAAGAGAGGTCGATTTGAACGCCGAGTAACTTTCTTGAAAAAAAAACAGTACGTTGATAGCGCGCACGGTTGAAAGGTTATCACGCGTAAAGTACCTCGGATAGTAGAAGTCAATTCAAGCAACTCGCTCATCCTTTGCTGATTGTCATGAGAGATAGAAAACTTCCATGAAGACCTGTGTAAGATATAGCCGGTAGAAGTTTCAAGCCATATGGCTCTTTCCAGCCAAGACAATGGGTATGGATATGTATGGTAGAGCATGCCGAGAAGAGCCGCTCAAAACAGAACGAAGCGAGCATGGCACTCCGTTCCTGTATCACACCTTTAGTGCCAAGTCGGATCGGCGGGGTTCAGGACGGGTTTGATGCGAAAGACATCGGCACATTGTGCCCGCATACGCATCGCGTCCCAAGTCTGCTGCTAGTAAAGTTAGTACTAAGTACGGAGTAGTAGTGACTCGTTATGTACATGCTCGACCAGCTCCGTTGTTAGTTTCAGGCTTTCCCCGCTGTTCAACACCCCTGACCCTCTCAACGAACCTCTAGAGCCAATAGTTCCAGGCTTTCATACTTCAGAACTAAACGCTTCCAGTTTTGAGCGCTGTGGAAGAGACACACTCTGCCTATCAGGTCGTACTCCGTACGTAATTGAGAGCTCCAAGGCAGCTGAGATTCAGGTCCTGGAACTGATGTTTGCCAGGGTAGTCGGTGTACGGAGCACTGAACTGTCCCGAGTAGCACCAGTCCTCATCAAGTAACAGTGCCACTGCTGCTAGTGTTCCGTACGGCTGCGTACGGCTGGCATGAGCCGTGGGTTGTTAGTAGTGGGTGAAGCTGTGATGTAAACCAGAGCTCAAGCTATGCTGCCCCTCCACCTGTGACGCACCATCCGGTTTTGGGCCCCGCCTTGTGCTCCCCTCCCAGCAGCGTAGTATTTCCCCCTTCGAAATCACGCCTCCTTTCAGCACTTGAACTTTTCTTCTCTCATGTTCAGTTGAACTGAAAATCGTCCTACAAGATTCACTGCTTTTTGTATTTTTTCTTATACTGAACATTGGAGTTGACCATCATGCTCAACTTCCTCTTCCTCTTCCTCGCTTGGGCTGGCCCGGCGGCGGCTTTTGGTGCTGGCAACATTGCCTCTATTTCCAAGGTCGAGAACAAAAATTGTGTGTATTGGCATTAACGTCCAAACATCGAATGACTCCAGCTAACGCAGTGCTTAGGGCGACATGGCGATATCGAAGACGTCCTGCTGAGCCTGGCCATGGCCCAAGCCTTTCATAATGGCAAGAAGTTCACCAACCTCGCTGTGAAGCAGGTCTATTGGGGAAACTGGGCTCGCGACTACTCGCAAGCTATCGATGTTGGCACGGTCAAGATGGTTTCGGCTGAGGCTATTCGTCTTCTCCTCAGCGTCCTCGGTTTCCTGACCTTTGGCTATGGCAGTAAAGAGTTCGAGCTTACTGCAGAGAGACTGGGTTGCTACCGCCCCGAAGAGCATATTGACAACCCCAAGGGGTACGGAGAGGGTGTCGATCCCCGTGACTACCACGCTGCCCTGCGAGGTCCCGTCGATGAAGAGACGGAGCTTTCGATCGATCCTGAAACCGGCATGAAGAACTATATTGCCAACGAACGCGCTGGCATCATGACTTCTGCTCATTACGCCAAGGAGAAGCTTGGTCGTTGCATCGAATACGGTCGTCGTTACAAGGAATCAGGCAACAAGAAGGATCTTCATGAGTCTTTCCGAGTTCTTGGTGCTGGACTCCACTGCTTGGAAGGTACGTAATTGCCCAATCAAGGTCTCCGTGTGTCGATATCTGTCTAACATGCCTAAAGATTTCTTTGCTCACAGCAATTACATCGAGCTTGCGCTCACCGAGATCGGAGAAAGGGACATCTTCCCCCACTGTGGCCGTGACACCCAGATTGAGCTTGAGGGCGCCAGGGGTCCGGTTTACCCCATTGTCACGTAAGTAGTGAATTTATTGGCAAATTAATGTTGATCTAATACTTTATAGTGGTACATTCGGTGGCGTCGATTTCCTTCATAGTGTTACCGGTGAAGTTTCTGATAAGCTTACCCAAAACGAGATTAACGAGCTCGAGGGTACTCTCATCGAGAGCAAGAACGCCGACACTAGCATGCTCAGGGACCTTCTTGATAAGATCCCCGATGGCTTCTTCGGTGGCACTCATGAGAGCGATAAGGTCGAAGAGCTTCAGAACAATGCCAATAATGCTCAGATGGAGAACATGTCAGTCACGCCTCGTGAGCCTGAGGAGTTCACCAGATATGTCCAGAGTGTTTATCAGCAGGTCCTGCCTGCCATCGAGTTTCATGATGAAGTCATGAAAGCCATCACCGCAGCTACCGAGAAGATCCCTGTGCTGCCCAAGATCATCGAGCAGCTCGAGGAGGAACTTTCTCGTTTCGTCTTCAGCGTCATTGCTCCCTACGTCGTTCCCTTGATTCAGAACATCAAGAACGAATTGACTACTGGTTCTGAAGAGATTATTCACAGCAGTGAGAATGAGCAGCACGTTGTCTTTAATGATGACAGGTCGTCTGATCCTACTCACAGCATGCTGTCAAAGGACCACTTCAGCAACGTAAGGACATCCCTTTGGCCTACAGAGTTTACGCATACTGATATGGGCGATAGATCTTGAACGAAGTTGCTGGCCAGTGTGCCGCCAAGACCCTACATTGGGCTGTACCGCAGATCATGGATGCCATTGATAATGATAACGTCGATGTTGATCGCCTCCTGACTACTATTATCAAAGGGGTCATGCACCATCCAGCTCAGCGCGATATTGGCGACCAGGACGCCCACGAGGGACGCCGTCGTGTTTACCAGTCCGTGAAGGAGTGGTGGCGCGAGATGGGCGATGACCAACGTGAAGACTACCGCCGTAAGCTATCCCGAGAAGGCGTTCTGCACGGTGAGAACCATAAGGAAGGTGTCCATGATACCGGTCACGGCCACGGCTGCGCTGGCAAACTCAAGATGCAGAAGCTTTATGGCAAGCCCGACACCCTGGAGGATAAGATCGCAGGTGCCGCTGCCGGAGCAATCATCGAGGGCGTGGGCAGTGCTCTTGGAGGCGGCAATGGCGGTGGCAACGGCAAAGAAGGCGGCCTTGAAGGCCTGCTTGGTACTGCCAATTCTCTGCTAAGCGGTGCTTTTGGTGGCGATAAGAAGAAGAGTCGCGACGAAAGCCCCCGCCGCCAGAAGGAGAGCACGTACTCGCGTGATGATGATGATAACCGCCGAAGCGATCGTTATGAGCAACGCTCTGAGTACACTGGCGGCGCTGCTGATGACTACACTCGTAGCAGCTACGGCCATCAAGAGGAGAGGAGACATGAAGGTGGCGGTCACAGTCATGGAGGTGGCGACAACTACGGCCGACAACAAGAGAGTAGCTACGGAAGCGGCGGTTACGGGGGAGGAGATAGCTACGGCCGCCGTGAAGAAGGTGGTTACGGCAGTCGCCAGGAGGGTAGCTACGGTGGAGGTGGTGATAACTATGGTCGTCGCGAAGATACTCATGGCAGTGGTGGCTACAGTGGCGGTGGTGATAGCTACGGCCAGCAACAGAGCAGCTATGGCCGCCGCGAAGAGAGCAGTTATGGTAGTGGTGGTTATGGCGGTAGTGATAACCACGGCCGACAACAAGAGAGTAGCTATGGAAGCGGCGGCTACGGTGGCGGAGATAGCTATGGCCGCCGTGAAGAAGATGGTTACGGCAGTCGCCAGGAGGGTAGCTATGGTGGCGGCGGCGGCCGCGGCGACAGCTACGGACGCCGTGAAGAGAGCAGCTACGGCAACACGAGCCGTGGTCACCACGAAGAAGGGCGCAGCTATGGCCGTCATGAGGAAAGCCGCGGCGACGAGCACCATGGTCACCACCGTCGCAGGGACTCGGGTGACTCTAATGAAGAGAAGAAGCACCACCGACGCCGTGACTCCTCCGGAAGCGAGAAGAAGCACCGCCGAAGGAAGTCTAACGATTCCAACGACGATGATCGTCGCCGTCATCATGGTGGTGGTGGCGGTTACGGAGGTGGCGATAGCTATGGGAGCGGTGGTTACGGAGGCGGTGATAGCTACGGGGGCGGCAACTACGGGAGTGGGAACCAGTATGGCGGCGGCGGCCCGGTCTGGTAAAGCAGCCCTGGTTGACCAGATGCCGAAAGCAAATATCTGGCCACATCTGGCCATGTCTGGCTTATGTGTACTTGCGGTAGAAACGATACGGTCTTGAGAATAGCGAGGTGTTGCGGATGATGAGCAATGAGAATGAAACTATGTAAAGGGAGACGCTGATACTACGAAGCTCTGAAGTCAATAGCAAGAATAGCTAAATGAAATAGCATAGTAGTACTTGATGAATATGGTAGCAGTAGTATTGATCAGAGGGAACATGCTTCTCGGTCATCAACTGTGTCTTGTGAGAATCCCAGGCCGCCTCGGCGCAGTCTTGGATATTGCCCCATTGTGTACAAGCACTCCTGGACAGTCTTGGATCTGATGATCAATGCCTCTACTTCTACTAGTAGTCAAAGTAGTAGTATGGCTACTCTGTACGTAGTAGTGCTAAGTATATAGTAGTGCTACTACTGGCACGTCGATGCTACTCAAACTACTTGCGACTTTCTACTCTCAGCAGACTGCTATATACTACGTGGTAGCGAGAGTGGTGTTGGGTTGACCACAACGTACTAAATGCTGCGGCTCCCCCCCTCCTCTCCCTTTTCCCGAGACATGTGAATTGTTAGCTCCACAAGGCGAGGCAAGACAGCTCCCGCAGGGGCCATAGCTGCTTTGCAACCCGCGGGCATCGTTGCTGAGCTATTTAACTGCCAGGCGAGCTAGCTCAGCAGGACGCAAAGAAAAAGACGGTGATCTATGAAGTGGGATGGAGAAACCCTTTCGTCCATTTGTCGACTTTTTTTTGGGGGTGTGGTGTGGAGGGGGAAAGGGAAAGGCAGAGGGAGAGAGAGAGGAGAGCTAGAGAGGTGCGTGTGGTGTGGTGGTGGTGCGCTGGGCATTGCGGGGGAGAAGGTGCCGGATTCTTCTATACTCTCTCTTACCACTGGGCAATAAGTAGCATCTCCCTCCCCCCCTTGACTTGCTACTACGCATACCACCACTTCGGTGGGTGCTAACCCATTGTCTTTTTCCTTTTCCGGTTCTCAAGGCAGAGTTCGTGTCTTATCCGAGGCGGCCGGTGACACTCGGAAACTGGAGGCTTTGTACTCCGTATAGGACACTGGGCTCGCGGTCTTCTTTGACGCCTTTGAAGGGCCCGCCGCGTGTGTTGGTTCGATGGGAAATGATCTGCTTGTTTTTTTTACACCTTATTTTTTTTTTGGTGTCAGTGTTTAGGACGAAAAAGAGAGAGAAAAAAAACATAAGAATGCGTGATGGAAAAAAATGGAGATTTTTTTCCCTGCAAAAAGCTCAACGAGGCCTTGAGAGTGACAATCTTTGCCTCGCGGAAAAGAAGAGTTTGCTGGGATTATGGCGCGCTTAGGATCGTGAGTGGTTTGCGCCCGACGCCGGTAGACGTCATGGCGCATTCACCTATGCGGACTGTTAGCCTGTTAGCCTGTTAGCCTGTTAGCCTGTTAGCCTGTTAGCCTGTTAGCCTGTAGCCTGTGTCCCCTCCCCAGCTCCTTAGCAAAGCTCCAGTCAGGACGAGAGCGCGGCTGCAGAGTTGTAGACGAGCCGTCGCGGGATCAGCAATACTTAGGAAAGGACCAATATTTTTTCTTTTTCCTTTTTAGAAAGACCTGCGGGAGCTCATCAGGGCTCTCGTGTCGGTGGGCTTCGAGTCAGGGCTTTATCTCAGCCAACTGAATTGCGAGTTTCCTTCCAGTAGCCGGAACCTGCGGAGCGTCCGCTCCCCAAAACACACTTGTACAGTTATACTCCGTACTACCTTAGGCTTAGAGTGCATATATGCTCCGTACTCCGTACTATCGATGTAGTAACGGCTTTGCCACGGGGGAACCCCTTGATCGACGTGCCTCGTTGGTGTGTCGGAAGTGAAGAGAACTCTGGCGAGCTGTGCTGCGGTCGTCGTGCTAGCTGCTGCCGTTAGGAAATATCTCGGGGTCGTATCTAGTTGTGTAAAGAGGGGACAAGTGGTAGGCACGCAGGTTAGTGCCCCTCAGACACCGCATTTCATCCTGGATATTTTAGAAAACGATTGTTGAGCTGACCTATCAAGTCAAGCACGGGTACGAAGTACATGCTATCAAAACCGGGTTTGGACCTTGTTGCGCATCTTCCACGTACAGTACGAGAGCGGCGCGAATCTGTGTAGGTGGGCTGTTGATCATCTCGTGTGGCACAGTCCGGACAGCCTACATACAGAGCTGCCGCGAATCAGACGAAAGCCAACAACGTTGCTTATACGGATTACCGGCGTGCTAATGTTGAATACGTACTGCGTGCCCCGTATTCCATAGAAAACGAGCGTTGTTGACCACCCAAGTGTACTCGCGTTCATTCAACATGGGCATTATGTTGGGGTTGCATAACATATAGGTCCTGTCAACTCACATCAGTACTCCGTATTATATGTATTATTACTCCGCACCTTGCCCTACCGGACTGCGTAGTACTCCGTAGTGGTAATACGAATCCCTAGGTTTGTACGAATACGGAGTGCTGAGCTGGGAGCATCTGGGCCGGGCGCCACGGAGCACGGACTCATAAAGCCCCGTGATGACCGAAACAAGACACCATCTCATCGGCAGTCGGCCAAGGGGTGCGTTGTGCCTGGACTCCTGGAAGTATGTGCATACTACTGGTAGTAAGCTGGACAAGCTTTTTACGTGCGCATGCGTGTCGTCGTGCTAGCGCTGCAGGGCGACCGATGGGGGGGGGGGGGGGTTTCTCGTCCTCGAGGCAGGGAAATATATAACTTCCCGCGACCATTTTTGTGCCGAGTCTGACTACTACTGATGAGCCGTTTGATAGTATTACCGCCTCGACGCTGATACGATTCGCTATTGGTATTGGCTGCAAGCGTTGCAAGGTCCAGCCGTGTGGACTGGACTGGGGGGAGGGGGGAAAGAGTTTGGACCCCAGATTCATTTGATTCAGGGTTCAAACATTTCAGCGGTGCAAGTGGCGAGCAGAAGGACCGATGGTTTTACCTGCTAAAGTTGGTTAAGACTTGAGATGCAAACGCACCAAACATACTCCGTAGTAGTAGGAAGGACAGGGTGTAAGAAGGTAAAAGGAGGTGGCCTGTTGAAAAGGATCCTAAGGGTCTCGACTGGTTAGTTGGAGACAAAGGGAGCGAGCAGCTGCAACCCCGTATGGTAAAAATATGTACGGAGTATTAAGTACCATATGTACGTACGTACTGATTGGTACGTACTCCGTACATAAAGTGTAGAGCGGCAGACCGACAACGACAGCAGCTGAGACAAAATAAGCCGTGTCGGTGTGCAGCTTCTACGGAGTACTCCGTACGGAGTAGAGTTGGCCGGAAAACATATTATAGCTCCGGATCTAAAATGTAGGTGTTGTAATTTGTTGGGCTGTGTCATACGGAGTACTCGGTACGTTGTGTTATGACGATGAAGAAAAGTGTGGCTTGCTTGCTGGCTGGTGAAATCGCAGGGCTCGGGACGTGGGAGAGATGAGGCGATGGAGGCCCGAGTTGGAGCCCCAGTCCCAGTCCCAGTCCCAGTCCGCGGCTCCGATTGCAGCAGCAACCGGCTGTAAGCATGGAAATGGATAATATGTACTAGTTGGTGGTCGACTGGTAGGGGAAGCTCAAGGGAAAAGGGAAAAGGGAAAAGAGGGGCAAAAACGCACATGGAGCCTGAAAGAGTTCGAGTCGATGTGACTTTGACTTTATGGCCGCTCTGTTCGCTCGCTCCTTCACAGTCTCCTCCTCGAGAGGGGAACCGCTAATAACCACAAACCGACACCAACCACCAACAACCACCAAGCACGGCGGCACCCAAGCTACCAAGGTAGGTAACAACGGGGCCCGAGGGTTCTAGTTTCCTTCCCCCCGCCTGCCCCGTCTATTTTTCCCTTTTCTTTTTCCAGTTTTCTTTTCATCCACTGGCACAGGCCATGCGTACTCCGTACTCCATAATCGTATTAATACCACCGGCTATTAGGTGGTAATAGTGCTCTGTACATATCTGCCTCTGTTGGGGATACTAGGAAATTTGTCAAATGTACTCCGTGCTCCGTAAATGCTGCTAGTAGTACTCCGGACCTACGCCGTAATTTATCGACCAGAACTCATAGGTCCGAGTGTCTGATGAATCCATTCTTTCTTTTGGATGCATGGTTCCAGGCTTCTAGCAAACGCTATTCCGTACTCCGCACATACTGCGTACGGACTAACAAGACTCTCCATGTACTTTTAAATGATGCACCTCATCAATAGCGCCTTCTTCACATTGCCCGATACTACCTCCTAGGTGGGAAGAAGTGCAGGCTCGCAGCAGAGTCCAGTCCAGAACTGTTACAGACCCTCGTTGAAAAGAATCTAAAAGAAGACCCATGCCATGCCGGCCGCAGGTTGCTATCGGACCTCAGCGATGAAGTCAATGTGGATGGTGTAGTGGAATGTGGCCCCCGAGGAGGGGGGATGAGGGCCAAGGTGGAACCGTTTCCATGTGGTGCCCAATAGAAAACGGCGTGGACCTCCCTTGGGGGACCCTCTTGTGGGTCCGCCTGCGCTGCAGCGACCACACTAGGGAAAGCCTTCGGGGCAGCGCCTAAGTCTGGTCGTGCTGAACGGTGTTGTCGCTAGGGGTGCTCACTGCCTAGGGCCTAGGGTGTAGGGTGGTGCTCAGGGCCGTCAGTTTTCGATGCGCGGGTCTTTCCAGCTGCCTTTTGCTGTTCAAAGTGTCCATCGTCGCCGTTTCGTGGTCTTGCTAAGTACTCTGTACTTGCTAAGTTGCTACCTTAGTAGGTACTCCAATCGCATCCTTCCGAGTCGGGCTGCCGGTTTCCATTCCACTTCCATCCGTTCCCTCCTTATTACTACATCCACCATTTTCGTCTTTTCGCTTTGATCTGTGCCACAACGTTGCTATCCGTCGACTCAACAGTTGGAGGTTCTTTTTTTGTGTATTCAGTACTCCGTAATTCATATCGAATTCAAAGCCCTGCCTTCGTCCCCAAATCTATTTCCCGTCAACTCCGTTTTCGCTCGACTTATCTATACGCCGAACAACGGGCTGCGTAATACGAGCAGCCAACAACATATCCTACGCGCAACTGCAAGCCTGCAACACAGAGAGAGCCCGGCGCACTTGTTAATTACTGATTCGAAGCAACAGTAGCAGTAGTAGCAACAGCAGCAGCAGCAGCAGCAACAGCAACAACAACAACAACAAGCAGTTTCCGACGACACAAAATCCGGACCTCTCCCTCGCCGCGCAAATCACGATTATTTCCCTTTATTCTACTTTTGAGCCTTTTGGCGTGTCGCCTTCAAAATTTGTTCTCGTTTGTTTGTTTCGAGCTAGTCGCCCGAGCCGTTACTTTTGGCAGCAACAGAAACTCGTTTCGTTTCGTTCCCGCGTCGTTCGCCCCCTCGCCGAGGCCTTTCCAAGCAACAATACACAGCTCGTTTTTAATCTTCGCAAGCCGAAGCTCAGTCGTGGAAACCATTGCAAACCACAGTTCATAAACGCTGGTTGGGGTGAAGACGCACAGATTGGAGGTGCACCGAAGGTCATATCGTTACCCCTTTGTGGTTGCAGCGCGGTCTCGAGCACGCACCTTGGTAGATCCGATTGTCCGCTACAGCTAGAGGACGGCGACGCAGCGCCCCGTTCGTTCCGCGACCAGCGTCGACCTACCTGTACCGTAGTCGCGTTGCCGGTGCTTGCTGTGCCATGCTGCCCGACCATTTATTAAATATGTATTAGGAGGATGTGTAAGTTTGCTTCCTGAGGACTCTGGCCCCTGCCATCTTAATTTGACATTTCGTCGGCTTTGAGCTTGAGCTAAGAGTCTTCACTCCCGTCCCCCGGCCTTGGCATCCGGCAGCTGACGTCCCACAGCGCTTTCCGAGATACGAAATGCTTTGTACGTCGCCATGAATGAGTTTTTTATGTTGTTTGAAAACGCCCCTCCTATGCCTATCGATGTTGTCAGAGGCTTCTCATCTTGTGTCGCTTCAAGTGGTGTTGTTGTTGTTCCCTTGGCTCTATATATACCCCCCACCCTTGCAACTGAACTTATAGGCCGCTCCTATCGTCATGACCATCACCCCTCATATCTCTCTCGTTTTGATGCTGACGAACTACTAGACTTCTCTTCAGTAATCCTTCATGGAGTGGCGAGGGCACTGTTCCCACAACAATTGTCAGAAATATTACTGCTTTGTCGGTGCGTTGCCTCGGCCTTGTCCCTTGACTTGATATCAAAGGCATCCAACTAATTACAATGTTTCGCCCTTGTAGAGCCAGGTAGCATATGAAGAGCGACTCGAGTCGAATATCACAACCCTAACGACTACGAATGCCGATACTCTCAATGGGATCATACAAGGCCTCTTGTATGTGCCTGATATCAGGACCCATCCAGCATGCGACACCCTGCAGTATGACTTCATCCCTCCCAGCGTCACCCGCCGCAAGAATCTGCCTCCTACGAATTACAACCTCGTCGCCCTAGCCCCGTGGTTCAGTGTAGACTGCACACTGGCCTACTTGGCTTCTGCCCGTCTCGACCGTCCCCGTGGGTTCATCTTCTATAAGCCGGATAATTCCACCAATAAACCTCAAGATGTCGATTCACCACTTTGGAATCTTGAAGACAATGGGATATGGAAGAAGACAAATCAATACCCGGTCTTTGCCATCCCTGGCATCGAGGGTGAGAAGATGATGTCTCAGCTCAGCCTTTATTCAGGAAACCTCACCGAGATCCCTCACAGCGAAGAGATTACGGAGCTCTACGGTCCCAACCAGAACGATTATATTCGAATATGGACAGAAATGGAAATCGAAAGCCCGAAAAACATCCCGGCGCTGTGGTCGTTTTTTCTCATCGTAATCGGTGCCCTGCTAGCGATCATTGCTGCCGTCTCCTTCATGATGCATTATATTCAGCGCAGGCGGCGGAAGTCCTTGAAACGAAGAGTTGAAGATGGCGAGGTGGACCTTGAAGCTAGTGGCATCAAACGCCTAACCGTTCCTTCGGCACATGTCAAGGATTTCCCTCTATTCACATACAGCGCTGAACCAGCCATGGGGAGTGCTCCGACGACACCAAGGTCGGCCACTTCCCCTAGATCCACCAAGACACGCAGGAGGCATGATGCCCGAAGTATAATGTCCAGCCAAACTGGTGGCAGTATTAGAAGCAAGAGGTCCACCATTGGTGGCTCTGTGGACACGACTGCTACCAACTTCCAGCCAGCTTGTCATATCTGCCTTATGAGGTTCGACCATCGCGTCACTATTATCCGGGAACTGTCATGTCGTCATATCTACCACCCCGAATGTATCGACGAGTACCTCATCCACAACAGTTCGCTTTGCCCGATGTGCAAACACTGTATGCTGCCAAGGGGCTATAGCCCCAAGATCACTAACGGGATGGTTCGGCGTGAGCGGGCCTTGCGGCGACTCCGGGAACGCGTTGACCTGGACGACGATGATGAGTCCGACGACTCGAAGGAGACAAAGATCAAGGCCTGGGGAAAACGATTTTTCACATCATCTTCTCCAGCAACTCCCCCCGATGTGCCGATGACTCCAGTGAAGTCAAAAAGCACGAGTCGAATATCTGAACGAGCAAATCCGTCTACCCCGCAAGAAGATGTGTCCACGGCGACACCCACGGTTGCGACTTCAGCTTCTCCGCCTGGTGACGCATCTACTCCCGACATACCTGAAGAGGAGGAGATCCAGTCACAGGCGCCACCACGGGCGAAGAAACCCTCAAGGCCTCACAAGTCTAAGCCTCGTGCCTTGCGAATATTGCCTACCCAACCTGAGAATTCCGAACTCAGGACTGCACCAGCTCGCCGCGGTAGCCCCTCGTCGTTTGCTCGTGAGCGTATGAGGGAAATTGCAGCCAAGAACGCGCCGTTTGACGATCCAGACAAACAGCGCGCAATTTGTAAGTTTATCTTATTTGGCCGACTTCTTCCCCTCTGAATCCTTGAGCTAATCCTATGACTCAGGGCGACGTGCAATAGGACATGTCTTTCCAGGGTTCTCATGATGATATTGGTCGTATCGGTAGGCATTCTTTTGCGAATGGTGTTTCTCATTCACAAGCTCATTGGGCGGGATTATACAAAAGCATAGCAGTGGCGTTTTTGGGATATGGGAAAGTCGGCTTTTCCAGGGCGGATTTCTTTTTCTTTCATAATGGAGTTTCAGGGGCGAATATTTGGAAGGTTTCGGCGGGCCGTTCTAGGCGCCGGTCCTGGTCGGTCAGGCAGGGAGGGAAAGGTCATTTCTTGAAATGTACATTGCACGTCGGAAGACTTGATACATAGACGGGGTCGTTTCTGACCCTTGACTCGCCCTTTTTTTCTTGTCGTAAATCACAAATAAAGCCTCTGCGCTTGGTGTTTTTACGCGATCCTCTGTTACTTGGCCATCGAGGCTCTCCCTCCCCTTCTTTCTCTCTCTCTTTCTCTCTCTTGTTCGTATTCACACACGACCAAGAAAACAGGGTTAAGGAGATGAATCTTGTATTGGTTCGTATGCACCTAAAAGTAAAAATAAAAAAAATTGCCCGAGCGATTACTTTAATATAGTAGTTGACAATGCTTCGCGAGCCGCCGTTGTTTGGGGGAGATTAATCACAACAAACGATAACAATTAACCACCAATGTTTTGCTTTCTTTTTTGTCTTGTCCAACAAATGAAGCCATGAATAAATGAACAATATTGAATGATTGCTCTCTATTTCTTCTTTTTTGTTTTGTTTTAGCCCATCCGGCCCTCAATGTTGCGCTCGTCCTGGACGCCGCCCCTGGACAGGGCGTCCTTGACCCTCTCCTCCTCCTCGGCCCTGAGCCTCCTCCTGGCGTCCTCGAGCCTGTCGACGCCGCTGTTAATGGTTTCGATGTGGACGACGAGGGGGATGCTGTCCATGCCGAGGAGCTCGGGGCCCGAGACGCGGTCGCGCAGGTCGCTGAGCCCGGCCTGGATGTTCTCCAGCTCGAGGATGAGGGCGCTGACCTGGGCGACGGCTGTGGAGCGCTGGGCGTCGACGCGGGAGAGGATGCCGAGCTGCTTCTGGAAGGAGCGGTGGGCGTTGCTGCCCGACATGCGGGAGAGGACGTCCCACCACGCCCGGTCGCGGGACTCGATCACCATGTCGGCGGAGCGGGCCGTCACCTCGTGGATGGCGGACAGGAAGGACTCGGCCGACTCGAGGGTCGCGAGGATGTGCTGCGCCTCGAGGATGAGGGAGGAGATCTTGTCTGAGACGAACGCCGTGTGCTCAATGTACTTGTTGAGGACGAGCCTCTCGGTGGAGATGCGGTCGGGTGGCTGGAACGGCGAGAACAGCCACGTGAAGCCCTTGGAGAGCGCGCCGGGCTGCGGGTCGTCGGCCGAAGGGGTCAGGGACTCAATGTAGCGCGACGTCCAGCGGTTGATGGAGAGGACGGCGTCGACGGCCCCGCCGACGTGGACGTTGAACCTCGAGAGCTGGGAGACGGCCCTGCCGGCTGCGTCGATGTAGCCGTCGAACTCGAAAGAGAGCTCGTCCTTTGACTGGAGGTCGCTGTTGCGGACGAGGGTCCTGAGATCCCGGATAGTTGCCTCGGAACGCTTCATCTCGTAGGGCAAGGAAACACCCTGGGTATGCTTCTCGAGGACATGCTCAAACTTGGCCTGGACGCCCATGAGGTCGTCGAACTCGATGGACTGTCGCTGCTGCTTCCCCGAAGCGTCGGTGTATAGGGGCGGAGGCGTGGGGCAGAATGGCAGGTTCAGGAGCGGAACACCTGGGATCTTGCAGATCGGGGAGAGCGAGACGAAGATGGACTCGGTAATCATGTTTTGCGCCATGATGATTGCGCCAAGCGAGATGTAGATGGCGAGCAGAAAGGCGAGAGGCTTCTTTGCCATTTTGCCCGCCATCTTGACGAGGTCGAAGGACCAGGCAAACACCTCCCACAACATCGACGAACCCGAGTCGGTAGCGCTGGATCCGCTGCGTCCGGCATCTAAATCGTCGTAGCTTTCCCGCCTTTCCCTCTCGCCTCTCGTTTCTCGGGGGGGATCCCGGAACCTCTGTCTCAGGTTGCGATCGTCCAAGCCACGACCAGAGCTCTTCTTCTTCCGCAGAAGCGCATCTCTCGATGGCCCATCGACATCGACAACCGGCATCTTGAACTGCGGCTCGGGTATGTTATAGCTGTTTCTCGCGCTGTTATTGAGGCTCGGCCGAAAAGGTTCCCGGAGGATGACGTTGTCGTCGTCCTGATGGCGAGAAAAGTCGCGGATGCTGTCCTGAGAGGCAAAGCTCAAGCCCTGCGAGGCGAAGCTGAGGCCCTGCGAATTGACGTCCTGGGAGGGCTGCGTGGGGAGACCGGAGGATGCCGGCGCTTGACCGCTAGAGAGCGGTTCGTCTTCGTCGGGGAGTGAGGGGAGGAGCGTGGTGTCGAAGCTCTCGTTTTCGCCCTCGACGAGGCGCCAGGAACTCGACTCCTCGATGCGTGGCTCCCGCCGACGGGAGCTCATGGTATGAATCTATTGAAGAAGCGGTGCGTGCGTGGCGCAAGAGCCAAAGTGCGATTGAATCTCTGACTGGGCGCGACGCGTTTGATTATTATTTTAAATCCTTTTTTTATAAGTTGATTTGTTTTCCGTTCGTAGGGATGATTGAGATGAATTGGTGTGCGTTGATATAAAGACCAAAAATTATTAGGCAGACGTGGCGAGCGGACCAAAAGTTTATGTTATTGATTAGGCAAGATGGAAATGCCAAGAGAGGATGATGGTTCGCTGAAAGGACGGGAGTTTATTCGATGGATATTAAAGTGAATAGACAAGGGTCGGTGAGTCACGCGTAGTGCATCTGCAATTGATTTACAGAGTAGTACGGTGAATGATGAGTTTGGGGGGTGAAAAGCCGTGCTAGTAGGTAGGTAGACGTGTTATTAAAATTACGAATGAGGCGGGAATGCGACATGAAAGAGTTCACGACGCGGTGGCGATGGATGGAATTGGGAACCGTGGATACGGGTTCGAGGGACAGTGAAGGGAACATGGATGGAAGGATAGAGCAGTACTCCGTACAGAGCAGAGCAGTGTTCGAATTGATGTCATGGTCCGCTAGATGGCCCTTGCATCTGAACCCTTGCAGCAGCTGGAGCCGGCTGGCACCTGGCACCTGGAGGTAGTGGACGGCATTGGAAGTTGGAGACTTGGAGCGATTGGGAAATGGGGGGGGGGGGGGGGGGGGACTCCCCCAGAGATTCCATTGATCCTGTAGCGCTCCCCGAGACCCGGAGGGAAGACAGCCGAAGCCTCAGGGCATCAGCAGTCCACTGTACCATACTCCGTAGCATCTACCTTCCGCCCATCCTGCTCGATCCATTGATCTAGGGCCTAGACCCCGCAGACCCGGGTCCCTTTTTGTTGGGCATTATGTTACAAGGGATATATGTTCCGTATAGCCTTGGGATCGGCGTGTATGAAAAAGGACGAATGGTAAATTTAACGGCAGCAACATACTGTTTACTGTTTATGAATTTTGATGTCGGGTTCTGGTATGATGCAAATTGTGCCACACTCGACATCAATAATCATGGTACTGTTGAAGATAGAATAATAAGTAATGCCCTAGTATAAGAAGGAGTTACAGAGTACCAATCACAATAAACTTCACGAATTTATATTCGTAGAGTATTATTCATAGTACGGAGTTGGCTACCTTTTTATTTACTACTAGGGACGCTCTTGGTCTTTGGCCCAAGGTTGCGTCGCATCGCCCTCTGAACGTGGAGGTGGACCAGCACAAAGGCGGGCCGGGCACTAAATTCGGCAGCGATCCCACCAAAACTCTAAGCTGCAAGGCCAAAGAAAAGACGACTGGATGGATGCCTCGGTCCACGGTCCACGGTCCACGAGTCCCGCTATTATTAACTGCAGTAGGCATTTGCTATCACCGACTTCATGTGCCGAGCTACGGAAGGTCCATTTTCGATTCCCGGAAACCTTTCAAACCTCGACTCTTATTCCCTCCACGGCCAGAACCGCACTTTACCTTGCGCGACCAAGGAAAAGAACCAAAAACCTTCGATTCTCTCGACCGAAAAGTCATTGGGTAAAACCCTCTCGACGCCAATGGTGGTGTAGTACACCGCCCATAACAACAGGACAAAAAAAAAGAAGACGAAACCATGACGGACTCGAGCTTCCTACAGGCACAGCAGCGCGTCGCCGCCCGCCGACAAGCCCGAGAAACCCAAAACGCAGCCCGCCTCGCCGCCCAGCGCGAATCATCCCGGGCCAGCGCCGCCCTCCAGCGCCTGCCCTTTCCCTTCAGCCGCCTGGCGCCGGCGTGGGACGCAGTGTCCTCGCGCGAGGGCACGCGTCCGGCCTTCAGGGTCGGCCAGGTCGACGCCGAGCTCCTCGACGACGAGCTCGTGGACCTGCTCAGGGGCCAGGTCGGCGACGCGCTCAAGTACTTCTCCGGCGGGCACCTCAAGGACGACTGGTCGGCCGAGATATCCCTGGCGCTGCGGGCCGTGCTCTTCAAGCTCACCGTCTGGGACCACGACGCCACGTACGGCGCCGCGTTGCAGAACCTCAAGTACACGGACGCGCGCAGCGACGGGCCCGTCCTGATCTCGCCCTCCAGGACCCAGAAGTCGGCGTACGGTCTCGTCACGGTGCTGGGGCAGTATGCCTGGACGCGATGGGAGGACTGGCTGGTGGACAAGGACGATGGGTACGCCGAGCCGAGCCCGCGGATCAAGCGCCTCTCGCGCCTCACGTCGTTCCTCACAAGCGCCCACAGCGCCGCCGCCTGCGTCTCCTTCCTCGTCTTCCTCCTCAACGGCCGGTACCGCACCCTCCTCGACCGCATACTGAGGATGAGGCTGGCCCCGCCCACGAGCCAGGTCAGCAGGGAGGTGTCCTTCGAGTACCTCAACCGCCAGCTCGTCTGGCACGCCTTCACCGAGTTCCTCCTCTTCGTCCTGCCCCTCGTCGGCATCAACCGCTGGCGCCGCTGGCTCGGCCGCACGTGGCGGAAGACTAAGGAGATCATCCACGTCGGCAAGGAGGAAGGGGCCAGCGCCAACGGCGAATACGCCTTCCTCCCCGAGCGCACCTGCGCCATCTGCTACCAGGACCAGAACACGGCGACGACGGAGAACGAGATCATGGCGGCGGCCGCGTCTAGCGGCGTCGTCGGCTCCGCGGCCACGGACATCACGAACCCCTACGAGACCATGCCGTGCGGGTGCATATACTGCTTCGTCTGCCTGGCTACACGCCTGGAGAGGGAAGAGGGCGAGGGCTGGACGTGTCTGCGGTGCGGCGAGCTGGTCAAGGAGTGTAGGCCCTGGAGTGGGGACGTCTTAATCCCCTCGTCTAAGCCCGGGGGAGCCAAGACGGTGGCCTTTATCGACGATGTCGATGGCGAGCCGCTGGAGGACCTGGCTCCGAGCGTAAAGATGTCAGAGTCTAGTGCGGACGAGGACGAGAGGCGATAAGGGGCAGGCACAATAGAACGAGAATTGCCGGCAAAAAGGGACCCAAATTTGCGAATCTGTTGACGGCCCAGTTTCCACGCCATGGCCAGTCGCGCAGGCGTACTGCAAGGATTGTTGATACAAAGTTACATACATCAGGGAGATACCTTTTTTTTTCGGCTTTGCAGGATAGCGAGGCCCACGAGCTTTCCCGGTGGTCTACCACGAGACACGATTTTCTTTTCTTTTTATCACGAGTTGTAATTCTCGACTGCATGTACAACAAAGACACTAATAATCCAAAGATATATGACAAGAGGTTGAATCAATATTTTCACCGCTTTGTATTTATTTCCCCGCAAGGCGCTGCGCATTCCTCCTGTCCACCTGGTATCGTAAACAGTCTTCTAGTAGTAGTCCCTGGCGCCAGTCCCATGTCGCTAAATAAGGAATGTTGTACAATAGTAGAGTATCTGTATTAAAAAAAAAAAGAGCCGGGGAAGAAGTAACGTCTTTTTTTCTCCATTACTTTCCCTCCTGCGCCGCTGGTGATGGCGGAATCTTCTCCGCCTGCGGCCTCGGCACCGTTCTCAGCATATTCTTGATAGTCACCTTGGTGTTCAAGAACTTTTTCTGTTTCGGATCGTACCATGCCTGAACGGAAATAGTCATAGTAATGGGCTTTCCGTGGAGTTCCATTATACCTTCCACTCGGACGCTTCCACTGGGCAGCGGCTGCTCGGCGGGTTTGTAGTTCTTCTTGAACGTCGCCATGGCTGCAACCATCGCGTTACGGATCGGGCCAGGAGGCGCCTGGCGCAGGGAGCCCTCACCCAGGTATTTGAGCAGGATGTTCTGCACCTCTTGTCCGTTGTCCTGAGTCCGCGGCGTGGGCTTCGGGGAGCTCGTATCAACACCGCCGAGGCGCCTGATGGCTGCGGCCATGTCTTGGGGAGGCAGCACCACCCCAGTCGTGACGGGTGTGTTGCTGGAAAGGCCAATCTTTTCGCCGATGGAGTTAATGGTTGACTTGCTTAGAACTTGAATAAACGTCCAAGTTGTCAGAGCCATGGCTTTGGGATAAAGCATGCCGTTAAGCTGATGCGCCACGTGTGAGTCGATGAGCCGCTCGCCCCAAGAGATCGCGTCCTCGTCCACCATTAGGCCGGCAACATAGTGTAGTGGAGGTGGAGTCGCTGGGTAATATATATCGAGCCACATCCTCTTGATGTTCATAGTCGGCTTCATGCCAAATATTTCGGAAATCTTTGGCTCCGACTCTATCCTGCGCCTGATGACATTTGCAAGTGAGCCTGTGGTCTCAAGTTAGCACATTCTTCATTTCCCAAGCAACTGAGTGGCGAGCATACGTTTGATCTCGTTTTGCCTCTTTATGTCCCGGTTGATTGCAAGGAACTCCTTGTACTCGGGGCTCGTAGGGTGGTACATCGGTGGCGTGTACTTTCTGATGGTGAACGGGGCTGGGAGGAACAGTAACGGTTCATCCTCTTCTTCTTCCAGGCTTTCCAACTCTTGCTTCTCTTTCTCCGTCATAGACTCCCATTCCGAGTCGGCCCAGTCAAGAAGAGGATCGAAGACGAAATATACGTAAACGTTGGCGCATACATAGAACACCAATGTCGCAAAGAAAAACCGCCCGATACTCCTCATGACTCTCCGCCGCCTATGAGACCGATCTGAGGGAAAGAAGACGGGAAGCGTTGGATCGACAGACTGTTTTCGGCGCCATGGTAGAAATGATATCGTTCTCGATGACGCTGGTACCGGTCGAAGAGGTAGTCTTCCGACTGGTGTAATTCGCATGATCGGGATGATGCGAGGTGCTCCGCGCCGGAGCAATGATGATCGTAGCATGTCTGAGATGCCGGCACCGAGGCGGCGACTTGGCTAAGAATAATTAAAGGTAGAGGAAAAGTCAGATATTTGTACCCGTATGCATATAGGAAAGAGAGTTCTATAAGGAAATAAAATTCATGATGGCGGGGCTGGAACGCATGCGCCACCTGATGCTGTCGCGAAAGTTGCAACGGACAAGACCCAACGGTGCAGTGGACCGAAAGTGGTCGGTGGTATGACTGTGGTTGATAGAGGTGACTAATTCTACGCACTGTGTGTTTCAGGTGCTATTGCCGCCAAAATACCCTGTATAAGCCCTGAAGCGTGCTGTGATCAGCAACGCCGAGAATCTTCCGACACTGTACGACAGCCTTCCACGCCTTGAGTAGTCGCTGGCTTGGCAGCCAGCTACCGAGACGTGACGTTCGTCGTCGTCGTCGTCGTACTGTATTACTTTCCTAGCTCCCTAGAGCACGGCACCCTTCAACATCATCGCCGCCTCAACCACCAATCAATCCCCCCCATCATGAAGCTCAACGTCGGGCTCACTGTGGCCCTCGCTGGCTGCGCTGCGGCCGCACAGCAAGCTGCCGAAGTCTTTATTCTCCCTTCCCGCGAAATCGCTGCCGCCTCGACACCCGCGGTGCCTCGAAGCATCGCTCGTCTTCTGCTCCTGCAGCGCCTGGCCCCTACCGGCAAAGGGCCATCCATCAACGACATCCCCACTGATGCCATTGCCCCCGAAGATGTTGTTGAGATGATGAACACATTCGGAAAGGAGGCACCGTCGCTGTTTGGAGAGGACATTGCGGTGCCTAGCCAGCTGGTTGTCATGCTGGAGGGCTTGACCGAGGAGCAGATGAAGAACCTGGGCGAGGCTATGGGATCAAAGCCGGCCTTTGAGATTACCGACCCTCCGTCATCGAGCGCTCACGACAAGCTGATTAGGAACGACATCTACAACGCCGGTGTCACCAATGAGCACAAGTGCTCCATCAAGGAGGTCATGAACCCCTTTGCAGAGAACTGCTGGAGCGGCAGGTCAACCGTTGCCAAATACAATGTCCAGAAGGTGCGTGATGGAGTGGGATGCGCGTTTGAGCCAAGACTGACCTTGATTAGACCCCCGATGTGCTCGACGACCTTTCCAAAGGGGCCTCGGCCCTCACAAGCCTCGCTAAATCTGGTGAAATGGAAACCACGATTGTCGTTTTCCCAGCCTCTACAAACACTAAGCCTAAGAACTGGTCTGATGGCCCCCAGGAGCTCCGCCGTCGACAGGCTGAGCAGGTGATGACGGCCTGGGGAGACGAGCCTGAGGAGTCGGAACCGACCTTTTCGCCCGTAGAGGGGGAGATGCACATCTTCTACGCTTCGAGCGCCCAAGTACCCTCTTGCTTCAAGTCCGAGGACAGCTGCGTCACCGGCACTGGCAACTGCTCCGGCCACGGCTCCTGCGTCAACAGGTACGCCAATTCTGACGGCTCCGATGGCAAGGAGACTTGCTACGCCTGCCACTGCCTTGCCACGGTCAACGACCATGGTAGTCTGACGCACTGGGCTGGCAAGACATGCGCCAAGAAGGATGTCAGCGTGCCATTCTGGCTCTTTGCCGGCTTTACTCTGCTGATGCTTGGTATCTTGACCCTGGCCATCCAAATGTTGTTTAGCGTTGGGGAGGAGAAGCTTCCCGGTGTCATTGGTGCGGGCGTGTCCAAGTCCAAATAAGCGCGCAAGTTGGATTCATAAGCATGTTGAATGAATACGGAGAGCACAGGGCGTCATCAAGACTTGACAGCCAGTGGTGCTGACTTGGAGATGACAAGTGTTCTTGATGTCGGGCCGCATCACAAGAACATGATGGCGGGAAGCATGTACTAGCATACTGGTGCATCGATACATTGGGCATCCCGAGGGAGGGATATGGGGACTTTCAAAGTTGTAATTGCTGTGCCCCAGTGATCTCCGGAGCCCCCTTTTCTACTAGAGTCTTTATTCTTATAGCAATGATATCAGAGAGTTTATTCACAGAATCACGTACTGGTACTGCGTACTCCGTACTCTGTATCCGAGATCTAAGTGGATAGTATTGGCTGCCGCGTTGAGTACGGAGTGACCCTGACAAGGTGATGGGCCGAGCAGGTGCAGTCAGGTTGCTGACATATAGTTGGTCAAGACACGAGCGTCTCGGCAGCTATTCCGTAGAGAGGAGCAGGCGGCCCGCATGTTATGTGGTGGTTTCGTACGAGAAGCGTGGTATCCGACGTGCGGATCCGCGCCCGTCCGAATGACACCCTACCTATGTCTACCGAGTACGGAGTACTCCGTACACACGCGCCCGGTGGGCACCAGCCTGTTGGGAAAGAAGAAACAAGGGGGGAACAAAACGTTCGTGATTGGGGGTGGGTTAGGTGGGTGGTTTTCCTGCGGCACAGATGGTGGTGGTCGATCCTAGGGGCCACATGGTTTGCTCCCCTTCATCCTTACGGCCCCCAAAAGGGATCTTTCTGCTCACTACTCCGTATAGTACTACTAGTACTAGCCACGATGCCTGGGTGCGTATAAAAAGATGTGTTGGGGATGAGCACGAGCTCCTACTAGTCCAGTACTCCGTACCTCGTTTATGGACCAATGTACCCTTGTATGTTGGAAGAGGAAGATGGGTGATGGGCGGTTGAGATGCTGCTAGCAGTACTGCTACTGGGGGCGTACGCAGTGGCTATTCCCGATACGCCCACTAGCAACCCTTGTCGGTTCGTCTACAATGCTGCATAATATCAATGGATTTACCGTGCCGGAATGTTGATACCGAAAGGTTGCGAAATTGGAAACCCGGGATAATGCGACTTTTGATATGATTCCTTTTCTCATGCACGCCGGTGTTTTGTTTTTTCTCTTCGAGCACGGATATGACTGTTGATGAGGTCACTTTTGGGTATGTAGTGCCCTACATGGTACATCCGCGTCTTCAGATTGTGGCTGTGAGCAAGCAGCGAAATACGGGTTTCGTCGAGGTGCGAGGGTATGAGTTATGTGCGAGATTCGGCTTTGAGGGGCAGTATAATGCAAGGTACGGAGTATTTGCTGCCCCTATGGACGCATCCGTTGCTCGGTAGGCATAGCATAGCGTGCATATTCCGACACCACCATCAGTACAGAGTACATACCCCGTAAATGCGCTGCCCTAATTTGTTACTGCCTCGTTTGCGCCTGCTCCGTAGGGCCAGCTTGATAGCCCCAACACTGGGCACCTGCATCACTGAAGCCCCGAAGTTATAGGGATACATAGCCCCCACTTGCCGGCCCGGGAAGAAAGATGGAAAAGAACTTGGGAGGTCATAGTGCTAGCCTTAGCAGGTGGCAGCATCGTCATGGCGGTACTGCTAGTGGTAGCAGTGGTAGCGGTCGAATACGCGGTAAGACGATCGTGGGTGGGTACACGTAGCCAACCCAAGGGAGAAACAATCAACCATCACCATCACCATTACCACCACCACTACTACTACTACTCCGCAGTAGTGCTATGCATATACGGGATGCAACTACCGATTGGCAGAGGCAGCAAGTGAGACGGCATGTACGAAACAAGGCATATCTTGGGGTTTACGAGATGTTTCTACGGCGTACAGTAGCGCATCTCGCCGAGAGAGGGCCTGTCAAGGGATGGAAGCTATCCATGGGATCTTGATGGACCGTGGTACTAGTAGCATGTTACTATGTACGGAGTATGTGTACCTGTATCATGCTTGCAAGCGGCGCGGGAATAGTCGGTGCCATTGATGAGAATGGTAATTGACATCGACTGCCGAAGGATGAATCATGCTATGATGCTGGGCATTGCCATTTTTATTTTCCTTTGCTGATCGTGTAAGGTAAGCGATCTACTTTTGCTAGCATTGCTTTTTGTCTCTGGAAGTTGATGGGGCTAATCTGATCAGCGGTGCTTCTTCTTCCATGTATAATACGATCCACGAATCCATCACTTCCATGGCGGTACCGATTACTCGATACTACTCCATAGCGTACGGAATAATGGTTGGCATGCACACACTTCCATCCATCAGCACTGTCAATACTGGACGATACTACTACTGCTACGCCGCTAGGCCCTATGGTATTTTCTCCCTCTCTCTTTAGTAATCCCTGTCAGCTAGCGTGCCAGCCCCGTCACCTATCAGGCACTGGACCCTATTGTCCCGCCAGAGACCCTCCAGACGGTCGCGACTCAGCCCCACGATCCGACGAGTTCGATCGGAGTTTTTGATAAACGCCGTCTGACCCCCGGCGTGGGAGCATTGCTTTTTAGGCCGGCAGGGCCGCCGCATATTCGGGGGGGAAAGGTATGTATGTATGTTCAGAATAGGGTCGTTATGCATCTCTGATACTGAACAGAAAAAGAAAGAAGAAGAGAAAGAAGAAGACGACGAAGAAAAAGAAGCCTTTTTATTTATTTGTCTTATTTCAAATCATTCGGCATATTTTTTCACACGGCCAATAAGGCAAAAGTCCGCCGGATTTATACGGAGTATGTATACACACCAGACTTTCCTATTCCGTTTACTTGGTTATGTACTCCCGGCGGGAGGTAAAGAGACGTGAAGCTGATGTAGCTGTCGAGAACAAGACCCTAAAGAAGCAACGAAAAGAAAACATGGACGATAGCGCATCCGCCTCGTCGTCGAGATCAGAGCGGCCCAGGCTGCCCACTGCCAAATGGGGTGCAGCCTGCGCTGCCTGCGCTACGGCAAAGGCAAAGTGCATACGCTCCGATCCGACTCCCGGTGCCAAATGTGATAGGTGAGTTTTAAAGTTTTTTTGGACTGAACCCCCGGGCACATGCCATGTGGTAACGTTCTGGAAAAAAGAAGGGAGGGAGGGACTGACCCAATGTATAGGTGCCATCGGTTGTACAAGGAGTGTGCAGGTCAAGTCCACAAGCCTCGCAAGAAGAGACAAGTCAAGCCTTCGTAAGTGAAACAAATTCATCTGATTGCTACTTCTTTTCTTGAAGAATGTCAGGGACCAATTCTGCAATTGTGTGATTTATCTTTCTAGGGAGTGATATGCGCCAAAGACTCCCTCTCTCCTACAACCCCTGAAATAAAGGGGCAAAAGGGGTAAAAAGGACAATTTGCTGACAAACGCCACGCGCGATTACAGGAGAACAGCCCAGATAGAGGAGAGGCTAAACGGCCTCGTAAGTATCCTTAAGGCCTCGGGGGAACTGTCCCAAGCCGACCTCAGCGCCGCGCAGTCCCTCGGCATCTCTATCGACGGCCTCAGCTGCCGCCGGGCCTCGTCCCGGTCCCGGTCGTCGCGCGATACCACGCCCGCCTCTTCCTCCGCCTTTCAATCTTGCACGACGGACAACCCCTGGGCCATACCGGAATCGTACAACAGTGGCGCCCCGCAGTCGTGCATATGCCGCCCGGAGACGGGGGACGCGCCGCCTCCTCCCGACACCGACGACGCTCTGCTTGACGTCTACCGCGCCGAGCTCCTCCCACTTCACCCCTTCGTCGCCGTGTCCCCGACCGTCACGGCAGCGGAGTTGAAAGAGACGAAGCCGTTCCTCATGGCCTCCATCAGGATGGTCGCGTCGTTCCGGAGCGTCAGGTCTATGAGGGCGCAAATGTACTACCTCATGAAGCACATCTCGGAGCACATGCTCATTAGGTCCGAGAGGTCGCTCGACATGCTCATGGGCATAATCGTCGTGCTGGGTTGGTACCAGTACCACTGCTTCACCCACGCCCAGATGGCCAACCTGGTGTCTCTGGCCGTCACTCTCGTCGGCGACCTCTCGTTGAATCGTCCTTCTTCGGGCCGCGACAGGATGGGGTACATGGTCCTGAGCCCCGCGGGACCCGCCTGCAGGACGACTGATGGGATGCGAGCCCTCGCCGGTGCATGGTTTCTTTCGTCGACGTAAGTTCACAGAACACGCCGCCCCTTCCCCTTCCCCCAACGCCGTTAGCCTGAGACAGGACTGGAGAGAAGGGGAGAGAAACAAAAGAGAACCCACGATTAATGTAGTGAGAGAGATATGTTACAGCATCGCCATGGGCTTCGGTAAGACGGAGCCGATGAAGTACACGCACTACCTGCAGGAGTGTATCAAGGAGCTCGAGAACAAGATGGAGTACGAAACCGACCTCAACCTCATCTACCTCGTCCGCATACAGCACCTCAACGACCGCATCTTCCAGCTCAACACGAGGAACAACCCCATGGGCGAGGTCACCACCATCAACGCCGCGCCCAGGTCAGCCTACGTGCCCGTCTTCCAGGCCGAACTGGACAGCATACGCGACGACATGCCCGATAGGCTAAAATACGATCGTGCGTTTCCCCCCCTCTCCCCTCCGGTCCTCTCTCCCTCTCCCACTCTCTCTTAAAAACTCCTTTCCACTCTCCGGGCCTTGCAAGAAATGACGGATTATTAACAAGGAAGAGCAGGCATATTCCAGGCGTACCTAAACACTGCAGCTTTGCGGCTGTACGAGCCTCCCATCGCCAGCTCCCCGCTCGTGCACAGCATTGCCCAGTCCCTGACCACCTCATCCTACTCCGGCGGCGCCTCGCCCCTCGACGAGCTGTACCAGTCCAAGGCCGCTATAAACGCCTGGTTCGAGAACTGGCTAGCCGTGCCCGCGTCGTCGTACCACTGCCAGACGACGCCGACCTGCTGCCTCATCGTCTACGCCGTCGCCATGCTCGGCCGCTGGGCCAAGCTCGTGACGCCCACGCTCGTCAACCGGAGTACTAGCAGCAGCGGTAACACGCCCTCTGCCGACACCTCCGCCGCCGAAGGGAGCTCAGTGTCCCCACCCTGGCAACCGCAGAAAAACCATCATCATCCTCACCCCTTCAGCATCATACCTGCCCTGTCTTCGACGGCGGCCACACCCTCGGCAGGCTCCGACATGAGCGCGGAAAAGGAGCCGTGCCCGTACCACCCCGCCCGAGCGGAGAATGACGACGAGGGGCAGGACGCCGCGTTACCGAGGGCCGTAGCGTCGCTGCACGCACGACTGAGCACGCAGCCCGGGTTGAGCATCGACATCCCCTACGTCCTCGGTGCGCTGTACTCGCGCTTCGACGCCGCGAGCTCGGGACTGCAGGAGCGGTCGACGGGGGGCGAGCACAGCGACCACAACATCTGGAGCATGAGCGCCATCAAGATCCTCATCACCCGGGCCAAACTGGAGCAGTGGGCGGAGCTGGTGACGGAGGGCATGCGGTCCATGACTTTGGGTCATCAGGAGGGGGGCCCGATGAGCGGTGGTGGTAACGCTCAATCTATGGGTGGTCTCGGCGGTGTTGGTATTGGTGGCTTCCCGCCGGGCAACATGACAACGACGGCGGGACAGCACATGAACCCGCTGGGTTACGCGGCTCAGCAACAACAACAGCAGCAGCAGCAACTGCCGCCGGGGGTCTGGGCCGGCGCCGATGGGGGCACGCCGTGGATGGATAATTTCATGCAGGATGCCGGGACGCCGAGCAACTGGTTCGACGGGTACATGGACTGGGGGAATATGATGATGAATCCTATGGGTCAGTGAAATGACAAATGGGGGTGTAGAACAAGCGATTATAAACCATGGAGTAGCAGGAGTGGCAAGGAGGAAATACCCCTTTTTGTTTATATATTTACATTGGTTTTTTTTCTTCATCTTTGGCTTATCATTATTACGTATCACGGGAGAGCGAGGCGAACTTCAAGATTAAGAGAAATATGTGTGAATGTATCATGTCTATTTTTTTTCCCCGTCATGTTCAGCGCCCCTCGTCTTGGGAGACAGAGTGTAATCCCTCATCCCCCTATCCTCTATACAAAACTCAGAAATGTTTCTATCCCAATCTAGTATTTAGAATTTCCGAATTGTTAGCGGCGGGCCTCTTACCTAGGCGCGCAAAGCAACTCGTGAGTCTCAGATGTGGAACTCGCGGGCGTGGTTGCGGCGGCCGGCCTCGTTCTTCTTGCCGGAGTACAGGGCAGGGCCGGGGATGGGCCACTCCTTCACGGTGCCGCCGTTGTAGATATCGAAGCCGAACATCTGCTTGTCCGAGGTGCTGTAGAGGTGGGAGGCGACGACGGCGTCGGAGGAGGAGAGGTCGTCGGAGCCGGAGCCGGTGACCTCGACGCCGGCGCACTGGGCGTAGAATTCGGGCTCGGAGAGGTGGGCGCGGTGCAGGGCGATGAGCTCGTTGCGGAGGACATACCTCCCGGGGGCGAGGCCGGCGGGCAAGGTGGCCGAGTTGACGCCGCCGTTCTCGCGGAGCTTGTCGGTGGCCCACGTGCCCTCTACGCTGGCGGGGCCGGAGACGAGGCCCTCCTCGGCGATCTTGGTCCAGCGGAGGGTGGTCTTGTCGACGCCCGAGCAGTCGCCGCCGTTTTCGCCGGGGCAGGGGGCGATGTAGGTCAGGACGGGACCGCGGTGGCTCTCGGCCCAGCCGTTGGGGTTGATGACTTTATCGTCCGAGGTCCAGAAGAAGTCGACCTTGGAGCCGGCGGCGACCTTGCCGTAGGTACCCGCGGGTTTGGACCCCCGGCGGCAGACGAAGTCGGGGCTGGAGATGTCCAGCTCGGGGCCCTCGTCCTCGGTGGTGAAGGACCAGCCGATGGCGGCCGGGTCCGGGTCCGGGTTCCAGCGGGAGAAGCCTTCGTGCTCGACGCCGCCGAGGGTGACGGTGCTGATGTAGCCGTGGGCGGCGGCGTTGGCGGCCAGGGCCGCGAGGGCGACGAGGAGAGACTTGGACATTTTTTTAACCCTATTTTTTCTCCTTCTTTTTCTTTTTGCTGTTTCCTTCTTTATTTGTTACGTGCGAGAGAACTTGTTTTTGGTGTAGAATATAGAAAAGAGAAGAAAACGAAGGGATGTTTTTTTTTTTTTGAATGAGATAGGAAAGGAGAACACCTATGCTTTTGAATCTGAAGTGCCGGATTAAAGAATGGTAGAACACATGAAGAACAGCGAGGAACAAGAACGGTACAATACCTTTTCTTATATCACTTTATTTATTTTCCATTATGCGGTCTGTTCGTTTTCGGGGACATCTCGAGGCTTTGGATCTTTGGTTGTATGCTTCCTCATGCGCCTAGTAAAGCCAGGGGTGAGGGTTCATGGGGGAAAGCTTCTTAAGCTCCCGAAGGATCCAAACATGCCGGGGCTCGAAACAGTTTCAAAGGCAAGAAACCACTTACTCGCATCTTGCCTACGTACTGCCACTATTACTACTATTACCACTACTGAGCACTTCACTGAACGTAGGTGATCTTCGTGGCAGGCCTCGTCTGGTTTTCTTATTCTCCGATCGGGAAGAGACTGTGAACCTACGATATAGACCATCAGACGGTCATCTCAACGTGCTGTTCAGTTCACAAGACAGCCTGCAACGACAGCTGTTGTTTCCCTACATTCACTCTGTTCACCCCGTTCACTCTATCCGGCAACGGTATGCCTAGAACTGTAGGAGTGCTAGCATAATCCCTACCCGCGCTAGACATTTAAGCTTATGTGCAAGTGCGGCAGTGCCTTTGCGCGCTCAAGAAGGTGTCGAGTCAATGACTATGTACATGGTAGTAATGGTGAAGCAGAAAACACGGACTGCCGTGGTCTCGCTTGTAACAAAAAGCATCGTGCACCACCATCCTCTCGGGCGCTTGGCTTTTTCAATGGAAATTAAGCCGAGCACTGTGCGCTGCATACTGCAAACCAGGTACTACCTAGGCCATGGCTTTGTCTCGAAAACGATGCCCGTTTGAGCGATTCGTCAACCGTTTCTGGTTTCAAGCGTGGCAGCGTGCCTTTTCCCTAGGTTTCAGGCATCGAATCGAATGTTTCAAACCCCCCCCCCTCCCCTCCAGGAAAAAAAAGAAAAAAAAGAGAGAGAGAGAGAAACATGAAAGGAGGAAGGGAACCCCTGTCATTATAGACATTGGCGCCAGTAGGTTTTTATGTACGGAGTACGGAGTACCATTGGCGCTCAATTTCCTCTATTTATATACATTTCCAACAACACCACTCGCAGGCTTTAGATTTCTACGGAGTACATAGTACAAGCAGTCAAGGAAATGCATGGATGGAGATCTGATCGTATCAACTCGATCACCGCTCATCCCCGGTTGGATCGACTGGGAATGCTGCCTCTCAATATTGCTACTAGGGTACTATGTATATATCACGCCAGGGGTTAGGTCTCCCCTAGTACAAGCCCGGCATTTTCTCGAGGGCCTCGCTATTGCGCCTGTCAGTACATACCCAACGTGCCAACCTACCAACCAAGGTAGGCGCTTGCCACTTGTTATGGGGTAGCAGCAGTCCCACTAGTAGTGCGAGGTACGGCTCTGGATCTTGCGGGGTCACCAGGGTCGCTGCAGCCGCATTCGCAGCCTCACTCATGTCAATATTCATCCATCACCAAAAGTGAACGACTGACACTGACCTTCACTTCACGTTTTGGTTGCAAATGGGGGAAATTTTCAGTACATCAGTTGCAGTATCCCAAGGTCATTCCGTGTACAAGTTCTAAATTTCAAACACCGAGGTTCCGAGGATGGCTTCACAAGAGGGAGAAGCGCCCTGGTGGGCAGCATTTCCGGAGGCCAAGTCGGAGTGCCAACGGATGGAAGCCTCCGAGGTAAAGGCCCTCCTGGATGCAGACGCGAGCGCCGGCCAAGACGCCAAGCGCTCGTTCCTTCTGGTAGATGTCCGGAGAACGGACTGGGAGGGCGGCACGGTAAAGACGTCCATCAACCTTCCCGCCCACACCCTGTACCAAACCCGGCCTACCATCTACCAACTCTGCAAGCAGGCCAATGTTGACAAGGTCATCTTTTACTGCGGTACGATAGCTAAGCTCCCACGTAAAGGCTCCGCTAACGGGCATGTCAACTTCAGGAAGTTCCAACGGTAGAGGGCCAAGGTCCGCCGGTTGGTTCCAGGACTATCTCAACGATCTTGGCGAGACAAACATCAAGGCCATCGTGCTGGCCGGCGGTATCAAGGGTTGGCAGAAGACGTACGGCGGCGACATGATGGACTGGTATGATGAGAAAGTATGGACCAAATAAAGACCGGGCGTGTGTGCGTGTGTGCGTGTGTGCGCGTGTGCTTGTGTTTGCATTTGGGTATTTTGCCCTGGCTTCCTCTAGCTTAGCAAATCAGCAGTGCTTATCCCCTCTGGTCGCATGCTTTGCAGAACATGACTGCACGAAATTCCCATAAACGCCCAAGTCGAAGAAGATCCCTCATCAAGTTGCGAGATTGTTCCCCCCCCCCCCCTTCCCCGTGTAAGATCCCGCTCTATCGGTGCTGCCGATCGTCACCGCCAATCCTTTCCAAGGCCTCGAGCATCACGACGGAATTCCCGCGAATAACCTGCGAACAGACAGGATTAGCAAATATTTTCTCTTGCCCCCGCCCCTCTGGCGAGAGCTGAATAGGCTCCCTTCTGAAACGTACAGCCATCCCAATCTTGACCTTTTCTCCGCCTTCCTTCTCCTCGACGGCATCGTCTAGCACAATGTTGAGGAACACCTAGGATTTGTCAGTATCTGAAACCATGCAGGAGTTACAGGGAGAAGTACATCGTAGCCGCGAAGAGTGCCAATGACCTTTCGGCTGCCGTTTAGCTGAACAAACAGCCTCTTCTCGAGATACTAATTGCAGGTTAGCACGCTGTCCTGGCACAACTCGGAGTATTTGGCCTCGGTCAAAGAAGTGAAATGGTCAGGGTGACCAGTAGCCACAACATACCTTCTTGAGTTCAGGTTGCGCGGGGGCCATCTTGAGCAATTGAGGTGGGATGTTTGTGAAGGTCTAGTCGCGATGCCCGCAACTACGCGAATCGGCGGGCTTGCTTGATGCTGTTGCATCACCTATAAAATTTGGGGTCACGTGGAGATAAGAGCTATGAACCTACCCAAGCCACGAGTCGGTGTTTTCTGTCCCCCACTAACCAAGCTAAAGGTAAGGTACGGATTACATACCCTGTCGCGAGTACGGAGTAGAGACCGCTGAATTCCGCGACAGCTCGTCGGCCCAGAAAGCCTTTTACAAAACACACTTTACTATTCTACGATTTGTTTTTTCTTGCACAATGAGTTCTTTTGGCTCAAAAAGAAAGGCGCGCGTTGTCAAGGTCCTCGATGACGAAGAACCTACAGTCCCGGCTTCCTCTGATAGCAATGGAGGTGATTCCGTAGCTGGTAAGTCTTATGCGCCTCTCATCACGGTCTTGGGCTGATAGGAAACAAAGGCTGACGGATTTGCCTGTAGAATCCTCACAGCCGAAGCTCAATTTCAAAGCTGGCCGAAAACCGATCAGACAGTCGGGTTTGCGCAAGACTGCCAATATCGCCGATGACGACGATGTCGCCGCTACCGAATCAGGGCTTCAAGTGAGCGACGAGGACGACGGACCACGTGTGGTTCGGCCCAATGCGACGCGGAGCAAGTCATCTGGGTCCAAGAAGAAACAGGCTAAAGCCACGCAACTATCATTTCAGCATGACGCCGGAGAAGGGGAGGAGTCGAGCGACGCGAAGCCCACCAAAAAGACACCCTTTGGTCAACGGGTATTAGAAAACAGTGCGGCGAAGAGGGGGTTTGTCAACCGGGGGCTTCCTCTCCGCTCAGCTGATGATGACGATCGGCCACGGTATAGCAAAGAGTACCTGGATGAACTACAATCCTCTACCCCAAATACGCCACTGCCATTGTCGACCGAGGCCGACACTGATCCTATGGACCTCGACTCTTCAGAACTCGATGGAGCGCTGATTGTAGAGTCGGAAGCTTCATCACCAAGGCCTCAGACGACAATACTAACTGATGCTGAGATCCAGGAAAGGAAAGAGCGCAGAGCACGGCTAGGCAAGGAGCAAGATTTCCTATCTGTAGAAGATGACGATGATGTGGATCAATTCGGGAGGAAACAAAAGGCCGAAACTCGCCTCACGGCAGAGGATGAGGAGCTGGGTGAAGGCTTCGACAACTACGTCGAGGATGGAGGGCTCGCCCTGGGAAAACGAGCCGAAAAAGAACGCCGGAAACGGGACAGGCAATATATGGCCGACATGATCAACGCGGCAGAAGGCAATACGTCCGACTCATCATCGGACAGCGACGCGGAGCGGCGCATAGCCTACGAAGCAGCTCAGACTAGGGCCGGGATGGATGGCTTGAAGAAGCCAAAGAAGAGCCCCGCCGAGGATATTTTGCAGGTACCGCCAAAGGTCACGCCGATACCCAGCCTATCCGAGTGCTTGTCCCGACTCCAAGTCTCGATGAAGACTCTCGAAGACGAAATTAAGACCAAGACCGCCCGGGTACAGCATCTCAGGGGCGAAAAGGAGGAGATTTCGAAGCGGGAAGCTGAAGTGCAGGCACTGCTGGACGAGACGGGGAAAAAGTACCAAGAAGCTATGGGGAAGGGCAACACGGCAAACGGCGCAACGAGTACAGATAACCCCGACAGTGAGCTCGGTGCTGAGAGAGGCCTCGAGAGTCTGGGAGCGACGCCGAGTAGGGCAGATGTCGAGCCGTCGTCGCCTTCATGATGTGTGGGCGAGCTTAATATGAAAGCTGAGGTTAACGCCGAAAATAACCAGCCTGTTGATATACAGGAACCCACGTCGCAGACATATCGGCCCAGGCATATTACACACTCTCTACCGACTTATTTCAATAAACCTCGTCTTCGAGGACGGACCATTGGTAGATAATTTACGGAACATGGCCGACTCGTCGGCCAAGACGCACCGAGGTCTCTTAGGTCGCATTTCAGCATGAGCATCGCGTAGGCGAGCCTTACCTAGCCACCATAGCGCTTACGAAAAGCGTATGAGGGTTCATCGACACAAACGTCATACGCGCACCGTTTAGTTTGATAAGAGATGTCGCCTGGCAAGTAACCTAGCTCATGTGGAATCATATTACCCCAGTCTTGGGCGAGGTCGAATCGCTAGTCGGCATCTATGAATGAAAGGAAAGCAGCCATCACCACCAGAAATCAAGGCTAGTAGGTGCCTTGGGAGTTGAACGGCGGTCGACAAAGCGTGTTGTAGTGCCCCCCCTCCCGGGAAAGTGATTATGACTGCAAAACCTGCCGTGCCATTCCTACCTATGTTCTGATATTTCATAGTTAGACCAAGAGAAATAGCAGCCTGCCAAGTGCGTCATGAAAATCTACCGAGATGGTGCTCTTGTACGGAGTACGGCAGTAATGGCAAGTGAAAACCCTATTTTTTAGTGGTTATCTTACTCGAGATCCTTGAACAAAAGGCCGTGGCATGTTTCAGAGCCCCCGGAGGAAAAAGCAATGTTAGGGTTCCTTCCCATGATCCAATATTTAGTGAGGGTATTCTTATAGTTGTGCTCTCAAGTTCAAGTTTGGGGTACTCCGTACCATATATATTAGGGTACCATGGGCGATGCCAGCCCCTCTAAAATGGTCAAGTTTTGCCCCGACCAGTTTACTACGTTGGTATGGCATGGCCTACCAGATTCGCTCCCTAATCAATCAGCCAACACTACTCCGTAGCAACGACGCAGCAACCTCGAAACTGAGAGAGCATATAGCGCCGTTCATTCCAAAATATACCACTTCTACAAAAAAGGAAGAGACTTTTAAAGAAGAAGAAAAAAACAACGAGTTCTCAAGATGGGAAGCATAGAACAGCAGACGGTCGAGCACCATGATATCCTCATCCTGGGCGCTGGCCTCACGGGCATCAACACAGCCCATGTGATTCGGGACAAGCTTCCGCATCGCAAGTTTGCCATCCTAGAGAAGCGACCTGTGGTCGGTGGTACATGGAGCTTCTTCAAGTACCCCGGCTTTCGATCAGACTCATTCCTCACAGTTTTCGGGTTTCCATGGCACCCATGGCCGCACAAGCACCGGATGGCCAACGCTCGCGATATCATGGCGTATATCGACGACGCCCTGGACAGCTCTGGGTTGCGCAAATATATCCGGCTCAGCCACGAGGTTGTGTCATGCGAATGGAGGAGCCAAGAGCAGAAGTGGTTTGTCGAGGTCGATGCTGATGGCGTCCGCAAGACCATGGTGGCTAATTTTGTCGCTGGCTGCACGGGATACTATTCCTACGAGAAGGCTTTCGAGACTGTCATCCCCGGACTGCAAGACTTTGGAGGCAAGGTTGTGCATCCTCAGTGGTGGCCAGAGGAGCTCGACTACGCTGGAAAGAATATCGTCATCGTCGGTTCAGGCGCCACGGCCGTCACCCTCTTGCCTGCACTCGCGGAAAAGGCAGGTTCGGTGACGATGCTTCAGAGAAGTCCTTCCTATGTCATATCGAGATCTACTGTTTCCTACCTCACCCTCTTCCTACGGCTCTTCCTACCCTTGACTTTGGTTGCGCAAGTCAACAGGCTGCTTGATACGCTGTCCGAGGTTATCGCCACGCAGTTTCTGCTGCACTGTCCCGACTTGGGTCGCGCGGTCCTCACCAAGGAGATGAAGCAATCCCTCCCCGATGATATAGAAGTCAACGTCCACTTCAACCCCAGCTACGATCCATTTAAGCAACGGCTCTGCCTGTGTCCAGACGGCGACTTTTTCAAGGCCCTGCACCGCGACGGCTGCAGCGTGGTCACGGATACTATCCAGACGGTGACGAATAATGGGATACAGCTCAGTTCAGGGCGGAAGCTGGACGCCGATATTATAATCACCGCCACTGGCCTATACTTCCAGCTTTTTGGTGGCGTCGAGCCGGTGGTGGATGGAAAGACTATCAACATGGGCGACCACTACACCTGGCGAGGGTGCATGCTGGACGGCGTGCCCAACGCAGCATTTGTCATGGGTTACGTGACGCAGAGCTGGACGCCAGGAGCCGACGCCATGGCCGCGACGGTCGCGAGGCTGCTGAAGCACATGGAAGCCAAGGGCGCCTCGAGCGTAACACCTACTATTGAGCGCAGGCCGGGAATGACATCAAAGATCGCCGTCAGCGCATCGAGCAACTACTTGGTCAAGGCGGCTGACCGTTTTCCAAAGTCGACCGGCGAAGGTCCTTGGTATGGGCGGACCAACCTGGTTGTTGATCTCTGGGCTCTGTGGTTCGGGAGCATGGACGTCGGCATGGTGTATACCCGATCTCAAGACCTCAAGAACAAGAACGTATAATCAGACAATTCCAGAATCGGGGTAGAGAGCGAGTGAGAGAGGGAGAGAGGGAGAGAGGGGGAGAGGAGGGAGAGGGAAATGGAGGATGTCGGCACGGGAAAGAGGATGAGCGAAGCTAAGTTGGCCTTCAGCGATATGGTGCTGACAACCAACTGACAAGTCGTACTATGTTATCTTGGCCCGAGGGCGCCGAGCGCCAAGGTGATTCGTCCTTGTTCACCTTTGGTTACATCGGATTTTCTCATGGTTCACAACTTACGGAGTATGGAGTATTACGCCCTCAGCCTTTTCCCTTAATTTGCAATCATCCCTGTCTTGTCTCAAAAAACTTTACTTCTTCCCAGTTTCCGCCCTGCCTAATCTTTCACTATCTGCTGACCCGAGCGGCTGGTTCTGCCGACCGTTTGTTCTAGACCACGTTTTTCCCCCATGGCCATCGGACTCCTCGGTATAGTCCGCCAGGTTATTCGTGCGAGGAAGCTACTTAGGAATGCGTTGGGCGTTCCCCTCCTCGTTGCCAACCCCACCCTTTCTGCAAGCCACTTCCACAGATGTGATGAGCTGCAGCCGTTGCGCCGGGAAGATGTATCCTAAACCATGTCGCATATTCACTCACCCCAATGATAGGCGTTCATCATATTGTGAACAGTGGCGTGGTGACATTTATTGGGCATGGGCTGGTTGGTCCCATTCTGTCAACGTCACACTCCTCGCGACGACCTGGACCTGAACTCAACGTGCTGCAGCGGCTGCATGTGTGTGACAGCTTGGAACCCAACATTGACTGGTTGGATCGATGGTTCTTTATGCAATCGAGAACCTGGGGTGGGGCAAAGGTCCCTCGTTAAGAAAGCTGTCCTTGATTGTCACCATCATCTGCTGGAACCTCGGTTCTGGGGGGAAATCAATCGTATGTTCACGCTGACCCCGAAGCATAGACGTCCGGACTTTTATACACGTGAGGTTACGGGGTACAGGAGTATCAGAGCCGGGGGCGGCATACAATTCATTAATTGAGTCAGCTCATACGACCTGATCCAGGGCTGATATTGCCAAACCAGTATTGCCATTTTGAGATGGAGATGGACGAGCATATGTAACTGATCAAGCAAACTGCCCAGAAGAGGTCTGATTGAGCAGATGGCGGAGAGTGAATGGCGAATGAAGGTGACGCCATGTGATGGCGAGTGGACACAGCTGGATAGGTAAACCCCTCCACGCTCCTTGGATCGTCGTCCTTTTCCCCGTGCCTTAGTTCTCGAACTACTATTCACCCTGGTCACCATCGCTTTCTGGCTGCTTGGCCAGGCTAAGCTGGGCGAATAAATACCACTGCTTACCCTTGGGTTTTTGTCTCCACTTCTCAGGGACCAAAATACACGATCCATACATAACTGTTGTTCTCTACAACTACACGTCTTTTATCCGAGGGACAAGATTCGAAGCTCATTCTTCGAGTTTTCTTCCTCTTCTACTCCTCCTCCTCTTATTCCTCCGGGCCGCAGCACCGTGTACCCAGGGGACGCGGGAATAAACGAACAACACCAAGAAGTAAAGGAAGAGGGCAGCTGGGAAAGAGCAGAGGTATGGGCTTAGCTGTCAACGTTGGTGAGTCCCAGAGTAGCAGTGGCTCTGTCTCCTCGTGGCTTTATGCCGCACTGCTGCTGCTCGCGTGTGTCGCCGTAGTCAAACAGGTCCACCAGTGGTACCGTCTGCGCCATATCCCGGGCCCGAGATGGGCAGGATGGACGCCGTGGTGGCAGCTTTCGCGAGCATTGAGCGGACAGTACCATGAGAAGTTAAAGGAGGTTTCAGACCAATACGGTACGTTTGCTACTGTGCACCCCCTCCCCTCATCCTCATCCCTTCACTCCTTGTCTCCCGCGATCAAAACATCGGCTCGAGTTTATCGTAATAATTCCGGCGGGTTACAATGATGGCGTTCCTGTAAAAAGCGAACTAACGTCTCAATGCGCGGTGTGACAGGGCCCCTTGTACGGATTGGTCCGAACCAGCTGTTGTGTACCGACCCAGACGTCCTGAGACGCATGTCTTCGGTCCGCAGTATGTACACCAAAGGGGACTTTTACGACTCGGGGCGCATCATCCCTGGCGTCGACAATGTGGTATCGATGCGGGATGAAGACGAGCACAAGGCTATGAGGGGTAGGATGTGGGCGGCTGTACGTATCGAGTTATAATCAACTCACGACCACTGATTACTATGACAATGGATATATGAGTTAACTTGAATTCAGTATGTAGGGAAGGAAAACGAGGGCTTCAGCTTCGAACCGGGCATGGACCGTCAACTTCTCGCTTTCGTGGACCTCTTGAAGCGAAAATATGTTTCGACAGACTGGCAGACGCGTCCTGTTGATCTCGCCGAGAAGACGCAATTCTTCGCCCTCGATGCAATTGGGGATGTTTCCATGGGCGCGCCGTTCGGATACCTCGCCTACGATGAAGACTTGTACCAATATAACGAGATCAATGAGTCTTCGCTGCCCGTAATGAATATGGTCTCGGTACTACCCTGGCTCACCAAGATTGTCCACAAGTGGCCGCTCCGACTATTGTTGCCCAAGGAGGGTGATCAAGTTGGGTTTGGACGCCTGATGAGGTACGTTTGGATGGCATGATGAGTGGAAATATGAGAAGAGGTAGTCTTGGGCTGACTCATGTGGTGGTTCTTGTAGCCTGGCTACGCGTTATGTCGACTCGAGACTCGAGCCCGGAGCGGCCCCGGTGCAAGATATGATGCAGGCCCATATCAATAATGGCATGGACAGGAACGAGCTGATACAACAAGTCCTCATCTTCCTCATTGCGGGATCCAACTCCACCGCCCACGCACTGCGCATGACACTCCTGTCTCTGATCACTAGCCCGACGGCTTACACATCCCTCGTCAGCGAGATTGCCGCCGCTTCGGGATCGGGTAAAGCTAGCAGCCCCATAACGTGGGCAGAGAGCCAGGTGCTGCCTTACCTCGGTGCTGTAGTCAAGGAGGGAATGCGCATGTGGCCACCCGTTGCCGGCCTGGGCTTCAAGCGTGTGCCTGTCAATGGCGACTCCATCGGTGGATACTTTATCCCCGGTGGCACCGAGATCGGGCAAGGCTTCCATGGGGTTGGCAGATCAAAGGCAGTTTGGGGGGACGATGCCGATGTTTTCAGACCGGAACGGTGGCTAGGCCGTGGGGATGAGGAGCTGAGGAGAATGACGGCGGCAGTGGACACGCACTTCGGGCACGGAAAATACTCTTGCTTGGGGAAGCCCATTGCTATGATGGAACTGCACAAGGCCGTATTCGAGGTATATGATTTGATGCCCCATTATTTATACCTATCTTGACAGGAGCGAAATATACTAACGAGGTGCCATGTTAGTTATTGCGACATTTCGACATTTCACTCATAAACCCCGAGTGCCCCATCAGGATCAAGGCTTCGGTCTTCTTGTATGCTTCGGACTTTTGGGTCAAGATCACCGAGCGACGACCGTCTTTGATTCGGTAGCCGTGAGACGAGGCCAAGAAAGCGACTTTATTATGCCGTAAGCTAGTCCCTTGCAGTCATTATTTTGTTGGTGCCAAAGGATGATACCCGTTGCAATGTGTGCGTGCTATTTGGTTTTGATTTTCCGATTTTTCCTTCTATTCATTTTTCCTTTTCGTTTTCAATGTGATAAAGTTAATCATGCTTTTGATGTCAGTTCGTTTCATTTGTCCCTCATTGACCCCTGCCATAGAGGGTAGGGGGCTTTGTCAACCACAGCAGACGGTTGGCCCGGAAGCATCTGCCTTGGCTGAGGCGCTTCTGTAGATGATCCCGAGGTCAGCGTTCAGGCGATGATGACTTGGCTATACTGGCTACTCACTCGGTCATGAATTCGGAAACGAAGATGGCGTTGCCGACCAAGACGCCTAGGAAGATGCTGACTAGTATGTAAACGTTGAAATACATGGCTATTGGTGAGTGTTAGTAGAAGTGGCTGAGGGGTCAGGCAGAGGAGAGAAGGAAAGCACTGACCGAGCAGCATAACGAAGTATGCCACCGTGAACTGAGCTGTGTGCAGTAAAGAGCGCGCTCCCTGTTCCCAGACATTGGGTCTAAAAAGGGGCACGGACACAGAAGTGTCGGGTGCGACACTCGATGTTGTACGATTCTTCCTCCCCGCCTCGATCTCATTCTGATCACCTCCACCTGGCCGTCCCTCGACCAACGTTTCTAGTTCGTGCTCTTGATTCTGCTGCTGATTCTGCTGGTTGTGCTGGTTCCGATAGGCGGCGGCGTGGCGCCTGGCGATGTACCGGTCCCATTCCTTGCCGGCGCAGCGGAGGAACTCGAGGAAGAGGGCGAGGGCGAAGACGCCGACGCAGGTGCCGGCGAACATGGAGTTTGTGGCGATCTTCCAGTCGGAGCTGAGGAAGCAGCTGCCGATGGTGTTGGAGTTGAGCAGCATGGAGATTTTGCAGCCGCTGTGGGCTTCGCATTCGCATCTTGGGTAGAGGGCCATGGTGGTGGGTGGCTTCAAGTGGATTTAGCTTTTCCTATTATTTTCTTTTTCTTGTCTTTGTTCTCGGTTCTGACCTTGTTGTCACCGAGGAGAGAAGGATTAAAAAGGACAAAATCGATTCCTCCCATGGCAAGGTTTCGGGCATATTTATATAAATTGTGTACATATTTACATGGCTACCTATTGCGCAAAATATAGAGTGTCTGTGAGAAGAAAAAGGGGAGACGAGGCGGTGCAGGATGAGAATTACGAGAGAAGTAGTGAATAAGATGTAAAGCTTATTCCAAGTCATCGGTGACGAGATTCAAACCTTCTCGCGGTCCTTATTACAGTCTCTAGAAGAAAAAGAAAGGGGACGAGAACCAGGGTCTGCACATGTATGGCTTGCTGGGGAAAGCAAAGAAAGGGAAGTCTAATTACCATACATGGGCGGTCACATATCAGAAAGGATGACGGGCGCGTGTGCGTGCACGCGTGCGTATCATTGGCTTTTTGCCGGATATCGATCCGAGAGGAGTGATTGGTGAATAAAGTGGTCTGCATATTGATAGTCTCTCCATCTTTCTTTTTTGCCTTTTGGTATCATTACTATACGGAGTGTGCCTAAATTCCGTGGGAAGGAATATCATGTGCAATGGATGGGGGGATGCAATAAACTGTGGCGGGTATCCATCCATCATACGAAAGAGAAAGAGAGAGAGAGAGAGAGAGAGAGAGAGAGAGAGAGAGAGAGAGAGGAATGGTGAAAGAGGAAGACGTAACTTTGGTACCCCCTTTTTCTGGAGCTCTTTGCCACTGAGTGACTTGTCACTTATCGGACTCGGCCATCCATGGTGGTTAGAGGGAAGTATTTGATTGCACATGGCAGCAAGCATCATAAGCATGTATGTTGGGTAGTAGTACTACCAGTACATCAAGCTGTGATTATACGCTGTATAAGAAATGAAAAGAAAAAAAAAGGGGGGGGGGGGGTCACTTTATGTCACACAAGCCCCAAATGGTGAATTGATTGATTTTGTGCTAGTCAAGCCGTCCAATTCGAGTTTATCTGGCACCGAGTAGGATCATAGGGATTTCAGGGTTTCTGTACAAAAAATTGCCCTTTTCTGACACACAATTCTGTCATAAAAATTGTTGTTCGGGTACGACGGTGCAAGTTGCTTTCTTGTTTATCGGGCAGGCGGTACCTGCTAGGTACGTAGCTGGAGATTTTGAAGTCTCTATTATGGAAGGAACCCGGTGTTGAGATGGCTGCTTCCCTGCAAGTAGAAAATGGCCCAGGGGATTCCGTCACCGAATTGGATCTATTCCCACTACCGTTTGATCACATCATCTTTATTGCCTCCAATCTAGTCAAAATCTTTTCGCTGTATTCCTGCGCCATGCACAGAACCCAAGTAGCTAAGAAAAAAATGAACAAACCGAAAGAACGGGGCAGAAAAAAGATACAAATCCCACAACGGGTGATGTTGCGCAGCATACCCCGACTTTCCTAATTATGCAAGTTCGGACGGCCCTCCGCGATTCTCTTCCTCACGGCCTCCTTCGTCCTTCTTGCCGCCTGCACCGCCGTTGCTGCTCGAGCCGGATGGGCTGGACGAAGAGGAGCTCGACTTGGACTCGCGGCCGTCGTTGTCATCGTCGTCGTTCGGGCGGACTTCTTGCTCGGTCACCATCGGTTCCGCGACTGCATGCTACAAGAAAGAAATAAAATCATGACCAGTCAGACTCTTTGTTCATTCCCCTGTATGAAATGCCTTTTGCTATTTGTCTCTTTTTCTTATGCCTCCCTCTCTTTTTCACTTTGCTTTGACAGCTCAAGCGAAATCCCGGATGCGGGGCTCATAATCTACCGGACTTAGGTGCGGCTCCTCGGAGGCGCCGGCGGCAGCGTTGTTGGTTGGGGATAGGTCCTCGGGGGAGATGGGGCGCGGTAGCGGCGGTAGCTCTGGGGCGCCACCGGTATCGCCGGCCCGGGGATCGGCGGGTATGGGGTTTGGCCTGGCGACAACGAAACAAGTTTGCGTTTTCCCTCTTGTCAGCTGGGACAAGCCCACGTTGGGGGCATTTCCTGGATGCTCTCGGCTCTTTGGCTCATTTGACGTACACTTCATATGGGCTCGACTCGGGAGGGGCGACAGCAACGGCGGCAGGCCGGGGACCCTCTTCAGAAGAGGCGTCGTTGTGCTTTGATGTGCAGCAACCCATGTCGAACAGGCTACTCTCCGAAATCGTTTCTTTTAGAGTTGCGTTCGATTGTTTTCTCTAGAACTTTGCTTGAGAGAGACGGGGGAAGAAAGGGAAAGGCAAAGGATGTTTGAGAGAAGAAGAGGAAAACGGTAAGCAAGGGAGGGAGGAAAGAAGAAGATGACTTATGGCAGCGACACATGAAGAGGAAACGCACACGCCCGCGCGCACATGCACAAGAGAGAAAAAAGGGAGGTTGTGAATCGGTCGGAAAATACGGAGAGAAACCACACTTTGTGAGCATTTCCAGGTTTTTGGAGCTGACGCAAGGGTCGAGCGTCGTCCATGAACAGGACCTCGCAACACGCTTCTTTTTCTTTCCTTGTTTCTGTCGCTTCTTCTCTTTTATTTTTGTTGAGCACGGCCAGAAGTTTGGCGACAAAGGTTGACTGATTAATTGACAAACTCACAGACCTGACTCACATGCACTGTTTCACCAGGTTCAAGGGGTGACGCGAGTGACCGACGCTCAACCGGCTGGTAAGTACCCAGAGCAAAAAGCAATCACACGCGGGGGTTTACGGGACCAAAGGAAATAAATCAATACTAATTCACGAATATTCGCATAGTTCTGGAACTACTCCAGGGGACAAGGCCAGCATCGCATTACGCACACCCGGACGATTTCAGCAAAACCGTCAATCGGCTTCTCGAATAAAGAAACGATCATAGAAAGAGGGGCGGAGAAATGAATCGGTATTCGCCCGAGTTTGGGTTACGGCTGTTTGCTGCTACGCCGTGACACTGCGGGAAAAGGTGCAAGGACCCTGAGGCTCATATTATTAGAGGTAAAGGGGAGGCCTCGCTTCTGTTTTCCCGTGTGACTTTTTCATTTACCCTCACGCGTAAACCAGAAGAAACAACGAAACGGAGAAAAAGCAAAATAAAAACAAGGGAAGCACAGAAAAGGAATCCTTTTATTGTTGATGATGACTAGAAAGAGTTGACTTGAATCACTACAAATCAAGGCAAAGAAGATGGGAAAGTTATCTATCTCTATTCAGCTGGCAGTCGATGTTACGATAATCGCCGCCTGCTCCCCATCTTCGTGATGCTGGCAGCGAATACAAACAGGTAACTGGACAACGGCTACTTCTGGAGACTCTTCTCCGTATGTTGTCGACTTCAATAGAGGTAGCTTGTGAGCGGGGTCAACAGCCTCCTCCTCCTCCTCCTTCTCCTTCTCCTTCTCCTTCTCCTCCCCCACATCGTCATTTCGTTGGTCGAGTGGGACACAACAGACAACGGAGCTCGACATTCCCTCATTGGTGTCATGATAGCTCTCCCCCTCGTCATTATCAATGCTGTGGAAGCCATTTTCAGTAGTCATGCTTGATACTTGAGCCAGATCGAGTTCTGACATGGGCGAGACTGATCGAGTGGACGGGGGAGCTGTTGTGGTGGCAGTAGACCTCTCGGCTACCTTCACGATAACCATAGTTCGATTCTCATCCTCGCCACTGTTGTCCATTCCAGCTGCGGTCACCTCTTGCCTTTGGGGACTACTCCCCCTTTCTCCCAAGTATAAGTCAACACTTACGTGTTCCGCGCTACAAACCTCGCGGTCAGGGGCCGCATCTCCCACCATTGTCGACGCATATACCTCAGACATATACCGCTCGACCTCGGCTTCATCTTCCTTTGTACCTTGAAAGGGCCTCGGCGGTGGGTCATCTAGACGGGGAGATCTCCAGATCGGCGTATCCTCCTTTGATCCAGGGGGAGGTAGGATGGCGCCGCTCTCGACCGGCTGCTCGTCCGTTTCGCCAATTGGTGTGGCGATAGGCTTGGGCTGCTGTCGTTGCTGAGGGATAGATATGCGGTGCCGCTTGCGGTGGGGAGCATCTGTATTACGAGGTTGCCTCCAGCTCTCCGTCCAATAGTCTAGCCGCCGGGGCTTCGATGGGCCCGAAGGTGGTCTAGGCGCGATATCCGCCTGGGTGTTAACGGATTGGGGCCCTCCTGCCCGTTCGGCCTCTTGCCTTGCCTTTCTATTCATGTTCCTCCGCCTCTGCCGCTTACCACCCCTCTTGCACCTCTGAGTCTTTTTCTTCTTCACTGATTCCTCACCGACCAACTCGGATGGTGTGTTTTGCCCTTGCCGCTCGGTTCCTTCTTGCGGTGTGTCTCGTGATTGGCGTTTCTGCTTCTCGCGTTCATCTTCTTCAGCGTTACAAGAGTCATCCGGATGGGGAACTGTCTTTTTCTCATTGGTATTCGATCTTTCTCCTGACCAGCCCCGTTCTTCCTGCTGTCGTTGTGAGCTCTTGGACCTGCTACACCACGTCGAGAAACATTAGCAGGACGAACATCTTGATAGATTGCACAGCATTGTTTCCTTTCCTGGTGTCTCTCCCTCTCAAACCCACCTCCTGCTAGAAGCCCTGGAGCTCGAATACGAACCGCCGCCGCTGCCTCTCCTCTTGGCGTCATCACTGCGCCGCGTGTATCTGGCCGGTGGATCGCGGAAGTCGGCCAGCGTGTCGAGGAAGCCGCTCGGCTTGCGTCGTACTCCGCCGTGACGGCGCCCGGAGAAATCGACGTACAGCCTTCCGTGGTCTTTGCTTTTTGTACTTCTGCTTTTCGTACTTCTGCTTCTCATACTTCTGCTTTTGCTCCTGCTCCTGCTCTCACCGCTCGGTTCTCCATCCCCAGCCTCCCCGGCGGGCCTATTATCTATGACAACTTCACCATCCCTGGCAACCCCTTTCTTGTTACTCCTATTGCAACTCTTGCTCCTTGTGCCCTTTTTACTCTTCTTCTTCCGGTAGCGCGGCCCCGGTCTCGATATACACCCGCCCATGACGCTAGCCCTTTGGAACAGAGTCCTTGTGGTATAGTATGCTTCTGTCGCCACTGCCGATGCAGCGATATAAGAAGGAAGAAATCCAGCTTCTGTGTTTCTTTCCTTTAAGAGTCAATTTAGTTGGCCGCCCGAGGCAGGTTTTGAGGGCTTTGCAGATTCTGGAGGGCTCAGCTTTATAGATTTGCTGCTTTGGGACCTTGTTCAACAAATTTCTGGGGTTTCTGATTCACGGAGAGAAGAGCCGAAACCACGGTATACGAATGAGTCTATCTGGGCACTACTTACTACTAATTGTGAATTTCGGACCACGAAGCATAGCCAGTCCTGTGCACAAATGAGATGACATGTCAGGCAAGCCTACCATGCAGTTTAAGTAACCCGTGTCATGATGGCCACTGAAGGTGGCCGGTCACTTGCGCTTACATCTCTCTTCGCTACGGAATCACTCGTCTCGCAAGGGTAGTGGAGAACAAAAAGGGGCGCGAGTCACCGCCAACATCCGGTCTTATTCGATGTTCACTCCTTTATCCCGGGGGCATCGCCTCGGCAAGTTTCACTCTATTTCTCTATTTTCAAGAGTACTCGGTTATCGCATAGGTAAGTGAGAAAAAGTATGATTTTTATTTTTATTATTATTTCATAGGCAAGACACTCATGTAAGAAACTCCCCGCTTTGCTCCCTTTCATCCTAACATTCGTATCATGGGAAAACACTCATGAATTGTGGTTATGAAACCACAGTACAGTTCGAGTTCATCATGGCCCAGAGAAGGATTCGAGTCAATTCTCCAAAACATGTATGAAGCAAGATGCTCAAGTCCAGGAACCGGTTGCACCCGAAACAATCAGCAGCAGCAAAACAAAACAAACCCAAGCATAACAAAAGAAACAACACGGCCAAAAGATCTCTAAAAAAAAAGGAAATGCATCATGCGTCATGCTTGGTAAGAGGGGGTATCAATCGGAATAGCGGTTCCTCCAAATCTCGGGATCCCTGGACTCTCCCCTCCAGATCAGGGGAGGACGGGCGCAGCCGGTGGGCGTTATGACGCGTATCACGGGCAGAGGCAGCGACTTGGCCTGTCCCCCGCTGGCGCCGGCGCCGGACGACGACGACGAAGCCTCCTTGCGCCCGCCGAATCTCAGGCGCCAACGGCGCGGAAGGGAAAACGGCAGCTGGGGCGCCGACCGGGGCGCGGGCGCGGGCGTTGGCAGAGCAGCTTCTTCCGGCTCGAGGCGGGCCGCCGGCACGACGCCCGCGATGGAGGCACGGGACGGCACGTGGCGCAGCTGGCAGTGGCGCCTCTGGAACCCGAGCACGTGCTCCTCCATGTCCCTCACGAACCTCTGCACCTTGCGCGAGATCTTCTTGTTGAGCTTCCGGCCCAGGGCGCGCCTGCTGTACGACTCCATCATGGTATCCTTCTCCTTCTGCTTCTCTGGCTTCTTTCCTTCCTCCCTTGTTTTCCCTGGATTTTCTGTTTTTTTTCCCTTCCCTTTACTCTCCTCCTTCTATTTCGGACCTGGAGTGGTTTTTTTTCCCCGGGTTGTAGGTTTTGTAATTGGACCCGGGAGAAAAGGGGGGAAGAGGAAGATTGTCCTATTTTTTTAAAAAAATTTGGAGTTTGACCGATTGTCGGATGCTTCCTCCTTGTTCAGGGGGAGGGGGGGAGGAGGAGTTTTGGAGATTGTGTCGAAGTGTGTGTCTTGTCCTTTGAATTGCGATTACTGGTATAACAATCAGACAGATATATAAATAAAATTTTGCTTTTTATGAAATAAAAAGGATGGCAAAGAAGAAAGAAAGCCTGGCAAGGGTCAACAGATATGACGAGAGGGTGAAAAGAAAAACCGGGAAACAGATGTTCTGTTCAGAGACATTGTGTCAGTGTGGATTTGCAACCACCAAGCCAGCCTCCCCCCTTACCCTTCCTCCCTAACGAGAACAAAAGCCACCCACCCACTCACGTTCCGAGACGCAGAACTCCGAAAACAGGTTAGGAACAAGGAAATGTCACTATATTGTTCATAGATCAACGCTATCAGCATAGTAAGAGAGGTAAGCTAAAATAAGCACCGAAAATTGGAAAAGAAAATTACAGAATCGGGCCAACGCAGAATACCAGTCACGTCATATCATCCCTTGACCCCTCGCTCGACAACGCATACAGCTCCCTGGGAACGCCCGCGCCGTCGCAGCTCGAAAACTTCCACCGCGCGCCGCCCCACCAGCTGCCGACGACGTTGACGAGGGCCCACCGCACGGGGGCCGGCATGGGCGGCCAGTCCATCCACGCGCCGCCCTCGGCCGTGCCATCGAGGTTGAGCAGGAAGAAGGGCACCACGTCGGCCACGCCCGCCTGGCTGACCGTCTTCTTGCCCCACGCCTTGAATATCTTGGATGCGGCGGCGGCTTCGGGGGTGCCCTCGGCGGGTGCCGAGGGGTGAGCGGCCAGGGCGGCTATGCTGGTAATCTCGTGGTGAAAGTGGTGCTCGAAGGGCTCCTTGAACGAGTCCATGATGCGGAGGAGGGCGTCTGGGGAGACGTCTGCCGGAGAGGCGAGGCCAGAGAGATAGGTGCGAAACTCGGCCAGGCCAGGCAGGAATGATTCTATCCGAAGTCAGTCTTCTATATATAATAACCCAGGGACTCTTTTTTCTTTTCTCCTTCTCTTCCTCCTTCCTACCCTGCCCTGCCTCTTTCTACCTCCGGAGCCAGAGGGGAAACACTCGACAAACTTACCGTGTTCGGCGTGCGTCTCAGCGAAAACGTCCTTGTCCCCAAGCACCTCCTCTACCTTGGTGAAGAGGTTCCTCTCCTCGTCGTCGTGGTGCGACTGCACAAACTTGTGCCAGGTGAGGGCGTAGCCCACGAAGCCGGCCTTGTCGCCCTCCTGGACGTGAGGGGCCTGCAGGTATATCGAGTTGAAGCCCCTGATGATGGAGTTGTGCAGCAGGCACATGTGCGTGGCCCCCGTGGTAAAGAGGTCCGTCTGTTGTAGGTTCAGAAAGGGGTGAAAAGTACGTTAGCATATATGTGTATATATAGTTCCCCGATGCTCTTTCCCGGCTCCTTTCGCCTACGTAAAAATAGAGGAAAAGGGCGGAGAGAGAGGAGACAGTAGAGAGAAAGAGGGAGGACCGGGCATGCATACCTTTTGACTCTCGGACTGAGGCGTAGTTATAATCTTCATGGGCTCGTCGGCCCATTTCCCCGTCGGTGCCATCGTCTCCATCAGGAGCGGGCTCCGGTTCATAAACAGGCCAAAGAGAAGCGTCTGCAAGGCCAGGAATATGCCAAACTTTGTCGTCGTCTGCACCATGGTCGCGAAAGGGAGGGGGGGCGTCCCAGCTTTTGGCCTCAGCAGAAGCGATACGTAGTATTTATATTACGCCTGTAATTATATGACCAAAAGCGACGTATACGGAAAAGCAAGGCAGCAATGTATGAGCAGAGGGGCGGGCAATGTCACGCCACTGGCTAGGTAGGCATCAATGGGAAAAGTTAAAAAGTGGTCTGAGGGGGGAACGAAAGACGATTGAGGATGATGACACGGCGCGCGCGGGGGGAGGGTGACTAAAAGAAGCAGAAACGGAAGGATCAAAAGGTACCATATGGAGTCCTTCCAGTTACGGTTGAGTTTGGTGCTGTTGGCAGGTACTGTTGGTTAACATTAACCTACCACCCTACCTACCTGTAGCAATAACACATGCAAGTTGAATAATCAATGCGTCGTGATTGGTGCGACCCAAAACCACCCACCATCGTCCCCTGTTTCTCTCACTCTCTCTTCTTTTTTTTGAGAAATACCCCAAACAGCCGGGGGGGGAAATAAGAAGAAAAAGTTCTGCTCTGAGCCACCTTGCTGTTTCCCTTAGTGTTCCTCCTTCTACTCCCGCCCGTAACACCTTTTCTGTGCTTTCTCTAAAAGGCGGGCGCCAATGGACGTTTTAGCGCCCGCACTCCCGGCAGGCGTGCGGGTTAGGTAGGTCTAGGTTAAGGGCTGTTTTTTTTCTCCGGTGGTCTCCCTCCACCCCCTCCCCCGAATGTATCACCATGTACTCCGTACCTCCCCTTATACCACCGACGTCCATCGGCCCCACGAAAGTGATCGAAGACACCATCGCCCGGGGGACCTTGTTCTTCCCTCCTGCTATTCCCATGCGGCTGCTTGCCGTGCTTCAAATCGTTTGGTCCTATGCAACTTTGGATTTCCTAACCAGGCAATTCCTGCTGCCAGGGACGCTGCACGAGGAGGGGGGGAGGGGTGTCGATGCGGCTCATGCAGCCCTTCCGTTGTGAATCCCGGGGTAAGGAATAGTTTAATCCAACGTGCCGGCACTTGACACCATCTTGGTACGGAGAAATAACGTACATACACACATAGTGGTTTTTTTTGTGGTGGGGGGATCTGCTTCCTAACCATAGCTAACCCCCAGTATGGATGTGTGTACAGCAACACTTGTCAGCTTCCTTTGTTTATCAAAACAAATACCACCTAATTTTATCTTGTACCAAGGAAAATATGAACCGCTGCTTTATCCGCTCTGCAAAAAAAGAAGTACCAAAACAGGATGGTGTCCACGGATAGTATCCAGTTGCAAAAACAAAAAACGCCAGAACACCCATACCTTCTAACCCTTACGCGCCCAACAATTACGCAAATGCTCCGACAATAGCCATCATCAGAGCCCCTCCGCTGACAGCAATATATGCTTTTAGCCTCCTCTTTCCCTTGAGCACCTTGTAGCTCTTTTCCGAGAGGAAATCCTCCGCCAACAGCTGCACCAGGCCAGCGTACAGCAGCAGGCCCGAGGAGATGGCGTTCATGAAGCCGACGACCAGCAGGCCTCCCATGCTCTGCGGGTCGTACATCCGGTGAACGACGAGCCCGATAGCTTGGCCTATGGGCGTGGTGAGGCCGTAGGCGAGCACCATGAGCCATGGACGAACGGAGCTCTTAGGGAACTGGATGGCCGCGATCCGGCTGCCGAGGGCAAGGCCTTCGAACGTCTGGTGGAAGCTGATGGCGATGAGGAAGACGACAAAGGCCGGCCCCGTGGCGACGGATATGGCCATGCCGATGAAGACGCTGTGGAAAAGAATGCCAGCTTCGAGGAGGGCGCACTGCAATACCTGGCGCTTCTGCTCCTCGGGGGTCTGTGGTTGGCCTTGGGCAGCCATGGGGTCCTGACGCGCGAGGTGGGATTCGGGATGGATCGCAGCGTAGCGCTGGGCCTGTCCGTTATCGGCGGGCGAGGGGTCAAGCTCCTCCATATCCAAGTCCAAGTCAGAGTCCCCGTCGTCGAGCTCGGAATCATCCCGGACCTTCTTGCCGTTCACCTGTATCGCCGGCTCCGACTCCGGCAAGGGCGAAACGCCTGCGACCAACCCTTGAGCTTCCATGTCCTCAACCTCGATGTTCCCCGGCCGATGATCCCCAACTCTCCTTTCCGACAGCCCGGTCGCTTCCTGCAGCGGTATGTGCGCGGAGCTGCTGTTCTCGCTGTCATCCCAATAGTGGCCATGTGAATGCGAGTGCCCAGCTCCCCGGGCCGTCAGGAATGACTCCACGCCAGTGACCATGATCGCAGCAACCATGGAGATGAAACCCGGCAGGGGCGTGTATCCTTCGCTGAAGAAGTATGGTAGGCATGGGTCTGTCAAGGATTCAAAAGCCATGGGGAGGAGGTGCACAAAGGCCGTGGCGAGTAGCACGCCGGTACCGACATGCTGGCAATAGAAGATTATCGTTTTTTGGAGAGGTCCGGTCGTCGTTCGTCTCGAAAACAGGGGAAGGCCGCAACCTGGTCGCCAAAGGGTCAGTAAGTCACAAAACGGCCAGGCATGGGATAGCTCCGCGACGTACTCAATGTGCTCAGCACTAGGATAAGAAACAGGGCAAAGACGTGCGCAGCTGTATCATACCATCCTCGTTCCCTCGATCCGCACTCTGGCTTCCCTCCGTTCTCTTCTTGCCGCCTCTTCAGCTCTGCGAGCAACACATTGGTAGAAACCTCCGTCCAGGACCTTTGGTCGATAATCGACGCGCCTGCGACAACGTTAGCACACGAACACGCTCAGCCCATTGGGTGCTCAGTATGCTGAGCCAAATTACCTGTGGATGACGACAGCCCGCTCATCCTCGAGCATTAAGAAACCCCGCTGATGAAAAGAATTATTTTGGAGCGCTACCGCATTGCGGCTTGACGTCCCAAGAATACAGATAGCTAGCGATCAAATCAAGTTTGAACGGGAAATGCAGAAATGAACAATGGGATGTTCAAGGATATACTGAAAGAGATGCGGAATGCTGCGGCGGTAGACTACCATATTAGTAGCCGTGCTCCGTACGGAGTACTAGTAGTAGGTATGGTACCCCGTATCAGATGGAGTGCATGTGCCTTGGCGGTTTGGTGGTGCTAGGCATGGTAACGCGAATGGCTCAGTCTGCTATAAGCGCATAATCCTCGGCACTTGAAACTCAGCCCCTTTCATCATCGTGCAAGGGAGTCGGGTCCAGAAGCATGAAATCCGGAAGTGTCCTCAAATTTGCATTGAGAATCATCCTAAGCGGAATCAGTGACCAGTCCCTCTACTGGCCCTTCTTGGAAGTACCGAGTACTCCGTAGAGAGTAGACCGTCAAGCCAGGAGCTACTACTAGTAGCACTACTCCGTACGCAGCATTTGATGTTAAGCTACACTAGCACCATAGCAATCCGTACTACTACTAGCAAAGCAGTAACTTAGTACCACGGTAGTATTCCGTATGGAGTACACAATCGGCACAATCCGGACGCAACGCATTTATTATAATCACTAAGAGGACGAGCAAGGTAAACAAAGTTTCCATCATTTCATAATCATAACATAATAGTCGTAATATGGCATCAGTGCTTCTTCCCGCCCACCGTAACAAAATTTCACTGTGGGGTACCAATCTTTCAGCACATGATCGAAAACCACCAACGCCTGCAAAACATATACCTAATCCTCTGATCCAAGCTTCATTACTACAAATCCTCCACCTCAGACTCTACTGTCGTACTCGGCATATGACTGGTACTGAATATTGCCTTGCGACCAATCGTACATTACCGCAAATTCTTGAAGCTCGGCCTGCGAAATCGTTCCGTATCCTAACCCAGGTAGTATGCTGGAATCGGCTGGCGGCATCTGGTAACCCATGTACGACACTTGTTGTGGACCCATTGCAGGTTGTTCCAAGGAGACGCCAGAATTATTTGGAGAGACCGAATGTAATGAGCCACCATCAAGGCTTGGTGGAGCACTAATGAACCCCGTGGAATCGGTAAAGCTATCGGTGGAAGCAGGTGCTGGGAAATCCGCGCTGTTGTAGCTTGTATTTGGCGACTCTGCCACGCGGCCAAATTGGAAGAGTTGAAACATCTCTTGGGTCATCTCGGGATCTCCAATACCGCTGTTGGGACTTGGGTGTAATTCGGTGACTTCAAGGCATGAGCCCTGGGCCTCTCCATCCATCCGAGCCCTCTTCCGCTTGGTGTCCTCGTTCGAAAGCGTAGGCTGTTTCGGTACTCTTCGAGCAAGCCTGTTTAGAATATCATAAGATGTCCTGGCTGTCTCGGACAAGGTAACAAGTCGTTTCAGTATTGCCACAGAGGTGTCGATGGCGTCATAAATGGCCTCCTTGTCAGCCGCCGGTATGGTATTGTCAGCGTCGTTGATGATTGCAGTGCAAAGGACGGCTCCGGTATCCAGAATCGCGAATATGATAAAGTGAAACCTGCCATCTCTTCGCGTAATATGATCGGTCCACTCCTTTAATGACCGTATTTGCCGTAAAGAATAGTAGATGCCGATGCTACGAATGGCCAGCTCTACCGGAGGCGACGAAGTCTTGTATACCTTTGCCATGTATGCCCGAATTGGGTTGCCAATAAGGAGATAGGCCATCGTATAAAGATAGTAACGATGAAATGGGATCCAAGGATGCTCTGCGTCCGATGTTTTGTCCGGGTCGTTGACGGCATACACCTTGGGGAAACCAGCCACCCACCTCTCCACCATTCTTGTGTATTCCCGGACATCCTCTGGGGCCGTAACGTACTTGGGTGCACGGAAACGAGCAGCCAGGTCCCGAATAAGCTCCGATTGCATCTTCATGTACAAGAGCGGTGCAGGAGAGTACGCTTCCAGAGTCAGGGCTGGCAACTGCGCATCAGAGTCCGATCGATCGACGATGGTGGGCCGGCCCAATCCAGAAGATACCTGCCTGTGAAGACCCATTAGCTCAAGTCGTTTGTGTGGAAACAGGGAGCCCTTACCAATCCCAAGTGTCGATAATGCACCATAATCGTCGGCGGATCTCCAGTTCAAATTCGGGTATAGTCGTTATCCCAGAATCTCTGTGGAGGCCAAGCTCTTGAGCTTCTCGAACGGTAGTACTCAGAACGTGCCAGCACTCGAGAAAGCGAGCCTCGGCTTTGTACCAGTAGCACGAGTGCAGTAACGATTGGATGTTGTACAAATGATGGTATCCAACCGGAACAACACTGCTCAACTCACGTGCAGCAGCGTGGTATCGCTCGGTAAGCTTATGCGTTTTCTCTCCCCAGTCGAGCTCCAACTTTCGACGTGTTGCTATGTCCAGATGCTGGGTCGTAACGGCACAAACCATAAGAATGAGGCATGTCCATTGAACACCTAGCGGCTCGTCATTTGTTCTTTTGTCCCACCACGCCTGATACTCGCGGAGGAATACAGGCGGGTATACAATGTAATAGTGGAAATTGACTGTGCTAAGGAAAATCTGTACAACACTATCTGTGTCCAATGTGAGCGTTTGAGAGGTAAAGTTCAATTCAAGAATTAGACTTACCCATTTGTTGACGAGCAGGAAGCTCGCCCAAGGCTCGCTCGAGCTGAGGACAATCTTCAGGCCTTGACCAGAATTGTCTTTGAATGGTTGTGGAGGTCTACATGCAGAATACAGAATTAGATATACCCAATGGCATAGATACCAAAAGAATAGGCTTACCTTGGCATTTTCCATACCTAGACTAGCAAAAAGATTCGTCGTCATATATCCAATAGCCTCAAAACCAGGGCCATCGACATCCTCGTCATCCTCGTCTTGGTCGCCATCGGCGTCACCATTGCGGCGCTTCTTTCGTCCAACACGGGAAGGCTGCTCTGAGGGCAAGCCGGGCACATTCTTGAAACGGCACTTGTCTGCTACCTTTCGTCTTTGGCAGTGGTTACAAGGCCATTCTCTACTGCACTGTGGTTACGATGTCAACAGGGCCCTCTACACAGGCAGTCTCGTTCACCGAAAATAACCAATAGACGGATGGAGGCGCCGCAGAGATGGAAGGGAAGAGAGAAAGAGAAGCCAAAGACACGAAAGGAACCAAGCAGCGTGACAAAAGAATCGACTTCCATCGAATTCCTCAAAGATGGAGTTATATAGGAAGGGAAAACATACTTTTTGCTTTCTGCGCTGGCACTCGGTGCATGCCGTCCGGCCAGCGGTGACATCGCGGGAACTGTCTTCCATGCTTCTGACCTACGCGTCTACAGAGTAGTTTCGTAGGTTATAGCTGATGAGCCAAGCTATTGTACCGCCGTGGGACTAGGATAGGTCTTAGGGCAGTTTATATGTCAGAGACTCCCGTGATAAAAAAGACTGCCAAACGCCCACGACTCAGGCGAAGGATGGAAGATTGGGGGGGTTGGCAATCGCTCGCGAGACGGAAAGATTTAGTGTGCGAGACTTTCAACGTTCAAACATTGATTGACAAGTCTAGGTGGGCGAGGGAGGGGGGAGCCGTTAGGGACCGATTTAGGTAGATGAATTTTGGGGGGGGGGGGGGGGTGGTCTTCCTCTCAACACGATGGGTACGGGACATCGGAGGGTGGGGCTTTATTAGCAGCCTGCAGTTGTACGGACGAGTGTACCTTGTACTGATGCCAGTCAGTCAGTCGTAGGCAGGACCTCCTCGACTCTTGGACTTTCGGAACCGGAGATGGTAGAGTTGTTTTTGGAAAACCTAACAGTAACATTAGCAGTACACCTTATGTTTTTGCTAAGAGCGTTTTTTTAGGGAGGGGGGCGTTCTGTTTTTTTCTTTCTTTTTTTTCACGAACCTTGCACAGGAGCGTCTAACCAATAACGTGGGTGTGGTGGTAGGGAAGGAGGAGGCAGGTGGCTCTTCTCCCGCGCGTCCAACGGCTGCCGCAAGGTTCAAGGGTCAAAGCATCGTCGGACGCACGAAAAAAAATAACCCATGCCGTTCGGTGAACACAGTGGTGCTCCATAGAAGGAGGAAGAGGAAACAGAGGGGGGAAAATGCTGTGTACTCTGGTCCATCAACGGGATGGCAGTTATTGACACTATAGTAGTGCGGAGCAGTTGACACCAAACTTGCAATTCATACTCCGTATTCTATGATAACATTACCTCGGGGTTGCTTTATAATTAGTATAGAGCACAGGTAAATACTGTGCTAGACTGGTAGTAACACTCAAGTAAAACCGTCAAAATCTAGTGTGGAGAAGAAGCGATGCGAAAGTAACACAAGCCCATTCGTCCATAACCAACAAATCAAGCGTCTGGTACAGTATTTCGGGCGGAGGTACTCCGTACGGAGTACCTAGCGGTACTTTCCAGGTTCTGCTCACAAAAAAGAAATAGCGGAGCAAGCTTGTCGTCGCCTACACGCCAAGGAAACTGCCACGGCGGTACGTGGTAGTACTACTAGTACTGCCACACGCTACGGGCACAAGCTGCCGGAAGGAGCCTTTCCAAGAGATGGAGGCCAGAGCTACGGAGTATTCAGGAGTGCATACCTTACCAGCAGTATCCCCTAAGTACTACCTACTACTATAGTACTTAGTAGTACCAGTAGTACTCAGTAATAACTATAGGCGTGGGACACTTACAGCGGAGGCAAAAGCCTTCAGATTCTGTTTCTTGGGGCTTTTCAGGGTACTAAGTTAGAGCCACCCCCAGGTTGTCGGGGGCTGTTGAAACTACCTACTATGTAATCGGTACTCCGTACATAGCCTGCGGCTTGCAATTTCAGGGATCTGGTTCTGGACCTGGACTTCAGATGTTCTTACAACCCACCGAGACCTGCCCACCTCAGGTTGGTGGCTTTCATCCGCCGGGTGGCATCCCCTACAAGCTTGTTGGCACATGTATCGGAGGTCCGAAAAGCCACTTAATGCCACGCCCACCCCGTACTACTGCTACTACGGAGTACTCCGTGCGCCATGATGGATGGATGGGTGCTTGCTGGTGGTTGATTGCTCGTCTCCTCGTTGCAGAGCACGCCATGCCGAAGGATATAGAATATACCTCACTGCTGCTGCGGATTACTGCTTCTCAGCGACATGGAGATATACTAGTACCAGTAATAACCACTACTCCTGCTGCTGCTGCTGCTGCTGCTGCTGCTTCGTACAGGATGTGTATACGTTTCCTAGCAAGTGAGTTCTCTCTTGAGGAAAACAGAGAAAAGAAAAGTGACCAGAATGATCAAGCGCGCTAGCAAGACAAAAAGCAAGACAAAGCAAGACAAAAACAGGCCCTGTCGACGGTCGTCGTCAAGCCTAAAAGCACAGGCCAACTCCCTTAGCCTTGCTTTCCCTAACTTGAGTCAGTTGAGCTCGTCATGCTCCATCGCCACTAGTAAGTTATTTCCAACAGGGCAAAGGCGATGTGACAGTGCTGCTAGTAGGACTCCGTGGTGGGCTAGGCTAGGTAGTGAGGTACTCCCTTAGAGTCCCTTGGTGCAGTGTTGCGGCAGATGAAGAATTATCTGTTTGTGTCACGCATTTTCCCCGGTGGCCAGGAACAAAAAGAGAGAAGCAAGAACAACAAGACCACAGCGTAATACGGAGTACATAATAGCATGTGCCCTCCTTCCCCGTCGCCAAGGAACATGCATTATCATTGTTTGAAACGCTGCGAATCAAGGGCCTCTCGGTCGATCATAAAACCCACGCTATGATACGGAGTACTCTGAACGGAGGGAGGAATACCTACTCTGCCAAACTACGTAGTACTATTACTCCCTCCTCCGCAGGTTCCTAAGGAGTGATTACCGATCACTTACGGAGTACTCCGTAGTAGTAGTAGCAACAGTAGCAGCAGTAGCAGCAGTAGCAGCCATTTGCCGGGACCGACGCCGGCAACGTAATCACCAAAATCATACTCCGTAGATCTACATAAAAAGGGGCTGGCAGTGCTGAACAGCAACTTACCCGGAACGGATCTTGACGCGCTACCACTTTCAACCTTTCTACGCCATACGGGTCACTTCAAAGCTCGTTCAAATAGAGGATTCGATCCCATGGGATGCATGCGACATTCAATCACCTGCAGAGTACAGAGTATATTTGTTGCCCTTATATCCTTGCTGAATATCTGTGATTTTACAGTACGGAGTAGGATGTTGAAACTTGTCCTCGATCCATGTATAAACTTATCAACTTGGAGGATCTGAAGTCGTGCACATCCCCTGCCTTAAGAATACTAGATCCCATGGTACGGAGTACACGCTATTATCAGATACGTTAGAGTACTAACAGAGTAGCAACGCTCATCAATCTGGGCCTCAATTCCCTACCCTACCAACCAGCTAACCAGTGATACTATTCCCACTATGCAGGGTATCATTGCACTAGTTGGTCACGGTTTTAAACAGTAATCCATAACGGTACTTATGCTCTTTAACGTATGCTTACAGATCCTAATACCCCTCTACGAAGTACTCGTTCAAAGTAGAACAAGTAGAACAAGTAGAACCCATCACGCTGGTGTACTTCAATCTTGAGAAGAAGCACATAAGAGTTCAATACGGTTCATAAGTATCCCGCACCCACATTTATATATATATGACGATTAAAAGATAGCTTCGTTTCTCACGCCAGGAATGCCATAAATGCAGGGAAGGAATTTGACTATGCACCAACCTGGGCTCTGGGTGATGCCTAAACGCTGGCACGGGACACTGTCTATGTCTCGTTAAGTATTGTGTTAGCGATCCCCATGTGTACGGAAGATCCAGAAAAGAAAATATAAGTATGATGCATTGTGCGCTCTGGCAAGGCTTCTTGGGTCATTTGCGGCTACAAGGGCGTCGGTGGGACCGTGTAATATGCAGTACGCTGAAGACATGGAGAGATACGTATAGTGGACAAGGGATCACCTAGCAATCACAGTGAATTGTATGGGAAATCTGGCTTTCGGGAAAGAGTCTACTCTCGAGGTGCTGATTAAATACTGAGGAGATGATGCATTGGTGTCGGGAGCTGTATTGATATTTACCCTACGAAAGTATGAGACCTTTTAGTAGGAACCTTGGGTCTGGTAGCTGTAGTGCCACTATAGAGAATCTGCTTGCTGATCATGATGTTCATAACTCGAGGGCATTTTTTGTTGTTGTGATATGGTCCCTTACTCTCACAAAATGGGGGCGTTGGGACTTGTTAAATGTAATGTTAGATGGATACTGGAGAATTGCGCGACTTGGAACTCACTGAGACGTTTGAGGAAAGGCCTTGGTACGAATTAGTTACCCTCCAAGAGTGTACAGGAATAATTCTATGGATAAAGGTGAGGAAAAGCGAGGAAGAACCTGGTGTCTTGGGAATTCCTACCGATATCACGGCCTCTCTTGGTAACGAGAGCAAGAGCAAGCACTCTAAATTACCGGTATGCCCGAGTAAACTGTTCCATAGAACATTAATGAGTAGGATATGTTTTTCTAAATAATCTCGCATTCGGGTTTATGTATCGGTGGTTCTGGTGGCACTGATGAGGCTTCCTTTAGTCCGCTTACTTCTCTTGGGCTTATATTGATCTTTGATCTGTGAGTGTGCAAACCGATATGAAAGCGGGCTTGTTCTGATAACTCGCAGTACCTTCCTGTGCCGAGTCTGGCCTAATATGTCTCGATGAATTAGAAAGGTCGACCTCTCTCTTGTTAAAGACTAGGCATCACAACGTGCGTGGATATGTAATTTGCGTTGAAATTCGCTGTCAAGGAGGAAGTTAGTGGTTGATTCTATACGCCGTGATGAAGGATCCCTACCATATCGACCCTGTGATAATGGGGGAGTTTGCCGTACATTTTGTGATACATCCCCTTGTCCCACCACACAAAGTCTGTGTATTTCCAAGTCTTTGGCCATTGACGGATCCCATTCAACGTCTTCCAACACCGGCCTCCGTATTGCGTGTAGTATGTCGGAGTAGCACTTCCTCCTTCTACCTGTCGTATGTCTATCCCTGCATATGAACAGTAGTAGTTTCCACACAGGCGCTTTATGAGAAACGCCTTTACTATGCCAAGACGCAGCCTCAATCTTGTGCTAGCTCGTATTGACCAAACATTCATATTATGGCTTCGCGCCTGGGCGTTCAAGCGAGCCTCCTTACCAGTCCCGTTGGCTGGCTCAACTGAGAGGACGACGATGGCGGTGTGGCGTAGGACTGGAGGTGCACAGCAGAAAAAGAATTCATGTGACGTATTGATTCGGGAATGGCCACGTCAGCATTAAAGAGTTTAAGGCTGTGTTGCATGAAAAGTGTAGTTGCGATGTGCTCTGTAGGTGCCTGCCTGAGTATGAAATAGTTGTGCAATGTTTACACCCAAGCCTCAACAATAATGAGGCAGGCACGACATGAATGAAAACTTCACTCATCCCATCCATACTAGTAGTAGCAGTAGCACGGAGTACTCTGTACTTATTAAGTAGTTGGTACTTGGTAGTATTTCTAACCAATTCATGTGCACACATATGTATCTTACACATCTTTTGCACATGCGAGCCGCAGCTCTTGCTAATCAACACCCAAACCACAGAATTCGCAATATGCTCCTTCGCTTTTGAGTACCTACTACCTACAGTATCTGACTTGCACTGTTCATCAAGGCTGCTTGGGCCGCTACTCACAGCAGGTTCGGTTCATGGTCTGACATGAGCAGATTAGGTTTGGGGTAGCCGAATGTGCTAGGCAGCGAATCCTCTCAGCCTTCTAACGACCAAGCCTCTTCCTCTTTTTCGTCGGGGAACTTCTGCTGCATGGTGGGTGGCATACCTGGCGACAATCCTCGGCGTTGCCCCCGTGATGAGAACAAAGATTCGACCATCAGTCGCTAGACGCAACCTTTGTTTCTTTTCATTTTTCTTTTCTCGGCCGATGTTCGTTTATCCAGGTACCATGTATGTGCAAGGATTGAGAGCGTCAAAGACCTTTATGATCAAAGTAGATGTACGTCTTGTCATATGTACACTTGCGTAAGTATAGATGATGGTTTATGATTATTTTGACTGGAACATGAGACATACGAGAGTGCCGTCCATAGCACTGAAATACGCATATGGGACTCAGAGTTTCCACCACAGTGTATGCTCCCCTACTACTAAAAAGGGATTTTTGGAGGGAGTAGTTAGTGGCGGAGAAGAAGGCAGTATGAAGGCGCTGGTGTAAGATCACAGGAGCAGAGAGTCCTAACAGATTAATTCCAGGACCAAAACTGCAGTGTAACCTCCAGCCTACCCAGGGCCAGTTTTCTGACTGTGTCTAAGCTATTGGATGCATCAAGAGACGCCTTTTATGATTATGCCACCGGCTCACGTCTCCCGCTTCCCGCCGGGAGCATTCATGCATACTTACGAGGCTCTCTCAGTATGCAATGGCTTATACCAGGCGTGGATACTTACAAGATCAAGGGTGCTATTCATCAAGTTCGGTCCCGAGACTCTCTGCTATTAATACGGGCTGTATTCAACATTCATATAAAAGAGCACGGGACATCGGCCGACAGAACGGAGTGCGGGGGGGGGGGGGGGGTAAAGGAGTAAGGCTGCGCAAAGATGGCACGGCCAAGGTGAAACTTATTCCAGTGATATCCGTGCCTGTCGAAGACAACACATGATGCTTGATGAGCAGTTACGACTGTTCCAAGTCTGAGTTCCTTGATGTCGGAGGGGCATCGGAGTGTGAATTTGATGGTTGCGGAGCCTCCAGTCTCTTGAGTCGGGACTCGGTAGCTACTGTAGGTCCTGTAGGTCCTGAAGCTTGGGTCATTGACCAATCATGGACAGAAGCGAATTGGAAATCGGCACTAGGAGTGGTGTTGACGCCATCGGCGCTCTCGTATTATAGGTGCATTTGGTACCCGACTTTGGTATTTCCTAGTAATAAAGGCTTCAGCTCTACGGAGTACGGAGTGGGCACTCCTAATTTGGCCCTAGACCTCGGGGCCTCAATCAGAACCAGTCTTTAGGCTCTCTGGTTCGGGACTGTGCTCGACTTTCTCCATACTCGTCCATACTGCTATACTCAAAAGAAGCAATTATTTCTACGCTTTCGTCACTCCCTTGTGTTCTTCCAGTGATATGCGAGGGACCGATAAGACAAATCTACAGGGGTATCACGATTTAGTATGTACATAGTACGGAGTAGTACTAAGATTAGGGTAGTGCCTCGGACAGCCACGCCTGTCAATTCTTACCATCAAGTTCATTCGCCCACAAAAGGTTCCAGTGGGATACCATCATGGACTGGGTTTTCTACTCTTTATTGTGCCGCTGCCACTGCCGGTCCACGATCCATGTCAACTTTGACCGGGGTCCTCTAGCACGCCATACCATCATCCATATTCACATAAACACCGGTGTATCCTCATAGCTTTTGAAAGCGTTTTTTCCTTTTCATTCCCCCCCTTTTTCTTCTTGTAACGTTGAGTCACTCAAAAAGTTATCTTGAATCTGTCGCGTTTTTTTTCTGTAGTTATGCGTTGGTATCGTGCCGTGAGTGCCCTTGGGGCTCTCGCGACAACTGTTGCTGCTGGGGATGATAGAGCCAACATCTTGTTCATCCTGACTGACGATCAGGATTCTTTGATGGACTCTCTCGATTTTATGCCCTCTGTGCAAAAGCACATTGCTGCGAAAGGCGTCAGTTTTGAGAGGCACTACTGCACAGGTTCGTTTCTTTGGCGCAATATTTTGTCTTTCATCGTTTTCATTCCTTTTATCAACCCCCCCCCCCTTTTTTTTTTTCTTCTTCTTTCTTTTCTCTTTCGTCTGCACATATCTGACTTGACCTCGGGATGTAGTTTCGCTTTGCTGCCCAAGTCGTGTAAATCTTTGGACTGGCCAACTAGCGCATAACACCAACGTTACAAACGTGAAGCCTCCTGGTGGTAAGTTTATCAGTCAATATTTTAATTTGTTGATTTGAAAACTAATCTTCGTTCTAGGCGGGTATCCAAAGATTGTTGAAAATGGCTACAATGACGAGAACATTCATGTATGGATGCAACAGTCTGGGTACAATACCTACTACACCGGCAAGCTTTACAACTTTCACAACACCACCAACTACAATAAACCTGCTGCAAAGGGCTTCAACGAGTCCGAGTTCTTGCTGGACCCTTATACATACCAGTACTACAACTTCACCTCCACCCGCAACGCTGAGGAGCCTATTAACCGCCAGGGCATCTACTCGCCGGATCACACTGCGGAAACGGCTTACGAGTTCCTCAGCAAGGCTCTCGAGCACAAGGATCGCCCATTCTTCTTGACCGCCTCTCCTGTGGCGCCTCACTGCGAAGGCTCCGGCTTTGGTGCATTACCACCGCAGTGCGCAGAGCGCCACAAGGATCTGTTCAAGGATTACAAGATCCCCCGTACGCCCAACTTCAACCCTGACGACCCGAGCGGTGTGAGCTGGGTCGCTGAGGTGCCGAAACTCAACGAAACTGAAGTGGCGTACAATGACGAGTATCAAAGACAGCGCCTGAGAGCTTTGCAGTCTGTCGATGAGATGGTCGAGAAGCTCGTCTCCATGCTGGAAGAGGCTGGTCAGTTGCAAAACACGCATATCATTTTCTCCTCAGACAACGGCTACCATATCAGCCAGCACCGGTTGCACCCCGGTAAGATGTTGTCTTTCGAGGAAGATGTGCGCATCCCCTTCATCTGGCGTGGCCCAGGGATTCCTGAGGGCGAGACGAGGAGCTTCCCTACCTCGCACACGGATCTGGCGCCTACTATATTGAAGATTGCGGGATTGCCCACTGATGGCCACAGCTTTGATGGCCTGGGGATCGATATCGATGACACCGTGGACTCTCGCACTGAAAGCGTCGGCATGGAGTTTTGGGGATACGCAATCCCTGAAACACCTCTGTGGAGGGACCCCAATGGGCTGCCTCCTCCTGAGACTGGCATGTATCTGAGGAATAACTACAAAGCTCTCCGGATAGAGGCAGAGCATTATTCCTTCTACTACTCGGTGTGGTGTACCAATGAAGCCGAGCTGTATGATATGCAGGTAAGGACGTGATGGGCTACTTTGCGTCTTCTTCTGTGGCTAATTTGATTCGTAGACGGACCCGAGCCAGATGCATAGCCTCCTGAAACCCGGATACGAAAAGCCAAAAGCCATGGGCCGAGATATTAAGGTCTTGCGTGATCGGCTCGACGCCCTTATGCTGGTCCTCAAGTCGTGCAAGGGGGAAACTTGCACCCACCCTTGGCAAGCTCTCCACCCCGACGGATCGGTGAAGAGCCTGAAAGACGCGTTGAGTCAGGAATATGATGATTTCTACCAAGAACAGCCCAAGGTCAGCTTCGAGCAGTGCATAGGCCTGTACATTCCTGAATTAGAAGGGCCCCAGGAGTATAATCAGTTCAAGCAGGGAGCACTGCAACACCAGGATAAGCGGTATGAAGAGTTTGACTGGGCGTTCTGGGAATAGACTATGAGGGGTTCGTATTTGGGCAAATACAGTAAACATATTAGTCTAATAAGAAAATTCATAGATTTGCATGTCTACAGGTACGGAGTCTACAGGTGGACTAAAAGTCGGCAAAGATGAAGCCATCACCAACAAGACCCTGAAAATGTGGCTGGGTGTGGCGGACGGGGCTCGCGCGGGGGTACGTACGGAAACTACAGAGTTCGTTCGTATGGCTGCTAGGCAGGTGGGCAGGTACCTGTTTGGCTCAAGCGCCACATGAATGGCGGGGCAGAGTTCCATCTCTCGCCATCGAAACAGCTAGAAAGGCAAACCATAGCTCTAAGTTCCAACGGATTCGATATTCCCCACCAAGGAAGTTGCTGTGTGACGGAATTAATCCCAGACTCAAATCTTTTAACCCCTTCTCCCGCCTAACTCCCCTTTCTCCTTGACCTGTCGCTGGCTTATTTTCCTGAGATTCATACTTGATTCTACTTAGCCTCATCTTCTCTTTTTCCGTACTTCGTGATACCCCCTCCAAAAAAAACAAGACAAAAAACAAGACAGAAAAACCATGTCTTCCGCGGACGAGCTCAAGGCTCTGGGCAACAAGGCCATTGCCGACAAGAATTTTGATGATGCCATGTAAGTACTTGGCCGTAGTCATAGCTTGGAACATGTTGAAAACAAAATCTAACTTGAGTAGCGACAAGTTTACCCAGGCTATTGCCATCCAACCCGAGAACCACATCCTTTACAGCAACCGCTCAGCCGCGCATGCTTCCAAGAGGGACTGGGACAGCGCCCTGTCCGATGCCACGAAGACGACCGAGTTGAAGCCTGATTGGGGAAAAGGATGGGGCCGTAAGGGTGCTGCCCTTCACGGCAAGGGCGACTTGCTAGGTGCCAATGATGCCTACGAGGAGGGGTTGAAGCTGGATGCCAACAACGCCCAGCTCAAGGCCGGCCTCGCTGCAGTACAAAAGACTATGCAGCAGGAGAGCGGCGGTGAAGACCCCGGAGCTGGCATCGCCAAGATGTTCAACGACCCCAACCTAATCCAGAAGCTTGCCTCGAACCCCAAGACAAGTTCGTTGGTTGCCGATCCCTCCTTCATGGCCAAACTGCAGGACATCAAGCGGAACCCCACCAACATGGGCGCCATGTTTGACGACCCGAGGATGATCCAGGTCCTTGGTGTCTTGATGGGTGTTGACATGGAGATGAGGGACAGCGACCCTAACGCTCCCCAAGATACCCCCATGCAGGACGCCCCTCCTCAGCCCAAGCCAGAGCCCAAGAAGGCCCCCGAGCCGGAGCCGGAACCCGAGGAGCTGGATGAGGAGGCTTTGGAAAAGAAGAAGGCCAAGGAAGCCGCAGACAAGGAGAAGGCACTTGGCACGGAGAACTACAAGAAGCGCAACTTTGATGAAGCTATTGCTCACTACACCAAGGCTTGGGACACGTTCAAGGACATAACCTACCTCAACAACCTTGGCGCCGCCCACTTTGAGAAGGGTGACTTCGATAAGTGCATCGAGGTTTGCACCAAGGCTGCCGAGGAGGGTCGTGAGGTTTACGCCGACTTCAAGCTCATGGCCAAGAGCTACGCCCGTATCGGCTCGGCGTACGAGAAGAAGGGTGATCTCGAGAAGGCTATTGAGCATTACAATAAGTCGCTCATGGAGCATCGTAACCCTGACACCCTCAACAAGCTCCGCACTGCTGAGCGTGCCCGCACGGAGGCCGCCAAGCAGGCCTATATTGACCCAGCCAAGGCCGAGGAGTCTCGTGAAGAGGGCAACAAGAAGTTCAAGGAGAACGACTACCCCGGAGCCGTTGCCGCCTACTCGGAAATGGTCAAGCGCGCGCCTGAGGACCCTCGCGGGTACAGCAACCGCGCTGCCGCTTTCATCAAGCTTTTCGAATTCCCCAGTGCAGTCGATGACTGCAATGCTGCAATCAAGAAGGACCCCAAGTTCATCCGCGCCTACATCCGCAAGGCGCAGGCTTACCACGGCATGCGCAAGTACTCGGAGTGCGTTGATGCCTGTACGGAGGCCCTCGAAGTCGACATGGAGCATCACGGCGGCGCCAACGCGCGAGAGATTGAGACGCAGCAGCAGAAGGCCTTTTCCGCCATGTACTCTGCCCGTGATAATGAGACAGAGGAGCAGACGAAGCAGCGCCTGCAGCAGGATCCCGAGGTAAGATTATTTTGTTCCGCACAGCTGTACATAGAATCGAGGTGCTAATAATTCGAACAGATCATGTCCATCATGCAGGACCCTGTCATGCAGTCGATTCTGCAGCAAGCCCAGAGCAACCCCCAGGCCCTGCAGGAGCACATGCGCAACCCCAGCGTAAAGACCAAGATCCAAAAGCTCATGGCGGCCGGTGTCATTCGCGTGGGCAGGTAATTGCGTTTCGTATAGTATCTGGATCTACATCTTAGGGTTTTGCATGCGACGGGAAGGACGGTCAGGTCGGGAGGGAAAAAGGGCGCTCGTTTTCACCAGGCGTGTTCAAAAAGGAGTGTACATTTCAGTTTTCTAGGTAATGAGCATATGATATTCGTTTTATTTGACCTATAGTACCAGAACAGTGATTTACGGGATACGTGGACTATCGTTCGTCATCGTGTGAATTCTTGACGGGCATGCCGTACTACATTGAGAAACGGAAGTTTCAGAGGTATGAAGGAGAGGTGGGGCATAATTATATCAATAATGAGCTGTGCCCAAGGACACTGAGACACTTACCGACGTCCCAGTCCTCGGCGACGAGCTCGTCATCCTTTGCCCACACGGCCTCCATGATGTCGGCGGCCTGCCCGAGGGTGCCGAATATCCTCAGGGCGCCGAGCCGCGAGGCCAGGGCGCGGAAGAGGCGCCTCTCCTCGTCGCCGACGGCCAGGCAGCCGGCGAGGCAGTAAGGGAAGGCCAGGCTCCGCAGGGCCGCGGGCCGGGGCAGCGCGCCGAGCTCGGCGGCCGTCTCCCGGCTGAAGCGGCGGAGGTCGGGGTCCTGGAGGGGATGCCAACCCCGCTGGACGGTTAGGAGATAGGCCTGCACGGTGCGCAGCCAGATGTGGTTGTTTTGGGCGGGGGGTAGAGGTTCGCCGCCGGTGTCGGTTTGGGGGGAAGTTTCTGGGCTGGAGGAGTGGTGGTGGTGGTGGTGGCTGTTGAGGAGGAGTTGGTCTGCTACGGCACCGGGGGAGGAGGAGGAGGAGGAGGAGGAGGAAGATGCATGACCGCTGGTTGTATCCATGAAGGATGAAGAGCAGGGGCAGAGTCGGGCTATGCGAGAGGCTATGTCCGCGGCGAGGACGTTGCTTCGCCGTTGCAGCTCTGCGGCGGCGGAGGCATCGAGAGTGCCGGCGGCAGTTTCTTTCTGCGCGCGCTTCCAGGCCGCGAGGGAGGAGACGTCGGCCAGGAGCTGCACCGTGTCGTTGTCCAGGCCGACGAAGCCGCTCATGGCCATGCGGGCCTCGTCCTCGTCCTCGTTGCCATTAGCATTGCCGCCGCCGCCGACGACGGCGACGCCCCGGGGAATCACGGAGGCGTGGTAGTCCCCCAGCCTCGGCGCGCGGCCGAGCGCCACGGCGGCCATGATGTCCATGAAGAGGAGGTTGGCCGCGAAGAAGCGCAGCGCGGCCTGCGGCGGGCGCCACATGCGGACGCCGCCGCCAAAGGAGAGGGGCCAGTCCGGGTGCGCGGGCTCGGCGAGGCGGGCGAGCGAGGCGGCCCAGGAGGAGGAGGAGGGCGGGGAAACCATGTGGCGGAAGACGGCGGCGGCGGCGTCGAGGTGGATGCGCCAGTTGCCCGCGGCCGCGGAGGGGGCGACGGCGACTTCGAACATGGCCATCTGGAGGATGCTCTGCAGGACCGTGAGCCTCTTTTCCTGCCTGCCTGCTGCTGCTGCTGCCGCCGTTTCCGTTCCCGTTCCTGTTCCTTTTTGCTCGTCGTCCTGGGCGCTGATGCGGCGGACCTCGGCCTGGAGCTCGCGGAGGCCCATTTCCAGCTGCGACTGCATCTTCCGGTTCGTGGCCGCCTTGCACGGGTGCGGGCTGCTCCTGCTGAGGTGGCCGGACACGCGGTGGCCGCGATGGTCGATGCTGTTGCCTTGGAAGGTGAGGATGCCGAAGAACCAGGTAGATATGGAGACGACGGCGTGGTAGACTGCGCCGTGGCCGCGTATGGCGCCGAGGACCCAGCCGCGGCCGCCGCTGAGGATTGGGGGGCGGTAGTAGGGGAACAGGTAGGGAAAGACGTAGTCCAGGTAGACCATGACGGCGTGGTCGTCCTGGTCGGGGCGGCTGGGCACTGCCGGTGTCGGTGCCGGCGGGGGCGGTGGTGATGCCGACGACGAGGAGGGTGCGTGGTTGGTGTCGCTCGCGGGCGGTGTCAAATCCTTTTGCTCGCGACGGTGGTGTCCCTGAACCACCACTACCTCCTCCCCCCCGGCATCCAATCCCATTCTCGCCCTCGCGCCCACTCCCTCTTTCCCTCCCCCACCCTCCTCCTTTCCGTCCTCCTTCCCCTCTTCCTCCTCCTTCTCCTCCTCCAGCGTGCCGACGACCTCGAGCTGCTCCATGTACCTCCTGTCCCTCCTCCACCCGGCCTGCCTCCTGACCTGCCTCTTGACCCTCTCCGCCGCCTCGCGCTGCCTCGCCCCGCCGTCCATCCACGCCGGCTTTCCCCCGTCCTCGCCGCGGTAGGCGTGGCAGGTGATCTCGAGCGAGCGGCACCCGCCGCAGACGGGCCGGGCCTCGTCGCACTTTTTGCGCCGCACCCGGCAGGTCCAGCACCCGCTGCTGGAGCGCACCTTGGAGGAGGAGGAGGAGGAAGAGGAGGGTAACGACGACGACGAAGAAGAAGGGGGAGGCATGTGGTTGTGAGTGGTGAACATGGTCGCTTTCACTCTCCCTCTCTCTCTCTCTCTTTCTCTCCTGTTTTCCCTTTCTTTTTCTTCCCTTCCCTTGTCTTCTTTTTTCCGACTTATTTCACATGTAAATGTTTTCAAAATACTGGGAATAAAGGAGAAAGAAAGGAGTCTTGCGTTTTACTAATCCAGAACCGGGGGCCTCACCTCAAGCAAGTCGCTGATCAACGCCACCACGCCTATCGGGCCATTGAGTTCATCTCATCGGCATCAACATCCGATATGGTGTAGTGGCCAACATTTCGCGCTCTCATAACTTGAGGGATACCAAGTACCGCGGAGCCCGGGGTTCGATTCCCCGTATCGGAGTGTTTCTTTTTTGTTTATATTTCTTTTTGCGTGCGCCCTTGATTCGTTGAATGTGGTTTTTTTTTTTAAAAAACAATCATGATTCTGATGAAGAGTAAAGACGCAATCCATTCATTTCATTATTCAAAAATCGTTTAAATACAGATATTACGCTTCTTTTTTTTTTTGGCTTTTCGTAACCCCCTTTTCAAGCATTGCAAACCAGACCAGACCAAAACCAAAAACCATGTCAACCAAATCATTACGTTTCACTCATTACATCCCGGATTTCCCAAAACACGAACAAGAAAAAGTAAAAGAAAAAGAAAAAAGAAAAGGAAAGCAAGACTGACTATTAACCCTCGCTCAAGAAGAAGCTGCCGCCGATTAAACCGTTGTTGTCGTTATTGTTGCTGCTGTTGCTGTTGCTGCTGTTGCTGTTGCTGTTGCTGTTGTTGCCCACGCATCATGGTCGCCCTCCCGGACAACAAGTTCAGATCCCACCACCCCTCGATGTAGCCCATGATGGTCTTCCGTTTCGACCTCGCCCTCGCGAGCAGCGGGCTGAGCGGGCTCAGCGGGCTCCTGAGGCGGGACGCGGACGACGGGGACGAGTCGTCGGGGACGGGGGGCGGCGAGGGGATGACTATCTCGGGGAGCTTCTCCACGGGGCGGGGCGCCTCCTTGACCAGCACCTTCTTCCTCTTCTCTCCAAACGCCGTGGTGGGTGGCGGGTAGAACCTGATCGAGGGGACGGGGCGGGGTTCGTTTAGCTTCAAGCTGTCGTTGTCGGACGACGAGTCGCCGGCGTTGTTGTTGCTGCTGTCGACGAACCTCTGCTCCTCCACCTGCCGGGGCCTTGCCATAGCTGTCGTGCCCAGGCTCCGACCACCACCACTACCGCCGCCACTACCGCGAGGTACCGGCGGCGGCGGCGGCGGTGGTGGTGGTGGCATCGTGACCTGCGGCACCGGCTTCCTCGCGGGGACCCCACGACCACCACCACCACCACCACGGCCGTACCCTCATTCGAGGTCCTTGGGGGCAGCGGGGGGCGCGGACAGGGTCTTGATGCGGCGCCACAGGGCGAGGGACGCGACGCAGGAGAAGGCGAAGAGGACGCAGAGGGCGACGCTGAGGCCCCAGAGCGACTTCATCTCGTAGCAGGCGGCGCGGTCGGGGTCGACCCAGCGGAAGACGCGGCCGTCCGAGTAGCGCACGTTGCGGTAGACCGAGTCGATGAAATTGGCCGTGTTGCCCTCCTTGGGGTACGCGTCGCAGGCAAGGTAGCTAACGGGCTTGCCGACGAGGACGGCGACGACGACCACGGCGACGAGGATGCCCAGGTCGGCGCCGGCCGCGACGAGCATGGGTAGCATGTGGTCCCAGTAGAGGATGTAGCTTATGGCGATATAAAGACTTGCCAGGCAGGCCTATTTTGTTTTTTCCAGTCAGCGATCGGCGCGTTTCTCTTTCCACCGCTCCCCAAATTCTTTCCCCAACAACCCCCGGGATCGATTCGAAAGTGTAGTTGTAGTGTTAGGAATGCTTACCACGACGAGAGTGCCGACCAGCGGGGAAGGCGCAACGTATCCGGCGTTGACGGTCTCACTAACAAAGTTACCCGAGAGGCCGATGATGGCGATGAGGGAGACGGCCTGCATGGCGCGCATGGCCGTGAAGGTGAGCCCGAGGGCGCCGTGGGCCGGGGGGGAAGGCATCTTGCTGGCGAGCGAGGCGGGGGTCACGAGGGAGAGCCTGGGCCGGGAGGAGCTGCGGGCGGTCCGGAGGGGCAGGTGCTTGGAGTAGAACGGGAGCGTTGCGGTCGGCGACGCTGGGGAAGGAATCTTGTCGAACTTTGGCGGGGGAAACAAATCACCCGGCCTTTTTGTTTTAAACAACCGTAGGTGGATGGGTGTTTTATAGGATCAAGATAATGAAGAAAAAGAGGGAGATTATCTTGACAATGGGCCAGCCGTTGTGAAAGGTTGTTGTTCGTCTTGCTTTTCTTCTCTCCTGAAATAGGACTGAATGAATGGAAACCGGTTCTCCTTTCTTTTCTTTTTCTTTTTCTGTTCTGGCTTTTATGACAAGGAAATTCGTGATAAAAAGAGTTGGGAAACAAAATAAGGAAGACGACTTTTTGTGGTTGTACGTATGTAGGTAGGTAGTAATGCTCTGTTGAATGAGGAAATGAAAAAGACCTGAACCCAGAAAGAGGACAAAGGAAAATAAGGAAATAAGGAAATAAAGGAAAAAGAGAAAAAAAAGAAGATGCTTCTTGCTGATTTGCGATGAAAGTGTGTTGGGAGGAGAAGAAAAAAGGGAAGACTGGATAAGCGACGATCACTTGGTGTTATATACAAACTCTCGAACTCCCGCCCAGCCCCATCCGTCCCATACCCAAGAAGAACAAGAAAAAAACAAACACATATCCCGTCTCTCGGTGCAAAGCCAGGTACAGCTCGGCGTCAACAAAGGCTGTGAAAGAGTCGGTACCACACTCTGTATTCCCGTACCACCACTTTCTAGCCTGCCATCAGGTGGGTCGTTTCAGGTCGTTTCCTGCTTTTCCTGTTTACGACTGAACTTGGGCAGACCATCAAAGCTCCAGACTGGTAGTATAGTCTACCGTATGGGTCAATGTCGAGAGAGATGTAACCGTTCCGGCCTCCATGGTCGATTCTCATATCACTTGCTGAGGAGCTGGGCTGGTATCGGCAGCCGCCGGTATGACCAATCACATTCAAGTCGCGGCTTCTCTCTGGTCGTCTCCAATAACCATGATTGGTTGGGCGCTAACTAGCGTCTCACGCATGAACAAATTGCTTAAGCGCGCAGATATGGGGCCGTACGGGATACATACATAGTGGTACCACTACTCCGTACTTGCGCGAGAGACGAGAAGCGGCCTAGATTCCGGGACCGTGCTTTTAACAGGCATTGCACCTACAAGATTAGAACTGATTGGCTTGGAGCTTCTGAAAAAAATAATACCAACGAAACGCTTCACAAGGAACCATCAGGCTAATGCGTCTGAGAATAGGTCGCAACAAGGGCGAAATGAAAGGCAGAGGTTCAATGGATCTCAACAGTAACCCTGGAAACTGACCAGTAGCAAACACTTTCTCTTCATCAAATGCCCAAAAAAAAGTCAAACCTTGCTGCAGGTGCCCACACACCATCAAGCACTGCGAGTTGAGCCTCATGGAAGCAAAGCCGGAGACCAACAGCCAGCGCGCTACCATTAGCTCCTCATCCCATATGCACGTCTTCGCGGCTCTCATCCGGTATGTGCACGCGCACCCGCATGTCCCATTTCGTGGCTTATACTGGTAAGAGATTGTCACGTAAATTTTATGCGCCAGGACGCCTATCTAGAGTAAAACCCCATCATCAAACATGCTACCCGTGTTGTTGTTCTTGCCATACCTTTGCCCTTGGCGTCTCCATCTCCCAATACGTACGAGAGAGTTGTAATGCCGCCCATGCCATTGTTGGGTTGCGAGCCCCTTTCGAATCCAAATAGAATAGAATAGCAATGCTGTCAATTATATCGAGTACCTGACCATCTTAACCAAGAAGGTCATCCGAGGCCGAGGTGCCTCCTTGGTTACCCGCAGGAGGCTGTGAGGAAGCCGGTGACCCCCAGATGCCAGCAGCACTCTTCTCTTTGGCGAGCTGGCCCATAGTCGGGCCTGCAACTGGCGTCGACTTCTTGATGCCGCCGCTGGCCTTGCCCCACAGAGCGCCAAAGGCATCGCCCCCAGCTGCTGGAGTCTGAGCAGTGGGGCTGGTTACCGGCTTAGTGTTAGCCATGGTGCTAGGGGCGTTATTGTTACCAGAAAAGCTCGACGTGGCAGACATGCCCATGCTTCCCGTGTTATTAGAGGTAACGGGCTGGCTCTGGGCAGCTGAGACAGTTCCAAAGTAGTTGGGACCAGTCGGTTGATAGCTCACTGGTTTGGACTGCTGGGGGGGAGCAGCGGGTGCGTTGAAGGCAGAATAGTTGATGCCAGGCGTACCCGAGTTGCTAGCTGGCGGTGAGATCGATGACATGCTGACCATTTGATTAATGTTGGCCTGCTGAGGAGCCGACTGCGGTTGAGGAGCGGCAAACTGAGCCGTGGAAGAAGCAGCAGGAGGGGAGAACGGCTGCCCAAATGCACTTCCCGATGCCGCTGGCTGTATAGCAGGAGCAGGAGCCGCGGATTGAAAGTCATCAAATTCGTCGTCATCATTGGCAACCGAAGTCGTGTTGCTTGTCAGGTTGCCAAAGCCGGACCCATTGGAAGCAGCCGGTAGCGCCGATGAAGAGCTCTGCGCGGGCTCGTCAAATGAGAATAGATCGACTTCCGGCTCCTTTGGCTTGGGGGGCTCAGGAGGAGCTGCCTTCTTTGCAGCCCTTTCGGACTTCCTGGGTGGCCTTGACGAACTGGCCGTCGGCCGGTCTCCCTCGTCGAACTCATCGTACTCTTCAAACCCATCCGATCTACCACCACCTTCTCGCCACTCATTCGACTGGCCACCAAAACCACCTCCATCACCGTATACGCCGCCGGAAAATCCTCCGAATGAAGTCGAGCCTCCAGCACCGCCGCCGTAAGCCGACTCACTCCCGAACCCACCGTATCGACCACCGCTACCTCCGGAGAAACCGCCTGCACCTGCGCCACCCTCGACACCCGTGTACTTGTTCTTGGTCGCGCGTGCCTTCTTGCGTTCGGAACGAATACGGTCGACATCGCCCAGAAGCTCTGCCAGCTCCTTGGCACGGTTTCGTACGTTGATGCCTTGGTCTTTTCCATTCTGGTCGATGAAGTGGAATTGCCGTAACATCTTAAGGAGGGTAAGATGTCCCCGTGCATCATCAATTACACGTTCAGAGCCATGCTTGATGAGGAATTCGAGAAGCTGGAGAGACTTGTAGATTTGGCGCCACTCTTCGGCGGACTTCTCGGTGAATCGACGATAGATCATGGGCATGATCTCATTCAGCGTTTGACTGCACCAGTTAGCGAGAAACAAGCAGGGAACTCTTGCACACGAGGGCGCGTACTAGTTGAACGTGCCGTTGGCGATTTCCTGCATTGTCGTCGAAGAGGCTCCCCATGGCTCGTTGTTGGTTGCCTCACGGACCTTGGCCTCCATATCAGTGTAGTTCATCACCGCTAGAATCCCATCGTTAGTAACTTCGTGTCAAGGAACATAGGCTCCCCAGGGACCGACGTACCATTCTGGGCTTTCCGAAACCCGGCCTTGAGGTCATACAAGGTAAGGTTGGAAACCTGGTTCTTGATATCATTAAGATCCATTGTGGCGATTGAACCAAGAAGAAAACAAAAAGGCAGACACGGCAGAAGAACTCGCAAATAAATGGGTGTAACACTGCGACGGGGGAAAAGCAACAGTTCGATATCTTTGTAACTGAATATGTCGTCGTGGACAGCTAAGCTGTAACTTGAATGTTTCCCGGCCGATGCGGCAAAGACCCGATGGAGCCCAATGCAGGCTGGCCAGCGAACAGTTCAGGGGAGACGGTATCACGTGATTGAGGATGTACTGATCAACTACGGTTCACCCAACGCGGTGCTGAGGTTGAGGAACACCAAATAATAGAGCAGCACGGAGTAGATATTGGCGAGATGACCAAACTTGCGAGAAGCCTACACCTTTATGTGCAAGGAAGTGTGTGATGGTACTCCGTAAGCTTGCTTCAAGTGATTACATGTGCGTATTGAACCCACGCCGTAAGTACGGACTGTACGGAGTACGGAGCATAGAGGTGCGGAATACGGAGTACGTCCTCCGTAAACTGCTTAGAGTGAAGACCCTCAACCGTACTCAGTTTCCGCAGTTTTTGTCCCATAAGTGCACTATGCGGTACTTACCCTAAAGCAGGTACCAACAGCAAATATGGGCACAATCGAGCAGTTCCACACCTTAGACCTAAGGCCGGAAAGATAAATATTTGAACGATAGTTCCCCAAAAGTTTTCTGTGTCTCTTGTCCCCCCAGTCAATCCAAATTCGACAGCTACTTTGTCGTGTATCAAACGGATCTGATACTATCGTATCCCTGTCTTGTAAACTTGTGTTTTGTACGTAAGTTGCCTTCCCTTTTGTCACAACCTTACTGCGCCTATGTACTTTAGTACTCCATTGCAAAGAGGCCGAGCCATAAGCTGCCCTTCAAAACCCAGCTCCAAGGGTTTATTTATTACAATGTACCCTTACATGTCTCGAGCAAGTGCGAAGGATATTGGCACCCTCCAACGCCACTTCCAACTTTACCCATCGTTCGCAAGCAGGTGCTCGGAGAAGACTGGGACGCTTCGGAATGCTCAGTTTGAAGAATGAAGAGGAGGGGCTGTTGCACACAGGATGTGCTTACTTCAGCCTGCTGCCAAAAGCCATTTGGGTCGTCTCTGATGACCCAATCAGCTGCTTCTATCGACAAGAACCCGTCATGCATGCTTGCGGCAGTGCGGCACCACTTTGTGGTGGATGTGAGGTGAGGGGCGAATGGAGCTTTCGTTACTGGGAAAACTCGGATGAGAGGTCAATTGCCTTGAGTGACCTTCTACAGCCTCCTGCCGCCTCCACTGGCTTGTCTGCAAACCTGGGCATTGCATACGTGTTGCCATTGGATTGAGAACTCTCGAAAGCAAGCCTCGTGGACTTGCCAACTTGCCGAAGAAATCCGAGATTTCAATATTCGGCTTTAGAGCTTCAGTCCACACTGACCAACGCCCCCCCTCCAGCTGCGGCTGATGAGGTGACCTCATCCGCAAGCTTCAACACCAGCAGCTTCAGCACGTGATTTAACCGACTCCAAAGCCCCGCTTTTACTGCCCCCCGATGCGCGTTGATTTGTTCAGAGTTGGAGCTCCCTGCTAACAACTTGCCCCGCCAGCTCCCGCTCGCTCAAAATGAGACCAACGCTCTTCCAACCCCTCCTACCCCGCCAAAACCTGTGCACCCCCATCGCCAGATCTTTCATCGTCCCCAAGCTTTCTTCTTCTTCTTCTTCCAACACATTTTCAGCTGCTAGATACTTTTCTGCAACTACCGCAACCATGGGCAAGCAGGTGTAAGTGGTTTCTCTCCTAGCCAGCCTTCACAAGCACAACTACAGAAGTTGTGTTTTTGGTGTATCGCACAGGCTAACGTAAACCTCAGTTTCTTCGATATTGAGTGGAAGGGTCCGGTCATGGTCAATGGCCGGCCCACAAGCGAAGTCAAGCGTGAGTTCTACCGTTACCGATCATTAATTCATTTGTTTTTCTTGGGCTTGAGAGGATAAAAAGTTGATACACGCCTCGATTGGCTCGTCGATTTTTCATTCCCTCTTCCCCCAATTGCCCCAATCGCCCCTCATCAGGCAAGTAACTAATTAGCATATTCTCTCAGTGCAGAATGGCCGTATCACCTTCAACCTCTTCTACGATGTTGTCCCCAAGACCACTGAGAACTTCCGTGCTCTGTGCACTGGCGAGAAGGGCTATGGCTACAAGGGCTCCTCCTTCCACCGCATCATCCCCGACTTCATGCTCCAGGGCGGTGACTTCACTCGCGGCAACGTACGTTGATCCAACATACATCATACCACCAATATACTTTTCTAACGCTTTCATAGGGCACCGGCGGCAAGTCCATCTATGGCGAGAAGTTCGCCGATGAGAACTTCAGCCTGAAGCACGACAAGCCCGGTCTGCTTTCCATGGCCAACGCTGGCCCCAACACGTGAGTCTCATACGTTTCCGCCAACCTTATCACTAGCTAACACCCGCATAGCAACGGTTCTCAGTTCTTTGTCACCACCGTGGTCACCTCTTGGCTGAACGGCCGCCACGTCGTTTTCGGCGAGGTGGCTGACGAGCAGGGTTTGGAGATCGTGAAGGCTCTCGAGGCTGTTGGTTCCGGCAGCGGCGCTATCAAGCATGACCCTAAGCCCACCATCACCAACTCTGGTGAGCTCTAAATGGGTACGGGATCTACAAAATTTTGCTCTGAGTCTTGATTGGCCACTGGTCATGTTGAGGTCATAAAAAGAAATAAGAAATAACGGCGATATTTGTAAATTCGCATTACGCATGTTATTGGAGGATTGAGCCAGTCGTGAAGCCGTAGCAATACCGCATACAGCACTGTTCTCGTCCACAAAAAAAGGATGCTCACCCCGGTTTTTGCCATGTTGTGAATAATTCTACGTAGACCCACGGCAGTTCGGCGTTTAAACCTATATGCTCAAGGGCTGTCGTTTGCAGGCACATCTGCCTGTACTCTCCACTTCTGTATACCTGATACTCCTAGTGCTACTGGTACTTTGACTACTTGAGAACATATATAGCCCGAATTATGATAACAACGCCGATACATATTTGCAACGGTACCTTATATAAACCCTGCAAACACAGCCCAATGTATAATAATAAATAAGATGTAACCCAACTCCGTACCATGCTTCATAATTGTAAGGGGGATGCTACTTGACGTGGGGGCGGGAACAGTCGCTCCAGACGCCGGTCTTCATCTCCCCCTAGCTTAGCCCCAGCCATCGTTGGAAGTATTCGCAGTTGCTCGGCCCCACGGGGCCGCCCTCCTCACAAATGTCGAAGACGGGGCAGCGGCCGCAGGGAGCCTCGGTGTAGGCGCTCACGTAGGGCTCGGGGCCGCCGTCCCTGCCCGCGGGGTCCTGGTTGCCGGCCCAGTGGCGCGCCGACTGCTTGGCGACGCGGACGACGCGGTAGCCGTGGCGGCCGGCAACGCGGACGGGCTCGAGGAGGTTGTCCCACACGAGGACGTCGACGAGCTTCTTGACGTCCTGCTCCGAGAGGATGGTGTTGCCGGTAATGCCGCTCGCGGAGAGCATGCGGGCTAGGTCTCGGACCGTGGGGTAGTTTGTGTAGCCTGCTGGGAGGGGGAGCATGGTCGGCGCGGCCCGTGTGGTAGTGGTGGTGGTGGCAGCGGTGACGGCCGTTGACAGTTTCGCGGGTCGGACGGGGGACTGTGTGATTTCGCTGGCGTCCCTCTTCTTGCCGCTGGCGGCCTTGGTCTCCGCGGGGCTCGTCCCCTTGATGACGCCCTTTTTCGGGTCCTGGGCCCTGGCCCCCGCGGCGGCCGCCGACCCGCCTTTGCTCTGGTAGCTGCTCTTCATCTTGACGTAGTCGAAGATGACCTTTTGTACCTCCTCGATGAAGGCCTCGTCGAGGTTCTGGTCCGTGTACCAGGGACCCCCCGTGGCGCGGTCGCTGGGCTGGATCGAGGCCTTGATGTACATCTTCTTGTTGGGGTGCTCGACGCTCTTGAAGGGGGCGATGAGGCCCTTGAGCGAGAGCTGCTTGAGCGTGTTCTTGAGCACCGTGTCGTTCATGTTGAGCCGCCGCTGCAGCGTCTGGGACCAGATGCCGTCGCCGCCCGAGTCGTCGATCAGGGAGTAGACCATGGACTGCTCGTCCGAGGCGCATTGCTTGTACCTGTTGATTTTCCTTTGTTAGTCACATGCACTATATCGCATGTTGACACTTCCTCTTCTTCTCTTCCCTTGCTTCCACCTATAACACAAACGGAACGTACTTGTGAGCCTCCTGCGCGTCGCGCCACTTCCACAGGACCTGCCCCGAGGCCTCGCGCATGGTCACGAAGAGCTTGTCGTTGCTGAGCGACTGCACCACCTGCGCCAGCAGCCTCAGGTCCTTGTTGGGGATGACGTCGAGCTGCAGCAGCTCGTCCTGGGAGAACAGGTCATTGTCGCGGCTCGTCTCCTTGACGCGCTCGTACAGCGCCTGCTTCCAGACCTCGAGCTTCGCCGCCTGGGGGTCGCTGCCCCCTGCTGCAGCCGTCGCGGCCGCTCCTGGAGGCATGGCGAGGGTGGCAGAGGGAAGGAGATTTGGTGGGAGTTTTTATCGTGGTTGAGTCAGAAAGGAGGTGCTTGGTGGACGGGTGGGCTTTTTTCCCTTCTTCTTCTTCTTGTCCCTCTCTCTTCTTTATATTCTCTAGGTCGTCCGTTTGCGTGTACGTGTCGGTAATTGAGGTTAAAAGAAAGAACAGATTCGCTGCTACATGGGTCGAAATAATTGAGTTGGCAACAACACTACGTGGCTCGAATTGGGGGAAGAAAGAAAATAGAAAAAGGTTACAAAAGGCAACTCTGTAATGAGGTTGGCGACGAATTTCTTAGTCCCCGCATCGTAACTTTTCGACGGGTCTTTTTTAGCAAGCATTCTTTGCAGGGTCTAGATCCAATTTGACTGTAATCGGAGAAGAGTGTGGTGGGGTCCGACAGTGGGGGATTAGGATTGATTGTCATTTGGAGGGTCCAATTACTCAGGCTCTCAAGCCGACCAACATTCGAGTCACGCCGGGTCACAAAACGTGCGGCAAAGTAGTAGAATGAATGCACCTTTGCTGGTATTCATGCCTGTGATAACATCTTAAGAGTAAACAAAAAGAGAAAGTCAATCGTTACATACAGTCAGTTAGTAGTTTCGCCCAACCACCCCTTCGTACCTTATGCGCGTAGCCCAACGCCGAGAATTAAGAAAGAGGGAAAAGTAAAGTAAAGAAGCAAAAACCCCAAACCTGTTTTGGGAAATATTGAATAGTCCATGCGCCTTAGCTTCCTGCTAATTTGAAAGAAAACCAACGATAACATGCTGCTGCAACTGTCCCCAGAAGCGCCGTGTTTATCTTGGAAAACGAGAATAATCTGATCATGCAGTCTCTTTCGGTTCCGCGGAAGCATCCTTTTCCTTATTATCATCTGCTTCTTTCCCCTTCGCTTGATCTTCATTCTCGTCAACATCCATGGCATCTGCGATTGGTGGCTCTGCGGATTTTTCTTTAACAGTTTCGGCGCTTGGTGCCTCTTCGGCAGTAGGCTCGGCGGGCTTCTCTGTGGATGTAGCTTGTTCAGCTTCGGCTATTGGGTTCTCCCCAGCAGCTGTCGCCTCTGGTGTTTTTTCGACAGTGGCTTCCCTAGCAGCAGCCTCGGGCTCTGTCTCTTCCAGCTTGATGGCGGCGGTACCACTTGCAGCAGGCTCCTCCATACCAACATCACCATCCACATCAACCTTTTGCTTCTTAGCTTCATGTTCGTCAACAGGCCGAGGCGTCGGTTCTTTTTCAGCTCGCTCTGTGGCAGCGATATCTTCGATAGTGTCGTCATTGGCATCCGGAGCCTCCTCTGCAGGGGCTCCCTCGCCGGTTTTGCTCTTCTCATTGCTGGCTGGCGAAGGCTTATCGTCGGCAGCGCCGTTCACGCCTTCCTTACTGTAATCGGTGAAAGTGCGCTTGGTATCTGTGGGGCGTGTAGCTCCATTCGCACGAGCCATCTCATCGTCATCACTATCCTCGAACTCGGCAGGGTTTTCGACGTGCTTGTCCCAACGGTGTTCAGTCATACGCTGGTCTTTATTCTTGTCCTCGTCCATATCGTCAAGCTCAGCCTCTTCTTCATCCGTCATTCCGCCGAAAGGCTTCCGCGGAACATCCTGCATCTGAACTGATGGCGCGGGTCCGGTCTGACGCAAGTTGTCTATCACGGCTGCCTTGATCTTCTCCAAGTACTCTCTGCTGTTGGAGTTCTCCATATTTGACGAACGGACGTTGAGCTCAAAATCGGGAGCATAGTACTGTTCTATGTCAGCGGAAGAAAGAAATACTCTCTTGGAATTTTCTCACCTCGTAATACTCATTAAATGGAAGAGCCCGGTCCATGTCTTTCCCGACAAGAACACCGGTCTCATAAGCCCATGTACGAGCAACATTTCTCATGGTATAGCCACCACCTCCAAGAACCAGGGTCGGGAGACCAAAGCTCTTGACGTAGTTCACACAATTGGCGTGACCATCCATGCTCAAGTTGAAGCAGCCCAGCCTATCTCCAGACAAGCTATCACCACCGCACTGCAGTACAACCGCCTCGGGTTGATAGTATCGCATCACGTTCTCAATGACGGGCTCGAAGATTGACTTGTAGGACTCGTCCGTGATACCATCGCGCAGAGGGAAGTTGACAGAGTAATTCTTTCCTTGACCGATACCGACATCGCGCAACTCGCCGGTGCCAGGGAAATACTCGCCGTACTTATGAAATGATACTGTCATAACGCGGTCGGTGGTGTAGAAGGCCTCCTCAACACCGTCGCCATGGTGCACGTCGATATCGATGTAAAGAACTCGTTTCTTGAATCGGAGAAGCTCAAGAATGCCAAGAACGATATCTGTTTCTCAGGTCAGTACCAGGGCCGAGATATTGGGAGGGGCTGTCAAATACCATTAACGTAGCAAAAACCACTGGCTTCGCACTTTTTCGCATGATGCAGACCGCCAGCCCAATTAACAGCAATGTCGCACTTCTCGCGGTTCAATCTTGCCGCACCCTCCATACTACCACCGGCGCTGATGCCACAGAACTCAAATAGACCGTCAAAGACTGGGCAATCATCGCCGACGTTGTACTTGCCCTGCTCGCGCATGTAGCTGTCCATGTTGTCGGGCGTGACCTTTTGTAGAAAGTCGATGTAATCGTCGGTATGAAATTGGGTCATTTCGCCTCGAGTTGCGGGTTTGGCACGCTACAAAGACCTGTTAGATCTTCTCCCACACCGCAATGTGCCGTTTGCGCGAAGGTGGATGGTAACACTCACGTAAATTTCCATGCTCTTGTAGAGGTCGTACTGCATAATAAGACTATGCGCTAGGCGGATACGATGAGGCTTCATGGGATGCCCCGTAACGTAGGCATAGTTTCCAATGTCGGAGTCGTAGAAGTACGCGACCTTCTTGGGCGACGACCCATTGAGAGCGGCGGAGCCGAGCTGGGCCATTGCACTGTCGCCCATCGCGTCGGATTTACTTGTGTAAAGGTCGATTGTTGGGATATTCGGGAAGTGTGATTTGATGTAAAACAAAGAAGTGAAGAGACTCTTGGACGCAAAATTGAGCGCCTCAAAAGATCCTCAGCATACTACTGAAATGTGTAGTAGTGGAGAGGGAGGAACAATAAGTGGCACGCTTGAATGGGAAGCTTCCGGGGCGGCGTGTAAACCAGCGGATGCCGATGCGGAAAAAGGTATTCGCGGCAAGGCTGTGTGGTAATTCAAACCCGGCGCTCTAACTTCATCTCATTGGCTATATATTGTTCACTCCAGCCACAGCTAAGATGTGCGGCTGAGGAAAGCTCAACACCGCGGACACATCCACGCGGCCGAGACGAACATGCGTTAGGCATAGTTCATTCATATGATATGGCATGATTGTAATTTCCTTTTCCTAATATATATATTGATTCGAAATTAGACAATAAAGATTAATGCGAAACGTGTTATTATAGGTATACGGAATAATTTGGTGAAGCGACTTGACATCCCACCAATTCCTCTAGCTGCAATGACTAAGCGGCCTAGAATGCGGGCCTGTGCTGCCAAGTTGCTTTCAGGCTGCCGAACTGGCGTCAACACCCGCTATGACAAGCTCCCACCAGCCGCCTGAAAGCCCACCTCACATTATCCCCAAACTACAATCATAGATTTTGGGTTACCAGCGCTCAAATCACTTACCCCCCCCCCCCCCCAACTCCTACTATAGCTGAAATAGTAGTTTCTTAATCAGTCGACAATGGAGCGTTTCAGAAACTTACTCGCCGGTGGCGGCATGGGCATGGGAGGTCCCACGCCTGGTGCGGTAAGCTTCCCTTGCGAACGATTTACTTTAGAGAAAGTGCATTGCATGATTGTGCAGGTGTGACTAACTTTTTATCTTGGTTTAGGATAATTCAAGCCTCATAGATAACTCCGAAACCGTTTATATCTCCTCACTAGCACTGCTCAAGATGCTGCGACACGGCCGCGCCGGAGTGCCTATGGAAGTCATGGGTCTCATGCTGGGCGAGTTTGTGGATGACTTCACAGTCAAGGTTATGGATGTATTTGCCATGCCTCAGAGTGGTACAGGCGTTAGTGTAGAGGCCGTCGACCCTGTCTTCCAAACCAAGATGATGGACATGTTGCGGCAAACAGGAAGGTGAGGACTGTCATATTCGGCACATGTTGGGAAGATGGAAGCTAATGGTGGGAGCAGACCCGAGTCAGTTGTTGGGTGGTATCACTCTCACCCTGGATTTGGCTGCTGGTTATCGTCAGTTGATATTAACACGCAGCAATCTTTCGAGCAGCTTAACCCGCGCGCCGTTGCTGTTGTTGTCGATCCCATCCAATCCGTCAAGGGGAAGGTTGTTATTGACGCCTTCCGTCTCATCAACCCGCAGCTCTTGATGATGGGTCAGGAGCCCCGCCAGAGCACTAGTAACTTGGGACACCTCAACAAACCCTCCATCCAGGCCCTTATTCACGGGCTCAACCGCCACTACTACTCGATCGCGATCGACTACCGCAAGACTGCGCTAGAAGAGAATATGCTCATGAATCTACACAAGCATGTGTGGACGGAAGCTCTGGAGATGGATGATTTCCGGAACGAGGCCAAGACGAACAAGGATCGCTTGGAGCAGCTCGTTAGCCTTGCCGAAGGATACGAGAAGAGGGTCAACGAGGAGACAGAATTGACTAAGGATCAGCTCAAGACCCGATATGTTGGCAAGCTAGACCCCAAGAAGCACTTGGAGGATGTTGGTCAACAAATGATTGAGGATAACATTGTCTCCGTGTCGAGGCAGATGATCGACAAGGAGGCAACGATGCCGAGAAAGGATGGTTCAGCCTGTGCCAAGGAGAGCGCAAGCAACGATCAGATGGACACGGAAGAAGAGGAACTATGAAAAAATCGACAAGGTCAGGGGCAGCATGTGTTATGGCAATAATGGCATTGTACAGGTCATGGGGCGTTCAGGACGTCGTGGCTAAAGATCCGGTAATGTAGTTATATGATATGAATTCTACGAATGGGTCAGTTTCATAGAGCCTCGAGGTGCGTTTTACTTACTTTGGTTGTATCTCACTGCAGGTGTGTTCGTTATCTGGACTGGGTGAAGCCCTGGGCAGCGAACAAAGGCAGAGAGCCGGTTGAATCATACTGAACAAAGGTGGTGAACAACAACGGTCTATAGGAACAGAGAACAGTCCTTCGTGAATCCGAAGGCCCAAAATGGCATATAAGCCCATCAGTTTTCATGTTGCCAGCCAAGTTCTTTGATCTTTATCCTTTGAGTTTTGTTAACACAAAAAGCAAACAAACGCTCTGCTGGCGCTTTTGGATCATCAAAGGACAATATCCAAGCTTCGGCACACCCTCTATTAACCTATTACGGTCAAAACAAGTTACAACACCAATCAAAAACAATATCAACCCTAAAGGAACAGAAGAAAAAAAAGGGAAGCCCAATAACGAACAATGGGATTTCGCAAATTTATCAACAGCCTACCTTGCTTCGAGCCGGATCAGAACCGAACGCTGACGCAGAAGACCATGCAAGCCAAGGACATGAAGGACAAGATAGTTCAGCGGAGATCCTCCGTCAAGACGGCCATGACTCGTCCGCGCCACGACCAGTGGCAGCAGGAGATCAGGAAGTGGTCCGCGGAGATCGACGACGACGGCTGGTACAACGACCACTCGGAAGCCAGCGTCGTCGACTACGACGAACCCGCGACCGACATATGTGAGTCGCCCCCCCGAGCCTCCCAGTATCCCGCGAGTGACCCCGGGGTCAGGAGCAACCCTTTTCCCACCCCCCTTTCCCCTCACCGGGGCAACTACCGCCAGCAGCAGCAGGATGCCGCCGTCGCCCGGGAGGGCCCCTCGGCGGCGGAACCCATGAACGCGGCCGAGGTGGACGAGGTCATCTCGTACATCGGCCGCACGTTCCACCACGTACCCTACGCCATCTGCGGCCTCTCGGCCATGGTGCATCACGGGTTCAGGGAGCGCCGGCCGACCAACGTGAGCGTGGTCTGCCCCGAGTACGCCTCGGCGCCCATCGACGCCTGGGCCTCGTCCAGCGGCATGACCAGGCTGACCGGCGTCCCGGGTTCCCACTACGGCGTGATCCTGACGGACGGATCGGTGCGCCGGGTGCGCTTCAAGTTCATGCGGCGCGGCTTCGAGGCCCTCGAGTACGGCCAGGCCGGGCCGGGAGCCGGCCACGCGAGGGTGCTCTCGCTGCCGGCGCTGGCGGAGCGCATCGCCAGCAGCTACGTCCGCGAGCTCGTGACGGCCTCGCCCGCGAAGCAGGAGGTGTTCGCGCTGGACATGGCGTGGTGCCTGCGCGGCATCGTCGCCCGCGGCGGCGCGGCCCCCCACGTCTTTGCCGAGCGCAACGTCGGCTCCGTCGTGAGCAAGGGCTTCTGGTTCCCCTTTTTGCTGTCCTTCCCGGGCATTGAGGGACTCTTCGCCGAGGCCGGGCTGCGCGTGCTCGGCGACGGGAGCGACGGCAGCCCCAACGTGTACTACGTCACCGGCCCGCCTCGGAAGCAGCAGGTGATGCCGCCGACCGAGTGGGATGTCCGGCCCCTGGAGATTCGCCGTCCCAGCCGCAGCGACGGTCCGGAGCTGTCGGGCGGCGGTGGCAGCAGCCGGCTCAGGTCCGCGGTGCGATCCCGCAGCGCTCGACCTCGATGCGCGTGCAGGGGGGAACTAGCCATCAGGCGGCGGCTGCTGGCTCCCAGCTCAACGAGGAAGCTAGGCGTAGAGAGAGACGCCGACAGAGGGATGCCCTCACCCGGGCTGCGCCCAAGCAGTTTTGAGTCTCATAGTAGAAAGCTTTACGACGATTCTTACACCACCTAGGGGACTCATCTCAAAACAAAACTTGAAAAAAAAAAGATAATGTACAATCGTTTCCCCCTCCTTTCTTTCCTTTTCTTTTCTTTCCTTTGTTCTAGACCATGTCTCGGGGAAGAGGGGGCGGGAAAAAGCCCCCGTTCATTGGAGTGAGTGAGGTAACCATGTCATTCTTTTTTTCTTTGTTCATGAATCATGTATCTTTTCTCACGACTTTAACCTTGCTTTCTTTTTACTCCTGTTAAACAAAGAGGCTTTGTTATTTTTAGCGAGCGTGCTCTCTCTTCTCGTTTTTCTTTTCTTTTTTGTACATTTCTTTTGTTAGCCCCTTTTTCGAGGCTCATTGCATTACATACATTATCCAGTAACCAAAAACAATACACCTTTTGGAAATACCAAATCTTCCTTTTTCCATTAATTTCTTGACCATAGATGTGAGTAAACACGTGAAAAAAAAGACAATGTGCCAAGGTTTAGTTCTGTCTGAATTAGAGAGCTATAAATAAGTTGGGGCCATGTAGGTCCCATCCCGGTATGTTTTCTTCATCTCTTTTCATTCCACCCGATTCTAGCATACATATATACATACATATATATATATATATATATATATACGTGTGTGTGTGTGTGTCAACAACGTCGATGGGAGAAAAACACTATGTAGAAGACTTCCCCTACATGTGCTACGACAAGGTGCTTAGCTCGAGCCCTAGATGCGTCATCGCGAGGCACGAGGCCCATCCCGACCCAAGCAAAGGCAATTAAGACCATGACCAAAGATGACAACAGCACGGACGAAAAGCTCGATAAAGAGGACGACAAAGAGGATGAAGGGATGTGAGCCAAGCTTTTCCCGACTTGATCATATAATGTATCCAAAGCCATAATACTACCTACGTGAGTGATATGTTGTACGGAGTACAGACACTAGGACTAGAAACGGACATTGATATCGAACTCAGTTGTTGCATGTTACACACTATCTCGAAATTCCATCGCTAGAAAAGTCAAACAAATAACCGGCCATTCTCATAAAAAAAGCCCTGCGGTTAACATCCTAGGGCATCCAGGCCCAAACTCCAAACATATATGCCATGACCCTCGAAGGCAGGTCAGAATCACCCAGCAAAGGTTCATCCTCTGCGCCTCCGCAAGCCCAAATACTTCTAATGACACAAAACCAAGAGGGTCATGAAATCATTGGTTCCAAGCATGATTCTTCATGACCTTTCCCGTTCCATTGTACGTTACTCCATACGCCGTCAATCATAGTCTGCAAAACACCTCCAGTTACGAGTAGGGCTGTGACAAACCCATAAACGTACTAGGTCTTTAGCTAGATTTGTCATCCGGAACCCCTGCCGTTTCTACAAGAGGCACTCTTATATAGTTGACATCTTCGTCGCGGATATGGCCAACTCCGTGTGTGGACCATACGTGAGGAGGGGTACTACTTGGAGTAGTCGTCACCCTTCCAGGTGGCTGAGCCTCATCGGGGGCTGCCGTAGAATCACTATCGAGTTTCAATTCGCTGGTAGGTCCTGTCGACTTTGATCCTTTCTCGCCAGTGGGTCCCTAAGCCCCCATCGCAGGAATCTTCTTGCCCCGTTTTCCAAGCAGCGTTGCGTTGTCCAGGTTGAGTTCAAAGACACCCTTCTGACGATTACGCTCCCGCACTTGAGTCCTGGCAGCTGCGGCGACCGTAGCCGAGTGCTGACCGTAACCCTTCTCGTTGCGTTCGCGTTCACGCTCACGCCCTCTCTTATTTTGCTCTTGATCTCGAATATTGGCGTTGCGCATGCTTTGTTCGAGAGCCTGTGTTTGCGAGCTGTTATCGGGCTTTTGACCGTCGGTACCTTGTTGGTCGATCTGCATCTTGTCTTCATCTTCTTCCTCTTCATCAAGGCCACCAAGACTCTTTCCTTGTCCCTTGCCGACTTGCTGTCGCCTCATAGCCTCATCTTGTTGACGATGGACGGCATACCCGACATCAAACACCTCGCGGAGGTTGACAGCGCCGGGAGAGCGGAAGTCGTATCGCTTACCAGCGTCCTCAAACTTGGAGGCATCGAATGCACGCAGCGGCCCGTCAGGTTTCTTCTTCTCCTGAGGAGCAGGTGCACTCTCCTTGATCCAAGGATGAGCAAGGAACTCTCGAATGGTGTACCTCTTGTCAGGATCTACAGTCAGGAGATGACTGATAAGATCCTGTGCAGACTTGGAGATCTCATCCCACCAAGGTGACAGAAATGTGAATTGACCCTTAGCAACCTTCTCAGTGAGCACCTCAATGCTCTCATCGTAAAAAGGCGGGAATCCGCAAAGAAGTGTATACAACACACATCCTAGAGCCCACATATCAACGGACTTGGAGTAACGCTCATCCTTGACAATTTCGGGGGCAGTGTAACCGACCGTGCCACATGGCGTCATGGTCGAGCTTTCCCATACGATTTTGGATAGGCCAAAATCGGCAATCTTAATTTCACCAATCCCGCCGGCACCTTGGCCTGGAAGGAACTCTCCTTCGTCAACCTTTTCCTCGTCGCCTGGCTGCTTGGGCTTGGGATGCTTCGAAGGCACAAACGTGATGGGATTGAACAGAATGTTCTCAGGCTTGATGTCACTATAATCTGGTCAGCACGTGTGGTCTCCCATTGCCCACAGGGTGTGAGCGATGACGTCAAGTAGCCACTCGAACTCGGGACCACCTTTCGTGTCAAACACCAGGATGTACTCACCGATGAACAACACCCTTTTCTTCGTGTAAATATTCTAATGCTTTGGCCACTTGAACAATGACATGACGAGAAAGTTCTTCGCTGAAGTATGTCAGGCGAACAATCTGATGGAAGAGCTCGCCGCCCTTCGCGAGTTCGAGCACGATGTAGTAATATTGTCTAGATTCGGAAAATTCGACGAGTTTGACGATGTTTGGATGATCAAGTTGACGCATGATCTGTACTTCTTTCAAGATGTTGGAGCGCTGTGACATGTTAGCATCTTCAACTCGCACACAGCATATATTGAGCGCCCTCCAGAGCATAGAACAAAACGCCAAAAAAAAATAAGAGGATAGTCTTGTGGTGGAAAAAGAAGAATAGGAGATTTGTTTCTCGCACCTCTGCAGCCTTTGGGCCTTTCTTCAAGTCTGGATGAAGATGTTTATTTCCCTATTAAGAGACGGGTTGGCTACCGTCGAATTGTAGGAAAGAAGAAAAAAGAAAAAATTGAAGTAGAGTAAAGCAACGCATGAAAAATAATAAAAGCACCCGAAAGACGAAGAAAACAAGGCAACGCAGAACAGACGAGCCCGCTGAAACTCACCTGCATACTATTCATTTCATATTTGCGGACGACTTTGATGCCGACCTCGCCATACACACCCTGCAAATCGCGGGCCCGATAAACGTTGCTGAAAGCGCCATCGCCCATCTTCTCGACAAGCTCCCAACGCTCCAGGCCCGGATACCGCGGGAACTTGCTCTTACTGGCGTTCTCCTCGGCGATAAGCTTGACTAAATTTGCCTCATCAACGCGCTTGCTCTTGGAAGACTTAGTTGACACGTTCTGCGCAGGCTCGACATGGTGGGCGGCAGCGTTACCGGCCTGGGCAGCTCGGTTCTGACCATCACCAGGGGCTTCGGAGTAAGCATCGTGCAGTTGATGCTCCCCCGGTTGCTGCCCCCCGAGGACAGGTTCGGAGTTTGGCATTTCTTTGTTTTGGACGGGTTGGGGCGCTTGAGGAGGGGAGCGAGAACCATCGGTTTTCCGCGATGAATCCTCGTTAGTATTCGTTGTGCGGGCTTGTTTGCCTAGATTAAGAAAAAAAAAGATATGTCAGCAATCTAGGGGTGTAAAAATGGGTGATGAAGTCACCCTGGGATTTAACTGGAGAGGAGGAATGTTGGGGTGGGCACGTACCGTGGCGGATGAAGTTCTTCAGTTGTTGTATCGTCGACATGTCTGCTTCCCGGCGCCACGATTGGGCGGCTTGTAACAGATCGGAAAGGAAATTAGCCCTACCTGGCTGTAGGAATGCAGAAACCGTAATCAAAAAGAGAAGTGGCTTCTTTTGCAGCTTCTATTCCTCGTTCCTATTCATGCGCCGATGTGCTGTATGCTTGGTAGGCTTCGTGTCTAACGGGGGGAAAAAGAAGAAAAAGAGAGAAAAAAAAGAGGGTAGTCGGGGTAGGCAATGCTAAACGCAAGAGAATGCGTAGTGTGCGTGTGGTGACACAGGTTCAAAAAATAAACGGGCAGTGTCGTCACTTGGTCACTTCGGCCTAAGCGGGCCTGCGGGGTTTAATAACAGGGCTCAGCTCTGTTAACCAAGACGGTTCCTGCTTTTGGGTTGCTTCTGGCGCGGGTGTTTTGTCGTTGGTTTGGTTACCCGGATTTGTGGTTCATAAAGCGGGAGGTAGGGATGTGTAATGTAACATCAGGGGGGTGAGGGAAGGCTTTGGAGGTGTTGTTTTTGGAAAAGAAGAGAAAAAAAGATGATGATTTGCAGACAGGGTAAAAAAGTCACCAAGAAAGATTCCGAGGTAGGAAAGGAAGGGTTCAAGCCGGGTACTCCGTAGATGTGGAAGAAGTGAATTGAAAATGGATAGGCAAGTAGCAAATGAGAATTGGGTGTATATGTTGCGGGGGCAGAGTGCCGATTATTAGGAAGCAAGAGACATGGAAGAGATGGGTCAATGAATCGAATAAGAAAAGCGGAAGAATTCGTGCTGATTAGCAAGCAGCAACTGCAAACCAAGAAATACCCGTTACTTTAAAATATGGAAGGCAACGCCCAACTGCTACCTATAAAAGAGTACTGTCTATTACCACACACTGTTACTACTCTGTACTAGAAGGATTGTTTATTAGTAGGTACCCGACCTTATCTGCGCGGCGTCGGGTGCGTCAGTGGTCGTTCAGTGGGCAGTACCTGCTTTGATAGTGGGGGGTCGGGTGTCTTTCGGGCGGGCGGCTTAGCGAGCTTGTCGTTTAGTGAGCGTCCCGATGTACGACAAGCCCATAAAGTCACTACTAGAGAATGACGGGGGGTAGGGGGGAGGTCTTTTACCTGAACAACCTCCTTCGCTTAGAGCTGACAGAACAGCGCGGGCTGGGTGGATCGCAGCAAGATGAACACTACTAAACCATTTGTTTGTTGGTTAATTTAATTTCCATGTTTGTTTATTCGTCGTTGCGGGTAGATCAGCGTCTGAGATGAAAGGAGGTAATGCTGGGTGGCATCATCGCTTTCATCATCTCTGATTGAGGCTTTGCGGCTTGCAGCTCCTCCCTCTATCCTACTCCGCACACCAAGAATTAGGACTGGCGGGAATGATCGGCCAGTCCTGAGCAATGCGAGGCGCTGCCTAATGACGATAAGACTCAAATCTGCGAATAGCTTTTTGTGTGTCTGACGCCTCCCGTGCCTGGCTTCCAGGCAAGCAGGTTTCTGGAAAGGCGTTCGGTCGGCTGTTGCACGTCAAATAGATACGATGCCACATCAAGGCCCATCCCAATTTCAGCCAGCCTACCAGCCTACCAGCCAAGCCCCCCCCCCCCTTGAACCTCAAAAGATAAGCTATTGGATAGAACGGCGCGTTTTTTAATCACGCCAAGTTGTCCGTTTCGTTCTTTTCTGTGTGTGGGAGTAATATGGCGACGAGTCAGTCATCTCGTCATGCAAGCTACAGAATGTGTGCATATGTTTATGTGTGTGTGTACGTGTGTGTGCGTTACTATTACTACCAAATATATCTACCTATTGCGTACGGCCAGTCTAGGCCCCGGGAGAATGCATCAAGACTGTCAATATTTCCAAGGCCCAGACCACAGCGCCGTGCATGCAGTCATGGTCACTTGAAGCCGTCATGACTTGCATCTACCTATTGAAACCAAGAGTGTTGGGTTCGTCTCGTCTTCTCTCAGATCTATGATTTTTGCTTTTGGGCACATGGTCAGACCCCGCGGGATCTCCGTTATGACGCTCGTGACGACGTCATATCCACTTTAGAAAATGCACTCTGCAGGCTTGGTGGCCGTAGCTCGTCGTAGCTGCCCAATGGTACTTGGATAATCCGGCCTTGGCAATCGGTTTGTTCCAAATCTAATCCACCATCCCGGGCAATTGTCCCCGGCGCCTGCCGTTTGCCTCTAGTAATTATCGGCTCAGATCAGGGCACCAGCCAGCTGCGAACGGGACCCAGCAGCCACCCAGCCACCCAGCCTACAGCGTGCGGTTTACTGCCCACGGAGTACTCCGTAGTCTCCGTACACTACAGGTTGAAAGAAAACGTCGGACACGCTACCAGCTCCTGTATGCTTGCAGCATGTCCGGTGTTTTCTGTCAGCGTCTTAGCTAGCACCAGTAGCCTGGCACCAGCGACTCAATCTTCCATTCTTGCCGTCGCGTGTATGTTTCAAATATGCGAGCTGAATCTGGTTTCTGGTTATCCGGGTCGCGCTTATGTTTATTGCTACTACTACTTGCCTGACGAAGCAACGTTTGGATTCGGCATCACCAAAAGCCTCGGAGGTTTCAATTCTCACCGACTGGTGGGATATTCTACCAAAGCATGCTACGATGTCTGCCCAGCGGTAATAAAGCAGCCCATTCTGTTCCGTAAGCCTTACCACGCCTTTAATTGCTGCTCGTCATTGGACCCTTGCTGCATGAGACCATCCATAACTGAATAAGCGTGGCGGGCCAATGACACTCCTTCTTTACGGTCAAGTCAGCCACACCGAGCACAAACAGGCTGAGTGAAAATATAGATTGTAGCTGGCAAACATATGCCGTACATGGCAATGGATCATTAACGTCTTAGCTTAAAGGATCACGTTCTGCCTCCTTGTTTATATCATCTTGCAGCGCGCAAGATATTCCGCCAATCATCACCTTTGAGGACTGAGACTATGATTTTCTTAACTGGCCTTCTCGGATCGATCGTGAGCATAGATCTCGATGCGTTATCAATGTAAATTAGATGTCATTACGGATCAAAGTGATGTCAGCGGTTGATGCAGTTGCTATGATTGCAAAGGTAGCTGTTACAACCTTCAAGTACATGTCTTGTCTCGGGTAACTGTGTTACTGGCCCGTTTTGCTACTATCTAAACTTTCCTTCTTTAGTAATTATTACATGGCAGCAATGCTTCTTGGGATATCTAAGTTCTTGAGTTGTAAGTTATCCTGGGCGTCGAGAGCATCGTAGCCTTGTACCACCCAGAAGTTTGTTCATGGCATCCGGCAAGTAATTCTAAAGGAACCACTTGGTAGGACATATCCAATGGAAAGGCGACGAAGCGATGACCTAATCGTGGCAATGTCAGAAATTCTCCGGATATTTGAAACGGACCTTTCACTCCGAGAAATATCCAAGACGGCATTACTACGCATAAACGGCCTCGATGGTCCCGTTGCGTAGGACTTGGCATCTGCGGGCCAAAATGGAGAGAGCATGGTGAATATGCATGATATTTCAAACGTAGAAACACAAAGATCTCGTACTGCCATGTGCTCAGGAGATTCTCTGCCTCTCTGGCCATTGAACTACGACGGGTTGAGACTTGTAGGAACCAATGCATGAGAATAGTGCATGTCAGAGGGAAATTTACGGTTTTCAGGGATGTCGTGCCCTATTACCATATGCATGTTATGGATGGCGCTATACCCCCGTAGGCGTAGCTATTTGGGCGCGTGGCAAAGCTTAGATGTGCTATATTAGGTTTTTCGACGAGGGGTGTGAAAGTTGCTGGATCCTAAAGTAAGGTTCTAAGTAACATCTGTCAAACCAGAAAGAGCGCTCCGTCTATAAGACCAAGACCGGAAGCTTGATTACGAGAACAGTCTATATCCTGATTCCAAGGTAAACTAACGCGGTGCGCTGAAATTTGTAGTGCCAGATGTTTTTTCAAGGCGTCCTCATGCATCGCCGAATTGGAAAGCCACAATAATGGGTTACATGCGGATGCCAAAAGGACTCTTATCTATCGCTGAATTTACCATGCCCTAGCAATCATCATTTCGTACTCCTAGACACGCGATGTGTATGAATAGATGTTCTACGTGGGAAGATAGAAGCATGCCTATCAATACACAAAGCTACAGGAGGGCTGTTCGTTTCAGAAAGTATATCATGTGTGTACTAGCTTGGAACTCGGGCATTATCTATCACAGAACAGAGCTCTAGACTATTGTGTATATTGTATGGAAAATACCGGGTGAAAGTAACATTGTCTAGTTGCCGGAGAGCTTGTCTATATGAGACTTGGGGTACGTATTGCGCCTTATATCGTAATTTGCTTATTGTCGAGTTTGGCTCTAATGCGTAGTAATAGTATTAGATAGTTAAGTGGCTTAAAACTAGTTCAGTTCGCGGCCCTTAGAAGAGAAAACGATTGCGAGCTAATATGCAATATGCTAATACGACACTATGGCCTTGCTACTCCTTGAAAAGAATTACCTACTTCCAGCCTAACTACACGATCAATCGGATATTCCACTTCCATACACCCCTAGCGAAACTGACCACAGTACCAGCCTCTGCAATATATGCGTTCTCTTGGTAGAAAGCGAATATGTCTATATGGAGGTAGCGTAGGTAATTTATTCCGGACATACTTTAGGAGATAAATGTGTTATCTACCTTGGCCTTGCCGTCATATGCACAGAGATGAAACGAAGGGCCACTGCTTGCTTCGTCCATGAATGAGCATTGCTACCAATCTTGTTCACTACTAGTATTCCATGTTGTCCGTTCATAACTATAAGCAGCTTTGCGAATTCAGGGGGGGGAAGGCAGTTGGGCGTCCTCCTCAGATGTAGCTTTTCGCTACTACTACTACTACTACTGGTATGTGGGAGCAACAAGAAGGAGCGAATACGGTACTTTGCGATACTCAAGACTGGTGGCAAGGGGGAAAGTCACAAGGTGAAGGGCTTGCGAACACGAAGACTCCTGTCATTGTACCTGATACCTACTAAATACTGCCTTGGTACTTACGTAGAACTTAGTAGTAGTAGTAGTAGTAGTAGTAGTAGTAGCAGGCAGGAACTAGAGGTTTGAGAAGTTGGCACCTTCCTAGCCACAATACTCGCACGCACAATAGGCAAGAGCACCTTTACAGGGAAGGAGATGGCATATGCGATGGATGGAGGCAAGAGCTACCAAACTTTTCGTTTTAGACGTGACGTGTGCGAAGAAAGTTTCCTCACCTTTACAGTACGTAGCAGCCCTCGCAGCAGACAAACGGCAGCCTCATGATAACCTTCCACAGCTGATAGCCCTCCCAAAGACCGAGCAAGATACTACCAAGTACTAAGTAGTCTCTAGAAACAGTCTCTAAAAACACACGTTATCGAAGTATGACTCTTGCGAGCTCCCTGGCTGCTGCCTCGTATATTGGTAGCAGGATTATACGGCCCGGCTTTCCGTCAGCTACAGTGTATGATGTTCTTATTGATCTGCAAGTAATGCATGCAAGGTATGGTCTATATACCATTTGGGGGCTTTTTTTGCGCTATGTACACTAAGAACGGCATGCCGTGGGCATAGCTTGTTGGTGACTGCGCACAGCCATCGTGGTACATCTCGAATGGGACATCTTTCAGTCCTCCTCCTCGGCGGGCCAGAAGAACCAGGTGACAACCATGGCAAACTTGAGAATAGCGGCCAGCCACAGAGCACCCATGATACCGACAGGCGAGTGGGCAACGACACCACCCACAACGGCCCCAGCAAGAAGCAGCAGCGGCGCTGCAGCCCGGCGGTTCCTCTCCGGGTTGCCTGGGGAAAAGAGGTCCTGGTCTGAGAAGAGGTCGCAGTAGATGCTAGTGAGCACCACGCTGGTGAGAGCGTTGTACTTAAGAGCGCGGCTGGTGACGGCCTGGCCGCAGCTCTGGAAGGCGACGAGGGCGAGGGGTACGAGGATATTCCAGTCAGCGGACCCGTCGTCGGCGGTTGGAGGGCGGAGAGTGACAATGGTAGCAGCAGCGACACATAGGAGTGACTGAGCCATGAAGGATACGCAGAGAACCCATCTCCGCTTAGGCGAAAAGAGACGATGGAAGCGGGCGAAGAGGAAGGACCCGAGACAGAAACAGACGAGGGAGACGCCGGAGCGCCAGAGGCGAGTCGAAATGGGCGGGTAGAAGATGGAGGCGATTCCCAGTCCGACATAGACGGTGTTGCCCGTCTGCATTGAGACGAAGGCTCCCCAGGCCTGCGTCGAAGCGCTATCGAGGAGACCCGTCACAATGTAGCAGAGCAGGAGCACGACGTCGGCCCATGACCGGCTGACCTCGGCGTTGAGGGTCTTGCGAAGCTTCGCGACGGCGGACCTAGCCTGGGGCTTGGGCCGCCCGAGAAGAGGCGACTCCTCGTCAGCGGCGCCATTGAGGCCACGGTGATTGTTTGAACTGGTCATTATGTGGGATAGTTCGCGCTGCTGTCTTTGGTCTGCCTTGGGAGGAGAGATTGTGTACTCCCACGACGCGCTGACTGGCTAACAGAGGACAGGAAAGCGAGAAGAAGGGAGAACGGAGGGAAGACCCGGCCAGATTTATTGTACCCGAGCGGCAGCTGATGAGAATAAAAGCGAAAACCAAAGATGAGTTGCGGCTTCTCGTCGAGGAGGGAATTGGTAAAAAGCTCAGATCAATCAGACAACGATAAGTCCCGGTCCGCGGCCGGCGAGGTGATGGAAAGTCTAAGGGTATGGAGCAAAAACGGGGGACCTACCTAGCGTTCCTCAGGCAAGGACTCGGAAATCCCGCGCGTGAGACAGCTGCTAATACTTAGAGAAGCAGTGCAATAATTACCAGCAGAAGGGCCTAAGATACCAAAAACCTTTACGAACGGATGGCGACGATCTGGACCACCGCAAGTAGTCAAGCTTGGCGCCTTTTTCTTGTTCTCGCCCTTTTGACGAGGCGCCGGTGATGATCCCACGATTTGTTGTTTCTTTCTCCAAATCGTTCGGGGCTACTTCTGTGACCCAAGCACGGAGTACGCAGGAGGACGGAGCAAACAGTATTCCGTACCACCCTGCCCCAACGGGTGGACATGCGGCTTGGGGGGGGGGGGGGGTGGATGAAACCTGACTGGCCAATTCCATTGCTTTCCCTAGCCGATTCTGGTCATGATCCGGGCTTAGCTTGCCTAGCATTCCGATTACATATTTGCACTCTACTCATCGGCGCGAGGTCTCGGCGTCGTGAATACCCCTGGTTCCGCCCAGTAGGGACTTGTTCCCTAAAGTTCCTGGCTCCCCCTCTATCTTTTCATCTTGTCAGACTCTTTCTGATAGGATACAGATGATACTTGATTCGGCTATCGGACATGACTCGGCATTAGCTTTTTATCTGGTGTTACCAGCGTTACAGCATGACAAGGTGACTATTACGAATTAGTATGCAGTGATGCCCTTTATTACCTAGTCTGGGAGAAAGCTGCAAAGGGCCCTACGCACGTACATACGCGTAACGCTTTCAAAGGAAAAGAGGTTCTTGGCCAGGGCAGCGAGCATGTACCACGGTACTTGCTCCTCCTAGAGTCCTCAGGCTCCTGATACCAGGTGCTCCGTACTCCGTACCCTCCTGTGTATGGGGTTCTACCATCTATTATGGAGAACACAGCACTCCCCAGACCAACTCCGGAGTCGGAAACCGCATTGACAAGTAGGACGGTAGGACCCCTGGCTGTAGAAAAGGAAGAAAAAAAGAGGGCCCCATTTGAAGTGTCATTGATTGGCGAAGGATGGTGCCATGGCACCATTTGCCCGGCATTACGACGCGACGCTCTCTAGAGGGGAGCAAGAGGCCCAAAAGTTTTTTTTGTCGAGCCACCAAGTATAATATGAAGCTGTAGGAAGCTTTCCCCCAAAGGACTTGATTTCTCTTCTACTCACGTCCTTCAAACCCTCCTCAACCCCCCTCACCTGCGAAATACAATTCCTAGGACCCAATTGCTCTCCTCGCTAGCATACCATTTCTCTCAAGATGAAGCTGTCTACCAGCCAGATGCTCCTTGCCGGAGCTGGCCTCGTTGCCGCCCTCCCTCACCACGACAGCCCTCGTCAGCGCCTCCTTAATGGCCTCGAGCTCCCCGAAAAGTTCCTGCAGAGCAAGGTGGACAAGACCAACACCAAGGAAAACCCGTATACCCCCGACTACCGCGACCCGTACGACCGGGCCGTCGATGTTATCGGCGAGGACCTCGACCCTCTTCCTTTCCGCAATGGCCTCGGCGCATCGGTTCTGGGCCCATGGAACCCAGAGCGTTCGCGCCAGGGACCCGACCTGGTGCGCCCACCCAGCACCGACCACGGTAACGTTGCCAACATGCGCTGGAGTTTCGCCGATTCGCACATTCGCATTGAAGAGGGCGGTTGGACGCGACAGACGACGGTGCGCGAGCTCCCAACATCGAGCGAGCTTGCTAGCGTCAATATGAGACTGGACAAGGGCGCCATCCGCGAGCTTCACTGGCACAAGGAGGCCGAGTGGGCTTACGTGCTCGACGGCGAAGTCCGTATCACCGCGCTTGACTACGAGGGTGGCAACTTCATCGACGACCTCAAGAAGGGCGATCTCTGGTACTTCCCCAGTGGTGTCCCTCACTCGCTCCAGGGTCTGGGTGAGAATGGCACTGAGTTCCTCCTCATCTTCGACGATGGTAACTTCTCGGAGGAGTCGACGTTTGTCCTGACGGACTGGCTCGCCCACACTCCCAAGTCGGTCATCGCCAACAACTTCCACCTCTCTCCGGAGAACTTCGATGCCCTCCCCAAGGGTGAGAAGTACATCTTCACCGGGTCCGTCCCCGGCAGCATCGAGGAGGAGAGGCCCAGGGGCAAGGAGGTGAAGCAGAGCAAGTACAACTTCACGCACCGATTCCTGGACCAGGAGCCCAAGAAGACGTCGGGTGGCGAGGTGCGCATTGCTGACAGCAACAACTTCCCCATCTCCAAGACGGTGGCTGCCGCCCACGTCACTATCCAGCCCGGAGCCATGCGCGAGATGCACTGGCACCCCATTGCCGACGAGTGGTCTTTCTTCATCTCGGGCCGCGCTCGCGTTACCATCTTCGCCGCTGAGGGCATGGCCCGTACCTTCAACTACGTGGCCGGTGATGTCGGCATCGTCCCCAAGAACATGGGTCACTTCGTCGAGAACATTGGCGATGAGCCCATCGAGATGCTCGAGGTCTTCCGCAGCGACGAGTTCCGCGACTTCTCTCTCTTCCAGTGGATGGGTGAGAGCCCTCAGCGCATGGTCGTCGACACCATGTTTGCCGACGACAAGGAGGCTGGCGAGAAGTTCTGGAATGTTGTCAAGGATGCTCACAAGGATGAGATTGTCAAGTCTTAATAATGGATAAGAGGAAGCTATAATTTGGTGTGCGTGTGTACAAGGGAAGCAATCATGGGATGGAGCCAAAGCACGGAACCTGGCTCCCTAAAGGTTATAATGTGGCATATTGAATATTGTCTACAGGGCATTTGTGCCTTGCTGTTTTACGTATCTCGACAGTTTTTTCTTTTTTTCTTTTACAAGTATGCTACCATGAAGCAAAATGAAGATGATTGAACACACACATTTTTTTTCTCGGTCTCTTTTTATTAGAGGTGATATGGGGGACGTAACTTTCCATCGTTTATGCTTTACAAAAGTGATGAACCTGCCAGTCGCGACCAAAGGGAACCTTGGAAGTGTGTTCCTGTCACCCGGCGGCCCAGAACAACACAAGTCGGCGTCTAGATCTGCCGAGCGAGAGTAGAGTAGAGGAGGGGGGAGGGGAAAGGGTGGCTGCGAGTTCTAACCTCGAAAGCCGAAAGCCCAAAATAATTCCCAGGTTTTCTTACAACCATTCTTCTTTCCTTTTGCAGCGTTATTGCGGATCAACGACTCCGCACGCATCCAGCCTTTTCTTTTTTTTCTTTTTTTGTAAAGGTGCTACTCTTGCGGCCAATTACCTCTGTCCCTCACGCACACACACACACACACACACACACACTCTCTCTCTCTCTCTCTCTCTCTCTCTCTCTCCATCTCTCTCTGTCTATACCTCTTCCCTGTCCTCTACTTCCTTGTACGTGCATACAATACCTTGTCTATATAGTAGGCAGGCAGAGGCAACCAAGCAGGCAGGATGCAGTCCATACTCTATAGAGGGTTATCGAAAGAGGGGGACCCTGCGCCGACAAGGGAGGGGGGGAGGTGATTGGTTTGGATTAATTGGTCATGATCTTGTTTTGGTCACACTTTTCACGCCCTCTCTGAGCATTCATTGATCACTTTTGCGGTTTGAAAACTCCCGCCCTTCCTCCCCCCCCGGTATTTTACTCCGCAGGTATGCATTCTGTAGTACTCCGTATGAGCGCGTTATTACGAAACCAACTCTGCTCTTCATTGTAGCATGGTTGATTTCTTTTTCTCGCGTATCAAGTATAAAGGCTGGGCCCTTTGCTTTTTGCCCGGCAAGAAGCTTCCGTTGCCGTCACTCCACTCGCTTCCTTCAACCCCCCCCCTACCTACCTATACATACCTATGTACGGAGTACTCCATATTCTACGTACTATGTACTCCGTATACATGTACGTAATTTACTACTTAGTCGTAAAGGTAGTTTCCGCTTATGCCCGTGGGCAGCGGTGAAAACCAGGGAACAAGTACTCCGTAAATGAGAAAAGAGGGTATGGGTATGGCCTTGTATGAGAGGAGAGGGGAGTTTAGGGGGGGAGAAAAGAAGGGCCCCGCGTATACGGCATATCGGTTCTTGGAAGCGAGATGGATAGTACTCCGTAGTGTTGAGAAGATGTGAGGGGGGAAGGGGTCAGTAGGGAAGCGCTATGACAAAGAGGAAGAGGGAAGGAAAGGGCACGGGATTTGATATGGGAGCTGACGAGTCAACGCTTTGAGATGGTGATTGGTGGCATTATTAGCTAGTATACGATAGTAGCGGTAGTGCGTTGTGCATGTATCAATGTACTACGTACGGAGTACATGCCCTTCGATAGTGTAGTTTTTTCTTCTTCTTTTTGTTTTGTTTTTGAAATGACGATGTACTTATTTGATACGTTGTACGTGTGTACGGAGCATGGTCGATTCAGCTCGTTAAAGTTGTTGTGCTGCTGGGTACGTATGTCGTATGTAATAGGAAGGCCTGTTGTACACGCGTTCTTTTTTTTCTGCCCCCCTCCCCCCCCCCCCCGGGGACATCCTTGCCCAGACCAACTCGTTCACTCCATGAAATAAACCTATTGACACAAGCTTCGAGAAAATGCATAGTAAAAATTAGTCTCTTTTCCTTTCTCTCTCTCTCTCTCCTTTTTCTTCTTCTTCTTCTTTCCGTTGTGTATCTTTTCTTTTCAAAAGTTCCGGTGAGGTTGGTTGATTTAGTTAGTTACCTATGTAACTTGTAGCTTGTAGCTACCTTTTTTTAAGGTGCTCCTAATTTTGGTCTTTTTCTTCTTCCTTTCTTCTCTCTTCTTTTTTTCTTCCCCTCTTCTATCTTCTTTTCTCTTCTTTTTCTTTGTTCCTTACTTTTTTTTTCGTTGCTTGTTGCACAATCACCGCCTTTCTTAAGTATGCGCGGTTGCCCTAAGACGTGAAGTCACCACTTACACGCGCAAACCCCAAATGTGTGTGTGCTATGTACGCAAGTAATGTACCTTTACCAGCAGTAAAATAGCAGTAAAGGCATAATCCTATTTAGGTATGTGCTTTACCAGCAAGCAAGGCGATACATCTCTTCCGCTCCCCCCTAAACGGATGTAACCCTCTTCCCGCTCAGGCGAGAGGCACCGCGGCATGCACACACCCCCCCTCCCTTCTCTTTAAATCCTTCCTCTTCCCCTTTCCACTCCTTCACTCACTCCCCCCCTTGCCCGGTGGAAAATCGGTATTCGCAAAAACTTACCGACATGCACCGAATCTAACCCGTAGCGAGAGTTTGCAGATGTCATGTTCCCAAGAAAAAGGGGGGATTGGTGGGAAGCGAAGCGGGTGGTGAGCTGTTCTTTGCAAACCCGCCCCCTCCTTCTTATTCCTTATCTCGTGGTCTAGAATCACATCCGGTGGCTTTTTTTTCTTCTTCTTCTATGTTCCTGATTCCAATAGCACCGAGATATGATCGAGTGTCTGCAATCATCTCGCTCTCCATCTTTGATGTCGCGGTTACGCTCGGTTTTCCACACACACACACACACACACACACACACTCGCAAGGCCAGTCCCGTTCTGAAAAGAGAAAATGATGCAGAAATAATACCTGCCGTGGCATGCAGAGTGAACTGGGCCACCTACTTTCGAAAACATTGCCACTTCAATATTCTACACGCAGGTTTTCTGTTGTAGACTTTTCAGGAACAACTGGCAGACAAACAATAATGGCGCATGTTTTTTAACGTGGGTAGAAGCGTGGGCATCGAACATTCATCTTGTTCCGTCGGGAACCCTTTTCATACCTCCGTAGTAGATCAAAACTTAAACCCAGATTACCTTTTTGGCCTCGTGCCGGGCGAACACATGTCAGGACAGGAGGGCCAGGGCGTGTTGCCTATCCCATCTTGCCCGACGTGTTTAAAGTTGCTTGCCAGCGCAGGTTCCTGTCTGACAAGCCGCCTCTGTCTCTTTCTCGCAGGTTGAAGAAGACACACCACCACCATCACTACTGCTGCTGCTAGCGTTGCTAGGAACTAATGCTGAGGGGGGGGGGGGCGGCGGATGGGGGCGATGCATCGTACCTCTTTGAGATCTAGTGCTCTTTACCGAACTGCCCCCCCTCCCCCCCATCAAACTCATACCTTGTGCGAAGAAAGTAAGAAGTAGCAATAGTGCAGTAATAGTGCATTAGTAGTAGCAGCATTTCACGGGAAGGGCTAGAGAGAGAGAGAGACACACACACACACGCCCCGTCCGGTGGCTGAATGATTTGGGAAAGAATCATCCTTGGCAGAGGTCAATCTCGACCAGCTTCCCCGCGTTTCGAGCATCATTATAACGGAGCACGTAGTAATAGCATCGAGTCTTCACCTTTACCTACTCTCTTCCCGGTCCTCCACCCTTTATGGAGTTGAGTGTTGGGGGCCGAAAAGAGGGAGTGAGTGCGTATCCCTCGGTCCCCCTCCCTGGTACTCCATATACTCTGTACACGGGGTGTCTCTTTTTTCACAGCGGATACGGGTACGGAGTATGTACGGAGTACCTACGTCTCGATTAGTGATTTGCCGACGGGCGGGTTTCTTTGTAGGCGGAAGGGGGGCCGCGGGTCCCTGAAGCCCCTTTGCTCTGGGGAACGGTCCCCTCTGCGGGAGCTACTTGAAGATCCGGACAAAGTCTCGACTTTAGGAGGTGTATGTACCGATGGTTCTGAGCACGTAGCAAGTATCTGCTATGTACTAACAGTCCATAGCAGGTAGTACTTGTGAGTACGGAGTATGTATGTATGTATGTATGTATGTATGTAGTCAGTCAGTCGGCCGCGGCCTAATACTAGCTCGGCTCTGTCAGTCGAGCTCCGCTTTTTGACGTACATTACTCCGTGAAAAAAGCCCGTCGTTATATCCGACGCCATAGACAAAGAGCCTCGAGCAGAAAGGAGAACGACCAAGAAACAACCTTGAGAGGGGGGAAACCACCCCCCCCCCCCACAAAAAAAAAGAGTCAAAGAGGCAGCCTGCGAGCAAGATGCAAAATTCAGGGTAGTGCTATGGCGCAACGAAACAAACAAACAATGTAACACAGACAACGGTGCGAGATGCAGAGTCACATCGAAAAGCAAAGGGAAAACATGCATTTCCACTCCACCCTCTCCAGAACGGGAAAAAAACAAAAGAGGCAGAGGTGCCGAGTACCCGGATAACCGGCACCTTTGCTGACGCCTTGGCGGGGCGCATGTAGCATCTACATGCAGGTGTAATCGGCACTCCGTACAAGGTCGATATAGCAGTGCTACATTGTATGTACTAGGGGCTAGGGCCTAGGGCCCTGCTCCGTGTGGTACGTCCCCCGTAGTGGATGTATGTGCTCTGTGCTCTGTGCTCCGTAATCCGCACGGAATAGAGAGAGGGGGAAGAGCCCTACAGGAGAGCAGGGGGATTCAGGTGGAGAAAAGTCGTGGGTAAAAATCCACGATCGGCTACGAGCCGTCCTGCCAGACCAGACAGAAGTCCATTGCTCCGTAGTCCACGGGCCTTGATAGGCCCCTCTCTTCGGCCTCTCTTCTTACTCCGTGCTGGGTGATGATGCCGTCCGTTTGCTTTCTTACCGTCTAAGCGCTGAGTTCCCTGTAAGTATCCCACGGGGCATCTCTCTCTTTGTCTCTCTCTCTCTGTGGTTCTCATCCCCGCAATTCACTAAGGATTCTCTCCCTGGCGAACATCACGGCAGGCAGAGAGGGGCTGGATACGCGCAATCCAAGACACCTCGGATAATGTCAACAGCCTCCCTCCCTCAGTCTGTACATAGTAGTCCCAACTGCTCCGTAGGATCCCTTGGTTAGCCCTAATAAACCAACCACGAACCGAACCGTGCTCCGAAAATACTAGTAATAGTACTACTCGCGGGCGCCTCGGATGGCCAATGCTTTTTCTCTCGCTACATTTGGTTAAGCAGCTGTAATACTCCGTATATAGCAACAAAACGGGCGCAACGAATCGTGAACCTCTATAAGTTAGGTGATAGGCAACGTACCGAATGCATGGCAGCGAATATAGCACTCCGTAGACGTGCCGTCGAAAGAGGATATGCTATATCTGCATTGTAACATTAGACGGGAAGTTCAGCAGTCCTGTTACAGTACAGAGTACCACAGTAGTAAGTAGTAGTAATAACACTTGGAAGATAATCCCACGCAGGATACGAAGCATGTATCATGTAAAGGCAGACGTACTCCGTACATGCTCCGTACATACATGAACATGGGAGCTAGAGAGAGAGAGGTGCAAGGCATTTTGGAGAAAAGACGACGCTAGACAAGGGGTCCAAGCTGGTACCCGTCCATTGCAGGTGAGCGGGGTGGGCAAGGCGATTTGAAACTTTGACGGGTTGCTTATCCTGCAAACTTGCAAGGGGGTCCCAAGTGGAAAGCAAAAAAGACCCGCAGTCAACTGCATCCTCTTTCTCTCAGAAATGCAGTCACTTTTGCGTGCGCGTACGCCCGCTCCCTCCCAGAGGTAGTACCTAGTGGGCCATGTAAGTCGGGGGGGAGTCGGGGGGAGTCAACCTCCTCACTCCTCCTCACTCCTCCTCACTCCTTCCTCCTCCTCTCTCTCACCCCTGACAGGACCTTGTTTAGCCGCCGAGGCACGACACTACTAGTACGGAGCAGTACACTATCCAATGCTATTGATGATACTACCACGACCATCATATCCGTATCGCAGAGTCGTACCGTCCCTGCCTACCTATTCGTGCCCTGTTTACGGATTACCCCAAAACTGCACTGCACCCTCATTCGATGGGCTTTGCTCGCTTTTCGGCATTCGAAACATTGGTGCATCCTTGGAGGGCTGGGAGGCTGTTGTTGCTTTCTTTGGCGTGATTGTACTCCGTAAATCACACTCACACCTAGAAACGTTCGTCTGATTCGCTTGCGTGGCCGACGAGAACAAACTCTCCACTCGCCCCGGACTATCTTCCCTAGCAGAACCCACCTCGGGGAGAACAAGGGGCGGACGACGGGAAGACGTACCGTTTATTTGCTCCTGCTCATCTGTTGTAACCTGTACTCGTTAGCCCAATATCATGTGCCCAGCCAAGAGACGTGAGTGAAGGTGAACAAGAAAAAAAGCGTTTCGTGGCTCGTAATGCAATGGGGTACTTGGGGTTCAACGCCATTCCTCATGCTTCCCCTCTTCCTTCCCCTCTCCTCCTCCTCCTCCTCCTTGATCCTCTACCATTACCACTTCCGGAAGAACAGGGGAGGGGTCTGCTCTCTGTCATGGGTTAGAGTCCCCTCGCAAGTTGCGTGACGTTTAGTTCCAGTCCGCAGCCTACCCATCTCTACCCACCCCCCCCTTTCCGGCAGTGACTGGTCTCTTTTCTAAAGTGTCAAATCAAGTATCGGGGGAATGTTTGCAGCCAATGAACGGCTAGGTTCCATCGGCGTATATGCAGGTTGTTATTCCATGTACACCTTCTTCGTTGTGATGTCGGTTGATCGTCTCGTCCTTTTTTGGTGTTTCGCGCTTCTTTACCGCAGCCACATGGCCAAAGAAACCACAATTACTACGCAGTATTGCTACTGCCACTACTCCCACGAAGGGGGTGGTTCATCTTTGCCTGGAGGGAGGGGGGAACAGGGTCAATCTAAACTAGTTGAATAGAGGAGAGGGGAAAAGGACCGTCTGACGTGCGTTATCTTGCAGGCCAGGCTGAGAATGTCTCGTCATGTGCTTTCCACTCACATACTATATCGAGCGAGAAGAAGCGACGTAGATGGGTAGGCATACTGAGAGGTAAGGGGTTAAAAAGAGGACACTCTGCCGGTATTGTCGAGCCATGTTGAAGATGCCATCTACCCCTTCACGCCCTATACTCTCCATTCCTCTCTCACACCTTTCGGCTTCGCTCCGTTACCCATAGTCAGAGTTGAGACCTTATCGTCCGCCATTGACTTTAAGGCTTTGCTTCTCGACTGGTTGCGAGACGGCATCTTGTAAGCCTTCCTCAGCTTACAGCAACCCGTATACCAAGAAACACCAGTAAGGGGAAATTCGTGAACTTTCCCCCTTCTTGTTGCCCCTATCCTAGCATCCCCACAACAAAACAAGAAGAAATAAGGAATCAAGCACAGAATGGCGTCCTATGTGGCGAGAACAAAGGAGGGCCTGGCAAAGGCGTACAAGACAGACCCCAATATCAACAGGGTCAAGTCGTGGTACGAGCCAGTGAAGAAGCGCCTCCCCTCAGCCACGGCCGAATACCTCATCGAGAAGCTACCCGTGCTGCAGTGGCTACCACACTACAACTGGCGCTGGGCACTCAACGATGCCATCGCTGGTATCACCGTCGGCGTTATGTTCATCCCCCAAGGCCTCGCCTATGCCAAGATTGCCAATATACCAGTTGAGCATGGGCTTTACTCGTGTTGGATTCCCAGCGCCCTGTATTTCTTTCTCGGGACTTCAAAAGGTTCGTGATTTTTTTTAGCCATGATCGAGGAGTAGCTCTCGGGCAAAAATAAAGAAAAGGGGTGGCGTTTTTGTTGCTAACTTTCTCCCGGCAGAACTCTCCAGCGGTCCCACGTCCATTCTCGGCCTACTCACAGCAGAAGTCGTCGGCGACTTAACAAAAGAAGGTTACGCTGACCACGAGATCGCCTCTGCCATCGCTTTCATGGTCGGCGTCTTTGCCCTCGCCATCGGTCTCCTCAAGCTTGGCTTCCTCCTCGACTTCGTTTCCGCCCCCGTGCTGACCGGCTGGATCTCCGCCGTCGCCCTCGTCATCCTCCTCGGCCAAGTCGGTGGTCTCATAGGCATGAGCGTGCCCTCTGGCACCGCCGAGATCATCCGTGGCGTCCTTGGCCATCTCCACCGCATCAAGCCCCTGACTCTCGCCATCGGATTCACCTGTATTTTCGTCCTCGTCGTGCTCGAACAAGTTGGAAAACGTTGGGGCAAACGCAACTTCTGGCTGAAAATGTTCTGCACCTCTCGAGCTGTCGTTGTTCTTGTTTTGTACACTCTCATCTCCTTCCTTGTTAACAACAAGTACTCCGACCCTGACGACTACAAGTGGGACGTGACCAAAGTTCAGACCCACGGCATCTATACTCCACGTGTGCCCGATACCTCTCTGCTTTCCAAGGTCGCCGGACGAGCATTTGCACCTCTCATTGCCATGAGCGTCGAGCACCTCGGCGTTGGCAAGGCCTTTGGTCTGAGGAACAACTATAATATCGACAAGTCGCAGGAGCTCGTCTTTCTCGGTGTTGAAAACATTGTCAACTCTTTCTTTGGTGCTATGACCAGTGAGTACTCGTAACTCCAGATTGGATATTCAGGGGCTTACATAGATCTAGCTGGTGCTGCCATGTCGCGAACCGCCGTCAACTCTGAGTGCGGCGTGAGGACTCCCGCCAATTTCCTTCTGACTTCTGCATTCATCCTCTTGACAATCTACGAGCTCGCTCCTGCTCTATACTGGATCCCCAAGGCCACTCTCTCGGCTATTATCGTGAGTTACCCCTCTCATTAACTACCGCTGCTCCAACCAAAGTGAACTCTACTTACATAGTCAGATCATGGCCGTCTTCCATCTCATCTCTCCTCCTCGACTCTTCTATCGTTATTGGCGCATGTCATTTTGCGACTTTGTCGCCTCCATGCTCGGTTTTTGGGTTACCCTTTTCACCACCACCGAGATTGGCCTCGCCACCGCCGTTGGCTTCAACATTGTCATCACTCTACTCCGTCTCGCCTTCCCTCGTCTCAAGACCCTGTCCAACAGCGATACCTCGAGTAATGCGTGGGACTTGCCCAGGCCCCAACCCAACACTGGCGTCATCGACGTGCCTCCCGAGGCCTTTTACGTCCGCTTTACCGATGACCTCCTTTTCCCCAACGCCGAGCGCCTCAAGTCATCCATCGTCGATACTGTGAAGATCACGTATGCTCTTCCGCCCGACCGCATGCCCAACCTTGCATCCAGGGACCGTAATTGGAACGCCGTAGGTGATAAGAAAATTGATCGCACTCGTGCCCGCAAGGGCATCACTCCCTTCCGCCTCGATGAGACACCACTCCGACACGTCGTCTTCGACATGACCATGGTTTCCTTCATGGATATTACTGGCTGCCTCTCCCTCATCGAGCTCAAGATGGAGCTCAGACGTTATATCGGTGAAGACCTCGCCTTCCGCTTCGTCGGCCTGTCCGATCAGGTCCGCGAGCGCTTCGAGAGAGCCGAATGGTCCTTTGCCCGGGAGGGCGAGCAGCGAGATGGGAGCACAGATGTTCTCTATGAGACTCTGGAGCATGCCCTCCACCACCGCGATGGGTCTGAGAAGTCGGACAGCGTCATGGCCGAAAAGACCCTTGACGTCTAGGAAAAAGGATATGATTATGATTTGATGGTTTAGGGCATGGGTGTTAGGTGTTGGTGGAAAACAGAGGACGACGATTCCCTTTTCCTTTTAGTCTATGGTTAGTTAGCAGGCCTTTCTTTTATTGTTTCACAACATACCAAGTTCAGAGTATATTCCTCAATGAAAAGCAATATTACGCACCAATATTTTTCAAACCCCGTTCACACCTTGTTTCGTAGTAGTCGTCGGCATCGCAAAATTGCTACGGTGTGCGTTTTTCTTTTTGCCGAGCCTGTGTCAGTCACCTGTTGTGAGGGCTCAGGCTGCTATGATTTCTTGCCTTCAGCTCGGCGTAGGCAGTTCTTGCTTCTAGAGAGGTTTTTTTTTACGTAGCTTCTTGCCTCCCTCGCTTATTTTTGCCTATTGCATATATATCAGGAAGGGACCAACTCGTTAAACTGGAAGGGGGGTACCGCCTCTAAGAAGGGCCAAGACAGTTAAGATGGCAAGAAGGCCAGACATCAGCTGATTCTCCTTGTTATTGCCTTTGATGGATCTCTACAACACCGTAAGGTAAGGGTACCTAATCGGGCAAGCACGTTTTAACTCCTGCATGTTGTATTTAGGAATTTTCCCAGTAACTTCCTTCCATACATATCAAAGCCGAGTAGCCGCGCTCTTCATTTCCCCATACCGCCAATTTCCGTACCATTACAACTCAATATACATTAATCTAATTTTTCTCGACAAGTGAGGTTATACACAAGCCGCCCATATTGTAAGTGACATCGTTTAGGCTTTTCCTGAACACTGTGCGAATATGGGGAGATACGAGGAAGATTCATATTCAAGCACCGACATTTCTTATTTCACCAATTTGACATCTTTTTTTTTTCAGAACTCAAAAGAATGCATTCCCAATTCTTTCATAATAGCAGGACAATGTTCTCTGGCGCCAGTCTGTCAAGGGGATTTCCCAAAACGATGCATGTTTACAAGTGGAAATGATATCTGTAGGATACGCAAAAGGTAAAGACATCTTCCTCTCTAACAAGTTTCATGGTTTCCCTACAGGTTCCACAGCGAAATGGGAAGAGTGGGCAAAAAGAGTCTTCCGACTGCTTACGCGCCTATTCCTTCTCTAAGAGCGTCTTCCTCCACCACTTTTCCTCCTCGTCTAGCCAGATACGGGCACTCGGCGGCTTGGCCAGCATGTGCCCGTCATCGTCCACTTCTACCAGCTTAACCTCCTTACCCAAACTTTCGAGTACCTCTGCCATGTCCGTGGCCTGGTTCAATGGCACGACTGTATCATCCTTCCCGTGGAGTATCAGGAGCGGCGTCTGAACCTTTTCAGGGTGGTAAAGAGCGCTGCGCTCCCTGTATACCTTGAGCTTGTCTCCGTCCGATACGCCGTCAGTGTCAATGACAAGGGCGTCGGTGTAGTTCCACTCCAGCTTGTGAGTGCCTGAGTTGAAGCCCTCCAAGGCACAGATGCCCGAGACGTCGACAGCACCAGCCCATGTCTTGGGGTGCCGCGTAATCGACTGCAGCGTATTATACCCCCCAGCGCTAAGCCCTGTGCACCCCAGGGACCCCTCCCGGACCAACTTCTCCTTCACAAGGTGCTCGGCCATGTAGGCTGCATCGGCAGCGTCAACCAAGCCCCAGTTGCCCCAAAGGCCTTGCCTATAGTTTCTCCCGTGCCCGGTCGAGCCCGTGTAGTTTAGCAGCATGACAGCATACCCGCGAGAAGTGAAATACTGAGTTTTGAGAAGCAGTCCGGCGCTGAAATGTCCGGTCGGCCCGCCGTGTGTGTTGAGAATCAAGGGGGGCAGCGTGCCCTCTGGTCCCGTAAACGACGGGTTCTTTGGCAGCCAGAGGAAGCCAAAGATATCCCTTTTCGACTCGGTCGGGGTGGAGACGTGAATGAGCTTCGGCTCTGAGATGAGATCGTTTGGCAGCACTAACTTTGAAGCACTCCTGATAAGCTTATTCCGTGAAGCATCTTCCGTGTCGATGATGCGGACCGATGACACACTCCGCTCACCCGCGAATATGCCCACGACAGAGTGGTCATTTAGGCGCACGGTGCTATCGTACACGATCTGGTTCGCCTCGGAGTCATCTGCAATACGCCTCCACTCCAGCGTTTCCAAGTCGATGGCGATGAACCGGGACAGACCGTTGAAGTAGGCGGTGGCGGCCACTGTTTTTGAAGAGAGGGGAGCGTATGTGCGAGCCCCCTGCATCCACCGCAACTCTCCAAACTCTGCATCTTCCAGTCCTTTGCCCGTTATTTTCCTCGCGTTGCGACTCCCCGGCTTCAGCTGGTACAGCTGACGGTAGTTGTTCTCGTTCTCTAGTGCGAAGAACAGCGAACCATCAGGCCCCCATTGGGGTTCAACGACACAAGTGAGCAGCCCCCCAATGACGAGGTGCTTGGCGTAGAGTGTGCCGTCCTCGGGGTTGAAGCTGGCCCAGAACAGGCGCATACCGTACCATGGCATATCGGGATGATCCCATTCCAACCAAGCGATCTTTGTGCCATCGTGACTGAACTGGGGAACCCAGACAAAGTCGGGCCCATCCACGACACGATTTACCTTGCCAGTCTTGGAGTTGATAACAACGACGCGGTTCCTCGTCCCCTCGGGTGTATCAACGGCGTGGTCTTCCTCGTTGGCAACCACCCAAGCATTGACATCGTTGGCACTGAAGTCAGAATAACGAAGATGAGATTTTCCAGTCAAGTCAGTGACCTCGCTAGTGTTCGGGTCGAGAACTTTAACAGTATCGTCTACGTTGGAGAAGATTATCCGGCCATCAGGGAGACAATCCAAGGTGGAACCGCCGTAATTGTAGACGGTATTGGCACATTCATACTTGTAGGGCAAAATCTCCTTGAGCTCTCGGCCCCCGTCGATAACCTCGATGATGCCCTTGGAGCCATTGTCACGGGATTCGGTGTAGAAAATGCGGCCGTTGTTGCGCTATAGGTTCGGTTAGCTTGCAGCACTCTTTGGATCCTCGGGTTATTATATCCCAAGGGGGATATTCGAGGGAGCAGGTAGCATACGCAGACTCGGGGTGACATGAACGTCTTTGACTTTGCGACCACATCGTCGATTGTGATTGGGGATTGCCAATCGCCATGGCGAAGCACCTGCTTGGTCACCATGATGATCAAAACTATGTATATAGGTTTATCAAAGTCGAGAAGCAAAGGCTGAACCTATTGATTACCACACGGACTTGCGTTTTTATCCAAGACCATGTGAGATGTGAGAAAGAAGAGAGAAAGAAGCCACCACTCTCACAGCCATGGCAGCAGAGGCCATTGAAAGAGAGTAATCCCCCCGCCCGCTTTCGACGCTATAGTACCATATGTAACCTCACGTAATAGGCAAGAGGATCAAAAGAAGCATGATGCAGGTTCTGGGGGACGATTTTCCCCGCTTATACCCGTTTAGAGGTTCGTAGAGACAGCACTACCCCTGCTCCGTAGACATGTACGTTTCGGCCGATACCATAGGAGCTAAATATGTTGCTGGTGGTACGTTAGCAGTTGCACTCCTAGACAAGGGCTTCAAGGTTTTGCGCCTTGATGGTTCCAATTCCCTCGAAAGTAATAAGTAATGCCGAATCAGTTCTCGTAGTGAGTATAGATTACAGCACTGCTACAAATCCGACCCAATGGGTGCAAGATGTCGAACAAGTCGAGAGTCGTTTGAATAAAATGCAGGCGTGAACTCAATTAGCCAAGCACATTGCCCAGAATAGTTCACACCATGGCTTCATTTGCGTGCCCTCAGCCAGGAGTTAGGACATGATTACAATCTAAAAAACACAGTCATGGTTGTCTCTTGCTCTTAAAAATGTAAATAGAAGTTCATCGCTAGAAGGAATTCTATATCTCTTTGCCAATCGCAGTTAAACCTCATCACTTAGGGTAGAACCTCCAGGATCAACCAATCGCTGATCATCTTATTTTGTCACTGCTGACGACATCACCTCGGTTGCTGAACCCGAAACACTTCAGTTGCTACTCCGTACACCTCCTTTTGTCATCGAATTTTCCTACATTGTGGTCAGATTGATGAAAGCAAATCATCATCCTCATCCTGGAATATGGAAAAGGAGACCAACAGCAGGGCTCCCGCTTTGGGAAAACTAAAAACTGCTCCAACCAACACGCTGCTCAAGCCTCTCTTTTTCATCGCGACCATCGTCACTCTCCTCACGCTCCATCAATTCCCCATCTCATCCTGGTCATGGGGTCACTGTCCGCATAAGAAGCCAGGAAGGTCACCGTATGGCAGATTTCCTCACCCCGATGACCCGTTCCTGTTCCAGCCGTGCACGAATGTGACGGATCTGCCGGCCTTGGAGGACGCGCACCCGCAAAGGACTTGGGCAAAGGCCTTCATCCCGGACCCTCATCGATGGATTTGGGGAAATAAGTCTGAAATCGAGCCGACATCGAGGCACGGAGAGTTTGACGGAAGAGGCATCTACATGTGTGGATACCTTGACGTTCCTCTCGACTACACAAACGCATCCGATAAGCGCATCACTCGCCTTGCTGTCACCAAGTACCAGGTAGCCGGGCTGGATGTCGTTAGACACGGACACGGACACGCCGCGCCCGGCAACTTTGGAAACAAAAAGACCAATCGTACCATTGTCATTGAGCCGGGCGGTCCCGGAGGCAGCGGTGTCTCCTACGCCTTCAGAGCCGCAGAGGACATCACCAAGCGCCTCAGCGGTGGTGAATATGATGTTCTTGGATGGGACCCGAGAGGCGTCAACGCCTCCCTCCCTGTCATATCCTGTTATCCGTATGCCTCCGACAGGGATCGCTGGTCCCTCTACGCTACCAAGTATCGGAAGGTGTCTGATCCTTGGACGCAGCTCGAGGTGGCCGATGCTATGAATGATGCCCTCTTCAAGGCTTGCTCGGAAAAGTACGGCGATCTCGCTCGTTTTGTGAGCACTGCCTTTGTCGCTAGGGATATGGAGGAGATTAGAAAAGCCTTGGACGAGGATGAGCTGACCGGCTACCTGGTTAGCTACGGTACCGGTATCGGGCAGACCTATGCCAACATGTTCCCGGATAGTGTTGGGCGAATGATCCTCGACGGCACTGAGTATGTCCGGGACCACCGCCAGCTGGGAGGCTTTGGATGGACTGCCCTTGACAATGTGACTGACGCATGGCACGATGGTTTCCTGGGAGAGTGTGTCAATGCTGGCAAACAACACTGCGCGCTCGCGGAACCTATTCGCAACGATCCACTTCCGACCGTCAAGAGCCTCGAGGAGCGTATGAAGCGCCTTTTCGATGGCCTTGCTCTTCGCCCTAAAAGCGCATATACTGAATTCAGCGGCCCGTCTTTGGTGACTTATTCTTCTCTGGTAGCTGCTGTGTACGCGTCACTTTACAACGCCAAGTCATGGCCGGCTCTAGCCCGGATGCTCCTGGAGCTTGAGGCCGGTAATTCAACTCTGGCCGCCACATTTCTGGAGCACGAACATTGGATGTACGATCCCACGAAGCCCCCGAATCCTGGAAGAAAGCCGGCATCCGATGACCTGAGCCTACTCGTCATTTGCGCTGATGCCTACGACGCGCCGCTGCCGGCCGAGGGGCTTGTCTGGTGGGATACCCTGTGGGAACAAATGACGCGCGACTCTTGGATCGCAGGTGATTCGCGCTTCAGTAATGTGTTCCCCTGCCGCCACTTCACCAAGTACTGGCCAGAACCCGCCGAAGTGTATCGCGGAGACTTGGACAAGGCCCTTCGTAGCCCTGTCCTCCTCATTGCCGAGACATATGACCCAGCCACGCCTTTGCGCAACGGTAGGAGGCTGCTGAACGAAATGGGATGGGAAAATGCCAGGTTGGTGCACCATCACGGATACGGGCACTCGTCAAGGGACACGAGCAGGTGCACAGATGACATTGCAAAGAAGTTCATCATGGAGGGCATTGCACCCGAGGATTTCGAGACGGACTGTTATGCCGATGAGAAGCCCTATCTTTACGGTACCCGAGAAATGCAAGTCGGCGCGTTCGATCCTGTACGTCAATGGAGGGAGCATATCGAAGAGATGGCAACTATGCAAATTAGAGTATAGATACATACGTAAAGGTACGTCGGTAAAAATGAGCAAGCCGTCTTATTGTCTCCCAATCGCTCGGTGTGGGTGTTCCGCTTTCGTTCTACCCCAAACAGTGAAAATAGTGAAATATGCCCGTTACGGATAGTCGACGACCCTGGAAACCGAGAAAAGGTTATCAGCGTTTCGCGAGAAGAGTACCGTCTTTGCGTAGGTAGCCTATGCATGAACCCCCAAACAGGTAGTGAAGCTTTGTATCTCATTTTGTATTTGCCTATGGTACTACTGGTACCAATCACACAATAGTTATGCACCGTAAAACGCCACCGTAAATCATTTCGTCGCGATTATGCATCGGCTCGGATAGCGACGGGTATATAGTTGAGCCCCTTTAGTGTAGTATCAATACCGAGTTTTTCGCTTGCTTTGCATTCGTACCGCCGAGAGTTGTGTACATTTCGGGCCGCCTCAAGGAGCGAGGTTAAACTTCTCTTTGTCGCGACCGGCGGGCTCATACCTGCGGTGAGATTTGGTTAGTCGTCTGTGTGGTTTGGAAATCGGGGGCATGTGTGAAAGGAGTAATCGTACTTGAGCAGCTTCTCGATGAGATCGACATGGGTCATGATCATGCGGCGGCAGCAGTAACGCTTGAGGCCGAGCTCGTCCATGGCATCACCATCAGTCTTGCCGCCCTCGGAGATGAGGTAGAGGTAGCGCTCCCACAGGTCGCCGGTGACCTGCAATTGGATGTGTTAGAGACGCGATGACTCGAATTTCGCAGTTCTTCCTCCCTGATAATACATACCTTCCCACAGGAGAAGCAACGAATGGGGATAATCATTTTTGCTCGTGGTGGTTGTCGTTATACGACCGATATGCTAGGATAAAAAAGTAGGGGAAAAAAAGAGGATGCGACCCTGGTCCAAGGCTGGCTAGTCGTAGACGGAAGAAACTGACGGCTGGGCTTTATAGGCTGGCAGGTGGTAAGAAAAAAGGCTTAGTTTCACCAAATATACATGACAGTGTTCCTGAAGCAATTCGCAACTCAATTATGGCTCAATTACAAAAGCTAATGTATGTATTCAAAGAAAGCTTAATATTTCACTTTACTTACACTTTCTAGGCTAAAAAGCATACCTTGAGAAGATTATCTTACGAAGATACGATCTATGGAGGTGTTGAACCTTGTTCAATGTGTCTTTCTTTTTTTGACCACATGTGTGGTAGCTGTTGATCGGCTTTGTCATGAGAGTGGGCTGTCTTTCTCCGAGGTATTCCCGCTCGCCTTTCTTTTTTTTCCTCTTTCTGACTTTACTATTGCTTTTACTCCGTAAGTAGTACTACTATCCATACTCCGTACCACAGTAGCATTGAGTCTTATCTTATCGCAAACCAAAAAGTTCATTCGGTACCCTTGGAGCGCGGGACCAAATTTTCTAGATGTTTGCGACAAGACGCCGTCCAAAAAAAAGAACAGGTATCCCACACCACGACGCTGAACCTGACAAGCCGAAAATAAGCATAAACAGTCAGGAGATTCGGTTTCGCAATGGCAGGAAGTAAATCGCAAAAGGCAGCCGAGGACAAGCTCAGGAAGCGCAAGCGTGAGTCCACAGATGGAGCTGCGCGGACGAAACGACCAAGGCCTGAAGACAAGGGCAAGAAGGCCAATGGCGTTGTAGAAGGTCACGGCGACACGGATCTGGTCAGCAGCAAGCTGAATGCGCTGCAGCCCTTCGACAATGGCGAAAATTGGAAACTGTCGAAGCCCATCGGAGGGCGGATGCTCGACATTGACCCCATTCTCACCGAGGACGAACGGTACGCATTATGCTGGCCATTGGGGTTTCTGGCGCTGACAAGGAACGCAGGTATCTTATTCTGACGTATAACACCACGATCCAAGTATACTCCGCAGCCGACTCCCTGCTCGTGCGGCGGATACCCATCACCGTTACCGACGTATTGGCGACTTGCGGGGATAGGGCGGCAAATATCACTGCCACTCGGCAGTCTACCGTGAGCGCAGACTATCTGTGGGTAGCCTCAGAAGATGGCATCGTCCGGAGGGTGAACTGGACCGTCGCGGCGGAAGACCACGAGCAGTTTTCCACAAAGTCGGACACTGCCCATGGGCTGGTCATATGCCCCATGGAAAAGGACACCGAGGCCGTCCTGGTAGTTGAATCGGACAAGGCTGGACGTTTGGATATCTTGGCGTACACGAGAGCAGGAGAGGCGAAGTCAGAACCCAAATCTCTCTTCTCATTAAAGAAGAGTGGCAGCGGCCTGCGGTTGTTGGAGGCAAGCCGGGATGGGCGGATACTCGCGGGAGCCTTGAACGACCGCCTCTTCCTCGGCGTCGCTACGACATCCAACGATAAACTTGAAGGCTTAGAGTATGAGTTTTACTCCTTTGATGCTCCGGATATCATCACCTGCCTGGACCTGAGGATCGAGACCAAGGGGTTGACCAATGGCCAAAGCAAAAAGGGGCAAAACAAGACGCCCACCGTGGATATCATCGTTGGTGGAGCAAGAGGTGCTATTTACTGTTACCATGACGCCCTTGCCAGAACCCAAACGCTCGGCAAAGCCAGATCGGAAAAGGAAGTTTTGCAAGCGAATAAATACCACTGGCACAGAAAAGCTGTGCATGCAGTCAAGTGGTCTCGAGATGGTACGTTGACGATTACAAAACGGTATGGCGTGAAGACTAACATGTCAAGGTAACTATATCATTTCCGGCGGCTCGGAAAATGTAATGGTCGTCTGGCAGATTGACACCTCCAAAAAGGATTTCCTCCCTCACTTGTCTGGCAGTGTAGAGAATATTGTCGTCTCGCCCAAAGGTTCCTCATACATCATCCACCTCGATGATAACTCGGCCATGATCTTATCGACTGCCGAAATGAAGCCGACAACTTACGTATCCGGCATTCAATCGGCAACGGTGACCATGTCTCAGTCTAAAGATCTCCTCGTTCAGCGTGTGTGGAACGCGCCAGTTGGCGTGCAGCGACCTCTCCCCGCAGCTATCCGACCCACGGAGCCTTCGAAGATTCACATTTGCGTCGGAAACGGGCGTCAAGCAACAATGACTGGTGACTTTTCAGCCCCTTACCTCCAATCGGTAGATCTCGAATCCTTCAGCAACTTTCTCAAACAACCCTTGGCTCGAACACAACCGACAGACGTCAACATCACCAACAAGGGTGTTCCTATTGATGAGCCGCTGGTTACTCATTTATCCTATTCGGCAGACGGCAAATGGCTGGCAAGCGTTGATGAGTGGCGGCCAGCAGAGCGGGATGCGGAAAACGTAGCCACTCAGTACAAAGATGGCTTGATCCAGGAAAGGCGCGAGGTCTACTTGAAGTTCTGGGAGGTCAATGGGGACGAGTCCTTGGGCCTTGTGTCGAGGGTTAACACGCCACACGCCACGGATCTCCCTGAGCTGGTCCTGGATCTCGCGTCAAACCCGTCTTCACCTTGCTTTGCGACTTTGGGCGGTGATGGCATGGTCTGCCTGTGGCGGCCCAAGGTCCGGCAGCAGCGGGATGTGGCTACGCAGGAGGGCGGCAGCACGTGGTCCTGGGGCTGTTCCCAGACTATCCCCATCGGCGATAGTGTCAGCCAGGGAGCCTACATGTCCGTCATGTACTCTGGGTCCTCAAGCCACCCGGCACAGGGCGCCCTGGCATTCTCCGAAGACGGGTCGACAATCTTTGCTGCCTTTGGCGTCCACGACGAGGGCGTGGTGTGCGTGATTGACGCAGCATCGGGCGAGATCGTCAAGACGCTTGACGGGCTGTGGACGGGAAAGATCCGTTCTATCCAGGCCCTATCCCCCTTCATCGTGGTGCTGTCTCAGGAGCTAAGAGTATACGATGTCGTGAGCGATGAGCTACGGTACGGCGTGGAGATACCGCTGAAGCCAGAGGCCGAGGACCTGCTCCAACTCTCGGTCGACCTATCTTCGCGGACTTTCGCCATCGCCCTACCCACAAAAGACAGGTCCGCAATCGGGGTGTTCGACCCGGAAGAGCCCGAGCCGCTACTCGTTCGCTCCCTCCCGCACCACATCGTCAGCCTCGTGTCGTCGCCGGACACGAGCGGCTTCCTCATCGTCGACGACGCCGCCCAGGTGTGGACGCTCGGCGAGGGGTCCGACCCCCTGTCACTAGCAGCCCTCCAGTCACTGGAAGACGTGCGCCTGAACGACACCGAGGCTGAAGCTCCCAACGGCCGCCAAATCCTGCTGCAGGAGGATACGGAGATGGCCGGCGACGAGGACGAGGAGGACGACCAGGAGCCTGAGGACGTCGAGATGGAGGACGACGGAGACGATGAGGGGCGGGACATTGTTCTCGGGCAGCACCAGCTATCGGAGATCTTTGATGCGGCGCCGGCCTACGCGGCGCCGTCCGTCGAGGACATGTTTTACAAGGTGGCAGATCTATTGGCAGCGAAGCCATTAATATCAAAATGAGAGAGAAATAAAAGAAGAAAAGAAGGAGAAGAGAGCATAGAATCTTTGGCATAGGAGTCTTTATTTATTCATTTTCATTTATTTTCATTTCCAATCATTTCTTGTTTTTACACGGTACATATATCGCACATCTATCTACTGGTACTATCAATCAAGAGCCATCCGTCCATGTTTCGGTGGCAAAAAGAAAATTGAAAAAGACTTGAATTTCTACATGGCATTGACATTTGTCCCTCCCCCTCCGGTCCTCGGCCCGACTTATGCGTGGGGGAATGTGGGGATGGGGACCGATGGCGCCATGCTGCGTGCTGCGTGCTGCCCCTCGGATTGCCTCATCAACAACCTCGACGGGTCCGCCCTCTGCGTAAAACTATAAATCTTGCGGCATTCATTCATGACAAAGCAGCGAAGAATAAGAGAGAAAAAGGAACAAATACCCTGGGCAATAAAAAGAAGCATCATATTCTTCCATTCCCCCCTTTCTATCTCTCTTTCTTTCTTCTTTCTCTCTCAAGTTGCTACTTGTCATCCTAAGAGAAACCTTGGCTAAATCGTAAAAAAAGAAAAGAAAAAGAAGAAGAGGGGGGGAAATCTCTTTTGAAGAACTGCGTGCGCGCGAGCCTACCTACCTATCTACCAGATTCTCCAGCAAGCACCCCATGTCCTTCACGTCCATACCCGTCCTGGACCTCGCCCAGGCCCGGGACCCGGCCACCAAGCCGGCGTTCCTAGACCAGCTCCGGCACGCCCTGCTCGAGGTCGGGTTCCTGTACCTCAGGAACGTCGGGATCCCGGACGAGCTCTTCGCGCAGGTCGTCGAGAAGGGCGTGCAGTTCTTTGACATCCCCGAAGAGGAGAAGTGAGCTCTCCCCCTTATCCCCTTGCTTCCCACCCCCCTTCTACCTCTGCCCTGTTCCCCCCCCCCTTTTTTTTTTCAATATTCGCGCCCAACACTAGACGTAGCATTACGATGAAAACACAATCTCCGACCCTCTTACACCTGCTCAATACTTTTACCTTTTTTTCTTCTTATTTCCAGTTTACTGACGGTGAATCAAGGCTCAAGATTGAAATGAAAAACGCCCCCTCGTTCCTGGGCTACTCCCGCCTCTCCGCCGAGATCACCGCGGGGTCCGTCGACCACCGCGAGCAGATCGACCTAGCCACCGAGCGCCCCACGCCCGCCTCCCCCTCGGACCCGCGGCACTACCACCTCCTCGGCCCCAACCAGTGGCCCGCCGAGGCGGCCCTCCCCGGCTTCCGGGCCGTCTACGCCGACTACATGCGGCGCATGGGCGCCGTGAGCATCGGCTTCACGTCGCTCATCGCCGAGGCCATCGGCCTGCCCGCGGGCGCCTTCGACAAGTACTTCACCGAGGACCAGCACCACAAGCTCAAGATTGTCAAGTACCCCGACGCGGGTGAACTACAGCAGCGACAGTCATCGTCAGCCGCAGGAGCAGGAGAAACAGCAGCAGCAGCAGCAGCAGCATCGGAAGTGGGGAGGCAAGGCGTAGGCCCGCACAAGGACTCCATGCTGACCAGCTACCTCCTCCAAGCCTCCCCCCACCGAGGACTGCAGGTGCAAAACGTCCGGGGCGAGTGGGTCGACGCGCCCCCCCTCGACGGGACCCTCGTCGTGGCCATAGGCCAGGGCATGGAGGCCCTGACCCGAGGCGTCTGCGTCTCCACCACGCACCGCGTGCTCTCCCCGGCCGCGGGGTCCGGCCCTCGCTTCAGCGTGCCCTTCTTCCAGGGCGTCGACCTGGACGCCGGCTTCGACGACCTCGAGACCGTGGGTGTCGGCGAGGTGCCCGGGGAGGTAAGGGAGCAGCGCCGCAGGGTCCTCGAGGCCGCGGGCGGCGGACGCCTGGACGACGTCGAGTTCACCTTTAGGGCCGGCGGCAAGTCGAAAACTCTCGGCGAGGCGACCCTACGCAACCGGGTCAAGAGCCATCCCGACGTCGGCGAGAGGTGGTTCCCGGACATCCTCAAGGACATCAGGGAGGAGCAGGCTGCGCTAAAGAAGAAAAAGGACGAGGAGGAGGAGGAGGAGAGGCGGCAAGCCGAGGCTCAGGGGCTGGGAAACGGTGCGCCGCAGGCTGTACCGGCTCACTGAAACCGAAACGGCGCAGACACGGAGAGAGAGAGAGAGAGAAAGAGATATGGAGGGAAGAAGGGAGAAGAAGGGAGGAGGAGAGTTGACGACCAGCTCACGTCTATATATCCCAATCCTTGTTGATCGATGCATTCTTTTGCGTTTTCACACCTCGTCTTTTTTTTCATTCGTGATATCATCGCTGTCTAGTAGTATCTATGACGCCTCGCTTGTGGAAAAAAACACACATGCCCAAACTCCCCTCTCGACACTCTGTCTCTCTCTCTGTCTCTCTCCATCCCCTATTCCCCCAATTACTCAGTCACTCCAAACCCATATCTACTGCTGGAAGGTGGGGAAGCACTCCTCGATGGTCTTGTTGTGCTTGTTGGTGGCGTGCTCGGTAAGCCTATCATGCCGTCCCATCTCGTTAGCCTCTTATCTCTCTCGTCATTCGTTATGCATATTCCTCCTCTCCGATATTAGGTATATAAGGCCGAAGGGAAATAGTATGCGCGGAAAAAGAAAAAGAAAAAGAAAAAAACCTACGCGGGAGCCTTGGTCGTCTTGAGGAAAGTCGATCTGCAAGTCTGGCAGATGATGTCGCAAGCCTGAGCGTTCTATACGACCAAGCAATGTCAGCAAGAAGACGAAGAAGAAAAACACCGCCTCTTGTCAATCCTCCCTTTTCCCTCGCAGCACATAATTCCCGCTTTCTATGCATCCTCTCTCTCTCTGCGTGGAAGTTTTCTGGGACAAGTTGGGGGAAGGAGTCTTTGAAATCGTACCGTCTTGAGCTGCGACTTGGCCACCTTGGTGTTGTCCTTGGCGTTCCTCTCCCTCTTCTGCTGCGCTCTGTTGCCCTATAGTTTTGCGAAACCCCGAAAACGTCAGCCAAAAATAAGTCCTCTATCTCCCATCTCTCTCTCTCGCAGATCCATATGTCCATTGCGAGGAGGCAGCCTTGCATCAATTGTAAACGTACGTTGCCCATGATTTCTGTTTGTACGAGATGTCGACGACGAAGTCTTTCTTCGGATACTCCTCGTAGAGACGGAAATTGGCGATTCTGTTGATCAACGGAAAAAAAAGAAGTGTGGAGTTTTGTTGTTGTAGAAAAGATGGGGAAGAAGGGAAGAGGGAAAAAAAAATTAGGAGACCCTTGATTACTACTTTTTTTCCCCTCTCTCTTTCACTTTCCTCTTTCCCGTTTGTTATCGGTCTTTTTTTTTTTGGCAAAATGGGGTTGCCGAGAGGCATAAATTCGAAACTGTACTTCGTCCACGGGTAACATGCACCGCCGGGGGGTCTCGAATAAGGCGGGCAGCGACACTGAGCGACAGGCAAGCGTCCAGCGGGGTCGGTCCCTACACGCACACACCACACTGACACACACGCGGGGCGCTAAAGCCGATGGGGGAATGTGCCCCGCTTTCCACTCTGCTTACTCCGTACCATACGGAGTACCCTGCGAGCCCACTCGAAACACTCAAGCAAGCCCACATCTTCTGCATGAGGATTGAGGACACGAGCGAGAATAATCCATACCCATAGACGCATACCTTGATGCCCTCAACGCATGTACGTACAAATGAATATCCATCCCATCCTCAATAAGAACCAAATATGATTCTATCCAGCCAAGGTAAAAGACACCATCTCATCCAGTAAACGTCAATACCAATAGCACAAACCCAAGAGAAAAAAACCCCGCCGATGCACACAATTGCCACCCCTCTACAGAGTACGGAGCACCTTACTCGCGTAGCAAGTAACCTTCATATAGTCCAAAAAGCAAAAAGTTTTCAACTGAGTCGCCCAACGCGTGCTCACACCGTCAAGGCCAGTCACTGGTCTAACATCCTCCTGATGGTGTAGTTGGTTTATCACGTCTGACTGTAATTGGCGCTTCGGCGCATACTGTCATCAGAAGGTCCCTAGTTCGATTCTGGGTCGGGAGACATTTTTTTGCCATTTTTAATCCCACAGCCATTTGGTACGCCATCACGGTGGGGTGTGCTCCGGGCTCCGTAGTCTTGGTTCCCTTCCACTCTTTTTTTTTTTTAACTTTAGCCATCACTCTCTCGTATCTTTTTTTATTACTAGTCAACCATCGCGTGGCCCGAAGGGCTTGCCCACGGTGACTCTCTCTTCCAGCATGCAGCTCGTTTGCCTACCAAGAACCAGCCTTTCCTTTCTTTACAACTGATGATTGTTGTACTCCGTACACCCCCGTTCATGATATACGTCCCGCTCAAAATAAGACGTGCATTAGGCCCCAATTTATAACTCAATCCACATGTCTAGGCCGGGAGAGCCCATGGAAATCTTTTCTCAACTCCCATGTCTACGAACCCGTTGGCCATGACCCCTCTCTGGCCGTAGGTACTCCGTAGAGAATAAGTGATTTATGGTGCAATCCGTACTCCGCACACGCCATGATTGTTAGGGGCCCAGTACTAGAACCGTTGCAATTGAACCAAGGACATGCGCGTGCGGTTATTCAAAACTCAACATCGGCTCGTTCTTGTTGGCCAAGGCCCGGGGTCGAAGCCTATACTTCCCTAGCTCCTGCAGGACCCCTCCCCACCGCCCCCCCCCCTCTCGAGGCAGACGGTCAGTAGAGGAGAGCAGCAAAGGGCGAGAAAAGAAAGAAAAGAAAGAAAGACGGCAGCCAACAAAAAGCCTTTGCATGGAGGCGAGCCCGGCGGGAGAAATTCCATTGGATAGACCCCCTCTCCTCCTCCACCGAGTGGCTGCGGTATTCAAAAATCAATGCCAATATACAAGAGACAAGAAGGCAATTGCCAAGGGGCGCAGATAAGTAATCCGCGTCCAGTTTGTGAGCCTATCGCGCGATTGTCAGAAACCTACTTTTGCTCTTGACTCGGGCCGTCAAGACCGTACAGCACACCGTCGCAACCAAGCGGGTGCGGCGTAGTGACTTAGGGATAACCTTGCGACTGCCGCCCTGTCTCTGTGTTGCATTGAGGACGGCACATGATGACTTCCCTGCAATAGTAGGCAGTCACGTCGTTTTGCGTTCTTAGAATCACAGACTCTCCCGCGTTTAGGTCTTGTCGACCTCAGTTTGGGAGACAGCCACCAAAAGAGGGCACACCCTCATTAGCTCTCTGAATTGACATTGGCCGAGTTTACACACGCGCACTCCTCCAATGCAAACACCACCACCAGCGGCAATACGATTTCTCACCTCGCGGGTCGCGTGAGCAGTGTCAACGGATGTAATCACTTATGATCTGACCATGCATGCAATCTATCAACCCCCGTCAGCCGTCTGAGAGCTTTCCGTGGCAGCCATTCAGGACAGCGAGCGAGATCCGGCTCAAGATGAACACCAAAAGACCCATCGCGATTCGGAAACAACCTGTGTTTGCCGGAAAGTGAAGCTCGGGAGGGGGTTTCCATCCGTGGTCTAGACCGTCCAAAGCCAACGGCAACCCTGTCGGTGTAACCAAAGAAAACAAGCGAAAACAAGCTTTTCCCCGTCGTCCTTTACAAAACGGGCGACCTAAGTTTATGCCTTGTAGAAACGCAGCAGGTTTCATGTCCGCTCCGATTGGCCAAAAGAAAAGAAGGAGGAAAAGGAAAGGGAGGGGAAACGCCACTCGTCGTCGCGGCGGCCCAGAATATAAGCCCATTCAGCTAGACCCTGGATCAGACGGAACTGTACCGGAGCGGCGCAGATGTATGTACATGCTCTGTGTAGGGGCCTCGACCCCGTAAGCTTTTGCAACCCCATCCTAGGGACATAAATAAGAGCAGCGTACGGGCGCAGAGCTCGTTCAATCTAGTCTTTGCCGGCTCCAGTAGTGGTGTTGCGACGATATCCCTAGGAGTGTAGTCCGGGCTGAGCGGCAGCACCGCTTTCCTCAGCAAAGCCGTCCATATGGACACATAGCCGACTGGAGTCTTCTGAGCCAGCATGCCAACGACCCGCGAGGTGCAATTGCTGACGAGGGATCATATCATAGCTGGTGAGTTTCGCTGCCCAATGTTCAATCACCACAGACTTCCCCGCCCGCCCGCCGCCAAAGCCCAACAGTGCTAAACAGGTGTCATCAAGGGTTAGCTATGCTCGACGATGCCATCGGGGCGTCGGAGCTGCTCATGAGCGTCGCCCCCATCCGCTTCATCACCGTCGGCGGCATGCTGGCCATCTCCGTGCTGGGCAACCGCGAGAGCACAAAGGACGTCGATTTCCTGCTCGATCCCAACGTCGAGGCCGTCCCCGAGTACCGTGTCGAGGTTCTCCGGGCCATCGACCTCGTCGCCTCAAGAGCCGGTCTCGATGCCGACTGGATGAACGACGACGTCCGCATCTTCATCCGCAGCTCCCGCCGCCTCCGCCTTTTCCTCGAATCCGTCCATCAGGATGTTCTCGTCTACGCCGGCCGCAACCTAACCATCTACGCCGGTTGCATGGAGTTTGCGCTAGAGAGGAAGCTCAGGAGACTGGGCGAGAGTACGGGCAGGGAGCGAGCGCCTGATCTATCCGATGCCGTCGCCTTGGTGCACTGGTTGAAGGGTGCAGGCCGCCCATTGGACTGGCAGAGCCTAAAGGGACTGGACGTGAACAATCTAGACATGCCAGTGTCTGAAGCAGCTCTCGGCCTCGTGGCGCGAACCTATGAATCGCAGCACAGGGTTCAGGGCATCGTCGGAATGGCACGGGGCGGCAACGACCACCACTGCGGACGTTTGAATACGCAAAGCGACTGGGTACATGTATAAATAGGAAAGTAGAAACAGAGAAGAAAAAAACAAAGAGAAAAACACAGAGAAAAACGCAGAAGAAAACGTCTTTCACGTATGTCATCATCCAGCGGGGGCGGGGTATAACTTCGTGCGGCAAGTGCTGGCATATTGTCGGGACACAAGGAAGAGTACCTGACACAGCAGGCGATCCCATGTTGAAACAGGTGACACAATACTCCGTACGGAGTACCATCGATGCAGCATGCCCATGGAAATTCTCAGCTCAAACAGCGTTTGATGATAAACTTCCAAACACCGATGCCATTGCTTCTACTTTCCTTGCTAGAAACTACCTTGCCCGTTACGCAGATCAGAGGGTAAAGGTGCTGTCGCTGTGGTGGCAATAATTAGGGGGCATCGCAGTGCCCATGGAATGTATGTATGTTCCATACTAGCATGTGCATCCATTGCGTTGAGGACGCGTTTTCCTCAAGAAGGATTCGGTTCGGGCTGATGGATCGGTGAAACTATTGAAGCCCAAGGGTTGAACCTACTTAGACGTCTTATGTCATCCGTTCTTTCAACAATCGGTTTCTTAGCTCAGTTGGTTAGAGCGTCGTACTAATACAGTCATGTATTCAGTAATGCGAAGGTCGGGGGTTCAAGCCCCCCAGAGACTATCTTAAACACAAGTCCTTCCGTATTTTTTTTTTGCCTAATCACGGAGTACGGAGTACCGCCTGTTTCTTTATCCTCTTTTACTTATCTACCGTTTCCTCCGGTCTCTTTCCTCTACGCCGTCGCCGCAGCCTGAAACCTGCTTGCATTTTTTATCTCACCCTATAGTAAATAAACTATTAAGGGACACCTTTTTTTCTAAATGGCATTGATTATCTCCTTTAGATACTGCTATATTACTACCTATTGTATTTAATTATTAACACTCGATTCTATTATGGGCTTAATTGAATTCCACCTCTTCCTTTATAGCCTTGGCTTGAGTCATGTTGGAGTGTCTCATCCAAAGCTATTGGATGATTTACGTAGTCTTCCATTATCATCACCAGAAGCACCCATTCCGTGTCCGGCATCTTCGGGGTTGTAAGGCTACCGCATACGGAGTATCTTCCTACATATGGAGTCGTGTGATGTTACCATTGGCTTATCATCCCATGTTGGACATGCCCCGGGTCACCACCCACTATTCGCCCGAATCCTGGTAGGGAGCTGTGGTTTGACAGTGTGAATGCTTGGGGATCTGCGGTATTGGAAGTTGACAGCTTTGCATCAGATCAGAGGCCGCTGGATTATCGTGTACTATATGGTATGAGATGGGGTCGGCCCAAGATCTTGGCCTGTGAGACACTACGACTAAGCCGTCCTTTTTATCATTGCCCTTCGGAGCAATTGGAAACCTGACCTTTCATGCCCCAGCTAAGATCGGGCAGTTTCTCTTCCCCCCGGAGACGGGGTGCATGTAAGCCGAGGGGTAACCCCGCCTTCGTCAGCATATACACATTATCACCAACTCAGCAGTAGTGACAGCACTGGTTGAGCTCGCCTCTTTCTTTGTATATCAAATATTTTCTACTGGTAGTTTCACAATGGCAGCCTCGCACGAGGACAAGTTCCTCGAGCTGAGGCAGAAGCTTACCCAAGGCAAAGTCCTGCTGCCCACCGACGCAGGCTTCGACGACAGCCTGAGGAGATGGAGCAAGACGTGCATCAAGCCGGCTGTAAGTAAACGTTTTTTTCCTCGTTCCACCCGCGCGCCCGGCTGGCCAGAACCTGCGAAAGCTTACGCACCCGTGCAAAGGCAGCCGTCGTCTTCCCCAGGACCACTGAGGAAGTCAGCACCGCCGTCAAGTTCGCCACGGCCAACGGCATCGGCTTCAACGTCAAGGGCGGGGGCCACAGCACATCGCAGGCGAACAGCGCCCCATCTCCCGAGGGCATGGTCCTTGACTTGGGTCTGATGAGGGACGTCTCCGTGGACGCTGCTGCTCAGACCGTCACCTTCCAGGGCGGCTGCCTGTGGAACGACGTCGACGAAGCGCTCTGGAAGCATGGCCTCGCAACTGTTGGCGGGACCGTGAGCCACACGGGAGTCGCCGGGCTCATTTTGCACGGCGGATTTGGTTTCCTGACAGGCCAGCGGGGCCTGGCCATCGACGTCTTACTGTCCGCTCAGGTTGTGCTGGCTGACGGGTCCATCGTCAGGGCGTCCGAGAAGGGAAACCCTGATCTGTTCTGGGCCCTCAGGGGCGCCGGCAGCAGCTTTGGCGTCGTGACCGAGTTTACTAGCAAGGCCTTCCCGCAGGGCGAAGCCTGGTCCGGCCTCATGATATTCACCGTTGACAAGCTACCTGACGTGGTCGACTTCATCAACACGTGGGCAGAGACCAACGACGGCACCCAGACCTTTGTCGTCAACTTTACCCATGCGCCGCCCACGCCGGGTAGCGATCCGAACGCACCCACTCCCCCGGTCATCTTCGTCATGGCAGGCAGCGTCGGCCCCGAACCTGAGAAGAGGGGGCCGGAGTTTTACAAGCCCCTATTAGACCTGGAGTCTCTCATGTGCCGGACCAGGGTCGTGCCCTATCCCGAGGTCAACAAAGTTGGCGATGACGGCCCCTTTGCATGGGGCCGGCGGTATCTTTTCGGCGGCGCCAACTTCACGACCCCTCTCAAGCTATCGACCGCCGAGGCTGTCAGGGACAAGTTCGAATCCCTGGCGGCTCAGCACCCCGGAGCTGGCATTGAGGCCAGTACGTGTATGTGGGAGTGCATCCCCAACAAGGCGACCCGCGAGGTGCCGGTCTCGTCCACTGCCTACAACAACCGCGGCGCATACTTCAACGTCGGCATCGGCTGGACCTGGAACGACGAGTCCTTGGACACCGAGGTGCGCAACTTTAACCGCGAATTCCAAAAGTTCATTCGCAACCTGGGATACCACGACAACGAGCTCAAGGACGGCATCGGGCAGTACCTCAACTACGCCGGCCTGGACGCCATGTCGGCCGAGGCAGCGTTTGGTGCCAACGCCGATCGCCTGCGTCGCTTGAAGAAGCAATATGATCCTAACAATGTTTTCGACAAGCTTTGGAAGCTGATCGGAAAGCTCGAAGAATCGCAGACTACTGGCGGAATCGGAGGTTGAGCAGGTTCTTATGGTAATGCCGGCTACAAGGATATGTCGGCTAGATGCATCTCTTACATCAGTCCAGTACGGAGTACCTAGCTCAGGTACCTCATGAGGCTCTTGACGCGTTCGACCGCGACCACCTCGTGTAGAAAACCCCTTTAAACAGTCAACAATTTAGCATTCTTGAATAGAAAATCAACTGATGATAAGATACCGCCGTTTTATAAATCTCAAGCCCAGAGTCCATGCCACCAGCGTTGTACAGCGTGACACCCCAATCCGGACCTTTGCCATGGCACCCATAAAGCCAGTAGCTGCTGGCGAAATCACTGAACCTGAGTTCAATGATCTCCTGTCCCATTACCCGAGTCTTATCAAGCTAATTGATTCCTCGAAACCTGGTATGTTGAGACTTATCCGAATGGTGCTCACCAATCGTGCAACTTTCAAGCATTTTGACACGATATGCCGCCGATGTAGCGAAGCCGGGACAAAAGCCCCTAACGGAACTCGACGAGTACCGCTATGTAGAGGCCGTGGAGAAATTTGGCGGGCAAGGATTGAAATCCCCCATGGGCATTGACGACATCAAAGCCTTGGTCGAATGGAAGCTGTAAGTCGGACTCATGCCATTCCAGGGTCATGCACGCAGCATATCGGGCTACGAGATAGTCTTGGCAGTAGCCCTTCGAGTACCTTTGAAGATACCGGAAACACCACAATTGACTAATACTTTTTCCCAGACGCCATGGCAAATTTCGCCCTACGCTCATGAGCCTCGTTGCCTCCAACGATCCAAAGACGGCCAAGGACACCGTCAACCAAGCAATGGCCGTCTATCAGGACACAGCTGATGTTTCCAAAGCACTGGACGTCCTCACTAAACTTCGCGGGATTGGACCTGCGACAGCATCCCTCCTTCTATCGGTTCACGACCCCGAGCAAGCCCTCTTCTTCTCCGATGAAGCTTTCTATTGGCTCTGCAGCGGAGGCAAAAAGGCGCCCATTAAGTACAACGCCAAGGAATATACAGCTCTGAGGGCGGAAGCACAAAGTTTGATCAAGAGGCTTGGTGTTTCAGCAACAGATGTAGAAAAGGTCGCTTATGTGGTCATGAAGCGAGAAGGTGAAGCAGCACAGCCGACAGAGAGCGCCGAGAAAAAAGTGCCGATAGCTGCTGCCAAGGCTGCCAAACGGGACATTGCTCCAAAGCCAGATACAAAGCGTAAAGTAGCTCCCCGCACGCCTGTAGAAGCAGAGGGGACAACCTTGAGAAGGTCAAAGAGGACGAAAGCTTGAGTTGATAAAGAGCCAAATAGTGCGGCCTTAATTATGTTGTTACGGAGTAGGTACTAAACTTGATTGTATGAATAGTTAAAATCAGTTGGAAAGCACTCTACAACTTTACGTCAAACGTGACGTGTATGACCTCCTGTCCGCAACACCGTTACTACTCCAGCAGCATGCTAATAGCATCTGTCCGGGTTTCATCTTTGTGATTCTCATAGTCCTGCCCCGCCACCTGAAGCCCTTAATATGCTATGTTTGAGCTTGACCCATAGTCATATCGCTTGCTCTTTCCCGATATATCGTGATCTTTTGCTCCTCTCACGTCACAGCGTGATTGGTATTATTTACCTCGACTTGCCACTCTCACCGGTATTCTGGGTAGCGGCGTACTTGTCGCTGAGTTCGTCATACGACTTGTGCAGCTGGGTGCTCTGCTTCTTCAGGGTCTCGAGGTCCTGGTTCTTCGCCTCAAGTTCCTTCCTGAGAGCGGCCAGCTCACCAGGCTTTCCGGCAGCGGCCAACTTCTCGCTCTGCTTGGTGTCGGCGTTGGTACCCTCGTAAGACTTGAGGCGGTCCTCCAGGCGCATCACCTCCAGGATCATGGTGTAGGTGCGGTTAAGGATCAAGGAGAGGAAGAGAGTGAAACCGCAGAGGTACATGTTGCGCTGAGAGTAGAATTTGCGGGCCTGGACCTCGAGGCGTTCATGGCCCATCACACCAGCTCTATATCATTCGTCAGTGGCCGCCAATTTTTGTGCTGCCCTGTGATCTTGAAAACTCACCCTCCCTTAGTGGCATTCTCTGTGGCGGCAACCAGCTCTACCTGGACACGGTATACGCGGTTGACGCTATCGATGAAGAGAATGAGAATGAAGACAAAACAAATTTTTAACCAGTATTGTACTTTGGCGACGACGGGGTTTTCAGAAATGAAGCTGTTGCACGAGTCAGCATGGCATGCGGCGGGGGACACGTAGAGTCCAGAACGCACGTGAAAATCTTCCTCTTGATGCCGAAGGGGAGAGGGAGGATAAGGGCGCCAAACATGCCCATCTCCGTCATTAGCAGGACGAAGACCTAAAAAATGTGAGTAAATACACCCTAAAAATTATTCAGACCATGGGAGCTGACGTACGAGGGTGTAGTAAAGCGTCATCTTGATGGCGGGGTAGTCGTTCGTGGAAAATGGAGTGGGATTTTTGTTGATGGCTGTGGCCTGCAAAATAGGATCGTGTTGAAAGGTGAAGAGTAATGTGCGTATCGAAGGAAGAGAAAACTTTCGGGAGGTCAGCCACAGGGCAGTTTTGTAGTGAGAGGATATGGAGCCTGTGGTGGTTGTGTGCCAGGCTGGTTTCTTGTCCAGCTCCTCCTGCTACCTAAGATTAGGACTGTGTCCCGGTAGCAGATCGTGGCCAGTGAATGAATAACGTCATTTTTTCGTGGTTCGCTGGTATGAGACCAGGGTGGGGTAATAGGTTGTGGCGTCAGCTTTGATCGATCGGCCACCTGTGGCTCAAGCTCTCAAGGCACGAAAAAAAAAAAGCTGCGAACGGCTGTGGCGTCCTTCTCGTGCCGTTGAGGAATTTTGCTAGATTAAATTTTAGAAAACAAAATACTAGCAGCCCGTACTATTTGTCAACTGACTTGGTGTTTCTTCCAATATTCAACGACTGAAAGCTTGGATTTCTATCTACGATGTTTCTAGGTGCTTATTACGGAGCAGGAGGATCAAACACAGCCTCATATATGCAAAAAGACCAGTTTACAGGTAGGAAGTCGCTGCCATTTCCACTCCTACTCCGCGCGGTACGGGTTATGGTAGTCAAATATCATTTCTTGCATCGAAAGAGAAGGAAATGTCTCTGAAACGGCAAGTTTCACGTTTCATGTAGTCATGGGTGTCTTTAACAACGGTACCTGCGTCGGAACCCATTCCATGCAAAGCTGGTGATCATCTGGTAGATCACCGGAGCTTTAAACCAACAACTAAATACGGATTACCGTGTGCTACGTATGATTCCGGTCTTCTTCCTGACGATTTTTAGACTGCTTCTATCGTAGTTGGACTAGAACCCGCTACTGTTCTACAGAGTACTCCGTACTGATAGAACAAAGGTGTCGATTGCGTGACATGCGCAAATCGATTTCATGGGTTCGAGCGCCATGGCCAAAGCGTGAACCACCGATAGTGACGCAAGACCCGGCTGCGATTATCTATCTGGTCTCTTTCGGGTCTTGTTACATCGACCTCAGCCATTTTAGGCAAAGCGGTATTGTGTCAAGAAATTAGCGGTGGATTGTTTTGGTCTTTGCACACCTGCATCTCTACGGAGAACCGCAGGTCCGCAACTACGGGAGTACTACGTAAGGTATATGCAGGTGAAAGTAGCTAGGAGACTAAAAGGAGCTGCTAGTGCTGGTCGCTTCTTCGTGGTGGAGAGTTGTGATGGTGCTCTGCCGAAGAGATTCGGTACCTTCCGCGGGCGACAATCGCACCCACAACAAGAATTGATAAATTCGCTTAGCTGTGTTGAAGAGAATGGAAGGGCAGAAGAAAAATAATTATGAATGCTACTAGGTCTTGATTAGTTTGAGACGTTGTTCAGCCGGATGAACCGGAAGGACATGTGTAAAGTTGCACAGATAGTCCAGTATACAAACCATCACCTTACACAGGCCTGACCTCACTTTCATCATCTCGAGCAAAGCGCTCCTGCTCAGTCTGCACCTTTATTCCGCGTTAGCGTTGGTTGGGCAGAGTTTGGCTAAGATGTATTTATACTAGTCGTCGCCGGCTCCGAGGGTGAATGACGTAGCTGTTCTTTGGGCTGACGACGGAGACGATCCCTCAAGCCTAGACCGGTGGCTCACTCAGCGCCCACGGTCGGCCCCTTCGATCGCTGGATTCTGGCGGCTGGTCTCTGTGCCGCCGCCGTCACCGTGCCAGCGGCTAATACCTACCTGGTAGCCTCTAGCTGTAACCGTAGTAGGAACTCCCCCCCGCCCATTTGAATTCACCAGCTGCGTCGTCCACATCCACATCATAAATTCGATTAAATCTCACTCCTTTCCCACTCTCAATTGACAGATCTGCTACGCACTTCCCTGCTTCTTTAACCCTTTCCTTGATACCCTGCTGATCCTCCTTGCGAATCGGCACAGCGATTTCTGCCCCCAGCTCCACTACCACACGACAGTACATTGTCAATCTTTAATTTATCACTTACAACAAATCTTTAAACAAACACCGCCGCCATGCATCGCACGTACTCTATGCGCCAGACCAGGGCACCCACCGCCTCCCAGCTCCAGGTTTGTGACACGTTTCTAAGGGCATACTTGCCCAAGAAGGCGATATTAACATTTATGCGAAGAATCCCCCTCCTCCTCCATCGTCCACTAAATCCGGTCGCATCTTCGGCAAAGGCAGTTTCGGTATGCGTGTTGCGGCTTCTCGGGCTCACACAACCCGATCGACCCCCATTCGTTGGCATAATTAACACGTTTACGTAGGCCATGCTCTCCGCCGCAATGCTGGCGGTGCCTTTGGTCCCGATCTAGCGAAGAAACTTTCGCAGCTCGTCAAGATGGAGAAGAACGTCATGCGAAGCCTGGAGACCGTCGCTAAGGAGCGCATGGAGGTTGCCGTACGTTCCGAACTCTACCTACCCCGATCACACCATGTACGAACTCGGTTACTGACCCGTTAACCAGCAACAACTCTCTATCTGGGGCGAGGGCGGCGATGAAGACGTCTCAGACGTCACAGACAAGCTCGGTGTGTTGATGTATGAGATTGGTGAACTCGAAGACCAATACGTCGATCGCTACGATCAATACCGCGTCACAATCAAGAGCATCCGCAACATCGAGGCTTCCGTCCAGCCCAGCCGTGACCGTAAGCGACCGACTGTTAGTTGAGTTAACATGGTTCTAACAGCTCTCAGGCAAACAGAAGATTACCGATCAGATCGCTCAGCTCAAATACAAGGAGCCGAACTCTCCCAAGATTGTCGTTCTTGAGCAAGAGTTAGTCCGTGCCGAAGCCGAGTCTCTGGTTGCCGAGGCCCAGTTATCCAACATCACCCGCGAAAAGGTCAAGGCCGCGTACACCTACCAGTTTGACGCATTGCGAGAACACAGCGAAAAAGTCGCCCTAATTGCTGGTTATGGAAAGCACCTCCTCGAGCTCATCGATGATACTCCCGTGACTCCCGGTGAGACTCGTGCTGCGTACGACGGTTATGAGGCTAGTAAAGCCATCATCCAAGATTGCGAGGATGCTCTCACCAACTGGGTCGACTCTCAGGCTGCCGTTGCTTCAAAGCTCTCCACCCGCTCCCGCACTCTATCTCAGCGCCGACGATCCATAATTCAGGCCCGTAACGATGGCCTCGATCTTTCGGGTCAGGATGCGCCCCTCAACGACGGTAGCTCCTGGGTCGCCCGCGGTGCCGAGAGCGATGAGGAGCTTGAAGATGACCGTCACCACCTCGATAGCGATGTTGGCCTGAATGGTGAGAACCGTGGTCGTACCCAGGAAGCTATAATCGCATAAATATGAACGCCGGCCGGCAAAATCTAATTGTTGTGATCGGGTTGGCCTCATTTGAACAGAAGCACAACGCTATTATGAGGAGGAATGTTTAATGTTGCAACGCAAGGATGGTTTTTGGGTATTTTGCCCCTTCCTACTAATATACATAACGCTAGGTAGTTTGGCTTGTATATTTTATTCTTTTTGTTTTATAATATCAGCGCCGAATTTTTACCACATACCGTATCGGTCACCCGTCCATTCTTGTATTGAAGGGAGTTACAATCGCAAAGGCGAGGAACTCGTTTTCATATGCTTAAACCCGTCAAACAATGGTGTCCTTGTTTCTCATTTGACTTGCAAATTCCTCTACCTCGAGCTTGATAATGTGTTCTCCAGGAATAACGACGAGTCCCAGATATCTGGACATGACATCACTGTTGGAGCGGTCTAATAAATCCGACCCCTCTATCTGGGCCGTAGGCAAGTGCCGATACTCGTATGTCTGCGCTATGACTACATTGGCGTCCTGTAGAGTAGAGAGGGAATCAGAAACCGGGGGCAAAATAAAATAAAATGCACGCGTTGGTGCACGGGATACTAATAAGGAATTTCATATACCGGATCAACGCACTTGAACTGGCCTCGAAAAGTGCGGCCATCGGTGCTTAGTATGCGAAGGTTCTTGTTGATAAGAGCAAACAGATAAGACTGCGCCTCACTGTTTTCCATTTTTTTTGGTGATTCTCAAGACATGGAGACGATTGTCTCGGTATTTTGTTGCGAAAAGATGGAGGTGGATGTTTGAGACGGGGAATTATTAGATCTAGCAAGCTACTGGGGCTGTGGTCAAGACTTCCGACTTGTAGAGGCTGAGGGGAGGAGGGGAGCGGAGGAATCGCAACCCAAGGTGGTGGATCTTCGGCCCGCGTGCGTGGATGATTTACTGTAGCTATCTAGCTCTTACTCCGTGTGTACGTCACACAGACCGCAACCATTCTGTAGGGTACTCCATCCCAATTGTCATTTAAAGTTCACGACAGCTACAGGTAAATAACCCTATGCGTCGTGAATCCATTGTTTGGCCATCGCTGCACTCATCCACCTCGCGTTCATTGCACGTGAAGCCCCATGAAGCTTCGCTTGCTGAATATGTAGGCGTCTTTGATTATGCTGAACTACATGCCAATGTGAAGAAGTAGGCATTGGCAGTCCACGTTCATTACCACGTCTCTCGCGGACGTGACGATCCTTCAAGCATCCACCCATCATGGGTGTGAATGGCTTGTGGACGGTGGTGCAACCATGTGCTCGGCCAACTAATCTGGCGACGCTCAACAGGAAGCGCCTGGCGGTCGACGCCTCCATCTGGATCTACCAGTTTCTCAAGGCTGTGCGAGACAAGGAAGGCAACGCTCTCCGAAACTCCCACGTCGTTGGCTTTTTCCGACGAATATGCAAGCTTTTGTGGTTCGGTATCCAGCCAGTCTTTGTTTTCGACGGAGGCGCACCAGCTCTGAAGAGGGCGACTATCCAAGCCAGGACACGCCGGCGCGAAGGGAGGAGGGATGATGCGGTCCGTACAGCAGGGAAACTCCTCGCCAAGCAAATGCAGAGGCTTGCAGAAGAAGATGAAGACAAACGTAGGCGACAAAGGGATAGTGGCTCAAGGTTGGAGGAGCAAGAGGAAGAGTTGCCAGACATGAGCACCGTCACGTACGAGGAGGAGTTCCACATGACACAAAAGGAAAGGCAGACTTCCAGGAACTTTCGAAAACAAGATGCATATCATTTGCCAGAGATTGATGGCAGTATTGCAGCCATGAGAAACTCGGACGACCCTCGTATCATGAGCGTCCAAGAGTTAGAGGAGTATGCTCGACAATTCAACAGCGGGGAGGACATCAACCTGTACGACTTTAGCAAGATTGATTTCGACGGGGACTTCTTCAAGAGCCTTCCAGCCGCCGACCGTTATAATATTCTCAACGCCGCCAGATTGCGCAGCCGTCTCAGATTGGGTTATAGCAAAGAACAGCTGGACGACATGTTCCCAGACCGTATGGCATTTTCAAAGTTCCAGATCGAGCGAGTCCAAGAACGCAACCACCTTACTCAACGTCTGATGTATGAAGTCGGTATGACTGGAACCGATTTGACTCTGGGCGTAAATGCGCGCGTAGCAGGAGAAAAAGATCGCGAGTATATTTTGGTCAAGAATGAGGGGGCCGAGGGAGGTTGGGCCCTTGGCGTTGTAAGCAAAGAAAAGGATAAAGGAGAAGCGCACAAGCCCATTGATGTAGACGCACTTGCTATACAGTATCAGTCGAAAGATGGAGCGCAAGACGATGAAGATGAAGATGAAGATGATTTCGAAGATGTCCCTATAGAAGGTGTCAACAGGCTTCCCAAGGCGAAGCATGACCCAAATCTACAGGACTTGGCCATCAGGAGGCAACAATTCTATGACGGCCAAACAAGCAACCACGTTGATGTAAATGGCGAGGATTCTCTGTTCGTTGGCGGCAACAATGCCGAAGCAGATCGTGTACACGAAATTCAGCCCCAAGATGAAGCTCGCCAAGATGAAGAGGACGATATCAACAGGGCCATTGCGCTCTCTCTCCAAAACCAGTACCCGCTGGCGCAGAACCTGGCTGCTGACCAAAAACCCGAAGTCGAAGAGCAGAAGGCACCCGAATGGAAGCAGAGGGCTACAAACGAGGCTAGGCCAATCATCGGAAAAGGGGGCTCAATGATTGCTCATATTGTGAACAACCGCGCGAATGCTTCTATGGCGAGCCAACAAGAGTGGCCTGCGCGTGCAGTCGCCGCCGATAGTGACAGCGAAGATGATATGCAAACTGTTTTAGCCAAGGCTCGGCGCAAGAAGCAAGAGACCTTCAAGCCGACCGTCGAGAATAAGAAGAACCCTTTTGACGGCCCTTTACCATTCCCGAAACTCGATCTAGGATCATCACTATTTGGAAAGAAGTCACAGAAGGAGCCCTCTCCCCCGGTTCCGGAACAGCAACTGCCATCACGAAACGATAATCCTGATCCAATAGAGGACGATGATGACCAGGCCGGCGGGTTTGAGGTACCTAGCGAGGATGCTCCAAAGCCACTTCCACCTTGGATGCAGAACGATGAAACGGATATCAGGGAAGCCTGGAAGCAAAGGCAGAATATCGCACGCGGGATGAATGCTGATGACAAGGCGGAAGCGGAAGAAGAGGAACGGCTCCGAAGAAGGGCAATGAGAGATGCGATAATCGAGATCGACTCCTCTGGCGATGAAGGCGATATCGAGATCATTGATAAACCAGACTCGCCCAAGAAGCAGGATCCAAGTCACTCATCGCCACCACCAGCGCCACCGGCAGGAGACGGTACCCATGATATGGATTCAAGTCTGGCGCAAGACAAAAGCGTGTCGGCAACGGCAGCTGACATCACAAAGCCCACACAAGAAGAATCATCTCCAGAACCAGAATTCGAAGATGTCGCTTCCATGGCTCCCACTATGGAGATAGACCCAGCGGACAAACGAACGTCGGCTCCCACCGAGCTCCCCGAGATTGACATCACTGAGGCTCAGGCAGCAGGTGGTGACGATGATTTCTTCTCTGATAGGGAATACGATGAGTTCAGTGATCCGGAAGATGAAGAGCTCATGGCACAAATGGCAGAAGAAGCCGAGGAGCACGCACGATTCGCGAGCGAGCTGAATAGCAAATCTGCTCAGCAAAACAAGGAAGAGTACGAAATGGAGCTTCGGCAGCTACGCAACCAGCAGAAGAAAGACAGGCGCGATGCAGACGAGGTGACTCAGGTCATGGTCACCGAATGCCAGGCCCTACTACGCTTGTTCGGCATCCCATTCATCACCGCCCCAATGGAAGCAGAGGCCCAGTGCGCTGAGCTCGTAAGTCTCGGGCTTGTCGACGGCATTGTCACGGACGACTCGGATACTTTTCTGTTTGGCGGCACCCGTGTGTACAAGAACATGTTTAATAGCAATAAGTTTGTGGAATGCTACCTCGGTTCCGACTTGGACAAGGATCTATCATTGTCTCGAGAGCAGCTCATCTCCCTAGCTCAACTGCTGGGATCAGATTACACAGAAGGACTGCACGGCATCGGTCCCGTCACTGCGGTAGAGATTCTCTCCGAATTCCCTGGAAAGACTGGGCTCGAGGACTTTCGCGAGTGGTGGCTCTCGGTGCAGTCTCAGCAGCGCCCCAAGGCCGAAGACGCCCATTCGTCGTTTCGAAAGAAGTTTCGAAAAGCACAAGGGACAAAACTGTTCCTCCCAGCGGGGTTCCCGAGCTCTGCCGTCTTCGATGCTTACCTGCACCCCGAGGTGGACAACGACGCCGAGCCCTTTCAATGGGGCGTCCCCGACGTCGAAGGCCTTCGTCAGTTTCTCATGGCCACGATTGGCTGGAGCAAAGACAGAACAGACGAAGTCCTGGTCCCCGTCGTCCGGGACATGAACAAGCGCGACGCAGAAGGCACGCAGGCAAACATTACCCGATTCTTTGGCGGCTCCGTCGGGGCGGGTGCCCGGGAGACGTTTGCACCCCGCCAAAGGCTTCAGGGGAGCAGCAAACGCATGGCAGCTGCTGTCGATAAGCTGAGGACCAAGGTCACTGGAGAGGGACACGAGGAGGGTGCTTCTTCCTCTGCCAATACGAGGAAGAGGCCAGCTGGAGAACGAGCCACGGAAAATGAGGGCGAATACGCCGAAGGGGATGATGGGGAAGAGGTTGCCTCGAAAAAGCCGAGGGGAAAAGGCAAAAAGGCAAAAGGGTCATGATGGCACTTGAATCATTTATCTCCGATGGCAAATCGTTTACATCTGATATCTACCACGTGGCTAAGATAAGCTGCTGAGCTGCGTTGAGAGAGGCCAAATATGTCGGGGAAAAAACCATTGAGGTAGTTCTCCTACCAATAGTCATTTATCATATTATTCCTGGTACTATCAATATACTCGAAAAGATCTAGAATAGTACACTGCGTGTTGCTAGCAGTGCCACTAATTAAGTACTGCTGTACTCCGTATCAATCATGATGTATTTGAAGTAGGCAGCGTTTGTCCTCGAGTTTCGGGTACGCCCTAGGGTACGGAGTACTCCGTACGTCACCGTAAGTATTAGGTTGGTAACTGTTCTTTGTGCTTTGGGAAACGGATGACTAAGTCACTCACGTGTGACGACCGTCCTACTAGCCTCCCACCCTCCTAGGTACCATAAGGAGGACCGTAGGCCGAGACTTTGCACTTTCAGGGTCGGTTCCCCGTTTCGCGACCCAAACGCCGATCTCGAACGATTATTTGCGCGACCCGGCCCATAAACAAATTCCTTGTTAACCATCCCAACCCCTTCGACCTCTCAACCTTCCGAAAACACTACGGAACCGGGCCAATCCTTTCCCCTCACCTTCCTCCTCCACCTCGCCCTTTGTCTTCAAAGATCACCATTCCTCCCTCGGCGGCAAGCGACCGTAGGGACAGAGGAGACACACCCCGACGACGGAAAAAAAAAAGAGAAAAAAAAACGACGAGACGACGGTGAAAACCATGGCCATCGACCAACGAGAGCTTGACCAGCGTGTCAAGGCGCTCATGAAGAGCGTGGCGGCCAACGAGCCAGCCGACAACGCAATCAAGATGCTGGAGAACCTTAAGCAGGAGGCACAGCCGACGGAGGAGATGCTCAGGGCCACCAAGGCCGGCGTCATGGTCAACAAGCTGCGCAGCAACGGCAACAAGGACATCGCCAGGGGGGCGACGGAGCTCGTGGTCAAGTGGAAGAAGCTCGTGGAGCAGGAGAAGAAGAGCAAGGCGCAGTCCAATAAGAATGGGTCGCCGGCGCCGACGAACGCTTCGCTGCCGGCCTCTTCCCCCGCGCCGATGACGGGGTCGGCCTCGGCGTCGCCCGCCATGGCCAAGAAGGAGTTCACGGGCGACCCGGAGAAGCGCAAGGCCGACACGGACGGCGTCAGCCTCGAGCGCACCGACTCCAAGGTGCGCAACCAGTGCATCGGGCTCATCTACAACGGCCTGGCCTACCGGTCCCGCGAGCCCGCCCAGGACGTCATCGCCCGCGCCGTCGCCGTCGAGGCCGCCGCCCACGCGCACTTCAAGGGCGAGGGCGCCGAGTACAAGGGCAAGATCCGCTCCCTCTTCCACAACCTCAAGAACAAGACGAACCGCGAGCTCGGGCGGCGCGTCATGGCCGGGTCCATCTCCCCGGAGCGCTTCGTCACCATGTCGGACGAGGAGCTCAAGAGCGACGACCTGCGCAAGATGGAGAAGGAGCTCGAGGAGGAGAACATGAAGAAGGCCCAGGTCCCCGTCGCCAAGAAGAGCGTCAGCGACAGCCTCGAGTGCAGCAAGTGCAAGAAGAAGATGGTCAGCTACACCCAGGCACAGACCCGAAGCGCCGACGAGCCGATGACGACGTTTTGCGAGTGCATGAATTGCGGGAAACGATGGAAGGTACGAGATTTGTTCCCCCCCCCCCCCCCCTATTTTTTTGGTTGGCCAAATATATGGCGGTCACAGGCTGGCGATGAATCGTGTCCCGTGCTAACGTTTTATTTCCTTACAGTTCTCTTAACTTTGCAATTTTCTTTTTTTCACTACTACCGCGTGGTTGTCGGTGCTGTTGATGCATTGCGTACTCCTAACATCAGTATGTGCATACAGCCGACTAGGGTGGTCCATCATCTTGTCTTCATGTGAATGAGCGAAAGGGGGGTGGAGGGGTGTGTGGGTTTTTACAAGGGAGTTCTTAGGCGTACCTATCAAAACTAGCTTTTGTTATAACGATTTTCCAGAAGAAGGGAGGAAGGTACTTGTCCTGACGAGAAAACGTCTCCCAAGAGAGGGAGAGAAAGGGAAGGGGGGGGGGGGGGGTGGGAGACGGATGATGGGCAGAGACCGCTTTGCTTTTTCCTTCTTTTTAAAAAAACAATAGTACATAATTAAGACTTTGAGTCTAGGGGGGGGTTTCTTTCTCTTCTTCTTTCGCTTCCTACTTTTCAATCCCTACCTATCTTACAAAAGTGATACACACAAACACACACTCTCTCTTCTTGTTCACGGGGTTATACCTAGTTCCGCAAACAAGTCCGTTGCCTCCTCCTCCTCCAGGCCCAGCTCCTTGATCTTCTTCCAGAACTTGCTGAGGTGGCGGGTGCCCGAGTCGCAGAGGACGGTGACGACCCGGCTGCCGGGGGGGAGCTTCATGGCGGCGACGACGGCGGCGGTGCAGTTGACGGAGCTGCTGCTGCCGACGAAGATGCCGTCGTTCTCGACGAGCCAGCGGGCCATGCGGCAGGCCTGCTCGTCCGTGACCTTGACGGCGTCGTCGATCATGTCCCTGCCGGCCTCGAAGTTGGCGGTGACGCGGTTGACGCCGACGCCCTCGACGATGGAGTCAACCTGCTGCCGCCGGCGGGTGCCCTCGCGCTCCGTGCTCGAGTACATGACGCCGTGCTTGACCTTGTTGTACAGCCCGCTGCCCTGGGGGTCGGCGAGGACGACGCGGATCCCGCCGCCGAGCCCGGCCTCCTCCTTGAGGTACCTCGCCATGCCGGACATGGTGCCACCGGTGCCGGCGCCGGCGACGAAGGCGTCGAGGCGGCCGTCGGTCTGGTCGAGTATCTCCGGGCCGGTGGTGCGGAAGTGCGCCTGCCAGTTGGCCGCCGACTCGAACTGGTTCGCGAAGAAGCCCTTGCTGCCGTCGCCGAGCCTGGCCTCGTGCTCCTCGGCAAGCCGCCGCGCGCGGTTGACGAAGTGCTCGGGGCTGGTGATGGGGGCGACGGCGACGCGCTCGACGGCGGCGCCCAGGTGGTGCAGCAGGTCCGACTTCTCGAGGGCCTGGTCGTCGGGCATGCAGATGTGCGCCCTGTAGCCCCTGGCGCGGGCCAGCGTGGCCAGGGAGATGCCGGTGCTGCCCACGGTGCCCTCGTATATGGTGTCGCCGCGCCCGGGCACCAGCAGACCCTTGCCCTCGGCCTCGGATATCATGCTGAGCGCCACCCGGTCCTTGGGGCTGTTGCCGGCGCCGTTGAGGAACTCGGCCTTGGCGAGTATGGTGCGCCCCGTGGCCTCGGAGAGGGAGCGTATCTTTAGCAGCGGCGTGTTGCCGATGCAGCCCTCGATGCCCTCGGCCACGGCGTCCCCGCGCGTCGTCGTCGCCGCCGTGGCCGGCTCGTGGTCCTCGAGCTCGACGGGCGCGCCCCAGAACATGCTGCTGCGCCTGCGCGCGACGCCGCCCGGCGTGCCGCTCGTGACCCGGCGGCTCGGCCGCCGCTTGTCCTGGTACCGCTGCTCAAGGTCGGGGTAGAGGTCCTTAAGGCCCAGGGTCACGAGGATGCCGGCCGTGAATGCGACGGCGACGGCGGCCGTGCCGTAGGCCTTGGGGTGGTCAGTGAGAGCCATTGGGGTCAGCACTTGGCCATCATGTGTCTGGGTTTTTTTGTTTTTTGTAGTGAGTAGTTGTATGAAATGCGTGCGGGCTATACCATATGGCCTGCAGGGCAAATCACCTTTTACGCAAACGGCAGCGTCTGTGGCGCAAGAAAAGCCTTTTTTTTTAGGGATTCTTTTTTATATCTCTTAGGTGGGTGGGACGTTGAAGTGGGATGTTTTAATGCGCTGCCGGCCGCACAAACTGATGTCATTCGAGGGGAATATGCCGAACCTACTACCCAAGCCAAGGTACCGATTATGGTAGTCCCTCCTCCAAACGAAACCCCTGCTGCCGGCGCTTGCCTCACGACCTGCGTGCAATTGCCTTATCTAGTGGGTGATATATATGGTTTACAGTGAATGTGCGTTTGGCTGGTGTCAAAAGTTGGCAAACACTTTCTATGGAATTCACACCCCGTTAGAGCAGCTGTTTTTTATGTCCTCCGCATCGAAGCAGGTGCATTGTGTACGGCGGGCTACCATATAGCTGTGTGGAACGGAACAATCGACACGCCGATCACTAAAGCTCGCTGTAATTTGTTCGCGAGCCCTGGACATGTACGATCCAGATTTAGACCCCTCCAATCCCCGTTAGCCAAAACCAGCAATTCACTCGGTTGACGCTTTTTTTCCCTGTGCCTTTTCTTTTTACCGTTTCCTTTCGTCCTCCCCTTTCGGTAGCTCGAGAGTCCTCTCCCCCCCTCCCTAGAATAATGGACTCCCCCGTCGTCTCGAACCTATTTCGGCAGCTCTTCCGCCACCGTCCGCCGGGATGCCTGCGAAATCTCCACGGCCCGGCTACGGCTTCCGCGACGGCTGCCGCGACGACGAGGTCCGGTCAGCGGAGGACATATGCCGGCGTCCCTCACGGGGCGTCCAAGGATCGAGGTATGAAGACCAACGAGAGCCGATGGCAGCAGAGGACCAACATCCTGCCCGACGATCGTACCGAGGAGTTTAAGCAGTTCCCGCAGCTCACGGCCGACGACCTGAAGAGGAGGACGGAGAGGCCGCGAAAATGCAAAATGTTGCTACGGGACTTTATAGACGGTACACGCCCTCACCCATGACACACCATGTCGTCTCCCAATTGTTATTCTTCTTTCGGTGTGGCTAAGTTAGGAACATATAAAACCACCTGGCGTTTCTCCCTCCCCCTTTTATAGACAGCCTATACAATCCCTCGTACGGGTACTTTTCCAAGCAAGCCGTCATCTTCAGCCCCGGGGAGTCGTTTGACTTCAACTCGATGCGGGACGAGATCGAGTTCAACGCGAGGCTGGGCCAGCGCTACACCGAGTTCGAGGACGACCTGGACGACCGGGAAGGCGACAACCCGACGCGCCAGCTCTGGCACACGCCGACGGAGCTCTTCCGCCCCTACTACGGCGAGGCCATTGCCCGCTACCTCGTCTCCAACTATCGCCTTACCACGTACCCCTACGACGACCTGCTCATCTTCGAGATGGGCGCCGGCCGCGGCACCCTCATGCTCAACATCCTCGACTACATCCGCGCCGTCGACCCCCAGGTCTACGCCCGCACCCGCTTCAACATCATCGAGATCTCCCCCGCCCTGGCCGAGATGCAGGAGCACCACCTGCGCCGCACCGCCGAGTCCCGCGGCCACGCCGACAAGGTCGAGATCATCAACAAGAGCATCTTCGACTGGGACCGCTACGTGCCCTCCCCCTGCTTCTTCCTCGCCATGGAGGTCTTCGACAACTTCGCCCACGACGGCATCCGCTACGACGTCGAGACCGGGGAGCCCCTCCAGGGCCACGTCCTCGTCGACGCCGACGGCGACTTCTACGAATTCTACCTCCGCGAGCTCGACCCCCTCGCCGCCCGCTTCTTCCGCGTCCGCCACGCCGCCACCGCCGGCGACTACCCCCGCCCTTACCCCACCAACCCCGTCGCTCGCTACCTCTCCTCCCGCCTGCCCTTCTCCGCCAACCTCTCCCAGCCCGAGTACGTCCCTACCCGCCTGCTGCAGTTCTTCGACGTCCTCGAGAGGTACTTCCCCGCCCACCGCCTCCTCAGCTCCGACTTTGATTCCCTGCCCCAGGCCACAAAGGGCCTCAACGCCCCCGTGGTGCAGACCCGGTACAAGAGGAAGATGGTGCCCGTCTCCACGCCTCTAGTGAGTTCCGCCCCCAGCTCCTCCTCCCCTCCCCTTTTTTTAAACTTCTTCTGCACATCTCAGTACTAACGGTTGCGGGGTTTTCAACCCCCCTTCTTTCCCAGGTTCACCAGGGGTACTTCGATATCCTCTTCCCCACAGACTTTGGCGTCACCGAGGCCCTCTACCGCGCCGTGACGGGGAAGCTCACGCGCGTCATGTCCCACGGCGACTTCATGAAACGCTGGGCCTACGTCGAGGACACGCAGACGTGCAGCGGGGAGAACCCCCTGCTGTCGCACTACCGCAACGCGAGCGTCCTCGTCACAGTCTGAAAAAAAAATAAAGGAGAAGAAAAGCGGGCGGACCGAAGTCCTCCTCCTTTTGTGACTAAAAAGAACATGTATAATACACTACTGCTGCCCCTATCCTTTGATAACATATATTTTCATGTAAATACTTGCGCGGAGGGGGAGAGAGAGACGAGGAGAGAGAGAGCATGTATGAAAAAGAAAGGAGTTGTTTACGGAGATACCCCGCATCTTTTTCAAGATGGGAAGAGTAGATTTGAAAGGAATAGGAGTGAAGGGATGATTCAGTCGGAAAAAAAGAATTCATCTATTGAACTGACTGTACCATGATATAAAGAACCCCCCCTATTTTTCTTTTCAACAAGAGACAAACACACACACATACACACACATTGTCTCACACCACTCATCAAACAAGGAGCTTCCTTCTCACCATGCCTTCGATTTGACAAAAAAAATGGAAACAAAAAAACGATAGCAACCTGCCCATGCCTAACCGAACCCATCATCAGCCTACATGCTTAAGAAACGTAGATGCAACTACAGACACGTAGAAATCGCCCAACATTTGAAACCTGTACACCTTCCCTTCTTTCCCACCTCCCTTAACGTTGTCTTTTTTCTTTCTCTTTCTTCTTTGCTTGTTCGTCCTTTTACAGCTTGAGCTTTTCGCTGAGCCACTTGGTGGCCGTCTCGACGCCCTCGTCGATGTTCTCGGGCTTCGTGCCCTGGCCCTGGCGCACAGGGTCCTTGCCTCCCGAGCGGCCACCGATGACCTCGGACACGGAGGAAGCCCACTTCTCGGCGGAGATGCCCTGGGACGAGGCGGCCTAGTTTCCCAAGTTAGCAAAAATGCGTCGGCTCAGAAACAATAATCATACTCTGTACTGGGGTAGTATGATAACAGTTCAGATAGGGAAGAAGAAGAAGAAGAAGAAGAAGAAGAAGAAGAAGAAAAACCACTCACAGTTCCGACGTAGATGGCGTGAACGACAGCGCCCTCCTCCTTGCTCCCGCCAAAGACGTACACGGTCTTCTCCTTGTCCTTGTTCTGGTAGTGCTTCACGACTTCGCCCAGGGCCTTGGCGTTGGCGCTGATGGGCACGCGGCCGACAAACGTCTTGGCCTCCTTGTTGGTCTCAAAGTGCTTCTTGACCAGGTCGAGGGCGGTCTGGACCTCGGCCTTCTGCCTCTTCTTCTGCTCCGCGACGATGCCGGCGGAGATCTTGTTGAACTTGGCCTGCAGCTCGGCCTTGGTGAGGGAGGAGATGACGAGCTGGCTGAGCTCGACGCCAACCTGCTTCGTCTGGACCTCCTTGGCGGAGTCGAACGGCATGTTCTCGAGCGCGTCGAGCTTCTTGCCGAATTCGATGGCCTCGCGCTGAACCTGATGCGCAGTCTCGCCGGTATAGGCAATGATGCGGCGGATGCCCTTGGCGATACCGCTCTCCTCGACGATGACAAGGTCCTTGATCAAGCCGGTATGCTCGACGTGCGTGCCGCCGCAAAACTCGATGCTGTACTTGCGCCACTCCTGGTTATCGGGATCCGCAAGCATCTCATCAATATCCTTGCCGATGGAGACGACGCGAACGGGGTTGGGATACGTCTCGCCGAAGACGGCACGCACGCCGGCAATGCCTCGCGCAAGGTCAAGCTCGACGTCCTTGGAGTATATCTTGGCTGCGTCCTTGATATACTTGTTGGACATGCTCTCAATCTTCTCCAATTCCTCAATCTTGACCTGGGCCTTGTGTGAGAAGTCGAAACGCAGCTTCTCGTGATCGACAAGAGAGCCCTTTTGGTTGATGTCGTCACCCAGTACCTCTCTGAGTGAGTGATTAAGGACGTGGGTGCCGCTGTGGTTGTTGCGGACGGGAGCACGTCGCAGCTCGTCGTACTCGCAAATAACTTCTTGGCCGAGAGACATATCGCCATACTCGATATATCCGCTGTGAAGAATGTAACCGCCGTAATTCTGAACATCGAGAACCTTGAACTCGACTACATCGTCAATCACGATGCGTCCAGTATCAGCGACCTGCCCACCAGACTCAGCATAGAAGTTGGTCTTGTCTAGGAGCAGGCCAAGGGCGGTGTTTGGAGCAACATCCTTGGTCGACTTCAGGAACTGCTTGCCGTCATAAATGTGCTGCACCTTGCCCTTAAGGTCACCCTTGAGGAACTTGCCCTCATCGTCAGTTCGAGCAGTCTTGAGTTGCTCATCAAGCTCGGCAATGCGGTGCACATCGAGTTTAGGGAACTCTTGTACACTGTCCTTGACAGCCTTACTGGCCTCCTTGGCCTTTTGACGGGCAACCTCGACCTCGGCTTCGTCGATGTCAAGGTTGCGTTCCTCAGCCATGAGCTTTGTGAGATCGATAGGGAAACCGAAGGTGTCATAAAGACGCCAAACCACGTTGCCATCCAACTTCTTGACGTTATTCTTGGCCGCCTCGGCAGCATACTTCTCGAATTGAGCCTCGCCACGATCCAAGGTGCGAGCAAAGGCCTGCTCCTCCTCATCCATAATCTCAATCAGATCCTGCGACTTCCTTTGAAGCTCAGGGAACTCTTCGCCCTTCTGTTCGAGCAGAGCAGGGAGAAGTTTGGAGAAGAAGGAACCAATCTCAGCGTTGAGATACTTGCGAGCATATCGGCAACCTCGTCGGAGAACACGGCGGACGACATAACCTCGGCCGACGTTGTTGGGGACGCAATCGTCGGACATGGCGAATGACAGAGTACGGATATGGTCCGCAACTACACGGTACGCGGTGTCAATTCCATCAACATCGTCCTTCCCATATTTGTCAGTGTAGTCTCGTGCGCCAGTGACTTCCTTGATCTTCTGGAATAGAGGGGTGAAGCAATCGGTGGCGTAGTTGGACGAAGTATCCTGAAGAGCAGAAACCAGACGTTCGTAACCCATACCAGTATCGACGTGCTTTGCAGGCAAAGGCTTCAGGCTCTTGTCAGCTTGACGATCGTATTGGATAAAAACGAGGTTCCAGATCTCAACAACGAGAGGATCGTCCATGTTGACTAGAGAAGCAGCGTTGCGACCGCCGACCTTGTCGTAGTGGATTTCACTGCAAGGACCGCAAGGACCTTGATCGCCCATCTCCCAGAAGTTGTCCTTCATGTTTCCTGGCAGGATGTGATCCTGGGGCACGCCAATCTTCTCCCACAGCTCCTTAACCTCGAGATCGGGCTCGAGTCCTAGTTCGGGGTTGCCCTCAAAGTAGGTCACGTAGAGCCGCTGAGGGTCCAGTCCATATACCCTGGTCAGGAGATCCCACGACATCTCAACGATGCCGGCCTTGAAGTAATCGCCAAACGACCAGTTGCCCAACATCTCGAAGAAAGTGTGGTGGTAGCTGTCCTTGCCAACATCGTCAAGATCGTTGTGCTTGCCCCCAGCGCGAATGACCTTTTGCGAATCGACCGCACGCTTGAGCTTCGCCATGGGATCCGACTGGTTAACGGTACCGAGGAAGATGGGCTTGAACTGGTTCATACCCGCGTTGGTGAAGAGTAAAGAGGGATCATTGTGAGGGACGACAGGCCCGGAGGGAACTGCAAAGGTACGAATCAGCAATTGATAAAGTGCAAGCCACACAGATATGTGTAATAAAGCAATGCGCTCTGTCTGTAGGCGTCATCAGAACAGGGAAACTCACCAATGGTATGACCCCTCTCAGAGAAGTAGTCAAAGAATGTCTGGCGCACTTTGGCCGCCGGCCACTGGGACTCGGCCATCCTGCGCGCGTTTAAATGAAAAAAGCGTCGGAACAGTATTGTGTCTAGTTTTGCGTGAGAGAAGTAAAATTGTGCGCGCAGGCCTGCTGCATATAAAGGTGAAGCTGGTGAAGCTGGTGAAGAAGTGGGATGCGATACAGCTGGTGGCGAGGGGTTCTCTCGATGAAAACGGCACGTTTGGAGGGGTCCCGGTCCCGGCGCAGTTCCGGGTTCGAGGACCCTGCAAGTGGGAGTGGGAGTGCTCCGCACTGATAATGCTTCAGGCGCTGTAGCAAGTAGCTCTCGGTGCTCCTGTAGTGATAGCTGGAGGTCATGGTGGGGTAAGTTCGGGTGGGCTGGGTCCGCTGTAGGTGGTAGAAAGTTCTACAAGCTTTGAGTCAAAGCGCCTGAAAGCAAGCTGTTGGCCTTCTTAAAAGCCGCCGATTCTGGCCGCCGCCGAAATGCCCCCAGCCGTTGCCGCCGCCGCACCGCACAACTCATCCTCCCCCAATCATTCCAATCTTCGAAAGGTCGCCTCTTCTTTGCATGTGATTCTCTTTTTTTCGAGTGCGCGCGTCTCTATGCCATCGCGTCCTCGCGAAATAAAGAATATACGAATAATGAATTGAACGTCCACGAAAGTAGTTGTAGGGAGACAAAACAGAGAAAAGAAAGTGCGAAGAGAAGAAAGCACCGTTACCGGTGGGAGAGAAGGTACCTAGGCCTTCGGTCGGCGGGAAGATGATGCTGCACGGATCCAGACCGCAGTCTCCTTCGATGTCGACTGCAACCACCAATGCTGCTGTTGCTGCCACGGCACCCAGCAGTAGTATTTCCAACGGTGTATCTCACAGCGGCCCGTGCTCGAGGAAACGAAAGGCCGGCTCGCAGAACAATGAGCGTCTGTCGAAACGATTAAGCCTGCTCAACATAGGTACGCCGCCGACTGCTTTTCCCCTCCCCGCCCTCTTGTCTCGTGCCAGAGATGGAAACACGGAGCATTAGTAATTAACATTTATTGTAGAACAGAATGGATCCAAGCTATACGTTCCTGTTGAAGAACCTACAAAGCCCTCCCCGAACCCTCTCATACCGCAAAAGGCGACAGCCCCGCCTGCAGGTGATACCATGGAAGTAGATGACTCGAAACATAAGGTCTACATATACAACATCGACGACGAGCTCTCCTCCGAGGATGATACCGATAACGAGGAGGGCAAGCTGATCTTCCTTCCGGATATCGACAAGCACCTGCGCGAGAACCGGATCCCTCCTCACATCTTGGCCAACAGCGAAGGTGAGCTGGCAGGCATGCAGCTCGTGTTATACAGTGACCCGAAGAGCTTAAGCGTGCCCGAGGAGAAAGACGGCGTGCGGAAAGCAATAATTGAAGCAAGACAAAGGGCCAGGGATAAGCAGCGGGGAGCGCATGGCGGTGGAATGCAAAATGTACAGCCCCCCGCTCCAACGATGCCTCCAGATGCGGGCATGGTTGATGATGGAGAGGCTATGGATATAGACTAATCCATGTGTTGCCATGTATGCAAAGAGGCAAGGACATGGTACAGCGAAACAAAATCAATATTCGTCGGCCGATACGTGGATTCGAAAGCAGATGCTATTGGATGCCTACTAGTAGCTCGGGTATTTAGCGTAGAGCTACTGATTCTTCCTAATATATAATGTGTAACTCGTGGCGTCGTTTAGGCCCGTAGCCGGCCATCATGGTGATCATCAATACCGATGCTGGGTAAGAATTAACGCCTGTTTTTTATATCTACAAATGTGTGCCGCTTATCCATCACATCATTAACCCGTTGCCCGCCCATTCAGGAAAAGGGTTTTGCCCATTCACCTGCGGGTCTCGCGGTGGGAGACGCTGTTGCCAACGTCTCTCCTCTTCAGCCTGTTGATGTTGATTCTGGAGCCGTTGCCTCCACCATAGCAGGAACACGATGGCTGTCATCACACCAATGATCAACAGGCTCTCTATCACGCCCTCGTCACTGAAATCACCACCTCCCCCCTCAATGGTGTCATCATCGTAGTATTCATCGGCGTACATGTCGTCTTCGTAGTACTCTCCATCAAGGGCAATGAAGTTAGCAATCCACTCCGAAAGGGACCAGTCCTTTTTTACTTCTATGGTAAATCTGTCAGCATGTTACTCCGGGTGAACTTGTCTAAATGTTAACTTACTGGGCTCTTCTTGAATAGAGTGAATGCCCCCATGAGTAAAATCGTTCCAGGCACTGCGAAGCCTCAGCTTGAGGAGACTCAGTTTAACTGGGAGATAAGCCTCCTTGTTGACAGCGAGAGCATGGTCATAGTAGCGCTTTGCGAGGTGAAAATCCTGTTTAAGTCCGACTCCATTCTCGTGCATCCAGCCCAAATTGTATAGAGCTTGGGCGCTTTGGGCATGCTCCGATGCTCCTGTATAGCATTGCACGGCCTTGTTAATATCCCGATCGGTGCCAATGCCATAGTAGTAGTAGTCGCCCGACTTGACTAAAGAGTCAACATACGACTGCCTTGACGATCGGGTCCAGTGAACGAGAGCCAACCCAGGGTTATCCAGCAGTCCACCAACCTTTTTGTTGTCAATTTTCAGCGCATCAACAAAAGGTAGCGAAGATCGTGCAGTGTCGAGCATAAAGGCTACATTGGTCTGCGCTCGCTCAAAGCCCTGCTCGGCAGCAAGGAGGTACTCGAGAAAAGCAAGCTCATGGTCGCCAGATTCGTACGCTTCATTGGCATCAGCCCAGGATGAGACAACGGGCTCAGCCCTCTCTGCGACGTTTTTGTAGTAGTTGAGTGCGATGGCGCAATTCTGTTCCCTGCCGACTCCATGATAGGCCATCTCGGCAAGATAATAGTGAGAAGCAATGTGCCAATACCTAGCCGCAAGTTCAAAGTAATTATTTGCCACGCGAAGATCCTCCATGCCTCCCTGATCGAGGTAAAGAACGCCCATTTCAACTTGAGCAGGCGCATAGTCCTGCTCAGCGGCTTTCTCTAAAAGGCTCATGCCTCTGCGAACATCTTTAGCGCCACCTAGACCATGGATAAGTAGCAGGGCTAGCCCATATTGCGATTGAGCATCGCCTCCATGTTTATGCCCGCGCTCCCACCATGCTCTAGCCTTGTCAATGCTCAGAGGAACCCCTTCTCCTCGAGAGTACATGCGGCCAATATATCCAGCAGCTTTCTTGGCCACTTTATCAACGCCGGGCTTCTGGTTCTGTAGGACGCTTCCATCCCGACCCCAGTACTTAGAGACAACCAGGAAGAAGTATTTTCTGGCGAGGTCGAGGTTTTGGTCCAGCCCACGCTGGCCCTCGTACCAGATCCGACCCAGATTGAAAGCAGCCTTGTAGTCACCTTTCTGTGACATGAGATCAAGGTACTCGATAACGTCGCCAATAGCGGCGTTGGCATCAGAATGCACACTAGGCCTGAACGCATTGATTCCCGAGCTTGATGCACTGGCACCCTCACCGAAGATGCCTCCTGTTTCATCTGCTATACGCCAGCTCTGCGATACCCATGACATGCCACCCAAAGGCCCCGATTCGTACCATTCCATGGCCTTCTGAGCAACGGTTCGGTAAGATTCAACAGCGCGGTTGCAGTTTTTGATGGCGCCTATGCCGGCGTGGTGACGATAGCCCAAGGCCATTTCTGCTCTCAGATCGCCTTGGGCAGCCGCGAAATTATAATACAGAAGTGCCTTGGCCTGATCCGCAGGGACAACGTTTCCCAGTCCCGTGGAGTAATACACGCCCAACATGTATTGCGCAGTGCTGTTCCCGTTCAGATCCGCCAAGTTATGGTAAAGCCTGAACGCAGCACCTAAGTCTCTGGGATGGCTATAGTTGCCAAAAAAGTTGAGTTCCGCTAAGATATACATTGCGTCGGAGTTATTATTTGCGCTGGCCTTTTCGAGGGAGGCGACAGCAGCGGCAAGCGGCCGGCTCGTTGTCTTCGGCTGGTTCTGCGTAGGCGAGGTGACGGGTCCGGTAGGTATAAGTTTAAGAATATAATTGAATGACTTGACAAAAATACTCTGTTGTCGTAGTTTCTGTTTAAGTGTAGGTTGGGGGATCTTTCGGAGTCCCGAGATAGCCTGGTCGACCAAGGAGCTGTCGGGATGCTGTTGGTGGGATTGATGCTGTTGCCCATCTTGAACTACAAAACTGTTCCGTGTAGATCTGGTAGTTCGTTTATCTTGCTCGCCAGTAGTCGCGCCCTTGTATCCAGCATGTTCCACGTTCGCGGCCAGGATAGCGACGGCCTGCAACAGCACTGGTAGATTATTAAGGTTAGCTTGAAGGGGAATGAAAGCTTGTCGGATGAGTATTCGGATATCTTACGGAGTAGCCAGGGTAGTGGCCGTGCCATGATTAGGCAGACTTAAAATCCCGAAACACTGATTAAACGTCGAATAGCATGATGCGCTTTGGAGTTGGCACAATGAGGTTGAGGCGCTTGGGTTGACTGATGGGTTTGTTGGTAATAATGCCTGTCGTGGGGTCCTAGAGTTGACCACGTTGGCGCTGCAAGGCGGAAGACCCAAAAACGCCACTGGCAGTGCACATAGGGTACCTACCGTCCCACCGACGCTGCCGTACCAACTCCGTGCTGAAGAAGAGCCCTTTCGCCAGTTCATCCATGTCCACCAATCATGACCTCGATTAAATAGCTCCAATATCAATTACCGCATTCGGAAAGTATCCGCTCGAACGGCCCAGCAGGAACCTGACAAACTCCCGTCCCCTCATCAATCAACGCGAAGACCTTCCACTGGGCTTTCACAACGGTGAGGGGCATCTTCAGCCATCCACCATCCACCCACCCATCCCTCTACGGAGTACGGAGTACGGAGTATATAGGTCCATAGGTCCATTTCCACGGCCATTGCGACCGATACTGCGTGACATAAGTAAACGCTGCTGCCCAGGGGCAAGTACTATATCCGATCCGTGTCAATGGTACTCCGTACTCCGTACACACAGAGCAATCATCCGTCATTTTCCGATAAACGACTCAACGGACTAACCCAGTCCCGATTCAGGCCGCAAATGTACGAGACGTCCAATAAGGATTTGGGTAAACGGCGAGGCCATACCGTCCATGAAAATGGCTAGGACGGTCTCGTAAGGCGTCCACTAATACGCCACCATCTTTATGGCGAGCTGGACTGTTGGTGACTGAACTGCTGCTGGGCAGTACTGAAGTATCGTGTACAGAGGATTGACCATGGCCTTAAAATAGAGTTGATCCCCGTTCCTTGAAACAATTCCTCACATATAAATACCACATTCAGTCGTACCAGACAAGCCGAAAGATAGCTGCCAACATCTCCAAACTCTTCTCCTCTTTCAATATCACATTCCCCTTCATCAAGCGTTGCACGCCATCCACTTCAGTTTAGTGTCCGGTGTATGCTTTTACTTATAAGATGCTGGCTCGGTCCAGGACTACAATCACTTCGCCGTTGGCAAGTATTCGCCAACTTACTACAATGAACCAACCCCGAGAGGACCAACTCTTCAAACTTCCAGATGGACGCCTCCTGGGCTACGCAGAGTTCGGAGACCCCAGCGGGAAACCACTCCTTTACTTCCATGGGTACCCGTCATGCCGCCTTGAGCCCAAGGTGCTAGAGAAAGTGTTCAAACGCCGAGGCATAAGATTAATCTCTATGGACAGACCAGGCTTTGGACTCTCCTCACCGCAGCCAGGTAGACAGTTGCTTGATTGGACTCGTGATGTTGACGCCTTCACAAAAGGACTTGGGCTTGACAAGTTTGGTGTCATAGGGCTTTCGGGTGGTGGCCCCTACGCTTTGGCTGTGGCTTATGCTCTGCCAAAAAACAGATTGTCGGCTGTGGGTTTATTTGCCAGCGGACCACCGTGGGCTGCTGGTATTCAACATGTCAACATGGGTCGACGGATGTACAGATGGCTCGCAATCAATTGGCCTTCGGGGCTGACGGCAATCCTGAACGCCACCGTTGGACTGGCTAAGTGGATATTGTCGCACGACGCGGTCAAGAACTTCATTGAGAAACGATTCGACGCCATCAGGGAAACCAGAAAGGCCAAAGAGGCCAAGACGCCAACAAAGTCCAAAGTAGAGGACCTGTCTGGTTCCGATCAAACCAGCGGCGATCCCGAAGAATCCTCGCGGGCTGGACAAGTCGATGAGCTGGTGCAAGGACTACTTGCGGAGCCATTTGCTCAAGGCGCGGCAGCGACAGTTGAGGAAGCCGTCATCTTATCCAATCCAGACTGGGGTTTCAAACTTGAAGACGTCGCGTACCCCAACGTTGAAATCTGGCATGGGCAAAAAGACAAGCAAGCGCCGATCGAAATGATTCGTTATCTCGCAAGAAAGGTCCCGAACTGTACCTTACACGAGTTTGATAAATCACACTTTAGCTTGGTTGACCACCTGGAAGAGCTTATTACAAAACTTACGAACACGGACGACGCCAACCTGAAATGATAACGCATGGGTTGGCGTATTGGGGTAGTGGCTGGGATCTGTCTTGGTTAAGGCTCCTCCCGCCAGCAGGATTCAGCCCTATCTACTCCGTACGGTACTCCGTATTATGTGGCTATGGCCACGATCTCACCTCCACGTCGATAGGCAAGGTATTAATTTCCACTCATGAAGCATGAAACAGAAGTACGGAATAGAGTACAAGGGGTTATGATACCTCTGACATGTCAATATACCTCGTAAAAAGAGAGATGCTGTCACATTGAGCATCTAGATCTGTAACGTCCGACATAGTATGAAGGGGTGTTTCTGGAGTGCGGACGGAGTACGGAGTGCAAGAGATAAAGTATACATGTATGAGGTTCCTCTAGAGTACGGAATAGCACCTTGCGCCTTTAACATGATACATGTACACTTTTCATTTTGTTAATAAAACGATCCAACTTCCCTTTTATCAGTTATCATCTTCAAGTGTGTTGTTAGCGTGAAGGACAGACGGAGATGTGGCTTATGTATGTACATATATGTACATCTTGACCCCCCTGTGTGGCGCCAGTGGATTAAATCAAGCGCAGAAAAAGGGGGGCACGCGAACCGCGTTGATGACTTCACGATTCGCGGCGATAAACGCGTCTTCCAACCCCCTACATGGACTATTTCTACCCTGAGATTAGCCCACGAAACCATCTAAGAAGTCAACTGGCATACCCTCCTGGTTTTTGTCAACCATCTCTTTTCTATCCCTTTTGCGTATCCTTCAATTATCCAAGATTTGTTCACTTAGAGCTCACCTGTCGCCTCGCGGGTCGGCGCTGCTACTATATCCCTACTTCACCCATTCACGCCTTCAGACACGCACAATGTCCAATCTCAAACGCAAAGCTGGTGGCGTAGCCGATGACCACGGGGCTAAAAAGTCCAAGCCCGATGCGAGCATTACATCCTTTTTCGCTCCACCAGCCGCCAAAGCCAACGGCGCTGCGTTTTCATCGCCGGCTGTCAAGTTTAGCAAGGACAAGTGGGTTGCCAGCTTAACGCCGGAGCAGAAGGAGCTGCTGCAACTCGAGATTGATACCATGGACCCGAGCTGGTTGGCGCTTCTCAAAGACGACCTCGTTACACAAGAGTTCCTGAACCTCAAGAAGTTCTTGAAGCAAGAAACCGCTTCCAAGAAGAAGTGGTTTCCCCCGGCCGAAGATGTATATTCATGGTGAGTCGCTATCATTCCGTGTCTAGATAAGGGAGAGCCCAGATCTAACACAGCCAGGTCCCGTCATACGCCATTCAACAATGTCAAGATTGTCATTGTCGGTCAAGACCCTTACCACAACGTAAACCAGGCTCACGGCATGGCCTTTTCCGTTCGACCCCCAACGCCGGCCCCCCCATCTCTACGCAACATGTACATCGCGCTGAAGAAGGATTACCCAACCTTTGTTCAGCCCGAGAACAAGGGTGGCTACTTGATGCCTTGGGCAGACCGAGGTGTGCTCATGCTGAATACTTGTCTTACAGTCCGCGCGCACGAGGCATTCTCACACTCAAACCGTGGTTGGGAGAGGCTCACGCAAAAGGTCATTGATCTTATTTCTCAAAAGAGGACACGGGGCGTTGTCTTCATGGCTTGGGGCACCCCGGCTGGGAAGAGGGTCGCTAGAATTGACAAGAAGAGGCATCTGGTCCTTCAATCTGCCCATCCCAGTCCTTTGAGCGCCAGTAGGGGCTTTTTCGACTGCGGCCACTTTCGTAAAGCCAATGAGTGGCTTATCAATAGGTACGGTGAAGATGGTGAGGTTGACTGGGCTCTTGTCCCAGGCAACACTACCAAAGCTCCCGAAAAGAAGGAGGTGGCAGATGAGAAAAACAAGGAAAATGGGGAATTGAACGGGGTTGGCATCGATAGCGATGATGAAGACGCCCTGGAAGAAGCGTTGCTTGCTGCCGAAGAGGCTGCTAAGAAGGCAGATGCCAGTACCAAGAAAGACGAGGATCCGAAAGAAGAGGACGAGTCGGCTGCCAAACCACAGGAGAAGGAAGAGAAAGACGAGGATCCGAAAGAAGAGGATGAGTCGGCTGCCAAACCACAGGAGGAAGAAGAGAAAGACGAGAAAAAGGACGAGTGAGTATTGGGTTTACGTCGCAGTGTCACAAGAATAAATTTCACATGCATGAGTATGGTATGGTATATTTATCTGGTTGCGATGGCGTTGGGTTTATCTAGGATGACAGAGTCTAGGGATTGTCATCACATCCAGTAATAGGGCAATATTGATTTGGTTATTCATTAAACGTGCTTAAGGATTTCAAGGGAGCTCCCCCGGATTTGCAATGCAAAGTAGTGATGCCATACAACTTGGCTGGCATGTAAACTAACCCTATGATTCGATATCGTCCGATCGTGAATGCACAATATGTAAGTCATTCATTCCACGACCACAACGGAGTCGTTCCTCTGAGAACTCAAGATGTGTGTTCATCCACCAATGGTAATTCTACTTGAGCGAAAATGGACGGCCAGTCTTATTGACAGCTCACAGAGTGTGATGAGCTGGCGCATCGCTGGCCAACGAATCATAAGGACAGGCCCGCAAATCCCCTGCCCAATAAATCGCGACCATCTGCATGCTGATAGCTACGAAAACCATCCTACTAGCAGAAGCAAAGAGAGACGAGCATTCGTGTTCGTTCTTGGCCCTCCGTAGTGCCTCTACATAATACTACTACCTCCTTGTAAAAGTGGAGGGATGGCACTGTAACTCTTGGGCAAGGTGGGATTCTGTGCAATTGGTAAGATGTAAAGTAGTACTAGGGCCTAGTAGTAGGTACGGAATACATGACACCCCCTTTCCAACTCTTTAGCAAGACGCTCACCACGGACGATAGAAAACCGAAGACATCCTAAACACACATACGGAATATATATGCGGGAGTACAGATTTAATTAGACCTGCAAATAATATTGAGTAGTACCAATACGCCTCGATATACGGAGTAGTAAATGAGAGTCTGCCAATTATGTGGTAGCATTCAGCAGTCGATGCGGAGTACGGAGTAGTACGAGGTACAAAGTTTTAAAGAGAGAACCCGTCCCGTCTACTCCGTATGGTAAGGAGAGGTAGTACTCCGTACGAAGTACGGAATACTAAGTAGAGATGATGTCCTGGACTTGGGAACTTGGAGGGGCTGCTAGAGGTGGTACCTACGGGTAGCAATCTCGGACGAGTTGCACCGCACGCTTGTCGACTTGGTCTTCTAGACTTCTACCGCGCCGGTGCCTGAGGTGCGGTTTTAGCTTGTTCCTTAGCTCACCCAATCAAGCCCAACGGTCTCGGCCAAGTTAAAACGTTCTTGTCGCCGACAGCATCCCCCCATCCTCCCCCCCCCCCCTTCGTGCAGTCTTTTCTTCTGGGTCCAGTAACCGGGCTCGTCATTTGGTTTCTCTTCTCTCTTTAACTTTAGAAACACGGGCGAAGTTCAGCTAGGGGATATAACTTGGAATTGACCGTGCTGATCGGCGGTCGTTCTGGCTAGCTACCGTCTGTCATACGTTGGACAATCGGGAATTGGAAGAGGACGTGATTGGGCATATCGGCGTGTTAAGCAAGACGAGGAAATCTTTCCGGGTAGGGAGTACGGAGTACAGAGCGCATAGTGCAGGTGGCTGGAGACATGCGCAAAAGACATCATGCCAGATACGCGGTCCCTCACTCATACTCCGTCCAGACACGAGGTAACCTAGAGTGGATGATGGCAACCCAACTTGTCCATTGTACGGCAGCCCTCTGTATGTACGGCGGCGGTAGTGCTACGTGCGTTGGAACAGGGGGGGAGGGGGGATTGGGGGGGGGGGAACTTGCCCCAATTTTAGCCCCATGTTCACAGTCCCTGTCAAGGTTGTGATGAATTGCAACCCGGAATGGCTTGGAGCAGGAGAGAGGGTCGCCCCTGAAATTGATTGATGGGCTGCATGGGGGACCAGAGACAGGGCCGGAAAGAGAAAATGAGAGAGCGAGAAAGAGAGAGAGAGAGAGAAAGACAGCTGGATAATTTTCAGATTTAGAGTCGATACGATTTTACCTTCACGTCCACGCCCACACTCACGTCCCTCCCCCCGTCCCCGTCCCCGTCCCAGTTCTCTTCTCTGCACGCGCTTGTCATCCCTCCATCTTATTCTATCATATCCTGTGCTCGTTACTCGGTACAGAGTACTTTTTTGTAACTTTCTATTCTCATCCCGACCGTCATTCGAGGAGCATTGTGTTGAGGCAAGCTAAGCTGCCATCACTGCAGCACCTCTTTCTTCTATTCTTGTTATACTTCACCTAAAAAAAATTGCCAACGGAATAGTAGCTGTTTGCTATCTCCTGTCCCTTTTTTTTCTTTACTTTTTTTCTTCTTTCTTCTATTTCCAAGACATACAACTTCCTCTGCCCCTCATTTCTTCTTGTTTTCTTGTTCTCGTCTAATTGCGTCTCAACTTTTGTTCCTTCTTTTTTTTTGCTCCCTCTTCCCTATTGACTACTACCTAAGCTGGGGCTACAGCCATCCGAACGTACCTGCCACGCCCCTCGACCTCGATATACCCACCAACCGGCCCTTGGAGGCTACCTCACCTTTGGCATCTATCGCGTTTCCATGCTCGGGGCGAGGCGTTGCTATTCTACATCGACTCACATGAGGATTACGGTTTCTACATAACCTTTCGCAGTTGTGCAAATCGGCAAAAGGGCCTTTTTTCTTCTTTCCAATCCTATAACGGCCCATAGAGAACGCGGGTCACAATACTTCGAGCTGCTCTTGACCTCATATTTGGACTCCGTTCTTTTGTATTATCTCGGCCGCACTTAGAAAGCGCCCAATATGCCGGGCCTTTTTTCTCGCCTTAAGAGCAAGGACGGCGCTCGAAGGAAGAGAAACGGTGTCGACGATGCCGACGACTCTCTACCCAAGCAGCCTGAGTGGGATGATGCTTGGACGCGCAAAACGGTCGAGCCTGAGGAGATTCACGAACTGTTAAGATGTTGCACGGAAGATCTCAAGGCACGAGGTGTGATATCTTGAAACCCTGTATCAAGTCAGTGAGCTAACCTTGCATCACAACAGCCCTCGATCACCCATTCCTCCTCCTCCCCTTCCGCCCGACCTCTGATCCCAGCGCTGTGCGCACCTTTGTCCGACACTTTTTTGACCAAAAGCCCCCACCTTCGGGCGAGGCTTTGGTGCAGGAGCTCAAAATGACGGAGCCCATGGTTATATCAGGAGTTGTCAAGTGGTGCTGGAGCCGTTTGCAGGGTGGTGTCGTTGGCTGGGATGCTTATGAGCTCTTCAAAGTGGGAGAATTTGGTAAGTACCATGTACCTATTACCGGCGTGTCTATGTGTTTGCTCGTTGCTTATGCTCATATCTTGCGTCATCAGACTCCAATATGGCCAGGGATTCTTTCAAGACCTTTATTCCAATCAGTGTGGAGAATGGGGCTCGCCAGAGGATAATTTTCGACTTCTTTGATCTTCTGTCAGCTATCGCAGCTCACGGGAAGCTCAATGGCTTCGGTGGTCGCAAGCTATCTCGCATGGCAGCTTGGTGGGCGTTCGAGCAGAAGGACACCGGGAATGGATTCGAAGGGGGCTACAATGCTTGGAACAGGTACGTTTTAGAATGTTTACAGCTTGCGCGACATGCCACTGACCAGTGACCACAGCGCTGCCGATGCGACAAGCCACCTCTTCTTTGCCTACCTGAGATCCCTCTCGCCCGAAAAGAGCACTGGTGGCATCTCAATGTTACCCATGTCGCTGCAAAAATTGGTGCAGGAAACCGAGTATCCCCCACAGAGGCCCGACTTGATGATGTCCAAGACTAATCGAGTTGTGATGATCGTCGACAACGTCTCTCCCACGCCCTTTGCACTGCTCAGGAGGGCCAATCACTTCCAGTATCGCGACACCGATCCAGGCTTGCAGGAATTCTCCGAGTTCGAGGACCCAGTTCAGGCACTGACGGAAGAATGTCGTCGAGTGCTTAAGTCAGTCTCGGCCGCGAACCAGTCCCAGGTCTCGAGTTCCAAGCACTCTACTAGTCTCAAAGATGCCTCGTGGTCTCGTTTTGAAGATGTTGGCTTCTCGAGTGCTTTGGAGGAAGATGACGATGACGAAAGCGCATATGCAAAGCCTCAACAGCCTCGTGTGGAGGGGCTGAGGGCCGAACCTGCATCAGGCAATGGCGTAGATCGCCCAACTACCCCTTCATGGGCTGACTTCCTATCCTCAGGATTTATCGATGAGAACTCGGTTCGCTCCAACTTACTGCTTCCTCCTCCTGATAAAGTTCTTCCGCCGTTGGACACGCAGCCAAGACAGCAGAGTTCGCAGTCTCACCGGCCTCGGCTCGAATCTGACCGCGATCTCGAGCCGGGTGAATTGGCCAGCATCACTGTCTTTGATCTCGATGACGCCTTCTGGTGGGTTTGGATGAGTAGTCTGGCCCCCGAGGAGACTCCGGAGAGAAAGGCTGCTTTCGGCAGGTGTGCTGTTGTTGAGACCACGATCCGCACAGACCGTTGGCTCGTGATGGAAGAACTCATCGCTGGGGCTGCACCTGAGCCTCAAGAAGGCGCATACATTGCTGAGAAGAAGGGTTTCTTCAGCTGGACTCGACGCGGAAAGACACTTGGTAGGACCAAGTCAACCGGGAAACAAGCTCTTAACCGTGGAGATAGAAGCGCCAGTAGCACAACATTGGGCAAGGCTGGCGTGGGACCGGATCAACATGCAAAGATCCAGGCCAAGGCTGCTCAACTTCGTGCCGCGGAAAACCAAAGCAGGCAGGAGAGCCTCAATTCCCAGCGTCGGGGTCGTCAGGATATAGACTACACAAAGACTAACAGTGTTGCAACACTCCAACCTAATCTTGCCGGCGAGGCAACAGCAGCGATGAAGTGGGCCAAGAAATATGACAAGGGAGCCATTAAGGAGGCTTATCTAGCCAATAATTCTGCAGGCCGCGGCAGAGCTCTCTCGCCTGCGCCTACCGAGGAGACAGTTGGGACTACGGAGCCCAGTGCATCTGCACTCGCCCTCCCGATCACTCCCGCAACTGCCGCAGAGCCGAAGGTTGAGGAGCCGCCGGCGCAAAGGCCCGTCACCCCGCCCCCTGTCACAACTGCCGTCCCGTCGCGCAAGCCTGTGACGCCTACACCCAAGCCGGCCCCTGCTCCGAAGCAAGTGGCTGCCCCCAAACATAGCCCTGTCCTCAGGAAGCAGCCTCCACAGCGAAAGGTGGAGAAGGAGGCGCCTAAGTCGCCTCCCGCAGAAGTCAAACCAGAACCCAAGTCTCCGGTTGAACAGAACCCGCCTCCGCCTCCCAAGAATGATGAACCTACCCCTGAAGCTCCGGAAGAGCCGCCTGCTGTTGCTGAATCACCTGCTCCCCAGGCTCCGGTCGCCGTACCAACGCCTGCTCCTGCACATGCGCCTGAAACGACAAAACCCAAGAAACCTGCAAAGGAAAGCAAGGGGTTCAGGAAGCTCTTCTCGCGCAAAAACCGTGCCTCGAAGGTTCCCGATAACGCCGCGGCTGATGTAAACGCTTTCCTCCGCGATACTCAGCAGACGCCCGAACCACCCATTGAGCAGACCCCTACTCCCGCCGCCACTCCTGACATTCCTGAGCCCATCGCCGAATCTTCACCAAATGATGAGAAGGCGGATGGATCAAACGCTGCTGAGCAGGCCAAGGCCAATGGTCAGGACTCAGCTAATGACAACAGCGATTTCGCTCGCTTCAACCAAGGTCCGCTTTCTGACCAGCCCGCTTTCGTTCCCCAAGACTCGGATGAGGAAGATGTAGCACCGTCTCCCACCAGTCGCCAGAGCCAATACAAGTCTGGGGCCAACTTCAAGGGGCCACCCCCACCTCCCAAGGAGGAGAAGCTGAGCCAAAGCACTTCGCCTGGTATCCAAGATCGATGGGCGCAGATCCGCAAGAATGCTGCTGAGAGGGCTGCTCAGAGGGAACCTGTGCGGGGCGAGGAGACCAACCGTCTGTCGCGCGCAAAGACTGGTGAGGATGACGACACCAGCGGTGAGGAGAGTAAGTCAAATCAACTCCCCAATGACAAATATAGTAGACAGCAGACTAATATATAATAGCAATCGAATCTCGAGTTGCTCGCATCAAGGCCCGCGTTGCTGAGCTTACCGGCAATATGGAGGGTGCTCAAGGTGGGCCGCCTGCGGCTGGAAGCACTGGTGCTTCCTCCAACCCCAAACCGGCGGAACCTGTCAGCCCCCTTTCTGAGCGACAGTAAAATAAGTACAAAGACATCTACACCTCACATCACCAAAGCCAACTACACTCCGTTTTCCAATTTTTTTTTTGTTTTGTTTTTGCCTTTCTTTTCTTTTCCCGAAGAGTCTTATTTCTTTCGATATTTACTCATACCCAAGATACCACTGAGAGCGAGGAAGCACGAGAAGGGTCGAGAAGATACCACTGGCGTTGGGTTGAATTGCACCCTCTCCTCTTTGTGTTTCGGTTTCCGAGTATGCCTTATACCAACTAGCTGCGATTCTCTTTTTTTCTTCTTCTTTCTTCTTGCAGACATCAATGGGTGGGAGGATGAGATCATTGCAACGATCTAAAAGGGGGAAAGATTAAAGAAGAGACGATGTTATCGACCTCCGTTCATTCATTTTCTTCTTCTTCTTCTTCTTTTTTGGGCCAAATGAGTTGGCCTTTCCTATCTTAGTGGTAATTTGAGCGTAGTGGAGTGTAGACCAAAGAATGCAAAATAATCCTCATCACCCCCATTAATCTCTTTCTTATTCTCTCTCACCAGGGGCTTCTTGTAGATTTTTCCCCTATCAATTGCGTTTTGGGGTGTTACGTGAGTTGAATTTTTTTTTTCATTATTCTTGTAATACTACAGGAAAAAGAACCCCCAAATGAAATCTCGATTATTATATTATATAGATACAAGAATGTGCTACATCATCTGCCTACTCTGTGTCCGTGTCGTTGCTAATCATCTGGATGCCCTGGAACTCGGGGCTCGGCGAGCGTCGCCTGGGCCGCTGGGCCTCTGCGGTGGGCCGGCGCGGGAGTGCCGGGGCGGCCTCCTCGTCTTCCTGCTTGTCGGTGGGCCTGCGGGGCAGGGGAGGGTTCTTGTCCGCCGCCTCCTCCGCCCTCTCGGTAGGTCGCCTGGGGAGGGCCGGGGGCTTTTCTTCCGTCTGACGCTCGTCGGAGCCGGAAATCTTTAGCCCTTGCAGGTCGCTGGTCGCCTTCTCGGCGGCCTGGTGGTGGTTATCGTCCTTGCCCGCTACCTCGTCGAGGTCGATCAGGTTCCCCTGCGCGTGCTCCTCCTTCATGAGGATGACGTCGTCCTTCTCGATCATGCCGCCGGCCTCGACGTCGGAGAAGCCGCACCTGCGCAGGATCTCGCCCACGAGGTCGGGGTAGCGCATGTGGCCGCTGACCGACTGGCTGAGGTCGAGGTTCTCGACACCGCCAACGCCCCTGATGGCCTGCAGGCCTGCCACGCCGAGGGAGAGGGAGTGCATCCGGTAGACGAAGCCGAGTATCATGTCGTTCTCGGAGAAGACGTTGAAGATCTTGCCCGAGACCGCGGACCGCAGCGTGCGCCAGTGCGCCGGGTCGGCGGGCGCGGGCGTGCCCATGATGACGACCGTGTCGACGAGGCCAAAGGCTTGCCGCTCGGCCAGGGACTGGAGGCAGGCGTGGATGGCGACTGCGCCGAGGGAGTAGCCCACCAGCGTGACGGGCCGCTCACCTTGGACCCTGTTTATGAGGGCATCGGCGAGGAGACGGCCTGCCTTGCGCGAGCGGTTGCTCGCTCTGCTGAAGGGGTTGTCGACGTTTGATGCCGCAGCAAGGACAGTTATGGGCCACAGCGCGGCCCACAGCGTGGCCAGAACGCTGCGCTTAATGATTTCCATCTTGAACGTCTTCCACGCAAAGGACGAAACGAGGTCATAAAAGGCGGAGCCGAGCTGGAGCAGCGTCTTCATCTCGTAACGCAGCGCAAAGACCTCCGAGTCGGTGCCGAGCACAAGCCAGGGCTTCGTCACGTCCTCTTCGCTGCGCAGCCAGCCGTTGACCCCTATGGTGACACGGAGGCGGCGCTCCTCCTGTTGCTCTTTTTTGCGCTTCTTGGAGAACCTGTCGGGGTCTATGAGTGCCTTTTCTAGAGATAGGGGAATGAATTTGAAGTCTTCCACCTCCTTGGCATATTGGTCCATTAGTTCGCCCTGTCATATATTTATTAGCTATGTTCGGGAAAGGGGACGACTACTGGTGACTTACCGTCATCTTGGCACCATAAGCACCAAATAGAGCCCCTACGAGCGCCCCGTTCATCCAGAATACTCCCAAAAAGCTGGCAACGCCTCCAAGACCAACGCCGCCGAGAATGCCACCCAACGCTCCGGCCACAAGAGGAGCAGCCAACCCTCCGGTTACGCCAATAACGGCGGCACCAGCGACGGATGCCAAGCCCACCTTCCAGAACCTGCTGAATTTATTCTGCTGCTGACGCTTCGCCGTCTCTTCTTCCGCGGACATGGCCTGCTTCTGGCTTTCGTCCGCCTTGGAGGATTCCATCAGTGACTTGGCAATTTCTGTCTCTTCCTTGGCGAGAAAAGCTTGCGGCAGTTCCAACGCAGAGGCCAGGTATAAAGACAAGGTACGGCTGTGCGCAGAGTATTTTCCTGTGGAAAGAAGGAGGAGAAGGATGCAGCTTAAAGCCTCCTTTCGGTCTTCGACGGGTACCGAGGTCAGTTGCGTATCCATAGGGTGATACAGAGCCCGTAGTGAGGATATGTCTTCGTCCGTTTCTGTTTTGGAGTCGCCAAAATTGACGAGCCCGTCTGGTTCACCAAGTTGGCTTTTGCGCTTCTTTGAGACGGCATCATGCCTTTTTCTTCGCTCGCCCAGGATCTTATCGTCGTCCTGCACGCACACGATTTCCATCAACTTGGGCGCAAACTCGTCCTTCCAATCCTCGACATGCTGTAGTGCCGCCTTGTGGATCTCGGTAGCACTTTTCGTGGGCTTCGGTGGCTTCTTGGTTAACTTGTTAGGTCCTGTGCTGGCTTTCTCTACGGGTGGTGCCGGCAGACCCTCCGTCGGCGACAGCGGTGATGGTAATTTGCCCTCTGAATCCGGGCCTGGAGTTGGTGCAGGGCTGTTATACTTGGGAGTCGGGGCTTCTGACTCTGCGACAGCGACGGGCCCAAGGTTCTCTGCTGAATCATCGAGCTCTGCGAGCATATGGGAGATGATATCGTCAACTAGCTTCAGCAGTGCCTGTCGGCGAGCTGGCTCAAGTGTGATGACTATCTGACGCGGGTCCGCGCAAACGGGCGCCATTTTGGGCGGTATTGAACACAGAATGTAATTTCATGTGCCGATTGATATTTTTTTGCCGACAAGTAGGTCTTGGGTTTACGTTGTGTTGGAAAGAGCAGATTATATGGTTATATGACCATCACGTTCATGTAAGCGGCGTGGCACAATAATGTGTGCCTGGCGGCGTGGTACGTCATAGTAGGACCCTGCAGCCTAGCACTTCATACTCAAGCCAAATGATCGTCGGATCGATAGGGGTAACGGGAAGGCCGTTGCAAAATTGGAAGGCCAAAGCGATTATTGAATGTTCTTCTGTAATAATCGTGTCTCACAACACCAAACGCTTTGTCATACCCGTTGATACGGAGTATTTGATATACCATCTGTTATGTTGGCTTCGGTCAGGGCCATTGCGCATATCCGAGCACTTCCCTCCTGCCACTTACCCTACAATGGTTCCCACCTGACAACATTTTTCTCATTTTAGTAGATGAATGCTCCTTGAGTTTACTCATTTTATTTATTTTATTTATATGATTATGATTTAACTTCTTCAAAGCGCACGTTTCTCCGGTATATGAACCATCAGGATATTGCTACGGTTGGTTTCCGGAGTGTGGCCCAAATCAATTCTAGTGGCATTATGATGAATCTTATGGGGTTATGCTGTACGTCGACAATTTTGCTTCCTCAAATGATTATCGCTTATATAGTAGTATTGATTTATTGTCAGACAATTGCAAGTGTATTCTGCCCATAGTACTTGACGGATATGCTCAGTAATACTTGTCGAGGTTGGCTATTGGAGAGCCGAGTGCTTCGTACCTCGATGCATCTAGTTCCTTATCGGTGCTAATAAAGAGGCTAGCGATAAAGTCATCCCCACCTAAAAATTTCCCTGCCGGCGATGGCTGGAACTTGGATTTCTCGCATACTCATCCGTCTCATATTTGGCGATTATAGAGCTACGGTTTCGAACAACCGGTGTTTTGCACATTCTTTATGCATTTCTAGCTATCGATCACTATTAATAGCGAGCATTGGTCACCCTTATCGCGCTGCAGAATGAATGCGCACGCGCTTCTCTCTGCCCAAGGCTGGCGGGGCCATGGTCACTCCCTACACAAGACCGACGACTCCATCGGCCTGGCAAAACCGCTTCTTCTTAATCGCAAGACCAACACGAAGGGCCTCGGGACGACGCAACACTTTACCAGCGATCAATGGTGGATGAACGCCTTTGACGAGCAGCTGAAAGGTCTAGAGACGAACAAGAAGGGCGAGATCATCAAGACAGTACAGACAGGGAAGTTGAATGCGATCGAAAAAGGCCCTGCCCTGGGCAAGTACTCTTTGTACAATACGTTTGTCAGTGGCGGTTTCTTGCAAGGAACATTGGATCTCTTGCAATTGACCGAGACGTCCAATCCTGCTACATCGGACTCCAACTCCGCCTCCGATTCCAGTGATAAGGAGTCCGAGACAGAAAGCAAATCACAGAAGAGGGAATCAAAAGAAGAACGACGGGCGCGAAGAGATGCCAAGCGAAAAGACAAGGAGAATTCTCGATCGGTGAAGGACGCTGCCCGCGCTGAGCGCAAAGCAGCTAAGAAGGCAGCTAAGAAGGCAGCCAAGAAAACCGCAAAGGGATCCGAAGATAAAGTGAGCAAAGAGAAGAGGAGGGAGGAGAAGCGACTTCGGCGCGAAAAGAAGGAGGAAAAGAGGAAACAGCGGAAGCTCAAAGAGAAGAACAAATGATGCCAAAAGACGAGGGATTGTTAGATGGCTGAATGGTGATGGCGTGAATTTCTGCCAGGAGCATTGCATTGGCGTTGTGGGCGCAAAAAGAAAACGACACATGATATTCGGATACCCAAGCATAGAACCTTTTTTCATCAAGTCTCCTTTGGTACCTTTCCTGGTTTGTTGGACAGAATCCACGGCCGCCTATCCCAAAAATCGTCTTTGATGATGTCCAGATGATCCACCAGAATCCTCGCTTTTGCCCTCCGTTTCTTATCGTTTTCAGTCTGGGTTTTCGATTGCTTGACGGGTTCTGCCAGTCCATCCACCTCGGTCGATGTTGAGTGGCTGGCAGGGTCAACGAGCTCATACTGAGAAATAGCTGTTAATGGACTGGGCACAAGAAGCACTGCGGGACTATGGGCAACCGTACGTCTCGGAAGATGACACTGCCCTTTTTGAATATCTCGGGCTCGTTGTTATAGTTGATACCGAATTGCGAGAAGAGAATCTCATTCTTATCGGCGGCTAGTGTCCCCTTGCTCGTCCATCAGCATACCCTATCGCGTACTTTTCAGGAGGAACTCACCGCTAAGGTCTTTTCTGCTTGGGTGTTATCTTGGCCTCCAAGTTGAATGAGAGACCAGAATGCAGTGTTGTACAGGTTGTTGATATGACCTGTTTGCATCAGTATAATGTTAGGCGCGAAGGGGTATCCGAGAGAACGCACAATCTGCTTGACGCCAACTCAAGTAGTCGCGTAGGTTTGCAATGCTAGGATAGCAAACTGCACGGCCATCGAATGTTGGTAAAGGGACCGATAAGGGGGTGTCAGGGAAATGAGTAGGCCACAAGTGAACGTAGTTGGCTGTGAAAGTGGAAGTGACGGTGGTGATGAGTTTGCTGGAGAGTTGTCAGCCACGCGACGACTCATCAAGGACAATTGGAATGAGTCACCAACCTTGATCTCCTCTCAAATATGCTAGAAGATTTGTGAAATATGAAGCTGTATTCATCGCTGACTCCATAGGCAATGGTAATGTCATGCAAGTCAAAGACAACAGCTTTGGCGGCGGCATTCATGAGATCCAGCGCTCGGCGGTCATTGGGCTTTTCAAACTCGTACTTGGCGCACATTCTACGTTTGATTAGAGATAAAAGTGTTCTCATCAGCACTCTCAAGACAGAACTTACTTGGTGAATGCCCGTCCATCTATACGAACCACTATCCAAGTGTTGGGTAGCAGGGAGTCTGGGGACTCAAACGCCCGTACATATTCGAATCTGAATAATGTTTGAGTTGTATGCTCCATCGATTGTGAATTTTACCCACTTCGAGTTTGCCATCTTGCAAGGCTTGTCCTGGTAATCCTGAGGGACTTGGTGGTGACTGTAAAGGTCCCAGGGACGTGGATGAGTTGATGGAAAATGTTAGTGCAAGCAGTGAGCACCCCGCGGTGGAGAAGGAGCTGGAGCACTCTCCGGCTAAGTGCGCGCCTAAGATCCAGGGGGGTGGGGAGGGGGGAAGCGAGTTAGCGCCTTTCAGCCTTGCAGCAGCGCAGCAGAGAAGCCGCCGACAGGGATAGGTACTCCGTAGTGATGGAAGGGTTATTTTTATTGTCGCGAGGCGGCATCATAAATGATCTCTGCTACCTCCGTAAACGACCAATTCATGCCTCAGCTTTTCAGAAAACCATCAACCCAAAACTTGGGGACAGCTAGGGGATAAATAGTCTCTACGATGAATTTATTATTGTCGGACGATTATCTCCTCCAAGACTATCCCTCCAATATTACTAACACGATCCGATCCGGCCATGCCACCGCGTTACGATTCGACCGTTCCGGGGACCATCTTGCTTCTGGAAGGGTCGATGGAACCGTAGTAGTCTGGGACTTGGAGACCATGGGGGTGGCTAGGAAGCTGAGAGGCCATTCAAAACATATCAGCTTCCTGAGCTGGTCGCGTTGTGGCAGGTATCTGCTGTCCGCATGTCAAGGATGGAAAGCCATCTTGTGGGATTTACAAGATGGAAATAGACTTCGCGAGGTGCGCTTCCGGGCACCGGTTTACATGGCCGAGCTACATCCATGGGACAAGTATGTTGATACGCGACACGTTCTACACGGGTGTCACTGACGTGCCTAGCCTGAAGTTGGTTGCTTCCCTCTTTGAGGAGCAACCTTGTATAGTCGACCTATCTGAACCAGTAGACGCGAAACATCTATTACCATCGGCACCGAAGCGATCGAATACCGAGGGCGATGCGGCCTTTAACCAGAAGCAGGCAAAAGAAGATGCGAGGCAAATGACGACGTCCGCAATCTGGACAGCGACCGGCGACCACATTCTCGCAGGCACGAATAAGGGGCGATTGAACATAATTGATGCCAAGAGTAGGGAGATTATCTACTCGGAAAAGATCTGCCAAGGTGTCATAACAACGATGCGCCTATCGGGATCCGGACGGGACCTCTTGATAAATTCACAAGACCGAATTATCCGCACATTCCGCATACCAGATTTATCAGTGGAGGATCTCGATTTGGATACGATACAGATACCGCTGGAGCATAAATTCCAAGACGTAGTCAACAGGCTGTCGTGGAATCACGTCACATTTAGCGCCACGGGAGACTACGTAGCTGCGTCGACGTATAACAACCATGAACTCTACGTATGGGAGCGCACACACGGAAGTTTAGTGTGTATGCTCAAGGATCCCAAGGAGGAGCAGGGTGTGATAGAATGGCACCCTACTCGAACGGTACTGGCAGCTTGTGGTCTAGAGACGGGCCGCATATACATATGGTCGGTGGTCAGCCCACAGAAGTGGTCGGCTCTTGCACCGGACTTTGCAGAGGTCGAGGAAAATGTCGAATACATCGAGAAGGAAGACGAGTTTGATATCTACGCGCAGGAGGAGATTCACCGTCGGAGACTGGATGCCGAGGACGAGGATGTGGATGTCTTGACAGTGGACCAGACCAAGGGCACCGAGGGCTTTCGCATGCCTATACTGTTCAATCTCGGAGAGAGCGACAGTGAAGACGAGTTCATTGCGGTCTCAACTGGAACCATGCGGCGTAGGAGCCCGGGCGATGGCCAGGGAGGTCTTGATGCGGATGGTGACTCTGCGCCTGCAAAGAAAGGTGGTCCAGGCAAAGGAGGTCGGAAGAAGAAGCAACCTAGATAAAGGTCGGGCGCGTGCGCAAGCACGTGGATGGAGATACCGGGGCTACATGAGACTTTTGCGCTGAGGGGCCTGCGAGACATGAATAATAGCCTTGAATTGGGTGTAATACAATCAATGGATAATAACGTTGGACAACTGCATACTGCAGAGTCACAAAGAGCCACGGGGTTAACCTAATTCCCGGTGGCGGTAGTAGTAGCCACTTTTGACTCACTGGCCGGTGGCATGAATACATGGATCCAATACCAGAGCTGTCTCGACATCAATTGTAGTATGCATTTGCAGACAAATGTAACGGTGGGGATGAAGAGTTAGACCAAAAAAACGAACTCTCATCAATAGGCAATAATAAGCATTTGGACTTGTTGGTACGGAGTACAGAGTAGGGTAGAGGTACTATTGTTGTCGGCCTTAGTATTGACCTAGGTGTTAGGAATGTAATGCCTCAGGCTGTGATTGCACGCCCTGCTCACCGCGTCTGCCGAATTAGGCTTAGGCTCTTAAACACTCGCACTGGCCCAGCCCCCAAGTCCAGTTTCTTTCATGCTTCGCTCAGACATAAACGTGCCTCCTCAACCACGACGACAGAATTTCGTCCTCCAACCAGATTCATCACCCACACGTGTCGAGCATCGTGCGCAGCGGCTCGAACTTGATCTACGAACGACGAATATACGACCCGAGTAATTTTCGATTGTCCCCAAGGGCTTTAGGAGGCGGCGACGGGGGAGAAAAGCCTGAGGTTCTCCTGGGCCGTTGGCCAGGACAGGGCGTTGCCACTGAGCGCACATCAGCAACGCTTCTGCGGCGGTTATTTTCATCAATTTTACGGCTTTCTGCGATTCTTTTAGACGATTCCCTTCTTTTCACCTGTTTTTATTCGACAATTTTACGCGGCGCGCCCGATAGCTGAGGCGCGCTTGATAATTGACTTGACCTCACCGATTCTCCTCGCCACGTTCACGGTTTCATAAAGTCAAAAAAAAAACACCACAACCGCAAAAATGGCTAACCTTTACTTTACGCACTCGAGTGCGCCACTCAAGACTGTGGAGGAGATCCAGTTCGGCATTCTTTCACCCGAAGAGATCAAGAGCATGAGCGTTGCCCATATTCTTTACCCTGAGACCATGGAGGAGAATGGCACACGGCCTCGTGACGGCGGCCTGAATGATCCTCTGCTTGGGTCCATTGATCGCCAATTCAAGTGTAAGACTTGCACGCAGGCAATGAGCGAATGTCCTGGGCATTTCGGTCACATCGAGTTGGCAAAACCCGTTTACCACCCCGGCTTTATCAAGAAAGTCAAGAAGATTCTGGAGATTGTCTGCCATCACTGCAGCAAAGTTATGCTCGACGATGTTGGTCTTCCCAACTCTTAGCTGATCTTTGTAAATCGCTAGATGCTAATCTGTATGTCAGAGCAATGTCGAATTCGCACAGGCCATCCGAACCCGAGATCCGAAAGTACGTTTCCAGAAAGTATGGGGACTATGCAAAGGCGAGACGTTATGCAAGAACACCGACCCCGATAAGAAGACACTGGAGGCTTACGTGCCTGGATCCGGTTGTGCGCCGCCTCGCAACCACGGTGGGTGTGGTAATGATAGGCCTAGTGTGCGAATGCAGGGATTGAAGGTGGAGGGTGTTCCCAAGCAGACCAAGAAGGAAGATGGCAAGGAGGTTCAGAGGACCCCCCTCACACCTGAGATGGCCTACCAGATCTTGCGTCGGATCAGTGAAAAGGATCTTCGGGATATCGGGCTCAACACTGATTATGCTCGTCCAGAGTGGATGATTCTCACGGTCTTGCCGGTTCCCCCTCCTCCTGTTCGTCCCAGTATTTCCATGGATGGAACTGGAACAGGCATGCGAGGCGAGGATGATTTGACTTACAAGCTTGGCGACATCATCCGCGCCAACGGTAACGTGAAGCAGGCCATTCGCGAGGGCTCGGTGCAGCACATTGCCCGGGAGTTTGAGGAGCTGCTCCAGTATCACGTCGCTACCTACATGGACAACGATATTGCTGGCCTTCCTCGCGCTATGCAGAAGAGTGGGCGACCTATCAAGGCTATTCGCGCGCGTCTCAAGGGCAAGGAGGGTCGTCTACGTGGTAATCTGATGGGAAAACGTGTTGATTTCTCAGCCAGAACTGTCATCACAGGTGACGCCAACCTGTCACTGCACGAGGTCGGCGTACCTCGCAGTATCGCCCGGACTTTGACATACCCTGAAACCGTAACGCCTTACAACATTGGGAAGCTCACTGAATATGTCCACAATGGTCCCAACGAGCATCCTGGTGCCAAGTATGTTGTACGTTCTGACGGTACCCGCATTGATCTTCGTCATCACAAGCGAGCTGGTGCTCTGTCATTGGAATATGGCTGGAAGGTCGAACGTCATCTCATCGACGGCGATTATATCATTTTCAACCGTCAACCTTCTTTGCACAAGGAATCCATGATGGGGCATCGTATTCGTGTCATGCCATATTCGACCTTCAGACTGAATCTTTCGGTCACATCTCCTTACAACGCCGATTTTGATGGCGATGAGATGAATCTTCACGTCCCTCAGACCGAGGAGACGCGGGCTGAGGTCAAAGAACTCTGCCTGGTGCCACAGAACATTGTGTCACCCCAGAAGAACGCTCCTCTTATGGGTATCGTGCAGGATTCTTTGGCTGGTGTGTACAAGTTGTGCCGCAGGGACGTTTTCCTCAATAAGGAGGAAGTCATGAACCTCATGCTTTGGGTCCCCAATTGGGATGGCGTCATCCCCCAGCCTGCTATTCTCAAGCCCCAGCCCAGATGGACTGGTAAGCAGATGATCAGCCTGGTTATCCCCCCCGAGGTCAGCATATCGGTTGGAAAAGCCGATTATAATACGTTGCTCATCGACGATGCCTTGCTCATCCAGAGCGGGCAGCTCATGTACGGTCTATTGAAAAAGAAGCACGTCGGCGCTCAAGCAGGTGGTATTATCCATATCTGCTACAATGAGCTGAGCCCTACCGCTGCCATGGAGTTCCTTAATGGTGTACAACAGGTTGTTACCTACTGGCTTCTGCACAATGGCCACAGTATCGGTATCGGTGATACGATCCCTGACGCTGCCACTATCGCCAAGATCCAGGATGATATCAACGACGAGAAGAGGACCGTCGCTAAATGCACGGCTGATGCCCAGAACAACCTGCTCGAGGCCAACCCTGGTATGAGTGTTAGAGCTACGTTCGAACACGAGGTCGGAAAGGCACTCAATAGTGCCCGTGACAGAGCCGGAACTACTACGCAAAACAGTTTGAAGGATTCAAATAATGCCGTCACCATGGCCAACTCAGGTTCCAAGGGTTCTTCCATCAATATTTCACAGATGTCTGCCCTCGTCGGCCAGCAGATGGTGGAGGGTAAGCGTATTCCTTTCGGGTTCAACTACCGTACCCTGCCACACTTCACCAAGGACGATTACTCTCCAGAATCCCGCGGTTTCGTTGAAAACTCTTACCTGCGTGGCCTGACGCCTTCTGAGTTCTTCTTCCACGCAATGGCTGGTAGAGAGGGTCTGATCGACACTGCGGTCAAGACAGCTGAGACTGGTTATATTCAGCGACGTTTGGTCAAGGCTCTTGAAGACCTGAGCGCCAAGTACGATGGAACCGTGCGTAACTCTTTGGGTGACGTCGTTCAATTCCTTTACGGCGAGGATGGCTTGGATGCCATGTGCATTGAGCAGCAAAAGATGGGCTTCTTAAATCCTGGTAATAAGGACTTCGCTAAGATGTACCGCCTTGATCTTGCCAACCCGCCAGAGTGGTTCAAGAAGGAGTACGAATATGGCAATGAGTTGACGGGTGACAAGGAGTCGATGGACCTTCTGGACGCGGAGTGGGAAGCTCTGCAGTCTGACCGCACAATTGTGCGCCGCATTAATCGCATCAAGAAGGATGAGGATATGATGCAGCTGCCGCTCAACGTTGGGCGTATCGTTGAGTCTGCCAAACGTATCTTCAACGTCAAGGCCACTGATCGAAGCAACCTACGACCAGTTGAAGCTATTACTGCTGTGCAGAATCTGATCAATAGCTTCGTCATCGTGCGAGGTAATGATCCTATTTCTCAAGAAGCTGATTCGAATGCCACCATCCTCTTCAAGGCATTGGTTCGCTCGCGACTTGCTTTCAAGCAACTGATCAAGACGCACCGACTGAATAAGCTCGCTTTCGACCATATCCTTGGCGAGCTGAAGAACCGCTGGGACCGTGCGTTCGTCAGCCCTGGTGAGATGGTTGGTGTTCTTGCTGCTCAGTCTATTGGTGAACCCGCAACGCAAATGACGCTGAACACCTTCCATTTTGCTGGTGTGTCATCTAAGAACGTCACCCTTGGTGTACCTCGTCTCAAGGAGATTCTCAACTTGGCGAGCAACATCAAGACCCCTTCTATGATGGTGTACCTCAATAAGGAACTTGCCAGCCGAGAGGATGCCAAGGTTTTGCGTAGTGCGGTCGAGTATACCAACCTACGATCCGTCGCTGCTAAGATGGAGATCTACTATGATCCCGACATCACGACGACGACTATCGAAGAGGATCAGGACATGATTGAGGGTTATTTCATGATCTCTGAGGACGGGGAGAATATCGACAGGCAGTCGAGATGGGTCCTGCGTATCACTCTTGACCGAGCGAGGATGCTGGATAAGGATATCCGAATTGAACAAGTGGCGGAGTGCATTAAGCAAAACTACCCGCAGGATCTGGCTGTCATCTTCAGTGACAACAACGCGGATGAGCAGGTCATTCGCTGCCGCCACATCAAGCCTGCCACTGAAAAGGACAATGACGGCGAAGATGATAGTATGATCGAGGCGGATGTCACACTGAAGGGATTGTCAGCGCATCTATTGGATAATCTGACCCTGCGTGGCGTTCCTGGTATTGAAAAGGCCTTTATCAGCCCAGGAACCACGCTCGCCGAAGACAATGACGGGGCTCAAATTGCCATCAAGCAAGATCCTCGCTGCACGGAGTGGTACTTGGATACCAGCGGCTCCGCCCTTCGCCAGGTTCTGACAGTCGAAGGTGTTGATTCTACACGTACAACATCCAACGACCTGTGGCAGGTTGTCGACGTCTTTGGTATCGAAGCTTGCCGGACGGCCTTGCTCCGAGAGCTGGTTAACGTCTTGGCTTTTGACGGTTCATACGTAAACCATAGGCATATGTCACTGTTGGTTGACATCATGACTTATAGAGGTACCATCTCTGCCGTCACTCGTCACGGTATCAATCGTGCCGACACTGGTGCGCTCATGCGTTGTTCTTTCGAGGAGACGGTTGAAATTCTTCTCGACGCTGCTGCCACCGGCGAACTCGACGACTGCCGTGGTATCTCTGAAAATGTCATGCTTGGTCAGATGGCGCCCATGGGTACTGGTAGCTTCGATACTTTCTTGGACCCGAAGATGCTCGAGACAGTCATTTCAGATAACTCTCGTATGGGGCTTATGCCTGGTATGCCCGTCAAGGACGCAGAAGGCGAGGGTGCTGCCACCCCCTACGACACTGGCTCCCCGATGGCAGATTCTGGTTATCACAGCCTCAGCTCACCTGCTGCGGGCAACTTTTCTCCCATCCAAGGAACGGGAGGCCAGTCGCCGGCCGGATTTGGAACCGAGTATGGCGGTGGCGGCTTTGGCGCCGGTGCCATGTCTCCCTACAGCATGCGCGGACCAACCAGCCCCTTCTCGACGTCGCCCACATCACCGTTTAGCGGCGGGTATTCTCCAACATCACCAGCTGCGGGCTACTCGCCTACATCACCAATGGTGGATATGCCTGGACGATTCGCTACGTCGCCTTCATTCAATGCTACATCGCCATCCTTCTCGCCTGCCTCACCTTCATTTGGCGGAGGTGTGAGCCCCGCCAGTCCATCCTACAGCCCTACTTCGCCTACCTACTCTCCTACCTCGCCCTCTTCTGGCAACAACCACTACTCCCCCACGTCGCCGGCACAGTTCAACTCGCCCACATCTCCCAGCTGGTCACCCACGAGCCCGTCATACAGCCCAACGTCACCCAACGTCCATGGAGCGGGGGCCACCTCTCCGACGTACTCGCCGGCTTCGCCAAATTACAGCCCAACATCGCCAAGCTACTCTCCCACGAGTCCCAAGTTTGGCGGGACGTCGCAGTCTCCCACGAGCCCGCAGTACTCTCCCACATCACCCTCTTACTCCCCCGGTGGTGGGGCTTCTGGAAACCAGTAGTAAGTTGAACCTTGACGAGTCGCATGTCCACGGCCACTTGCTAACACTGATGCTAGCTCGCCTAATTCGCCTACGAATGATTGATTTTATTGAATATATCTGCAAGGGCACTGGTGGCCTTTTTGCGGATTTCCCCGCAGTTTGAGGGGATCCAAACCTGGGCGTTGTTTGGTTCCTCCGACACCCGGAATATGATAGATTTTCTTGCAAAGCACATAGCAAGTGGGCTGTACAGAGCCTAAACAAAACTTGATTTCACAAAAAAGAAAACCCCTAAAAAAGAAGAAAAAGCAACATTTTCACAGAAACACGGCACGAAAAGCCAGGGGCGTAGGAGCAGGGGGAGTAGCGTTCGTCCATGGTTGTAATAAGCTGGCAATGTATAATATCATATCACAGGCTGCAAGGAGAGAGGGGGGCAAAGCGGGAGAGGAAAAACTCTCATTGCTGTTGTTAAACGCCCTCTTTTCTTGTCGTCTCTTTGCTGTTGTTCTTGCCTTGAGGGAGAGGCGGGAAGTGAGAGAGAGATACCAAATTGGCACGGCAAAAGGAAGAAGAGAGAAAGGTGGAGAGTTGTTTAAGCGCGTCGCATGAAGGGGAACGGAATATGCATCATCGGTCTGTTTACGCATTGAGATACACTAAGAATATTATACCAAAAAAAAGCCTTGTTCGCCTTGTGTGATGGTGTTGGTTTCTGGCCCTCCGCCTCTTTGCTTGCTGAAGGCAGTGGGAAAAGACGATTTAGGCCAGGCGTTTTGCTGTTGCGAGAGTGCTAGCTATGAATAGACATGAATGGACGGGGAGAGGAGGTTGAGCACGATGGCGCTTACAGTACGAATGGAGGGATAGGTGGATGGCTCAGCCCTGCGATGAAGGTTCGATTCATGGGGGCAAGGCTGTCTCTCGCGGTAGTGGGTAACACGGAGTGCTAGGCCTAGTAGTAGTAGTAGTAGTAGTAGGTTCATTCCCCCTCCCGTCCAACTACTATTATTGGTCAGAAGTTAGAAAAGCAGAAAAGCCAATCATATAAACATGCCACAACATGAAGGGCAAGGGGGTGGGGGATAAGTGCATTTTTGTTGCCCCAAATGACGTTTTTTTATTATAAAAATACGTGTAATCATTCAGAGTAGTATAATCATCCAGAGTAGTAGGCAGAAATGGTAGTATTGTTTGGTGCGGTCACGCCGATGCATGTGTGTGGCTGGGTGTCTTGTTCGATTTTGCGTGGGGAGCGGCGGCGGCGGCCTACCCTAGAGTCTGTCTGGTATTGGCCTGGTAGTGGTCGGTCGGTTCAGTCATGCCCGCCCGGTCGGGGAAAGGGGGGCACTTCGGAGGCCCGGCCGGGGCGGAGTTGTAATGGTGTCATTAGGGGAATTGGGCATGTTTATAGTCACTCGTTGTTTATTGGTCACACCTCCCTTCCCTCCTCCTTGTCCTTTTCTCTCCTTGTCGAAACAGCACATGTTTTTCTTTTAGATGATGATTCCTTGGTGATATCATTTTGTGTTTTGTGTGTGTGTGTGTGTGTGTTTTAGAAAAAGGGGCCGTGTAGGGAGGAAGGGGGAGGGGGAGAAGTCATCATAGCCTGCCTAGAGGAGAGAGGCCTGGCATCATGGGATTTGTTGGCCCCCTTGTTTTCGAGAGAAGATGGGTGTTGGTATCTGTCTAATGCTACTATTGTGTGTCCATGATATCTTAGGGGGGAGGAGGGGGCGTTGCAAAGGCCCGCTTGGGGTCCCCGTTTTAGGCGGAAGAGGGAAAACAAAGGTAAAAAAAAAAAAGAAAATGGCGGGACCAACGAACCCCGAACCCGAGTGGAAGCGGACGGGACGGGCTGAGGATGGTTTGACTGATGGCTGTTGGGCAACAACGGAGACTCTAAAAATTCTCCTACCATGCGTGCCATTCCGACAGGAATAAAAAGAAAGAAAAAGGGTGTCACGTCAGTATGTGTATGTGGCTGTTGTGACGGTCCCTTGCCTCCCCTCCCCTCCGTCCCCCCCTTACCCCTCCGCCGCACGAAAAGAAATAGAAAAAAGTGCAACAACACACAACCGCTCTCTCGGAAAGATGGACAAGGAAAGAAACGAAGCAGAGCCAATAGACGGGCCGCCACCTTCTTGCCTGCAAGGTTGTCCTTTTTGCCTTTTCTTCTTCTTCTTCTTGGCAGGGGAAAGTTTGCCATGTAATGCAGTGATACGGTGTGTTGTGTGCATGGTGTCATTTTGCATGTGCTTGTGCTTGTGTAAGGAGTACCCCTACTATATGTGTGTACATGCGTGCGTGTGTATTGGGATGCAACGGGAACATGGCATTAGCTCTTGTACTCCGTACGAGCTGTCAAAATCAGACGTCTTGACTCGCACAAAAGCAAGGGGACACAAAAAGCCTAATCTTCTACTTTTTGCCGTCGGGAGCGTCTCTCTCTCTCCTTCTCTCTTTCCTCTTTCTCTCTCTCTCTTGTCCCTCCCCGCCATGACTCTGGTTCCTTTGCTTGTTGGTTTGTTGGTCACGCGTGTGACGTAAGGGGTGAGTGAGAGGGAGAGAGGGAGAGAGCGACAGGCAGGCAGGCAGACAGACAGACAGAACTCGGCTCTGGCCAATGAAGACGCTTTAAAAGAATTTTGCTTGTTCTTTTTCTCTTTCTCTCAAGGTAGCACCCGTCGCCCTTCTCGCCTCACTTTTTTTCTACTACGGAGTAGATAAATAAATATTGGTTTTTTCTTTCTTATGCGTCATGCCGTTGAACTTTCGCCACCGCCCAGGGAGAAGAAGGGCCAACAGTAAAAAAAAGGAAAAGAAAGGGCGTATGTAGTAATTAGAAAGTCATGTCGGGGATGTTTTTTTTTGTGTTTTCTTTCTTGATGTCATGTTTAGAATTTGGTTATACTGCTGCTACTACTAGAATTTGGTAGTACTTACTTCCGTAGTAAAGTCCCAAAACTCCCCACAAGCTTTTTAAATATTTTTAAAGCGCTTGAAAAAAAAAGAAAAAGAAAAGAAAGCTACTACAGTAGTACCAAAACCGGGTAGTGGTACAATAGCATTTTCCATATCGTGTCATTGCTTGCGTGCTTGCCTTGCCGTCGATATAATCTCACATCACATGATCACCGTCAGATGCGGGCTTATCCTGCAGACCACGAAAGGGGAACGGATACTACCATACCATACCTACTACTACGGAGTACTATGTCGCGTTTGCAAGAATACGAAACAGGCAGCCCCCGGGAAGGATGGGATAAAAGTGCACGCACCAACTTCTCCCGCATAGGAGGCGAACCATGTGCTGCTGTTTATATCGGTACGGAAAATCACCACTAGTAGTCGCAATAGGTGCTTTGGTCTTTTCCGCCCCGCGATACAATCGCATCGGCGCAAATAATAGAAAAGAAAAAACGCCTTGTAAAGGCGAAGAGAGATGATCAAAGGCGAAGAAGAAGAAGAAGAAGAAGAAGAAGAAGAAGAAGAAGAAGAAGAAGAAGAAGAAGAAGAAGAAGAAGAAGAAGAAGAAGAAGAAGAAGAAGAAGAAGAAGAATAAAAAAAAACAATAAATGGGTATATACGACATGTCATATATCTCTTCCATCAACACGCCGCAGCCGTATTCCGTTCGTGGGCTGAATAGGTGCGAAACAAGAAAGCCGAGAGAGAGAGCGACAAGGGTTCGAATCGATGCTAATGCGAGATCGTGCCTGTAAATGCCGTACTGTAGCGGAGTAGGTAGTGCTACCACTACCACTACTACGGAGTAGTTCACATGCAGTTCCCCACTGATCCGAGGGGGGGAAGCAGACAGAAGTGTTTTGGGATAAAAAAGAATCTGTTGCCCATTTTATTACCCGCTTTGGTTTTTTTATAACATCAAAGTGTAATGGTAAGGGATAGTAACACTAACTATTAGTACTACCCTAGGTGGTGGTGGTACTACTACTACGCCCTCCGCCCCGTGCGGCGGCCTTGTTGTGCGGCCACATGCGGCCGGCCCACGGCCAGGCCAGGCGGCGTCAGGGGCACACTGCAAGGCTAATCGACAACCTCACCACCAAGTCACTTTTTCGAGAAGGAAAGAACAATCACTTGAAACAAAAGTGTAAGGCGGAAGGGTATGAGCAGAGCAGGTAAAAGTACAGTATATTTCCAAAAACAAAACAAAACCCAATGTAGCTAGCTACTTAGTAGTACAGGCGGAGCGCAGTCGATTGTGGCTGAAATTTGTACAGGATCCTCCACCCTCCCTCAAAGTGTTTGTCCACCAACAAGCCGTGTAAGTATATTGCATGAGGATAATCTTCATCATCCCAATTCGTGTAGACAGGCGTGAGGGACCAAAAAAAAAAGAACGAATCATTTCAGAGTACAAAGTCGAATCTCTCGCGAGACTTGACCCGAAAGACGGCGCCGCGACGTTTTAACCTCTATGGTTTAAACATGATGTCGAAAAGAAAGGTAAAAACCAAGCAACAAAAGAAAACAGGTAGCAAAAAGCGAAAAACGTATGGTTGTACACAGTGCCCATAGTACTACCAGTAGTACTAGTAGGCATGGTTGAGAGCCGCACAACGAGGTGAGACGTGGCCGAGGCAGTAGTCTGGTATGTCTGTCAGAGACGAGCGCAAGCAAGTGTATGAGCCTTGGTGTTTAGACTGACCTTAGGCCGGGTTCGGGCAGTTGCTTCGTCCGCAGCGACCGCCATAGCGATCATGCTGCTGTTGCACACGGCGATCGCAGCCGGGGACGTGGCAGTTGGATCCCGGGACTTCATCAACGGTCGTGCAGCCGCAGCCCCACTCAGCAACGAAAACCCAGATACACATATTGGTGGTTTTTGAAGCGGTTCCGAGGGTGCTTGTAAGAGTGCTTTTGAGTGTGTTTGTGAGGATTAACCGTGCAAGGCAAGGCAATGTGTGTGTGTGTGTGTGTGTGTGTGTGTGTGTGTGTGTGGCAGGGGAAAAGATGTTGTGGTTTGTGGATGTCAAGCTTTGCGCCTGGAGGAAATGTAATCGTTGTGCTTGTGTGACCTGGTCAAGAGAGTAGAAGATGATGGGAGAGCGAGTGCTTGATGAATAGACAGTTTGAGGTGACCTGGGGCACCCCTTATATAGAGTCTGCTACAGGAGAACAAACACAACTCTTCAAGGCTGTTGTTTGCCATGTTCAGGACTCCAAGTAACCATGAGTCGTAAGGCGGGCGATACTTTTCCAATTTCACAAAGGGGTGCCAGGGTAATTTGTGATGTTGGTTGCTTCCTTTTCTCCCGCTGTCGAATCGGGCTGTGAAGGCGTGAAGGGGTGACTCGAGTTTTGTTAGTTGACAAGTTGCCGAAAAGCTATGTGGATGAAAGGGATCGATCCTGGATTAGGCAAGTTTGTAAACCTGTGTGGGATATCCAGCTCCATTCCACATATCACGGCGAGGTACATTGGTTGTACATCGACTGGGCTCCCGTGGGGTGGTAGACGCGGGAGTGAGGCAAGAGAAATCACAAGCTGGAGGCTATGGCTGCACAACCCTAGGGCATGTTGTTGGTTGGTAGCATACATTTGATCTACTACGTCAAAGGGGGGAGGGAGGGAGGGGAACGAAAAGCATTGGCAGCCTCCGCGACATTGGCCATGTATGCTTGACATAGGACTCACGTCCCATGCGGTTTGCCAACTGCAAGTGCAAGGTTCAGACAATAGACGCACTCTGTGTTCGGGGTGGAATTAAAGCAGGCCGAAAATCTATCGCCGAAGCCTTCAACAGTCCTCCCTATGTCTCCCTTTCCGTCTCTCTCTTTAGAATTCAGAACACTAGATGGCAAGAAACGAAGGTGGGCAAGGCTAGTCTGCTGCCGTGGGTGTTCGTCCTACATATGACCAAACCTAAATCGTGCGTCTAAAGACGGTGTACGGCGATGGGGGGTCCATATGACCGTACTGAGTGAGCTACATACTTGCACCACAAGTAGAGGCCCATCGTTTAAGCGAAAAAACTTTGAAGCATGGCCACCTAATCTGCTAGTAGAGATTCGTTGGTGGGACGCTAGAACACAAGAATATGACAATACGTGACGTTTAGCCTGTTATTTCGGTAACAACCGCAGCTCTGGTTTCTTTGGTACCGTTTATGATTTCGTGTCAGGCTGATTCCCGCCCGCGATCCTTGTTGGCGGGCGAGAGCACGGCATAGATACCTGCCTTCAAGCATCTCATAGCCTCCATGAGCGAGGCGAGGCAGTAGGTAACTCTTGGGTAGTTGGCGCTCGTTACCAACTCGAAAGTCTTGGTGAAAAGAAGAAAATCAGATGAGAGGTGTTTAAGACCCCTGGCACCACTAGCGGGTGTCGCACATGATCCGCGGAGAGTGCGCGTTAGTCTCTTGAGGGCTAGACTACCGTCTGGGAACTCGTCGGGGTTTATGGTTCTGGACGGGATTGAGCCTATTGGTGCCATTGAGAGAAGTCGCAATGGTCTCTCATCTCCCTGTTGAAGTCCTCATCGCCTACCATTGTTATTACTCAATGACTGTTGGTGCGGGCACATTCGATATGAAGTGGTTGCGTGCCGCTAGGCAGCGATGTCGGGCAGGATTCATTGTTCATCGCACAATACGGAGTACAGAAGCCCTTATTGGAGTAAAGTTTGTGGGTGTTCAAGATGAACGAATTCGCCTCGCGTCCAGTGATATTTCCGTGTTACCAGGTTGTTGGCTTCACCTCGTTGACCGGGGAGCCATGGCCATATGGTTGATAGACGCGGCAAAGACAATAATATCGGTATTTACTTCATCGTATGTCACACAAAGCGCGCTTCCTGAGCCGCGCTCCAGGTATCACAGGCCTGATACCGAACAGGATAAAGCAAGGTTCGGAGAGTGGATCGCTCAGTTAGACTTAGCCACCAACAGTCACGACTCTCCGTCGAATCGCCTTTCATAGCCAGGCCACCGGAGAGACCCCAAGGCTGATTGTTATACATCCGAGATTAAAACAAAATATGAATCGCAACGCTCTTAGCATAGTGGCTGAGTGCTATTGTCTAATAGACAGATGTTGATTCAAAGTTGCAGATGCTTGGGGTAGTAGTAGTAGTAGTAGTAGTAGTAGTAGGAGTTGGGTTGTGCAATTCGGCCGGCCGTAAATAGATTTGGAGCTAAATGCCACTTCTGGTACGGAGGACTAGCAGAAATCTACTTCTCGTGTGAAGTAACCCGTACTTTGTCATATTCGTTCACGTCATGGCACCCCTCATCTTGCTTATCACGGAAGGCAAGAGTAACCAGGTGTAAGCGAAATACCACCATTGAGTAAACGGTGCGATGTTTTCAGAAAGAGACTGTGCTTTTTCCGGTGTTTACAGTGGAAATGCACAGTATTCAATATATGTCTTCACTGTGCGCCTCGTTCCCACCTACAGTGTCATTGCAAGTTTAAGCCCTCTGGTCCTTCCTGTTCCTGCGTGTATCATCACGTTATAAAAGGTTCCCGGAAAGAGCCCTTGCGATTCTAGCGAGACGGGTAGGTGCCGACACTGTCCGGAGTGTTAGCGAATGCAGGAACGACACACCTGCTGCTTCTCGTCACGCATTCCGACTGCTCCATGATCCGGGCGGAGCTGCTAACTTAGTATTCCGCAGGTACTTGGTGTCTAGTGTCCATACTGTAGCTGTTAGTTGGCATGGATGGGAGGAAGCCTGGTTTTCAGATAACCCATGTAGTATGGAGTACTACAAAGTACACACTGTTTCTGTAAATTTTACTACTAACAGCATCTCTAACTCATGTGCCCCTCGTTACCAGTAGTACAGTAGCCACCCGTTCCTGTTCTCTCTCTGTATACTGCCTCGCCTTACTTCCAAGTTGATCTCTAAACACCTTACCCATGGATCTACTCATTTTCCCCATGTTCTTCCAACTTTTCTCAACAGGCTACTCGGGGATTTGGCTTTCAATGGCCTCCACCCTTTTCCCTCGGGCTGATGCAGCTTCATGCCCTTGGTAACAACGGTCCCCAGTTTCAATTTTCGATGTGACCATCCTTTCTCGTTCCCACCGCAATGCATGCAAAGTATCTGTAAGTACTGTAAATCGTGTAATTCATAAGTCTTCTTCATTACCCGCAACTAACAAGGCGGTGATAGGCACAGCTAGCACTGTATTTGGCCGATGACAAGCCGGCTACCTCGTCAACGGCGATATTCGATGATGTTTTTTAGGCGAGCCAACCGCGGAAATTGCTCCAATTCCACTTTGGCAATGAAAAAGACACCTTACGATGACCGCACTCGATGTTATCACACTTCCCCTTTTGGCCATAGCCTGCCTCTACATATACATGAGGCTATGCGTGTGGGTGCGGATAGGGCTGTGACCATGATACTTCAGGCCTGGTAACATTGGTATGACCATCTGTGTTTTCATGTGATACTGATGCTGATGTTGGCGGCAGTCGAATATGATGAGTGGCCGCAGTTCGATCTTGTCTCGCGGACATCTCTTCATCAACTCGTATGCGGCCGAATTTGCAACCCTCCATGCCTCTGCCACACCACACCAATCTATGCAAGATATGCATGGCGGCTGCACATATCCCGGCCCTCACCATTCTTGAATATGGTCCGCTTCTGCTTTACATCATGTGCTCAAGCTCCCTGCAATTCTATTAGGCATTTTAGAGAGCCAAGCCTCACTACCCGGCTATTTGCGAACTTGCAGTTCTTGATAATGCTTCGCCGCAACTATGCCTGGCCCTCATCAAAGCTCCGAAGTGCTGCTAAAACTTAGCCCTGTCACTCTAGAGATGTCGCTTCCTGTGCCGCATGATGGGGTTCTTTGGGATGTGGGTATGAAATGGAATCAAAGCCGTTCTGCACCGTATTACTCGCCACAGGACACACAACAGCAAGTAAACGATCAGCAAGAGCATCCGGCGGCCGCAATAACAGAGGATTAACTTTCGTAATGGTCCTGCATGAGTTGGAATCATCGTACAAGATCATTATCATGATGTTTTCATGGTTAACTTTACGGTGGTTCTCATGGATGGGTCGATACACTAGGTGAGAGAACAGACACCGGCGGAAAAATAAGAAGACAATACTCCTCCCCCCTACAATTTCCCATGGCGATTGCATTCAATAGGAATCATCTCCGATCCATGCAATCAATGGCTCGCCAAGAACGACCCGCTGCAACCAACCTGAGCGCCTTCGGGGGTAAATTACTCAACAACTGCCTCATTCATGACGATAGAACGTAACATGTGTTTGTCGAACAAAAAATCAACATTGAAGCGCCGCTTTCGCACGCTACTACATAAGTGTCAGGTATCAATCATCTTGGAGAGCTACAATTGGGGCCTTTATTGCCGCGTGTTGGCTCGACTACATGTGCCTAGCTGCAAAGCTGCCGGGACCAACACAATGTGGTGATATCTAGATGGCTGGGGCCAATAGCAGCATGTCATAAGCGCCGTGTAGGAAGAAAATACAATGCGCCACCTCATTGAGGATTTCTTCTACACTGAATATGCCTTTCTAAGTTAATGCAACAGATTCTAGCTTTTCGTATCGTGGATCCTTTTCCGTTTTGGAATTTTAACTGCCAACGCCGATCGAGTTTACTGAAACTAAGCTTAGATCATGTCCCATCGCGACTTTCCCGAAACCCCACAAAGCCCTACCAACCCTAGGACGGCCCTGGCTTGAATACTGGGCGCAAGGCATAGCTTTGATCTTTCAAAGCCAGTCCAGCAACGCAAATCGCTAATACTTACTAACTGGTGCTGATGCCGATGCATGTGCCGTCCTTAGGCGCAGGAGGCTTGGGCAGCATCCATGCTTGCTAAGGCAGAACGATGTGATACCAAGCGTGATAAGGCAAGATGGATACACACCAATCCCCGAGGCCGCCTTTGAATAAAACTCACTCCTGCGGGAACGAGTAGCTGCCCAAACACTGGGTTCCTATGGACGGGCATACCTCTTCTGCAACTCCTCTCAGCGTCCAGGTATCACGGCTGTCGAGACCAGTGCTTACGCAAAGGCTGTTGTCATGCAAGGCGTGCCTTCAATGATATCTGTGGTTGAAATACCTCACCATCAAGTACCAACAGTTAGAGTCCACCGTATAGGTTTTCCTGGGCGGGGCGGGTCCGATGCCGACTTTTTGGGGCGACGCAGGAGCAAAGTATCGTGACATTGGAGGTGAGGGACTAATGAAGCGCCATTCTTGGCTCTATTCTCGTCACAAAGCGCCCTCTGTTTACATTATGCTTGTGTGGCAAAGCTGGGCCATCCAGTCTGGACGCCTTCATACCATTTGACTGTCAAATTGGTGCCTAGAAGCCAGGGAGCATTGTGCATTGTTGAACTTGCCTGGAAACGCGCTCGATGTTACTTGAAACATTCATATGGCGATGTACCTGGCTGGGGACCTCAGAGCGTCCCTTAGGCGCTGTCTAAGGCACCATCCCGACGGATATCTTTGGTAGATGAGGGGGAAGCTCGTCTACTGCGTGCAGGCAGCCTTCAGGACGCCACCTGATCTGCGAGCAAAAGAATACGAGTATGCGGACATTTATGTGCTGTATGGATGAAGCATACTACTCAGCATATGCAGAGTATTTAGTTGGACACGAGTCGCGCGGCACGGACATGCTACTTTGTGACATCGGCACTGAGCTCCTTCAGAGCATATTCAAGGTGAATTGCTACGTTCAAGTTCGTGCGATGGCGTTGCGGACGGGCCACACCCCTCGACAGATGTTAGATAATGAGGGTGTGCGGTGGGAAAAGGACAAGAGTACGGAGTACACGGATGGTCAAAACATTAAGATGGAAAGGATAAAAGGATAAAAGATGGGGTCCTGAGCAAAGTGCAAATGGAAAGCACATGGTGACAACATGGGTGCCGCGGCGAGAATGTGACAGTTCCGTTAAAACGACTAAACGGGTCAACGATTCTCGCCACACTCCCGAGAATTTCCTTGTCGGTGCGACGGTCTGTCCAATGAGAATTCAACGAGACCGATCATCCCGGCCTTGGCGCGGAGATGCTGCTCTCGGGAACGGAGAGCCTCAAGTGGAGTCCGGAACGGGTGCTTTGGATTATGATTTTGACTTCATCCGAGGCTCGTGAAGCCGTCATTGTGGCCTTTACCATGGTTTTGCAACCGTGGTTTTCTTATCTGTTGGGTGACTGGAAAGAAAGCTTAACTGCTACACCGTCCCCCCCTCCCCCCCCCTTTACTTTTTGCCCCCCCTCCCTTGTATCCCTGGTTGTTTTGGGGCTAAGCTGGAAGTTAACCAATTGGATCGCCCACGTGTGTGCCCGCCGGCTTGCGCTGGCTCGCTGGCTCGCTGGCTTTTGAGGGCTGCCGCCGCGACCGCTGCCAAAAAGGCCAAAGGATACGGAGCAGAGAGAAAAAAAAAGGGTTATCCATCTCCCCGGTCTCTATCCACCCCGTCATTACGGAGCACTTCCCCCATACCTTAACCTCTAACGTCCCAACTTGCTAGTGTGGCATGTTAGCTGATACACGCACCCACTCAGGTAACCTTCACCCCTCCGGGGTTATGGAAGCAAATTCCACAAGTCCGCTCCAGTGAGCCGCGGCCAGCGCCTCTCTGGAAACTCTGGAAACGAATGGGCTGCAAGGTTTCGTCAGCACATTCGTTACGATAACGCCATCGTGGGGGAGCTATCTGGCCTTGACCTGCTATTAGTGTTTTCAAGCGCAGTCTCTTGGATATATAAATTCTCCCTCCTTCTGTCCAAGTCTTCTCTAGACCTTCCTCTTCTGTTTCTTCTTTCCATCAAACAAAGCACGAATATCCATCCCTCTAGCCAAAACACAAGCCAAATTCCACAACATACCTGGTCACCATATCACACATACTACAAAAACTTCAACCAGATACCATGTCTTCTGAGAACCGATTCAACGACCGAAGGCCTTCGACCTTCCTCTGGCTCTCTCCCGTCAGCAGCGAGGACCGCAAGCGCTCTACTTTCCTCTCTCTTGCCCCCGCCACATCTGCCTCTTACCCCCAAAGGCCTGTCACCCGCGGCTCGGTATCCTCGACCAGCTCCAACGAGCCTGAGATTCCCATTGCCCGCAAGGCCAGCGTCAGCAGCGGTGGCCCTCGCATCCTGAAGCTCGGTCCCGTACACTGGGGCGAGCACCTTGATGAGCACAAGGAAGACTTCCACGAGTCACCCTCCTCCCCATAGAAGGTCGCGTGATGAAGTAGGCGTCTCTTTTTTTCTTTTTTTTTTTTGAATTACTACAGTTGCTAGCGATGGGGAGATTTCCTTGGGCGTTTTTGTCTTTTTTCTTTTCTTTTCTTTATAAAATGGATTTTCTTATCACAAAAAATACCCCTCAATGTTCCGCCATGGTTCACGAATGTTTGTTCTCAGGGTTACTACAAGCAAGCAAGGAATTGAATGATTTGCAATGGCAGGACAATACGGAGCAGACATGTTACTATCAAACGCGTTTTCCCCAAACGTGACCTCTTGTTTGAAAAAGAGGTTTTCTCGACCACCATTGAACCAGTTTATCATAGCCAAGACTGCAATGGACCGTTTTGACAGACAATAAGATTTTTTTTCTACGACATTTCCTGTTCTCCGAGTATGAATTTGATGTCTTCCACGTATTGTGTGATAAATTTGCATAAAGATAAGCACAAGCAGCAGGATATACGGAGTACAAAAACTACGTAAAGCTATGACAACATAACTTGACCCTTTTTTTTCCCTTCCTCAAGCGAAGAAAGAGGAAAAAAAAGGACGGACCACGTTTAGCGCCATTGCCCGCCTCCCCCTACTTTTTACTCCTATGTACTGTGATAAGTGGGATTTATTCCAAGGCTAGGGAGTACGACTCTCCCACATTTCACTGTAACATTGTCCCTCGTGACTAGAAGTTTTTTCTTCTTCTTTGGTTTCTGGCTGGGGGGGTGAGGTGGGCGCCGGGGGATGGTGGAAGGGGCCTGCGGGGTGGGTGGAGGGGGGGGAGGAGGAGTGGAGTCGGTGGTGGGGGATGATTTTCCCAGATCTGCTACATACCAAAGGAGGAAAAAGAAAAGAAAAAAATAGAGAGAATTACCTATTCGGCACTACATAGTACTAATCTAATAATCTAATCTGATGCTTCGTCGTATCGGACTATGGAGAGTTGGTAGTACTAGTACTACCTAGGGCCTAATAAGTAGCAGTACTGGCACTCGCTACTGAGCAATAGCCCAGTTACCAATATTGGTACCCCGTAAATCTAGGCTCGGCTAGGCTTCCCTATCTTGGACGACAAGACGACAAAGGATGGGGGAAAAGGGCAGAGCAGAGATATGGTTTTCTTGGAGGAGTGGGAAACAGATCCCTGGTGATGTTCTGGATCCTTGGGTGGCTTTCTCTCCGCCGATTTGTTTCTATCTAGGTACTACGACTATTTTTGACTCTAGGCGGGAGGGAAGGCCGCTAGGTACACATACTTCACCGCATACGGGCATGCCGGTTGACGTCTCTACTGAGGAAAAAGGCTGAGACAAGTGTTGAGGCGGGGAGAGGGGCGGAAGCTAAGGAGTTTTTTTTAGTGGTCATGTAGTGGTAGTTCCCTCGGCTACGTGTTCGAAAAGAGAAGAGGGATCGACGTAACACTTGTTACTCCGTATATTGTGGCAGATTGATTGACATGACTGATGCCTTGATGATTTGATGATGGGATTTGATAACGATAGGAGGGGGGAGGGGGGCGGAGACAAGGGGAGCAGGAAATGTAAGGGAAAATGGCAAAAAATTGCCGAAAACCGTCGTCACGGAGGCGATTTACTGGATTGGGGGCGGGAGTGTGTGTGAGTGGGTTCATCTACATGTATGTGTGTGTGTGTGTGTGTGTGTGTACATAGTATGTGTGGCATGTTTGTGGTATCATAATCTGCATGTGTGGCATTATGCGTGTCTTGTGTGTGTGTGTGTGTGTAGTACAGAGAGGATGACTCGGTGAAAGAGGGTTGCTCAGCTTCCCGGGGATAACTCGTGATATCTTTTATTATTATTTGTTATCCTTTTTTTTTCTTGGTGCGAGATGCTATTGTGATGACCGGCTAGCCGTACGTAATACCATCTATCTATCCATTAGGCGTACCGGGTATTTGTGTTGTATTGTGTATAGAGAGAGGTTTCATGATGATCATAATAGAGGGGGGGACCAAGAGAAGCTGTAAGGAGAAGCCGTGGTTTTTAAAGGTCTTGTTTTTGGGCCAATGGGAAAAATGAAAAATAGCCTACTTTTCCCCTTTTCGTAGCTTTTTATTTTTTTATTTTTATTTTTATTTTTTACTTTCCTTGTTTTCGGGGTTTACTCTGATGTTTTGAGTTGGGCGGGTTTTGCTGGACTTCTTTCGGTATCTCGGGGGGTTTAAAAAAAATGCTTCTCTAAATATTATGTTTATTTTTATAATTTCGAGTTTGTTTATATTGCAGGTATTGACTCGGTGCTAGAACTTTTGTCGTACTTTGGAGAATCATAATTTTGTGTTTTTTATTCCAAAGGTGAGGTTGGAAAAAAAAAGTCGGCATGTCCGAGACATTTCATAGGTAGTTGGGCGTGGGGGTTTCTTCTTCTTTTTCCTTTTTTTTCCCTTTTTTTATTATTAATAACTACAGACTCGAGCTGTACATACGTAGTAGGCAAGGCAACCCGACTTGGCCGGTACGACGCCGCTCGCAGCCTGGCACGTTTTTCTGGTACGGCATATGGCAGGGGGTAATCGCTAATAGCTATTTTTTCTTTTTGGGTTTTTTTTGGGGGTTTTTTTTTTTCAAGAAAGAAAAAAAAGCCGAGGAAATTAGTCCAAAAAAAAAAAGTACGGTGAGAAAATGAAATATGTACTACTAGTTAGAAATTGCACACGGGATTTTCATATAGAAGATGCTCAACATTGCTCTTTTGGCACTAATAGTAAAAGTCTAGTTTTCTCTGTTAAAAAAAAAAAGTAAAAAAAAAAATCCTCCAACTCGTCCAAAAACTATACCTTGCCCAAGATTCATCCAAGGCCTTTCGGATATCTACATTCCTCCCCCCTCTTCTTTTTCTTTTTTGTCTGTAAAAGAGGGGCAACTATCCAGGGTAGTTAACCATACCATCAACTTGTGGGAGCCCCTCATCCCCTACCCTTTTCGCAGTTATGGTGGTTTCCCTGCCGAAACTAAAACTAAAACCAAAAAAAAACAAAAAAAACCTTCCTGCGGGTTGGCGATTCATTGAACTGCTTGCTGCGCATTGAAGAAAAAGAAAGACGCATGCGCGCGTGTGTGGGGTCACAGTTGGTCTTCGGAAAAAGGAAGGGTTGGGGAGGGACGCGGGGGAAGAGAGGCTTTCGAAAAATTCCCCAGGCGCGTGGAGCGCTTCTCGTGGGAAAATTCGACTTTGCCTGGGCCTGGCTACCCCTAGCCTAGCCTAGCAGGCCGCCAACCACCCTTCCCTCCCTCCCCCCCGGGCAAGCAAGGCAACCCGGCCATCAACTTCATAGATTGTAATAATGCGATAAGCTGCCGGGCATTAGGGATGGCACGGCACGGCATGGGGCTCGTCGGGGGTCGAAGCAAGGGGTCGCTTCCTTGCGCAGATGGCAACACGACAGGTGACGAGAAGCGTGCCAGGCCTCTCCAGAAGCCAGGCCAACATCGTGTCCGCCTCGCTGCGTCTCCCGACATGCACTTTACGGCAGATCAAATCTATAACTGACTACTACCCTAGTAGTGCTGCTATGTTCGGAGTACTGAACCTATTAATAAATGCACACAGCCGCTCGCTGTTGGTACTCCGTACACACGCACATACCGAGTACACGCACACATCACATAACATCATGGTGGTTGTAGACGAGGTCTTGTGAAGAAGACAAAGAAAATGTTTCATTCTACCAGGGTCTAATGCTCGAAAATGTTCATCGCCTCGCTCGTCGTAAAGAGAGGCCATCCGTCCTGCCTTGCTAGTCTTTCTGCGCAAACCCCCTTGGTATCGAAGCGCTTTTTACCAGTTCCATTGTGTCATCAACCCTCCAATCGTTTTGAGTATCGTCAGATATCATACCCATTCGCGTTAAAATTCCTTCCAGTTTGTTCTTTTGATTTTCCCTTTTTTTGTTCTGTTATTTTTCATGAGGAAAGGAAGCCGAACAATCAACCTTCTCGGTGAGACGGAAAAAACATAAACGCAACAAACTTTTTGTGTGCCCCGGTAAGGTATCCCTCCGTGTCCCGCTAATAAAAAAAAAGGAGAATGGGACACTGTTCGCCACTGGTGACTGGTCGCCCAGTGTCCCAGATAGCGTCGTATTGGACGACTTCCGCGCACATTACCTCGCTCCGTATGTGCCGTTCAACCTCATCAGGTTCCAATCGAGCCGGCTTTCTCAGCTCATGAGTGACCCACCACAGCCATGCAATATCCCATTTATCGGGAAGACATGGCCTTGGTGACCAGGCGCTTGAGGGCAAGCTCCTGCTTCTTAAGCTCCTCAGCGCTGCTCTCGTTGAGTTCAAGAGTTGTCATAGCTTCGCTAATGGTCGCCTCGATCTTCTCCTTCTGGCCACGCTTGAGCTTGAGGGACAGAGTCGGGTCGGAGACAATCTCCTCGACACGGCCAATGTAAGACTCGAGCTGCTGCTTGGCCTCAAACCTCTTGCTGAAGGCCTCGTCGTTGCTCTTGTAGGCCTCGGCATCGGTGATCATCTTCTCGATCTCATCGGTCGAGAGCTTACCAACAGAGTTGGCAATGGTGATGTTGGCGCTACGGCCAGAGGTCTTCTCAGTGGCGGTGACCTTGAGGATACCGTTGACATCGACCTCGAAGACGACCTCGAGGACGGCCTCACCAGCCCTCATGGGAGGGATGGGGGCAAGAGTGAACTCACCCAGAGAGGTATTGTCCTCACAGTTGACACGCTCACCCTGGAAGACGGGGAACTGAACGGTCTGCTGGTTGTCGGCAACAGTGGTGAAGGTACGCTTCTTCAGCGTGGGGACAGTGTTGCCACGGGGGACAACGGGGGCGAAGATGTTGCCCTCCATGGCGACACCTAGGGACAGAGGAACGACATCGAGCAGGAGGAGGTCGGCGGTCTCGGCAGAGGTAGCCTTGCCAGAGAGGATACCGGCCTGGACGGCGGCACCGTAGGCAACAGCCTCATCAGGGTTGATGCTCTTCTCGAGCTTCTTGCCGTTGAAGAACTCGGTGAGGAGCTTCTGGATACGGGGAATACGGGTGGAACCACCGACAAGGACAATCTCGTCGACGGCGCTCTTCTCGATGGCGGCGTCCTTGAGGACCTGAGCAACGGGCTCGAGGGTGCCAGAGAAAGCCTTGGCGTTGAGCTCCTCGAAACGAGCACGGGTAATGGTCATGGTGAAGTCCTCACCCTCGAAGAGAGAGTCAATCTCAATGGTAGCCTGGGCACCGCTGGAAAGAGTACGCTTGGCACGCTCGCAAGCAGTACGGAGACGACGCAGCGCACGGGGGTCACCGGAGATGTCCTTCTTGGAACGCCTCTGGAAGTCCTTCTTGCAGTGGTCGAGAAGGTTGGTGTCGAAGTCCTGGCCACCCAGATGGGTGTCACCAGCGGTAGCCTTGACGGTGAAGACACCGCCCTGGATGTTGAGGAGGGACACATCGAAGGTACCACCACCAAGATCGTAGATCAGGACGTTGCGCTCCTTGCCGGACTTGCCAGCACCAAGACCGTAGGCAATGGCGGCAGCGGTGGGCTCATTGATGATACGGAGGACGTTGAGGCCGGAAATGGCACCGGCGTCCTTGGTGGCCTGACGCTGGTTGTCGTTGAAGTAAGCAGGCACGGTGATGACGGCCTTCTCAACCTTCTTGCCGAGCTTGGTCTCGGCGATCTCCTTCATCTGTGGGGAATTGTCAGATGTGCTGATTTTTTCAATTTGATCTGTGACATGTAACGCACCTTGAGGAGAACCATGGAGGAGATCTCCTGAGCGGAGAAAGACTTGGTCTCGCCGAGGTACTCGACCTCGATCTTGGGGTTGCCGTCATCGTCGATGATCTTGAAGGGCCACGACTCGATGTCCTTCTTGACAGTGGGGTCATCGAAACGGCGACCGATCAAACGCCTGTGTAAGAGAAACCATCAGTATCCTATCCCCCACTCGCGTAGAAAATTGTAGAAAACTTACTTGGCGTCGAAGACGGTATTGACGGGGTTCATGGCAGCATTGTTCTTAGCGGCCTCACCAATCAGACGCTCCTTGTCAGTGAAGGAGACGAACGAAGGGGTGGTGAAAGAACCCTGCTCGTTGGCGATGATCTCGACATTGTTACCCTCGTAGGTAGCAACGCAGGAGTAGGTAGTACCTGTTTAGATGCCGTTAGCATTCGACTTTGATGATTTCGCGATTCTCGAAATGCTGAGGTGCTGGCATTTTGCGGCACAATCTTTTTTTTTTCGTCTGTCGCAAAAGATGTGCGCACAAACCCGGCTAACCACACAAATCGCGGGGTCATTAGCACTCACCCAGATCAATGCCAATGGCACCGTCGTAAACCTCTTCCGCCATTTTGAAAGTGTCTGAGGGGTATGAAGAAAAGAAAGGTAAAGGGGATGAGAAGGAGATGAGGTTTGGAAAGGAAATCAAGGGAAGAGAAAAAAGAGGGAGGGAAGAAATGGACAACGTGGGGTGGGCACTCGGTGAAAAGTAAGATATTCTTCCCAGGCGAATTTTTTTTTGTGGAAAAGAAAAGGAAAAAAGGCTCTTTGGTGGAGGGGTACTCAACTTGATTTTTTTTCCTGCACTTTTTTTTTTCGCTCTTCTACCCGCTGGTTTCCTTCGTAGGTGGGGCAAGACGACGACCCCGCCTGTGCCTTCGCCTACCCGCCTGCAACCTGCCTGCCATTCTGTGCGTTTATAGCGGGTGCGTTCAATGGCCCTTGATGACTTTTTCCTTTCCCAGTGGGCTCTCGACCAATCACCAACGAGTCAAGCCCAAGCCACGGTGACCCTGAATCCCGTTGCGCTTGCTAAATTTGGTCTAGCGCGGCAAGTCATGTTCCGACACCGCTTTACATATTTGTAAAAATGTGTGGCAGAATATCGTCGACACCTTGCAAAGTTATTGTGCGGTTGGCTGAGGGGAACAAGGCAGCTTCCATACAACTCACGCAAGACTCGATACGATGTGGGTTGATTCACGGAGTATATTCCTCTATATACACATAGTCGTCAGATCCTCGACGCCGAATGAAAACACCATTTCCAGTACTTTAGCCGAGCATATATCCAATCATTGCCAGTCCTTTTTCCAGCTCTCCACACACTTGGCTAATAGCCCACTGCCGACGATGTCGTAACCTTGTCCTACAGCATTGCTTCTTCCTTCTGTCACCTGCGTCTCAAATACGAGACCTCTGCGCCCTGGTTTGTCATTATCATACTTCTCAGAGAAGAAGTCGACGAGCTTAACCGTAGGGTTCTTGACGGGGTCCTGCTCCCCTTCTCGCAGCCGCTGTACCCATTCCCTTTGGTTGACAACCTCGAAGTCGAGGCCCGCTGAAGCTAGTGCCGGCAGAATATCCTCGGTCCACCGGACTGTCCTAGAGTTTTGGACATGGTACACTACTGAGTCCGGATCTCGTCGAGCAAAGTAACCCATGGTCTGCGACCCTTGGTCGGAAAGGCCACTCAGTTCGAGCACCGTGCGAGCAGAAATATCAACCGGTAGCCAGGATGGCGTCTCGTCTAGAGCAGGCAGAGCCCCTAGCGTTGTGGCAGCTCGGAACATCAATGGAATGGCTTCTGTGTGATTCCATTTCCCGCGTGCAGAGTCTCCGATAATCTGACCAGAACGGAGAACACGAGCTTCCATTCCGGTTGATGTGGCAGCAGCGTTGATTATATGCTCAGCAACCCACTTACTGCGGGCATAACCCATGTTTTGGGCATGCCGAGGATCTTGGACCAGGGTTTCTCGAATACGCGCTGGGGAGGGTGTGCCAGCCGCAGCTGATATGGAAGAAATGAATGCTAGACGCGCCGGGCGACTAAAAGGGACCGAGAGACAGAGGTCTAGAAGATGTCGAAGGCCGGCAATGTGCTGGGACTCGAAACTTTGTACACTCAGGGTAAAGTTAACTGCCCAGGCGGAATGGATTACCGATGTGACAGTCGACTTGAGAGCGTTGTACGTATCAATCCCCAGCCTAAGATCGGGCTGGCTAAGGTCTGCCGGAAGAGCTGTGAAACACGCTGAGTGATGTTGAGGTGACAGGCCTTGCTCAACAAGAGAGCCCACTATGCGCTCGTGTGCTGAATCATGATGCGGGCTGAGTCCTCGAGATGTCAACGAGTCTAGGACGCGTATTTGTGCCGCCGTTGGTGACGATGCACGGACGAGGCAGTATACATGCTTGACACTGGGCATGGCAAGAAGCTGAGATAGTATATGTGCCCCAAGGGATCCTGTGGCTCCCGTAAGAAGCTGCTCCAGTGTTAGCTTCCGCGTTCCCGAATTCAGTCTTTCGAATGGGTAAATGCCTTACCACTACCTCCCTGTCAGGTACCTCGACGCCTCCCTGGAAGGGCTTGAAGTCGGAATACTTGGATACCAGCTCCAACATTATATCCTCCTCCGACTTCTCCTCTAGTGCCACACCCGTCCTCAAAGAGTGTAGGTAGGCGGCCAGCTGTGATACACTTGGATTCTCGAAGACGGTATTCTGTCCAAGAGTGGCATTGCCTATGTCAATCTCTCGGAGAATGTGGGCTCTAGCTGTGATAGCTTGCAAACTATCCATTCCGGCAGCAAAGAAATCGGTGGAAACTTCAAGACCTACAACCCCCACCGTCTCGCTTAGCAACTTGACGAGGTAGTCTTGAAGCTCTGGTATGTCTAATGCTAGCTTATTAGCATTGCCAGGGTCTTCGAACCTTTTATAGACATTGTCTATTATGGTTTCAAAGTGCTTGTATGAAGCAGCCCGGATTACAGTTCCTTTATCAGTCCGGGGATACTCGGTCCCTGCTGGCAGGATTTCTACCATTTCCCTCGACACTCTGCCAAACTGTTCAGCTCTCTGGTTGGCATCCTCGATGGTCGGCCATAGAATGTCAAGAAGTTCGGCGGCGGTGCGGTTCTTGGCATGTTCACTGGGAATGATGAGAAGCCCTGGGAAAGCTTGGCCTACGCCAAACACCAAGCAGTCCTGCACCAGCTCATTCTGGCGAACGCGATGCTCGTAAGGCACGGGAAGAACCTTTTCGCCGTTAAACAGCGTCACCCTGTCATCTAGACGCCCAAGGTACTTCCACGCATCGGGGATGCTATCATGCTTGATGAACGTGTCTCTTGTGCGGAAAGAGTTGGGCGGGTCATCCGAGTTGGCAATGGTTTTTGTGGGAAGCCCATCGAGGACAACGAGTTCAAAGATGCCAGGAGTAATTTCATCGAAGAATAGGTATGGTTTCGTCTTGGCCAAGGGCCGAACAAAGTTCCAAAGTTTGTCCTTCTCGAAGACTCTATCAGAGGTCATAAGCTGGCCCATCTCTGTGCTGTAGTATTTGTTAGTGGCGGCACTTCTAGCAGGCGCGGGAGAATCGACTCACGCTCCGTAATGCGACACGATATTGACATTATTTTGCACGAGCAAATCGCCGAGGTCATCGGGACAACTGCTTCCCCCGAAGAGGACAAGTTTTGCCTTTGCTAACTCCTCGATACCGTCCTGCGACTCGGCCAACACCTTTAGAGCGTACGGTACACAGTGAAAACTCTCAAATTGCGCTGCCCTCATGGCGGGGATGAGATGTCCGTTTGTCAAGGGAAGGTTGGCATTGTAAATCGCTGTTCTCTTACCGCTAACCATGCCGCGGAACATTGTCGACAAGCCGTGGTTGTGGAATAGAGGAAGAGTGACGAACGCTCTCATGCCGCTTCCAGTAGCATAATTGCTGAGGCATTGCCTGTGTTTCTGATAGATTGGCTTTGGAAGGCCAGTGCTGCCAGAGGAGTGGACGATGAAGGCGATTTGGCTTTCTTCGTCGACTAACTTTGTTTCCCGCTGGAAACGGTTGGGTGTGCTTCTGCGGGACCAGACATCTTTGTTCGGCAACGGAAAGCTCTGAAGAGGGTATTCCTGCTGGATGAGCTCAACGGCAGAGGCAAACCTGGGAGTGGTGAGCACGCGAGTGCATTCCGTTTTCTTGAGCAAGGACACGTATGCTTCGGTTGGAAGCCTAGTTGAGAGGAACAAGACAGAGAAACCCATGCGCGACAGGGTGAGAATGGCGATGATATAGTCCAGGTTCGAAGGCCCTAGAATCCCAACTACTTCGGCCTTTTCGCTAACAGCTTTCTATAGGCATTGAATTAACTTGTCTTCTTGGTGGTGACAAATAAGGAATATTTCTTACTGAAGGTTTAAGACCAGCGAGAGCCAAACTCTTAGCTGCTTCATCTGCAAACTCGTCAAGCTGCTTTGCAGTATAATCAACGAAATCAGACGCTCCATGCTCGGATCCAGGATACCCGACTAGGGGTGCATCGGGAATAGTCTTGGATTGGTGCGTGATAAAGTCATTGATACTATTGATCTTCTCTGGCCCAATCTCTTCAGCTTTGATCGAAGAGGACGGCTTGGAGAGATCCAAGCCGGGAAAGCCGGACCCTGCTACCGGAGCCGTAACAGCGGCCATGATGACAAGCAAGATGCGGTGGTGTTATCGTGTCGAGTATCTCCAATATGGAAGACGATCCAGAGACAGACAGCACTCGATATGGGGTTAAATGCAACTTGCAGGTTCTTCTGCTCATACGTTTGCTTGCGGCTAATGCCGACTCCTGCAGATACCATCATCCCGCAGATTGTGCGGCGAATACGGGATACGCGCCACAAGTAGCCGATACCAAGGGTTTGCCATAAATGTGGAATATGGTCGGAAAAGCACTCGGTATATGGGTTTGAGCGTGCTGGATTACCGATGAGAGCGAGAGTCCAATCGAGACATTTTGCTTTTCCCACCCCCACCAAAATACACCACCCCTGCTCTGCTTTTCCGATGCTCCTCACTTTCGTATGACGAATTTCACCATGCAGTCAAGGCAACGCGATTACGGCAAGCAGTAGGAAAACGCTGTCAATTACGGAAGTTTCTAATATCCGCTCTGTTTAGCCTCCTAATCCGTCGGTCATGGCAATATTCCAGTCCTCCATGTTTTCTGTTTCCCCGAGAAAAGAGTCTAGCCTCCCCAGGCCACCACTCACCTGAGGATCGTTAGGATGGGCCTACTTCGGGGATTTGATTTCATTATTGGAGAGTTTGCTTACCAGAGACTCAAACTGATCCCATCCGGCCATCTGCATGACCGAACTTCCAGGGCTCTCCTGGGCAAACCCAAGATTTTCGTCTCCGAGCATGAGAGAATTATTTGCATGACCGGGACCGTGGGCAACGGGCATGTCGGGACCCGGCAGCGGCAACATTTCTGCTTCGTTGAAGGGCCCCAGGACCATCTCGTCGCCCTCGAGGAGCAGACTGGACCCTTGATCTCTTTCGTGATTCCCCGTCGCCAGAGTCAGGAGTTGACTATTCTGCCTCAACAGCTCGAGTCTGAGCTCTTGCAGGACGACACCATATCTATGAGCCAGTGATCCGGGAATAGCAATCGACGTAGTTTGCGCCTGACACTTCGTGGCAGCTTGAAAGGCTGGAAGATATGTCTCGATAGGAGAGTGGCGCTGCTGAATGGCATATACGTAGAGCATGACCACGGCGCAAAAGGCGAAGTAATGGGTGAACTATTTCGAGGTCCATTAGTGAGAATATTCTACAAGGAATGCCGCGTTGGAGATAGGTAGACATGCCCAGAATGTGTTGTAGAGTTGCCCGTTAGAGCTGAGCTTGTCCACTCTCTTCACGATGGACATGGCGGCCTCGACGCAGCGTTGCACATGATCATCGGTAGCGTCGCCCTGTGTTCGCCTGTGCCTCGTGGAGCCTAGGTTGGCCAAATTGGCAAAATTATTGAGGAGAAAGGGGCGGTGGACGAGGATCTGGGCGTGCCAACAAGCGAAATTGAGGACGTTTTGCTGACGCAGAAATATGGGCTGGAAAAATGACGGGTCAACGCCCTCGGTGTCGATGAGGGATGATATATCGGCGCGCCAGTCGTCGATTTCCTTGGCGTATTTGGCGGCCAGCTTGAACTGGTTGGCTGTGGAAGGGGGCCGTATGCTGTAAAGGTCTCGCAGGACGTGGGCCACTATACGAGACAGCCTAAGGAAATATCATAAGGAAATATCAGCAGGGGTGTGGGAAAGACAAGCGAGCGAATCGGCGAGGTTGAGGTTGGGTTGGGGAGAACAGACTTGATGTGGGCGACCATGCCGGACACTATGGACTGGCGACTTGCCGACGCCACGGGAGGCATGAGACCATGACCCAGCTGATTATCATTGACGCACAGCGGGAGCTCCTGATCGATGTCGTCGTCGTGAAAGGTCTTGGGGCGACCGAGGGCAGCGCTCAGGTACGTGTCCATGTTGTAGGCACACCAAAAGGTACGCTTCCGGCACTCGATGTCGACGGAGTCGGGGTTACGCATGGAGTCGACGCGGGAGCGGCGGTGGATGCCGAGGGCGAGCATGAGATGGGCGGTGGTGCCGAATAGGCTCCAGCAGTGGTTGATCCTCGAATGGGACAGGAGGAAGAAGCACTGCATCAGACGGGCCTGGACGCTGGTGAGGCGGATGCCGCCTTTTTCGCCAGCGAGCTGATTCTCTGCTGCCGTGAAAAACCGGGCGCTGGAAAGGTTGCCGTGCGTGTATCTGCGTTAGCTATGCATTTGTTCTTCGGATGGGGGGACCAGGGCCTTTTGTCTTTCTTGTTTTCCCCTTTTTTTGCGAAATACGTGTATACCAGCGGAAAGCGTACCTCATGGAGGGGTCAACCTTGCCCGACCCCGACGACGGGTAACTCGAGGCCGTGGCGAAGACCATGAAGAGAAGGGCAGCCCTGCTGTTGGCCGTGGTCTGGTCCCTCATGGCACCATTGGTCTCGTACAGCTCCCGCAGCCAGACCTCGATGGTCGGGCGGTGCACGAAGCGGTGGGTGGCGGCGGCGAAGTCAAAGTAACGGACCACCAGCCCTTCGGCTTCGGCGCGAGGAGGGAGGATGAGGGCGCGGGGGTCGGCCTCGGGGAGCGGGAGGTCACCAAAGGTGAAGATGGACGTGTCGGAGGAAAAGGCTGACGGGTGCTGCTTCAGCTTCCTCTGCACCCTCAGCAGGAAGGATGCGCCGGAAGAGGGTCCCACGTAATGGCCTTGACGGTCCGTTTGCGCCGGTTCGGGGCTGTTCCGGCTGGACTGGGTGGCGGATACGCCGTGTCCATTATTATCGGGGGGCACGAGGGTCTTGTTGTTGTTGCTGCTGCTGCTACCAGTGCCGGTGCCGGCGGTGGTGGTGGCGGCGGCAGCGGCGGCGATGGAGACGGGGCTTGGCATGGGCATGGCCCCCATATTACTCCCGATGCTGTTACCACGATCTCCACCACCCCGAGCCGACTGGGCCGACTGAGCGCCACCGGTATAGATGCTGGGCCGTCGCCGTGGAGTTTCAGGGGAGGCTGGGCCGGGGTGGAGCTCGTGCTCACCCGTCTCCATCTCAATGGACGGGAGGCGGCCTCGGCGGTACGAGGCAGTGTACCTGCAGTTAAGGCCAAGGCGAGAGCAGTGCGCACACGGATACTTGCCCGAGCAGCGCGTCTTGCGACTTGAAGCGGGCGAGGAAAAAAGGGTCAGCTTTCATGTTCATGTCTTTGACGCTGATGCGCGCCATCCGTCTCTCGTATCGGAAACTGTGTAAGAAGATATGGGGCTTGATCGCGACGACGTGCGTGTACGCATGAGTCTTTCGAGCCTTGGCCCCCCTTATCGTGTGTTCCGTGCAAACGGTAATGGGCAATACTTACCCCTTGCAGGTGTCGCACGCTCTGCTGGCTCGGCTCCTTACATGTGGTGGTTTCCGACGCTTCTCGCTGGGTCGGCTATCGTCGAGATGGCTGGAGGAGGCCGTGGTGGTGGTAGTGGTGGTCTCGTCAAAGGACCCATCACGATGGTCTTGCTCATCGGTTGTCATGACCATTATTTTCATTAATCGACTATGTATGTCATAATTCTGGGCAGATGGATTGTGGATTGTGGTTGGGCCTGTGTGTATTACTCCGTCTGTGAGCAAACAGTGAGCACACATACAAGAAGAGCGGAAAAGGATGTCGGGAAAGGGTGAGTGGTGATTGGGGTCTCTGTCTTCTTGGAGGGAATGGCACTGGACTTGGGGGGGGGGGGCTAAATGTCGTGCGGAGAAGCGCTTCGCCGGATATTGACCCGAACGAACCCCCCATGTCCCCCATGTCCCCCCATGTCCCCCATGTCCCCCCATGCTCCCCATGTTCCCCATTCCCCTCCCTATTTCTCCACCAAGGTGCCTAAGCGATGGCCGGTCTAGCCGTCGTGGTTCCAGGAATTATTCACCAGCGGCTACCAAGCCATGATACCGAATTGTTTGTATCAGTGCTCTTTTCCTCCAACTTGGTCTGTACCCTATAGACGGTCAGGGGGGGAAGTCCGAGATGGTCACACTGCTATGAATGTAAAACGACATACCGTGTATCGTGTTACCCTGTGATACGTGATTATCTATTGGATATCTATCCTCTACTCCCTACACTACCACTCTCTCCACTCGCCCCCCGGCCCGACAAAGCCAGGACTCACCCAAGGCTCGGCATTCTTGCTCATCTCACGGATCTTGTCCTCGTCCACGTCGATGCCGAGCCCGGGTCCCTTCATGAGCGGGACGTACCCGTCCTCGACGTCCCAGATCTCGGGGTTCTTGATGTACGACAGCAGGTCGTGGCCGCCGGTGTTGTAGTGGATGCCGAGGCTCATCTCCTGGATGGCAAAGTTGGCGAGGGTGGCGTCGACCTGGATGTTGGCGGCGAGGGCGATGGGGCCGAGCGGGCAGTGCGGGGCGATGGCGACGTCGTAAGCCTCGGCCATGGCGGCGATGCGCCTGAGCTCGGAGATGCCGCCGACGTGGGAGATGTCGGGCTGGAGCACGTCGACGCAGGCCGACTCGAGGAAGGGCTTGACGTCCCACCGGCTGTGCAGGCGCTCGCCCAGGGCCACCGGGCAAGAGACAGACTGGGAAAAGGCCCGGATGCCCTCGACGTGCTCCGACAGCAGCGGCTCCTCGATGAACATGGGCCGGTGGGGGGCCAGCAGGGCCGCCAGCTGGCGCGCCATGGGCTTGTGCACGCGGCCGTGGAAGTCGACGCCTGCGTCCATGCCCAGCGCCTTGACGGCCTTGACCCTCTCCACGCAGGCGTCGAGGGCCGACGGCGTGTCCAGCCAGCCCAGGTCCTCGGTCCCGTTCATCTTGACGGCAGTGAAGCCCTGAGCCTTGCGGGCCAGCCTGCGTTGCGGTCTCATGAGCACGTCTTCTCTTTTCTATCATTAAGGGGGGCTCATCGTAGTTTTGGAGACTCACGCTGCGCTCTCGACGTCGCCGGGTCGGTCGCCGCCGATCCAGGCGTACACCTTGAGCTTGTCCCTGACCTTGCCTCCCAGCAGCTCATAGATGGGCACGCCGTATTTCCTCGCTTTGCGGAATACTCAGATTCTTTTCTTCATGCCATGGGATACGTGAACGTGTCCGACTCACCTTTTAGGTCCCAGAGGGCAATGTCGATGCCCGCCAGGGCGCTCATGAAGACGGGTCCTCCCCTGTAGAAGCCCATCCTCCACGACTTTTGCCAAATGTGCTCAATCTCACTAGAGGCGAAGAGATCAGCTGCCAGATCAAACGTTTTTCTCTCTTCTTCTTCTTCTTCTTCTTCTGGGCGGTTGACTCACTCGGCTTCCATGCCCGTGTACTGCGCCGCCCAGGCGTCGAGGCAGCCCTCGACGGCCTGCGTGTGGCCCTCGAGCGAGGCCTCGCCCCAGCCCGCGTTGCCGGCGTCGTCGGTGATTTTGACGAAGAGCCAGCGGGGCGGGACCCTGAAGTATTCGATCTTTGCAATCTTGCCCATGTTGACGTGTGCCGATTGTTAGTTTGAAGGGGGTTGTTATCAAGTTGAGTAAGGAGGGAGAGATGGTGACAAAACTAGAAAGGTTTGATGATTTTGTGAGTGGTGTCGTATGATATGGCGTTGGATATGAAGGAACGATGCCTCTGTTGTCTAATACCATCGTGACATCTCGTGTAATTGCCCGTGTGGATTCCTACTCGGCTCTCATCGGAGCCTTCACTGTACCCCACTGCCCACACGCGGGGTCGCGAGGCGGGGAGGGGAGTGAGAGAGAATGGGGAGGGGAGGGGCGGAGAGGAGACTCACAACCCCGTCTCGGACAAGTATCCGGTGGTAGAAAGGAGAGTTCTGATGGGTCGCGATCCGAGTTCCGGTTTCGGCGTAGATTTCTTTTTTTTTTCTCTTTCTGGTGCCTGCTGCTGTCCCATGTCTCTACTTTACCCTTTGCTTTTCCGAAGGGTGAAGGGGGAAATATGGATATCGAACGGCCGTGGTCCAGGCGGTGCGCGCATGACGAATTGGAGGGATTCGAATGGTGTCTGGGAGCCAGGTTTTATTGGTTTTTTTTTTCAACAGTAGAACGACTGTCTGTATGAGAAGACAAGTAGAGAGAGAGGCACAGGCAAAAAAACTGCGTGCGTGTGTGTAAGGTGTGAGAGGACAAGAGAATTGGCGAGATGGAATGGTGCGCACCGCAAGCATGAATGGCCCAAGATATTAGAAATTACTTGTAATCCGGAAACGAAACACGAGCAAAGCAAAACGTCTTGTACTAATTTTCTCTGCCTCTCTCTATACATCTAAATATACCCAAATAAAAAAGAAAGAGGAAAAAAAGAAGAAGAAGAAATCTAAGCCTTATTCTTCTGCGCCTCGATCCAGTCCCTCCTGGCCTTGTCCAGCTCCTCCCTGCTGTGCTCCCCGAAGACGTCGACGCCCAGCCTGGCGGGCATATTGTACCTCGTCCCCTTATCCAGCGCGTCCACCCTGGCCGCCACATCCTCCGGCAGCTCGAAATGCACAAAGTTCTCCTCTATGCGCGAGGGGGTGACGGATTTCGGCAGGACCACGGTGCCGCGCCGCTGCACGGCCCACTGGACGAGGAGCTGGGCGGGCGTGCGCGGGGGGCGGAGCGAGGCGGCGGCGGCGGCGACTTCGGCGTCGTCAAGGGCGCGGGGCAGGTTGTAGATGTTGTTGCCCGAGGGGGAGTAGGCGGCGACGAGGATGCCCTGCGAGCGGGACCAGGCGAGGAGGGAGGGCTGCTGGAGGTAGGGGTGGGCCTCGATCTGGTTGACCGCCGGCTTGATTTCGGCGCTGCGGATCAAAGTCAGTCTTCTCTCTCTGTGTGTCTGCATGCCCTATACATCGTTTTCTTCTTTTCAAGAGAATATCGGGGGTATTCCTCTCTCTCACTCACTCTCTCTCTCTCTGTCTTTCATGCCCTTTACATCGCTTCCTTCCTCTCAAGAGAATATCAGGGGTATAAAGGGAAGAAGGAGGGAGGGGGGATGGGAGGAGAAGGAAAGGAAAGCAGGTCCACGTACAACTCCAGAATCTCCTCGCACTTCTCCCTCGTGAAATTGCTCACGCCAATACTCCTAACTTTACCCTTCCTCACCAGCGCCTCCATGGCGCCCCACGTCTCCCGCAGCGGCACGTCGACAACATGCACGCCGCCGTCCCCCTCCCTATCAATCGGAAACCTCACCCTTCCTTCCTCCGCCTTGGGCCGGGGAAAGCTCACGGGCCAGTGCACGAGGTACAGGTCCAGGTAGTCCGTGCCCAGGTCCCGCAGAGACTCGTCCACGGCGTCCTCGACGTCCGCGGCCGCGTGGTGCGTGTTCCACAGCTTCGAGGTGAGGAATACTTCCGAGCGGGGCACGCCCGAGGCTAGGATGCCGGCGCCCACCTCCTGCTCGTTGTCGTAGACGGCCGCCGCGTCGATGTGCCGGTAGCCGTGGCGGAGGGCGTGCTCGACGGCCCTAGCTACTTCGTTGGGCTTGGATTGCTGGTCCTCGTCAGTCTCTCTCTCTCTCTCTTCATATATATATATATATATATATGTGTGTGTGTGTGTGTGTATGTGTATATATTTGTATTGTAAGGGGTAGAAACAAAGTAAGAAAGGACACAAGATACGCACCCAAGTGCCCAGCCCAATAGCAGGAATCTCATACCCAGAATTGAGCTTGAAAGTCTTTCCTCCCGCCATCTTTGCGTTTTTTCCCAGTAAAAAGTTTTTGTTTCTCGAAGACGACGACGACAACGATATGAATGACGATTTGCAACGGCGTACAACGGAAGCAGCAATCCTCATTCAAGTCAATATCCAAGTACGTTTCCTCCTCTTTTCTCTTTCTTCTTCTTTTTAAACACCTCTGACATGCTTTGAGGGAAATTTCTTTTTATTGTTTTCCCTCTTATCATCTCACTAAAAGTTACATGGTAGGTCAATACTACTACTACCGACTCGCGGAACCCCTTTATCCGAGCCACGAGGTTACTTATCCGTCAGTCCCGCCCCCGCCCCGCCAACCGGAACCATCAGACCCTTTCCGGAATGCGTTTAATTCTTGGTCTTTCTTTTTTCTTTTTTTTTTCTTTAGCAATGCACTTCCGGCGTAGACGGCCCCGAGAAATAACGGGTCCCGGCGGGGAAACCGGCAAGTTAAACATGCCGAGCGAGAAAGAGGAGCGAGAGAAAAGGGGGAAAGCCATACTCTTCACACAAAGGCGAGAGAAATCCGAGGGAAACTCAAAGTTGCCCAACATAGAAAGGGTCCCCAGGCCGAGTTAACCTCCGCCCCTCTGTTCACCCGCCGGATGACATCTTCGTTCTCCGCCCCTTTCCCCGGATACGCTCCGGTCACCGGGCTACGTAGATGACCAGATACCGTAGCCATAGCCGGGATATCCCTCCTCGAGTTTGCCTTACCCGTACCGAGGACCGGAGCTTCTTTTCCATCCTAATATAACACACACATACAACACACACACACACACACACACACACACACACACACACACAACCGAACCCTTCAAGGACTAGCAGTCACTGCCCTTGATACACAAGAACTGTGCATTGATTTTAACGGCATACAGTATTCATGACACATCATTAACCAAATATCCATCGCTCTCGACTCCTTGCCAGGTTCTTTCAGCTACCAAAGAACAGCAACGACCCCAATCACTAAGGACATCACCCACGCACCCTCAGTAGACGTAAAAGTTGGTCTCGTCAGGGTTCTCCTCCCTCATCTTCTTGTTGCGCCTCTGCAGCGCCACCCGGAGGACCCAGGCGCAGACGACGACGCCGCCGGAGAAGCCGACGCTGGCCATCATGGGGGTGAGGTAGCGCGGCGCGTCGCTCGCCGGCCAGAGGTAGGGCGTGTACACCGACGCCAGGTTGCCAAACGTGTTGCACATGGCAATGGCCACGGCCTTCTTCTCGTCCGTCTGCCCCACCACGCTGGCCGTCCACCCGAGGATGATGTTGTTGACCCCGTACGTCGCTCCGACGAAGAGCATGATGCCCACGAACCGCACCGGCACGTTGAGCGTCGCCGCCGACATGACGAACCCTGCGATGGCCACCAGCTTGGACACCGTCGTGTGCCACGTCCGTTCGTTGTACCGCCCCGAGCTCCAAGCCACGGCGACGCTCATCAGGCCCGCAAAGATGTAAGGCGGGCACGTCAGCACCAACGTGATCGTCTTGCTGTAGCCCAGCGTCTCCATGACAGTGGGGAGGAAGTTCTTGAAGCCGTTGGCCGACAGGTGGAGATTGTCCATGAGGCAAAAGACCCACGTGCGCCAGTCAGTCGCCGCCTCCTTGAGGCCATTGAGAACAGATGTTGCTTCGCGTCGTCCCGTCGTGTCCTGGTAGATGCGGTTATGGGCGAGCTGGCGTTCCTCCTCGTTGAGCCAGCGCGTCTTGAGGGGCGAGTCTGGGAGCGTAAAGAAGGCGATGATGGAAACAGCAATGGAGACGGCGCCCTGGATGATGAAGAGCCTTTTGTAACAGAGTTAGCATGTTGTTTTTGTCTCGCCCCCTCGGGTTTGAACACTCACCACTTCCACCCGGCGAGGCCTTTCACTTGGTCCAGGCCCTCGAAAACACCAGCAGCAATCAGGCCGGAAAAGGAGCTGGCCAACATGTTGCCTGTGTAGAATATCGACATCCTCGTGGCCACCTCCTTCCTCGTGTAAAACATTGAGATCATGTAGAGAGCGCCGGGGTAAAACGGAGCCTCCGTAATACCGAGCAGAAACCGACAGGCCAGCATCGTCTCAAACGATGTGGCCATGTAGGTCAGGAGGGAGATTATGGACCAGGCGAGGCAGAAGCCGGCCATGAAAAGCGAGGGGCGCACGCGGTTGAGTATCATGTTGGACGGAATCTGGCCGCAGAGGTAGCCGACGAAGAGGATGGAAACGCAGGTGTTGTACTGGGAGCCCTTGAGCCCCAAGTCCTCCTCCAGGGTGTTGAGCCGGCCGTTGATCATGGCGTTGCGGTCGAGGAAGTTGAAAAAGTACATTGTCCAAAGGATAGGCTGTCATCACCATGGTGAGCCGATTGCGCCTTGCGCCTTGTGCAGCGTGCGTTGGACGTCATACTTACCATCATGTATATGTCGAGCTTCCTGACGAGTGCAATCTCCTTGGGGTCGGTCTTGGCATGGGCGCCAAACTCGTCGACCTTTTCCATCTTGGGCATCTTTTGAACTTGATCATGGCTCATGCAAGCCTCAACGTGGTGAATCTGACTCTTGTCTCCCTCATCGGGCGAGGGAGGCGCCTCGATTGATTCGCGACGGGACATGGCGAGGCTTCCTGTTCTTTCTCTTCCGCAATTGGTCCAAACACGGCTGGGACAGTACGGAGAAGAAGGGGGAAGGAAGGGTGCTTAAGAATGGTATAAGAAAAAGACGAGGCGAACAGAGCTGCTGGAGACAGAGGAAGAGCTACTATTACGAGGTGCTCTTCAGGCCTTGTTCAAACGCCTCGGCTGACAGGCCATGCTAGCAGACATGTTTATACGTGTACTCCATATGCACCCATCACTGCCCCGTATACAATGCCATCTTGGCCTCCCCGTGGGGGAAATAGCCAACCCCAGATATGGCTTCTTTTCCGACCCATGTCCAGCCATGGCGGGGGTGGAGTGGGAGTCGCGCTAATGCAGCAAGGGTACTCCGTATGGCTAAATAGTAAATAGTTTGACATCGGAAAAGAGAGGTTGGCCAATACAAGTTTCTTTTCCGATGATGGTGGAGTGAAGAAAAGGTCACAGGTCTCCAGCCGTTACCCGTCCTCCTCCACCTTGAATTGGATGCCCCGAGAGCGGAGGACATGCCGATTCCGTTCGAATCTCGAGGACTGCCTGGCGGGAACAACAACAGTTGGAAGCCATTATATGTTTCTGGTTCAGCGTAGTTGATGACGGACGTTTACCTTTTTCAGCCCTTGAACCACGTACGTCTTGACTCTCAATTATCCCAAGGATGGTTCAATTCAGGCCCATTGACCCGTGAAAGACCTCTGTGCCCCACGCGCAATGTGCCATACTCGCTCCCATCTCCGACTCGGTGTGCCATACGGATTACTCCGTACTCAACCCGTTCGCGCAGTGGTGGAAGAATTGGCCATGCAAAGTCCACTCTTTCGGAGGGTAATTGCCTATCCAGTCGAGGTAAACCCAGCGCTAGGTCAGCAAGCAAACAACTTTCGACAAGTAACCAACAGCCCGATAATAATACGAACCCATGTTTCCGGCTCTGTCTGCTGTGCATGGCAAGGGTCAGAGTCGTCAAACCCTCTCCTCGTCTCCTCGTCCCCCGTTCTCTTCCTCCACTTGACCAAACAGGGGAGGAGAGAGGGGGAGATGACAGGGTAGCATCCATTCTCGCAACACTGTTTCCGATTGAATCTTCTGAGCGGGGGTCGTGAGATGCTACTTCGTATTATGTCGTGATTACATTTCTAATGTTCTCGAGAGGGAGACGGAACTCGTAAGTAGCGATTATGCATGGGCGTGCGATTATTAACGAAGGAAACAAGTGGAGAAAGGCGGCAGTGGGAGCTCAAGAGCAGAAAGGAAGGAGCATGAAAAAAAGAAAAGGAAGAAAAGTACGTCAATTATATTAAATCCACGTGAGCAACCACCCACACGCTTTGAGCATTGTGTGCAACGAGCCTCGATGCATCAGTCCTTGGCCTCCTTGGGAGTCATCCCCAACGCCTTTGCTTCCAACGCCACCGCATTCGGCATCTCCTCCCGCAGAGACTTGCCCTTTGGCCTCCACCCGAGATACTTTCTCGCCCTCTGAGCGGCACCCTTGGAATTGGCCCCGTAGGACGGCGTTGCCATGCCATCCATGAGCTCGACCTCGCGCTGGCTCACAAACTTGGTGATGGGCTCGGGGAGGAACCCCTGCGCGCTCGTCTCCTCGGCCACCCAGTTCGCGACGTCGGCCCAGCGGTGGGACCCGTTCTCCGCAAAGTAGTAGCCGTGCCGGCCAAAGACTTCGGGGTCGCCGTTTTTGGCCGGGTCCAGCGCCGCCTCGACGAGCAAGGTGAACAGCCGTCCCAGGTCCTGAACGTGCACGTTGTCCCACTCGGTCCTGCCCGGCTCGACGACGGGCGCGAAGCCCTTCTCCAGCGTGCCCTTTATCATGTCGGGCACCTGGATGCTGCGGGTGTTTGCCGCCCCGGAGCCCACGCCGTAGATAGTGGGCGGGCAGACGATGGCCACCCTGACGGCGTCGGAGACGGCGGCCTGCACGATCTTGTCGACGTTGCGGTGGTCAGCGTCGTCAGGCAGGCTCAGAATCTTTTCCACGTTGTCGATGTCGTGGTACTTTTGCTCGGGCAACGGGGATTGGCCGTAGCGCTTCTCGCGGTGGTCGTGCCAGGTCAGGATGTTGGTGCCCGAGGTGTGAATCCAGTAACCAGGCTTCTCTGCCGAGTGGCCTTTAGCGATTCCCCTGGCGATGGCGTTTGCTCCCGGCACGTTGTCAGACGAATCGGCGGTGTCTTTTTTGTTTCCGTATCAATCTTGAGTCAGCGTCGAGGGACGTGGGCTGGGATTGGAACGGGGAGAGGTTATTTTCTTACGAACGACAATGTCCGCATCGGCAGCCGCCTTCTCCAACACCTCGGCGTCGTCGAGGCTGCCAAAGACAAACCTGGCGTTGGGGTACCTGGCCCTGATGGGCTCAGCCTTTTGCTCGTTGCGCACTAGGAGGGCGATGTCGAAATCCGGGTGCGCCTCTGCGATCTGAGCGTACGCGGTGCCTCCGACGTATCCTGTGGCGGGAGAATGTGAGCAGATCGATGTGCGCAGCAGTGGTTGGAGGATGCCGTCTTTTGCTTACCGGTAGCACCTGTGAGAAAGATTTTGGGAGCCATTGATGCGAGTTCACAAATTTGTACTCCGTATTTATAGATGGCACTCTTGGAACTTGAATTTAGAACAGTTCCCTGGTCGTCAACGGAGTCGTCTAAGACATGGGCATCTTGTTAATTAACAGGAACGTAAATGGTTTATCCATTTTATACCACGCGGATGAGCCTCTATACAAACTCGTCAACGTCACTTTAACATCCCCGGCGAGTGGCGTGACGTGACGGGATTATGTACGCATTCGCTTGCAATTATCAAGCACATCATGGCGGATGACGTTACAAGCTTAACAACATTCCGTGCAACAGACGGAGCACTCGGTACAGCAGACGGGGTTTTGGAGTTGAGCGGGGTTGGAGTTTCGGAATCATTGTGGTATGCGCTATTTAGTCAACCTCCATGCCATCAACAACGTTGCTGGACGCTCTTTTGCTTACTGCAAAGTGGTATTCTGGAAGATATTATCAATCTATTACTTATCAATCATCAAAGCCTAAGGCCCGTTCTGGTTGGGCTTCCGTGCCCCCGGCGGGGACCCAGAACGTCGGTAACGACGCCGGGGATGAAACTCCTTGATTCCGATAGGTACCCAATTAAACTTTTGCCAAGGTGTACTGCTGTGCAAAGCATCTGATAAGTAGTAGTTGGTGCCCCTCCGACTCATATCCCCGCAGAGCCCAACATAACACCCTCAATCAATCCATAGTGAGGTAGGTCCCTTTGCTTCCCTACTAGTACGACACCAACGTACCGATTACTCCATGTAGGAACAAAGGCTTCCTGCTAGAAAGCACCGCCCACACTGACGTCAGGAGCCAATAAACCCCCAAAGGCACTAAAGCCTACCCTCCTAAATATCTAGACTTAGGCGGCGCCCACCTCCCCGGAAAGCGCCAAAGCTCCAGGGCTCTAGAGCTCCACCCAAGCTTTGGGAGCTTCCCCTCAAAGAGCTCCCCCTTTCCTAACCCCCAGAGGACTAAGTCAGTACCGGTAATAGGAGCATCGTACAATGCAAGCGGTGTGCTCCTGTGACGTGGAGATGGAGAGAGAGCAAAGGACTGGGTAGTAGTGGTGGGTAGAACCCGACCTTTTTTACAAATGGAACCCCACAAGTGGAAGCTGCCAACTTGACATGTTGGGGGGGGACTACAGCTGGCAGACAGATGGAGCTCAGGAAGTATAAATAACTCGGAATTCACCTCTTGTTTTCCTTTCCTCCCTTCCACCCCCCCCCCCCCCCCCCTTTCCATACAGTCATTAAATTACATCAAGATACTAGTTGTAGCGAAGCATTCCCGTTACGCATACGACTCAGACACCCATATAATCACAGTCACCTCAACAAACCATCACAATGGGCGACGGTTTCACGTACAAGTCTTCCGGAACCAACTCGTCCGGCAACCACTACTGCTCTAGGGACTACGGCTCCGACGCCTCCAACACAAACTCTTACCACTACTCCAACAGGTAAGTATTCACAAGAAGCGTACTGGCGATTGAGCATCAAGACAGATCAGATACCTAGTGACGGCTCGTACTACTACTCGAACCCAAGCGGCAGCACCTATTACAACAACGGCAGTGGTGGCTCCACCTACACTCCCCCCAGCGGACACGCTACTTCTTCCTATGGCAACGGTGGTGGCAGTCGCAAGTAATGTTGTAATTACTCCACGTCTTCCTGGGTGGAGGTCATCATCGCAGCCTGTAAGAACCGGTATATTCCCGCGAACCAAGAGAGTTTTATAGCAAAAGAAGCAGATAGCAAAAGCAAACAGGCTCCTCCTTAACATCTGAAATGAGGGTAATCTCTCCAACCACCTCGTGCGCCAACTGTGCTCAAATTGTGAATTAGTACCTAGACCAGATGACACTCCTACATCCATTCGAGTATCGCGTCCTACATATCCACGCTTGTAAGTTCTGGGGAAGAAGAAGAAGAAGAAAAAAGGGAGGGCAAGGGGTAGAAGAGAGACTCGCGTTTACCACCTCCGCTCCAGCACTTGCTGAGCTCAGTGGATCCCGAAGGAGACGGCAAAGGCGACGATGGTAATGGTGTAAACGAAGAATACAACCACTAGCATCTGCTTGAGGATGCTGCGGTGCTCATCAGTCAATCTGTACATGGCACCGTGGGTGCACCAGGCAATCGTCGAATCGAAACCGCCATAGAGGGCCAGAATCCCAGTTGGAGGAAAGAAAATAGTCGTCACCATAATGCCGATGAAGACGCGCTTCAGCTCTGGATTCTCCTCTAACTGTAAATGGCGTCTCTCAGTGGCTTCCTCGCGGGCCGTGGCAATATGTTCCAGATCTGTGTGCGCACAGGTTCGGCGGAGGCAACTGCCCATCGAAGTCTTACGGCTGCTACCACGCTTGTCGCGAGCCGAGCTTCTGTTCCATGATGTCTTGTCCGAGTCGCTTGGCTGCAGATACAAATCGGGAGGGATCGAGAAAATTTCCAGAGACGGTCTTACTATTGGGACACCATTCTTGACTAACCAAAAAATGTCAGCAAACTCCTATTTCACTGCAAGTTTTAGAATTCATATCATGCATACGAGAAGGTAGTTTGTGCTCGTGTCGTAGACCAGATGCTCGAACAAGTGGTGCGGGCTTTACAATATCATCTTGGGCCCCGTGATCATGGAGCGATGGCCAGACAGTTTGGAGGGAGTGGTTGGAAGAAGCTTTGTCATAAGATCGAACTCTGTCTGAAAACTCACGGCCGGCTTCAGTGTGGTCTTCGGCTCCACGGTCACGGCGGAACTGCTGCATCAAAGCCGCCTCCTGGAGGCTCATGAGCGGGAAGTGCATTCCGGGGATGTCCTGAAGATACTCATCATGCGGGACATGCACTGCCTTGGGTGAATCAGGCAGCTTTAGTCTGTTAGTTCCACACAGAGGCTGATCCCAGCAGCCATAGGCTTGCTTTGGGGCTTCGGTTCCAGTGTTCTGACGGATCCGAGGCCAACTGAAATCTACCTGTTGCGCTGTCGCGTTATTGTCACGGTGTGCATTGTGAGAATGGAGGCTCTCCCAGCTGCGGTTGATAAGCTGGAGCTCGATAGCAGGAGGGGTTTTCTTTAGAGGTGGTGAAGAGCCTACACGTCGTGTATCAGTGTGGACATTGAGGAAATGGGCGGAGAGGCGCCGAGCGTATGCCGCAGTGCGAGCGGGGAGCTTGGGCACCTGACGAAGAGAGTTCTGCAGAAACCCAGTTCGATCCGAATATTTCGTCTTCGGGGCCAGCGCTTGCTGGTTGGACTGGCCTTCGTGTCCAAGGTAAGATGGGATGTGCTGACCTTGGTCAGGAGGATTCTGATCGACCCTACCGTAAAACGTGTTTGCTCCCGGGAAAGAAGTGACACCGCGGTAGACAGTTGGAAAAGACAGGCCACTCCTAGCACTTCGAAAATCATTAAAGCTCATTCGAGGTTCAACGATGCGATCAGTAGTCACGGTCTGCCAGTCAGCTTCTGTAGCATGTTCTTGGTTAGGCCTGGTAGCACCAGCAACGGGTTCGATAAAGAGATGGGTGATTGGGGGTTTTGCTGCTTGGTCTTGAGTATTTATGCCCGTTTTGTACACCGGTATCTTGACATCATCGTCGACCTTCTAGGTGGACTGAACAGCGTCCAGATCGTAAAAAGAAGGCGTGGCAAGTTGGTGTTGGCCAGTGGGCTGCTGCTTAAAAGGATGACGGAAAGTTGCAGTGTTTTGGATCGATGTAACGTAATGAAGGGCTTCGCTAACGTTTCGCTCTACAGCGGGTTGTAAGAAAGTGTAATAAATGTCTCGATCATATTTGAAAGGATCATCATCGCTGCTGCTTGACTCGATCGGGGATTGGGGAGGTTTGCTGGAGCCAGCAGTAGCCGCGACAGGCTGCTTGGCTGCGGGCTTTTCAGTAGTAACAGAAGGCCAACTTTCGTGTTTAGGGTCTTCCTGAGTATCCTCAATATGTTGTTCAGACTTATCTTGGTGAGTGCTACCATGGATATTTTCCTGGGTATCCTTCTGGGAGCCGAGCTTCGCATTGGCGTCATCATTCAGGTCGATCTCGGTGTAAATGCTTGATGCCGATAGAAGTGAGTCACGAGGATCCAGAAGAGGTCTTGGGCTCTTGATGCGACGTTTCGATGGTGAAAAAGCTAGTGCTTCCAGGATCGTGGCATGGCGTAGTTGGCTCTTTCCAGCCTGCGCCACTGAGGTAGCGGCTTCCTGCGCTTTGTGTGAGTTCTGTCCATCATCCACGAAGAACAAAGCACATCGTAGAGTCTTTACCTTTTCTTCATTATCCTCGGTTCCGATGACAGTTTCCCAGTCAGAGGTTGCATGGCCATCCTCCGATCTCATATTGCTATGGTAGTTTCCCGTGAGACTCCTTCCCATATCGCCATGACCTGGGAGGGAAGAGGGCGGTACTTCGCTGCTCAATCCAGAGCGCGCAACGGGCTGGTCTTCCGCGTAAGGAGATTCGTCATAAGGGTTGACTAGATGGCGGTGGCGATACTCTGGAAGCGATGCGACAGCCAAAACGTCATTGTTAGAATCAATCGATGGCGCAGCCTCTTCGTGAGGCCCACTGCCAGCGGCGCATCGCGAAGCAGAGCGCTGAGAATGGTGTTTTAGACATGAGCCTTATCTACAAATAGATTTGATTGGTACTTACCGGCTCATCTGCTGGGTCCATGCTGAGATAATGGACGGTTTATGGTAGATTGTGCCACACGCGATGGGGATACCGCGGCGCTCAGGCTCCAACTGTAGATTCCGAGCACTCTGTATAAGCGTGAATGTAAGATTAATAACGAAGCTGGATAAGTGGGAAGACAAGGGGTAGAAGAATTGCCGAGACTGGGAGATCTCTTGATGACTCAGCCCTATGCAGTGATGGCAATATCAAGTTGGGTCAAGATATGGCAGAGAGAAAGAAGATGGCGGGGAACAGATAGCCAAACTATGTTGGAAGTAGTAATGCGAGAAAAGTGAGAAGTGAAGCGAGTATCAAGGTGAGAGATATAATTAAAGCACAGGTAAAGGTTGCGTTGCGAGGTAAATGTCAAGTGTATGCAATGGATGCGTGTACGTATGGGCGCGGATAAGGTGATGAAGATGCACATAGAAGGCCAAATGATGGCACACTACTAAGTACTCATACGTACCGTACCTACCTACCCAACCACCTAGCAAGGTGACGTGTAGTGGCAGCGGGATTTCCAGTGGGCTCAAAGAATTTCTTTCTTCATTTGAACTTGATTTAGCTCATATTTCTATCATCTCTTCTATAAACATATAATATCTCAAAAAATAATCCTTCAAACTGCTGTTAGGATTAGGGCTCCTGAGTGACTTTGAAGCAGGTTTCGCATGGCTGATGCTACTGCAATACCAAAGTATTGCCCATCCCCGACAACATGGAAGGTATCCCGCGCAACTCGTGCTCGTTTCTGAACACGCTTTCTAGAAGAAATTATGACGCAATCAGCGCGTCTGTTTTGCGCTCGTCCCATATGTTCGTATGAGGGGGTTATCAAGGGCTTGAACGTTGCTCGAGGAAGGAACGAAGCACTTCTAATTATGACAGCTGCCGCCAACCGCTCCAACTGGAGGTCACAGGGCCAACTTATGTACCTAGGTAGTAAAGTACTACTATTACTACTTTAGCAGTACTGGTACTTAGCAGTAGATATCACCATAAGACGCAGGATCTGGATCCCGTCTAGGGCACTAGCACTACTTAACGTGTCAAATGTCGTTCTACCCATAGAGGTTATGTTGGACCACAGTGTTCAGGGCAGAACAACGCTTGACACTTTGATTCAAAGACCTATTACCCATCATGAGTTCGAAAACATTTGGGTGACTGCTGTATTCAAAAGCCCTCATAACAATTGCAGCACGTTGAGCAAGCCGGGCTACTGCTCACTGTTGAATCTGTAGACAGTGTCTCCTTCCATAATCTGAATGTAATGGCTTCCTGCTCAGCAAGCGGGGACAAGGGCCAAGTCAATAAGACTGCATCAGCAAGTGCAGGCAGATGCTGGTCATCAGGCCCTGACTCTCGAAGTAGTCGTGTGCCTCTCTTCCCCTTCTATTCCTCAGAGTTTTTTGAGGCTAGTAGTAGTAGTAGTAGTAGTAGTAGTAGTAGTAGTAGTAGTGGTGGTGGTGACTATACAAAGGGGCCGATAGAGAAATACCTAATTTATCTTGAAACAAGAGCAAAGTTGCCCAACGGGCGTTGAACGTCTTACGCGACTGGAGGGCAGCGGAGCCTTCGTTGGGTCTTTACGGAAGCGGAATCGGGAGAACCTTTCCGTGAATCTGGACAAACTTCGATGGTTAGTCGGGAGCAAGACCGGGGTTTGGCTTTGGGTTGAAAGCTCCACCACTTCGTTCCCATGTCGCAACCCATGGTTCCATACGGAATACTACTAGTAGTAGTAAGTAGCACTACCTAGTATTCCGTAGTAGACTCCCATACCACGCTGCATCGTGATTTGGGTCTTGGAATATGGCATGACATGGGCCTGCGCCTCACCCGAACCGTTTTTTTATCTGACCAACAAGCCTATTCTCCTCTCCTGGCCGCGTGAGATGGAATTGAGCGATTTACAGGCCCTGCTGCAGTGCTAGCAGTAGAGCACCTGTAGAGCTAGCTGGGCACAGCATAGCATCCCAGTCCTACATAACCCGTACTCCGTACAGACAACCTTGATGAGTGAAGTGCAGTAGCACTCCACACTACTATACAGTACTATACGGAGTAGAGTAGTAGTAATACCTCGAAGATTCGGCGGCAACATGTTCGTGCGGCCACCCCACATCAGCACCACATACCACAAGTCTGGAGGCTTCCTTTGTCAAGAGATGCTACAACTTGCTATTAGCGCGCAAGTTGCCAGTCAGCCATCCACTTCCTCGGCGGCCGCAGCTCTTGCGACTGTTGCGAATGGGCTTTGCAGCACAGGCTGCTGGGTCTCTGCATCGTATATATAATTTTGCTGACCTGCAGTCTGCAGACCTTGACTCGGCATGAGGTTGAAACGAACGAGGTTGATTTAGTGCTACGTTAGCTTTCCGGGATGGTCTTGGTGACAAAAAGACTCGGGCATAGCTACCAATAAGTGCGGAAATACATGTGATAACCGGTCCGAGGGAGAGATAAAAAAGTGCATATTTGGGACTCTAATTTATAGAAAAAGGATAAAAAGTATGCAAATAGACTTGATTGAAACGGCCTACCTACCGAAAAGCTTCGTTTGACGGAAAACTGCTCCAAAGCTGAGAGTCGTAATTCGGCGCCTGCCGACCCCAAGATCGTCACAAGCTTCGGGTTCCTCCTTTTTTTTTTTCTTTCTCCCTCCCTCCCTCGCAAATCGTACGCATCCACAACTTTTGCACCTGTCGCACTCCGTACTCCGTATTCCGCACTGCTGCTAACGAATCCTCGTCCGTCTTCGGTGGTACTTGCAGGTTCCAGGGTGCAATAAGAAGCTGGTCCTCCCTCCCCCCTCCCCCCAGTCTCCTTGCCACTGCAGGTAGGTATTATTTATTACTACAGTATCTGGAGAATACTCTAGAAATTCGTTCGACAACCCAAGTCCTACACGAGCGCCGTTCTCCTCCTCCCGACAGTTTACCTTTCCTCCCAGTCATTTCACTCTTTTAACTCCGTATTTTTATCAAATACTCCGCTCCATTTCCCCTTCCTCCATCCCCGGTCACCATGCGCCATGGCGCTGCAGACGGGTTGGGCTGCGCTCCCTGATGAGATAGTGGTCCACATTCTAACTTGTGAGGCCCCTCTTCTTCCAACCCCCCTTCCCCTCCCCCGGAATCGCCTGCTGTTGGATGATCGTCGCTTATGCCAATACTGACACCTCTGTCTAGATCTCGAGCCCTACCACATTACCAGACTAAAGCTCGTGTCCAAAGGTTTGCAGAAAATATGTCTAGATGATGACTTGTGGAAACGCAATTGTTTTTCTGCCTCGCCATGGTTACAATCACTTCAGAGTCGGAGAACCAACTTGCGCCTTCTTCGACACGTGAACTCTACCAGGGCCATCGATGCCATAACCTCAGTATCCCACGGCGCCGAGGACGGCAGAGCGACCCCTCCCAGCGACCCGGACGAGGATAATTCTCAAGCGCTGCGGCCTCAAGATATCGTGAACTGGGATCCTGTCTTTCCTGGCGAAGAGGTATCTTGGTACGATGAATACGTCCAGCGTCACGGGCCAGCCTGCGTGAACTGGCTTCAGGCCCCCCAAATTCGTGACGGGGGTTATGAGGCCCTAATCGAAGCCCGCGGCGTGGCACTATACTCCCCACACGACGGGGAAGATGGGATCGGTGCGATGATGGCCGTGTCGCCGCTGGACGATGGCTCTGTGTGCTTGTGGGATATCAATGGAACCAGAGGTAGGCAAGGGGGCATACTTGCCAAAAGTAACAAGGACATACTATTCATAGATGGACCGGGGAGTCAGAACACTCGGCGATCTAAGAGGATAGATACGGGTGTGACTGAGTGTGTCAGCGTCAACCACCGAGACAACAAAGCGTTCTTTGCAGTCCAAAGCCGTAAGTGCGTTAGAAAAAATCCGGCGCCCATGCATGTGGCTAATCGTCAGCATACCAGACCTCATCGAAGTGGACCTCGAGCGCCTTGACATCGTTAGCCGAGAATCATTCGAATGGTCGATTACGAGCCTGTCTCAGATTGACGACGGTGTACCCTTGACAGTGGGCACTTCGCTAGGGATTCACCTGCATGACTTTCGTGCGCGAGCCATGGTGCCTCGCGAGGTGGTTGACCGGGTCGACGTCGAGGCCGACGCCGATGGCTCCAGCAACTATTGGAGGACCATTTTTGATCCAAAGCCTCTTCCGCCGTATGCACCCCTGTCCCAGCCAACGCCGATTAGCATCCTCCATCTACCGCAGCCGGGATCCGCCAGTTCGGTGTCAGATGACATCTACGTGTCTGGTCGGTTCTCCAATATTCTGCATTACGACCGTCGCAAGTTTCCCGCCATCGCCGACTCGATTTACTCCGGGGCATGGATCAATAGCCTCGTCGCCCTACCATATCCCTTTTCTAAAGCTTCGTATGACTTGCGGCAGATGGGCGAGGCGTCTGCGGACGTCGTGAGTGGATATAAATCGGGATCCGGCCGAACCCTCGTTGCCGGAGGGGGGTACAAGCAGAAAGGGTCACTGGAACTGTACGGCCTCGATACGCCTGCTCAAAGTAATAGCACGGTAATGATGTCGCACTTTAAAAATCGGTATACGGCTTCGTCATCCTCCATCTTATCGGTGGCGAACCACGGGACCAAGCTCGTCTACTCGGACGGGTCTGGCCTCATCAAATGGTTCGAGCGAGATGGCAGGACGGAGTGTCGCAGGCTGAAGATCGGCCACAGTGATGCGGACAGCCAAGGTGGGTTGTTCTCCTCGGTGCCCGCATCAGATGACTTGGCACGCAAGATCATCTCCACGCAGACGAAGCGCAGCGAGACGAGGACTAATAGCGATAACATACTATTCTGGACAGGGGAGAAGCTGGGCATGGTCAGCTTCACAACGTCACCCCTTTTCAGTGATTTCGACTCTGAATCTCACGACGAACAAAAGATGGCCGAAGACCGGGAGCGACAAAACTACATAACCCGTACGAGGGCTGCTCTGGAGCAGGAGAGGAAGGAGATGCGGTTTCTCACCGGCCTTGTCGGCGTCAAACAATCGCAAGAGTCCTCCTACTGGGAGCAGGCAATCTCTCCTGTGTTCTTTGACACCCACTAACCGGCCTGGCCCTGGAAGGTAGGGCATAATGGCATGTCTGAGGCTCCGGAGCCATCACGACGGATAGAGGCAGCGCTGATGGCAGATGACCGTCATGAGCCCCATGAACATTATTACCAAGCTAGCACCAGTGTGAGCGTGATGCTGGACGACTACGGCGTACATGGTTGGTCGAATGGTTGGATGGTTCATGTAATGCGGTTTGGGGGGGTAGTGATGCAACAAGATGTTGGGTACGTGAAATGATTAGTTAGAACACCTCAGCGATGCGATTGTCAGCGACAGAAGACGATTTAGGAAACACGATTATTACATGGCTTTTGTTGCTCATGCAGATGCCGGACCAGGCTTGCTTGCAGGGATACAGACTGTTGGCGTACTGGCGTGCTGGCGTGCTGGCGTGCTGGCGTGCTGGCGGCGTGCAACCAAGACTAAAAATGAGAGCCAAACGGTGAGGCGACCAATGGAAGAAGGCTCGTAAGTGCCAGACGCCAATGATTAGATGAGATTCGTACGCCAGTCCACCAAATCCATCCACCAACTCAAGAGTCCCGCCCGCCGCCGTCGCCGCCTATTTCGGATAAGCATTTTTATCAGATTCAAGACTTGTCTCTCTACCTTTAATCGTACTACTCCGTACTGAGGTAGTAAGTATCCCACGAGGCGGTAAGTGATGGGATGGGGGACCGGGGGGAAGGGGTTTTGTTTCGACATGGGGCCCATGTTATACACTTTGGCCGCTACTCCGTACTCCGTAGAGCGTCATGCTAAGGACGGACTCTACGGAATACTAAGGTAAGTGCTAGTAGATTAAACAAGTGCTGAGGAGCTGTAGCGTGCTGCGTTACTACATAGCACCACACCGTCCGTTCCGCGGACAATATCCCGTCCAGGCACCCAGAAGCCAGACTTGCCAGATAACCGGGATAATAAGCAGGAGTTTCCCTTTGGGGAGGGAGGAAGGCGGAGGAGGAAGAAGAAGACGATTCCTCGTGTGAACCAACAGTGCCGAGATCATTGGTAAGAGATGGTAGTGGTACTACCCTACTATGATGATAATTAGGAAAACAAAGGAAAAGTGAGGAAAACAGGGCGGAACAAAACGGGATGCTATATAAGATCATCATCAGATTTGCAAAAAGTCTCGCTCCTCTTTTTTTTTTTGTTTTTTTGTTTTTTTGCCACGCAACAGAGGTGGTGTCTCGTGCCGCTTCGCTACGTTTAGATGTAATGAGACAGACACAGTACATGCTTGGTAGTAGCAAATCTGTGGGAAGTGCAAAGCGGAAGAACCCTCCCACCCTCTCTCTTCTCCATCCCACCCTCTCTAGAGTCTGACAGCCAATTATCTGGGTTTCTCCGTACAGCCTGACTTTGTAAGTGAGTGTTGGCCATGCATTTACGGCATCTCTAGGCCCTAATCACTATCCATTTTTTCTGGGGAGGGGGAGAGAGGAGAGGGTCTCTAGGTCACGGAAAGGGCGGACATTGCGTTGGCTAGATGGCGCGGGAGAGGCACGTTTTGACATGCATCTTGTGTGGATAGTTGTAAAAGACAGACGCAGACACAGACACAAAGAACTGGGGGTTGGGGAGGGAGGATGATGATGAAGGGCCTTTCACCCAATCCCGGCGGTGAAGTGGTTCCTCTCTCACACATTCTCTCTCTCTCATCACGCAGACACACACATACACCCCAACTATTTTATACCATGCATGCATCCAGTAATCGGTACTCCGTACGGAGTACAGTAGTAGTAGTATGATTTTACCCTCTTTTGTTCTCTCTCCCTCTCTCTCTTACAGTACAAACCCGCATTGCATTTAACCCACTACTTAGGCGGCCGGCCCTCTCCTCAAATGATGATGTGGTTCAAATGAACTGGGGTCGTTTTGACAGGAAGACCCCCCCCCCCCCCCGACCCAACGTCCAAGTGGATAAGAGGAGGGGGAAGAAAGGCGAGCACGAAGGACAGGGGAAAAAAAGATATGGAGAAAAAATTGTCTTTTGGTGACGAAGTGAGTTTTAGAATTGGGTTATTCATCAGTGAGGCGAACAATCGGAGCCGGCCTAGCGGATCTTTTTTGTATCTTTCTTTCGGATCCCGTCCGTACTTCATGGGAGGCAGAGAGAGAGAGAGAGAGCGGGCAGAGCGGTATCATGCTACAGGGCACTGCTACGGACTATTACCTTGGCCTTGGGTACTGCTGCTAGCTGTCAAGAGGGTCATTCCGATATACGGGCTGCTATACTCCGTATGTACGTATCGCTATGGGGAGGGGGGGGGGGGGGGCACTGGGGGGCACGGGGGAAAAACAAGACAAGGACTTCCCGGCGATCCATTAGCTTTTTGTATTCTTTAGTAGCCACTGGCCATGCATCCCATTCATGCAACCATTCCCATTCATTCCAGCCGGTTACCTTGTACTCCGTACCTACTCCGTAGCCTTGGGAAGGGGAGAGAGAGGGACAGAGGGAAGGACAGAGAAGAAAAAATGACTGGAGAAAAGGCAAGGGATTGGAAGGAAACGGGAGATGGTCCATCGGAGTTACCAATTGAATGTTTTGAGGCGGTGTCTGCGGCTCCTCCTGCTGCTTCCTGCTGCTTCCTGCTTCCTCTTCCTGCTACGTGTAGGCAGGTACTATGGTACTCCGTACCTACCTATGGTACCTACCTACCTACGGAGTACAGGTAGGGAATATGGTAGGTACTTGCTCCTACAGCTGAGTTGCTCCTGCTGTTCGTGTCTTTTTCTGTTTGTCTTACTGTCTTTTCACCTAGGAAGGTACGGAGTGGTCTTGCTTGCTTTATTAATTTGTTATTTTATTTTTACATTCTTACTCCCTCTCCATTCCGATTTACTTCGTTTTCGTACCACTTCTTTCTCCTCTTCTTCCTCTTCTTCTTCCTCTCCTTGTGCCCTTCACATCTTGTCCAAAAAGTCCAAGGCTAAATACAAATCCCCCTCCCCCAACATCCGTGCCGTGCCAACTTTTTTTTATCCTGTGCATAATTGGACAACCATTTCACTCACACATACCCCTACACTGCCACTACTACCTTGCACACCTTACCTACCCAACAGTACGGAGTATCATCTTCCCCCATAACTTTCTTGTCTGGGCACAGGTTGGGCATCGTTAGTGCATACTTTCCGACTTCGCAAAGCCGCACCATTAGACTTTCGCCTCGCCTCCCCCCTCCCCCCCCCCCCAGCTACCTAATAGCATTGCCAACAAGCTCGGAAGCGGGAACGCACCACGCAATAATACTACCACTAAAGGCAACTGATATTCTCGACTCGAGCCCAACGCCAACAACGCCCGCCGCCTCCGCCACAATAGTAGCAGCGCAGTAGCACGTTGTTCATCCCGATTAGCTTTCCTCGCCGTTCCCCTCGTTCTTTTCAACTCTCGTCTTTCCGTCACACGAAAAGAAAAAGGAGGAAAAAGAAAATTTTACCGGGTGCTACCAACTTTATGCATATTGAGGCTTCATGGTTGTCAATCACATCACAGGGGAATTTGCTGGCTTGGGGGGCATTTCTCTGATGCTCGATGTCGTCGTTTTGGGTCCTTAGCGGTGACGCCCCTGTCGGCGACCAGGCGTTGTCATACCATTCTCACCAGCAACAACAGCCTTTACACGCTCGTGCCCATTCTCATACCCGGCTTCGCCCTCATCCTTACAGTCCGCCAACCGAAGGTCATGGCAAGAATATCAACTTCACCAACAATACTTCTCAACGAGAATACGATTCTCCTACTCAGCACGACGACACGGCACGATTTCACAATGGTGCCCATTTCATGACAAGCCCACAATGGGAGAGGCCAACTTACTTCAACCACCCGGCTCCGACTCATCACCATCATCCTCCTCCTCATCCTCATCCTCATCATCATCTCTCTCATCTCTCACATATACACTCACAAACTCGCACACCACCACCGGATCCGCCGATTAACAACCTTGGCTTTCTCGTGATTCGGGAAGGTACCCCTTCGCCACGACCTTTTTCTCCAAAGCCCTCCGCTCATCTCATGGAACGCACCGAGTCAGGTTTATCCATCTCCTCCGCGGACCTGACCGACGACAACACTAACGACTCCGAACCTGCCTCAAACTTTTTATCTGATCATGCGGCTGCCCTTCTGGTCGAGCGGCATATGCTGCAGTACCGCCGACGGTGCCATAACTCCCAGCATGAACGCATTCTCAAGGCTCTCGTGACCCCACGCGCCCGAGGCGCCGACTTTCCCCTGGATGACGAGGCCCTCAGGAGTATCTTTTCGGCTGCTAATGAGTTGTTCTTTGCTGGGAAGCTTTCACGACGTGTGGAGTGGGACTGGAGCACCAATTGTTCGGATGGAGGCGAGGAAGGACGGTATGCCGGCCATGTTGTGGGTACTACGGCAATCAGGCGTAATCGTCGATGGGGCGGCTATGAAGCCTTGATCGTTCTCAGCAGCCCTATCCTCAGAGATGACCGGTATAACCGACGGTTGTTGATTGCTACGTTCTTGCACGAAATGATTCACAGCTTTTTATTCGTCGTGTGCGGTGTCAAGGCGAGGCTTTGCGGCGGGCACACAGAAGGCTTCAAAAGGATTGCAGAGCTCATTGACGGCTGGATCGGCAAGGAGTGCCTGAGGTTGGGCGACATGGAGGCAGATCTGGAGTGGTTCAGCAAAGAAAAGAAAGAAGACCTGGCAGTACCACCTGAGATGGGCCGTGTTGTTGCCAGCTCAAGACCGGGGTGGAGCGCCGAGGACGAGTCCTTCATCGGACCTCGTTCACATAACTTTGAGCAGAGGAGAAACAACTTTGACGGCTGGCAGTGGTACGGGCAGGAGGGTTTCTCGACGGGTCGGCAGCTTGTCGAGGGCCAATACGTTTATCCCCCTATGCAATGATGGCTATGCGCTTGGAAATGTGGAGTAACGGGATATGAATGGGAGTTATTTCTTTGTGCAATTGGGATTTGGGAATGCAGCCAGCGTGGCTGTCTGCCGTTCGTTTTTTCTTTTTCTATTTCTTTTCTTTTCTTGTCTTTCTTGGGTTGGGATGTTTATTCGTACATGGGCTCTCTGGGATGGGAAGGATTGGCTTGCACAAAAAGACATACACGAGGCATAGCTGCGGAGTTCAAATACTGCATTTCTTTCTTTGCAGGGCGGCAAAATAGATCTTTTTTGATACAACTTTTTTTTCCTTGGGGGTCAAAATATGGTTATGGCACATGACAAGATAAAAGGGGGGAGAATGAGAGATTGGGAAAATGTTTAACGTAGACCGGTGGTAGCGAAAGATTGACTGTAATAAATAGCACTTTGTCGAAAATATTAAACTAGTACTTTATCTAATACGCCAGACGCAGATCTAACTCTTGATGAAGCGTACATACGGAGGGAGTATAAGACAAGCAAGAAAACGCCACCCCATGCATACTGTGTGTATCTATGCCAAACGAAAAACAATAAAACTGAACCAGAAGCAAAACCCCCCATCTTTTCATGACTTCAATTTTTTTGCTTCATGAGTCTCTTTTTCTTCGTAATTCCTACTTTTTATTTTCATCACACTCGGGTGTTCCCAACGTCGTACCTGCGTAACAGGTCATGAAGATAAAAAATTAAAAAAAACCCCAAAATGACCCAGCGTAATTTTATTTGGTGGCACCGTTTATTTTATAGAGTTGTACTTGGGAACTCGGCCGTTGCCGTTTAGGAGAGGAGCCTGCTCGGCCTCGTACTCGTCGTCCTCCTCGTCGATGACGGCTGACTCGTCGGGGAGAAGGTCGGTGTCGGACTCGTCCGTGGTGGAATCCCCAGCGCTGGCGGCGCCGGGCCCGTCACCCTCGACAATCATGAAGACGGGTATGGCGCCGAGGACGGCGATGGCGGAGAGGAAGGCGTAGGGGGTGAGGATATAGCCGTGGTCCGCACCCCAGGTGAAGGCGAGGCCGGTTAGGGCAGGCCCGAAGGCGCGGCCGAGGCCGCTAAACATGGTAGCGAAGCCGTTGAGAGTACCGAGGATGCGGAGCGAGGAGGCCGAGTTGGTGAGCAGAATGGTGGTGGAGGGGAAAGCGATGATGACGCCAAAGCCCTTGAAGAGCATGACAATGCCGAGGGCGATGTAACGTCCCGTGGGCGTGTCAAAGAGGGCGGTGTACGGGGTCAGGAAATAAACGACGGGGAGGGCGATGGCTGTGTCTTAGTGTCAGTATGGGTCTAGTTGACTTTGTGACGATGAAGCGAAGCGGGAAAGTTGGAAATAAAGAGGAGGGATACTCACAGCAGACTCTCATGCAGTAAAGCACGCCGAAGCGGGTTACGAGCCAGGGATAGAGGAGGAACTGGATGAGGCCACAGGCGATGCCGTACATAGCAAAGATAGTGCCAATCTCGCCAGAGCGCAAACCGAAACCACCGCTAAAGTAAAAAGGCAGCTTGGTATTGTCGGGGGTGCTTTGGCGGACGGGGTAGTTGAGAAAGACGCTGATGTTCTGGTCAAAGGCAACAGAGTGGAAGGCGAGGAAGGTGTAGGCAGCGAGGTTGATAACTGTCTGGCGTGAAAAGACCTCGGACATGCTCGCCGAAACGGTCTCCTTGGGCTTGGCATCCTTGGCCGGCGCGACACCGGGTAGTAGGGGGGCGGTGGCCTCGCCATCAACGAAGGAAGTGCGGCGATGGCGAGATGAGGCGTCGTCGAGGGGGTTGTGACGGCGCCGGCGGCGAAAAGCTCTAGTGAAGCGCTTGCCGGCAGACAGTCCCCAGTCACCGCGGTCACGCTTGGAGGAGAGGGTCTCCTCTAGGAAGAAGACGGCGCTGAGGACGGAAATGGTGAAGAAGATGGTGGCGACGAGGTTGGGAAGTAGATAGGGAAATGCAGTGAAAAGGCGGGAGTCGCCGAACAGAGCCGGGTATTGCTTGACCGGGTCGGCGAAGAAGCCGCCGAAGCTAGGACCTACAATGGAACCGAGGGACCAGACGAGGGGCATAACAGAAAAGGCGCGGGGCTGTAGCTCCTTCTCGGTAACCATCTCAGCGACCATGGTGCGGATGATGCCAACGTTGCCGTTGCCGCCGCCTTGAATGGCGCGGACCGTAACAGCCATGGGCAGGCTGGTAGAGAGGCCCCAGATGACAAAGGTGATCATGGTACTAAGCAAGCCGAAGATTAGGACGGGCTTGCGGCCGTAACGGTCGGCCGCTTTGCCCCAGGGGACCGCGGTGGCGCTCTGGGCGAGGGAGAAGACGGCGCTGGTCAGACCGGCCCAACGGGCGACCTTATTCTGCTCAACACCGAAGCCGGCAATCATCTCGGGCAAGTAGGGGTTGACCGAGGTGTAGGCCATGGGCTCGGCGAAGCGGGCCACAGCTAGAGAAGAGAAAGCATGAGTTAGCACATGAGGGACGGTTTTGGGAGTGAGGTGATGCTTCATGGGGGTACCTGAAGTTTATGACAACATGAATAAAGAAAACTGCGTGATAAAGAGGCTTTCCGAACAGCCTCACCACTGCCGCAATGTGGTAGCAGGGTGGGGTGTTTTTGTTGCTGTTGCGCTCTCATCTCTTTCTCATCCATAGGCTTCCAAGCTGCTGCATGTATGAGATACTAGACTCGGCTATGATCTAATTCAGTTTTCCAAGGATGCTGGAAAGCCGGAGCCTGCAAAACTTTCACTTGAAGTAAGAGGGCAATGTGGTGGATGTCATCCGGTATTTCTGCGCGTATCTAATAACTAAGACACGCTCACCCAATGACAAGAATATAGGTGTATAATCGAGAAGTTTGGAAAGGGAAGAGTCCTTACCAAGAATTGACAATTGCTGCACCGGCAGCTTCGGTTTGGGCTTGACATTCTGGTGCGCCATGTTGAAGATTGCCGTGCCCCTCTAGCACGATAGTCGTGGTGAGTATGTTGGAGGTTGACAAACGGGAGTCAAGGGAGTTGGAATGAAGTTTCTCCCGTCGCAACAGAAATGTCGGGGGTTTTCTTCTTTCCCTTCGAATTTCTCGTACGCGCCGAGGCCGAGACAAACCGATTAGTTGGGTTAGATAATGCGCGACCGACGACACCGCTTTGACAAGGATGGGGTTAAAAAGAATTGTCTGTTTATCTTCTACAAAAATATGTAGAGGATGAAGAACAATGAACGTCGAAGTTTTTTTCCGAGAGAGAGAAGAGATGACTTTCACAGTTGTTGGACATTGAACAAAAGCGAGACAAGGTATGGTAACACCTCTGGGTTACTGTGTCGGTGCGTCAAGATCCCAAGTTTGACAGAAAAAAGAGAGCATGCACAAATAATGCAAGACCAAGATCCACTCGTCACCAGGGGGGGGATGGGGATGGGGGGTAGAGAGATGGTTGTTTATACCTAGCAAAGACAGAAACTACTTTTTTTTCAGTGATTTTTCTTTTTTTTCTCTTCAAAGATCTTTCCTGCTTATTGCGCTAAATCGAGCTACAGCCACCAAATTCGGTATTCAGCTGAGTACTAGGCCCTAGGGAGTACAGAGGGCGTAGTACGTAGTAGTACAGACCAGTGAATCACTCCCCGATCTTCGAGTGTCGAATGGCTCATCGAAGGGTGGGCAGAGGTGGGGTTGAAAAGCTGCGGCTACCGAGAACCGCATTATACGCGGCTGACACCGACATCGAGGCCCCCCCCCCCCTTGTTCGTTCATTCGTCGGCCGATGAGGCAAGAGACGACGACGTTTACCGGGGTTGTAGCACTAGGTGGTATTCGGTAGTCTTGATAGGTGAGCAGAGTCTTGTAGCAACAAAGACAGTCTCATGTTGTATCGCGCTCCAAGAATCGTGTAAAACCACATCCTAGAAGAAAAATTAGTTACATACCGGTAATATGCCAGTACACCGTACTTATCCGTTTCCCTTGCCTTTCTTTTGACTCCAACGCTTTTGTAGACTTACCGACTCGGCACGTAGGTTTTCTTTCCTCCGTTGGTGGCGATGCCAGTCGGCGCAGAGGCCGAGAGCGGAGCAAATGTAGGAAAAGAGCAGCAGTCACGATACCCCCCTTCCACGAGCCGCCCAGCCGCCGCCCTCGGCGCAGTGAGAATCTGGGGGCGGGGGACACACAAAGGGTGACAGGACGACACAAAGCACCATGCCTAGGTAGTGGATATGGTAGTCATGGATTTCGTGTCGGTGGTGTGGTGTGGTAAGGTGGTGGAGGCGATTATTATGATGGACGTAGATTAACGAGTATGCTTTTTTTATTTTGTCGTGTTTCGGAAGCTGCATCGGAGGCCCTCGAGTACCTTCCCTCTCTCTAGGCCATAACTTTTCAACTTCAAATCGTGCCGAAGCCGAAGACCCGGGCTGCTGTGGCACCAACGGACTCGTATTACAGAGTACTCCGTACTAAGCGAGCGGTGACTCCCCGACTAGTACGGAGTACGGAGTACATAGTGGCGGAGATATTCCAGACGTAATACATGTATCGTTTATACGTTGTATTGGGGGAAATGTTGCTGTCCATTCTTCTGTACAAGCACCTGAAAACGATAATAGTGCCTACCATTACCACCAAAGTGATACTAGTACGGGGTAATACTACTAGTACTTCTTCTGCATCCTCTGTCGCTCCGTCCTCCGTACCTGCCTAGCTAGTAGGCCAGATACTTCCAATTGACACCGTTACTTCCATAATACGGAATACCTACGGAGTACCTACGGAGTACCAGTTGCTTTTTCTCCAACCACCTCGGCCCCGCCTTCCCGTTGCCCGCTGCCCGCTATGGTCTTACCTTAGCCTAGGTAGGTGCGGACCGTGGGTGCGTTGGTACCAGGAGTGGCACATTCACCGTACGTCACGTCGTCCTCGCTCAATTTGGTAGTTGACGTGATACGGCTGTGGCGCACGTCACAGGTAGTTTGTTCTTGTACGGAGTAGAGAGGAGGCATCTCGTGCTGTGGCGAGGGACATTCCAACTGTCGACCCTTATGCCCTAGGTCACCTAGCACTGCAATATCGCACCTTGGCCTTAACTCTTAGCTTCACCTAGATTGCAACTGCTATTACGCGACAACAGACCTTTTTTTTCTCTCCTCATCCTTCTTCTTCTTTCTTGTTCTTTTGTCCCCATGCGTCGTTATTGAAGTCACCCGCATCATGGCTAGCGAGCGAACGCCATTATTCCAGACGGTCCGCGTCGGCCCGCCACAGAGACGATACCCTCATGATACCTGTCGGCGCTTCTTCACCATAGCCAGCACTTGTATGTTGCTGTGGGGGTTCGCCACCTTTGCCGCTCACGTATTTCTCATCTGGCCGCACCACTATCATCATGGCCATCATGATCATCACTCGGCTTCCTATTCAAAGGGCAAGCGTCTAAATTTTGATCAGCTTGAGGGAATCCTATTAGACACGCCATCACCCGAGCTCTCTCGTCAGTGGCTCGAGTATTATACCTCTGGGCCTCATCTAGCGGGTAAGAACAAGTCGCAGGTACAGATGTCGCAGAGACCCATCCGAAAACGTGCCCAGCGGCTAATGACTTGACACAGGCCGAGTGGACTAGGGATAGGTGGGAAGAATGGGGCGTCAAGTCGAGTTTGGCTACTTACGACGTTTATATCAACTATCCCGAGGATCACAAGCTCACGTTGCTCGAGCAGAAGAAAAAGTCGGAGAGCTGGGATGTCATCTTTGAAGCATCACTCACCGAGGACGTGCTGGAAGACGATCCCTCTACTAGCCTGGAGGACCGTATCCCTACCTTCCACGGCTACTCAGCCAGCGGCAACGTCACCGCTCCCGTCGTATGGGTCAACTATGGCACGTATCAGGATTTCCAGGACCTTGTCGATGCTGGCATCGATCTTGAGGGCAAAATCGCTCTTGTCAAGTACGGCACCATTTTCCGTGGTCTCAAGGTGAAGCGTGCTCAAGAGCTGGGTATGATTGGAGTCCTCATCTACAGCGACCCCGGCGACGACGGAGAGATTACCGAGGAGAATGGCTACGAGGCATACCCTAATGGCCCCGCGCGGAACCCCAGCAGTGTTCAACGTGGAAGCGTTCAGTACTTGAGTACTCGACCTGGCGACCCGTAAGTCGTGCGGATGCCTTTGTGATACCCGTCAGCTAATTAACACTTTGCAGCACCACTCCAGGCTACCCTTCCAAGCCTGGCGTTCCTCGTACCCCGCCCGACAGCTCAACGCCCTCCATTCCCTCCCTCCCAATCTCTTACGCCGATGCTCTGCCGATATTAAAGGCTCTCAACGGCCATGGCCCCAAGGCTACTGAATTTAACAAGTGGTGGAACCGCAACAATGGGCTCAGATATAAAGGCGTCGAGTACAACATTGGCCCGACCCCAGATCACATCGTAGTGAATCTCTACAATCAGCAAGAGTACACCACCACACCTCAGTGGGATGTCATCGGAATAGTCAATGGTACCATCCCTAACGAAGTCATTGTCATTGGCAACCACCGGGATGCATGGATTGCAGGAGGTGGGGCCGATCCCAACAGTGGCTCTGCGACTCTCAACGAGGTTGTTCGCAGCGTAGGTAAGGCGCTTGACGCCGGCTGGAAGCCACTTCGCACCATCGTGTTTGCCAGCTGGGACGGCGAGGAGTATGGCCTGATCGGAAGTACCGAATGGGTTGAGGAGTATCTGCCATGGATCCAAGATTCCAATGTTGCCTACATTAACCTCGACGTCGCCGTCCGCGGTCCATATCTTACGGCCGGAGCCACGCCGTCACTAAACCAGGTACTACGAAACGCCGTCAACAGAGTCCAGTCCCCGGACCAGTCAACCCCTGGCCAGACCGTGGGTGATACCTGGAGCGGGCGCATCTCCACCATGGGCAGCGGCAGCGACTTTACCGCGTTCCAAGACTATGCAGGAGTTCCTTGCCTCAACTTGGGCTTTGTCGGAAGTTCAGAGAGCTCTGTGTACCACTATCATAGCAACTTTGACAGTTTCCACTGGATGGAAAAGTATGGTGACCCAGGCTTCAAGTACCACGTGGCCATGGCACAGATCTTTGGTCTCCTCTTGGCAGAGCTATCGGAGAGCATCATCCTCCCATTCAACAACATAGAGTATACTCACGAACTAGAGAAGTATATCGACGAGGTTGAAGCACAGCTAGACGCTGCAGATGAGACTTCTCAGCCAAAAACAGAGGAGGAAGTCACGGCCCTGCGGGCCAGCACATTCTCGCACGACAAAGAAGTCAGGGGCAGCGCCGACGCGCTGAGGGAGAGCCTTGTATCTGCCCGCGAAGCCTTGCGAGAGGTACGCTACCGAGCTGATGAGCTGAGGCACCTGGCGAACTGGGCAAATGACCAGATGAGGCACGGCATTCCGTGGTGGAATATTGTCAAGCAGATCCAGGTCGGCAGAGCCATTATCAGGGTCAACCAAAAATACAAGCTCTTCGAGAGGGACTTTTTGTTTGAGGGTGGGCTTGACGGCCGTGATTGGTTCAAGCATGTCGTCTATGCCCCTGGCCTCTGGACTGGATACTCTGGTGGTAAGTATTGATTTACACGCATGATTTTTCGCATCTGCTAACTCTGAAATTAGCTGTCTACCCCGGTCTCACGGAGAGCATCGATGCCAAGGATTACATGAATGGACTGAAGTGGGCCAAGATTATCACGAAATGCTTCCGTAAAGCCGCCAAGAACCTGGCCTAAGTTCCTTTATTCTACGGAGTATACAGATGGATATAGCTCGTCGACCCTTCCGCATGTTGGAGATCTGGATAGTGCTATTTGAGTGACACGTTTCGAGAGTAAGAGGGAGGTATTACTATTTGATTCGAAGCTTAACATTTATATGTATGATTAAAATCTAACCAAAACTTGAACGCCAGTGCTCTAACGCCAATGTGCCTTGCCAACTTTACTGTTTACAACACTTTCCATTACATGGCCATTTCCCGATCTTAACTCAGCGCCTGTTGCCCGCTATGCTCCAAATCTCTACTGGTGCGGCTGCGGCTGCTGCGGCTGCTGCTAGTACGACTGGTGCGGCTGGTATTGTTGGTGCGGTGCTTCATACACCTGATGAGGAGCCTCATATGGCGGCGTCGTCACATCAGGCGAGCTGGGCTTGGATACAGGAGACGGACTGATAGCGGCGGTCTGGGGCTGAGGTTGAGGTTGAGGTTGAGGCTGAGGAGCGGCGTAGTACTGACCCGGCTGCATGGGTTGGCCCGGCGGGGGAGGGCCCCAGTAGCCGCCCTGGGGAGCAGGTTGAAAGTGGCCCTGGGGAGGAGGAACGCCGTGGGGGATGACGCCGTAGGGCTGCGCCGGATACTGCTGGTGGGGGTACTGCTGGTAGTGTTGCTGAGGCTGTTGAGGGTTGTAGGCGGGATTTTGCTGCTGCTGGAAGTGAGGCGGGGGCACGCCGCCTTGCTGCTGGACGGGCTTGGAGTGCAGGCCGGCGCGTCGGTGGAGGTGGATGACGCGGGATGTGAGGCCGAGGTTGATGAGTGCGAGAAAGCTGTTTTTTTCACGTCAGCTTCTTTGCACTCTTTGTTTTGGGGTTTTTTTTTTGTTCGGGGTACTCTGGAGCCCTCGGGATACAAATAAAAGAAGAAGAAAGACTTACAATGAAATGCCGCCCAGGCCGGCGCCGGCGGCGAGGATGGAGACGTAGGCCAGCTCGTCGCCGGCGAGAGCGTCCCAGTAGCAGCCGGAGCCGTAGCCGTAGTCGTAGTCGTAGTAGTCGTTGTAGTCGCCGTAGCAGTAGGTGCTGCCCAGGGCAAAGACGGCGGCGGTGTTGACGGCGAGGAGGGCCATGGAGATGAGCCAGAAGAGGAGGAGGAAGATGGAGAGGGCGAGGACGGCCCAGTAGTTGTAGGCCCGGGGCCCGCAGGAGAGGGCAGAGATTATCCAAATGTTTACGATGACGGAGCAGAGGGCCTGTTGGGGATGAAGAATGTTAGGTATGAGGGGGGTTACTCGAGGGGGTTTACTCACGGTGAAGAGCATGAGGCAGTTGCCGGCAAAGGCGATGACGGCGACGGTGTAGGCCGTGACGCCCACGACGACGAGGGCGAAGACGAGCTGGACGATGGGCAGGGCGATGAAGCCGCGCGGGTAAGGGGGCAGGTGCTCCCTGCCCTTGGGTCTCCCGACGACGTCCATTGCGAGAGCTTGTACGCCTGATGGGGTATACTACCTATTGTTGTTGGTGGTGGTGGTGGTGGTACTCCGTAGTATACCTCTGCTGTACCTCTTGGGAGAAAGGGAGCGGGGGAAGGAAACGTGGGAAAGGAAGAGAGCAGAAGGGAAGAACGGACAGGGCGAAGAACAATAGACGCGGTATTGGGGGGAGGTGAGTGAGTATAAAGGGACTACTGCTACTACTACGGAGTACTACTACCACTGCTCCTACTGCTCCTGCTACTGCTACTACGGCGTACGTGGTGCTAATTTTCTACAGATGTAGTAGTATCTCCTACTCTAGCTGAAAAAGAATCAGATGCTCGGCAGGCAAGCCAACCATGTATGCATGGTATGTACTGCTAGTGTGTGTATATGCAATGCAAATCCCCCCCCCCCCATGCAGAAGCAGCCCTACCATATCATATCATTTCCCCCCCTCCCGAGCGCGCGGCGGCACTCGCTCGTTTCATTGCGACCTAATAATAGGCTAGCTACCTTGGACACTGGCCATGTGTGTATACTACATACTATGAAAATGGTAGTAGTAGAGTACTAGTACCTAGTACTCCAAACTCCTGCACCATCAATACGAGGTATACGGCCAAAAGGGGGGGGGGGGGACCTCGGAGCCAGAAAGAGAAGTTGGTGAACAAAAAAAGTCCAAAATTTTCCCCATCTGCTACTACATGTGGTACATACACCCTATTTCTCCGCCGAGGGCTTTACGGGTTGGTGGGTGGACAAGCTTTCCTCTCCCACCGGGATCAAGGATGTGATTTTAGGGGACCTGTTGGAAGATCTTCCTTTCGTACTCCGTACGCTTTGGTTTTTTTCTTCTTTTCTTTTTTTTTCCCTCTTCCCCCTCCCCCCCCCCTTAGCACTGCTACTATAATACTATGCATCGAAGCAAAGTGCCATACTCCGTATCTACTTAATTATCACTGCGATCGTGTGTGTATGTATTAGGCGCGCTTGCGTTTCTTAGTGTGCGTGCGGCTGAGGACAGGGGGGCCCTGGCATCCTCGAAAAGCTTGCTTTTTTTCTTATTCTTTCTCTCTCTACGGGGGGCATCACTGCGGAGTACGGAGTGGTTTTATGAGCTTCCGATCCTTGGTTCCTGTTTTGGCGCGTGTTTTTTTTCTTTCTTTTCTTGTTTCGTCGCAGCCCTCTGATGTCTGTCTGTGCAGCAAGTACATGGTAGTAGGCCACGTTGGACACGGTTTTTTCAAAGATGCGAGAGAGGGAGCGATGATTACTGTTTCGCTCGTTCCACGGGAAAGAATCAAAAGAGGTAAAAGGTAAAAGTGTCTTGGTGGTGATGCACTCCGTCTGCTTTCACGTAACGTCGGCCAGCAGAATGTATTAGGTAAAGTCTGTCAATCCCCTCGGTGCCTATGGTACGGAGTGCCTATTGCCCAATAACAGCCCTTTGCCGTCCTGTTGCCCAACTCGGTTCGCCGAAAAGAAAAAAAAGAAAAAGAACAAGCTATACTTACTTACCCTGCATGCGTGATAAACGACCTCGGACGACGGACAAGCTGCTCATGGAGTACAGAACAATAAAAGTAATAAACCCCAAATTTGCATATACTTAATCAATTATTGTTCCTCTCATGGCCGTCCTTTTCTCTCCCCGTGAAATCAGTCTAGGGGAGGAGGAAGAGAGATGGGGGAAGCGGATAAATAAGGCATCTTCCACCAGATCAATATCACCATCTACACATCTTGCCATCATCTACGTTCATACATGCACACACGAGTTATAAGCTGCGGGCATCCGAGAATGCGAGACCCGAGCCTTGACTTGGGACCATATGTAACCTTTGGCCCCAGTACGATGCCCCCTCTCTCCGGTCCGACGAGAGCATCTGGAAACGACTTTCGGTTTGTTGTCGCAAGCGCCCTCCCCCCACCCACCAGCTTACTGAGAACCATGTATTTCGTCTGGTCTCTGTTTCGTGGCGAGAGTGGAACGGACCGAGTTTCATCGATTTGCGACGGGGCATCACATACTCGATACCCAGCCATCTGCAATCCTCCGCCTATCCCCGAGTGGCTGTTACGGTTATCGGACCCATAGTATCAGGTAGATGCTCACACGCGCATGACTGGCCCATTGAATGCATGCTTGGTTTATAGTGTATTTACCCGTCTAGGCCCGTGAACCATCTATTATACATGACGAGCGCCATCTAGTCTAGCAGCTTCGGAATTTTTCAGAACTTGTACACCTGGTCCTTGCTGTAGCCCAGGTCGGCGAGCGAGCCAGTCAGGTCGCCCTGGTCCTTGGGGCTGACCTTGTTGCCCGAAATGGCCTTCATCAGGCCGGGGGGCCCGCAGACAAACACCTTGATGTTCTCCTCCTTGGGCTCGGGGAGCACCGTCTTGAGCAGCTCCTTGCTGATGTAGCCCGTGTTGCCCTTCCACGACTTGGGCGCCTTGTCGAGCACGTAAAAGGCGCGGAACCGCTGCGGGTACGTGTTCTCGAGCTCGGCCAGCTCCTTCCTCAGCAGGATGTCCTCCTCGGAGACGTTGCCGAAGACCAGCGTCACCTTGGTCTTGTCGTCGGGGTTGTTGAAGATGCCCTTGGCGAGCTGGTACATGGGGGTAATGCCGGTGCCGCCGGCGATGAGGGCAACGTGGTCGTGCTTGTTGGCGCTCCAGGGGTACTTGGGCAGAGGGCCCTTGATGTCAAGGCGTTGGTCAGGCTGCATGTTGTGGATGTGTGTGCTCATGGGACCTCCGGGATATTGCTTGACGAGAAGGTCGAGATAGCCGGTTGAATCTAAGGATATGTCAGTCAGTCTTACATCCTCACGCTTATCTCCTTTGGCAAAAGAAAATGAAAGTATGCAAACTCACCCTCGTCGCTGATGGGAGTGTATGGCCGCAGCGTAGCCTTCTCGTCGTTGGGTCCCTTGTACTTGGTCAAGAGGGCGCTGGTGATGGGCAGGCCAGGCACCATGTCCTTCTCCGGAAGCTCGAAGCGGAACTTCTTGGTGTTGTGATTAATGTTCTCAACCTCGGCCAGCCTGAGCGAGAGGAAACCCTGGTCGCCGCCGGTGAAGGCCTGCTTAGCCGGCACAGGTGCGGCGGCCTTGGGAGCAGCGGAACCGCCGCTGAGGAAGTAATAGCCGGCACCGCCGAGAGCAGCAGCGCCAGCGAGAAGAATGGCAGGGTTGGGACCACCCTTGGGTGCCGACTCAGTCGCATAGCGACGGGTTTGCTACAATATCATAGTTGGTCAACACGGAGTTTCTCTATGGCACAATCCAGCGTCTGTTTCGCCTTCCGAGGGGGGAGTAGTGTAAGGAGGATGAGGAGAAGGAGGAGGAGGAGAAGGAGGGGTGGAAGAACTCACAGTCTTGAGCGGCCTAGCCGCGCGGAAGGCAGACCTCGAAAACATATTCACAGACACTGCAAGGTAAAAAAATAAAAATAAAAAATAAAAAGGTCAATTGAGTCCAGAGTTTCCCCGAATAAAACCTTACTTACGTTATAAGAACGAGACGAGGAACAAAAGGCTGACGGGAGATATAAAGATTTGCTCGGCCGTCCGGTTCCTGGGCGAGACAATCGCTGCAACTAAACCCGAGACTTGATGACGTACAGGTCACGTGGACCCCACGCGCGCTCATCTACATATCGCCATTGCCTTAAGCTGCATTGAGATCTGACGCGAGAACGAGTGCGAGTTCCGTGATTGGTAAGCTATATTATTACTACTACTATACTATTTGTACCTGTTCAATGTCCATCCGAACCGACGACTCTGAGCACCGAGCCGCTACTCATGCACTTTCACAGTGGTGCCTGGATTTTGCTGATTATTAGCAATGGGAAGTAGGAAGTGCCAAAGAGGGCGAATCATGCGCGGAGTTTCCCAATGGGGGTTTTGATTCTTGAGCTCAAGGCCCAAGGGAATTGTATTAAAGGATGGGTCCGCTTCAGATACCCAGATGATATCTAGAGCGGTTTTATTGTAACATGTCGGACCCAACGACAACGCCTCCCCTTACCTGCCAAAATATCATGCTTAGCCCGGTCAATGCTTGCTTGAGTATTCCCTCTTCCCCTTCTTGCTTGGACGCATCTCTTCCGTGGCACAACTTGCCCAACCATATAGCCTCTTTTCCCTTCTGTCGGCACCCAGCCGTGTATACTAGATTGTAAATCTTCCGCTTAGATCGCTCATAACATACAGATCCTCCGCGTTGATTCGTATAACATTAGATATAAGTCCCTCTCCTATAGTTCTTCCTTGATTCGTAGGTACATCGTTGATTCGTCTAGCATCTTTCCAGATCCGGGGTGTCGTCACCCCTCGGTCGTAGTCACCTCCGTGGCTTCCGGCCTAGAAACCAGCTGCTCTTGTGTTGGTGACTGTCTGCCCTCCGCCTGTGTAGCAGTATCCAAGCTTTCTCTCCGCAGGAACATCTCCGAGTCCTGGGATTGAGTGAGCGTTGGCGTGTTGGCTTGGCTACCACCCCTCTGGCCATGGTAGTGAACGACTTGAGGCGGAGCCTGCCCAGCCTCCCTACCGAGTTGGTCGGTGGGATAGGGGTTCAAATCTTTGCTCGAAGTCGAGAAGACAGACACAACCGGCTGATGGTACCCGTTCGATGGGTTCCCTTCCTTTAGGACCGATGGGTTGTGCTCCGGTTGCGTAGGAGTGCCAGCCTCATTGGGTGATCCGGACCCGTCATTGAGCTGACCCGTCAGACTATTCATACCTCCTTCGATTTCTCTTATAAGCCGGACATACTCCTCAGGTACTAAACCGCTCTCCTCTGTCTTGGGATCTTCCGCAACAAGCCACCCTTGACCATGTCGGTAGGAAACCCAGATGATTTGCCCCTCGACCAAAGGCAGCTCATTTTCATTCTCGCGCGCAAAGTCAAAGAGGGCCACTGCTTTGCCGTGAAACTCTTCGTCAGGCGAGGTGATGGTAAACTGATAGTCCCGAGAGTAGCGGGATTGATCGCCGTGGAACCCAGGCGATGATGGGGGGCTCCCATCGTCCATGTACCCAGAGCCTCCATGTTTGGTTTGGTGAGAGTAATGGTATGCCCGGCTGTGCCTCGCATCGTCCGGGGGATAGGTCACCAGGTCGCCCCCAGGGCCGCTGGCCTCGACTCCGTGTCCCATGTAGTATAGGTCACTGCCGTCTCCCCCAGTCCCAACGTAGTACCCTCGTTCTGCATCATAGCTTTGTTTTCCGAGGGCGGCTGAAGTAGACTTGTGCTTCCGGTGCCTAGTCGCGACGACCGGGCTCTGCAAGTCCTCATCTTCGCTATACGGCGGTCCGTCTCCGAACTGAATGGGAGGTATATCATGCCCTCGGTAGAAACCATCATTCGTCCACGAGTCCCAAGGCATCTTTTGCTCCCAAGCAGCGGGAGGGTCTGACAGGCGTCTACTTTCGCTCAACGGCGTAGTCATGCCGGATGGAGGGCCCGGAGGCTCAGGCAGGGGCCCGAAGTGCAGGGGGTGCGAGGTTGGGTAGGCGAAGTCCCTCACCAGCGCATAGGGCAGACTCGAGGGAAACATGGACAAGACGTGCGACACAGGCCGCGATCTCGAAAGTAGCGAGGTCGCAGAGTAGTGCGAGAGTCGAGCTTTAGCGGCCTGGGATATCGAGGGGGGCAATGCGATTCGATCTGGCGCTGAGCCAGCAGCGTCAACAGTGGTATTGGACGGGGATGACATTTCCTCGGTCGCGGCCGCCGCAGGCGAAGCTTCTGCTGCCATATTACTGGTTTTCAGTAAGCAATCACGCCCCCAAAAACAACTTGCGGGCTCGATCTTTCAAGCTTTTCAGGCGAGTCTGGGGCAATGAGTTACCTTCTGTGTCGTCAACCCCTCCTCAATCTCTAATAAGCTTCACCCAGCACGCCCAAATGCTGGCGGTATCTTTCCAAAGCCACGGTTTCCTATTTTCTGGCGAGCGCTGCGCTATATAATGCGTATAATGCGACCGTGATGCAAGCACTTGGGAAGTCCAGCTCAAATAACGCCGCGGTGGTGGACTCGAATCGCTGCGGGAGTGTGGGAGAATTTGGACCGAAGCTCAGCCTGGAGACAATGGTACAGAAAATGACTAGCCGCCCAGCGTTTCAAAGAAACGAATAGGCGCGTATAAATAAGTAAATTATATATGAATGAAGTGCAAGCTGATGCGGATGAGCCGATGTCAGCGGGAGACGAGGGAATGTTGAGAATTGAATTCTAGGACAAGAGTTATTGGCGACAAGTTTCCTGGGCAGTTGAGGCCTGGGGGTTTGCTGGAGTGTGATTGTGCTTCGGGCCTTAATTGTTTAAAGGGAGGGGAGCAGGCAGGGTTTCCGATAATAATAATAGCAGTACCGCCGATTAGTAGTACTCCGTGGTAGTAGAGCGAAAGTAGCCGGGGAGAAACCAGAGCCAGAACCAAACGGGTATCGAAAATGGCGAAATGGCGAAATGACGGGTGCGCGGCTCAGATCCAAAAAATCGCTACTTGAGTCCCAGTTTGGGCCCAAGCCTAGATTTCCAGAAATACGAGGAAGGATCACAAAAAGGGCTCGACTGAGTAGTAGCAGTAGCAGCAGTAGTAAGTTAGGTAGCCCAGAAAAGTTTTATACTTGGTTGGCACCTGGGTACTACTACTCTTATTAGTATTTGGAAGTTTACCTGGAATGCAGCTAGAGGCAAGAGACGACAAAGACTCGAGTGCAAACTGGCGGAGTTGGAGGGTTCGAGAATGGGAAAAGAGACAGCTTAAACTTGGACTACGAGTCTACGACTCACACTGCCTTGCTCTACGGAGCACTGGTCGTTTCGCTATTGCCCTGGTGCTGTTATTATAAGTACCCCGTACTCCTACCTAGTACAGATACGTACTGCGAACAAGGCGCTTGCTTTAGTGACCGCCCACATGAACCAATCCAATAAGTAGGGTAACTGGCGTGGCCGTATGCACTGCGCTGTACCATAATCGGTACTGCGTACTGTACTGCACCGCACTGCATTGCACCTTTACCTTGGTTGCGCCAACCACGGCTTTTTACTATTGCTTCCGTGGTGCTGCCGACATAGCTTTAGCCTTACAGGTTGCAACGCTGATATTGACCATGCATCGTTTCAGCTGTTTGTTTCTCTGGTCGAGCAGTAGTAGACTGGGCCTCTTCTTTGGGCCTCCTCTTCCACATCCAGATACCGCCATCATGGTACCACAGAGTTACATACTGCTACCACTAGTAGTAAAACTACCATGTGTCCCTGTGTAGACTCGTGGCCTTATGTCGATCATACACGGGTATAAGTCCCTTGGCTGATGGCTCTGATGATGCAGCATGCTCGAGCGAGGCCTCAATGCTGACATGGCTCCTCCCCACACCGAGAACTCTCTTGATCGCATCCTCGCTCGTCCCGACAATGCGCATTTTTGTTCTTTTTGTTTACAATGCTTATTAGTACGGAGTAGTAGTACTACCTTCTTAGCCTTCTCAGAAACTCCAGCCGATATGCCGATATCTCTGCCTAGAGCGAGCGGTGTAAGATGGCACTGGTAGCGTAAATCCAACGGAAGCTAGAGTCACGCAATATCATCAACTACACAACGGGCAAACGGGCTATTAGGATCGCTGCTGCAGGGACTTTATCCAACAGCAATCTCCCACGATCTGCTGCCACGCCAGCATCTGTTGCGCCAAACAGTTGAATGCGACGTTCCCCGTCCCCGGTCCCTTGTACTATTGTTCACAACCGGTACCTTTCCCTCGGTGCTCTGGGCGTTGTAAACGTAGTACGCAACATGCCCCGTACTTCGTCCATGTAATCGTGATTTGCAGCTTGCGGCACGGACATCATCCTGTGGGACGCAGTAAAATGAGTAGATGATGGGCGCGAAATGAGCAGGATGGCAATAGTAGCGGAAGCTCACAAACGGATAGAGCCGACCTGGGTCGAAATAAAGCTTCGTTGCAAAACATGTGCTGCGTAAACTGTAATCAGTACGCTCGATAAAAGCTACACGCCCTTGCATCAAGATGATGTAAATGTTTTAACCGTATAGGCTGCAGACCGCTCTCCTGTTGCACTCTCTTACACGGGTAATAGGTAGTGACGGGCTAAGTCTCGGTGCGCGTTTGGGGAATTTCGGCATGTTCAGAACAAGACCGTCTTTTTTTTTTTTTGCAGAACGTTCTATTTTCGGCGCTATTTTTGGCTTGGCATGTTCTTTAACGAAAAGCCGGGGATGCTGGTCCTCCCACACGTTGATTGGGTTGCACAGAAGCGTCGTTTGTTTCAGGTGATGCGGGCGCCTAATGGCCAATCAACGAGTTCCACACATATTCAACCATAAGGATGATGTGCTTTTTTCTCTAAGCTACTTGGTAGTACTCCGTACCCCGTACTCCGTAGTAGCCAGAGACGAGACTCGCGCGTGCTGATTAGATTAGGATACGGAGTAGGGCTAGCAAATTCACCATGTTGGCGACTTGAAAAAACCAGCACAATTTTCTTATCGACCTGTCCACTCACACTGAAAATATTCTATGCATACTCCGTAAGAAATTAGCTTATCGTCGATTTCTCTCTCGCTCACTCACTCGCAAAAGCCAAGCATCCGCTCTGCTGGATGAATGCTACAAAGCCTGATGTGAAAAGCCACACGCACGCCGGTATCAGCTTGTGATAATGGCGTCGGTTCGGAAAAACGGTTGAGCCGGCTCAGCTCCCTTCAGCTCTGCAGAAACGCAGCAGCTTCTCACTGCAACCATGCCATGTGCACTGCGCGACCAACAATTGATATCGCCACCTCCTTCAGTGACATCAGTCGCTTTAACGGAATATTCACGGGTAAGCCTCTGTCTAGTTTTTCTCACTTTCTCCATATGATGAATCTTAAATATTGGAGCTGTCTGATTCTCTTGATGAGACACACTTTATACGCAACTTTAATTCTACCTGATACCATGCCCTCTACATATACTGTTTTTACTCGTTTGCGCGATCGCCGCTGACTCCCGCAGTTCTTGCAGTAGTACACGAGAGCCACCATCTTAGCAAGGAATTTGAATCTCCAGATATCGACCACAGCCATGGCAGCGGTTGCAGCCAACGGCGCGGCAAGTCCGAATGGCGCGTCAGAGGACCAGGGGGGATACAAGCTGAAATTTTGCACCGTTTGTGCTAGCAATAACAATCGGTAAGGTGCCTTCCAGATGCCCGATTTCTATTGCCTAGCTGACCATTCTGAAGCTCAATGGAGGGGCATCTTCAACTATCCCTGGCAAACTATCCTGTTATATCTTTCGGGACAGGTTCTCTCGTCCGTCTGCCTGGCCCGACTATCACGCAACCAAATGTTTATCACTTCAACAAGACTTCGTATGACAGCATGTATAAAGAACTCGAGTCAAAAGACTCAAGACTCTACAAAAACAACGGGATCCTGAACATGCTGGATAGGAACAGAGGTGTGAAATGGGGACCTGAGAGGTGGCAAGACTGGCACGTGGGCGTTCCCAGGCTACAGCATGCGTCTGATCGTGGTAGTGATGGTACTGAGGGAGGCCTTGTTGATATCGTCATTACTTGTGAGGAACGATGTTGGGACGCGGTTGTGGATGATCTCCTTAACCGAGGCTCGCCGCTCAACCGCCCGGTCCATGTTATCAACGTCGAGATCAAAGATAATCACGAGGAAGCTTCCATTGGCGGACAAGGCATGCTTGATCTCGCCAACTCGCTCAATGCTGCTGCTGTCGAAGAGCGAAATGCTGTCGGAGCTGCGGCTTTCGACACTGGCAACGCCTCTAGCAGAGCTAGCTTTGATGAGAAGGTACCTGATATACTGGGAGAATGGCAAGAGAGGTGGCCAAACCTCCCAGCAACGTGGACCTTGGCTTGGTTTTAATCTTGGAGCAAACCTCTGGAGCAAGGGCGGAGAAAGGGGTTGATATTGCTATTTTGGCGTTCCGGATTTTGTACGGGTCATAAAGCGATCATTGGTATAGTAGAATCTCATAAAGATACCCCCGCGTAAGCAAATACAGGACTGAAGTTCCCAATGTCGAGTGCTTACAAAATGTGGCTCAAGGGCAAGAAAGGTTTTCATCGCCAGAAGAGCCCTCAATTCTGGATCTGTGCTCGAACAACGTATTCAACTTTGCACCTCTGCAGTACACAATGTGAAGGGGATGGTATACTCGCAGTGAACGTTATGGGCCCCTATTACCCAAAGTGATAGTGATGATACTAAGTTGAGACTGCTAGTATACCGTAGTTCACAGGCAACCCACAACTTGCTATTTAATGGCTTCCGCTTCACACTTGTGAGCAGACCCTCGGACGTGCAAGCTGTGCGAGTTTCCGGGACAATTCTACGTGTTCTAATTCTACGACATACTGCGGAAGACTGGCTGCCTCTTACATAGTAGGGTAGTATGTAGGTCGAGCAAGGAATTCCAATTCGGGTTGGGAAATACGCGTAGCTTGCCCAAGCTCATCAGGTGACCGTTTGCGTCTGCCTACAGAGATGACTTGGAAGCGCAGGATGCACAGCACAGCACTCCGTACCAAGCCAAGCCTCGACGCAGCGGGTAAACGGGGAGACGGACGGTCACGCACACTTTGCATCGCGGAGTACCTGCGCCGCGAGTGACCGGTCTCGAAATGATCTTTTTCGTATCGTTGCTGGTAGCGGGCAGTGGTGTTCGCTTATTGTTGACATCCATGCTGGGTTTGCGACTTCGGATGGCGAAGGCCCCGTTCGAGAACGTTCCCAGAGGCCAGGGGAAGCCGGGGGTGCATGATATCGCTGATGGGGGTTCCCTTACTCCATGCGGCGTAGTTGATGCAACATGAACTCTCGAGTACTACGGAGTGATTCCTCATGCTATTACCGTAAAGTTTGCCTAGGAGGCTTCGAGGCTAGTAGGTCGTATGCACACTGCCGAGCTCGGAGTACCTTGGCATGTATGCATTTGCGTATTACCGACTGTACGCTGTATGGCCAGAGTGCTCAACAGAGGTGGCAGCAGCAGCAACAGCAGCAACAGCAACCCTGCTCTCATGTCCTGTATTTTTAGCTATAAAACCGCCGGGGTCAGCGCCTTGGAAAGAGAAAGGCGTTCCTTGTTTTTTTTTTTTTTTTTTGCAAACTCGAATGCTGGTCAAAGATCAAACATCGCGTGCAAGTGGCCGCGGCTCCTCCCTCACGTTGGGGGGGAACGCCTTCTTCTTTGCGCGGCTGGCGAAATGACGAAGGGTGGACCTGCATTGAAAGTAAAGCGCGAAAGCACAAGCACAAGCAACACACCCCCCGGGGAATTAATTACAGACAAACCCATGATCCGTCCAAAAAAGAAAATTTTAGTTCTTGCCTGCGAACGGAATAATAAACGAAGCACGTGCTGGTGCGGATATAGGCTTTCGTTGCTTGGTGTATTGTTTCCACGGTGTGCATCACATCACGGTTCTGGGGGCTGCTGTCACTGCCGTACCTAGTAGAGGGCTGGATGCACACCACCCACCCGCCCGACAACCACCCCCCAAACCTGGAGGGAAATTAATATGCTAGCCAATCGCGTGGCTTCTGTCACATTGACGAAGGGGGCAGAAGGTAGAGAAGAAAAAAAGTCTGATCGGGACGGACTAATCGGTATGCGCTGATGGAATGTCTTGCACTGGAAAGCAGCGTCATGACTGGTGGCGGCCCTGTATTACCCAGAAGCCGGCGCGTCTGCAATCGCAGCTACTGCAATCTGGCGCTGCCAGCCAGAAGCGCCCCCCTCTCCCCCCCAATCCAGGGGTTTTTGGGTTTTTGGACTGGCTTCATCAGTGACTTTAGCGCTATTTACTGGCTCGGCGAATCACTGTGTAGTGTGCACCGAGGGTACCCCCCCCTTCCCTCCCTTCCCTCCCCCCAGTAGCCCCAGGGGGCGATGAGGCTTTGCTTTGCACTACGCACATTGGTTGGTGGAGGTGCTCAGCTACGAGGGCAACCTGGACCCCACCTGGAAATTCGAACGACACACGGCAGGTGATATGACTGATGGCTTGTTGGAACGACGGGAAGGAAGGATACAAAACAGATGCTGGCTTTGAACGCGGCACTGGCCAATCCTGTCGAGCAGGGCGATACCTAGGCCCTACCTAGAGGTTCGTTTCGTACTCCGTATTTTACACCATGGCTTGCTGGCAGATTATTAGAGTTGAGGGGGGCGGGCAAATGGGAGATCTGGCGCCTGTATCCCCCCACATCTCATCATGAAAAGGATAGATACTTGTTGACCATTTCTACACACATTTTCCAAGCCTACCCATAGCACATCATGTGCGAATCACTCAACTTAGAGTACTTCGTACCTGTGAGGAACATCGTCTTGTTAATAGATGGTACACCATCGTCTAGAGAATCGTCTGCCTGTCTGCAACGCGTAATCCATAGCCAGTACGCGGTACGCTTCTTAGTGCTGGCAGATCGGCCCTTCCCTGCTCTCCATTGGGATGTGGCTGCCGGGGTAATTTTAACACCTCTCTGCTTCAACCAGTGTACGCTCAAGACGCTGTAAGCCAGCCAGTTAGACTCTGTAGTGTAGTAGGTACTCCGTACGTAGTATGTACTATGTAGTAATCCGTACTTGCCTGGGGTTCCCACGCAGTCGACACTTTGGCAAGGGCAATCATCTCCAGAGTCTTGATTGCCAGTCGTGAGCTCTTTCCTCAGTAGGGGCGGCTATTATAGAGTACGTAGGGGTAGGGTACTCCGTACAGTAAGATGAGGTGAGGTACCTGGTACATTGGGGAGGAGAGGTGTCGCATTTCCGATTCATCTGCATCTCACCTGCTACTTGATACACAGCCTCTTCGAAACCTCATTTCCGGCCCAGCAGCTCAGCTTTGGCGCAAAGTAACCTGCCCTAAACTTGACCTAACTCACCGGCAGACCGCCAACCCGCTTGCCCGCCCAGCCTGTAACAAGCCCGACAAGCGCAAATACTGGGGGAATAATAATAATAAGTCTTCTAGTAAGAAAAGAAGCACGAATCCATCCAGCGGGAAATCTCCAACATTGATGAGGCCCGCCTTCTCGAGCCAGCTGTTTTATAGCGCTACGCTGGAGCGGTACTCCATACTTTACTGCTGCCGCTGCTACCACTACGATCCTATGTACTCCGTACGTACGGAGTAATAAGTAGTAGTACATACTGGGGCTGCTGTTGTTGGTAGTACTAGTAGTAGTAGTAGCGGCGCACATGCATCCATGAATTCCATTTACCAAGTAATAGGTACTACGGGTTACCTACGGTGTACTCCGTATTCCGTACGTACATACAGTATGCTGCTGGCGTGCTGGGTTGGCAATTGCCCCTTTTTCCCAACCAGACAACCACCACCTCCTCCTCCTCCACCAGCGCCAGTAATCAGTACTCCGTACATAGTACATACCACCAGCACCACCAGCACCTCCTCCGCCTCTTGCTGAACCCACGCAACCAACCCACATCGTCCCAAAAGTGGTGTGGAGTCACTGTCCCAGATCAAACTAGGCCATTGACCATCCCATCCTCCTCATCCCTGAACCAGCGCTTTGCCTCTGGGTCCCCGTCTTTTGTCTCTTGTCTCGCCGAGTTTCTAATCTTCTGCCTCGACATTGACCGGGCTTGTTCTGGTAGTCGTTCGCAGTGTATTACGACGGCAGACAGCAGATTTTCCTCCTTCTTTCCTCTTACCATCTTTTCTTTTTTGCGTGCTATTTGTTATTTTGCATGCACTCTGGGGTATCCTGGGGATCGTCGGAGGCAGCCAAGAAGAACCGCCGACTACTACTACTACTACTACTCTTTGTTGATTGATCTAATCTACTACCCGTACTCCGTACCCTTTTCCTCTGCTTCCCGCATTACTTTCAACATTTTGCGACTAATCATCGATCCCAATTGTGGAATATCCTTACACCGTTTACTGTCACGCGGTACGGTACCGGAACGGGCGAGCAAAACTTGGTACAACCAACGGCCGGAACGTCTTTCGGGTTTCTCCAACGCCGCCTCGAGGTGTATCACCTAATTAATAGCGCCTCGATCGAATCAATTTACCAGTCTGCGTCGTTCAGTCCCTGGTCGCCAATATTGTTGCACCCTTTCCCCAAGACACCAGGACTCGGTCTTAAAGCAGCACTACTCGCCGTGTATACACTCTACGCCGATAACTGATCTACTTGTCTTCCATCCTCCCGATCATGAGCATCAGTGGCCGCAATGCGCCGTTGTCTCCCATCTCTGTAGGCGGAAGCGAGTGGCCCGCCTCTAAATATCCCGAAGACGGCAGCCTCCCGGTAGGCCGTGGCAATCTTGTATCACCGCCTGTCTCTGCAGGTTCGAATCCAGTCATGAGTATGAATGGCTTCCCCTCGGGGCCCAGGAGCAATGGTGGCGCCCCCTCTCCCCCTGCGTCTATTGGGCGATCAAGTATGGGCACCGGTCCTTACGCTCGAAGCGAGAGTGGTAGAAACAGCACGAGAACAGAGATTATGGATGATTCAGTGCTCAGCGAACATTACATTGCCCTGAGAGCTTTTCTCAACCACCGCGACTCTATGGGTATTAAGCAACAGGCCAACAAAGCCCGCGATAAGCTCCTGAGACTCTCCTCGGTGCAATTTTACGAATTGAGTACCGATGTATACGACGAGCTCATGCGCCGTCAGGCAACGGCAAGAACGCCGCCCAATGCTCCCCCACCACCTACCTACCTGCTTCCCGAGAAGAATTTCCACCCTAAGCGAAACCAAGCTCGTCAACGGTTATCGTCCTTGGGACCCCCCCGTTTCAGGGACCTGGCTGCGGATGTGTTCCACGAGCTTGAGAGAAGATTTCCCCGGTTCGTGGGCGGCGATATTCCTCGCGGCAATAGTGGCATGTCCATGAGAAGTGGACCAGGATATCCAGGCCAGCAGCGGCCTCCTCGCATGAGGCAGCCTTCAGATGCTGGGTCGATGCGAGGACCCCCTCCTCTGGACGGATACGGAATGCCGTCCTCGCCCGGGATGGGCGGAGGTGAATTCGGACGACCTATGCCCAAGCAGATGAGCCAAAGCAACACCATGGTTCCTAACAAGAGTACAATGGTCGAGGAGGACGACGATGGTGACTCTTTTGGACTCGGCGATGCAGCAAACAGAGGTAGCAAGGCGAGCGGCGTTACTTCCGAGGTAGGTTTTTCTCCCTTGATGTTTGGCATTAGAGAACTAACAGTCTCCAGGCCGACAGGAAGCTCATGGACGAATACCAGTCACAGATCACTGAACTTAAAGAGAAATTGGACAGTATGGAAGATGCGATGAAGAAGAAAGAGGATGAGATGAATACTATGCTGGACGAGGAGCGGTCGAGGTCGACAGCGTCAAACTCTGAGAAGCAGGAAATAGCTGATCTCAAGCTGGATCTCGAGAATAAGCTTGAAGAGGCTCAGAGTCTTAATGATTCAATGAAGCAGGAGCTGGATAGAGTGTATGAAGACCATGCGGAGGAGACGAGACAGCTGCGCGATCAAGTAGCCGTGGCGCAAAGTGAAGCAGGTTCAGGATCAACGTCCGCCGATGCCGACCTTCAGCAGGAGAACGATGAGCTACGCGTAGCACTGCGCGAACAGCAGCAGGTTACGGAAGAAGTGCGCCAAGAAGCTCAGGTTTGGTTGAAGGAGATGAGGGCACTTTCACAACAGAGCGAGGCACGCTATGAGAAACAGGTGGAGCTGGAACAGACGGTTGACAGGTTAGAACACGAGGTTCGCGAATGGCGCAATCGCTATTCTCGCGCCAAGACTCAGGTCAGGAGCATGCGCGCCTCAGTCTTGGGACTCCCCATCGAACCAGAGGCCGCAAACTTGGTCCACGATCAGGGCTTCACTTCCGACCACGGCTTGGTGAAGGATGTTCATGTCACGCGCTATCAGACAGCCGTCGACGAGCTGCTACAACGTGCTCGTAAGGAGCACCCCGAGAAGGTCACAGATGCTATGAAGTCTGTCGTGGTTACAGTCAGGCGAATCACGAAGGATGTCGACGAGACCACCTCCCACGACGAGGCATTCCTGCAACAGAAGAGCAAGCTAAAGGCCAAGGTATCCTCGACGGCCAACCATCTCATTACAGCATCCAAGAACTTTGCTGCAGGTGCAGGTCTTTCTCCTGTTTCGCTCGTTGATGCCGCTGCATCTCACCTGACTGCCGCCATTGTTGAGCTCCTGCGCGGTGCCAAGATTCGCCCTACCCCGTCGGAAGAGCTAGAAGAGGATGATGATGGGACTATCACGCCTGTCGAGTCGGCCGGATTCTTCTCTCCTCGCACAACTACTCGCGCATCGAGCATGCATCAAGAAAACGCCCCCCCGCCTCCCCCGGCTTTCCAGGGCCTCAACGGTATGCGTACCAGTGTCGACTCTTCTACTTATAGCCCTATACAATCTCCTCGCGAGTCGATGCACCCTACTACCAACGGTTACGGCTACATGAACCACAAGGATGCTCCTCCCATGACCAACGGTTACGGGAACTACCACCAAACAGCCGACGTTCACAACGGCTACGACTTTTCCTGAGCGCGAGCTCGGAAACCCCTCCACTAATTTGCAACCTATAACGAGCCGACTAGTCCTCCTACCGCTGTCGGAGTTGAAGTCTGTAGATTTCTATCCCTTTGCCATCATTTTGGCGATCTTCTTGGCAAAGTTGATGGTTGTTGCCGCATGATAACGAGCTTCTGCCCCAAGACAAGGAATGATGATCTTGGGCGTACATATGCACATACATGGACGCGCACGGCTAGTACTGATAACTGGTAACGGGCGTGCGTGCTATTGTTCAAGCAGCATTATACTGCCATTGAGGTTGAACCTTTATACGGTTCTGGGTTATAGAAGCACGCTTTGTCTCGACACATTGGACGTGCAATGGAGTTACGGATATGACTTATTGTTTGTTACCTTACTTTTTTTCTTCTTCTTCTCTCTGTTTCTATTTGTCGAAACTCTTCGACCCCCCTTTTGCAGGCTGTTGCAGCTGGCTCTGACCTAACATCAAAGATGGGAAGCTGTTTTTCATGTCATTATTAAAATGCCCCGGGCTGGCTCTTTGTTTCGTTGCCTGGGAGGAACGATATCATCAAATTGGGTATAGACTTGTGCGCGCATGAGTTTGGCGTTTAAACTCCTGTACCTAGTACTTACGGTGTAGGTGTAGCATTACTTGATAGTGTAGTCTAGTAGTAGTGACTGGACGTGGTTTTATTCTTCTTGGCCATGGGTTAATATCATAATGTTGATATCACACAAATACAACTGGACGAAACTTGTTCAGGGACTCGAGCTTGAATGAGTGTTTGAATAGCTTTGAGGGATGTTTACCAGTATTTTTATTTTATTTGCATTGACCGACATTACCACATGAAGAGAAACACGTGAAAAATGCATGAAGATGAAACGAGAAGAGACCAGCATGTTTTAAGCTTAAACAAAACTTCCGAACCCCCAAAAAAATTGAACCCCTGTTGTGATCTATCTGATATGTAGTAGTAGTAGTAGCAGCTCATTGCAAAAAAGAAAAAAGAAAACCCTTATGTATGTATATATATGGATGGTGACGTGATTTTTGATAGACATTTATGTCATACTCCGACGTTGTTCCGTTAAAAAAAAAGGTCATCAGCTTTCCCTCATCCTCATCACGTCATCCTTTCGGCTACCATATTCTGTGGTTATGGCTCGCCTCCACAACCTCACAAATTGGCACCAAATTTATTGAGCTCCAGCGGCGATGCCATTGGTGTGACCGTTGGTCAAGTGACCATTGGTCTTTGCGTGGGTCTCTACGCAATGTGCGCTGGTGCTGGCGGCGGTACTGGTGTTGCTGAGGCCGTTGACAGCGCTGGTGTAGCCATTCGTGGTGGTTTGACCGTTTGTGAGAGCAGCCTGGATCAGCTCGGGCTCGGCGTGGGACTCGACGGCCTTGATGATCCTCCGCAGGCCCTCGTCGACGTACTCGCGGTTAGTGGAGAAGACGATGCGGAACCAGCCAGGCTTCTCGCTGCCAAAGGTGGTGCCGGAGCCGATGAAGACCTTTTGACGGAGCAGCAGGTCGGCGATGACCTTGTTGACGTCGAAGCCCTTGGCGGGCAGCTGGGGGTTGAAGCGGCGGAAGATGGCGCCGAGGTCTAGCCAGAGGAAGAAGCCGGCGTTGACGCCGGCGGCGTAGTGAATGTCGTTGCGGCGGGCCCAGGCGGTGATGTGGGTGTAGCACTCGGACAGCTTGGCCTGGTTGGAGCGGATGTAGCGCTCGGTGAATTCCGTGTCCTCGAGGAGGTTGATGGCGGCGTGGTCGGAGAGGGAAGAGGTGGAGGAGTAGAGGGAGACGGGCTGGAGGGCGGACTGCAGGGCCTCGTTGCCCTGGGAGACGAGGGAGCCGAGGCGGATGCCGTTGGCGCCAAAGTCCTTGGAGGTGCCCCAGAGGACGTGGATGAGGCTCTCGTCGACGATGCCGGTCTTGTCGATGGACAGGACGGACTCGAAGGGGGTGGGGGTGACGCCGTCGACGGTGTTCTCGAAGACGGAGAGGGCGTAGATCTCGTCGCTGATGAGGTGGATCTGGTACTTTTGGCAGAGCTTCATCATGGCGACGAGGGTCTCGCGGGGGTAGCTGCGGCCCAGGGGGTTGTGGGGGTTGGAGATGAGCAGACCCGAGACCTTGCCGCCGTCGGCCTTGACGCGGAGCAGCTCCTCCTCGTACTTGGCGATGGCCTCGACGCTGAGGGGGTCGAGGTCGCCGAAGCTGACGTGGGCGAGCTTGGCGCCCATGCGGACGTTGGCGTCCTGGTTGAAGACGCCGTAGTAGGGGCGGCCGAGGAGGAAGCTCTCGCCGGGGTTGCAGAAGGCCCAGGCGGCGTGCTCGACGGCGGAGGAGCAGCCGTTGGATATGGTGACGTGCTCGGCCTTGATGGGCTTGACGGGGTTGAAGTGACGGTTGAGGAAGCTGGCCCAGACGCTGCGCAGGTTCTTCTTGCCGTCGCCGTAGGTCAGCTCGTGCAGGGGCAGCTTGAAGTTGCTGTGCAGGTGCTCGTGGAGCTCAGGGTGCATGAGGGTGTTCTCGGCCAGGCCCAGGGAGATGTAGCCCGTGGGGTTGGTGACGGGGTCGTAGAGGTTGGCGAGGACGTCCCAGGGGTTGAGGCGGGTGGCCAGCTGTGAGAGGGGCTCTGCGCGTCTTGAGAGAGCCATTGTGTGTGTTGTTTGTGTGTTGTTTGTTTGTTTTGTCGTCGACTTATTTGGTTGCTTTACGCTTTCCTTCTTCTTCTTCTTTTCCTTATTCTACCCTCGTTCGCGAATTGTCTACTCTGTACAAGGCGGAACCGGCTCTAAGCGTTACGTGGGGGTGAGGTAGTATACGGAGAAGTGGGTTGGTTGGTTTATAGGTTGGTATAGATGGAGAAGATGAGAAGAGAAGAGAAGACGAAGATGAAGGAGTAGAAAGAAAAAAGTTCAAGATGGGGAAAAGAAGAAGAGGAAGAAGAAGAAGAAGAAGCAGGGGAAGGGGGAGGAGGAAAAAGAGAGAGAGAGAGAAAAAAGAGTCAATTAAGTGATCTCTGATGTTCTTTTTCTAGAAGAAGAAGGGGAAAGAAAAAAGGTTGCCCCTCTACGGATTACCCTCTCCCAACCCCCCTTGCCCATCGTCAGAAATCGGTAGGGGGAGGGGGGATGGATGGAGATGGATGGGATGTATTAGAGTGCGTGTGCTAGATACTAGTACGGATGCCAAACTTAGTAATATGTCAACAGCGGCCAGGAAACGGCCCCTCTGGCGTCACCGGGAGCGCGATGACGAGGATTACAGGCACCCTTCTAGTCAGACTCTCACACTCTGTCTTGTCCGGGCTCTCTACGATACTCCGTACTAGTTAGCTACCTTTTCTGCTGTTAAATCCTTAGTCCCTAGGCGCAAAAAGGCACGTTTAGGTGTGGGGAGGGGGGGGGGGTGCGCCTCTCCCCCTGTGCTTGCATATGCATGCATACTTCTGTACTCCGTATGGTGTATGGTATATGGTTATGGGTTGGGCGAAATACCGCTGTTTTGTTTCCTTGGGAGGGAAGAAAAGGCCGGAGTGGGTGGATGTGGAGGAAGGGGAGGGGCGCAGAGAGAGAGAGAAAAAAAGATCCATCCTAGTGCCAGATCCTTCACCGTCATCTTTGGGGCTCGTCTACCGATTACTACGTACTCCGTACCGCTACGTATAGGTAGGGCCATGGATTTCTGCGGCTTAAAAGAAAAGGAACAGAAAAGCGATGGTTTTTTTTTGGGGGGTACCTAGAGTATGTACTCCGTACCTTGTAGGGCATAGTCAGACTTGAACAGGGGGATACCCTATGGGCGTGCCGATGTTGTATCCGGTGCTCTACGTGCCCGTTATAGGGAGTAGGTATGCTCCGTACGTGGATGGATGGTTGTTCTGTAGACGGCAGGGTATTGTACGGTATGTTACTAGGGGAAGGGGAAACGAGAAAAGAAAAAAGGTACGGTATGATTTGCAGAAAGGGGGACAGACCGACAAGATGGAAGAATCCCACCATTGGACAGCAAGTGCGTACCTAAGCCGAGGAGTTGCCAGCATTCAGCATCAGCATCAGCAAGAGGCGGTCCGTTTCCCGGGAGAGAAGATACATGTGGTACTCCGTACCTACATGGCGAGAGAGAGAGAGACTCATCCGTCGTTATTCGTCGTTAACTTGGTGGTAGAAGAAAAACCCCGCTCACCCGCGCATCCGCACCCTGACTGCGTACGGATCAGGAAATCTTGACTAAGGCTGTCCCTTTCCTTTTGCCTCTACTACTCCATACGAAGCACCCATGCCACCACGCACCCATCCATGCTGTAATCCGTACATACTCCGTGTTGTCGATTGTACGGAGTACAGTATGTACTGGTTGTATACGCACGCCCCCCCCTTCTTTTTCTTCTTCTTCTTCTTCTTCTTCTTCTTCTTCTCTCCCGTCTAGGTAATGGGTACGGTACGGAGTACTGTTGATGGATGCTGCTTCGCCTTGGTCAAATCGGAGAATGGGAGAGGGAGAGAGAGAAAGTGTGTATGCTGCATAATACTAGCCCGTCGATTTAGTAGGGCAGTTTAGTTGCCTTAGTTTCGGTAGTACGGAGTAAGTGGCTGTTATGTACCATATGCGCTGTAGAAAAAAAACACGACCTACGGAGTACCTCTCCCCCCCCCCCCACCCTCAATTGGGTGTCAAAAAAGGTATAGAAACGGTTTCGGTGGTGCCACTATGGGGATGACTCCTCTGTGTTTTTGTCAACCGCTAGTACTAAGTACTGTAGTTAGTAGGCGCCGACGACGGGTGTGAAATATGTCCAATGCAATAATTAGTACTAGGCTTGGAGGGCTGACTGCGTGCCTGAGCAATGACGATTTTTTTCTTCTTTCTTTCTCTTTTTCCTGTTTAGTCCCTGACAGGCACACACACACACACACACACACACACACACACACACACATAGAGGAACGTGCAAGCACACAGGCACCGACGACAGGCCCCGGCGGACAGACGCCTTTCCATCCCCAAATGAGCGGTTTTTTCCTTGTCCCTTGGTAATAAACGGAAAGCGGCCAAGGTGATGATACATAAAATCACGACACCTGCATGCCTACTGTTACCATCCGGTATTAGTAGTAACTACTACTAGCACTGCTGCTACTACTACTAAAGAGAGGGGAAGGGGGACCGATCATCGAATAACCAAGAGACCAAAAAAAAAAGATCGAAAAGACAAAAAAGACCATCAAAGTGCCCAATGGCCATCCCCATCCATACCGGCCATCATCGTCAATCAGCAAAGAGAAAAGAAAAGAAAAAACCGCCCATTGTCCAATCACCTTCCACGTAAATGTGCATAAGCAGTAGTACTGCTAAAATAGTGGTAGCATAGGTAATACTTGGTACATACTCCGTACATACTGTCTATTCGTCGAAATAATAACCCTCAACTTCACATCCTCCTCCAGCAGAGATCGTCCTCCCAAAAGCCGATCTCCCCTCTCGTCTTCCCCCACAAGATGGGATGGGATAATATTCCAGCATTTTCCCCATCCGCTCAAAAAAGACATCTGCTCTTTTGCGTTACATTCGGCTCCAGAAAAAAAAAATGATATTCGGCATGAAGCATTTCTTTTTCGCCCAACCCTTACGTAGATCTTCTTCTCCCAGTGATCCACAAACACACAGCAACATAGTTCTCACCCTAAGCCGGTTCCAATCGCCATTATTACACGATTGCGGGCCCATCTTCACATACCGTCTTGCGTCTTTTTCTGCTTTCGAGAAGAGATCCCCCTCCCCATCATCATCACTCATCACATAAACCACTAATATTTCCCATGTTCTACATTAGCACCGACGGCTCTAGGACTTTGTCGGGTTCTCGTCTATATATCCTCTCAATTGCCCTTTTGACGCTTCCCAAATGATCTTTGCCCGTGCACACACATTATACTATCCGGCTTATTCGGTAAGCTAGAACATGTCACCGCGTTGCCGCTCCTGGCGCTGCCTGTCGAGCTCGTCCCTAAACGTGTTGGGGGCGTTGCCCTGGCCCTGCTGAGGCGGGACGGCGGGCGACGTGGGGATGCCCATCAGGTCCGACAGATCGCTGGCGCTACGCTGGCGCGGCCTCACCGGCTCCTCGGGGCCCAGGTCGTCCCGGTACTCGTACAGCGGACGGCCCGTCTGGTCATCGAGCTGGATGCCCCGGCCGCGGCGGCCGCCCTTCTTGCCGCTCTTGAGGCCGTGGCGGGCGCGCGACATGACGTTGCCGAGCTGGATGCGGCGCGTCTTGCGGTTCCAGAGGCAGCCGCCGATGAGCAGCAGGGCGATGCCGCCAAACGTCGCCGGCAGGGCGATGACCAGGTCGTCGTGCTCCCACTTGGAGTGCTCCTCGTACGCCGGCCGCCTGTACTTGTCCAGGATGACGGGGACCCAGTGCTCCGTCTGGTTCTTGTCCGCGCTGCCCTGCATGGCGTACAGGAGGTTGATGGAGGCGTTGTGGGGGTAGGCCCCCTTGAGGAAGCCGCTCTCGATCTTGAGCGGGTACACGCCCCAGCTCGCGGGGACGCGGTCGAACTCGTCCAGCTTCTGCCACTCGCCGTCGTCCGAGTGCTGCTCGGTGCGGTTGAAGTAGTCTAGGCGGACCGATACCTCCAAGGTCCCATTCGACGGGACGCTGACCGTCTCGTTGAAGAAGTCGGGATCCCAAGTGACTAAAAGTAGTAGTACATGTTAGCTGCCATCCGTTGTGTTGTAGCGAGTCGCTGCAGAGAATAGACAAACAAGGGGGTTGGCCATCGCGTACTGTAGTAGATGTTGTCGACGTAGAGAGTGCTGTCGGCATAAGGGTAGCAGTGAGGGGCGTCATCGCCATCCTTGTTGTAGCACCTGGGGAAGCCGCCCTCGCTGTGCTTGGTCGTGGCCGAAGGGTTGGGGATATCGCCCGTGCTGGTAGACACCTTGCCGTACGACGTGTACGTGAAGACGGAAGCCGTCAGGTCGTGGGGGGCCCCGTCCGTCACCGTCGTCGTGCCGTCCTCCGTTACCATCGAGGGCGTGTACGTCGCGGCCGGGGAGCCCTCGTCGTCGACCGAGACCCATACCGCCGTCGCGTCGACTCGCTTGTCGAGCTCGGCTCGGGCGGTGATTTGAGCGTCGGGCGCATCATCGTGGACCTCCTCGCTGCCTTCGTGGGGCAAAGCCACGGCAGCGGCGACGAGCGCGAGGAAATTGAGCTTGGACGCGTGCATATTTTTTTTTATTCTTCCTTGGCTCTTCTCGTTGAAGCGTTTGCTTGGCGTTGTTGTTGCTTCTCTCTCCCTTGGGTTTTTTTGGTGACGAGAAACGAATCGGTCCACCGTCCGGGGAGTTGGGGGAAGAAGAAGAAAAAGACGGGGAAAAGCTCGCCCACAAGAAAAGAAAATCAATGGACTTGAGCGAGAGAAGTCCAATTGATAGCCAGGGTTGTCGGATCGATGAGGGGGGAAGGGGGTAGTAGAAAGCAAAAAGAAAAAGAAAAAGGAGGCGTTGTTTTCCAAGCTTCTCTCGCCGCTTACAGACTACCGATCACGGTTGGCGGGCGTGGAAATTTCCAATGGGCATAAGCGGAGCTGCTGATCGGAATCGGATAGTCGGAATGGGGAGTTGCCAGGGCGCGCTGCTACCACTACGGAGTTACCAAGTACCATCATGCCATGCCAACCAGGACGCTGCCAGGTGCTGCTTACAATGGAGTCGATGGGGGGGGGGTTGCTTCGGCTGTTGGTTGCGTCGCTTGGCTCCATGCTTGGCTCCTGTCAGGGGAAACCCGCGTGCAACGCCGATCGCTCCGGGTGGTCAGTTAAGGTACATTCTTGCCGATATGGGGAGTGGAGCCCCCTGTAAGCACCACCCGCGACGGCATCAACACCGCGACAGCATCAACTACGATGACGACTGCCCTCGATTCACCATCCATCCATTCTTATCGTAGGTACGGAGGGCTTTGTACTGCCGCCTACGAAGACTGCGGGGTTTCTACGGGGGTTAACGGAGTACACTGGCTGGCGTGGTACTTGCCCAATACCTTCACGAGCAGACTCTTTTCTCACGAGGCATCACGCCACTGTTAAATAAACCTGTGTTACTATCAATTCTGTGCATCATGATCGTTAAACCATTAGTACTATTTCCGTGGAGTACATCTCCCGCACAAAGGACCAGCCTTCCACAACTTGCTGACGCACATTACACCACAAACCACTCTAGATGATACCGCATATCCCGCCGTTACCTCCTACCATCAGTCGGTCGAATCCAAAGACTCGATCCTCGCCATCACCTTCTGCTCTCCTTCTTGTCACGTCCTGGGCAACCTCGTCTCTCCTAGGTAGATCAAGCGCCATTTCGTCCGTCGTCTTAGCGTCCTTCCGGGTTCCATCCAAACGGCCATCTTGAATCGCCGCGCCCTAGTTGGCCTCATTCTCCGGACAAGGTTTCTTATCCAAGGACTGGTCCATCGCTTCCTCGTGAGCATCAGCCTATTAATCTAAGGACCACGCACCTCATCAATCAGCAAGCGGCGGACATTGGCCCAAGGCGAGTTGCGCTGATGAGCGAGACGCCCTGGCATATCGGAGTGCAGCTCTCGTTTAATGTCATTATTGATAAAGTCATTTGCGCGCTGCTCCATCTCAGCCTGGCGGGCTGATATCTGCCGCTCTGGGAGGAATATCTTGGGCGTGTCATCTTCCGAGCTGCTTCCCTGATTGGCCGGACCTTGCCGGTCATGGATCGGAAACAGAACATCCATGGCGGCGCCACTGTCGCCTTTGCAGCGACTAATAGAGGTCTTGACTTTCACCCTTTTGCCTCTCACAAGATTCATGGGTGGCATCAGCTCGTCGTTGTTCATCGCAATACCGCTGTCGATGTGGGGATCACACACTCCATCCCTAGCTCGTGGTAAGATGAGCCACCTAGACAAAGGGCCATTTCGAGGTACTCGGGTTGGTGGCTGATGTGCCCGTCGACGAAGTGATGGTTCGCGATGTCTCACAGGCGCCCCCTTGCGCCGTGGAATTGGGATGCCGAATGGATGCCTAACGTAGGAATCATCGTCAGAATCAGTGTCAAAAACATCGCTGGAGTCATCGTCGACGTCGTCATCCTCATCATCAGTATCTGCAATCGCACATTCGTTATCAATCTCCTTCTGCTTCTTATTCTTCTCGGCCTCGGTCTCGACCTCGTTTTCACTCTCGGGTGACGAAAAGGGTACAGTGCGGCTCGGGTGAGGCATCCAGCCACGACCATCAGGGGTCAGCTTTATCTGGCTTTTGCGCACCTGCTCCGGGCACTTGCCCTTGCCCTTGACATCTTGGTTATGGTTATGCTCGTCGTCGTCACCATCGCTCTCTTCCTCGGCTGCACCCATAATCAGGTCCCAGCCATCGTCGACTTCGGGTTCGCCTCTACCCTCGGCTTCGATGAAAGCGTGGGTCAAGTTGCTCTCTGTGCAGATAGGCGCCACAGTATCCTACTTTGTGAAATACGCCTTTGCAAAAGCCCGACGTCGCGCCGCGATGCGCCTCCTGATGAAGTCGTTGCGCTGTTTATTCTCTTGGGCCAAAAGGGCCTCTTCGGCTCTGATCTCGCTTGCGATGCCGGCGGAGAGGCATTGTGGGAAGGGGCAAGCCTTTGGCTCGATCTTCATGGTGGTTTCCTTGGAGAAGTCGAAGCATCGTGTGGGGTCAGGCAAAGGAAAGACCTGCTGCTCGACGGCTTCGCGAGTCTCTTCACGCACCGAGGGGCATAACTCAAAACGGATGCGGCGATACCAATAGCACGATGGGCATTGCGCAACTTCCTCAACGCACATGCTGGATCCAGATGCGCTCCTTGGGCGCGCAGAGCTTAGTACCTAAGGCCTGGGATACGACGAGGCCGAGGGATGACGGTACCTTGTTAGAGCCTGCGTCGCCGAGGACTTGGATCAAAAACAGGCGATTTCTCTCTTCTTTCCTCTTTTCTCCCAAGAATTCTTCGACAGCCGGAGTAAATTGTCCGCGAGAGCACTTGCTCAAGGTGTCTTAGGTAAGGTAAGTATGTTGACTCTGCTCTTGCGGCAAGTGCGTCTTGATAATGAATGATGAAGGCAGGTTAGTTAACTCGACACCACTGTCCACCTAAAAATAGTAGGAAGATGAAGGTGGAGATATAAATGAAGAGGAAGATGCAGAGGAGGATGAAGAGAGAGAGCATAGGGAAGAAGAGGGAAGTAAAGAGAGCAAAGAAGCAGCGGCAGAAGTGAACAACCAAGTCAGCTAGGCGCTAAAAGCCAGCCACCCGCCTCACTAATGCGTAGAAAACTGGCAGTCACTGTCACTTTCTGCTAGCAATGCCGACAGTGAGTAAAATGTGAAAAGGAGGTGATGTTGACATTGAAGAACTCAATAACAATGAAGGTCGAGTGACCTCGCAATTCATAAACAGCGCCCCCGCGCGCCTGGCGGTTGATTCGATTCGATTCGACTGTACCAACCGCTAGCTGCGTAGTCAGCGAGCAGTAAGGAGGAGTGCACCGAATTTTGATACATCTCTACTGTGCCTTGACACTCTTCGTTTCACTCTCGCTTTCGCATGTGCCGTGTATCCGACGTTTAACTTGGAGTCCTCTGAACTGTTTCTTGCATTCGGCTTGACTAGTGCTACATCAGGCCATACACGCAGATCAGACCATGCGCTCACTTTATAGCAGCAGCAGTATCGTCCTGGACCGAACGGCTAAGATAAGATGGGCAGGTTGACCGAATCACCAAGGATGACAGACTCGTCTTTCTTCGCCTGACGTTCGCTTGGTCTGGTGGTGGTGGTAGTAGTAGTAGTAGTAGTAGTAGTAGTAGTAGTAGTAGACGTAGACCACGACAAAAACTCCCTGTCCTCTTCCTCCTATCCTGTCTTATCCTATCCTACCCAACCGGGGCCTGGGGCTTGACGGTCTCGGGCGATTTGTGCTGCGTCCCATCTGCTTTTGAACAATAATAACAGTTAGTCTTCACAATTCCACGTGCTCATAGGAGAGGGGGAGTCGAAAGCAAGTTGCGAAAAGTGGCATATATCCCTTTCACTTTTCCCTTACCATTGTACTCGGCCTTTTCTTCATCGATGATGGTAGGAGAGGTAGCAGTAGCGGTAGCAGGATCAGGAGAAGCAAAGTCGCGGTGGTACCGCGCGTTGGGGCACGCATCGAGCACCTTGGTCTCGGCGCACCACTCGTGACCGCGGAAGTAGTTTGGGCAGGCGAAGGGGCCGGGCGCGCCCACGCCCCGGGCCGTGGCGCTGGCGGCGGCGCGCTGGCCGAAGACGCACGTCGTCCAGGAGTCGTGGCGGGTGTAAAGGCACTCGGGGCACTTCCATATCGTTTCTTTGCACATGGTGTGTATGTGTGTGTGTGTGTATGTGTTCTTCGTCGTTTGTTCGTTCGTTGCTTCGTTCGTTGTCGTGGGAAGAGAATGCTGGGGCGGGTCGAAGGCGAGTTTGTCGAAAGATGGAAAGAGTGCAAGATTTCAAGACTTTGAAAAGAGGAAGGCTGAGGGAACAAAATTTGAAGTTGCGGGTGTCGAGCTTCCAAGTGTCTGCAGTTGCCTTCTCTCCTTTTCATCTATAGCGAGTCCTATGTTGTAGGAGCTTGTTTTTTTTCCTTTTTCCTTTTTTTTCTCTCCTTTCTCTTTTTTTCTTCTTCCGGACCTTGGTGTTGAGTAAAGAGTCGAATCTGTATAATATTGACCACGCTGTTGTTGTTATTGTCGTCGTCGTCGTCGTCGTCGTCGTCGTTGCTGTTGTTTCTCCCTCTTGAATATCTAGTATGTGTGCGTGGCAGGAAGAGTAAGCAGGCCAACTCTGATTACCTGGACCTCGCGATGCTTTTCTGTTCTGGTGTCTCTCGTTCGCCTGTCCGAGGAGTAAGGAGCAGTCTACTGATGGAAAGAGAGGAGTGGTAGGTTGACGGGATCAGGTGTCCCTTTCCTCTCCTCTCCTCTCCCCTGCTCTCACCTACTTTCCTATATTCTTTCCATCTTTAAATCACGCGCACACACTTCATATATTCTACAATAGAGCCCCTGAAGCACAACGCGCAAAGATTTTGCATTTCCTTTCTCGTCTCCTGGTGGCGTGGAGAAGAAGGAAGATGGCATGAAGCATTTCCCCCTCTTCAGAAATCACTCAGTTATAGATCTCCTCCGCCCGTTCTCTTTTTTTCTCTCTCTTTTTTTCTTCTTCTTTCACACAGAAGCTCCTCCGCACTCGTCGTGGCACGATGATGAGTTTCTTCCTGTTACGGTTTCCGACTTTGCTTCCTTCTTCATCTCCTATCCTCGTCAGTGGTCCATGCGATGCGAGCGAAGGCGTGCAACGTGACGAAGGGCGCACAATATCGTTTCCACGTCAACACACAAGGCAGTGCATGTGCATATATTCAGCTGGAAAAGTACGAATTGCGCAAGGTCATGAATGTGAATCACGAAGAAAAAATGCCGGAGCATGTTTTTGACGTAGAATGTATTCATCACGTACTATTAGTATTACAATCTATAAAAGTAAGATGTAATCGCGCATTGCGCATGATCAAAATCAAAATCAAATCCCCAAAACTTCCCAAAGCCCAAAACCCAAATGTCCAAGGATATCAGAACGCCCCAATAAAAAACAAAATAATCCTATTACCAAGCACAAAACTCCCAATTCCCAGGTCTCATATGATTCCTCCCTCTTGGTCTGGCCAAAAATAAATAAACAAAAATCGAATGCTATCAATCATGCTTCGTGATGGACTCCTTCCCAATGCCATGTAGAGTTGGTTGTTGACCAAATATGCTGTGTGAATCAATGGCCTGTACTCCTGATTCCTAATTGCCAAATTCCTAATTCGTATCGTGTCATATCATGGGAAAGAACGAATCAATCAGTTCGTTCCTTCGTTCATCTTCATCGTACGACAAGATTTATTCCGTCGATGTATTCGTACAAATATGTCGTGTTCTCTTCATCTTCTCGTTTCGTGTATTGCGGATGTCGAAAGAATCGAATCCGTCTTCCATTCTGTCATCATCTCTCAGAAGCAGTCGTCAAGGTTGTCGAGGTGAGAGGGAAGTTGCTGCACTGGCTGATTCTGCTGGGGAGCAGAAGCATAGCCAGAAGCGGCGAAATCTAACTCAGGATGGCCAATGTCAGTGTCGCAGTCCTCGAGCTGCTCCTCGAGGTGGGTCGCCTGCAGCGCCTCCATCTCCAACCTGTGGAAGTCCTCGAGGAGCTCCTGGTCGCGCGCCTGCTTCTTGACGAGGGCGTCGTACTCGCGCTTCTGCCTCTGCTGCATGAGCTCCTGCTGCTGGAGGATGTACTGGAAGCGGAGGTGCTCGTAGGGGGCGTAGCTGAAGTTGCGCTGGTCATCGCTGTCATCGTTGCCGTTGCCGCTACCGTTCAGGTCGAAACCGATGATGGGGTTGAGGCTGCGAAGAGGGCGGGGGTGAGCGAGATCGACGTCCTGGGCGCAAGCATACTGGAAGCGACCGATGGTGACGACGTTGGTTGCCTTGGGTGCGATGGGGAGGTCGCGGTGCAACTTATCAGTGCCGGTCGTGGTGGTGGGGGGCAGAGCTGGCTTGGGCTTGATGTTGGGGCCAGGGGAAGAAGAGTTCTCGGATCGAGAGGTGGCTGGGGATAACTGATCCTGCTGCTTCTGCTCATCAAGCTGTTGCATCTGCTGGCGATGACGTTCTTCATCGGAAGTGTTTGGGGAATCGGACTCGGTGGACGATACCTCATCATACTCATCGGGGAAGAAGAGGGGGCGCTCCCACTCGTGGTAGATAAGGCCATGGTCATCCTCAATCTTCTTTTTCATCTCATCATAAGCATCATACAGATCATCGCAGTCCATGTCGTCGAGATCAGCAAGGTTGGCGATATCGTCATTGCCATCGGAATGAATCGCAGTCTCCCACTCGGCAGCATGGCGGTTGATGATGACGGTCATGTCGCTGCTAGCGTCGGCGTAGTCGAAGCCAAAGATGTCGCGGAAGCTGGGCTTGAAGTCGCCGTCCATGGCCGCAAGGGTGTTGTTGCTGATGTCATGCTCGGCGGGGGTCTGGTCGCGCGGGACAATCTCGATGTCGCGAGACTCGGCTAGAATGTTGCTGTCAAAGTCATTATGCTGAACGTCATTGTTGTTCTTGTTGGCATCGGTGCCGGGCATGGCAGTCGAATCCTCGAAGATGGCAAAGGAGGAATCATTCTTCTGGGTATCATCGTTCTTGGCGATGGGCATCTCTCGGATTTGAGTCTGCTGGAAGATAGGAGGCCCAGCCCTGTTCTTGCGACGACGCTGAACCTTGCGAAGGTTTCTCTGGAAGTCATCAAGGAGTTCATCGACATTGAAGGGCATCTCACCCTCGGGCTGCTGCTCATCGGGCGTCTGAGTAGGGGCAGGTGCCTTCTTGCCCATGCCCTCAGTGAGGGTAAAGGGGACATCGTGAATGTTGTTGGTGTTGTCATCATCTTGGTGCACCATGGTGTTGGGAGACTCAGAGAGGACAACAGGCTCGGAGAGAACAACAGGCTTAGGAAGAGCAGCAAGATCAGGGAGGATGACAGACTCAGTGAGCACAATAGGCTCAGGAATGGCAACGTCCAAGACAACAGGAGAAGGGGTGCTGTCGATGTCAGGGATGGGAGGGGTAGGAGTGGTGGCGACGGGCATCTTCTTAATCGACATCTTGTTGATGCTCTTCTTGATGCTTTTCTCGATGCTCTTCTCAATACCCTTCTTGATATCCTTCTTGAACTTGGAACCAAAGGCGCGGATACCAAACCTGCCCTTGGTCTTCTTCTGTTCGTTGGTCCCAGTGACATTGTTGATGGTGGTGGGGATCATCTTGGCTGCGATGATCGGGTGCTCAATCTGGATCTCGGGGACCTCAACAATCTGCATGGAAAAGTCAACATCATCAACACTCTGGGTAGGATCAACCATGCTCACGGCTTTCTTGATGTCAACCTCAGGAGAGGAAGAAGTGTAGTTGGTCACATCGGTTTCAGTACTAGTACCAACACTTGAACTAGAACCGGAACCTGAACCGGAGCCAGTCTCAGAGCCGGACTCGGTGCCAGACTCAAACACATCATCATCATTCTTCACAGCGTCAGGCATGATCTTGCGCATGAAGCTGATCTCGTGGGCGTCAGAGAGGGGGGTCTGACGCTCTCTGAGGTAGTCCTCGAACCACTGCTTCTTGCGAGCCTCGGCCGCCTGCTGCAGCTCGGCGGCGCGCTCCTCGTCCTGCTTCTTGCGGTCCTGCTTCTCGTGCCAGGAGCTGATGGACGGGCAGCCCTGGAGAACGAAGGGACAAGCACAGAGGGGGTAAGGAGCGACGGCCTGCTGGTTATCGGTGCGAGGGGCTGGGGAACCCTCGGGGGAGTCACCGGTAGCCTGCGTGAGTGTCTGCTCCGAGTGGTGGCAGAACTCGCAGAAGCGCAGCTTTGCTTGGCACATGCTGACGGTGATGATGATGAGTGTGATGAAGATGAGGACGCTGAGGATGATGACTGGGTTCAGGTCAAGGTTGTAATGGATGTGGGTGTGGTTATGGTTAACTGATGTGTACGTGGGAGCAATGTTGAAATTCATTGCGGGTAAGTAAGTATTGATGCCGTGCAAGGTTATTGTCGACCGAGTCGAGTAAAGGGACAACACCAACACAATGGTTGTGTGAAGTCAGGCTGATTGTATGGTTCTGTCGACTATGTCGACTATGTCGAGTGTGAAGTGATGGGGTTGCCTGGTGGCTATGTCGGGGCCACAAAGTATGGTAAGGTGTGTTCAGTAGGTGTGTTGTCTAAGGGTTGTCCTTGGATAAGAAGGAATAATAAATAGGTAAAGGTAGTGAAATGTCTGATGGTTGGTAATGTTGATCGATATTGATTATGATGATGTATATTTGCAAAGTAAAGAAAGAATTCTTATTCTTTGCAAATACTAAACTGCTGATGTTGGTGATGATCGGGAAAGGGAGGAAAGGAAAGGAAAGAGAAGGAGGAGGAGAGTTCATGGGGGAGGGGAGTGAACACTACGACTTTATACCAAGGGGGGGCATCACAGATTCAACACTGATTGTGTGCTATGGGAGGGGGAATATCTAGACTGGAATATGTACAACTGGTGCAGTGAATGGGCGGTTTGGGAATATTTCTTTTTCTTTTCTTTTGCTCGAGTATGACTTGCTTCGTGTGGTGGTGGTGGTGGTGGTCCTTGGTGCTACCGCCGCTGGTGGGGAAAATTGGGGGGGTTTTTTTTGGCTTGCTCTTTTTCACTTTTTTCAGTGAATGCATCATTGACAATACTTTTCTTTTTCGTTGGGAGATGTTTGTTTGCTCTCACTGCTCGCTGCTCGCTGCTAGCGTGGGTGGGTGAGGATGGCCAGGGGGGAAAAAAAGGGGGGGTCACCGACGACCTTCTTACCGTCACGGATTGACACTTCACTACAATAACCGACTACGAAAATATTGTGTTTATGCACTGGGTCCCGTGGCATCAGTAAAACTGGCTGTGTCTACTAGAGATGTCTTTTTTTTTGGGGGGGGGGGGGGGGTCTTTGCTTTTGGGAGGATGACGGTGTTTACCCCCCCACCCCTCGCCGCGGCGAAGAAGGGGCATCACGGTACCATAGTATTAGCAAAATCGGTGCCGGCGACTATGACATTGATGATGCATTGTGTCGCGTTATTTCCTACCTGCTTGAGAAAGAATAGATTTAAATCTACGGCCTTGAGGATCATTGATTTTTTTCACTAGGAAGTTGTAGAATAGCACTTTGGATAGGAGCTGAAAGCTGCCAACATTACCTGATCATGCCATGCAGTTATACTTCGGCTTTACTGCTTAAAGTGTTGCATCTGCTTCGTTTCTACGTTCGTCCATGGTGGTGCGTGGGTAGCGTCATCTGTCTGCGTCTTATTCGTTCCATACTATTCATACTCTGTGTTTTTTTCTTTTCTTTTTGTTTTGTGGTTTAAGATAATACAAGTGACTGGCTGAACTTGGTGAATATTTGTACTTGGTTCTTATCCGGCATCAAGGAATTCGGTTAATATACTGCCATCTACGTTTTATCCCACGCTTACATCTTTAATATTATTTCTGATAGGAGAAAAAAAAAAGGGGGGGGGGAGTGATTCTTTCTCAAGAACCTGAAAAGAAGGAAAAACCCAGCCAACATGTGGTGGACGAAAGAGTAATAAGTGAACCATATCATATTAACACCACCTTTTTCCTTTGCAACAAAAATAAGAAATAGATGAATAAAAAATAGTAAACGCCAATTTGCCATGTCAACCCCCCATATGAACACTTGATCTTTTTTTATTGCCCCCCCCCCCCTCGCCCTCCTCGCCCTTCCAACCCTAGGCGCTCCTCTTGCCCTTCTTTGACTTCTTCCTCGACTTGTCGCCCAGCGCCTCCTCGTAGACCTCGTCCGCCGTCTGGCCCGCCTTGCGCTTCTGCTGCTTGCTCGACCTGACGCTCACGTCTTTGGCCGAGACCCCTTCCTTGGTGGCCTTGCGCACCTTTTTCTCGGCCTCTTGCCAGGCTGGGGCGTCGCCCTCGACTTCGTATCTGTTGACGATATTAGCTGCTGTTTAGGGTAGTCTTCCCCACCCCCACCTAATCACGAAAAAAGAAAAAGAAAAAAGGGGGCAAAGGTTTAGGGGAAGAAAAAAAAGAGGAAAAACTTACTGGTCCAGAGGCAACGAGTCAATCAACGCCTTTTGCTTCTGCCGCAACTCCTTCATGGCCTCGTCGCCCGCCTCTTCCAAGTCCTCGTCGAGCGTCTGCGCCAGCGGCTGGAACCGCTCGTCGACGACCTCGTCGTCGTGCGCGCCGCTGGCGTCTTGCCGGCTCACGCCCGGCCGCTGGCCGTCGAGCTCGGCGTCCACCGCCGAGGCGATGAGCGAGCCGAAGTGCGCGTTGACCTTGCGCAGGACCTTGATGAACATGGCGAGCAGCTGCTGGGAGGGGAGGTTCAGCTCCTGGCAGACGACGTCGACGTCCTTGCGCTGGAGGCCAATGGCCAGGAGAATGGCCTGCTGGATGCCCGAGAGCTTGATGTCGGATCGTATACGCCCGGTGAAGTAGAGGTTGGCAATGGTTGGCATAAGATCCAAGATGACGTGGTAATCGAGGATGTTGTTCCCGTAGGACTCCAGACGCTTCAGGTCAAATGGAGTCAGAAGAATGTCGAGTTCGGCTTTTGTGAGCGCTTGCGGTTCGGCGTCGTCCAGGCGAGCACCCCGGTTGGCCGACTCGTCAATACTCAGCGCAGTGATGGGGTCGAACTCGCGGAACTGGAACGATAGCAGAGCCAGGAACCTCTTCTGGAAATCCCTGGAGAAGGCGCCGAGCCCATGGCTCTCGCCAGAGCTCTCCAGGGGCCGGAGCATCACGCACGTATGCTCGCCCGTAAGATCGTTGGCCGTCTGGCGCAAGTAGACCGGCGAAAAGGACGCACGCTTCCAGAACTTGTGCAGCGGCTTCGTCATGCCGTAGCTGACACCAATGTAGTCGAGCGCCTCGGGCTTCTTCTGCCACAGCTTGGAAAACAACGGCGGCATCTCGTTCTTGTCCTTGACCTTGATCTCCTCCTCGCGCAAATTAGTGCTGGACAGCTCAGCGTCCGTCAGGCGACGAGCGGTATCTTGCATAACTTGGTCTTCCTCCTCAGACAAATTGGCGAAGCGGCCCTCGTAGTAGTCGACGAGGAGCTCCAGCGCTTTTGAGCCGTATCCCATCGACATGTACTCGGGATTGGTGGCGATCCTGACCACGCGAGCGCCGGAGAGCGATGCAAACTCCTCATCCTGGAACTGTTGGCTGACGAGCCAGGGGATAAGATCACCGTGGGGGCGCTGGCCACGGCTTAGGCTGTTCAGCACACTCTGCCTGCTAATCTTACCTTCCAAGGCGACTTGGATAACACACAGAGGCTCTGGCAAGGTCCCGCTGTTTTCAGCATCGGGAGGTACCAGCACGAACAGCTCGTGCGCCGGCGCGTCACTCATCAATTGCAAGTCATCGGGGGTATTCTTGTAATGGCTAGCGACGTACAGAGCTACCATCTGCTGAAGGTACGTCTCGGGGACCTTGTGGAAAGAAAACAAAGCATCACGGTTTACCTTGAGGAGCTCGCACTTGGTAGGGTCAGGACACCCACGGCTCTTGGACTTGGCCTTGGGGAGCGTCGCATCGAGGCATAGTAGTTTGTTCAGCCACTTCTCAACCGAGTCACCCTGGGCGTATCTGATGGGTTCATCAAGGGAAATTTCTCGTAGCTTGCGAGATGCTATCAGCTCCCCCGATTTGGACTCCTTGCCAGTTGACCTGTCGGCAAGCACGACATCGCCGTTCGCCCCCGAAGCAGAAACGGACTGCTCACGAAGCTGTTTAATAAGCTTCAGAGACAGAGATCTGCCCGTGCCCTCGTAACCGTTGATGGTAGAAGCCATGAATACCAGGTAAGGACCCATGAGCTTCTTGACGAGAGGCAGGGGAATGGCTGCGGCCTCGTCGATGACCACCAACTCAGCCTGGCCCAGCACATGGGCATCCTGAGGTCGGATGTACTGTATCGTCTGGCGATGCTGCCTGTGGATATTGACGCGGACAATGGCCTTGTTAAAGTCGGGGTTCGTGCTCTGAATGATGGAGTAATCGGCGTGATCGGCATATCCCAGGGCGTCGAATCCCTTGAACACAAACTCAAACAGAGTCTTCAAGTTCTCCGGGCTGGGTGAAGTGATGAAGATATTGCTGTACCCATAGGCGACTGCCGCCGCAACCGCGACACCCATGGCCGCAGATTTACCGCGACCTCTCGCAGCAGTCAACGCAACCGTACTCCTCAACGTCTTTTCGGCGATGGCCTCGGTGAATGTGAGAAGCGCCTTGGCCTGATCTACGGTCTTGGCAAGGTTGATCAGCGAGCCAATTGGCTGGCGGTCCTGGTTCTCATCCTTGACAGCCTCGAGCTGTATCTGTGCCTCGGTCTTATCCTCGTCCTTCTCCGGGGGCGGCAGAGCCTTGACGTCTTTCCCTCCCGATATAGGCAGCACGTTAAGCTCATCGTCAATGACTAGACACGAGTCGCAGCTACCCAGTGACAGGATAAACCTCTCGTTAAATCTCGCCACGACGTCGTCATGCGCTTCTGTGCGGTACCGCGAATGTACATCCATGGACAAGTTGTACAGCTGCCTCAGACTGGTCATGCCCTTCAGAAGCAGCACAACCAGACCACCGCCTTCGACCGTTTCAATCGTCCTCGCAAGGATATTTGGTGTAATGGCTTCAAAGTCTTGCAGGATACACATCCCAAAAGTCTGACCCAGGATCTTATCCGTCTCCTTGTAATACGTGTATCGGATGTTGTGTAAGGATACGAACAGCTCAAAAGCGTCTTCGGAATTGGGCTCGCGGATACCACGCTTGATCTCCTTCTTGATCTTTTGCTCACGCTTCTTGCGGTGACTGTCATTACTAAGATTAGCACCCTCATCGGAACCGCTGCCGCCGCTGCCGCCGCCACCGCTCAAAACCTACCTTGTGAAGCCAAGCAACTTGTTCTTGTATGCCCAGAGCACCGATTTGTTCTGCTTCATATTCATCTTTGACATGATGAAGTGCAGACGCACAATGACATCCTTGGGCTGATCACCAACCACCACGAAAAAGCTCCTCTTCTTCTCTTGGATGCCATTGCGCATCAGCGCCGGTATGCGATCGTCACTTTCGGGGCAGTTTTAGCACAGATTTCGACCACCTAGAGTAATGGCACACTTACACTTGTTTCCGCGACATCTTGCTGGCAATTGTGAATCTCAATTGCTCAATGTGAAACCGGCGCAAAGATGTGTCACAGCTGCCTCTCTGTTACCAGCACGTAACTTGATCTGCCCGCCAAAATTTTGGCGAACTAAATAAATTCTGCCGGGCGGTGACTTGGGATGCATTTAGTATGAGTGGGGATGGCAAGTGCTTCACCTTGCTGCTCACTTGGATGGGACTCACCGGGTCACCGAGTAGCGCTACCAAGACCCAAACTTTGACAGCTTCTTCTGACTTTTTTCTTTTTTTTTTTCAACAAGAGTCCATTCCCATGTACAGATACGATAGAAAACCATTCAAGCGTAGTAGATTTTACAATATTTAGAATTACATTCGATGATGATGAAACAGGGTTTCACACTTTTCGAGACCTTCCATGCAGCCGACCAGACGTACTCAAAATCAATGTGAATGCAGTGACTATTGATCAACTGCGGGAGTCTATAGATAAAACGCTGGAGAGATCACCATGGCCAGAGGTCTAGTCTCAGCAGCCTCAGCCCACATGGTCCACCAGATGATATAACAAATTCTTCCTCTGAATGCCGACAAAAGTAGGAAATTTCTTAGACAGAGGAAAATAGCGACCCGGAAAACTGAACACGCTGGTTTGTATGTACATCTGAGAAGGCGCACCTGAAGGTGGCTCCCCTTCCTCTGCTGGATTATGTCCTATCCAGCTTGCGGCGGAGATTTCTCGTCCGACGCATGAGCTTCTTGTACTTCTTCTTCTTCATCCTGAGCTTCCTCTGCCTTCTCACGCTAATGGCGTACATCCCACGAGTGCCTTGAGCCTCGTCGAGTTTCAGTTGGCGCTGGGCAAGACGCTCAATGAAGCTGCGGGGAGGGGTTTCGACAATGCGAGGGCTGTGGGCGAGGATTCGGATCTGCCCGTCGGCCTGAGTAGTCTCTTCGATAGTGAAGACCGCCTTATACACACGATGCGAAGAGGATTCGTCATGGGCCTCGTGCTGCATCGCAGCCATGTTATCGGCAGCCGCAGCAGCGTTCGGTTCGGGGGCGGGCGGGGGGCGAAAAGGGAAGAACTCGCCCGACATGGCGTCGACTCGAAGGTGAATGTTGGTCTCGGTTCCATCGGCGTGTCTAAAGCCCATGGTATGCACGACATCGCCAGACTGGGCCTCCGGGCTATCCACCGACAACTGCGCCATGGGTGTCTCAAGCTGATCTATTGTGCTAGATATAGCCGAGATGGTGTCCTGGGCCTTCTTGGATTTGGTCGGCTGGGCGAAGATGGTGGCGAAGTGCTCATTCGACATGGGCTTGGGCATGGGCTCGGTGACGGATATGGGGCGATGAAGAGAGAAGAAACTCGACAAAGACAGCGCTGTTACTCGTCAGTCACGTTCACACCTGAAGAAAACGTCACATCGCATACATCCAGTCGTCATATGAGTGGTGTTGGGAACCGAGGGTAGGTTCTTCGTCCAGGCGTCCGCCTCCGGCGTCTTTGCCTTGCGTTTTCTTCCCCGCGTAGCCGGCGCCTGAGCCGCCTGGGGTTGTTCTGCAGAAGCATCTTGATCGGCACCGTTGGACGGTTTTGATGAAGAAGAGGACGAATATCTTCGCTGGTGGAAACGGCCGAGATACGGGGTCGCAGCCTTGGTTGCCGTTGACGCAAGGCTGGTCGTCAACCCCGTCTGAGGGGCGGCCTGCACCACACGCCGCACAGAGGCAGGCAACATGGTAGATTATTGATGCGCACTCTGCTCAGAAAGCAAAGAAGCAGATACCTCGATGGAATGTGTTGACCCTTCCGACGAGGTCGGTTGTTGGGGGGGAGGAAGGGGGGGGGGGTATTAAGTGTACGTAAAGTACAAGTTCAATGTCCGGGATTGGCCGCAAATCCTGGCATAAAGGACCTGCAGGCCGAATTTGCAGGGCAATGGGTTGATTGAGTGACTGAAAGTGACCCTACCAACGAAATCTAAGGCAGCCTTGGCCATTTCGAGCGCCAAGTGTGGGTTCAGGCCTGAGGCAGCCACCCGTCCACCGTCCACCGTTCACCCCGTCCAGTCCACCCCCTTCACCACGTCTACTACATACCATATGTATGTACCCCAACGGAGTACATAGTACGGAGAGTACCCCATCCATCATGGATAGCAGCAGCCGGGCTGACACCCTTCACGCGCCAATCGTCACTTGGGGAACACCCGACCGCCAGACCTGATCACAAGACGGAAAGCTGCATTAGCCGCAAGAACACGACCACTCGCAACGACGTGCAACCGATAACGTGTCTGTGATGACTATCAATGACTGTCTGCCGTATTCCGTGCCGCAGCCAACATACATGGATGGATATAGATGCTTACGGTTCACTTCACCATTCTCACTTCATGATATATACAAGACAAACGGCTGTTTAGATGGCTTTCTTCATTCATTCAGAGGCCATTAATCCTTTCTTTTTTTGCTCCCTGTCCGTCTACTCTATTCGAAGCTTTTGATCCCGTTCTATATGCACCTCCAGACCCGAAATGTCTCCGATGTGTAAAATCGCAAAAAAAAAAATAAGACTGCCTGAAACCCCCCCCCCGGGCACCAAATTACCAACGATTATACCATGATATTACAGATAATGCCTGCCCTCTCTCCTGTCCCTTTTTTACTGGTTGTTCACCCAGCTCAGGTAGGCGTTCCAGCCAATGGAGATGACGTTGGCAAACAGGACGCGATGCTGCAGCGGCAAAAAGGTAAAGTTGATCATCTGCGCAAACGGCCAGAGGCACCAGTTGGCCTTGAGCGCGGGCCACCACGTCTTCTCGAGCCTGTCCTTGGCACTTTGACCCTCCATGGTGGCCATGCTGCTGAGGAAGGCACCAATGGCGACGGGGGCGAACAGAAGCTGGTCGCAGCCGACGCGGGCAAGCGTCTCGATACGTCTGTTGCTGAAGTTTACCCTGCGAGCGAGGAAACCAAACCAAGTGGTGGCGGCAGGGCCGAAGATGCCTGTAAATGAGATGAGATTAGAATCAGGATAATTTGCAACGAGTACACTGGTAAAAAGAAAAGAAGAGAGGAAGAAAAGGAAAAGGAACAAAAAAAACTTACATCCGCCGTAGAGAGCCATGCGCCCAGTGCGGATAAACTCGTGCTTCTCGACGCCCTTCTTCTCAACAAGCTGCTGGCAAGTGATGTCACCGGTAGCGAACAAGACAGCTGTCGTCACACTCTGGGTGAGCAGAGGACGGGCAGCAAGTCTGCCATTGTACCTATCACAAAAGAAAGAAAGAAAAAAGTCAATGATTTGCTGGCTTTTTTTTTGCCGTTGACTTTATTTTGTTACTCACCACCGCAGAAAGGCAGACATTGTGACTGTTGGGAAACAAAGACTTGTGTTGTGGGAAAAGAAATTCCTTTGTGACGGCTAAACTACTACGGTCCGCCGAAAGTCAAAAAGGTCGAGGAGCGGAAACCCCAAAGTTTGAAACTCTAGAATGAAGAGAACGGGGAGGAAGAAGAAAACGGTCCGGGTAAGAAGCTTCGAAGATGAAGGGGAAGGCCGTTCAACTTGGTGATATAATAAAGGGGTGGGTTGAAAGAGCCTTTATCTCGACTCCGGGATTGCCGCAAAGGGAAAAAGAGGGTTACTACTCCGTACTATCAACGTAGAAGCAGAAAGACAAAGGGTACAAGTTGCGGTCTAGGTAGGGTCTAGAATCTGCAAGGGAGGTGCAATGGGGAAGGGTGCTGGATATCGCAAAAGAGAGAGGAGAAGGAGGTAGAGGAATGACAAGAATAATTAAGAAGAAGCTGAAATATACGTGTTCTATCAAGAAAATATATTCGATGACATTCAATTTTTTTTTCCAGGTTGCACCATAATACGGAGTACCTTGATAGGCCACCTAGCTCTACTGACACCATATGATAAGAGCTGGGGAGCTCAGGCCCCCAAGGATCAATGGCAAGTAGATCTTGTGATCTGAAGAGTTTTAACCTGGAACTCACGGTTGTTCTCTCTCTCTCCCTCTCTCTCTTTCGCTGACTTTTACTGGGTCAAGGGCCCTCAGCAAGGGTGGGAACCTAAAGTGCTGGCCCCGCCCATCAGGGCCGTCACACCAAATCCACCTAATCCCGCCTGTTGTCTTCCACGGAGTCGGTGCCCGCTAGCACTGTGACCCCCCACACTGTCATCCACTACCATACGGTGCTACCTACGCTGGTCTACGGAGTACGCTTGGCTGCGGCATGTTCTTAGTGCTCCCCCCACCGCTGCTGCCTCCATGGCTAAATAGCACAGACTCTCAATCATGAACCCCTTTTTCTCTCTCTTGAAATTACGCTCTCTCAGTCCCGAGCACTACATAGTACTACGGAGTACTATCTCAGGCCCTTGCCGAATTTTCTGCAACTCAACTGTGCCTTGCCCTAATCAAGTGGCATGTCATGCATGGTCTCGACATCATCAAGAAAAACAATGGCCATTATACAGCTAGAACTACATTCCCAATCAACATCATCTGTTGCAGTATGCCATGCCCTCTCCCTAGGTAGCTCATTCAGTCGTCTCTCGTCAAACTCATGCTCCGTACACCGCACACGGCGGCGTTTTAAACCTCGGTTTCGACGCCAGCCTGGCCAGTATGGCGATCAAATATAGCTGAAACGTTGTCGCCCACGCTCTCGACCTTATGCTTCATCCATTTGGCCGTTCGCGGAGTCTGTCGTGTTATTAGTTTCGTCTTCATACATGGCCAATTCGCACCCAAACGTACCTTCCACTGCATGATACCACGGTGCCTTCGATGAAGGCTTTTGTCCTTTTTCTTGTAATCCCTGAGCTGATCGATGGGGCCTTGCTTATGGCCCTTGCTACCATCCGGGACATCGTCGTCCGAGCTGTCCTCTTCAGAGCTGCTGTCAACCTCTTGGTCGACGATACCGACCCTCTTCTCCATCTTGTCGCTTTCCAAGGCATCACGGGCCGTATCGATGACTTCCACGACATCCGATGTGTTTTTATCCTTGCTAGCCCAGGCCGAATGAGCACCTCCCAAGCCAGACCAAAACTTAAGCTTGACTTTGAGGCTGCCCAGTTTCTCGCCACATTCCTCCAGATAGTTGCTTGTGGCTCTCTTGTAGTCTCCCTTCCAGATGGCGAGCTCCAGCTCTTGCTCCTCTTCGTCTGGGATATCGCGCAACCATAAGACACAAAAGGCAACGACGCTGTCTCCGAAGGCACTCTTTTGTTTAAAGGCAATGCTCATGCAGCTTGAATATCTCTTGCACACCGCAAGCTTCAGGCTATCGTCCCTCTTTTTGGGGTTCCAGCTCTGCGATTCTTTATCGGCATACAGCTTCTTGCTGCTGATATTAGTTCGGACCTTGAGCTTGCATGATTGGATGTCGGAAGGACAATCGGTGCTGGTAACCCCTGGCTGCACCTCAAGTGTCCCGTATTGCCAGCCTAATAGGTTCCGCGGTGCTTGCAACTGAACGCTGCGCCATACCATGGAGAGGCGAATCCTGCCATGCCCGATTCCACCTGCTATGGGCCAAAATCCCATGACTTGCGATCGCTCCTTGAAAATCTCGTTGAGCGGCAAGTGAACCATACCGAGGAGTGGGTCATCCTCGTCAGGGCGCGAGTCTCGGACAGATACAAAGACCTCACAGTCAGTCCAGTCAGGTATAAAACGTTCGCACCCGGCGTTATAGAACGGCTTAGAGTTCTGCGGCTTCGTTCGAGTCTTGAAGGTCTTCCGATGATTTATGATAATGGTGCAATAGGCGCTGGGCAGCCCGTCTCCAGCTTCCTCCTCGTCACTGGCTTCGTCATTCCTGCCTTCTTTCTTACTCGTCTTCTCGAGCTCCAATCCAGTGATATTGTGAATTTGCAAGCTAAAAAGACCGCTGGGGTAGCCTTTGGGCGGCGGTGCTGAAATGATCATGGCATCTTGTGCCTCTTTGAGCTCCTGTGCCTTTTGCTGTTCAAACTCATCCTCGTTTCTGTGAGTTCGGCCATCCTTGAACAAGGCTTCACGCATCTTCTTTTGACACGTTTCGTGGACCTTGGACTTTAGCTGATCCATAGAACGAACATCAGTGTCATGCGTTTGTTGCTCGAACTGATCCCTTTGGATTGGGGCTTTTGTGAAATAACCGACACTCCACTCGAGCTTTCCTGGCATGTTGTCACCGGCTTTCAAAGCCCGGAAATTATCTGCACGTGTCCACATCCTTCCTCTAGCGTTTTCGCTCCTCATGATCTCTTTGAGGTCAACTTCAATTCTACCCAAGTCATCGTCAGCTGACATGCGATCAGAATCCCAAAGCTGTACCCTGAGTCGCTCATCAACATTCAGTTCCTCAGGTGTGACAAGAAGGAAGCACGTCTCCTCCCATCGTGGCTCCATTTCTGAAATCATAATGCGAGTGCTCCAAAGAACCTTTCCGAATTTGGCCCACCCCACGGAGACGTATGGGTCGGAACTACCATCCTTGACAAGAGGGACGGCAGTATCACCCATCTTGAAATCATACCCTTTCTTGATGTGGACCATGAGAACACCTCTGGCGTTGGTATCTTTCTTATAGTCCTCGCCAGCCAGCATTTCCTTAAGGTCGAGACTCAGGCTCTTGGGGGCAACATATTCAGCCATAGCAGCGTCGACAGATGACTGCACGAAATTGCTGATGAACGGTACATCCATGATATTGAGCGCATGCTTGCTGAGGGGCACACAACTGAGTTGAACTTTGGGCTGGCCGAGAAACGTGAGGGTGCACAAGGAGAAGAAGGGAGGATCAGGAGTCAGCTGTAGACGCATACGCATGGTACCAATGATGCCTTGGAGGTCCACCCATACAGGGACCTTGATATTACCAGGAAGATAAAATGCGACATAGAGGTGCATATCCTTGGTCATCTGTTTCATAGTCGTAGATGATGTGCGGGTGCGGTAAGCAAAAGCCACCTCGAGGTTGATAAACTCGCCTTCCTCAGCCTCCATACCTTTGGCAACATCGTTCCCGTTCTGCGGTGTACTTCTCTCTTGCTCGCCATCGTCCTCGCCACTGCTTCTTCCCTCATCAAATTGCTCTTCTTTGGTCAGCTTCCCATCCTGCGTGACAGACTGTGCTGCCGCACCAGTGGGCAGCCAGCGGACGCCAAGGATGCGCAGTGCCTCGCTGCCTTGCCCGATGTCATCAACGCTGACCATGCGCACAAATTTTGGAAGAGAGGCCTGCATGACATCTTCTAGAGTATCCCCTAGGCTAGCGAAGAGATCGGGATTGATCAGGGGCCATACAGCGCTCATAAGCGAATTCAACCATATTGTGGTTTCTGTTTCGTGATTCTCGGCCTCTTCCTCCATCCGCTGGCGCTGGGCATCCCAAGTCTCATCTTCAAAGACGTTGCTAACCTTGCGAGCTATCCAGTCCCTGACACCAAAGACAAGGACAACCACAGCACCTGCACTAGCGGCCAAAGTCATCATACTCGCCATAGTTCCTATGGCCCCTCCCCGTTGCTCTGCTTGGCTGCGCAATAACCTTTCCAGTGGCTGGATTAGCACGACAGCGCCAACCGCAATCGCCGTGGACCCGAACAGGCCAAAGGTGACGCCTTTCCGGGTAATGGCAGCAAGCTCTTGGCGTAGAGCATCGAAATCTGGAGGTGGGAACCGACTCTTCATGGCATAGTGCCCTTTCTGTAGTTTCTCCTGCTCTTGTCGTAATTGCTGGTCGTCCTTTCTCTTTCCATCCGGGCCGGTAGCGGCCTCCTGGCCTTTCCCAGGAGACATCTCGTCAATTTTGGCGTCCTTGAGTGCCTGGTCGGTAAAATCATGTATAGTAATAGGAAGGTGGGTGATGGGGTCTGTGACCTCTCTTTCGGCCCTCTCTTTCTGTCCCTTGAGTTCCTTTCTTCTCTGCTTCGGGTCCGAAGCTCCAGGTTGGATCTGGGAGGTATCTTTTGGCGCCTCATCTTCCTGCTGGTTGCCGGCTTCTTGTTCAGAGACATCGTGCTTTGACTGGGTAGGCTGACCAGTCTGTTGGTGAGCATCTTCAACAGCAGTGTGTGATGGTCCCTTTAATGCTTGATCCTGACGGGCAGCCTTTTGTTCACGAAATTTTCCTATGGTAGGGATCGGGTTCTTCGCACTATAAGGCCCCTTGAACCGCCGGTCATTTTCCGTATCATCGCCATCGTATGCCTCGCTCATATTGACGTCGGAATAAACAAAGCCTGTGAGGTAGTGGCGGATAGGATACGCTGATTACTTGACGGTCATGATAAGGGAAGGAAATGGAAAATTCAAATTTCAGAAAGCCAAAAGCAATTAGATTCATGTAGTATATGTGGTCTCCAAGTCTATACGTTGGGTGGTACGAGGCCAGCTACGTCATTTTGGGCTACGCGTGTAATGCAACTTGCAAGCAAAGCAGGAACGAATTGTGGGCACGAATACGCGGAAGGAACCTGTCGTTAACCCCCTCATGAGTGCGGAGTACGGAGTAGGTATGGTACCTAGTGATAAGTTAAGCAGCACCTTGTTTTCTGCGTGGCATCAAGCTTAAAAAGTAGCAAAGTACCCCGGTGAGTGGATAAGGATGGTGTCTTTGCCCGCTCAGTGCCTGGAATGAGGTGGGAGAAACGGAGGGAACAACGTCATATCAAGGGCTTGCGTGGCCTTTTCTCGTCATGTTTGTGCAGCAGCCGGATGCACTCAGGAGATAACTCCCCGCTTTTTAAGTAGTGAATGGTCATACCAGGGATTTTGTAAAGGTGAATTTTGCTGCAGGAAATCTCGATGGTTTATGAGCTGTGATGTAAGCTCCTTGGCTACCTGCGCTGGGTTCCGGTAAGCAGACACGACTACCCGGTAGCACAATGTAACAATCTCTTATCAGGTGATTGCGCTGCCAACATCTATCTTCTTATTCACAGATAGTATGATATTATGTTGCTTTTTTGAATAATTTGTCTCATCCAATACGACGCATGACAATAGCATTTGTATCAGCTATAACTCTCCGTATATAGTGATGAGCAGCAAGATTCTTTAGAGTCGTTCCAAACTGCTGTAACCAGGCTCATCCATTTTAGTGAAGCAACGCTCTACTAACCAGAACAAAACAAGTAAAACACATCCCAGTTTGGTGATGTTCACAGACTCTTGCATTTTGAGAACTGTTCTATTCAACCTTCGGTGCCTGACGGTTCCTCCCCGAGGTGCGGGAGATGACTAGAGCTCTAGAACTACTAACTAGCAGGACTCCGTATGGCGTGAAGCATGCGTCTCACCAACACCAGGAGATTTATGCTAGTGGACATTGACAACACTGGCTAGACGTACCGATTATATGTATGGGGTACGGAGTACTCCGTGCAAGAGGACGAGTTGCACTGCTATACTGAGTACGTGTATTGTTTGATATGCAATGGATGCTTTTGCGGCCCTACGGCCCTATACCCCAATGCTTGTCGGTACCAAAAACATGGTAACATGCATGGAAGCTATTGATTAGGTACTCCGTACTCCGTACGGAGTACTCTGTAGACCCCATCTCGGAATTCACACACTACATACGGAATAGTAGTAGTACACCAGTAATTCCAAGTTTAGAATTGCACACGATCACGGTGGAAATAGTCGAATTTTATTGGAGAATATGCCATGGTTGATTAAGCTCTAGCCGCCCGCCGAGGACTAACGTGCTCTCCGCACATGGATTGTAGAAATATCGTTGGTTGCCGAAGCCGTTTTCTAAGCGCCCGCGTCCTAAAGCGGATTGGCGTTGATGTGTTTATGGGGGACGAATTGCTGCAGTTTGTGATGGCGGGCGCACTGCATTTTTTACTAGCACCTATTATGAGTGTTATTACTCCGTACAACATAGAGTATGGAGTCCAGGGCAGGTTCAGCTCCCACCAATTGACGGAGCTGGTACGGAGTACAAGGGACTTTCTGCGAATGGAGTTGAAGCCAAGGGGGGGGGGGGGAGGGAGGAGAGATGGAAGGGACCCGATCCGTACCTACCTCTTGCCTACTACCTACCGTGCCTACCCAGTTGCTGCAACGATGCAACAACTTCGACTTGCTTCTCCTCTCGATCATTTCCCTTTTCTCCTCAATTCCCCATGCTTTTTAGGTTCTCTTTTCCCCCTACCTCCAAACAATAACATCGCTTCGCTGCGAGGTTGCATCGCTTCCCGTCCCATTCTACCCCCTGGTTCGTCTGTAGTGTCTCGAAGCAGTATCCCATACACTTGTTGTCGCATCTCCCCCACCAAGGATCCAAGGCTGTAGCCCCAAAACTATCGCTGCCAAACCTGATACAACAACACCACCGTATCGCCTTCTCATCAAACGTTGGACGAGGCAGGCCGGGCCTCAACTCCCCGGTTTCATGACATAGCTGGGCAACTCCCTGCTGTGCATAATATCGTCCCACCTCCCCCCTCGAAAAACTTGTTCTTCCTTTCGACCTTTCCTCACCTCATTCTTCTTTGTTTCTCCTATTAACCAAGCTCGCTGGCGAGATTTCGAGAGTGCTGGGGATTTCTTTTCAGTGATTTCTTTTTTTAGTCGTCGTTCTTTTTGCTTCTTTCGCTTCTAATACCCTACGCCTGACTGGTTCAGACTACTTTCGTTATCGTATACTTTTTACCATTAATCGAAAAAAGACAATCCGAGGCAGACGATACAGCGTGGGAGCATTGTCAGTGCGAAAGATTTCCGACGATATTTTCAAAATTCGAGGATTAAAAAGGATTGAACTCATCCAACTCCGTCAGGATGGCCGGCCAATCTGGGTACTTGGAACTGCTCAAAAAGCAGTTCACTACGACTAAGATTCTCTTCCATATCCTCTTCTGGGGCTTCCACTGGGGTATCTTTGCCTATGGATGGTAAGAGCTATAGAGTCGCCCATCCTGTTAGTCTCCAGGGCATGTGCTAATCACGAGTAATAGGTGGAAGCAAGCTGTCGATCCCCGTCTTGCGGGCTTGAATACCTTGAAGTTCTCAGTATGGATCTCACGAGGTGCTGGTCTAGTTCTCAGTGTCGACGGCATGTTGATTCTACTTCCGGTCTGCCGCACCATCATGCGTTTCATCCGCCCCAAGCTTCGTTTCCTACCTCTCGACGAGAATCTTTGGATGCATAGGCAAATTGCTTACTCCATGCTCTTATACGCGTGTCTGCATACCGGAGCTCATTACGTCAACTTCTACACTGTCGAGCAAACACAAATTCGACCCGTCAGTGCCTTGCAGATTCACTACGCCCAGGCTGGTGGGATTACAGGGCATGTCATGTTGCTGTGTATGCTATTGATGTACACGACAGCGCACGCAAAGATCCGCCAGCAGAGCTTTGAGACGTTTTGGTATACCCATCATCTCTTCATCCCATTTTTCCTCGCCTTGTATACGCATACTGTGGGTTGCTTCGTCAGAGATACCCCCGAAGGGTTTTCGCCGTTCGCAGGGGATGATTATTGGACGCATTGCATTGGTTACTTGGGATGGCGTTGGGAGCTTTGGACTGGTGGGCTCTATCTGATCGAGCGTTTGTGGCGTGAAGTTCGCTCCCGTCGGGAAACCAGCATCACTCGCGTTGTCCGTCACCCCTATGACGTGGTGGAGATCCAGTTCAGCAAGCCCTCGTTCAAGTACAAGGCAGGACAGTGGCTTTTCCTTCAGGTCCCCTCTATCAGCAAGTACCAGTGGCACCCCTTCACCATCACCTCATGCCCTCACGACCCGTATGTTTCAGTCCACGTTCGTCAGGTCGGTGACTTCACCCGGTCTCTTGGTGACGCTCTCGGAGCGGGTTCCGCCCAGTCCAAGCTGTACGACGACATTGACCCCATGGGAATGTACGAGGTTGCTCTGCAGAATGGGCAACAAATGCCTGCCTTGCGCATTGATGGACCTTTCGGTGCTCCTGCGGAAGACGTCTTCGAAAACGAGATTGCTGTACTCATCGGTACCGGTATCGGCGTTACGCCTTGGGCCTCAATTCTCAAGAATATTTGGCATCTTCGCAATTCCCCCAACCCGCCGAAGCGTCTCCGCCGTGTCGAGTTCATCTGGGTTTGCAAGGATACCGGATCGTTCGAATGGTTCCAGACCTTGCTGTCTTCGCTCGAAGAACAGTCTAATGAGGCGGCTCGTGTTCCTGGTTCTTCAGGTGTGGAGTTCCTCAAAATTCACACATACCTTACGCAGAAGCTCGACATGGATACCACACAAAACATTGTGCTGAACAGCGTTGGCGCAGAGATGGATCCGCTCACGGAGTTGAAGAGCAGGACGAACTTTGGTAGGCCTGATTTCAAGAGGCTGTTTACAACTATGAGAGATGGTATCATGGACAGAACATACCTGAGCGGTTTAGAAGGCAGCATGAAGACCACTGTTGGTGTGTACTTCTGCGGACCCTCCCAAGCCGGTAAGTCTTGAACCTGTTTGATATAATCTTGACGAAAAAGATGCTGACCATTTTTATAGCCCGCGATATCAAGTATGCTGCTAAATCGTCGACGTCTAGCGATGTGCATTTCCGCTTCTGGAAGGAACATTTCTAGTTTATTGGGATAGTACTGGTAATATTTGTTGAGGGTCAAGTTCACAAGTGTCTATCTGGTTCATCTCCCTGCGGTGAGAAATCTAGAAAAAGATATTTACGCAAGTTGATGGCGGTCGATTTCATATATAACAGTAATCAATTGGACCATTTGAGCTTGAACACCGGAAAGCCATTGTTCCGTTTATATCACCACCACCTCGTTGTCACGGTCATGTAGATGCTTGCAGCAGTCTTTTGGCAAGAACTACCACCAACTAATAATTAAAAGCCTATTAGTACTTTGTTTCCTTTTCCTTACTCTCATCTAGACTCCGTACCCTTCATTACTGGGGCCAGAGTAGTATTGGCTTCTTTCGCTTCTATCATAAATGCAGACGCATGAACCGATCCATGGACAAGAAAACGGGCGAAAATTTGCACCAAAATCCCACCAAGTAAAACCTGAATCCAAGACCAGTGGTTTGAAAAAATGAACCCCCCCCCCCCCCCCCCCCCCCCCAAAAAAAAAAGAGACATTAACTTGCATACAATTTTTCCGCCCTTTATTCTCAAGAAATAAACGCCCATCCAGCTCTCCCGCCGGACTTATGCAGCCCTGCTTTTTCCTCTCTCCCTCCCCCCTCCCGTCTTTGTCCTATGATGATGATCCCGCTCTCCGGGCGGCCTTTTTTATGATGACGTTTTTCAAGAAGAAAAAAAATGAGGATGATGCTCGGAATTTTTTCGGACCAACGCCCGTCCCTTTATGAGAATGCCCCTCTTTGGTACGGGTGGCGTAATTGGGATTGTTAATAACGCCAGGTGAGTTACTCCGTAGTGTTGGGCAAAAAGAAGAAAAGCCTAATTTGGGCGAACTTTTGGGGGGAGGGGGAGGGGGAGGGGGAGGGGGGAGGAGACAAATCATGAAGAATGTGGCAGCCAAGAAGAGAAAGAGTTTGGTTATTAAGAAAACGTATTTTATCCATCTATGGGTCAAGTCAAAGACCCCCCTCTCCAACAGCCCGAAAGGGGACCTAGTGCGCGTGCCCGTGAGGGCTGCCGTGGCCGCTATGAGAAGATTCGCTAGCCCTCCTCGTGGACGAGCCCTGCGAGGACACCAGCCCCTTGCAGCAGCCCGGCCCGTCGCAGTCGTCGATGCACTCGAGCAGGCAGAGGTCGGGGTTGGCCTTGTCGAGGCTCGAGCTGGCGCCGTCGAGGCCGAGGCCCGCAGCGTGGCGCTCGTGCCGGCGCTCGTGGTCGAGGCAGAACTCGGGCTGGATGGTGGCGCTGTGGATGCCAAAGGCGTGGAGGCACCTGCGGGCGCGGCGGGCGAGCTGCATGTACTTCTCCCCGCTGTGGGAGTCGATGGGGAAGGAGACCTGGAGGTGCATGCTCGCCACCACCTTTGTGTCGGAGAGCTGCCAGACGTGGATGTGGTGGCAGCTGACGACGCCGGGGAGGGCCTCGATGTCCTCGCGGATGTCCTGGATGTCGATGTGGTCGGGCGTTGCCTGCAGGAGAACACGTGCCGTGGCGCGGGTCAGGGGAATGGACGTCTTGAGAATAATGGCAGTGATGAAGAGAGAGACGGCGGGATCAGCGTAGTCCTTGCCGGGCCATTCAGTGAGCCAGACGATGAGCGCTGTTATAATTACACCTAGGTTCCCCAGAGCGTCGCCTATGACGTGAAGTACCATGGCGTTCATGCCCATGTCGTCGTGGCTGTGTCCGTGGCCGCCCTTCTTGGGCTTGTTGGGAAGAGTATGGTTGTGCCCGTTATGCACGCTCGAGTCTCGCCTCGGCCTCTTCCCGCTCGCGTTGGTTGCCTTGGGAGGCGCAAGGGTGCCGTTGTTGGCACCGCTGCGATCCTTGAGCAAGGGAGAGTCTTCGGTGGCCTCGTCCCGGTCGTATTGGTAGGATGTCCCTTCGTCTGAGGCGGTATCGCTGTAGTCGCCGGCGTTGTCCTTGGCCAAGCTGGCAGTGATGATATCCTGTCTGAAGCTGGCTGGGTGGATGCTCATGTCCTCGATGCTAGTGAGGCGAGAATGCCCGCTCTTGCTGGAGCGACGTCTGTCGCGGCCTCTGATTTGACTGGAAACCCTGCTGCCCTTGCTGCTGGCCTTGTCCTCGCTGAACTTGATGCGGCGGCCACCGTCCGACGATTCATGGGCTCCTTGAGTAGTGGCCTCGGGAAGAAGGCCTCCGAAATGACCGGTCTCGTCGGCCGTGTCGGTATGAATGTTTCGCACAGCGACGCCTTGTTCCTCGTCGTGGGTATGGCTGTGTACGTGTTCGTGACCATGGCTGTGGTCGTGCCCGTGCCCATGATCGTGCTCATGATCGTGTCCTCCATGCCCATGTCCATGGCCACCCAGAACGACGAAACCTACAAGGTTGGAGAAGAGACCGGCGCAACCGACAATGAGGATGAGCTTGGGGTTCTCGATCTTGGGAGGCTCGACGAATCGCGTGATGGCTTCGAGGATGATGGAGACGCAGAGGGCGATAAGGAAGACGGCGTTGAAAAAGGCACCAAGAATCTCGGCTCGTACCCACTGCGCAGAACAAGTGGTTAGTTGGTGTCGCATCGCACAAGGATCGGATAGGCAGACTGCCGAAGGATAGACATACCCCGAATGTGAACTCATCCGTCGTGGCCTTTTGCGCCGCCACGACAGCCCATAACCCAATTACCAGGGAGATGATGTCGTTTAACTAGCAGCATCGTCATTAGCAATTCCGTCTTGACGGCGGAGGGACTCGCATCGCAGTCGCCAGCGGGGGGCTTTTCTGCTTACCATGTGAAAAGCGTCCGCGGTCAGCGCAAGAGAATGCGCGAGGAAGCCGGCTATGAGTTCCAAGAGGAAGAAGGCTGTATCAATGGTGATCATCACCTTGATGCGGGTGCTCTTTGACCACGCCATCTTTGAGCTCGCCATGGTAGGAAAGGGTATATCGGCTGGCGACAAGCGCGCAGCAGGGAACCGTAACTTGCTATAGCTCTTGATAGTAAAAAGATGACGCCAAAAAAATAATCAGCTCGAGTTGAATGCTGGAGGAAAAGTGTTGTGGAAGGAGGGTGGCGACGGGGCCTTTTAGGATCGAGAGAGTAAGGGAAGACTGGATTAAAGACGGCGTTCGCGCGAGTGCTCGGCATGGTACGGAGTACAGAGCAGTTTGAAGTGGGTTTGGGAATCAGAACAGGGTCTGGGCGATACGTGGGGCCGTCGAGCAGTGGACTGACTCTTCGGACTCCGATGGCGCCAGTACGGGAGTACTACTACTCTAGGTACTAAGTAGGCGATAACTTGGAAAGTATAATTCCAGAATTAGTACTACCCTAGGGCCTAGTATGTATGGAGTATGGCCCTAGCAGTTCACAAGGGAGGAAGGGGAAAAGGTCGTGAATTGTAGCAGCAGGGGAAACATGATGTTTGAGTATCGCAGAAAAGGGGTGGGAGGGAGTACGTAGTAGAGAGCTGCCGGATGATCGACGTGACGTCCAAGATCCAAGACAGGAGGAAACAAGGAGAAGAACCCCTGCTCTACGGAGTACACACTGCTATAAAATCTCAAGTCCCGGAGGGGGTTCTGGTAGCGCGTCGGTATGTTTGGTGATTTCTAAGTGCCTTGTACGGAGTATTCTGAATCACACTCTGTCCATGAAAGGGGGATCTGGTTGCTTATAATTCACACCATGCCACTTATCACTTATTACCAATCTGCGTTGACGGGAAATTCCCTAGATCTCACCTACGTGACAGAAAAGAAGATTCATGTCTCGGTGCGCGCTCCCATACTAAATGGGCCGATATTTTCTAATGCCGACTCAGACCCGATGACCGATCCATACTTTTTTTCTTCTTCTGTCCTCAGCAGTTCTACCAGCCGTAACTACATATAACTATGGATAGATGTAAACCGTACTCTGTGCTCCGTATAGCTTACAATAGGTAGTAAACAGCCAACTTGTGTGTCTAATAGGTGGGTGGGTGGGTTACCTAACAGAGTCTTAGATGTGCATGCAAGATTGCTCTGTCATTGGGCCAAGCTCCCTCTCTGCTGCAGCATTAAAGTCTCATCCTGCGAACCGCTACTCCGTGCTCCATACGGAGCACAGCAGATGACGCCGGTGGTTGGTAAGGTGCACAGCAGCCCCTCTGCATACTCCATATGATGCTGAGAAACCATGTCGTGCGAATCACCTGCATTGCTAGCCGGCTGTGTAGGCTGTGAGCAGCCGTTCGCCGCGGGTATTTGTTTCGAGTCTCGTAGCGAGAATTCCGGCTGTGGCATTCTCGTGCTTTCTACCCTAAGCTCTCCCTCGATCTTGCTCGAATCCTCAAGATCCTCATCACTGACGAAAACTGCCGCGGATAGGCATGATCCCTTACCCTCCTTCGCAACTCGCACCTCTTCTAATATACTCCGTATACACCCTGCCAACGAGGGTCCATTTGTGCTACTTGGCTACCGTATGCAGTGTCTTTTTTCCCGCCTGTTTATGGGATTGCCTGTTTGCAGCCCCGCCTGTGACCTCAAATGCACGACAGGTGTTCCTAACATAGCTGTCGATGAAGGTGATATAGCCATAAGTAACCTACCAATATTGAGATGAAGATGTTGTAATACAACACACGACGCAAGGCAACGATGCATCACAGATCAGATGATTTCTTGACCTCGGGGATTTCTGCCTCTCTAGACAACCCGGGTCTTGTGGATAGTCCGATTTTGAAATCGGCCTTGACTTCAAGCTGATGAAGCTCCGATGGGATAGCTAAGAATCCATTGCGAAGAATCCACTGAAGAAAAGTAATCCGTAATAAGGTTCTACGTTTCTGAGGGGTTGCGTGGGAGAAGGCACGTGACGCCATTTGCCCAAGATGGAAATGAGCTTGGGGGAGCTGCAACGAGCGATGACATGACGAGGGACTCAATTTCACAAACAAGATCATTGTATCCAGTTTCTCCCAATTCCCTCTTGCATTTTTATCGGCCAAGAAGAGTTTTCCGTTTTCTAACCACAGAAAACCACTTCATATATCTCACTTTCGCCATTGAAACAGGCAGCAAGACAAGAGATGTCTACTAGACCAGCAACCAAGGCGGGGTCCTGGTACGTGGGAGATCCCAAGGCGCTCGACCAGGAGCTTGACGGCTACATGGCCGATGTTCCTACCACCATTGATGGCTCTGACCTGCCAATCCCTGGGGCAAGAGTCGTGATCGCACCGTAAGCTTCCTTGACACCACCCCGAGAGTCTTGCAGTATCTAAAGTACTACTGAAATAGGCATGCTGGCTACACTTACTCTGGGCCATGCGCTGCTTGGGCTTACAACTCTCTTGACCTCAGAAAAGCCAAGCGGGTGTTCCTCTTGGGCCCTTCGCACACCTATTATTTACCTGGATGCGCAGTCACTACGTTTGCTGAATATGCCACGCCATTCGGCAACCTCGTTGTCGACCGTGACGTGATTCAGAAAGTGAAAGAGGCTGGCAAGATGGCGGACATCCCGCCGCGCAAGGACTCGTCTGAACATTCCCTCGAAATGCACCTTCCCTACCTCTACAAGCGTCTCAAGCAGACATTTGGAAGCGAAGACAAGTTTCCTTCCGTTATTCCCATCCTGATAGGTGATAATGACCGCAGCCAAGAAAAGGCCATTGGTAAGATTCTCCTGCCTTACCTTAAGGACCCCGACAATGCATTCATCATCAGCTCCGACTTCTGCCACTGGGGTTCGAATTTCGACTACATGGTGTATTCACCATCCCATGACCCGGCAGACCTCCAGCAGTTGTCGACCAGGGACCCTGCTCCCCACGGACGCCCAATCCATGAGACTATTCAGATGATCGATGAGGCGGCCATGGATGCGGTCAAGAGCGGAAGCCACGACAAGTTTGTTGATAACCTGAAGCTGACGCAAAACACGGTTTGTGGGCGGCACCCCATTGGCGTCGCCATGGCTGCCCTGGAGCTCCTGGCCCAAGAGACTGGAGATGCCGAAAGGGCGAGATTCAAGGTGATGCGATATGAGCGGAGTAATTTGGTCAAGTCGCCCAGGGATTTCTCTGTCAGTTATGTCTCGGCGTATGCTGTTGTTTAAGTCAAGTACGGATTTATCATAAGAAATACTACATGGTACTCAAGGTTGTAGTTTATCAGCCTTAACAGAATGGGAATGGCGGCCGAGCCGTCAGCTTCATCCCTTGCACGCTTTCCTCTCTACGTAGTAAAAGCTGGCAAAGATGCGCAACGGTCAGCTTACCTGCATGGGCTTAAGAAGGAAAAAAAACACAAGGCTTCGGCGCAGGGGCCTTGTACCGTCTCGTGGGCTTGGAATTGGGACAGAGGCTCCTCAAAATACGAGCTTGCGTCAAGGCCCGAGAGGGCATCGGTTTCCAGCACGGCCACGGCCAAGCCGCAGCCACGTTGAGGTTACCCGAGAACGAGGTTTTTTGTGGGCGCACTCGAAATCTCTACCCTAGTACGTATGTACTCCGTATTCCATACTGTATCTGAGAGCCAAAAAAGTGGCCAAGGTTGGAATTTTTCTTTTCTTTTCTTTCCTTTTTCTTCGATGCAAGCCCAGCCATGCACCGAAATTTGATATTCTTCTTTATTTGGATAACGTCCTGCGCCCAAAGGGTTCACAAGGAATACGGGAACCAATGGGGCCCAAGTAAGCGGGATCCACACATTTCGAAAGATTAAAAGTTACATGGAGGCTTTCATCAAGGGGAAACGCTTAATTTTGATGAGGAAAAGTTAGACTTGCCCGGGAGCAAAGTTGTACGTACGGAGTACGGAGTAGAGGCCAGCTAGGTAGTAGAGATGTATACTCCGTATTCCGTGCTCCGTAATTAGGTTTGGAAGTTGTTCTTCCGGCAGATCAGCAACCTATCAATAACTTCTGTATGCATCTTTGCTGTCGAGGGAGCAGTGAGTGGCGTCAGGATGGGAACCAGATCGGATAGCTTTGCAGCAATCCGTAGGCTCCGTAAGAATGTCAATTGCGTCAATGTGTGTTAGTGGGCGGTAGCCGCTTTGTATGTTCGCCAATGACACGTTGCTGCGCCTGACGGAGGATGAACATCAGCCAGAACCGCAGCGCGACAGCCAATGAAGCTGCTAGCAGGACCCCGTAATAGCCTGCAGTAAGTGGTAATTAGTAGTAGTTTGGTGGTGGTGGCAGTGATGGGCAGTGAACACTGACAGGTACGGAGTAGGGAAGACAGAGAGAGAGAGAGAGAGGAGGGAAGCAGGCCGGGAAGGTGTGAAAATCTTGGAAGTTTCCGACGGCGATTGGGCATTGGGGCGAGTTAACGAATGAAAAGGTTCCACTTTCAGCACCATATCCACCTTGGAAGTAGGAAGTCCAGCAAAGCCCACAACCCAGCCAGTGCACCCACCCATGGGGGGCCATGGGGGGCCATGGGGACATGGGAGCCTCCTGCGCGAGTCCTGTTAATAGCCTGCCTCTTGAAGCCTTTCCCCCAAAGCCTCTCCCAGCTATGGGTCCCCCGGCACCAGCACGCTAGAGTAACAGACGCTGCAGTGCGAGACCCCTTTTGATTACCTTCCATTTCCTCGCGAGCCAAGCCGTCCATCTTGCTTCTCTCTCTCTTTCCTTCTCGCGCGGATCCTAAATCAACCCACTCCCCGTCATCCTCATCCTCATAATCATTGTGAATTTTTCTTTTCTTTTCTTTTCCTAAAAGAAAGGGAGACGTCGGTATTATTTTTCTTTTTTTAAAAAGGGAGGAATAACAAAGCGAAGACCAAGTTCCTCAAATCGCAGCCATGAGTGTAAGTGTTTCAGCCCTGACTTTTCTTAACTGTTGGTGTTTGAGCTCCGGACGATGCTACCCGTGCCTGGGGTGAATATTAGACGCTGCTACGAGTCAACTCTTATGAAGCACAACCTCCCTGGATCATTGCACTTGGCTCATCTGAACCAACTTCCATAACGGCATTTCCCTTTATTCACATGCTCTGGCTATACCATTGATGCAACTTTGGCTAACATGTCTCAACAGCACGGGTGAGCAATACCTTTCCACATCGCGACGGCGACGGCAACGACGACGGTGTGCCTTTGGCTGCACAATGTGCCAGAAGCTACAAAACAAGTCGCGATCCAAGTTGAATGACGGACTGACAAGCGCGTGATGCCAGATACGGAGGCCGTAACCCCTACGATCAGCGTGATCCGGCCCCAGGCGGCTACGGAGCGCCCAACGATTCTCAAGGCTATGGCCATAACCCCTACGGCGGCGGCGGCGGCTACAATAACAACAACAACAACAACAACAACACCATGGATGGCGGTTACGCAGGTGCGAGAACTCGACCAATCTCAATTGAGCTGGGAAATCCAAAATTGACGTATGAAGGATCAGTCGAGATGGCACCTCTTGCACAGAATGGTGCCTCTGTCGGCCACACCGACCCCAACGCTATCCTGAACGAGTGCCGTGATATTGATCGCGGCATTGAGAGCATACAGCGCAACCTTGAACAGCTTCGCATGCTCCAACAGCGTACCCTCGACGATGCCGACAGCTCCCAATCCAGCGCGGCCAATCGCCAGCTCGACTCTCTCTCTTCCGAGACCATGGCAACCTACCGTGCCTTGACTGAGCGTGTTCGTCAAGTCAAGTCCAACCCTGACGCCCGCACCCCCAAGAACAGCCCTCACATTGGGCGCGTCGACCGCAATCTCAAGTCCGCCATCACCTCGTACCAGCAGGTCGAGTCGCAATTCCGCAAGCGTACGCAGGACCAGATGGCCCGTCAGTACCGCATTGTCCGCCCTGACGCCACCGAGGACGAAGTACGTGCTGCTGTCGAGGACACGAGCAATGGCCAGGTGTTCCAGCAGGCCATGATGCAGAGCGACCGTCAGGGCCGCGCTCGTGCTGCCCTCAGTGCCGTTCAGGATCGTCACCAGGCTCTGCTCAAGATCGAGCAGCAGATGAACGAGCTCACGCAACTGTTCCAGGATATGGACACCCTGGTCGTCCAACAGGAAGCTGCCGTTACGCAGATTGAGCAGAAGGGTGAGGAGGTGGTTGACAACCTGGACAAGGGTAACGAGGAGATTGGCGTCGCTGTCGACACTGCCAGGAAGACTCGCAAGAAGAAGTGGATCTGCCTCGGTATCGTTGGTAAGTTTTGGGTGCAGCATGTATCCTTTGCTCCGGTGGTGCTAATATCCTATCAGTGGCTATTATTGCTATTATTGCCATCGTTCTCATCATCTACTTTGTCGTTATCAAGAAGAACGACGGTGGCGGCAACAATAACAACAACAACCAGAAGCGTGCCCTCGAATCCGAGATCATCCCCATGGCTTCTCGCATCATGGGCCGCCAACTCCGGGATGCTCAAGCGTCTGGTCAGATTCCCCAGATCATGCGCGAGCGCATCCACATGCCCGTCATGCCTCCGTCGTAAAGGGTACGGCACAGTATGGACGAGTATAGATGAGGAAAAGTATGACTGAAGAATTTGCGTTGGGGGAAAATGCGCGATACAGTGTTCTTCGGATATAATTTCGACAAAATTTTAGAACGAGTGAGGAACGATTGCTTCACACACAGCTCGCAATGCATCTCCTTTGTTAACCAACGGAGGAAAAGTTGGAAAGGAGAGGAAGTACGCACCAAGGTGAGGAGAATACACGACGGGGATACAAGAGGGAACGAGGAGACGCCAATTCGGACCCCCCAGTGCCCCTCGGCGTGGCACATAACAACATTGAACATAGTACCCACGCGTTGGAATTTTGTCTTGTCCCCTGGTTTTTTTTCTGCTTATCATTATACCGACACCCGCTCTTGTCCTTTGTTTTTTTATTTGCCCACGTGCCCGCGGCGTGGGGAGTTCCTCTTTCGTTGATTATTATTGTGTTTTGAGTGCATTTTTTGGGGGGTGGAGGCGTTTGAATACGCACGATTACACTACTGCTTCATTAATTCAAGGAATTCCATTCTCATGATGTTGACATGATGTCTACACTGGTCAAAAAGGGGAGGGGAGAGTTTTGCGAGCAATGTTGGTAGAGTAAAGTGAAGACTTGTAGATGCTATAATAAAATGAAACCCAAAAAAACCCCCAAGATAAGAAAGAAAGAAAGGCACCCATTATAAATATATCTTCACCTGGAGAAACAGAATGCGCTAGTAGTAGATCGTAGTTCAAGTTTCCGTTGCGCCAAAAGTAAAATCAGGGGAGGGAAAGCTCAAGATATAAAACCGTGGGGGGCGCCTGGATTCGCCTCTATGAAATCAAAAACAGATCGTGATGGGTTCGTGAGTGAATGGATTGAAGTAGGTGGTCAGAAGAAGAAGGAGGAGGATGTTTGGTTGCCGCCAGAAGTCGTCTGGCTGAAAGGGCCCTCGAGGTGGGTGTCGGTGTCGGTATCGATGTGCGCATGCTCGTGCTCGTGAGACGGGACGAGCTATTAGCGCTGGGAGATACTGGCTTTGGATGTTGGCCTCTCGATGGTCTTGGGATCGAACCCGGGCTCGGGACCACCACCTCCTCCTCCTCCGCCTCCCGGGGTTTCCTGCTGCTGCTGCTGCTGCTCTGCCTGGTCGTCATCGCGATGGCCCACCGCGGCTCTCCTTCGTTCCCCCTCGGCCACTACTTTCCCCAGGATCCCCATCCTGCGCTTGAAGTCGTCCACGAGCCCCTCGACGTCCTCCCTGGGCGCTGCTTGGTGGTGACCGCTGGCCCCACTGCCGCTGCCGCTACCCTTCAACGCTCCCGACTCTCCCGCGCCTGCCGCCGATCCCGCGGGCGCCGCCGGGGATGGCGAGGACGTTGCTGCCGCCAGCGGGCCGCCCGAGACGTCGACGGGTTCGCGCTCCACGCCCTCGATCGTGAGCATGGTGGCGCCGTCGCCCTCCTCACCCTGCTGGAGCGTCACGGTCGACGACGTCACGGCGAAGTCGGGGTCCAGGCTCGACGCCCAGCCTACGCGCCAGGCTCCTGCGGCGGCGGGACCGGCATTGGTACCGATTGAGGCGGCATCGCTTTCGGCTGAAGGGGCGGCGGCGGCGACGGAGCTTGGTATGGAGGTGTCGGGGATGAGGTCGACGACGATGTTGCGGTGCGGAGGGGGGTCGTGGGGTAGCTGTTGTTGCTGCTGCTGTTGTTGCTGCTGCTGCTGCTGCTGTTGTTGTTGTTGTTGTTGTTGTTGCTCGTGGATGATGGAGGGGTCGTCGTCGGTGAAGAGGTAGCGGACGCGGGGGTGCGAGGTGGCGTTTGTGGTGGCATTGTTTATGATAGCGAAGAGGGGTTCGAAGGAGGGTGCTGAGGGTTGCTGCTGCTGCTGTTGCTGGAGGAGGTGGTGATGTTGCTTTTGGTCGTTTGTTGATGGGGATGGTGAGGGCGCCGCGGCGTCCCTGCCGGTGTCGGACATTGTGTGCTTGGGAGATTTGTTTTTATTATTATTATTTTTTTAGGAGGAGGGGACGGATGCAGCTGGAGGGAGGGAGGGAGAGACGGAAGGATGGATGAGAGGTAGAGGGAGAGGGAAAAAGGTTGGGATTGAGGTGTTATTGTTGATTGATGATTGCGTGGGTTGGTAATTAGGTGTCACATCTTGTTTCTTTGGGGGAGAAACGTCGTAGGTTTAATCGAGTAAATACTACGGAGGTACTCGGCAACTATAACGCTCCGTGGTAGGAATGGAACTGCTAAAGAAGGAAGGTTTTTGGTGGGGGAGGGAGCTTTCGTGCTCGCGGATGGGCCATTTTTTTTTTAAAGACTGCCTAATGACGTCTGTCCTCATAGCTTTCAAAGGGTCGAGGTTTAATAAGAAGAAGAATAATCTTTTTCTTCTTTTATTTTATTTTATAATCTGGTTCTACATATTATCATTTGGTTATATGTATTACTACTTGGTTTTTATATATTCTGAGAAAACAACAGGGGCATGGTTTAATATATGCATATATATTCAAGCAAGCGCAGGGAATACTTTCTGTCCTTCTCTGGGGTCGTGGGTTTTTTCTTGGGGGAGGGGGGGAGATGTTTTAAACCACGTGGAGTTTTGCAAAGGCTTATTATTCTTTTCGATGGATTGGAGAGCTGGAGCTTTTTTTCTTTTTTTTCTTTTCTTTTTGCCTTTTGCCTTGGCCCATCAAGGTGTGCGAAACCCGCCCATTATATTCATTACATGCAAGAACAGAGCAACTTACTCCCCCTGATTTGACCATCCCACCAACACCGTGTGTGTGTGTGGGTGGGTGGGCGGGGAGAGGAGGGCGTGTCATGGTCAAGCAGGTCAAGAACTGCCAAATCATTACCCCTTGATCCCTTCCATCCCCTTCCCCTCGTAGGTATATGAGTCGCGAAACTCTTGGCTTTTTGTCCACTCCCCCTCCTTCTGGTTTCTTTTCTTCTTCTTCTTCTTTTTTCTTACTTGCCGGCGAGGAATGAGGACTTGTCGGAATCATGTCATGCCCGTTGCCTCTCTGGAATCTCTCTCCACTACTTCCCCTTCTGCCCTAATCAGGTCGGCTTTTTATTCTGGGGAAGAACACAAGAAGAGGATTAAGGGGGGGGGGGGGGGGGGGGGAAGGGTGGGTTTGTTCAGTCAAGTGACATGAAATGATATGTACCATGTATCATGTAGAATGGGGACGACTGCCTTTGTCTCCCTCTTGTTCTTCTTCTTCTTTTCTGCCATCGAAGATCTTGAACTGTAGTAAGGGCCTTGGAAAACATGGGCCCCTTTAGAAGATGCGGTTCCGAGGATACAAGTCGCAAACAGAAAAGGGTGTCTGTCTACGGTACCGCCTCCGCATTGACCAAGAAGAAAAAGAGAAAGAAAAAAGAGATGAGGCTGTATCAAGTACACCCCTCATACCCCTACGATGAGTCCTATCCTTTTTTCCCTCACCCATTATGTCCTTCTTGGCCTGTTAGTAGGCAAACCAGGGGGAGGCATCATGAATGCCTTTAAACGCATGTATCCCGGGGAAACAGGGTTTGGCACAGATGCCGGCCAGGAGCTGGTAAGGAACGCGTGGGGATGTCTCGGAGCTCAGGAAAGGGGGATACTTGGAGGTATGTATGCTGGCATGTCGAATGAGCCGAGTGCCGCGAAGCCAATATGCGAGGAGAGCAGGGATTAACAGAGAAAAAAGACTGGCATAGCTTATATCTGAGGAATCTCTGATAAGTTCAACGTGCATGGAAAAGTATGTCTGATGGTGTCCGTACGCATGCCTGACTATATATGTGCGAATGCGACCCAAGCCCGGCTGGTCCAGGTATTCTCGTCTCGACAGCACGATGAACACCTTTATTAAAGAGTACCCTCCTTACTCAAACTTCGGGACCGATTAAGAATGCATACTATCTATCCACGGACCACCCCTCTCACACATCCGTCCCATGCATTTTTCTTTTTCTCTCCCTCTACCCTGATCACGTCTCTCCCCGCAGTAGTAATGCTAACGTTCAATGCATCTATGCGACTTTGATCTGCGATGTTGGGTCCCGGAGGGGGAGGGGCCCAGTGTACTAGTAGATAGACGTGCAGTCATGCTCCATAGAAGAGTGCTTTGTAGTAGTAGCTCTCCTCCTCCTCTTCTTCTACTAGAATATTATGGCGTGCTCTGTAGGTATTCAGCAGACAAAGGGACGCTCCTCTCGTTCCTTGGCGAGTTTGTGTGGCCGCTGCCTTTACCATGGCGCCGCATAGCAGTGATAGTTAGGAGGGTATTGTCTGCGGCGGGGATGCTCGGGCCAGAGCACGAAGTGCGTGGTAATACTACTACGTAGATCCGGATGCCGCTTACATGATGTCGATGATTGGTAAGGGGAGGGGGTGTTATAGAAACACCCAGTTTCGCCTATCTCCTCCAAATCAGCAGCCCATGATGCGATATCAGATGGAACAGGGCGATATGACATGGTCCCGGTACTTGCCGCTCCAGGGTCTTAGGCTGGCATCAAGCAAGCAAGCAGAAGCCAACGCTCTCTCTCCGTCTACGACGATAAATTCTCGAAGTACAAGGGAAAGCGCTTCATTCTTGTTCAACGCCACCCTGCCAGCGTGTCCCTGCAGCAGTAGCATAACATATCTATGAGTATGTACAGCCCCCCTTCTAGGATCAAAAGCGTTCTCGGTTCTCGCCAAAGGGTCCAGTTCCAGGGTTCATCGGTCCTCCTTCTGTCCCCCCTCTCCTCACTAACCTAAACCGCCTCGAACACCGATTCGGCGATTCAGCGAGGAGGAGGGAGGGTCAACGCTCCTTGAACTACCACTTACGTTGCAGGGCACATTCAGAGTGCATATATACACACACACCCAACACCCACACATGTAAGACGGGGGGTTGGCAATGTCGACCTCCGCTCCCTTTGTACAGATGCCAGCAGGCGGCGCCGCACAAACCCTCATGCACAATCATACATATATAGCAGGTGTGTTCTCACAGTCAACTCTCTTCCCCCCCACACCCCCCCCTCCTTCGGAGGAGGAGAGGGTTCGAGATCGACTCCACCTAGAGGATCTCTACACGTCAGTAATACCGTTTTTCTTTTTCGAATCTGTCAAATTCCTTATTATGGTGTTGCTGCACTACAACTACGTCAATGGGGCCCTCCAAAAAATAGAAGAAAAAAAGGATGGACGGGAGTTTGCCGAGAATGAGAAGTGGAGGAGGTCCCTCCCCCTTCTCCCTAAGTAAGTCTGTCGAGAGCCGGGCCAAACAGGAGCTGTCCTTTTTTCTGTCTCGCTAAAAGGGGAGTTTGCGAGCGACAGAGGCACAGAGAGAGCGCCGAGCCAACATGCCAACACGCCGATGGAGTGCCAGAATGTCCGGACCTGCCTAGCCCTAAGACCTGCCTCGTCCGGCAAGGTCAGCAGTACCTTTTTCCCTTTCTCTCTCTCTGATCCCTCTCGGTCTGGACACGGCGGTAACCAACCAACCAACCACCCGCTATGCGAATCCCCACGATTAAAGCACGGCGTCAGCCAGACGAGCAATCCGAGCCCGGCCTTTTCTAACCCTCTCTATGGCCAATGGAAAATACGTGACCGCCATTAGGAAGGATACTCCGTGCTCCGTAACGGTAACCAACCCCTTACCAGGGGGGGGGGGGGTTAAAAGAGACGGCAGGAAAGGCAGACGGCACAGAATACGGAGGACGGAGTAGGCCGCCGTGAATCCGTGAACCAACCCGTGGTTCCGTGTAGATATACTCCGTAAGGATGGTAATAAATACTACTGCTGCCCAGAGGGAGGGGGGAAGAGGGTCCCGCACGCTCGGTCATTCCACATCCGCCCTTTTGTTCTTCTACGCAACCAGAAAGTAGAGGACAGAAAAGACGGCGTTTACGGGGAGAGGTGAGTTGGTTGTGAGTTCTTATTATCTGCAGGGATGGTGACCCTAATTTCGGTCTGCGCCGATTGGGGGCGGGATGGAAGGGCTCCGTTTTTTTCGGAATCCTGCCATATATTTCTTCTTTTTTTTCTTCTTTTATCCGCTCATAGTCATAGTCAGCAACCACCGTAAGCCAAACCCCGTAGATTGATCACTCCGTACTCCGTAGAGGAGATCAATAAATGAGAGATAACAGGGCGAGAAAGGAGACCCATGTTCCGTGAAAGCTTTCACATCGGCCCCTTGTCTGCGTTGACACATATCTAGGCACCGAAACCCGTGACTACAGATACTCACTCCGTGCTTCTAGTAAGAAAAAAAAAATGAAGTCATGTACGGGGGGGCACGGAGGGTACTAATACTCAAAGCATCTCTCGCCATCCAGCCCGTACCGATTAGTCTCATTGGCGTTTACGGAGTGCTTACTACTAGTCAAAGACGGTCCCTCTCTCTTCCCCCCGCTCCCGGCCGTCCCCAGCCGAACGGCGCTTGTCATCAGCCAAGAGTTTCTTACAACCGCAGAGCTATACCAGCCTTGGTCATTCTTACTGAGAAAGAATGGCTCTCCCCGAGGTTGCAAGGAAGAACAAAGAGAGAGAGAAAACACGCTCGCCCAGGATAGAAAGAGAGACATGATGCCAAGAATTGTGACAGTTTCCTGAGAAAGGGGAGTGGAGGAGATAAGATGCCTAAGAAGGGGAACGAACAGCCTCAGCCCCATGGGCCTGTCTATAGGTATTACTACAACTGCTCTCTCTCCATGCCTGTCTATGTACCTATCTGCCTGCCTGCCTGCCCGTCTTTCGGTGAACGAAAACACCGCCGTCTTGACAACCTGCCCCTGTCGGCCGCCCGTTTGACGTTGTGGGTTCTCCAAGAAAGGAACTTTACCCGTTGAAGAAAGAAAGGAAAGAAGAGAGAGAGAGGGAAAAAAGAAAGAAAGAAAGAAAAGAAAAGAGGGATAAGAACAGCTGTCAGCGTTTCCGACCCCCAGGATCTAACCAATAAAAATTCCCGATCTAGCCTTGCCGTTACTTACCGTACTACTACTACTATCACTAGTTTTTTTCTTCTTTAGTATGGAAAAAGAGACCCCCCTCCCCGCCTCTCCCCTTTTCCCCCCGTTATGTGACTGGCTAAACCTTGTTTTTGGAGATCATCCTCACAACACACACAAAAGAAGAAGCAGAAGAGAGAGAGAGAGAAAGAGAGAGAAAAAAGAGAAAACCCCCGCCAAGAAGAGGAGGAAAAAGAGAGGAGGAACTATAAACACACGTAACTCGGGGTAGATCATACACTTTGCCTATTCTGCTCTAACACCGTCCCTGATAGGGCCTGATGGATGGAATCTGCACAAAACCCACCCACCCACACAGACATATTCACACACTATCAGTACTACCTACGTAGGAGGCTCATATGTTGAAGGGGGGAACCCTTAGACTACATAGACACGTCAACATCCGAATCCAGTGACCACGAGAGATTTTCACCATTTTCTTCACAGATCTCGTGTCGTGGTAGGTCCTCCACCACCACCACCACCCCCTTGGTACACGCATACACACACATATTATCGCTCACATAACTATAAGATGGATCCTATATGTATCTACGGGATACACCGCACACCTTCTGCCACCGGTAGGAGTGGGAAGATTCCATTCAAGAGTCAAGGTGAGGAGTGTCCATCACCGTCACCGTCACCGTCACCATAACCACCACCACAGTCGTGAGCAGCAATATTCCGTAACCACGAGGAAGATGGAATAAACAGCTCACCTTGAACAACTCTACGCGCACACACACACCCTTTCCCCGCAATTATGTCATGCATTCATGGCGTCCCGTGTTTGCTGTTTCTGACGGGCGCCAAGACAACTAAAACCAAAAAAAAAAAATTCCCATACTTATTTGCTGTTTATTCTGATTTTTTTTTTGCGGCCTATACCCATGAGGATATAGATCTCCATGCGTGCTCCGTACATACTATCTATTCTCTTTCTGCGTGTATGTGTGTGTGCGTGCCCTTCTGCCTAGAGGAGGGGGGGGGGTGTGAAAAAAAAAAAAGCTCAGTAATCTCGTTTTTTAACGGAGCCGAGTCGCCAACATGCAAAACTGGAAAATGCTTTTCTGGCCTTTTTCCCTTCCTCTTCCATTTCTCTCCTTTGAGCAACCCTTGTCAACGTCTGTTCCATGAATGGCACCCTCCATTCACATCAACCCTTTTGCGGCCCACCCCCTGTGGTGTCATCTGTTTGCTAGTGTGCTATAGTAGCAGTAGCCGTATCTATTAGTACGGAATATAGTTGCAACAGTAGTAGTAGTGGTTATTCCCCGTGGATAGTGGGCCAACCAGGGCAAGAAGAACATCATAGTAACATCAATCGACTGGCCCTCCGCTACCGAGCATAGCAAACCCTCGTCATTGAAGAGGCACACACACACACACACACACACACACATGCATACCCAAGACTGACCGCACAGGGCGAACGGATATCCCTTTGTGGGACATCCCAGGACACGGAACGGAGCATCATGTATGAACAGAGAGAAAAAGAAACAGAACGGTCTCGTGAGCCCGGTCGGTCCATGGACCCTTATTCTGCGTTGTCAATACCATGAAACCAAGGGTTCCCATCTACCATGCCAACAATGAAAATACATATAAAAATAAAATAAAAGAATATATGAAAATGATAAGAACCAACTTTTTCTCTCCGTCCACCACCTCCATTGATCTACCCTTTTGACAAGGCATTCTTTCTCTTTCATCCCCACACACTACTGCTGCTACTACTTCCCTCTTCCGTCCTCTTCACACACACACACACACCCCAGTCTCCTTCTTCTTTTAACCTTATGACAGATACCGGGTTCCTTTTTTTAGTTTCCTCCATATTTTCTGACACAGCTCATATACACGGACGTTGGGCCTAGCTTCTCTGGAGCCGGCACCACCAACACCACCACCACTATTGTTACTACTACTTTGCTGCCATCGTTGCTGCTGCTGCTACTACTACTACTACTACTACTACTACTTACCACTTGCGACTTCGACTGCCGCCACTGCCGCAGCATAAATACATATACGACTAGACTATTTGGTCCCCCCCCTATACATCGAGCACGCCATGGCTTCCCCAAAAAAGCCCAAGCTGTCGGCCAGCATGGCCAACGTGTCGTACACAAACGCCGTCTACTTCCCCAATGACCGCATCTACAAGGGCGACACCCCCGGCCAGCTAAATTACGGCTGCGTAAACCAGGTCTACTACGCCTACGCCGCGGTATCCCCTGACGGTTCCGTTTTCGTGAGTGTTTTCCTCCCCTTTCCATGTTTTCCACCGACGTTTCTTCAGCGAGACATGTGAGAAAAGGAGTGAAGAAAGGGGGAAAACGTCTGGCTAACCTGATATCCTTCTTCTCCCCCACCAGCTCAGCGATGAGTGGGCGGACGCAAAGGCGCCGGTGGACGGCGTCAACGGCGGCCTCGGCTCCCTCATGCACCTCAAGCAGAAGCACCGCCATCTCCAGGTGATCCTCTCCGTCGGCGGCGCCAACGCGGCCGCCGTGTTCCCCGTCGTGGCGGCGAGCACGCTGTCGAGGGACAACTTTGCCCGGTCCGCCAGGGGCCTGGTGGAGGCGTCGGGACTCGACGGCATCGATGGTACGTAGCAGCCTTTTGCACCCCCTCATCCCCCCCTTGCTTTTATGCTCACGTACCTACATATGTTATATGTATATATATATATATATACATGTGTGTGTGTATGTATGTATGTGTATGTATATATGACTTGTGTTTGCACACGTGGCGTACATGCGCAGCGTTACGAAAAGAGTTACCAACACGGCCTTGCTAAGACAAAAGGGGGGGTTCGCGAACCCGATCCGTTCGAAACCATTAGTGGCCTGGGAATGGCCCAACGACGCCCGGCAGGGCCACGACTTCCTCTCACTCCTGGCCGCGGTGCGCATCCACCTGCCCGAGGACCGCTTCTTCCTCTCGGCGGCGCTTCCCGCCCACCGCGCGCTCCTCCGCCACGTCGACCTCGGCGCCGCCGCCGAGTACGTCGACCGCGTCAACCTCATGGCCTTTGACCTCTTCGGCTCCTGGAGCCGGGCCGCGGGTCACCACGCCCAGCTCTACGCTATCGGCCGCGACGCCGCCGACGAGGACTCGGGCTCCGCCGCCGTCGCCTGCCTCCTGTCCCGCGGCGTCCCCGCCTCCAAGATCCTCTTCGGCGTCCCCGTCTACGGGAGGAGCTTCCTGGCCGCCACGGGGCCGGGGCAGCCGTTCAGCGGCGGCGGCGGCGACGCGGGAACCTTTGAATACAGGGCTCTGCCCCGGCCCGGCGCCGCCGAGGTTGTGGACAAGAGGCACATCGCCGCGCAGTGCGTCGGCGCCGACGGTGGCTTCGTCAGCTACGACAACCCCGAGACGGTCAAGGCCAAGGCCACCTTTTGCAAGCAAAAAGGCCTAGCGGTGAGTTCTTTTGTCTACGCATAACCTCAAAGCAAGGAACAATGAGGAACAGGAGAGGATAGGAGGAGGAAAGAAAGAGACGAAGAGAGATACACAAGCAAGGGGTCAATAAGTTTCTTCTAACGCGCAGGTTTTTGGGGGTGGATATAGGGACTCTTTTACCACCACGGCGCCATCGATTCACAGGACAGATCGAGGAGCCTGATCGCGGCTGGTTTCCGCACACTCCACACATCTTGAACCTCTCAGCCCCATGTACCTATCTAAGCTGGGGGTAAAACGTTCCGGAGCATCACACGAGTATTCAAGAGAATAGAGAGGCGGGACAAAAAGGAAAGAAACGAAAAAAGAGAAAAGAAAGAAAGACATAAAGGAGGGCCGGTCAAAAAGGATAGAGGAGGAAAAAGAGTCATAAAACAAGCATAGCATGGCGTTACTCGGGGGAGGATTAAAAAAAGGGGGGCAAGGGGCGGGGGGAGGGTAAAAGGACAAGCATCATCAGTACGGATACACAAAGCGAACATGAAAACGAAAAAGGGGGTTGGAATTCGAAAGCGGAGGAAGATACACCGTACTAACCATAGATATACGCATACCCATGATATCCCATACTTTTTTTTCCCTTCTCGCATCGATAGACTTTTTATTTTGATATAGAACGGGGTTTCTCTTCCTTTAACATCACCATTTGCTCTCTGCAATCGCTTGTGTTCTACGATATGCATGTTGGGCCCTTTTTTCTACCATCTGCTCAAAACTCAAAGTAGTAAAAATAAACATTCCATAGCTGAGGGGAGTAAAAGAAGAGATGGCATCAAGGGCTGAATGAATACCTACCCAGTATCGCCGTCCTTTTTCCCACCCACAGCATCTACTGCCGTACCTACCTACCTTTCAGGCTCGGAGGGACTAAATATGCTATCATTAGCAGTGCTAGTAGTCACTAATACACAGCCACCCATTACGTGCCAAGTAGTAGTAGTAGTAGTAACGTTTGTTAGCGGTATCAAAATGCTTTTAAACTTTTTTCATAGCGTTGATCAAGCCCAGCCAAGTCCCCATCCCCTCCCCCTCTCCCTCCCTTTCAATCCCAAATAAAAGAGAGAAGAGGAAAGAAAAAACAGCAAGCTACGTTTTCTAACTCAAGCGAACTGGACAATAAAAAAAGAAAAAGAAAAAGAAAAAGAAAAAGAAAAGCTTACAATCAGATTACGCCTGGATATACGACGGACATGTCTTCATCTCATTACCTTGTACTCCGTACAAAAGCCCAAAAACGCCATGATGACATTCCATCTAGTCAACGCGTTTCGAAAGAAGGAGTGGTTGCTCCGCTTCGTAGGACTACTATAGACAGCCAGAAAGTGACACACACACACACACACACACACACATTGCAAGTGCTACACCGAGTTACGCGTAAAAAGGGCAGGGACTAAGGGCAGCTTAACATCCTTTATTGGGGCGGTGGTTGGTTAGGAAGACAGTAGTTTGGCTTTTTCTTTTTTAATCTTTTTAGCCTCCATTCCTCAGCTCCCGATCTGGACCTTGCACCATCAACCTTTGGCTGTATGTATGTACTCCGTATATACCCCATAACAAGCTTGTATATACTCCACACAGCTAAACCCGCGTTCACCATCGTATTGTCTGCGCCACCTCAATTGAAACCTACAATAGGCAATGGAAGGTTGGAGGAATGGAGGGGTGTGGGGGGAGGGGAGAGGGGGAGAAGAGCTGGTAGAGGTTGCGGGTCGACCGGGTCAAGATCCGAATCGCGGGGGAAGATGAGGAGGAGGATGGATGGATGAATGGTAGAGGGAGGGGGAAGGGGGGCGTTTTCTACTACATGCCCGCCCCCCCTTATTTGCGGAAAGGAAGTTTAGAATATGCAACCAATCAGTCGACCGATTGACCGGAAAGTACTCTGTACATCCAAGTACAATCTTTTACATGAAAATCGAAATCGGAAAAAAAAAAATCCCTTCACAGCTATAGTTGCTAGAGGGGTGAGAGGGGGAGGGGAGAAGAGCTGGTGTGTGTGTGCTGTTGCTGTGCGTCTTTTGTACAGACATAATAAGATCAATCCCCCACTAAAAAAGCTCCAGCTTCAGCTCCCCCCCTCCCCCCCCCTCCTCCCCCTCCCTTCTTAAGCACGTCTTTGTTCCCATTCGGAGCCGCACGTCAAAACGTGGCGTAGAAAGACCTGGGATAGGAATTTAATAGAGGACCGGGGAGAGGGGAACTTGCCGTATAATGATAAGCTAGTCATGATGACGATGCTGCTGCTGCTGCTGTTGTTATTATTGTTGGCCCTGATTCAAGGCTGCAAAGACATATCCTCTTTTCCGATTCAGCCGCGGGCGTTTCACTTTTTTGGCAAAAGCGTTTTTGATGGGGAGAAAGGGGAGGAGGGGAAGGGAAGCTTGCATCCGAAACGATACACCAACAACATCCCATCTCGTAAGAAGAAAGTAACGAATGGAGAGAGAAGAGAAGTGAATGGAAGAAGACATGATGAAATCGAGAAGAGAGAGAGAGGGAGGCTGTGATGGGAAGCTAGTGACGTCTGGTGTCATTCTCTCCTATATATTAAAGTTTGAGCAATGGCCTTCTTTTTTTTTCTCCCCGTGTCAAATTCCTCAAGGAATCAGCTCGTGTAGACAATACGTTGGTCGTATTTTTGAACTTCGGGTCTCCTATCTTTTGGTTTTTCTTTCTTTCGTGTTCCCTAAACAAAAAGCCCGTGTACTACTGCTAGCTAGTATCGTCAACAGGTCCAAAGCAGTGTTTAACTAACGCCCACCTGGCATAGGAGGCGAAGAAGAAGAAGGGACAAGAAAGAAAGAAAGAATCTCGAAAGTAGGACAAAGAACCACCATATATTTTCTAGCACACACAAATGGACAAATCCAGCGCCAAAGCAGGTCACGCCTCCGCCTCCTACCCGCTCCGCGTCGACGACAAACCCATAGCCACGGGCGGCGACATCACCCTCCTCGTCCCGATGGAGGCGTCGGAGCCCAACGACCAGGAGCAGTCCGGCATCCCCGGCGAGGGCCGCGAGGGCAGCGAAGACGAGACCTGGTCCGACGACGCTTCCAACGGGTCGACGTCGGTGACCCCCAGCATCTTCTGCCACGAGTCGGCGCACGGCCGCCAGTACCACAGGTTCAGGAGCGGGAGGTACCCTCTGCCCAACGACGACGAGGAGATGGCCCGTGAGCAGTTGAGGCACCACATCCTGCAAGAGGTTCTCGTACGTCTTTTTCATCTTTTTTCGTCTCTTTAGCCGACAAGTCTCCCCCTTTTTTCCCCCCGTTCCCTGACACGAAATTCTTCTTTTAATTTTTAGGGAGGTCGGCTGTTTCTCGCCGATATTGGGGAGAACCCCCAAAAGATCATCGACCTCGGGACGGGCTCAGGTAGGATGACCGCCTTCTTTTCCCGTGGTACATAATACTACACATATTACGCAGTAACCGTTCAGATTCGCTAAAGAGGTCGTAAACAGGAGTTTGGGTGATAGATGGTGAGTTTTATACAATTCCCATCCCATCCCTGCTTGCTTGTATTTATAGATCAGGGGAAGGGGGGAGAAGGGGCATGGAACATACGCTCACCATCCATCCATAGTCGCCGAACAGTTCCCCAGCGCGCAAGTCATCGGCACCGACCTGTCGCCCGTCCAGCCGACTTGGGTGCCCATCAACGCGCGCATGCTCCTCGACGACATGGACGAGCCCGAGTGGATGCATGGTTCGGGCTACGACCTGGTGCACATGCGGGACATGAAGTGCGCCATCCGCGACATGGACGAGGTGCTGGTCCAGATATATTCGTTGGTGCCCCCCTTTTCCTACCTTACCCTCCCCCTCCTCCTCTTTTCCGCCCTCGAACGATACTTACATATCCCCCGCCCTCCTCTCTCATACTTGTCATCGGAAGAAGCTGACCGGGGGGAGTTGACGAGAGCCCGTTCAGAAACCTCAAGGTGGGAGGCTGGGTAGAGTTCCAGGACTTCCTGCCCTTCTTCTACTGCGCCGACGACTCGATCCGCGAGGGCAGCCCCCTCGCGGCCTACGCCGAGCTCACGGTCCGCGGCATGCGCGAGTTCGACTGCCACTGGTTCGACAAGGACCCCTCCGACGTCGAGGAGGCCCTCGGCCGCGCCGGCTTCGCCGACGTCCGCAGCGTCACCTACGACGTCCCCATCGGCCGCTGGATGCCCGACCCCGCCGCCCGCGACGTCGGCTCCCTCGTTCAGTTCTACGTCGCCGACACCTGCGACGTCTTCGGCGCCAAGCCCCTCGCCGCCCTCGGGCTCACCGACGACGAGCGCGCCCGCCTCGTCGGCGACGCCAAGGACTGCCTCAGGGAGTGGAACACGCAGCGCTACCTGAAGCTCTCCGTCTGCTACGCCCGCAAAGGTCCTCCAGCTTAGAGCGTAATGGCGGTGGGGGAATCTGCTTCTTTTTTTCTTTTTCTTCTTCTTTCTTCTTCTTCTACTTCTTCTTTCTTCTCCTGCGCTAAAAGGGGAGACACCACCCAGATTGGAAAGGAAATCAGTCGGCGAGAGGCGTATTGGGTTTGGAGAGAGACGCAGTACGAGTGGCGTGTCAACGATGTGTTGTCGGGAAAAGGGCGATAATATACGTGGGATGATTACGAGATGTATCTACTACCTAGGTTACTGCCTCTACCGAGTACATAGGGAGGACCCTCACCGGTCAAAATTAATACCAAACACGACCAATACGTACAAGCAGCCATTCATCAAGAGCTCAAAACTAGTCAAAAGCGGCAGATTATCATCTACCAGATCTATTATATAAAACTGCCCAGCACTTCATTGCTTCATACTCTTTCAATGGCAAGCTCTCACGCCTATAGTCTGGCCCCCCAACCTCGTCAAGACTCCAAATTTGGTATGCTGACAAAAAGAACCGTGACATACCAGCACCACTGGCACCCAAGTCCGTCCACACGCACCGCACCACGGTCGGTCGGGTCCGTCCCATCAATCGCGAATCTTTCCCTCGACACCACGACCGCGAAACATCACCAGTCTTTCCACAAAACACAACACCACTCCCCACGATATCAAAACAACGTGCTACTCACGAACTACGAGATACTCGCCGAGTACTACATCTAGCCTAGCAACATACCTCGAATAAACACGCCCTTGCGGAAGGGCTAGCCGGTCCGTTTCCCACACGACAAAAAGCTTCACCACCAATACAACAAGGGAGAAGAAGCAGCAACAAGCCTCCCCTTCCCCCCGCCTAACAAGAAAAAAACACACACGCAGAATATCACAATGGCGACGACGTCGACGTCCCCGGCGGCGGCCTCCATCCTCAACCACACCGCCCCCGCCTACAACTTTCGTTTCTCCCCCTTCCTCCGCGACACCTACCAGGTCGGCCTCCCCCCCGACCGCCCCGCCTGCCGCGCCTTCCAGACCGGCCACTGTCCCAACGGCACCCGCTGCCCAGAACGACATGTAACTACCGGCACCGGCACCTCATCCTCGGCGCCCGGTGGCGGCGGCGGCGGTGGTGGTGGTCCCACCGGCGGCCTCAACTCCCTCGTCTGCAAGCACTGGCTCCGCGGCCTCTGCAAAAAGGGCGAGCACTGCGAGTTCCTCCACGAGTACAACCTTCGCAAGATGCCCGAGTGCAACTTCTTCATGCGCAACGGCTACTGCAGCAACGGCGAGGAGTGCCTCTACCTCCACATCGACCCCCTCAGCCGCCTGCCCCCCTGCCCCCACTACGACATGGGCTTCTGCCCCCTCGGCCCCGCCTGCTCCAAGAAGCACGTCAGGAGGCAGCTCTGCGTCTACTACCTCGCCGGCTTCTGCCCCGACGGGCCCGAGTGCAAGCAGGCCCATCCCAAGTGGAAGAAGGACCTCGACAGGCCCACCACCAAGACCGAGGAGAAGGAGAAGGAGGAGGAGCGCATCGCCGCCGAGGGCCTCGGCCAGGAGGACCCCGATAACAGGGGCGACAGGATGGGCAGGGATAACAGGGACGATGGCGGCAGGTTTGGGCGCGGTGGTGGCCGCGGAGGCAAGTGGAGGGGTCAGAGAGGCAGGGGATTCAGGGGACGGGGGCACTGAGCTGAATCACGCCGGCACGTCGAGGGGAGCGCAGTTAGCTAAGCAAGAGCTGCAAGGCACACTGTTTGACGGCCCATCATCTTTCATCTTTCATCTTTCAAGATGATCATCATGTTCATGTTACGCGTAGATACCCATAGATACAATGTACTCCGTATAGAAACATCTTCCTCGACACCCCGAAAAGAGGTAGCCATCAAGTGTTCAACCATAAAAGAAACCCGAAAAAGTGAAGAGAGGAGAGAGGGAAAGAGACAAAACGAGAGATGTGTTAATGAGAGACAGAGGAAAGAAAACTCCTTCTTCCCAAATGCATGCTTATCATGATACGTCCGTATGAATCAGAAAATGTCGTTACCCCGTTTTTCAAGCCTGGCGTCCGGGCGAGTTAGCCCAAATGTTATCGTTCTCGGGTGCGGCCCAGGCGCCGCCCTTCTCCGCCGCAGGGATAGGAATGAAATCGTGCGACGCCGACGTCTCCCCGTCTTCGCTTACTTCGGTCGACGAGTCATCGTAGGTGCTGCCAGTTGTTTTCCACGATGAAAGCTGATCAACCTTGCGGATGCCAATCATCCAAGAGACAAGGCCTCGGGGTGCCCACCGGCCAACAAAACCGTAAACGCTAGCACCGAGACCAATTTGTACACTACCAGAGGTGATGGATCCATCCATGACATCGAAGACCGTGTTATTCAGGTGTCGTAGGGAGCTGCCCTTGAAGCCACGAATACGAGCGCCAGAGATAGCAGAGCTTGTCTGGGCAATAAAGTTGCGAGCGTACGTCGCCTTGGCACCATCGGGCCAAGAAAGGGTATCTTGAGGGTTCCCGGCCGTTGGCGTGCCACCGTGAGTCAGAGACCGTGCCGGCACAAAGCCAGGGAAGTCGAAGGTACCCATCTGCATATGGGTAACGGGGATATCAAGCGGCCGCAGCTCGGCTGCTAACACATCCGTAAAGGCACTTAGAGCCGAGCAGACCGTCGCCTCAGGGGCATGGAAGGGGGGGTTGATGGAGGAGATGATAGACGGGGTGAATACAAGGACCTTGGGAGGCACCCACTTCTCGCCAATGGGTTGCAACCGTGATGTCAGAAGCGGCAGGAAGGCCTGGATTGTGAGAATCGGCTGAAGCAAGTGTGTGTTGAACAAATCGGCAAAGGTCGAAGGGGGTATCGTCGCAATGGGCGATGTCTGGTAATGGAGGCTGGGGATGAGAATGACGGACTTGAGCGTCAAAGGGGCCGGCTTGACTTTAGGGGCTGGGGCGTGAGGCGCCTGCAGGTGAGCGGCAAACTTCTCGATGACAGCACCAGCTGCGGGAGGCTATGAAGTTATCAGTCAACCAAACTGGCAAGAGCCGTTTGGGAACAGCTTACATTTGTGGTGTCGATGGCAAGTGCCCGGATGTCCGGTCTGGACAGAGCCTCAACCATACTTGCATCTTCAGCAGCACTGCAGACAATGTATACAATGAAGCCACGGCGCTCCATGTCAAGCGCCAGGGCCTTTGTCAGAGGCAACGCCGGCGAGCCGGCTATCACGACCACCTCTGTACGTCCACCTTGCGACGAGCGATGGGCTCTTCGGATCTTCTTTGCCGACAGTCTCCTCTTGTAGCTTTTGTAAGCGACAGTGCCGCAGCCGATAACGACAACGCTCGTCAAAAGCTTATGCCGGGAGAACCAGCTCTGGATCCGTTCCAAGCTTGACAGGGTCACCACCACAGCAGCCGGCGGGGGAGGGGGTGTTGGGCGGAACATATCCGGAACCCATGGGGCCGAGGAAAGAGTCTCGCGGAGGAATACAGATGCTGTCTCGACGCCATCGTTGACATGACCGGCAACTGTTGTCGTGGCATTCTCTACATACTCGGTAGCGACTGGGAAATCTCGGTGCTGATGACGATGGAGTAGTCAGTACTAGCAATATTGGAGAAAGAGGGGAGGAGGTTGCAGCAGGTAGAGGGCGATGAGCATTTTCCAGCTGTATATGGAGTACGCACCACATAGTCGCTGAACTTGTCCAGCAGTGATCCCTCATCGACAGGCATGATGGAAACTATGCACGATAACTCGTGATTGTATGGCAAGATAGGTAAGAAGTAGTAAATGACTGCTAGAGTTGCGGACAGACAGCCATTACAGATGATGTCTTTTTTTTTTTATATGACGATAACGGTCGCCGGCAAGGGCTTTTTTTGCCAACAGCGGGCGGCCAGCCAGCGGGCAGCGGGCAGCGACCCGGGCATTGGGGGGGGCACTGAGGGGTGGTACTGGGGGCTAGAAGTGAGTGAAGTGGCAGAGTGGGGTCATGCTAACTGTGGGCTTGGGCGTTATACCCCTCAACCATGAGGTTAATCGTTTTAATGGAGATGTATATTTGGTGGCATACATGCCTTGCTGTTCTTATAATCATCTAGAACTGTACCTGAGATGTGCGAGCCCATGTTGGCTTGGATTGACCTACTGGACAGATAGGTCCTGTTATGCATGTGCTGAGATGGACTTGCAAAGGGTGGGATTGAGGGGTTACAGTATTTCGTATTTCGTACGGAGTACTCCGTATGTACTTCTGAAACACCCAATACTACACAGTACACATATTGATGCTCACGGTCGCATTTCATACAGGTCCTTCATAAGGGGAGAAATTTTTATTCAACTCGCAGTGGTATATTCAGACTATCCGTGAAGCCATCTTGGCAGCAAATATCCATACCCATCCATGGGCGCTATTGGCAGTTGTGGTAATCGAATCAGCGCTCTTCTAGGATCCCCGACAGACGATACGCATTACCCAGTAGTACTCCGTATTCTGCCTACTAATGTAGGACTACTCCGTAGAGAAGCCCCGCACCACCACCACCAGGGAGAGGAAAAAAGCAAAGAGGCACGGGCGGGGGAAGATGGATGCAAGTTGGAACACCCACCACCTCATTTTCGTACTGTTCGTACGTACATAACAGTACAACTGCGGGCAAGACGCGGGGCGGATTGCATCGGGCCGGCTATCAGTGGCGCCACCCCCTCTCCCCTAGAAAGATTCTGTCTGGCTCCCTCTATGTACTCCGTACAGAGTACCTAGGCGCCTAGGGTCCTAGGCCTGTCATGGGGTTTTCCGTCTTTTCGCACACGCACTTGCAGCGCTTTTTGGTGATTTTCGTACCTTTTTTTTACTTCCGTAGTGTGACTTCATCGGTCGGGACGTGAGAAACCGGAACCAGTCTCGTGACTGCGGTAGCCATTTTCGTACAGCTTCCTGCGCGTCGAAGGGGCTCTTCATGCAATCTCTTCTCTCACCTTTTAAACTCATTGGTGGACACTTTTGATCGGGACCTATACCCGTGCCCGTATCCTTCAACATCGTGTCGCCATGCTTCTCACGGATATCTTGAATCACCGTCGGGACTGGTACGTCTTTTAACAACCTTGATTGAAGCTTACCCCGCCGCGCAAAAACAAAAAAGTCGTCTGTCGGGGAGGCTGGAAGCTCAGGGCTAACACAACGTCATTTGACTACTACTACTTTTAGTCGGTTCAAGCAGGACGAGCGCGCCCAGCGCATTGCCTCCTTGACCAAATACCACGGTCCCTTCAGTGTTCTTGACCGTGAGATAGTAAACAGGCCGATTCAAGATCTCGTCAAGGATGTTCACAAAGATCCCTCCAAGGCCGGCGATATCCTCCAAACCTACGGCAAGGTCGCCTTCAAGGCCCACGAGAAGACGACATGCGTCACCGAGGTCATGCTCGAGTCTGCCGAGGAGTGGCTCAATGATGGTTCCATCAACTTAAAGGGTCCCCTCGCCGGTATCCCAATCAGTCTCAAAGACACCGTCGACGTTGCCAACTATGATTCTTGCGTCGGTATTAGTAGCCTTGTTGGAAATGCCAAGGACAAGGATGGTCCCATGGTTGAGCTCCTCAAGGACGCCGGCGCTGTTCCCTATGTCAAGACCAACATTCCCATCACCCTACTGAGCTTCGAGTCCGCCAATGACGTCTGGGGACGCTGCACCAACCCTTACAATGACAAGTACACCGCCGGCGGATCTACTGGTGGCGAGGCTGCCCTCCTGGCCCTCGGAGGACGTATCGGTATCGGAAGCGACGTTGCTGGCAGCGTCCGCGTTCCCGCCCACTTCTCCGGCATCTACTCTTTGAGGTGTGCGACTGGCAGGTGGCCCAAGGATGGAGTAGTCACGCCAATGCCGGGTCAAGACGGCGTGCCTTCGGTGTGCAGCCCTATGACGCGCACCCTCGATGACCTGAGGTACTTCACCAAGTCGGTCATTGGGATGAGGCCTTGGACCTACGACTTTACCGTTCACCCTCTTGAGTGGCGCGAGGACATTACCGCGGAGTATGAGGAAAAGAAGGTTTTCAGGGTGGGTGTCATGCGTACCGACGGTGTCGTCGATCCCACCCCGGCCTGCGAGAGAGCGCTGGAGATGGCGGAGGCTGCTTTGCGACAAGCCGGTCACGAGATTGTCGAGATTGACCCCCCGTCGCCGTACGAGGGTCTTCGTCTGGCCTCGATCCTTCTCAACCACGATGGCGTCCGCACCGCCACCAAGCACCAGCGATGGGGTGAGTGGATGGACCGCGGCGTTGCCCAGATGGTCTTCTACATGAGGATCCCTCGTCCGATCAAGTACTTGTACTACCTGTGGGTCAAGTATGTTCGCCGCGATCCCATGTGGGCTGGACTTTTGGAGGCATGGCATGCCAAGTCGGCATACGAGGTTTGGGGTCTGACCGCGCGAAGGGAGGCATACAGGAAGCAGTGGTACGCATGGTGGGACAATGCGGATATTGATTTCATCCTAGCACCGCCCAACGCCTCCCCTGCCGTACCTCACGACGGCATGAACGATGCCGTGAGCAGCTGCGGTTATACCTTCCTTTTCAACTTGGTAAGTAATATGACATGGGATAAGAATATTGATAACGGGTGCTAACTATGGTCCCAACAGCTCGACTACACCGCTGGTGTCATGCCCGTCACGCACGTTGATAAGGAGAAGGACGAGCTTTCTGATGATTTCGACATGAGCGAGTTGAACGGTATCGCTCAGGGTGCCTACAAGCTCTACGACGCCGAAGCCATGCACGGCCTGCCCGTAGGCGTGCAGGTCATTGGCAGGAGACTGGAGGAAGAAAAGGTTCTCGCGATTATGCAGCGTGTGGAGGACGCTTTGGGCAGCGACAAGTTTAAACTTTTGGAGATTGATTAATGGGTTTCTATTTAACGTATAGCTTATATGAGAATGATACTGATGCCTTGAAGAGAGTAAGCCGGCCGCCTTGCCGTCTGAGCCGAGAACGGAGCCGATGTGCCTGTGGTTGATCTTCCTCGCGGAATCTGCATGCATCACTAATACATGACGCCTATTGGATACTTTGTTACCTGCGGTATTCATGTCGCATCATCATCAGGCATGGAAAATTGGCGCTGGGCTGGGGGGATGGTCTGATGTCGAGGGCTAGCAGAGGCGCCGAGATCGGAACCACCGACGATCCCCACCATCGGGATGCCACTTCAAAGAAGAGGCGTCTACAGCAACGGAGAGGGTGCCAAAGGCGGAAGAAACAAAAGTATAAGTAGGACTTGGGATCCCAAGATATTTGAATTCTTGTGTGTGACCCCAACAGCTTCAACTTTCCCCCTCCCCAACACTTTGCATTTTACCAACTTGGGAACATTTCACTTTCTCTTTTCGAACAGGATATCATCACGACGAAATGGCGAGCAATAAGGATCATTGGAGCTCGACTGTGAGGACCTACTCCCCTCCCCCCTCCCCCTTTTTTCTTCTTCTTCATTCGTCCCTATGTATTACCCGGTTATGTTATATCACCCAAGAGCAGCGTCACTGACAGAAATCTGCAAACCTGTTCACGTCATTGCGTTCAGGAGTACCAAAAGTCGGCAGACTTTGTGCCAAAGCTGGCCGGGAAAGTCGTGCAGTGGCTGGACCTCCAGGAGGACGACGTCCTGCTCGACATTGGCTGCGGAGGTGAGCAAGAAAAGAAAAAGGGGGGAGGGAAGACGAACAAGAAGCGGAGAAAAAATCCTCCCCTCCCCAGCTTCCCCTATTCATCCGTACACCCCCTTCCTCATGTTTTCTTCCGAATGCTGACCGACTACCTGTCTGTTTCTTCTTTTTCTCTAGACGGTATCCTGAACGCCGAGTTCGCCAAGGTCCTCTCGCGGGGCGGCGGCTCCCAGGTCGGGATCGACAGCTCCCCCGCCATGATACGGGCGGCCCAGGACCTCTGCGCGAGCCACGCGAACAGCACCTTTAAAGGTAACATACGAGATTCTACCCCTATAGCCCAGCCCCCCCCCCCCCCAATCTCCTAAACCAGCTAACACGAACCGCTTCGGCGCACAAGTCGCCGACGCCGCCAACCTATCACCACCATCATCATCCGCGGAACCCTCCCTCCAGCCAGGGACCTTCACAAAAGTCTTCTCCAACGCGGCCATGCACTGGATCCTGCGCGACCCGTCGACCCACGACGCCTTCTTCGCCTCCGTGGCCTCGCTGCTCCGCCCCGGGGGCACCCTCGCCTTCGAGATGGGCGGGCTGGGCAACGTCTCCGAGATGCGGGCGGCGCTGCACATAGCCGTCACCCGCCGCCTCACCTCCTCGTCGGGGGGAAAGGGTTACGAAGAGGCGGTCGCGGCGGTGCGCGCCGCAGACCCCTGGTTCTTCGGCGACGAGGCCTGGGCGCGGCGCGCTCTCGAGGCCGCGGGTCTCAGGGTCGACGCCGTGGAGAGGGAGTGGAGGCCCACGCCCGCGGGCGAGGCCGGCGTCCGCGGCTGGCTGCGCCTCATGGGCGCCCGCTTCCTGGACCTCGTCCCGGACGAGGAGGGGCGCGAGGCCGCCCTCGACGAGGCCGCCACCGCCATGGAGTTCGTGTCCCGGGTCCCCGGAGGGGGGGAGATGCTGAGCTACGTCCGGCTCAGGGCCAGGGCTACAAAGGTTGCGTAAAAGGGGGCGAAACACCCGTTTCTTTTTCTCATCTTCTTTCTCTCTGTGTGTGTGAGGGGACGGGACGATGAAATGTGGCGGTGGCAGAGGAATCAAGGCGATGCCAGTATTAGTTTTATTTCTCCCAACGAAGAAAAGAAGGAGGGAAAACAGAAATCAGTATACTTTCGTATTCGTCCAAGTATATACTTGAGGATACCCCCCCCCCCCCTCCGAATAACGGAGTGCCAAACAAAAAGCCCCTGGGAAGGAAAAGAGATTATGCATACTATATTTTCTCCATGTCTTCATCCAGCAGTGTATGATTTACAGTCATCAAGGTCATCTTTACGTGTTGCGGGTGAAAAGCACGTAGTACTTCGCCCTACCCATCGAACACACACACACACACGCACACACAGGCCGATTAGTCATCCTATCACAAAGACAACGAGAAGCCTCTGGTGACGAATAGAACCACCAGAAACCTTGAGCAACCCATCTCACAACACCTTGTTTGCGCGCACTTTGTCAGCGACGAGGTATTCCCCCCCCCTCCCCCCTCCTCCAGCCATCTCGCGACGCAAAGCATCGCCTGACACGTTTCGTGTTGGTCTACCTATTTCATAAGATGACGATGGGCTTCGCTGGCAGCATCACCATACATCAAGGCTGAAAGCTGCTCCCGAGAAATCATCGACGAGGCACTCTTTCAACGCTAAGAATAATATCAAAGATATATAAATAAATAAATAAACCAGCTGTCCAGCAAACACATGGTCTTGTCCATCTTCAACCGCAAAGATGGCTCCGAAAAAATCCAACATGGCAGAGCACGATGCGCTCGTGCTTTCCTACAGGCACCTGGCCGACATGCCCCGTGCGGACGAAGCTCTCCACACCTTGAAAAAGGTAGCTTCTTTAGTGAAACCCATCATGAGAGCCCGAGGGTGGAAGATCCATGAACTGTCCGAGTTCTGGCCATCCCAAGCAAATCTACTAGGTGCAGTCACAAAAGCGCGAGGCTCTTCATACGAAACTCCCCTTCGTACTGATACACGATCAGGTTTAAACGTCGGCCGCGGCAAGCAAGTGTTTCTACGGCTCAGATACCCTCAAGACCGGAGTCAGTTCATGCCAATAGAGGAGGTCATCGACACTATGCTGCATGAGCTCTGTCACAACGTCATAGGCCCCCATAACGCACAGTTCAATGCGCTGTGGGACCAACTTCGCGATGAGCATCAGGGCCTCCTCATCAAAGGTTATACGGGCGAGGGATTTCTCTCAGAAGGTAGAAGGCTTGGGGGCGCTCGGATTCCTCTCCACGAAGCTCGCCGTATTGCACGTAGCACTGCCGAGGAACAACGTGCTCGTCCGAGCAGAACTACACCGACATCTGCTTCAGGATTTGGTTCGGGGCCTGGACGTCGCCTTGGAGGCGCGAAGCCACGTCCCGGAGAAGACATTCGTCGTGTCATTGCCGATGCTGTAGAGAGGCGCAACGCAACCCTCCGCGGCTGCGGTACTGAGCGGCTTAATGATTCGCAGGTGCGAGACATCTCTGATAGTGTTGCCAGAAATGGTTTTCGCACGAAAGCAGACGAGGACGAGGCAAATGAGTCTGCCATTGCGCAAGCCTTATGGGAGCTTACCCAGGAAGACGAAAAAGCCAAGCATGGAGAGTCTTACATCGAGCCGTCTCCCGCAAATCCCGCAGGCAGCCGTGGTAGCCCCATGCTGCCCGGTAGGGGAAGCCAGGCTGGGCCGTCAACTTCAGAACCTGCAGGAAGCAGCAGGGCGTTCGACAGTACCGGAGCAGACGAATGGACATGTCAAGTCTGTACCCTCGTCAACCCTACACAATTTCTATGCTGCAACGCCTGCGGCGGTGAGCGGTCGTTGGACTCCATGGGAAAAGTCCTGGCAGAACAGAATAGAGCGTCTTCAAGCTCTGCACTACGAGGCTCGTCGTCGAGACAGAAAGCGGTCGCAGCCATCCGCGATCCGGTCGTTATTGATCTAACGGAGAGCCCTCCACGGCATGGCAGAAAATAGAAGCTCAAGACAGCGGAGTAAACGGGAGCATCCGTAGCGGCGCGCCATGGACGTAGCCATGGGCGTAGCAGTGAGGCTTTTGCGGGAAGGCTATGGAAAGACAATGATCACCGTGCGCGGCTTGCGGTAATAGGAAGGAGAGTTCGCTACTATGTATGATGAAGACGAGGCTGACACATGGTAAACGAGTTCGACGATGCATGTGTGATGCACGTAATGGTGGGCGAACTACGGAGTAATGGGGTCAGCGAGAGAGAGAAAAGGAGGGTCCCCTCACAAAACGGATGCTGAGATGGATAATAGACCATCGTAATTCGGGAAATGCGGTGTAATGCAAGGCCGATACCATCGCGATTTGTCAAGACCCTGGTAGCCTGGTCCTGAATCAAAGGGTGGATGTTGATTTGTGAAGGAGCGGTTCACCTTGTAGCGTGCATGGGGTTATGACTTCATCAACAGCTTTGGGTGGAATGATGCAAACACGATGTTGTTGGGGACGTGCCTAGTAGTATTCCGCACGGAGCAAGGAGTACGGAGTACCATACGGAGTACGGATTACGGAGTAGGACTGACGAAATTAGGTCAGCATGACGTACATACGCTTACTTACCTCTAGCCTCCTCTTCACGTCCGAATTGTAACAAGCGAGCAGGAAGCGTCGCAGCTGAAAACGAACCGTCTGGAGAGCGTAAGAGCCAAATCGCCAAAAGCGGGCCAGGCACTGGAGGTTACCAATCAGTGGTTGTAGGTTGTACAAGGTGGAGGTATCCGCTTGCACCATCTTGCATCTGGCGATGGACGGTCTTGGCCATGACATCAGGGGTTGTCCTGCATTGCCGGACTAGGGGAAGGGTTTAATTCTTGTGTGGATGTGGATGCTTGCAATGTTATCGTTCCATTGTCTTGGAAAGCAGACAAAGTGTTTTCATCTCTATAACAACCGAGAAAAGAGCAGATTTCTCGCTATCATCTTTGCATCTGAAACACCCCCCCCCCTCTTCACAGTACGGACTACAGAAGTGGTGGCTCAGCAGGTACCTCGTTGATTAGGCGGGCCGGCCAAATGTAATTTGATGTACCAAGTAATGATCGTCAAATGGACAAAGTCGAGACTTTTTGGTTCTGCGACCAAGAGTGGGCAAACAAGGGGGGCGCGCATATTGGGGCACTTTTTTTGGGGGGGGGGAGGGGAGGGGCTTCTTCTAGGGGGCCAAGCTAAGAGGGAGGGCGCTGGAGAGGGTCACCCACACAGCCTGCGGTGCTCCGTACAGGGCTTTTGCTTGTTCGCCGAACAAGAGCCCGCAGCCTGAGCAGAAAAAACTAGGGTCAGATCGGATCTTCCTGCTTTGCACCCACACTGGCACACACACTCTCACTCCTACATAGTACCTACTACTTACTAGGGCACCCCAGTAGGCTGTCCTTTTTCATCTTTCTCTCTTTTCCGTTTCGCTTGTCTGATTATTTTCCTGGGTCCTGTGCATGTAGGACTGGGAGAGGAAAGGGCCAAAGGCTCCTCCTCACTTCCACCTGCACCCTCAACCCTGCTGCTGTTATGCTGGGCCTCACTGCAGAGATCGCCGGGGAGGGGTGTGGGAGACGTTGCGGGGCTCCGCTAAGCTCTACTAGGCTCTGCTATCAGGGAGAAGTCGACAATGATTGGCTCTGAAAGATGCGCGTGTCAAACAAATCTGCTTGCTTGCAGCGCTTTTTTGCAAGCTTTTGCTGGGCGATCCTCAGTACTACCGTCCCTGAAGACGCTAGCAAGACCATCCAGGTCAACTACGGGATACGAAGCAGTTCTGTGAAAACGGCTGCTAGTCCAACCCATTCGTGGAGGCGCAAAGGCGGCAGTAGTATGGTAATGGTGGCAGGCGAACGGAGTGCAACAAACAGTAAGTGCAACATGGTAGTAGTAGTAGTCGTGGTACTCCGTAGTTGGTGGTGGTGGTAGTAGTAGTAGTAATCAGTAGTAATCCGTCATTTGTTGCTCGGCTGCAGTACTCAGGCCCTATTGCTACGACTACTACAATTACTATGCATGTTCATGTAGTGAATTCTACACAACTTCCCCATCGTAATTCAGGCTTCCAAATCTCCATGCATTCCATCTTTGCTGGATACTGCTCCTTTTCTCCTTCTTCTTCTCCTCCCCCCTCCTCCTCCACCTCAACCTCCTTCTCCTCCCTTTAGCCCAGGTGCTGCTCTGCTTTTGCACCGCTTCGAGAGGCTTGATCCACACGAGAGGTGTCGATTGCATCGTGGACCTTCAATCGGGGATTGCCCTTGCTTTAGCCTTTACACCGGTCATTTCCCTTCCCGTTGCCGGATTGATTTCCCTCCGGAACCTATTACTATACCGGTAGTAGGCAGAAACAGTAGTAGCAGCATCCCGAATCTTCTCTGGCAACGAGCGGTTCGGTTGGGAAGGGATACTACTACTAACACCAGTTAGTTGGCTCTCAGCCCAGAAGTAAGATAAGGTAAGCGCTCTAACTTTTACCAACCTAACGTCAGATCGTTGGAGGGGCATTGTCACATTTGCCTCCTCTTGTTCGCCTCTCTCCCTTCCGTCATATTTCTCTCCCACCCCCCTTCGCCGCTGCCCTACTTACTACTGCTACTACTACTACCTGTACTACTACTACAGAGTACACCACCACTACTGCTGCTGCTGCTGCTGCTACTTACCTTTGAAATTCAATGCTAACCCGTTGAAAGATTCGAAAAGTGACAGGCTCGTAGACGGCAAAACGCAAGAGTTCGCAGAAAGCAGATTGCAGATTGCAGAAACCAGATCTCAGAAACCAGGATTCGACCTCCGTCTTTTTCGAGTGCCGTACCATACTTTTTTTTTTCTTTTTAGTAGCTGGGGAATGAATGCGGTACTCACCCCTGCATCTCGGCTGTTACTATTGTTGCACCACCCTTTGCACCTGCACCTTTTCGGGGTCTCGATTTTGAAACCCAGCTGTGGTCAAAGTGGTGTGCACATTGCCTACATCGCACTTCATCAGCGTATCATTTAACCCCTCGACGAAGCTCCTGGTCAAGACGTCTGCTACCGTGCTACGTAACCCCCCAGGCTCCAACAACCTGCCTTCGTCTTTGGGGGCAACAATCTCGTCCCACCACTGTCGTCATTGACGGGTGACTTTTTTTTTTTTTTTCCTTCGCTTCACATTCAATCGAATCGGACCTGGGGAAATAAGCTTCAAGCCTCGACGTCAAAGCGCGAACTACTCACTACGTACCTACTACACCAAACGCGTTTTACACGAAAATCATCCTACAAGATCTTGCGAATATTCTGGAAATTGGGTCATTGCACCATGTTTTGCGATCCCACCAAGTAATTCGAGCCACAATCGACAGGTCATAGCGACTCCCCTCCATCTCGAAGCCGCGACGACTCTCTCGACCAACGAATTCCGTATTCCGTATTGCGACTACTCGTTTCTACTGCCTATCCAAGGTAGTCGGTCCTGCACAACGCCCTACGTCACCGACAAATCGTCACTGCTCGTATCTTTGCATTCCAAAACAGAATCAATACGTTGTATGCCATTCTCCCTCCCCTCGATGCAAGAGGCGTGGGAAGCACGACATGATATCCCCAGAACCGCCTCGTGCAAGTAGCGAATCCCGAGCAGCTATCAGGCCGCCTCCAGCTACACGCCATGTCTCAAACGACGAGCCAACGCCTACCAATCCCACGCCGCCATCCTCGTCAGTCTTCTTCGAACCTCCGCCTTTGGTACCTACAGTAGGCACCACGAGTCCCAGCCCGCAAAAAGGGCCTCGCGATGAGAGCCCACGCCATCCGAGAGGAGGGCGCTTCCTTAGGGATCCCTTGCTCTCCGCCGATGCGTCTCGCTCGCCGTCTCAAAGTCCCTTTCGACTACCCATGCCGACGATATCCCCCGCCCAGCTGTCCTTTTCGGCATTGCAATACCACCCAATTCCCACCATTGTCGTGAATAATCTAAAGACCGTCGTTCTTGCCAATGAGGCCATGGGCAGGTTATTAGGCATTACCTCCGAGGATGCAGATGACGCGGGTGAGATGACGACATGCGATCATCTGCGCGGTCAAACACTCTCCCAAGTGGGTATCGACATGCTTCAAGAAGGAAAGCCAGTCTGGATAACGTGGGAGGTGTTTCTAGATGCTGTCGCTGCCGAAATGGCCCCGCAGGCCGCGTTTGACGCACAGCAGCATCAGGGTCAACCTGGGGGTGGCGATGCCACGCCGACGATAGGCGGTCTGCCAGACCGGCGCCAGAGGAGAGAGTCCGTTCTGCGCACCAATCAAGACTGTGCAGTTGAGGTTGTCATTTCACGTAAGGACTTGTCTAGGTCGACATTTGACAGTCGTTTGAAGACCAAGGAGTCCGAGTACCAGATATTCGCCAAGATGTTGGTCACCCTTTGGGAAGTTGAAGATAGGCAGACTTATTTTACTCTCACATTTACACATACACAATCCGCCCCTACTTCCCAGCCCCCAACCAAGAAGTATATTGCCAGGCCAAGTATTCTTGAGGCTGCAGAGAAGCGGTCCATCTCGCACTCGACCCCTTCTTCAGTGGCATCCAGTCGGGATTCTGGCTCGCCATCTTTGCACAGCCCTGGCATCATCACGATGTCCTCAAGCCCGTTTCCGCCCATGGGTCCGCCGTCAGCTGCATCACAGCCCACCACGCCCTCAATACTGCAAAAAATGATGTTACTTAAAGATGCTCTACTGGACAATACCCAGGTCCCTATATTGGCCATGTGGAGAGACGGAACAGTCAGCCTGACCAACAAAGCCGCCCGGACTCTCTTCGCCAAGGGTGTGGATCAGGGTGCACCCAAAGAGGGGTACGACATGTTGCCGAACTGGGAACTATGGACCGATGATTTCTCAAGAGCCCTTGACATATCCGAGTACCCCATCTCGATCCTCCTCCGCACGGGGCAGCCTTTTGAGGGCAAACGTGTAGGTGTATACGATGCGGACGGGAAGAAAATAGTACTCGATATAGTTGGTGAGGCTATTTGCGAGCCGGTAACAGGCGAATTCCTCGCAGGCGTCATCACCGGCCGCGATGTGACCTCGATCACGCAGGAGATCGAGGAGATCAAAGAGAGGGACGAGGAAAGATTCCGACTAATCTGCGACACGATGCCACAACTTGTCTGGACTGCTGATACAGATGGCAAGTTTGACTTCTTCAATACAAGATGGTACAGCTTCACCGGACTATCGCCACAGCAAAGCCTGGGCCACAACTGGACAAATGCCATTCATCCAGATGATGTTGCCGTAGTTAAAGCCAAATGGCACCATTCGCTGCGGACAGGAGATCAGTTTGATGCCGAAACGCGAGGCCGCAACAAGGAAGGCAAATGGACATGGCTACTTGCCAGGGCTTTGGCTGTCCGTAACAAAGAAACGGGAGAGATTGAGAAGTGGTTTGGTGAGTAGCAAGAAGTCACGGCATTCGGTGATATAGTAGGCTGACGCTGCATCCAGGCACGTGCACTGATGTAAATGAAAGCATCGAGGCCAAGCTGAGTGCTAGACGCACACGCGAGCAGCTTCTGAGCGTCATCAGGCATGCCCACGTCACGATATTCACCACCGATCAACACGGGCGCGTGACGATGCTCGAGGGGGCCCTCGTCTGGGACATGTCGGAAAATGATAAGGAGGCGGACAGGTGGTACCTTGGACAGAGCGTGTACAAGGTCTTCAATCGATTAACAGAGCATTTATCCGAAGGAGTGCGGCCCGAATTTCTCGAACCCATCAATGAGGTTTTGAATGGCAAGAATGCCGATGGGATTAGTGTCAATGATCACGAAATGAGTACGAGAACCCCTTACACCTATTCGTCACGAACGACCGCTAACAAAAGTTACAAGATAATCGATGGTACAGGACACGGCTACTTCCCATGCACGGCAAGAAAGCGCAGGGTGGCAAAGGGACAGCCGAAACATGTATTGACGGAGTCATTGGTGTCATCATGGACGTGACGGAGCTGAGAGATAACAAGCAGAGAGCGGCACGACAAGAGAAGGAGAAACGCAAGGCAGTGGCTAACGAAGCTGCCGCCAAGGAGGCTACGAGACTCAAGAGTCAATTCCTTGCTAATATGTCCCATGAGATTCGCACCCCAATTACCGGGGTTCTTGGTATGGCCGAGCTGCTCGGGGGTATGAATCTGGACGACGAACAGAGAGAATACGTCGACAATATTTCCAGCTCGGCCACATCGCTCCTTACTGTCATCAATGACATTTTGGACTTTTCCAAAGTCGAGTCCGGTCGGTTGGATATTGAAGAAGTTCAATTCTCTCTTTCAGTCATTGTCAAGGAAGTCCGAAGAATGCTCACCTTTGCTGTTGAGCGAAAGAACCTTGACTTCCGATATGATATAGGCGACGACATTGAGAATGACATGGTGGTTATAGGAGATCCTGGGCGCGTGCGCCAGATCATTACAAACCTGCTGACCAACAGTATCAAATTCACCAACCAAGGCTATGTCAGTTTCTCAGTCACCAAGGAAAGGGAGACGGCGGACTCGGTAGAGATCAAATTCGTGGTTGAGGACACGGGTATCGGAATACAGGAAGATGTGCGGAAGAAGCTCTTTCAGCCCTTTAGTCAAGGAGACGCCTCGACTGCCCGACGGTTTGGCGGTACCGGGCTTGGTCTGACTATTTGCAAGAACCTCCTGGGCCTCATGCGTGGGCGCATCAACCTGGAGTCCCGTGTCGGGAACGGCACTGTGGTGACGTTCTACATACCATTTAGCAAGCCGCAAGGCCGTCGAGGTGATCGTCTAGCGGACGCAGGTGCCATCCCTGATCGCCTCCAATCTGAGCTGAGCCTGTCCTGTAATAGCTCCGAGTATGAACAGATTCTTGCCAACTCGTCTGTGGACGGGGCGTCGTCGCTTCCGGTCCGCCGGTCTTCTACAAGAACCAAAACGCCGCCAAACGCTGAGGAAGCCCTTCCCAGAGCTGACCGCGCCAAGATCCACATTCTTGTGGTCGAAGACAAGTAAGTTCTCCCAGTTTCGGAGAGACTCGAATACGAGCGTCATGTCAGGGGATACTAACTTGGATTTCTCTTAGCCCGGTAAACCAGAAGATTGCGACCAAAACCATCGGTCGCCTGGGGTTCCAAGTTTCAGCTTGCTGGAACGGCAAAGAGGCGCTCAACTACCTGCTTGAGGCATCTCAAGGAAAGCAAAAGAGGCCAGATATTATCTTGATGGATGTGCAGATGCCCATCATTGATGGTTACAAATGCACACATCTTCTACGCCATCATCTGCCTTATAAAAACTTGGTCAATGACGTACCCATTGTAGCCATGACTGCGTCGGCCATTCAAGGTGACCGTGAGAAGTGTACCAAGGCAGGCATGGATGACTACCTCTCCAAGCCGGTGACTATGACCATACTTGAAAAGATGCTCATAAGATGGTGCATCAGCAAAAGGCGTGTCAGGCCATCGCCAGCTCCATCAGACTGCTCCGGAATGAGTGAACACTGCGATAATGCAGACATCCCACACGTGGGTATCGAAGATGAGCCCGAACTTCGGCTTATGGATAATAGCCCAATAACTCCGAGGCCACTGACGACAAATGGGCAAAATGAGCCATCTCCTTTCGACTCCCCGGCGGCGGGCGACTTGGCTCCGCAAATCCGACGAGCAGAAGGGGATAAGGAGATGTCCAGCAGGCTCCAGGAGACGAAGCTGATTGACGCTGCTGGTGGTTCCCCGAGCTTCAGGTCCAACGGTTTTCCAGAGCGTCCACCTGCTACCAATGCTTTGACGGAAGAGAATGTCAACAAACTCAAAATCGAGAACCGACAGCCTAGGGCAGCCTGAAAGCATAACTGGTCCTGGTCCATCTCTTGAGAACGCGGGCAAGGTGTGGGTATGAATTATTTTCTACAATATATATATATGTGTGTGTGTATGCACATGGGGGGCATAAGGGGCACGCATCAGCGGCATGTCCTAATATGTTAACCACTCAGAGTGTTAGACAGCGGGATACATTGGCCCAAAGACACGAATTATGATGGACTTTTTTTTCTCCCTTATTTTATCTCATCATTTCTCTTTTCTCTTTTCTCAATTTATTTCTTATAATTCTTGGTACAAACGAAGCATGGCAACGCAATACATGGCCTGGCGTCTTTTTTTTTCCACAAAAAGTTGGGGGTCAAAGTTCTTTTGGGGGGGTTCTTCTTCTGGGAGCTTTATCTATTCACATGTTTTCTTTTCTTTTCTTTTTTCCTTCATCTATTGCTCTGTGCTGTGCTCTTCACTGTGGATTCTCGCACACGAGAAAGGAAGGGGGAGGGGGGATAAACGGAGTGGTTGGACTATATGTGAGATGTTCTTGGGTCAGGCAGAGGCGGGAGAACATACACACGCACGCACGCACACACACATTCACACTATTAGGTACGGGGAGAGGCCCAGTCTCTCTTGATTTATTGTCCCCCCAGAGGTTCCTTTCGGGGCCGGTATAGGGAGAAGGCAGATTGCTTTTGATGTTTGTGTGTTTTTGTTGTTGTTGTTTTACCTTCTTTTCTTTGGGAGGAGGATATATATTTGCATAGATGGATGGGGTATGGTCCACGGCGTGGTATGGCATTACATGGCACAGCATGGTTTTGTGCGTACATGTGTGTGTATGTGTGTGGCAAAGGCATGAACAAGGTAGTTGTTGTGGTAATGTGAAATGACGAGTAACAAAGCTTGAGTTCCCTCTTTTCTTTCTGCCTGGAAGTTGGGCCATGTATGACCTTTTTTTTGGCCCTTTTTTGGCCTTTTGCCTTTTTTTTTTTTGGCCTACTGCGGTTTCTAATTCCGCGTACGTGTTTGGCTTTGCCAGTGACTTCTTACGGGATATGCACCGCACGCATGCCGCATATTACATAGATATATATAAACATCCGTCCGCTCAGCCGCCCGCCCCCTTTCCGGGACACGCCGACCCGACCTCGTAGTACCTCCGCACTCCGTACCCCGTAGAGGGCATAACAATATACAACCGCCGGCTCCGGGCGTAGTGTATGGGGGATCGGTTCCGACCACTCCCACCTCGCGAGGTCCCGGGCTTCGGGCTACCCGGAGTGAAGGGGGAGCGGAAGGGCGGCAGAAGGCGGTAGAGGAAGCTTTTCCCCATCATCGTCGTCGTCGTCGTCGTCACCATCGACAACTTGTCAACCTTTCTTTTTATTTCACCCAGTCAAACGCCTTCGCCAAAAAAAAAAGAAGAAAAGAAAGAAGAAAAAAGAAAGACCCTCGTTGCCCCGTCACCGCTACCAAAAGACAAGGTTTTCCAACCCAACTCAACCCCCCCCCCCTCCCTCAGGCCCCCTCCCCTTTCTCACATCATCATCACCAACACAAAGTCCTCTTCTCCTGTCACGTTCATCTTCCGCAAAAGGCAAGAAATGGAGAGAGAGAGAGAATATCGGAAGTTCTCGTCGTCGACTCCGAACTCAGATTGCGGTGTCTAGGGTTCTCTTCTCTTTCCCTCTCCCCCTTCTTATCCCCCGGCGCAACGGGACGGAACCCCCCCCTTTCCCTTCCCCCGTTCAAAGTAGCGGCGTAAGCAAAAAGAATCTCCATACATTTAGACCTTGTCAACACCTAAACTCTTTCCCTCCCCCCCCCCCCCCCCCGGACAAAACTCACCTGTCAATGTCTCGGGAGAAGCGGTCGGGGGGGATGGGGGGGAAGAGACGACAAGGCTACTTCCGTGCTCCGTGCTCCGTACTCCGTAAAAAGAAAATCCGTACGTATTGCCGGGGTGATGGCATGGGGAAAAGAAGAATAAAAAGAAACAAAAAAATCTCACCTTGGCCAGGGTCTCCTTTCTCTCTCTCTCTCTCCCTTTTGCGTCTGAACGTTTCTTTTTTTTTCTTCTTTTTTTTCTTTTTTCCTCGACATCATCCGACCCCGATCTGATAATGTCGTTCCGAAAAGGGCAGTGATATGATTCCTTGTCTCTCTCTCTCCTCTTCTTATTTTCTTTTTTTTAGTACCGATTACTCCGTACTTCCGTACTTTTTGTCTCCAAGGCGGTGACGCCCTTGGCGTTATATCGAAAACCCAAAAATCTTCACCGTCGGTTAGGTATTAATAACTATTAGTAACCCAAGGGTCCCCCTCCCCCTTCTCCCGCGAGAACCCTGCACACCTTGCAAAGTCGCGGATATATACGGAGTACGAAACATGGTGGTACCGGTGGTACGTATGTATGCATGTATGTTTGTTCACAGGGGAAATGTCTCTTGATGTGTTGCGCTGCCGCGTGAGTCGCTGGACGATGCGTTTGCGGGTACTCCATAGTATGTATACACATACATGCGTGCGAGCGTGCGTCTGCGTCTGCGTCTGCGCATGTACGTGCGTGCGTGCGTGCGTGCGTGCGTGCATGCGTGCATATATACGGAGCAGTACTCCGTAATGCGCATTATGATAAAGAACCGTCGATATTACCAAGGGCCATTGCCCAGTCGACGAGCGGCGGGAGAAGGGGAGGAAGGGAGGGGCGCATCAGCAGCCATCCATCCAATCCCCCATCCCAGTCCTTGGTATTCCATGGTTGAAGCGTGTTGTACTCCGTATGTACGGGGTATTAGCAGTGTTGGTAGTGCTACTACGGAGTACTAGTAGTGTGCCGTATCATTCCCACCGGAATTTCCATCGCCCCTTGCACGGGAAGACCGGGGGGGCTAAGGGGGGGGGTCGTCCCGTCCATGTTTGACCAGCTCGGCGGGTTTATGTAGGTATGCATGTACGTGGCCATGGACCGTGACGAATGATGATATTTTGAGAGTTGTGTTCCGTAATCTGTATGGATTAAGATTCATGTCGGTCAGGAGGATCTTCGTTCTGCGCAGGGTATCTGGTGGCAATGGAACAAAAGAACAATGGTCGAATGGGTCCCTCGACTGACTCGCTCGTTGGCGGATGCTTCAGCATGGAGTCGCTGTTTGCAAGTTGCAACAAAGTCCGGTCGTCTACTTGTCCTCCTTATCCCCATCTCCTTTTTGGCGCCCGCCAACCAGAGTGCCGCCAGAGTGCAGTCGTCCGTACCCAAACCCCCGTACTCGGTACGGAGGAAACATGCCGTAATTAGGCTTCATCAGCTACTACGCCGAATCAGTTTAGCAGCAGTGCTACTCCGTAGTAGTAGCAGCAGCATCAAGATCCGTCTAGATCCCAAAGACTCCGTATTCCTTCTAGTCTCCCTCTCCCTCCCTTTTCCGACAACAGACAATCGGCGTCGCGAAACATGAACCCGGCGAGGAATGTGACAACAACATGTCACCAACAAGTACCATACTCCCTCCGTGCGCAAGTAGATAGAGAGCGCTGCCGACCACTGCTACCGCCCACCCACGCCGTAGTACGGAGTACGTGCATGCATCATGTATGCATACGTGCGGAGTACTCCGTACCGAGGAGACAATGGGCAAACTCTCTCTGGCCCCGATGCAATTCTCATCCTCAGCCCGCTCGCGCCCCCCGACATGGGGAAAAATGCAACCTCGATTTTCCCTGCACATCCGTCCGGTTCAACTTCCAGGTTTTCTGCAGGGCGCTAGAGCAGGCCAAGGCTGCGATTGACTCGATCTGGTGCAGCAAGGCTGCTTTGCTTTGCTTGTTGTTGCTTGCAAATACCGATTACGCCTTTTTCTTTCTCTGTTGAAACCACCCAACTTTTTGTTGCAGTGAAGGTCACGGTGATAGGCCTGACTCTTCAAATTAGAGTTCCCTGTGCCGCCGTCAATGTCTGTATGTACGCGAGGTCATCTCATCTTATCCAAGACCTTGGTCACTTTTGGGTGAGAGATAATAGACCCCTACCTCGGCCTCTGCGTTGGCCCTCTATACCCTAAGGGTAGGTGTCTTTGTCCAGTGCAACCACATCAAACTCTCTCGCGGCTACGGAGTACTCATCCGCGAATCAAAACCCCAAACGACACGACGTTTGGCATCGCAAAACCGAGTAATCGATACGGAGTAAACATCTGGGCTATTGGAGTCTAACCGCAAGTGGTTGACTGCCAACGCTCCTCACTCAATAGTCATCCGCCGTTATAGGCAATAAGCTGATAGCTGTCCAGAGGCGCTGCACGAGGTCTGGATCGCTCATTGTCCAATAGTTTGGCAGAGTCTTTGTAATAGCTCCCGGGAATGCCATGGTCCGTACGGAGTATAATATGTACATAGTAGAGTAGCTATTCGGATACAAGCTTGGCAGAGGCAGCCTGTCGCCATGATGCTTGCCACATTCATCCAAGCTGATCCGTACGATGCGGACAAGCACTCCGCCAGGAACGAGACACGGGCATGTGTCCTAGACCGGGCATCGGTATGTCTTGGACGGTATCTTTTGCTGTTGGGGGCGTAATCTGCCCTCTTCCCACCAGCTGCTTTTGCTTTGGCGTTTCTTCACTTTGCCCTAGGTCGTTATGGAGTGCCAATTACTCCGTGATTCATGTCCGTATTCTTCCAACGGCGCTCAACTTGCCAGCAGTTCCTATGTCAATGTGCAATCATCCACGCAGTCCGTACATAGTACTCGGTGGCTTTCAATGCTTATTATCGGTACCCCATACTCCGTACTTCCGTACCGATTACATGGCCCTCGGTTAGCACTGGTAACAGGCGGCAAGTGGCAATGATGGCTCAAGCCCCGGCGCCGGCCCCCGTCTTTGAGGGGTCCATCCACTTCACTTCACTAATCCGCATATCATTTGGCGTTTGGATGGTGGTCAGCAAAGCAGATAGTTTCCGTATTCAACCACCCAAACACACAACCAACAACGGACCTTGGTAGGTTGAGAACTAGCAATAGTACTCCGTAGGCATGGCTCTTCCGAGTACGTTGAGGGCGTAGTTGGTGAGCATACTACTAGTAGTACTCCGTACTAGTACTACATACGGAGTACGTGGTAGGCAACTATCCGTACCCAGCTAGGTATGCAATCCGTAGTAGTAGTCTGGCAGATGAGGCACAATGAAAAGTGCAGGCGAAGGAATCATCAAAATTCGCGTTGGTGATTGATACGGCGATTCGCCCTTCTGATAGGCTGAAGCTTCTTTCACTCCCCTTAGCCTCACAAGAGCCTTGGAGTCGCCACGCTTCCTTTCTGTTCCATGCAAGTCATGTAATCGGTCCCACTAGGGCTTTTCCCCTCAAAAGACGTGCGACCAATGCTATGAAACAACAGCAGGGCTTCGGAGACGATGACTGCAGAAGATTTTCTAACCACAGGTAGTCGTTGCGGCAGGACTCGCATACGTGATGATGATGTGAATACGCGACCCGCGCGTGCTGTAATCTGTACTCCATACTCCATAAATATGTGTGGTAAAGCGTCTCATGGCCACTCATATTATGCTGTAGCCATATGGTACCGAGTACCGAGTACTCCATATATGCAGGCTGCAGGCCGCAGCAGTGCTTTTTTTTTTCTGTGCTTTGGCGCGATCGTTTCGCGTTTTTTTTTCTGTCTTGGCTTTGTGGAGATGTCACGAGCATTTTGACAAGGGACTGACTGACTTGCTGCACATATGCTTCGCTTCACTTCCGTCCCGCGGCCATTGGATCGCTCGGCTACCTATCGTCCCTTTTTCCTCTTCTTTCTTTTAGGTATGGTAGGGGGTTTTTTTTTTTGGCAATGACCCTGGGGTAGCCTACTTTGGACAAGGAATGCGAGCATTACACTCTGTGTCGTGCTATTTTTGCGAAACGCCGAGAGAGGTGGCAAACTGGCACAGCATCCGATGTGCCTATGTCAAGCGTGCCTCTTGTGTTGCGCATCACGACAGGTGAACGCACATTGACGATACCTGCCCGTGCAGTATCAACTTCGCTCGGCCTCAAAGGCTTAGATAAGAGTGAGGGCCAAGAGGCAAATGATTGATCTCGTTCTGCTCGCCAGTCACATAACCCTGCCGGAGGGTGTAACAGGTTACATATGTAATTAGTTGTCCCACGGCCTTGACACAATGAACGTTGCCCTATCCTATGAATTGGTACGGAGTATCCCGTAATCATATTAGAAACATCTCGGCACGACAGAGATCCATTCCTGCTGTCAGCCATTGTCCATGCCATGCAGGTATGGAGGACTCCGTATGTATCGAGTATATACGGAGTACAACGTATTGTATCACAGCCCCGTACGGAGCGTACGGAACTAATCAACATGACAAACTCGCGAACGGCAAGTTATCCCTGTGAACAGTATTCAACCCGCACGACATGCTACTTCAACATACCTATTCGGGGACTCGATTCTTGATGACGTTGATTCCAAGCTGTGAAGGCTACCTCTCAAATGCATCTCATTCGTACGGAGTGCAGGCTTTGAAGTTTTTTTGTCCTTCTTCCGCGGAAAGCGATTCGTCGTTACGCATAACCCACATACTCGTCCCCCAACTTTCTGTTGGAAACGCATCATCGCGACAAAGTCTTCACCGTGTCCAATTTTTATCGCTAAGCTTGCCAGGATGCCACTCGTTAGTGGGCGGGTTTCACCTCTTGAGTTGCAGATAGAGACAGAAAGAGAGGGCCCTTTGAGAAGAAAAAAAGTTTCGTCACGAGGCCGATGTGCCGAGTCCCACTCGACAACGGAGCGGTAGCAAGGCTTTTTCTTCTTGTTCTCCTTCTTTCTCTTTAGATGACTCCATCGTCATGCCTCTCCTGCCCCATATGTAGGATTTTGTTGAAGATTTTTTCTTTCATCATATTTTTTCCGCCCCGTTATGCTCGGCGCTATTTTCAGGGTCCCAATGGAGGCGATGGGCCGTATGCAGTCGAGGGGAGGAAAGGCCAATGGCAATGCGCTCCTCTAACCAGTTCATGGCCAAGTATTACTCCGCAATCCGTACCACATGTAAAGTCCCGTTTCTGAGTGTCATTAGAGGAGGCTGGCATCTGCAATGGCGCGACATTGTGCTCCGTACGGAGCACTCGTTCGGAAAGGTACAGAGCACGTACCAAACCACATTAGCGGCGGAGCCTCTGTAATGACTTTGCCAAGAGCTCTGGATGTCCGCTGCGAGAGAGAAAAAAAAGCTCAGAGGGGCCAGAGGGGCAGAGAGGGGTCAAGAGAAAATGAATCAAGTCGGTGAGTAGGATCAAGGTGGATTCTCGTGGATTCAATCAGTATGTGAAGAAGAAAAAAAAGTTTTCATTTTCGAAGCAGGACAGGTTTGCAGGTCCATCTCAGGCTTTCCTTCTTGTTGAAGATAATTTTATGGAAGTCGCATGTGGGTCCTGTTACTTTCCTCATTGAGGTGTGGTTCAAACTGCAAGTGTCGTCATTGGGATTACCGTAAATAGTTAGCCCAAAGTATGATGACCTTACTTTTATAGGAAACTTTCTAGAAGGGCAGTGGGCCGTGGGTGCAAGCTGCTGCATCGTTGTGCAGTTCATAGGGCTGAGCATTAGCGGAACGTCACTTTATCCATTTTGCCTGAATGGGATTTGCACAATCTGCACAAAAAAAAAAGTACTCCGTGCTCCGTAAGTTGTCCAAATTGCTGCCCTCTAGTGCCGCTCCTACCAAACGCTCCAAAACCCATTCAACTAATGTCGACACGCGAGGGGGTGACTTTTCAAACCCGCCACTGCCTCCAAAGCACATCCTGCCAGCGCAAGGGGAAATTTGGAAGGCTCGTTGAGGTGTCCAAGGGTCCAAGATTAGCATCTCTCGTTTGGACACCTGCACGTTTTGCAACCACCTTGCATGGATGTGATTTGAGTGCTTGCATGTGGCTTCGATACGCTGTCTCAACCCCTGAATGACCTCCACTCTCCATGAGGAAAATGTACGATGACCATAATTTTACGCCGCTTTAGAACCATGATTTACCATCGGTTCATCCGTCAATATCCATACCTAACACTCGGTACAGAGTATTCCGTACTAACATCACCTCAGACTACTCCGTTTATACGCTGTGCCTTTCTCTCTGAATTACCACGAGAGACTGCACTCCGTACATCCGATTGCGTACCGATTAGTAGCTCTCTCAATTTGAGCTGGCAATCATTCTAGGGTAGACATCGGCTTGCGACGACTGCTTCGTACGCATCTATAGATTGCTGCTGCGGGAAAGAAGGGGCATTTCGAGATACTACAAGGCGTATTGAGAACGCAAAACAACCTTGTCATGTCGATTCGCCCCCGAGAATGTCTACGGAAGTTGATGCCAAATATAGCCTCCCCTCATATGTTAGTAGCAGTCGCTTCTCGTGAAAGCAGAACTCAATCTACCATCGCGCACAGCGATCTGGACTTGGCCGGATTCCCGGGTTCGACATGTCAGATCTGATTTGTGGGGCTGACTCTCACTCCATGCTGTTCTGCCTGTCCGCTGTTCTGCCTGTCCGCTGTTCTGCCTGTCCGCTGTTCTGCCTGTCCGCTGTTCTGCCTGTCCGCTGTTCTGCGTTGACTTTGAAGGCATGTTTGCATTAAATAAAGCCCAACTGCATTCGCTGAACTGGAGTGAGTGAATGCGTATTGAGTTGCACAGGTGACCTTCCTCTGGAAGAGGGTTGGTGGATGTATCTCGAATTCATCATACTCCGTACATGACCTACTGAGTACGGAGTACTACTGCTACTCTTACTTACCCAGCGCCATTGCAAGACTTTGCCCAGTGGCAGCAACAGCACTGCTACTGCTACTATAGTAGTACGGAGTACGGAGTACCTTATTGCCCAACTACCGTTCCGTACGGAGTAGGTGGTTGTGCCTTGGAAATCCGGTTTCCAGGGCCTAAACCTTATGATTGGCTCTGCTGGTGAGCCGGGCTAGCGGTCCCGCGACGCCGGGCCCCCAAACAGTAGCGCGGCTTACGCTATTTTGGCGGGTTGAAATTAGAACGGGCCTGAAAATGAAAATGGATAATCAAAAATGTACTATACGGAGTAGGTGGCATTGACAATGTTCGAGAACTGCGTCAGCATTGAATCGAAACCACACTTCTGGTTCATGCCGTATGCCCTATCAGATGGTCGCTATACGAAAAAAAAAAAGCAACTTGGGGGGTCCTTACATAGTAGGGCAAGGCAAGTATTGGCCGTGTTCATCACATTCCATCGTCAGCAGCACCCACGCCAGTTTCTTAGGGATCTTGCGAGCATGGCTAAAACAGAGATCGCGATGAGAGGAATATTGCACAAGCTGGGCTAGCCTGCAATCGGATGGGATCTCCAAAGCGAGCCTAAGACGCACCAACATTGATGCCTTCATTTACTTACTTTTTGGAACTAGCGGCTTCGTCGAGGGGCTACAAACACCCAATTGTTGGAATTCTCCATGATGGCTTGGCCTCCAATGCATTCGCTTTCAGCTGTTATCATGGATGGGAGGGAGGGCTCACTGCAGGCTTTCCCAAGATACAACTTACCGTACGCAGCCTAGCAGGCCTGGGCTTCCCCCCTCCTCTGCCCGCCGTTACCCCTCATCGGACAGCCCCGGTACCACACCCTCTTCTGTCAGCTTCTTGAGCGCATATCGCATATTCGCGTGCTGATTGGATCTTTACGCATGACGCGTAGAGTGGTTACGAGCCTGCGCCTGGGCCCCGAAAGGCCATGACGGATAGGCTGGACCTCAGTTTCCGCCAAGTACTACTATTACTACGGAGTACCTTTGGTAACTTATGGATTGCGAACTGGCCGGACCCGATGCGAACAACTTGCCCCTGCATTGTTTTCAAGGGTGGATGCCAAAAGGCGTCCGAGAGGAGTAAACCTGACGGCCAGTAAAATGTCATCTCCTCTTCTCGCCCCCCCTGCAGCCCTACATGTTGCGGACGAATGATGTGATGTGCAGTGACGAGCGTATTCTGCAGCTAAAACATGTGTATACTACGCTGCCTCTGGGAATGCATATCGGGTGCACATCACAAGTGGGCGACAGTGCGGAGCAGTATGTAATGCGGTGCCAAATCGCCAGGAAGAAGTGGCTGTGGCTGCATGGATAGCTTGCGCCTTGCACCAAGGGATTGATGTGAGCACTGCGAGCACCACAGAACACCCACCGGTCTCTAAGGCTTGAGATGAAGTTATGCTGTCGCGAATGAGATTGGTCATGTCCTGGCTGACGAGAAAGGGTAGGATGGACTTTGGACATTATGTTGCCATTGTGATGTTGCCATTGTTGCACCGCTGTTGGGCATGTAAAGCCGAATTCAATTAGAGGGAGCATGGAAATACCAGACCTGCCGTAGCAGGCAGACTCCGGTTCCGTCGATGCGCTGTCAACGATGCCGCCCGACTCATGGCACCGTCAGCCCGGCCATGTCGCAGTAAGTGGTCACACAGCGTCGTACCGAAAAGCCTCGAAGAGGGCGTTTCGTGGCAACATGTTGTATCAACGCCAAAGCGTAGTAGTTTAAGTTTGGCTTCAGGCCATCGAGGTAGGAGAGCAGGAGGGGTAAGTTGATATCATAGTGGACTACCCATTCTTGCATCAATGGATACTGTTCTGGGAAAAGACGGACGCCTTCGGCGTCATTCGCTAAGACAAGGCCAAACACTTCAGGGCTTCGTTCAGGACAGAAACGGGAGCCAACTGCGTGTTGATCGGACCACTTTAAAGCGTCGCAGCTGCTTGTTGCGGCGTTCGGCGGGCTTACCAGCGTGTTATAGGCCAAGCTACTCGATGCTAATGGAGGGGCTCTATTAGTAGTGTGCTGGAGTTTAAGTGGCTGTTTCTAGATGCTTTGGCCTACGAGGGGAGTCGGAAAGAGAGGACGTTGCGGCGATGAGGACCCCTTGTGCCCTTGAACCGGATGAACCGGTTTTTGGGATTTCCCTGCGCCATTGTTCACCCGTGTGTTTGCTTGCTCTCCGTACTGCAGCTCGCTAGGCTCTGGATGCGCTCTGCATAGGCAAGTAACGGCGAGGTGCTTATCAGTGAAGCACGAGTATTGTTACTCCGTACTTCATAATAACCCGTAATCGGTACTCCGTATTATTCGGGGGGAGGGGGGAGGGGTTGTGCTAGTAGTGGCGTGGCGTCTCGTAGTACCCCGAAATTTGATCTATCAAGCCGTTCCAGGTGCTGCTGGCGGTATCATCCACATTATGTCCGAGGTTGACGGTGTCCGGTCTTTGTTCCACCCGGAGAGATAATAAGCAGTTATGATCCGCAGCTCACTGGTTGTACGGATTACAGCAGCAGCATGATGCTGGCTTCCTGTGGCCATCGTTGGAGCAGTTTTGCGTCACGTACGGAGTAGGTAGGCAGCGTAGGCAGTATGCCCAGCTATTAGCGGAGCGTGATACAAGGAAGCCCTGGTCGTTTGCTGAGGCAGAAATGTCCACGGGTGGATGGAGAAAGGTGTTTGATGCGCTGGCGGAGCGTGCGGGCCCGTGGAATTAGGTACTCGTACTCCGTACTAGGTTCCGGTAGCAGCAGAGGCTAATAAGTGCCTAGCACTACTCTGTACCTGGCTGCTACCATCAGAAAGATCTGTGCTACAACTAGTAGTATTCCAATGCAAGCATGATAACTTTTAATGCGAGATGGAGAATGTTGGACTGTTGTGATGGCGCGGCTGCATTAGGCGTTATTATGCAAAACACACACAATCTGCAATGCACCTCCAACCAACAAAACACATTCAAGACGTGACGATGGTGCAGGTCGAGGTGGATTCTGTAAGCCATACGGATTGCCTTGGCCGCCTGGGTACCTACTGTAGGTGTTGCTCATACTGATCACCTGCCTCTACCCAGGCTCTCCGTATTATTAGTGGTAGGTACTCCGTACGTATGGGAGTGTAGGTATTCACGGCGGATCATCTCATCCATGTGCAGCACGTTTTATCAGAACTGTGGCAAGTACGAAGTACTTCGTATGTACTGCTCTGTACAAGGGAAGGGGAAGGAACAAGCTAGGAGGATGGGGTGATGTTGTCCAATTCGATAACAAATTATAGCAAAAGTGGAAAGGACTTTGTATCAGAAGGCGAGAATGTTCCGACATTCAAGGAAGCTGCATCGCGAAGTCAAGGAAAGAGATAATCAATATTAAGCGAAAGGGAAAGAACAAAATAAATAAACATGAAGACAACAACAACAACAACTACTACTACTACTACTACTAATGTACACCGTGTACGTTGATCACAACAAACGCGATTACCAACTGATGGTGTTTTGAGCTGACACGACACGCCGCGCTTCTGAATACTGCACGAGAGTTCAGCACAAACACCAGCCATTACCAGGGACGGAGTAGCGATTCGCGATGTGCAAAACGGAGTACTACGGAGTACTGTTCGTGAATAGGGGGATTTCATAGGTAAGATGTACCTGGCCGGACCTGTATGCATACATATACGTACTAGATATAGTACGGAGTACCTGGGCACTTGCACGGGGCTAATGAGGACCGCCGCGCTGCTCACAGGCTGGATCCCTGCTGATGCTGCCACGAAATCTCCCAACCGAGAGACAAGACACGGACGGTGAACGGTCAGAATCAGAACAGCGCAGGGCAGTTGAAGAGAAAAGAAGCCCTGCATTTGCTTTTAATTCTGGTAAGCATCAAACCGTTACTATTGTCGGATGACAATCTTATTCAGAGCAAATGACCGGTCTATGGACAGCGTGCGCAGGTGCCATGTTTGAATTGAATTGAAGCCCGCCGTCTGGAGAAAGGCCTCCACTATTGTACTGCGGGCCCTTGTCACTCCAGCCCCCCCCAAGGAGAAAAAAAAATCATCTCGAGAGAATGAGGCAGGCGAACTGCTAGTCAAGACAAGAGCAGGAAAGGAAAAAAAAAAGGACTCGAAGCGGAGGCAGTAAATGGAGCCTTGTCGTCGCAGGCACAGTGCAGGCGTATGTGTGCGGCAGGCGTGCAGCAAGCAGGGCAACCATAGGCCTCAGAACTGCCTCGCAGTGTGCGCGTGCAATGCTGATGACCTGCAAATCGCCCTCCAGTCCGGCTTCTGGGTAATAGTGGATGGCTCGGGCAATGAGTGTGCGAGGACGAAGACGGGTCCCCCGTACACTCATCAATAACGCGATACACAACCAAGGCCCTTTGTGCTTTTGTGCGGCGCCCGCCAGCGAATCAAGCGCACTGGATTCGGATCCCACAGCGTAGCATGGCCTCTCTGCCTCCTTAGGATTCCTCCGGCGTCCCCCCACTTGGTCATCATTAATTGGCCACAACCGTTCTCGGTCCAGTTTGTGTCAGAAGCAACGCAGTGAGCCCGAGGTGACGAGCACCCGCAGCTCACACTGAGCCCGACAAGCAGAGTAGTGGGAGTGGGAGGGGGGGAATACCAAACGCCGCTTTCTCTCTCAAGCGTCCATGGCGTCTCTCCTGAGCTGGGGTGGTGGTACGTACCTCCCGTCCCATGCCCCCATGCATGCAAAACCTCCACTTTGCTTCTTCGCCAGACTCGTTCAGCTCCTACGAGGTACCAAGCGGTCCAAGCCTTTGCCGTACCCGGCCCTAGTATTGCGAGGCCCATCCTGTTAAAACTACTTCGACTCCTCTCCTCCAGTCCTTTCTCCTCTTCCCTATCCTCCTCCTACCTTGAATTACCTCCCTCCCTCCTCTCATCCTCCTCCCTCCTCCCTTCTCTCCTCTTCCTTGTCCCTATCCATTCATTCCCTTAATTCTATTCCATCTTTTTACGACCCGCCGCTAGAAAAAAAACGGCCGGTTGCGAAAAGTGAAAGAACCGGAAATCCGGGGTCAGTCAGATTTTGTTGTGTGTGAGCATTTGCTTGCAGAGCCTCGAAATCAATTTTCACACCCCATTCCTTCGGGTAATAATATATAGGATAGGAAGACGAAGCCTCGAGCGAGACGGGAGGGAAAAAAGAAGAAAAGAAGGATAAAACAAGAAAAAGGAGTAGGGAAATAAGTGAAAGTGATCCACTTCATTGGCATTCACCTCTATTCTCTTTTTCTTACATTTCACCTTTTGTTCACCCTTCCCATCACCCCCCTCTCATCAAGCTCTGCGTCGCTTCTCACCTTGGTCTCTCTCTCCACCCTTCCTCAGCTTAGCGACCAGGAATTGCATTCCAAACCATCGCCAGCTTTTCCACCCTTTCGCTCCCTTAACATCTTGTCAAATCTTACCATCGACTTCGATAATACCAACAGCCACAACAACAAGCAAACGACAGAACAACTTCGCGAAACCTTGGTTCACCGAGGACATACGTTTCTCTCTCTCTCGTCGGCTAATCGAATTCGACTTGGATAACAAGTAGTCGCCAAGGGTAGTTTTTTTTCAATATTGGGCCCGCGATCTCACCGTGGCACCGCCCGAATTCTTACCTCTCTCTCTGCAATTGAGGCTGCTGTTTGATATACTGAGAGCTTCTGGCGTGTACAACTGCCGTGATTCTCGACTGTTTCCATTTTAACGGCTAGAATACCGTCGCGCGACGCTGCAAGAAAGTCCAGGTATGTTAAAGGAAGCCAAGAAAGAACAAGGGAGCGTGCCGTTGGTCTTGACCGACGGTGATTGCCCATGAATCTGAGATTGTCAGGAATTCTAACATGATGGGGGATTTCGGGTTGAATATAGATTACATGCCGACCGTCTCACGTCTCAGCATTTCTCGACTTTCTCCACTGCCGCATCTAATTTGCAGTCTTTGAGCATTTCTCTGTGGGAGACGTTAGCTCGTTATTCCCACAATTACTCAGAGCCTCTTTTTTGTGTCTCGTCTTGTCTGTCTGTCCCGTCCCTCCTCTTTCGACCGTGACGGTAAGTCTTGTATTCTCCTCGTTGTCGGTCTCTTCCCTCCCCTCCCATTCATTGTCGTCCCCCCTCCGCCCTCCCCCCTCTCAGCTGCCCTTGCACGGGACATGCCCACATGGCTGGTTAGCCTCGTCTCCAATCAACTGCCACCATTGGATTTTTAGCATACCCCAGGTACACAAGGGGGCCGGCTTCTCTCCGGAGACACGCTCCTCATCACCTCCTCGTCTTCAGATTCTCCTTCCTTTCTTTACATCCCCATATTCTGGGTGCCTTGCCGTCAAACGCCTCATGATCTTGGCTGTCTAAGCGCCACATTCTGCAAGGAACGAAAGCTAATGCGTTTGACCGTTTTCTCAGAGCCAGCAGTCGATTTCGTCTCTTGCAAATCGACCCTTGCCCGACGCCATTTTCTTTTCCGTTGCGAAATACTAGTCGCCTTCATGCGCCTGGCATCATTTCCAGCCACAGTCACTCCTTTTTATTAATCCTTTTCACTACTCTCATTAATATCTTAATCATTTAATTCCTCGCTGTGCATACCCACTCTTTACCTTGGGCACACACGAACACACTCATTCACCAGAGTATACCTCGACCTCCGACCCAAGATTCCTGGGGAACTTATCTGTCACTCTTTGCACCGACCTGAAATATCCCAACGACCTTAATTTCACCTCAACCACGTTCACGTTCCGAAGTCGACATCCTTTCATCCACCATGGCTTCGTATCAGAACGACACCTTCTTCATTGAAGGTGACGAGATGCCTGCTGCTGACAGGCTCACCCCCCAAGCTGCCGCCAAGCTCATCGCCCGTGCCCGCCAACAAGACATCGCCAATGAGCTCTCCCGCTTGGCTGCTGAAGAGTATTTGGAGGACATCATGGAGCACATGCACCATATGGAGGTACGTTGATCGAGATGCCTTGTAGTACAAATAGCGTGCTGACCGTGCCACAGAACGAAACTCTTGCCGATGCCAACCTCATCGACATGCAGCGCGAGATCCAGTGGTTTATGCGACCTTACCTCGTCGACTTCCTCATCGAGGCCCACGCGGCTTTCGCTCTTCTACCCGAGACTCTGTTCCTCACCATTAACCTTCTCGACCGCTACTGCTCGAAGCGAGTTGTGTACAAGCAACACTACCAGCTCGTTGGCTGTGCCGCGCTGCTCATTGCCTCCAAGTACGGCGACAAGAAGGACAGGGTTCCTCAGATCCACGAACTGAACAACATGTGCTGCGGGCTCTACGACGCCGGCATGTTCACCCAGATGGAGATGCACGTTCTCAACACCCTTGAGTGGAACATTGGCCATCCTACCATTGACTTCTTTTCGCAGCTCATGGTGGCCGAGGAGCAGGATGACGAAGAAGTTGAGCACATGGCTGCTTACATGAGCGAGATTGCCCTCTATCACCGGGACTTTGTCTCTGTCAAGTCGTCGACCATGGCTCGCTGCTCTCTTACTCTGGCTAGGGCCGTTCTCGGGCGACCTGAGGTTAAGGATGCCGAGTGGGACCAGGCTGACAACGCCACGCTGCTTACGCTTTCTCACCATCTTCACCACCCTTCGCCCACTCTGGCCCGCAAGTACTCGATGCCTTCATTTGCTCGCGTCTCGCAGAAGCTGGTGGAGTTCATGGCCCAGCAGGCTGCCTTGGCCCGTCGCAACGCCGAGCCTCCCTCGCCCCCTTCCGACTCGGCCAAGCAGAACCACCTTCTTGCCACCCCTCAGAAGGGACATGGTTCCTCCATGGGGTTTGATGGATACCTGACACCGCCCATCACCCCCGACGGCCACAATGTTCCGGTCTCAAAAGACTCGTACATATCCTCTCGACGTCCGGCAACACCCACACCCCAGAATGCGCAGTACTCCGCCTACGCCCCTCCCGAGCCAGGATACTCAAGTTACGGTCAACGGCAATACGTCAATCCTTAGGAATCTGCTTTTAACATTTTCATCCTCGGTGGTCGGTCTCCTTGGACCGGTTCCCATCGATTAGCCAACAATCTTTTACATCAACTTGAGGCGCTCATCGACCCGACGGGTTGCTTCCAGAATGACACTTCACATTTCTCAAAACGTCATGGCATTTAGCGACTGCTTTACTGTTTCAAATCTTTATTCTACAATTTTTTTTTGCTTTTTCGAATATCAATAAGTCCCTCACGGCACCCAAAAAAACGGCAATCCGAATCATACCCCCTTTTTCTTAACTAGGATTTATTCGATATGTTTTTAGGGGCTGCGCGACCCTCGGGTAGTTTCCACGATATAGCCTATTGATGGTCAAGTGGAGACTGTCTTCATATGAAGGGGTGCGCAGGCCCGGAGAGAAAAGTTGCTCTTTTCTGACGACTGTATAGACGTGGAGGATGGCCTGGTCGACCCAGAAACACAAGGTATGCTAGGGGGAGGGGATACCAAGATTGCACTGCGGGGAATACCCTCATGGAGGATAGAAGGGGCATAAGGCCTCTGGAACGGAAGGGGCATGCATAGGATGATGGTTCTGGGGGAAAGGGGGGGATATGGCGCACAAGGAGGGCCTTTTCTTTTTGTCTAGCTGGTTCTCAAGCCAACACAGCACAGACCAATTATATTACCCTTCGAAGGCTGGCCCAACTGGACGGGCCCCCCTGCGTCATTTTCTTTCCTTCTTCTTTTAGGGACCATTTCGGGGAGGAAATCGGCGTGGACTCTTTTGATGGCGGGCAATATGGATTTTGCCCGTGAGACCCAGGTCCGGTTTTTTACTCGGCAAGGGAATTACTAATATTTGGGGTTGAGAACAGAAACCAATTATACTTGGCCCCTTTTGGCCTGTGATAGTTTGGGGGAAAGTTTTTCTTCTCTGCTTTTTATTCCCTTGATCCTCTTCTTGCTTTTGTGTATAGGTAGATATTTGTGTTGTGTGAAACAGGCACAAACCCGGTAAAATCAAAATACCTTTTTTTTTTCTTTCCCCCTTGATTCGGTCATCTCTCTCGCCTTGCCATGTGACAATATACGATATTTGTGCCCCGACTCGGGATAGATGATTGGATGAATGATATGAAACGTGAGGCTTGGGGTTATGATGGGTTCTATGAAGTACGAATTGCATGAAGACTTTTTCGTCTGATGTCGATGGCAATTGAATGGCAGGCAACAAAGGTCACAGGCAAGCAAGCAGCAGCGCTGAGATTCCACGTTTCTGGTCCCCCCTTGTTTTCCTTGTTTCCCCACCAAAAAGAAGAAGTAAAAGAAGAAGAAACATTCTAGATATACTAAAGATCAGACCTAAATCAATTGTACGGATTATTGGGTCCTTTTTTTTTTATCACATTGTCGTTTCCCTCCCTCCCTTTTTCGATCTCTCTCCCTTGGCATTTCCTTGACAATTTTTTTTTTAATTTTCTGAATCTTTGTTCATTTTTTAATTGATCAAGGGCCCTAATCAATGACGATTACCACAATTCTACTCCGTACTACTATATCTACTATTACTACTACTTCTACTACTACTGCTACTTCCTCTATTGTACTATTGTCCGCACCATTTGCTACTATTGTTTCGTCGTCTGGTACTACTACTACTGCTACTGATTGGTGACGCGATTGTCATTGCATGCAACGACGACTACTGGTAACTGACGATTGAACTAGTAGTACGATGGTCAGGTAGGTAGAAAGAACGAAAGGAAGGGGGGATGAGGCAAGGGGACATGATTTCACAGCCCGTCCGCGCCCATTCGTTGGTTCGCCCGCCCTTATGTAAGCCCAACCTCTCTCTTTCTCTTTGTCCCCCCCAACCAAAGTTATGGAATGCGGAGAGAGAGAGAGAGAGAGAGAGAGAGAAGAGAAGAGAAGAGAAGAGAAGAGAAGCCCGCCCGCCCGCCTGTCTACCCAACCTCCGTTGCCCCAGCATTGCTCGGTCGATGAAATGGAAGGACAGAGAGCATGGAGTGCTTCGTACCAAGTCAACGGACGCAATGCGGCATAGGGGAGCTGGAAAGAAAGTAGCGAGATACTACCATATACATATAGCCCATAAGGGTACGACTTGCACTTGACAAGCCCAAAGTTGGCACAGTTTTCCTACCTCCCACCTCTTTCGTCTTTGTCATGGGGACGTGCTTTTTTGGTTTTTTTTTTTTGGTTGGTTGGTTGGCTATTTGTATTCTTTGTTCAAGATTCGGTAGTGATAGTAAAGGCCCAGTTCCGTTCCCTCCCCCCCACCAACTGCCGAGCGATGAGGTGTGGGGGGAGAGGAGAGAAAGAGGTTGGAAGAGGTGGTTTTTGGCCAACGGAAGCCTCGTCCCCATTACGTCTCGCATGCAAGGGAGAAAAGCAGCCCAAAAAGTCATCCTCCCTCTCCCTCTCCCTCTCCCCCTCCTCCCCCTTTCGGAGTAGAGAGCAGGAGAAGTGAGTAGCGTAGGGGGGGGGAGCATGAGTGGGACGGGTTGGCTGTGGCTTGAATACGGGGTACTAGCAAAGAAGAAAGAAGGAGAAAGAAAGAAACGTCCAAGCTTGAATTTCAGCCCCGCGCGCCGTCGCCTCATTTTTTTTCTCCCCCTTACTTACCTATTGTCGCTCTGTCCTTTTCCAATATTTTTTTATTTTTTATTAAAAAAACTTATTGTAGGATTAATGACTCCGTAGTAATAGGAGAATAGTACTAAAATTGCCAACCAAGCACAAGTTGTTCCCAGTACCTATTGCGCATCTGATTACGAGGTTGGGGGTTGGGAGGTTTTTTTTTTGTCAACTCCTGCGTACCTACCCTGTTGAGTAAGACACCCATGGTATGGTAGTACATACTACTACTAAGTAGTAGCATCAACAACCGCGCAAGAGGAGTAGAGGCCATGTACTGTTTGGATACATCTTTCCTTGTATAATTGGAATAATTATAAACAATCGAATAATGCCAATACGAGCAACTCGTGCGAGTATTTGGATTACATGGTTAAGCACTGATGGTGCAGGTAATAGTAGTAGTGAATATATTGGTCTAAAAGGGCAAGTGCCTTATAGAACAGCATGATATATATCGAAACGAAAAACCCTTTCCGAGTGACAGTATCAAAAACTTGCAGACGTCAAGTTACCACCGATCTTTTGAAAAGGAGAAAAGGAGAGCAGAATGGCAGAGTACCTACCTATCCCCGTCATATCTTCCTCGAGCCACATCCACACCCAACGCCCAACGCCCAACGCTTGGAAACAAATACAATATTGCCTAAAAAAGCACACGCATATTGCCCATAAAACGAATCTAAAAGAAAGATAAAAGAAAGGGAACAAAGAGTGCAAGGCCAAAAAAAAACATACAACAGCCAGTATTCGCCAGTCGTCACCGACCTGACTACTAATTGGCCGCTTCCTAGCTTATCTATGGGGGAGCGGACGGGACCCCGAGTTCTCTAGGAGCTATGGTCGTATGTGCTTGTTTCTTTTGTCAGAGTGCATTATATTCGCGTTAGTCCCAAGGGAAAACCAAAAAAAAGGGGGGAGAAGACGGATGGGTTTGGCTGTTTTTGACATGTCCCCGTGTAACGCCGTCACGAGGTTTCCCTTTGCGGACACGAAACCCAAACTTTCATTCGTAGTGCATTTAGTCAAGATCACTGGAAAGATTTGACACACGCTCGGGAAGCCTTTTTGGACTTGTCCGCTCTCGTGCAGACTAGAGTAGGTACTCGTGAGCACGAGTAATCGGAAACGGGGCTTTTTCCCCTTTCTTTGTTCATGGCGATGCCGAAAAGTAACTGCGTGCTGTGCGGCGTGGGCGAAAAAAACTCTTTCTTTTCGAGGAGTGATTGTGGACAAACACGGCAATTCTCGAATACCCGACGGGCAATCAAAGGGGAAGAAGAAGAAAAAAAACCCCCCATCGTCCCTTTGTTCTTTTTGCCGTGAGAAGCAAACGGGAGGCAAACGAGCGTCCCTCCTCAGGTCACTTATGATTGTTCCATGCCCCTCGGAGAGAAATGTACCTCCCCTCCCCCTTTTTACTCCAAAAGACAACTCCGATTCTGCATCATTATCCCCCTCCATCAACCCGTGTTATCGAGCCTCCCCGAGTCCGACGTCTATTGCGTTGTTGAATGAACCACGTGCCGGATTGCTTATAGTCAGTCATTGCCACATCTGGAACGACAGGTACGCCTCTGCCACACAAACATCAAAAAGCCAGGACGCACAAACTTAAAAGCCTGAGTAAAGGAGGAAAAGAAAAAGGAAAATTGTGTACGCGACCACTTGAATAGGGGGGGGGGAAAGTGACACCGTCAGACGGGATACACACAAGACGTATCACTAACTCCCTCATTGCTGTTGAGAAAATGCCAGCCAACGACATGGCAAGCGCCAGCCGGTCAAGCAAGGCACCGAATGTCAAGGAAACGCCGCTCATAGACCACAAGGCCCTTCTCTGCCAGATCAAAGCCTGGTGCAACGACATCTCCGCCGAATCCGTACCCTACCACTGGGTCCAGAGGAGGCGCCAGATACAGCAGTACGGGGCATACCTGCTCCGCGCGTACGGCCCGGAGGAGAGGAAGGAATGGCAGGGAGATCTCGACGAAGTGGAGGACATGATCAACGACCAGGACAAGATGGTCAACGGGGTTGCTGGATTCGCGGGCCTGGGCCCCTCCTTGCATTTTGTGCAACCGGAGCCCAGCGACGCGCACCCGTTACCCCTGGCCAACCCCGGAGGCAAATTCTTCGAGGGCGCCGGCTTCCTGGAATCAAATATGCAGCGGGAGATGCGACAGCTGAAAGAGAACCAAGGAGACGATCAGGAGCCAGATGCTGGCATCCTGTTCAAGTTCCCGAGTGTACAGACCGACCCGCCGACAGGCCCGGAAAACGATCCGTTCACCTACACAAGGATCTACAGGAAGTACCTCAGAGACGGCGCAAAAACGGCGAGTGAGACCGGCGGTACCTTCAGCAAGGCTCGGGCGACCAATCGCATAGGAGCGAGGCGTCGGCGACATCTTGCAGGGCCCGGCTCCTTTGACCGGCACGTCCCCATCCCCCCGGCGCGCACGGCAGAGACCAAAAAGCTGCTATCCGAATGCACCATACTGGTACAGGACCTGCGCCGCGCTCACCGGCAGTACCCGCGCCCCTTTATGAATGACGTGGTGAAGCTCATTGACGCGGGCCTCAAGGGATCCGAGCCGCCGGCCGAGCTCGACTTCCGCGGCGAGGAACTCTTTGTGCCCTATAAGAACAGGCCGAAGCTTCTCGGCGGGGAGGAAATGGCCCTGCTTCGCTACACCTGCAAGCCTCCTCCATCGGAGAACTGGACCGAGGCGCGGATTGATGGCTGGTCCGACGACGAGCGAGCACTGTATAAAGCCGTTTCGGAGCTTCTGCTCACAAAGGATGCCTCTTCCCCGTTCAAAGACGACGGATGGATAAGCCTCCCCTTGCTCCTGGATACCTTGGAGGAGCGTGCGACCAATGATGGGTCCGCCTTTGCTTTATCGACTGAGGCGGCCGAGGTTGCCCTTAAGAAGCTCACAGACCTCAAAATGTTGGAGTAAGTTTTAAGTTTGCATGGTAAAAAGACAAGGAAAGAGGATATTGTGAACAACGCAGAAGGCTAACACGAAAAATAGCTCCGATACTCTTTCGTCGGCGGGCTTTGTAGGCGTGCGGCGTTATCAGCCCCTTGTCTTCCCCGAGGCCCTCTTACGTTGGCGCGATCCCCAGTCGCTACCAGAGCAGGGCCAGCCCGTCACCGGTAAGAAAGACCCCTTACCGATACCTGATCCGGAGTCGGACGGTATGGAATTCTTGAAATCGCCCGTGGTCCGCCAGAAAACGGCCAATCTTTTCCGGTGCCTCGCGTTCCGCCTGGGCTTCAGCCTGAAGACTTACAGGGAGAAGCGAAGAGGAGATCTCCAACATATCGACAAGACGTATTCCGGGAACCACAAGCATGGGGCCATCATCGAGGCTATTCATGCTTGGCAGACCTCCGCGGCTGAGGCTCTAAAGAAGGACGACAACAATTCAGATGGAACCCCCAATCCCAGAAGCCTTGTCGACATTGTCAAGGCAGCAGATCCTAGTAGTATGAGGAGTCTCCGAACCATGGAGGACGTTCAGTCCTTTGTCAGAAAGCGACTCGTCGAAGAAGCCTCCCATGACCCGTATCTAATCAAGATTCCCCCATCCAGAGATGGTAAAAAAACCTTGAAGCCTAGCAGCGCCCATCTATGGGCCTGGGCAGACCCCAGTGGCGGGAGGAAGCAATTCGGCAGACGATGGGATATTAACCGCTGGCCTAAGAAACCTAGTGATGAGGAAGAGGGTGCCGGATTGCAGACAACCGAGCAGGGCCTCGAGGCTCAGGAAGCGGAGGAGACCGTGATCGATGTCGATACGCCTCACTCTGCTAATGCGATACAGGGACCGCCCGTGGCAGAAAGAGTGACCTTTCCAGAGGATGCTATCCGGAGAAAAGTGACCGCCGAAGAGAGCGAGTTTTGGCCACCAGACATGGCAGATACTCCACTGAAGAGGAGGTATGAGGAAGATAGGATTAGGAAATGTAAGCCCAAGCTATTTGTCCTCCCGATACGCGTTTTGACTCCAAACGTTGAAGAATTGGCTGACCTGTGACCTCCTGTACTCCAATAGCCTTCAAGTCCGTCCCATCGTCGGCCCCGACAATCGGTAGTAGGATCACAGAGTTCTTCTTTGGCAAGCGACCACCCAAGAGACGGCGCGGAGAAGATCTTTACCTCTCTGATCTGCCCTCTCCCGAATCAGCACCGAAGAGCGTACCCATCCCTCTGAACGATGAGGGCCACCCAGCCAAGAGACTGAGAATGTTCTACAAGTACGGATCTGAAGCGAACCTGCGTGCTTCCCCGGATGGCCAGCCACCAACGTTCACCGACGGTCCAGAACTGCCTCTGATGGCCCAGGCTCTGGACCTGGGTAAGAAAGGGGGCAAGAGGGAAGCCGAGATCATCATGGCCAAAATACGTGAGATGCACGCAGCCGAGGCGCCGACCCTCGCATTGCCCCGACCTGGGGGCGCTGAACATGATTCGGAGCAACTTGGAACTCAGATTCGGAATGGACTCGCGAGCCCCGACGAGATCACCGCCCAGATCGCGACTGATGTTCAGACGGAGAGGGCGAGGATGAATCATCGACAAATGCTGGGCGATAGCGCGGATGCTGAATCGCAGTCAAATAGCCAGGATATGATAGATGGGGGAAACCGTAGCGGCAAGTTAGTAAACCCGAAACCTCGAGAACGCAAATTTAATAAAGGGACAGCCGACGATCGAGACGCCGATCTACATGCCGAGATCGCCGCGCCACCTCGGTTGCAGAATGAAAGGGATAATTTCGCAGGGAACAGTGCCTTGAAAATTGAATCGCCTTCGGGGATGTTGTCCTCTTTGCCCGCCGCGCCGCCCGAGAGCCACAACGTCAAAGTCGAGGAGGGCCTTCTCACAAGTCGTCAGCGTACTGAACACCCGGAGTCCGATAGTGATGCCAAGAGGAAGATGGAAAGGAGAACGAGGAAGATGAGGAGACGTAGAGCGGCGGATGGTAAGGAACGCTCTGGCAAGGAGCAGGAAACAAGCCCCAAGCGGGAGTCGGGTGTGGCTGGGCAGCCCCATGGCTGGGCTTGGGTACTCGACAAATGGCGGAAACCAGTTTACGTCGAGGAGAGCAAGGTTGATCTGGTCGTCGAGGCGCCTGGAGGTCAGGTTGTCGATGGAGTCTTGTATGATATTTACTCCCAGCGAGGGCGATGAGCATCTGCGTATACCTGCCGGGCGACATTCTAGGAAGCTTGGAGGGAAATTAGCGACGATATGTTGTACAGTTTCATTTGTTTGATATTTCGGTTAGCTTATACGCACTGCTTGTTTAGTATTGCAAAACCTTCATCATATAGTCTTGGTAATACGCACTGCTACGTTTCACATCATCAGCTGAATAGGTTCACGAGGACAATGCGGTGGTTGTAGGTTTGTTTTTGATTCTCATTCAGATCGTAGCCATATCTGAAGCCCTAAACCGCCCATGGAAGATGAGTATCCGGAAGGCTAAAGAACAAAAGGATAAAAAAAGGGCCAAGTTTTCTCTAATTTTTCCCCTTCCCTTCCCCGGTTGAAGCCGATTTAAAAACAGAACCCGAGACTCCGCACACCCGCAATCCCAGGCCGCCCTTTCTCAGCGACACAGAAAGGACTGAAGACAAATAATGGGAGCTTTCTTTGTCTAGTAGCGCTTGGGGCCGTCGCGGAGGCTGTCGGCGAACTCCTCGAGCGGGCTCCTGATGAGCTTGGTCTCCTTCCAGAGGTTGGGGGTGAGGAAGCCGTAGGTGTTGGAGACGGCGACGAAGACGGCCTTGAGAGTGTTCTCGAGGGTCTTGGTGGAACCGGCGGACGAGGTGTAGGCGTCCTCAACACCAGCGAGCTGGAGGAAGCGCTTGACGGCGGGGGAGGCAACGAGGCCAGTACCACGGGGAGCGGGAATGAGCTGCGCCAAATTAGTTACTGATTTCATCATCCTCAAGGTGCCCAACGGAGGGGAGCCGGGGATATACGTACACGGACGGTGACGGAACCGCACTTTCCGGACTGCTTGCTAGGCAGGGAGTGGGGGGTACCGAGGTTGGTGCCCCAGTAACCACGACGGACGGGGATGACGCTCAGCTTGGCGATGATGATGGCGGCGCGGATAGCGGTGGCAACCTCCTTGGAGGTCTTGATGCCGAGACCGACGTGACCCTCGGAGTCACCAATGATGACAACGGCCTTGAAACGGGTACGCTGACCGGCACGGGTCTGCTTCTGGACGGGCTTGATCTGTATTCGGGAAAAAGTGTACGTTAGCCGACATGTTCTCCTTCGGGGTTTAACAGACACCCTGAATCAAATGCTTCCAAGTTTCCTCCCCGGAGATTGTGCCCCCCCAATCGCAGAGTCCACCACCCGTTTGTCCCGTGCGCAGAGGGCAACCCCATCTCCATGTATGTGCATATGTATGTTGTCGTACCTTCATGACCTCATCCTTAAGCTTGGGCAGGAAGTTGTCCACAATCTGGTACTCCTTGATGGGCAGGGAGTGAAGGTAGATCTCCTCCATGCTGTTGATCTTGCCGGCCTTGACGAGACGACCAAGCTTGGTGACGGGCTGCCACTCCTTCTCCTCGCTCTTGCCGCCGCGGCGACCACGGCCACGACCGCGACCACGGCCGCGCTCACCACCTCGGGAGCCGAAACCACCGCCTCGAGTACCACGGTCAGCCATTTTTGTTGCTGGGGGATTTGTTGTGATGTTTGGGTTGGTGTTTGTGTGTATCGGGGGGAAGAGGTCTGGCGTCGTTGCCGCTGGTGGTGAACTTTTTCCGCTGCGTGGGTGCTGGCTGCTGGCGGGGTGCCGTCGGCCGGGCTCGAATTTTTGGGGTGTGGGCTAGGCGAGCCCTAACGCTATTGCTGGCATTTCGTGGTGCAATGCTGCGGGCTTGAAGTGGGCCACGCTAATTTTTGATATCAGATGCTGATACTCCGTAATATGTACGGAGTACCTACTGTATCTACCTGCAGCAGCTAAGCAAGGGCGAAGTGTTTATTTACTACTAGTAATATATGGGGTATGGGAGTGTTGGACACGATGGCTTAAACTGAATTCCCATATATTTTGAGGAGATCATGGATCTCCTCATAGATGGAAGATTCAACATACATGTACGTTCCTTCGTTCAACAAAAGCCATTAAGAATCTTACTTAGGAGTACGTATTTTTTCATCAATTCACTTATGTATGAGTAGTAAAGCAACCGTGTCAGAGGCTTTTATGGCTCGTTGTTCACCTGTGGTATATTAAATGGGACCTATCTTCCATGCCTCTGTCAAGAGTCGCTACCTTACCTAGGTGCTGGCTAGTGGGGGACAGAAAACACCGATCTCCCCTCTACACACTCACACGCTTAGGGGGGTCGGTGTTTTTTTGACACACTGTGGGCTGGGTAATAAGTGTCCGTCGTGGCATGAGCTAGCGCTATCAGCACGTGATTTTTATCACTTGCTGTAAGAGGCACGTGACTCTCCCTTGCGACCGGTGGGCCGGACATGTCCACCGCCAAGCTTATGCATTGAGGATTACCGGAAGAGGAAGTAAACAAACGCGCTGGTCGTTATCGCGACTTTAATTGTCGTGCGCCCCTCAACTTGTATGTTTCATTACCCAATAACCACTACACCACAACAACGCCAAAATGTCGCCGCCAGTTGAGGCTACGCTGCCTGCCACGAGGCGCACGAGAAAATCCATCGGCTCTCAAGCTGATGCACGCAGGTCAACGGACAGAGATAATGGAACACTTGACCTTAGCGCTGCAAGCCGAAAGAAGTCGAGGAGTAAGAGCATAGGACCGGGTGGTTTGGATGCCCTCAAGCAAGGCAGCGGTAACAGACGTGCAGTAAGATTTCAGGCTTGTAACATGTATAAACTTATCCTTACTTACAACTTCCTAGAGCTTGGCGGCGCCTCCTAAGCCTCCCAGATCGATCCTAAAGCCAGCCGTCGCATTGCCTGAAATCCCCCCCTTGAAGAAGGGGCGCTCTTCCGAAGCCTCTAAACCGTCTAGAAATTCAAGGGATGATTCCAGCGGCTCCAAGATTGCGCTGCGAACAGAGGAAGAACAACAAGCTGCGGCACGAGAGCGTGAAGAGCGTGAACGGCGCGACGCTCGGAGGAAGTCGTTGGCGAACCGAAGAGTGTCCTTTGCTGCTGAGGCTACGCTTCACACATTTCATGAGGTGGAGTATATGCAAGACTCGACTGCATCAACGGATTCTACTCGTCGTGCTTCGGCTGCAGCCACAAACAGAACCCATCAACAAGGTCCAGCAGATGAAGATGACACACAGCAAAACAAGCGACGGCGTAGCTCTGGTCTACCCTCGAATTTCCATAGCCGGGAGGACGACACTGGTGTATCAACAATCTACAGTTCAGATTCAGAGCCACCCGACGCTGTCGAGGAAGTAGAGGATGAAGAGGTGGAAGAGGACTCGAACAGTGATTCCGATGATGGAACCCTGATGACTATTGCGACCGAAGAAGTGACTGGCACATCAATGGGTGGATCCGACCGATCTATGGATTCGGATGATGAAAACTCTATCGACGAAGCACTTCGCCTAGCTGCTCGGACGGCTGGAGTGCAGAGTCGGGATCAGGACAGCGAGGAGGACGAAGATGACGACGAGGAAGTTATTCCCTCTTTTGGGTGGATCAAGAAGGGAACCAAGTCTAGTCATACCGAAGACACTCAGATCACGTCCAACTTCGCGGCACCTCAGCAGGAGGAAACGATGCAAATGGAAGATGGCACCGAAATGGATATGGACATGGACATGACGAATGCTGTCGGACAAATTCTCAAGCCCTATCAACAACAGAAAGACCAAAGCCCCGAGGACGAACCAGACGAGGAGATGTCGATGGATGTAACTCGTGCTTACGGTGCTATCCTAAATCAGAATAATCATGGCCCAACGAACGAGGATGCTAATGAAGACGAGGATGATGCACCCATGGAAGAAGCCACGATGGAATTCACCACAGCCATTGGCGGAATCCGCAGGCCTCGACAATCTTTGGGACAAGAGACGGAGCTTGACGAGAACGAAGACATGTCCATGGAGTTGACTTCTGTCATTGGTGGCTTACTCGGAGCTCAGAAAAGAAAGAGCGTAGGCCCATCGCGCCGACAGACCCTGAACCGATTGACTCAAGAGGACAGCACAATGGACATGACTATGGGCCTTGGACGCATCTTACCCAGCAATCAACCGCCGAAGGAGAGCGCGGACGATAACGCGGACGATAACGCGGAGGAGGAGCCTGACGAGGATATGACCATGGGTATGGACATGACCACCGCTATAGGTGGTATCCTAGCGAATGCAGGAACCGCCAATCGTACCTTGGGCAAGAGAATCATGGAAGAGGAGGTGGATAAGCCTAACACCCCTACGAAGGCGATTCTTGCTGCTGTTGGACAAAAGTCCCATGAGAAGAAGCGGCAGCAAAGTGAGGAACAATCCGACCCCAATAGTCCAGGACTGTCTGCCTTCCACGGAAGAGGTCTTCGTCGCAGCATGGGTGCCCCGGCGTACGTTGCACCTCAAACCCGAGCAGCCAGCAGAACACCATCACCGCCCAAGCCTACTACACCTCGCTCAACGATTCGATCTGCAGCTAAACGCAATACGCGATCTCGAGAGGCTACACCCAAATCTGCTTCGCCTCAAAAAGCTCCATCTGCCGGTCGTAAAACTACCACGCCCTCCCCGGTTAAGTCGACTAAAAAAGCTTCTTCTCTCTTCCAGGATGAGCCGGGATCCGCGCAAAGGACACCGAGCGTGGTCCTAACTCCTCAGCGTACGTTATCTGGAGTTGGCGCCGACCGTCCTGGCCTCGGCTCTCCCAAGATCACTGCGGCTTTTGAGCGTCGTGAGTCGATTGGAGATTCCGCCACTGACTTTATGCCTGGGAAGCGGGGTGTAACATTTGCGGATCCAAAGGAGATGGAACAAGAAGTTGATAGGGAGCGTGAAGAAGAGGAGGACCGCGAGAATAATCGTCGAATCCTTGAGCGCGAGGTCAACGGGCCAGACGATGGGACAGAGCCGACATCAAGCCTTCGCGAGATGATTGATAGCTTGAGCCCAAAACGCAACCCCCTCAAAGGCCGCAAAAGCCTTCACGTTGGGAGTGCTCGAGGTTTACTGGGCAAGCGCCCGTTTGAACTGGATGACGAAGATCGAGATGTCAACGGAGATGACGATGAGGAGAATGACGGAGTGAAGAGGCTTAAAGGGCATCAAGGCAGCCCGGTCAAGAACATTCGCCTGCAAAACCCTCCATCCAAGGAAGAGACGGCCGGGCGACTCTTCCGCTCCAGTCAGTTGAACTCGAACTCAGGATCAACGCCTTCGCTGTCTTCGCCCGCCAAAGCAAACCAGCCCAAGTCACCCCATCGCCAAACTCGGTTCAAGGATGTTGATGATGAGCCGACCACTCGCGAAGTCGACTTTGACGATGCTCGGCCTCGAGACGCTGCCCAGCTCGAGGAGGATATTGATGAGGACCGAGTTCACCTCCAGGACTTTCTCAACATGACCTCGATCCGGTTTATGGAGCTCACGACTACGAAGAGACGCCACACAGCAGCACCGAGCTCCTTTAAGAATGGGTTGATTCCCGATGACGAAGATGATTTGTCCCTTGAGCGTTGCGTCGTCGCCGGTGCCTGCACCGTGCCGAATCTGGAACTGTATCAACATTCCTGCCGAGAGCTGAAGAAGTACATTTCAGAGGGACGGCGTATCGTGAAGGAGATTGAGAATGACACACTGGAGGAGAACCCGCCGCTGTTCCGAGAGTACATCTCGGCTACACCAGATGTCAAGGCTCTGATGGACAACCAGTTCAAGAATGTCAAGACCCATGCCCGGTTACTCAGCAAAGCCATGTGGTACGAATGGCGCATGAAGCTGCAAGACGGTCTCAAAGAGGGCCTGATTAGCACGGGCGAAGACATGACTACGGATGAGGAGCTGTTGCAAAAGCAGCAAGACCTGCTGGATTCCGTCCTGCCCGCAGCCATGGCACACTACGACAGCTTGGTAGAGCAACATAGCAACCTTGAGGAAGTCGCCAAGGAAATCGCCGACTCTGATCCTGCCGAGCTTCAGGCGGCCAGACGGGAGTTGGCCAGCCTTGATGCAGATATTGCGCAGAAGAAAAAGGCCATCAAGGAGCTCGGCAACCAGTTCCAGACTTCCGAGGGCGACGTCGAGGCCCTCACGGCTCAAAAGGAGGAGTGCCTCGCAGACATCAAGGAGTCGGAGAAGGTGAGGGAGGAGTGCCGCGGTTGGACAAATGTTGAGATTGATGCATTGAAAGGTAAGACGATTGATCAGCAGCACTCAACTTGGGTATTGTTCTATTCTTCTATTTGGATATATGCTAATTCCGGTTCTCAGCCAAAGTAAGCGCTCTCGAAAAGAAGCATGGATGGGCGGTGACGGGTATCGACGGGACGGCGCTGTCGATGACATACAAACGCGAAATCGAGCTCGTCTTTGACATTTCGTCGTTTCAGCCACATCAGCCAAACTCGTTCATCGACCTGTGGTACATTGGCGATGACCGACAGAAGACGAGGTTGGACAAGGAGTTCTTCTTGACAGTGATTCGCGACTCGATCCGGTCCCTGCCCCAGAATCGAACAAAGGTGCCCGATATGCTGCGGATCGTTCGCGAGGGCTGGGACAAGGCCAGGATGGTCGCCTCGCACATTCGCGACATCAACATTAGCCAGCCTACGACCGTGGAAAAGACTGCGGACGCCAGCATCGCCATCAAGACGTCTCTGCTCCTGGTGCCCCTGGAGACGAGGGTCGAGATCCTGCTCCACCTCGAGGGTCGGAGCGGGCCCGACGGCATCGAGGTCCCCATCACCCACCAGGCCAACGTGGTCTACGGGGAGACGTTCAACGTTGCCAAGATTGGCGAGTACCTGGCCGCGAGGATCGGGTCGAGCGTCGGGTCCGCCGAGGAGGAGTGGAGCGACGTTTTGGTGGAGCTGCAGGAGAGGCTGATTGCACGTGGGAAGAAGCAGTGATTTTATTTCATCTCTCTTTTTGCTTTTTTTCCTTTCTACTACGGTCTTTTGCCTCTGTTCTTGCCCGTCACGAACTTGTTGATGAATGATGAAGCGACCTTTTTTTTTAGCATTTTTTTTTTAGCATTTTTTTGATTGCTGGGGGAGTTTTTGGGTAAGCTAGGTAGTGTACCGACTTTTGTTGCTGCCCGTCATGGGACAATAGGAAACAATAGCATTATGAGGATTGCAGAGTACTACTACTACTACTGCTGCTGCTGCTGCTACTACTACTACTACTACGTCGTGGAAACAACGTTGTGATTGGGCTCATATTCTAACACTGCCACCCACCACTTCTCATCACTTGATACCAAACCTTGTTTTCTGGTTTTTGTTTTTTATTGGTAGTAGTGATTTGTGTGTATCGATATGATGTGATTTGATTGCCCCGTCACTGCTGTTTTCTTGCCTGCAGTTGCAGTAGTAGTAGCATCAACACCAGCAGGCAGCATCAGCACCTACGAACAAAGAGGGGGAGAGGGGGATAACGACAAACAACACGGTACAGGAACCGAAACTGATTCACAATCGATTTTTTTTCTAGAACACGATGGACGCACGAGGGCCATCGTCATCTTCTCCAGAGAAGAAGCTTGTTCCCAATCCACCTTGCTTTATTCTTCTTTCTTTCTTTTTCTATAGGTTTTTTTTTTCGGAGAGGGAAGAAGTAAAGACTTCATTCTTCGATTGTTATATATATATATATATATATATATATATATGCCCATACTATACTATATTATACGTGAACATGTACATGTTCGCATGGAGCCTGGTCCCTTGTCTCGACAAGGAGAAGACCTCGACGGGAAATACTGCTGCTGCTGCTGCTGCTGCCGCTGGCACGGCCAGGCTCCTCACTGTTCACCAAAGCCAAAAGGTACGTAACCACCAACTGTTATTTTTCCCTCTGCCCCTCCCCCTCCCCAAAAATTCAACACGTCCTTGTCCCCTCTACCCCTCCGCATCCAACAATCCCCAATTCCAACTTTTCCAAGGCCAGAAAACAAGAAACAACACAAACGGAAACGCGCACGGTCTACGACAACCGCACAAAAGCGGGCTAGCGTCGTGCAAACTACACTCATAAGGGTCTACTCACGACTCTAATCTAAGCTACCCCGCGCTACGTCCCAATCCGGAAAGAAGTCGCAGGCTGGAGCGGAGACGCACCATACCGGATCAAGACTGTGTTCCCGATTGGGACGTTCCTAACACCATACGCGTATTTGCGGCTCAAATGCTCCTCACCTCACTTTCGCTCGAGGCAAAGAAACCGACTTCATGTCTTGATCTGCCCTGCCTACTGCCTTTTGGTTTTGTTTTTCTTGGTCAGCGTCGACGTATTGAACAGACGTTGCTGAAGACATAGTTGCGACCAAGTTCTCCTCCTTTCCTTTAGTATGGATGGGAGAGAGAGAAACGTGTCAATTACCGTGGTCGTCGGTTTGCGTGCATCCAGTCGTTCCAATGGCTTCTCCTGCTCTGTTCTTCTTCACCTATAATCACTACATCACAAACTCATTTCATCACGCAAGAACTATTTTTTTATAATAAAAAATACGTAGCTAACAACATGAAAAATATAAAGGTTTTCCTTTTCTTCAATCAGAACCAATTATTCGGTCCCATATACGTAGACCATAAAAAAAAACCAAAAAAAAACTCCTTTGATCCGGTATAGAGTGAGTTGAGAGCATCAAAAAAAGGGGGGGGGGGGAGAAATCAATGTCAGGATAGTAGTATATGCACATACACCCGCGAGTGAATACCTTGTCTGCGTGCATATACCATTTCCTCTTGGGCCAAAAAAAAACACCCTGGCCTGAAACGATATCTTATTGCATTTCCCATCATGAACACAGCACGGGGACCGGACACCGCGATTCGTCCCGCTCCTCTCTGTTCCCCTGAACAAGGCAAAAAGAGACGGAAGAGAACACAACACTGCTGCTCAGCACGCCTCTTACTTACTTTGTCTATCTTGTGAATACATATATTGACATGCAAGTAGCCGACTGCCAGGGATCATTCAATATATCAAAAGTAACAACTCTTGATATATATATATATATATAGTACCCCGTCCTTTTCCTATCCAACATCCAGGAGAGACCAAGAAAAACAAAAATAGTATAGTATACTCAAAGGGTAATTCCACCAAAAAGAAAACCATCTTCTGCGTCACCTATTGATGCCAAAGGACAAGACTCTACGCAGCAGGACAAGACAAAACAATCGCATCACGGATTCACTCAACCCCCATCTCGAGTCCTCGAATCGTATGACCGATAATTCGTCTCAGACTCACGTTGCCTTTTGTGTTTTTTTTTTTTCACGTTTCGTTTCAGGGAACGACAAAGAGCTATATACTACCGCCCCAAGACCCCTTGGTAGGTAGGTGAACAAGTGTTGGAAACGCTTCACACCAAACGGCTCAACCAACGTGTACACTGAAGGGACCATGCCGACGCCCATGGAAAGAAGAGGCAATGACACAGTAGTAAAAAAGAAACTCCCCTCCTAGGTCAGGCATTCACTGTAACCATCCGCGCAGGACGAACGGGTGGAGCAACTGCTTTCTTGGCCATCGCCAGCTGTCGCCAGCTGCCATGATATTTTCATGCCATATCCCCTCCCCAGCCTTGTTCATCCGATATCACAATTTTCGTCCGATGTAAACTGACATCAATCTGAGTTTTTCCCACTTTCTTCCTGGTGTTGCCTGGGGCATCCGGTTCAGTTTACGATTGCGAATCAACAAACCGCCTGCAAGTCTTATACCTTTTGTTGTTTTCCCTCCCCTTCCCTCTCTTCTTCCTTTCTTCCCTTCTTCTTCTTCTTCTCTCCTCACACACATCAGCCGAGTTTTACAACACATCAACGTTCGATAACTTCGTAACTATAGAGATTCTGTTCAATCATCTTTCTCGCAACACATATCTCAAACCGCATACTTCGTTCACGATGTCTTCTCAAATCATCTTCGGTTATTACCTCTCTCTCGCACTTGTGTGGTGCTACAACGCTATGGATATCCTCCTACCTCTTATTCCGACTCCCGTTTGGGATGTCGCGCACAGCTTCTACGTCTACTGGTTCTGCACTCAGCCCATGGACGCTCTCGTCTTGTTCGTCTGCCTCGCCATCACTGGCTTCATCATCATGGAGTTGGCTCTTCGGCGCCTCGTCAAGTTCACCAAGGCCTTCTTCCATGTGGCCAAGGCAATCGCCGTCGACGTCTGCTTCTTGACCAAAGTATTGGCTCTCTTCGTTCTTCAACTCAGCAAGCTATACGCCGTCATGGCTCTTGAAATCTTCAACCAGTATTCTTTCGCTGTCGTCCAATTCGTAAAGGAACATGCTACTGCTATCCGTCAACGCAGCGCCAAGGGCTGGTTTTCGGCAGTCTTGTGCCTTTGCCGCTTTGCTCTCGTCTGTCTCTGGGCTCACTGGTTCATGCAAATGAAAGCTGCCGAGGAAGTTGACTTTGATGTCGAGAACTTCGGTCTTGCATTCTGCATCAGTACCTTCCCTGGCCTCCTCTGCCTTCTCGCCCATGATGTCCCATCCTCTGTATTTGTTTGGTGGAACAGCTTCTCGGATTTCTGCACACCTCTTTCTAGCCGTACATACAAGTTTGAGCTTCAGCCACAAGAACTCAACGCGGATGAGGAAACGGATCAAGGCACAGACAGCGACAAAGCCACCGGCACCAACCAATCTGAAGACGCTCAAGATGAAGACGTGTTTTTTGATGCCCTCACTGAGATCAATCCTTCGTATACAGATGCTGGTACCCAGACTTCTACACAGCCTCAATTGGTCATCTCGGCCGTCCGCACCAATGTCGAGCTCTTCCCCCCGATTATGGGATTCTCGGACGAGGTTGACCACATCGCCCTTCTGGAACTCCTGCGAAGAAGGTTCGATGAAAAGGCTGAATCTGACAATTCTCCCCAGCCAGAGACGGCCAAAGAGCCAGAGAAGACTGAAGAGCTAGATGTTTCTGATCAAGAGAAAAAGCCTACCCGCCGCAAGCATCGCTGGTCCAATCCCTTTGGGAGAAGAAAGCGGATGCGTGAAGCTTACACCTGGTATAACCCAGACCCGCCACAAGTTGCTGAACCTGAGATTCCTCCCACCGACCCATCTACCGGCGAAGACTCCAAGGTTTCCCCTCCACCGGCAACTGATGAACCTTCAGAGCAGCGCCCTGACCCAGAGTCGCTCACCGGTGAGGGCCAGTCCATCATGGAAGCCGTGGCTATGGCAATGGTCCTTCAGATGAGCGAGAGGGAATGGAGGCACAAAGTCCTTCAGGCGACCCTTCAGGCGGCCATTCAGACTCCCCTTCCTGCAATCAAGGAAAAAGAGGTTCTCGCTTTGCACATCCCATCTCCGCCGGCTGAAGAACTAGAGAAGCTCCCCATCACAGAGCCATTCAATGGTCAAGGTTCGCACATTCAATCTCCTGCTGCAATCAAACAACCAGAGCTTCTTGATCCGTGTGTCCCATCTCCACCAGCCGAGGAACCAGAGCAACTCCCCGTCACAGAGTCGCTCAATGGTGAAGGTTTGGATACTCAGTCTCCTCCCGCGGCAATCAAAGAATCAGAGCTTCCCCTCGCGGGGTCGCCCGACGATGAAGAGCAGCTAACCATGAACAATTTGTCGCCTGTTCCTGCTCAGACCACCATCGAAGAGGTGGAGGCCAGTGAGAGCTCGCCAGTGTCCGTCATATTCGAGCCAGTCTTGGAAGCCAGCAACGACGCTCCCTTCGCTCCCCCAAACGAAGAGGCTCAAGCGTTGCCAAGTGGTGAAACCGCAGCTCAAGATGTGGCGAGCTCCGACGCACCTATCGACGAAGCAGTCGATTTTGTGCTTGAGGAAGGGTTCTCTATTGATGACCATGAGTGGGTATACCCCGAGGAAGGTTATGTATCTCCTTCTGCATTCCTTCCCGATGACACCGTCACCGAGCAGCCACCGGATGATGATTTGGACCTGGGCAAGATCGCATCTGATATTGCGTCAAGCTCGGAGTCACCCCAACAGTCAACACCCGTGCCGGAGAATAATAACGTGTCATCTGGTGCCCCCATCGCCAGCATTGATGCGATTCCAGAGCCGGATTCGGATGAAAATGTCGACATCGGCCCCGACCCATGGAATACCCCAGTCCGTGAGTCTAGATTATTCGACAAGCTTTATGGTCATCGTTTGAGGAATCCGTCAACATCTCAGAACACAGAGACACCTCCTCCAAAGCCAGAACCGACCAAGGCGGCGGCGAACCCATTTGAGGCCAAGAATACCGGAACTTCTTCTGCTGCAAACCCGTTCTTCACCGAGACCGTGGAGCCTCCCCCGTCTAATCCATTGTCGAACAAGGGTCGTAAGCGCAAGTCCAAGAAGTCTTACGCTGCTCAAGACACGGAGCCTCCTCTGAAGAAGTCATCCCCGTCTCCGATCACAGAGACCAAGGTTGCAAAGTCTTCTGCCTCTCGGGTCAAAAAGCCGCGCTCGAAGAAGCTATTTGCGGCCGAGCCTACAGAGACCCCCCTCCCTCCAGTGCTATCGCCAGAGATCACGTCGTCGGTGAACCCATATGAGGTCCCTCTTCCTCCGTCGCCAGAGGTCACATCCTCGGTCACCCCATCCTCGGTTGCTCTTCCTCCGTCACCAGAGATCACGTCCTCGATGGACTCATTTGAGGTCAATGGCACAGCGACTTCTTCTGCTCTCGAGTCGTTGTTCGCCAATACCACGAATCTTTCTACATCTGGTCCACTCCAGTCTCAACGCCAAAAGACTAAGGGCAAAGGGAAGGGCAGGGGATCTGTTTCTCCTTTGAAACCGGTTGCGGGCAAGGTCATAAAGAGGCGTGCACCAGTCCCATTCGTGATTGCGCCCATTTTGCTTAAACCATTGATCACAAAAAGCACTGGGACTTCCTCGCCTTACTCATCTGGCTCTCAAACTAGAGAGGATTCTGCAATCAACAATGGGTCTTTCCTTGGTGCATTTGGGCCCGCTCAATCTGCTGCTCTTGTCTATACTGTTCCGGTTACAGAGCGGATGGAAATTGACAACAGCACGTTCAAGGCCCCGGCGACACCCTCGCATCTTTCTCATTCAGATCGCAATGGAGATTCGCCTATGTGCGACCCAGCCCTTCAGCCCGAGCAGTCTGGTCTCAGAGAACCTGCTGTGGATGCCTCGTTGCAAGGCCAACCGGATCAATTCTTCGCGCTTGTTGCCATTGAAGAAGATGATGGTGATATTGAGATGACCCCAGACAATTTCGATGGTCAAGGAGAATTCGAGGTCCCTAATTCTGACCTGCTCGACAGAATTCTGAGGGAAGATGATGAGGCTGATGGGGGTGAGCTTGAGCCATGTGAAGTGACAATGCCTGGTGCCAACTCCCAGACCCATCCAGGTGATGTTGAGATGTCGCCGCCGGCCACTTATGAACCATCTCGATTCGCCGATGTCGATATGTCAGAGCCTGAGGATGTTGAGGTGCACCAGCATCATGGAGCCGAAATGTCTGCTACTGCCGCCATGGAATTCGGACTGTCCAAGCTCACTCTGGATACTGACATGTCGCGACCCGCTGGTTTCGGGGTTCCCCAACCCGAAACTAACGATGTCGAGATGTCTCAGCCAGTTGAGGACAGGAGAACCGACGACTTTGTTCGAACAATGCCGATCCATGCCCCCGTGCAACAAGATGTTGCCATGGAAGGTTCTCATACTGATGGCAGCATGAGTGTTCCTACCAGCGGACCTATGGACGATATGACGAACATGGGAGCTCCTCTGACAAACATGGGCGACTCTTTGGCGAACGCGGCCGCTTCACCAACGGGTATGACACCTCCTGAGGCAGACATGGGCAACTCCTCATTCGGGCAGGCAAAGCCGTTGGAAGCTTCAGATGAAGACGATTGTTTTCCCTCGGTAATTAACGATGCGGTCAATTCAGAGGAGACGGGATGTGTTCCATCTTCACATCGCCAATTGCCAATCCAACAGCAGCTCCCGGTCCAGTCTCGGATGGCAGGTCAAGAGCAATTGCAAGCTGATCAACAACACCAAGAAGAACTGCAGCAGCAGCAGAATCTACAGCAGCAGGAAGATGATCAGCAACAGTTGCAACATGAAGACCAGCAACCCGCGGTCGTTGGCGAGCTTAAATGCTTGCAGAGCCAACAAGAAAAAGATGATGCTGAGCTTGCTATAATGACGGCTTTAGTCGACGAAGGCCTGGAGGAATATTGGCGCGAGGAAGCGGAAAAGGAAGCCAAAGCAAAAGAGGAAGAAGGAAAGATGAAGCACATGCCCTTGCTGGATCAGTGGATAACCAAGGCAGAGTCATCTTCAGCTCCTTTGGTGGATCGGTGGACAGCCGGAACCAGTTATGGTGTTGATTTCAATGTTGGTGCCAAGGTTGATGCCGACGACGATTCTGATGAGGATTCCGTTGAGGATTCCGTTGAGGATTCTGACGATGATGACGATATTCCCATCAGGCCATCAACTCAACCATCAACTCAACCGGCTGCTCCTTCCGCTTCCACCATCCCCGCCACTCCCTCCGCTCCTGCCAACCCTCCCCCCTTCGCCGACCCGCCCATGCCTGCCTCATCAACGCCTCCGCGGGTCGAGGCAACTTCCCCCCCTCCGGTTCCTGTTTCCTCCGATCAAAAGGAAACAAGTAAAATCACTCAAGCCGGGTCCATCGCGCAGTCTGCCAATCCCGCAGCCGAAAAGCCAAAGCCCGTTTTTCAGTTCGGTTCATCGAGGCCTACCTACCAGGAGTATGGTGACCACCATAAGGAGGTCCTCAATACCGAGACTGAAATCGCGGCAAGGCCAAAGGCTCGGGCAGTGAGTCGTCGTACCACTGGGCAGATTGTGCAGGCTCCTCAGCCTACTTCCGAACCCCCAACCGCCACCACCGCTTCGCGTTCTCGCCGAACCCGACGCCCATTCTTATCGACTAACGATATACGTCATAATGAGATGGGCGAACCGTCGACTGAGTCGGAGATTCGCGCAAGGCGCAAGCTCCGGCCAGTCGGCGTCGGGAAGAGAACATCCACTGCGTCACTGACGACGACGCAGGAGACCACTGCCGCTGGACGTGGTTCTCTCCCACCCGGGGTTGGACAGAAGATGGATGGTAAGGAAGAGGCTGGGGAGCCTGACGAGTCTGAATGGGACAGCGACATGGACTCTCTCTTTGGCATCGATCGTGACGAGGCCAATGAGGATGAGAGTCCTGTCCGGGCTCCTGAACCCAAATCTGCAGCCCAAAGGCCAGAGGAAGCACACCAGCGTGCCAACAGCCGTGGTCAGCGTCAACCACAGCGGCCGCTGGAATTGGTGCTTCCTCCTGGCGCCGTCGAGGCCTCCCGGCAGGCGGAATTGCAGAGGCGGGCTCAGGAGGCATCCCATCAACAAGACTCGGCGATGGATGACATGGACATGTCCACGTCAACACCGGTGTCATCCGCACCAGCGATCCCTTCCCGGCGCCAGTCCGTCATGGCGGGCACGCCAAACTCCCGTGGTTCTTCGAGTCGGCGCGGATCCATGCACAGGGGTCTCTTCCGAGAGTCCCCTCGCCCGACTCGAACAACACAGGGGTCTTCGGTTGCTGGGGAGGAGGTCGCTGGCCGACAGACCACGCCTTGCCGTGGAAGCCAGCAATCCAACCTGCTCGATCTTGAGACCGCTGCGCGGCTCATGGCGAGTCAGAAGGCTGAGCGGCAAAGTGTTGGTCTGTTCGGTGCGGATGACGAGTGAAAAACAAAAAAACAAAAAAACAACAAAAAGAGTGAGGCGATTGGGGAGGAGCCAATTCGCATGTACGAGTTTTGTTCTATGATTTTTCTTCATCCTTTTTTTGGTGTATGAGTCTCTCTACCATTCGACAAGGGCACATGGAAGAATCTTGTACAAGTTCACTTTTTTTGGTTTTTGTTTTCAGTCCTTTCGAACCAACAATCACTACCGACACCTGTATCACGTCTTTCGCACCACTACCTGTCCGAGTCTTTGCTTGTTCTTTTTCCTCAGACAAGCAACGGTACAGGTTCTTCTCCGGGCACTATGGCTGCTTTTTGTTGGATGGTCATTCCCCTACACCATCCACAAAAGCCAGCTCGGAGTTGGGTGCGAATTGACGTGATACACGGTTTTGATTGTTGGTTCAAAGGAGCTGTGGAGCACTGGTCATGGTGCAGTGGAGGATATATGAGTCTTGGGTTCAGTGGGAAAGGGAGAGGGAGAGGGAGATGGGAAGGTTATATGGGGAGCGGCTTGTTGGATTGTGGTGGCGATTTCCTGCTGGCGTTCATGGTAAGAGGATACAGAAGCTGTTTTCACACCTCGAACAAACTTGACTAACCAAGATATTTACAGATGGCCTTGGCAAAAACACCTTTCTCGACCCAAACCCACACCACTCATTCCGCAGGCACCATACTTATCCACCGCCGCGAAATGGGTTCCGATCGAAGCGAAGTCGAGAAAAACAACGAGATACAACCTGTTAAATCCGGGGGCAGTCAACACAGTCCATAGCCTCAGGGCCCGCGCAGTACCTAGTCAAGTAAGCCGAGCTGAACACAAACCCCACAACTTCACTCGTGCCCAAAAGGCTTAACTCTGTCGTTGGTTCGCGGTGAGAGATGCTGCGACCTGTCCTGATGGATGGCGAACTCCTCCCCGCTCCTGGACTATGAATAAGGCTTATCCCGCAACTCGAGAGTAACTCGTCAAGTAGGCACAAGGAATACAGACTTCACAACTTCCTTGTCGTTGAAACGGCGTACCTCACTCGGGGCGAGTTGAGGCGCAGAGGTGGCCGATGTTGCATCCCGGCTGTCCTCTCCTCTTTCGCACAAGGGCAACACCTCCCGGTATCTCGTCTCCCGTCTTCCTCTGCTGAGTATTTTCTTCTGCTGAGATCGGAGGGTCTTGAAGGGTAGTTCTTTGACCAAGCTACCATACATGTTCGTCAAAGAATGTTTTTATCGGCACAGGGTCCATCCACACACCCTTTTTCTTAATTTGCGGACGCCACAGCCCCCCCTTCAATATGTTGTTTGGTCTCCAGAGCTTGGAAGGCAGTCGGAGGAGGAGGAGGATGAGGATGAATGACAATGTCTGGACTTGGAATATAGCTAGATTTCTATCTTGTCTGCCACGGCGGCTAGATATGTTGAGAAGTATCACTTGTACGAATAATGCAAACTTCTCGCCATCAACTGAGTTCCCTCACATGGATGATATATATGTTGACTGCTAATTACCTGAATATCCAACGTGCACTGTGCACAATTGAGTTGTCTCGCACGGGCGGTGCATGGGACTTCCAAGCAAATTCGCAACGTGAGCTGTGTGATTTCAGGATATCTATGAATGATTTCCAAGACATACGCTATTTTATACATTTAAAACCTTTGTCCAGCCCTTGAATTGCTTATTCGCTGATCCTCCATTCGCCTTCTCCTTCTCCTTGCCGTTGCCGTTGCGCGATTGGTGTTCAATCATAATGCTCTCCGAAGGCACATCGGGCACGTCCATTTCCCATGCGTCGTCCTCCAGATATTCCCAATCGGGGCCGGGAGCATCGCCCACCATCTTGCGCTTCAGCTTATCGGCAAGGCTGACGGGCAGAGGCAGGCCAATGACACGGATGACCTCGTTTCCCTCGGCGCTGTTGAGAGAGTAGTACAGTGTTCCATGCGAATAGCGACCCATCCACTTCGGGGACCGGCCCTCCTCCTGACCACTTTTGCCTTTAACCTTCTTCGGATCAGCTGCTGGCTGTAAGACACGATTCTGCGGGAGCTGGGAGTGGATGAGGAGCTTGTAGAGGTTGCGGCCCATCTGGCAGATGTCCTCAAAACTCGTTCTATCTGCCGCTGCGAAGAGCCCCTGGCTGCAGCATAGCCAAGATATATTGTACATGAGGAGGGAGACGCCCTCCATGAAGTGGGAGAACGACGACGTGTCTTCCTTGTAGAGCTGCGGCAGGGGTTTGCGGATGTACAGGGGACAGGGCTTGGGACTGCTGTCAGAGTCGGCGGCGTTGGGCGTGCCCGAGTCAGACTCATCATGGGCTCTGTACGAGTTTGCAAGATTGTAGATGGCTGGCAGCGGATGGTCCGCATGGGGATGAATAATTTCAGCTGGGAGGCGGATGGAAAGATAATGGGATGCCAGCCTCAGAACATGCGTGATGTGCCCAAGAGAGGTGTTGATTACATCGGGAGCGAGGGCTGCACAGTTCATTAGTAAACCGAGTGAGTATATGTATAAGGGGGGCTTCGAAAGCTCACAGTTCATGCGCAGCGGATCCACGACAGGCAGGCCGCCGAGGTAATACTCAAAGCTCTTTCTGCTCCCCGGCTTGGGTACGCGGCGCAAACCGTACAGGTGGGCAGACTCGAAGCACAAGAACTTGCGGACCTCGGACATGCTCTGGGCCTCCTGCGACCAGCGGTACCGCGTCATGTTGGTCGACTTCTCGAGGTCCTTCTGCTGCTTGACCCTCCGCTCCGCGAGCCCCTGCGAGTCGGCGGCCAGGGCGCCCCTCCGCCTCGCGATCGTGGCCCTCTTCTTCTCCGCCTCCGCCTTGGCGGCCCTGATCTCGTCCTGCAGCTGCCGCGCGGCGTCGAGGATCCTCTGCGTCTGGTCCTCGGATATGAGCTGCTGGGCCCGCAGCTCCTCCAGGGTCGACACCTCTACGCGGGCATCGATATCCTTCTTCAGACTCTCGTTCTCGAGCAGGAGCTGGACGTTCTTCAGGCGGCCCTCGAACATGTGGTTGCGGGCGTCCACCGCGCAAAGGAACGGGAGCCTCTTGGAGTCATGCCCTCGACCACAGATGCCGCAATTCATTTAGTAGATGGGTGAGCTAAGTTGGTGACGTCGTTTTTCAGGGCTCCCCTCCCAATCAGTGAGACTGGTAAATATGGAGATTACTCAGTGACGAAAGTGTGAGCGCCGCATTTGCGATGCATAGATCCGCGGCCGAAGAACGGAGGAGAGGGGGCGCCAGGATGCTATATATATATATATATATATATATGTTTGTGTGTATACATATATGTGTAATTCCGTATGGAAACCCCGAAGTTGCGGGTGAGGACAAGAAACGGGTTGGTGTTTGACAGGTGACTGTTGTTGTAAAATGGATCCAATGATAAGAGTATACGTCCAAAGTCAAATCGGGGGGGGCGACGTCACGGGGTTGGTAGGTGAGCGTGACAGTTCCTACTTATGAGTAGTAGTAGTAGTAGTAGTAGTTGTTGTTGTTGTAGTAGCAGTACTCCGTAGTGTGCTATTTATTGTACGGAGTACGGCGGAGCACAGAGTATCCTTATAGCTGGAGTGTGTTCTGGCTGGGCGGAGCGTCGGTCGGCCTTGCGCCACCAGTCCGCGATTATTCGCTGCAGGCAGGTTGGAAGTCTCCCTTCAAATGGAGTACATCAGGTACGGTGTACGGAACATGCCTGTGTGCCTGTGAGTAAGGTACCCGTGGATCCCCGGCTGCTACTGTAGGCTGCTGCACCTGCTCCGACCAACTGAAGCGTGAGCAACTGCACCACTGCTCCGTAATCCGTGCTAGTACTCCGTAGTCTCTGTACTACCTACTCAAGTACAACCCCTAAACCTCCATCCGACTTGATATGTGTCCCTGCAGATGTGATGTAGCGTTGAACTACTACGATCCGTTGCTTGATGCTTGTATTTCCACTGGCTTAATTCCTTTCATTTTTCTTGACGGGAAGAACGAGTTGCTATCAGCAATGTTGCGTGTTGGGGATGCTTTTATTTCGATTGAGAAAATTAGCAAGTACGTGGCTGTAACAGTACTCCGTACCTCCTCCGGATTTGGCAGACAGCAGCCCCAGTCCTTCCAGTCACGTTTGTTAGTGGGGTCTCTTTCTAGTGGACGCGTTTCAATCACGCCTGCTTGGATCTGGGTGAACACCAGAACAGGCGTCCTCTACTCGCCTCAAATTCCTCGTCACGCCTACGTGACTACTAAATAAAGTGGCAGTACCGATTACCTACTCCGTAGTGGGTAGCCACCTGCATTTGACCTCTTACGCAGTACGGGGTACTCTTCTTCCATCCACTGCCACCGAAATTTGCATATTCATCACATACGTGGTTGTAGCACCGAGTTCACCCAAACACAACCTCACTCAGCTTCAAACATGGCTTCCCCTGACAAATCACATAGCGGTGACGAGGGAAAGAAGCAATCGCAACCGCAAGAGGATGCTGTGCGGTCCACAACACCACCACCCTTGGCCAGAACTCCAGAGCCAGAACTCCGGTTAGAGGACCTTGTGCAGGATACGCCCCCTAGCCCGGAAGAGCCCGTGTCCTTTGATTGGGATGACTTTGAGCGCCGTTACGAGCAGGCCCTGCGTGATGCCGATGCCCAGGAGAGGGAGATACTGAAAGAGTCGGAGAACCTTTCCAAAGTATGCACGCCATATATTCCCATGTATAGAGCTCGAGCACTGATGGCTGTCTAGTACTTCCGAGCGTGGGCTTCGGCTGCATCAGCTCACGACGACGAACGTGCAGTCAAGCGCTTACAAACAAGAGCGCGCTACGTGACCCTTTCGGAGAATAGAATGTCTGAAAAACAACAGCACTGTAAGTGATTTTGGGTATTCCTATACCATATAGACACTGACACTGACACTGTTATTATAGACGAAGAGGTCGTACGCGCCTTTGAGAGCGCTTTGGCTTTGTTGAGGTCGAGATAGTGGATGGTGTCGTCTGAGCCAGCTTCAACTGTACCAAGCCCCCACTGACATATCACTTGAAACCCGAAACTCAGCGTGATATATGCCATATTATCTCCTTCTATCACTAATTACAACATCCAATTTTTGTTCTTTTTGATTGGAATTGGAAGGCTGGGTAAGGGAAAGGAGACACGTGACACTCTTTCCTATCCTGCAAAGTACAACGCGACCGAGCCACATCCAAGGCCCCACCTTTTTACGTCGAACTTGATCTTGGATCTCGGGTCCCTGTCCTGACCGCGCCGAGCATCATCATGTCGCACGGTACGCGACCAGAAAGTGCTGAAGCGAGTAGAAAGGTGGACTTGAAGGCCCCTCAAGTCTCAAGCGTGAGTAACTTGTTGCCGCTACACCTTTTCAAAGTTGCTAATTGTTATCAGGACGAGCTGTCGGCCTTCTTCCAGGCTCATTTTTCCGACTCTGCTGCCTCACAGTTTGGTAGCAGCTTCCTGGAATTTGATCATCAGTATGACCTTGATGGCAGCGACGAAGCTTACTATGATGAGTGCGATGAGGAAGAGAGTCTAGGCTACTATGCCGATGGTGTTAAGCGCACCTTGACAGACGAGCAGATTGAAATTTTCCGGCACTCGGAACTTCAGAACTTGCTTCGAGAGAAAAGAAAAGCGGCGCGTAATAGCGACAGCAAGCGGGCGACGGAAGCCGAGGCATCGGCCGACGGCTTTGGCAGCAATGAAAATACCAATGCATTATCGGAGCCCACTCTGCCGTCGACATTTAAGAGCAGTAAGAAGAAAAGGAAAGGGGCAAAAAGGCAGAAAATGGAACCAAAGCCAGATCTTCGGAAGCGCACCTGGGACGTGGTTGAAACCGGTCTCGACAGTCTTAACTACGACTAGCGAGAGGGAGTACTACCCTTCGCCAGGTTCTCACCAGCCTTACCCCGACATACTATATTTGAGGCGCTCTCTGTTTGAACGATCAAGAAGAGTTCATCAAGGTATGTGCTGATCCTTTCTACTTTGCTTTCAACTATGCAGTGATGAGAACCTTTGTATCGTCATCCTTAGTCGGATCGAGGGCCACACAGCTGAGGACACAGCAGCCTTGCTGTTGTTGAAGCGTGATGGCTGCGACATGACGAGAAAAAATAATCTTCTCTCTGAGCATTATCTCATTCGTTTTTATATATATACACTCGGAGTCTGGAAGATTGGCTGACTCGTGCGAAGCAAATCGTGTTCAGTCATACAGGGCACCCGCGTTATTCAGCAGGACGTGAGTGAGTATCCTTTATTGTTTCTACGGAATACAAGGGGGGTGCATCTGAAGTCTAGATTCGGAAAGAATCAGCTACGCCTTAGTGCAGCAGCGTCTACATGGATGTGCACCAGGGTCCAAGATTTGAATGTGCTCCTGATCTCATCTCAACATGTGAGGTCACGTTGAGCATTGTTTACGGGGTAATAATCAACGTCTGAAGAAGGGGAAATAGATGAAATAATATATAATGTTCGAACACCGCTTGCGTGGGATAAATTGACATGCGCATATGTGACTTATTTTTAGGGAGGTTGGCCTGGTCCCGTGCCGATAATCTTTACAACATTCCTAAAAATGTCTAGATGCAATCATGTCCGACCGGCCATTCAAGTGGTGCATAGCTGTAGATGTAGCAGTGTCTTAGTACAGTACTGAGGTAGCAGTAGTAGCATTTTAGCAGGTTGCGGCTGGCAAAAAGCACTCCGCTGTCCATCCGAAGCGACGAAGCGTGCACGCTTGAAAGGCGGCGTGGCGCACTGACCACTTTCCCACTACTACCTCTACTGTAGTACGTACGGTGACTACGGATTACTACAGTGCCTACGTGCCTACGTGCCTACCTGGTAGTATTATCGGCTCCGTGCCATAGGGAATATAGCGTTGCCCAATTCGTACCAATCGCAAAAGCCCCTCCCCGACCGACAAGAACCCTCCCACTTTGCCCAGCCTGCATTTCAACCCAGACAACAACTCGTCCTCTGTGTCCATCGTTACCCGCTTCTCATTATTAGCTTGTGGGAGGTCGTTGCCCCCCTCCCCTGCTGTCCACGCCTATTCGAGCTCCTAGAAGCACATTCTTCAGCGACTTTGTTCATTCGTTTGCGTGCGCCCGCGACAACCCACGGTGACTCGCGCGACCCCAAAACCCTACCGAGCCTGAAGGCATATCACGCAATCGCGCGTCGAGACGAACACCACCGGATTCCCCCTCTGTCGCCGCCGCCGCCGCCGCCGCCGTGCGACTGACGCCTGTTGCAATCATGGCGCGAGTTTATGCGGACGTCAACCAGAACATGCCCAGGAGCTACTGGGACTATGACAGCGTCAACATTAGTGAGTGAGACTGGGAGAATAGGTCCCGTAGAAGAAACAGGCGCTGACGATTACGGTTCCTTAGGTTGGGGCGTCCTCGAAAACTACGAAGTGGTTCGAAAAATCGGTACGTATTTGGCGACGTCGGTCCGTTTCGTTGCGCAAAAAACAACGTTGCTGGCGGTTAGTGATCTGTTTGCTGACGAGTCATTTGCTCAGGTCGCGGGAAGTACTCGGAAGTTTTCGAGGGTATCAACATTGTCAACTACCAAAAATGCGTTGTCAAGGTTCTGAAGCCCGTCAAGAAGAAGAAGATCAAGCGAGAAATCAAGATCCTGCAAAACTTGGCTGGTGGGCCTAATGTTGTTGCTCTCCTCGATGTCGTTAGGGATTCGCAGGTAAGAAGAACTACTATCGGTAGTCTGGGTCCGCGAGGATGTTATGCTGACGATATTGCTCCCCCTCGGAAACAGAGTAAGACTCCTTCTCTCATCTTCGAGTATGTCAACAACACAGACTTCAGGAGTCTCTATCCCAAGTTCAACGACCTGGATGTCCGCTTCTATATCCTTGAGCTCCTCAAAGCCCTGGACTTTTGCCACAGCAAAGGCATCATGCACAGAGACGTCAAACCTCATAACGTTATGATCGATCATGAGAACAGAAAGGTGAGGATTCTCATGCCCTACTCAAAGCCATGCCTCAGCAGACTTACTGACAAATCCCAGTTACGTCTCATTGACTGGGGCCTGGCGGAGTTTTACCATCCTAGCACGGAGTATAACGTCCGTGTGGCCTCACGTTATTTCAAGGGGCCAGAGCTGCTCGTCGACTTCCAGGAGTACGACTACAGTCTGGACATGTGGAGTCTCGGAGCCATGTTTGCTTCAATGATCTTCCGCAAGGAGCCATTCTTCCACGGCAACAGCAACTCGGACCAGCTAGTTAAAATCGCCAAGGTCCTTGGAACCGATGACCTCTTCGACTACCTCGACAAGTACGAGATTGAGCTCGACGCGCAGTACGACGATATCCTCGGCCGGTTCCAGAAGAAGCCGTGGCACAGCTTCGTCACATCCGAAAACCAGAGGTTCGTCACCAACGAAGCTATCGACTTCTTGGACAAGCTTCTACGCTACGATCACCAGGTATGCTACTCGGTCGCCATATACATGTAGAATTACTCTCCGTACATTGGACACCGTTACTGACTGCGTCACAGGAGCGCCTCACGGCAAAGGAAGCACAAGGCCACGCCTATTTCAACCCCGTGCGCGACCCCGAGGTTTTCAAGCAAAACTTGGCCAACGCCAACGGATCTAAAGCCTAGAAGGATTCTTTAAATATCCCCGAGCCCAATGCATCACGAAGTCGAGCACCCGGTCGGACCAGCAATCGTGGCGTTATTTTCGGACCTTACAAGCGGGAACTCGTCAAGGAAACCGCCCGTCAGGCTTCGCGCAGGCGACGACGCCTGGTACCCGGCTGTGGCCCAGCCCCCAACAATCCCTGGCCCTTTTTGACTTTTGACGAAGCTCTGGTGCTGTTCCGCCCTCTTACCTTTCCAGAGCAATAATTTGCCTTGATCGTTTTTGTATTAGAATCATCGTGGTGGAAATTGTTTAGCGTTTGCGCAGACGACTTGGACGAAGGAACTCTTGCATGAAACGCCAATCAATCACTCCTTGCTCTGTATCCCCCCTTCTCCTTCTCCCTCTCCCCCCCCCTCTCTATCCATCTCCCCCTCACACACACCCTCAACATACGCAACGCACCGCCAACATCTCTTATACTCTTCTTCCTCCCCCTCCTCTCTTTCTCCACCCACCTCTGGTATGGACACACTTACTCCCTCGCAATGGCGTTTCTAGGTTTTATAGGTTTTTTTTATGGAAAGGAGAAGAAGAAGAAAAAACAACGATTGAAAGGCAAAGAAAGGGGGGAGGGTACAATGAAACAAGTGGCGACAACGTCATTAAGTGGAATGAATGGATATTACTACTGTACTTTTTTTTCTCTCCCGGCTTTACATGAATAACTTTTCCGTCCCTCTTCCTCTACCTCTTACTCACACACATATACACACACACACACTCTCTCTCTCTCTCTCTCCATCCTTATTTGTCCCCCCGGGCATCCCCGTTTCTTGATGGGGGGTTTCTTGATGTGCGTGAGTGAGTAGTTTACCAGAGTAATCATGCTGGTTTTTTTTTTTTCCCTGAAGATTTTGTACGCAACTATTTTCCTTCTTCAATCTCCTCAGTTGTATTAAATGTAAACGCCCATCTAGCTTCTACTCTTTGTTTTCTCTCGACGTAAAAGGGGCGCTTGTATTGTGTGGCCTAGCGCCGATGCTATATGTACTTTGGCCCGCCCCTCCAACAAGGAAGCCCCTGGGCACTACGTAAGCCTCCATCAGCAAAAGCTTCAAATAAACGTAGCCCCATGATAAGTTTCTCTACACCACGCACGAGAAGCAAAAGTCCCTCCCGCACATGAAGCCGCCGGCGCCGCACCTCCTCTTGGAACCCCCCGGCGTCTCCACCAGCCCGGGGCTCCCGGCTCCCGACTCCGCTCCGTACGCACCACAACCATTGTCGGCGCCTGCCTCGCCGCCGTGCCACTTGCGTTTCTTAGTCGGCGTGTGGAGGAGGACGTCGCCCCGGCCGGCGACGGCGCCGCGCTTCTTCCAGACCCGCCTGGATGACGACGAGGACGACGCCCTGCGCGCCGCCGACGTCACCTGCAGGGTGGCGAGGACGCGCGACGAGGGGGAAAAGGTCGCCGCCGCCGTCGGCGGTATGTCGCGGGAGAGGTCATCGGCTTCGTCGTCGGAGAGGAGGGACAGGAGGGAGCGTCGCGACGAGGGTTCCCGGGGGCGCGCCTTTGAGCGGTGCGGCGTGCTCGGCGGCGGCGGCGGCGGAGGCGCGACGACGGTCTTGGCCGACGAGGGGGTGCCGTGCTTGCTCGCGGAGTGCGAATGCTGCGGCGGGAGCGGGTGGTTCTTCGTGGGCGATGGGGTCGGTAGCTGGTTCCGGAGATGTGTCGGCTTCTTGGGGGGGGATGTCGAGGTTGGCCGTGGGAGCGTCGGTTCCCGGGGGGGCGACGTGATCGGTTTGGCCTTGGGCGGCCTGCCCCGCTTCCTCTTGGGCGTGTCTTGCGTTTTCGGGGCGGGCGAGGCGGTCGAGGCGGTCTCGTCCGTTGAATTTGGTATCATGGCCGGAGGCTCCTCGGCGCTGCTCTCCTGTTCTTGAATTGCCGACAAATCGATACCGACACCAGGTACTTCATGCTCAGTGACATCGACCGCCTCGTCAACCGATGCGTCTACTTGCTCTTCCTCTACTTCCGGCTCTTGTGGGATTGATCCATCACCTTCCTCCTCCTCCCCCTCCTCCTCGGATGGAATATCGGCCTTGTCTTCCTGCACCAACTCCTCATGAGACACGTCGATACCCGAATCAGGCAACGCGCTGTCATCATCTTGTGACTGTCCCGAGTCTTCTTGACCGTAGTCAACAGCGTCGGGCGAGGGGTCAGAATCAGGCTCGTCTTGCTGCGATGGCTGCTCGGCCCGTGGGGAAGGTTGCCTCTGCTCGTCAATACGAGATATGGCAGATAGCGCTTCCGCAACGCGGATAGCGAGGCTGCCGTCTTCGCCAGGCCTAGTCTTTGGCTTCGAAAGCCTGGCGACTGCAGGGCTCACGGGCTGGGAGTCGTCAGATAACGCGGCGCCATGATCGGCTCGAGAGTAGTGATAGATGGGCGGTTGCAAATGTTTCGTGGGAGTGAAATCTTGGTCGGCTGATGAAACCGGCGGCGTGGAGACGTCCTGTGAGTCGGGAATGGATACCTCCTCGGTAGCCTCCTGTGCCTCCCTATGCCCTGTTCCATCGACGGCCAGACTCTCTCCGCGCTCCTGCGACACGTCATGAGGCCGATAGTCATCGTGGCGGGATGGCGAGGATCCTTGCATTTCTACCACCATCGTGGATTTACTTTCCTTGTACCAACATATCATGCCAAGGAAATCCGTCTGCTTGCGCTGTCTACCGGAGCGTCGTCGGTTACTATCATCTTCCAAGTGGGCATCGTCGTACCGCAGGTAGTCGGCGGGCTCTGCTGATCTCTCGTCTGCTTGTCTCGGGTCCCGCTCTGCGAGAGAGCTCTCTGCTTGAAATTCAGGAAGATCCAGTTCTGCTTGGGGTTTCAATATAGCCTCTGACCCTTCGGGTTCTTTATTCTTAGGACGAGGTTTCCTGCCTCTCTTTCTGGGCTGCGGCGCGCTGGCGTCTCCGAGGGAAGTCTCCGCACCACCAGCAGCGACCTTTTTCGACCTGGATGCTGGCTTCACCTCGTCCACCTCTTGCTTTGGCTCCTCTTGTGATGTATCTACCGCCTTCCTCGTTCTTCGTTTTCGCCGCGGGGGATCTTCCGTCCATATAGACTTGAAACCCGATGCACGGCTTTTGGAGCCCGATTTCTGCGCCAACATATCTCGCAGAGCCTTCTTCTTGGGCTTCGCCTTCTGGTTGAAGCTCGGAAATCCCTGTTGGCTCGCCTGCGCCCACTGGCTCATGTAGTATGCGAAGGGGCTGTAAGGAAACGGCGGCTGTCCTCCGAAGCCTTGAGGATCATGTGTAATATCGGTGCCATGCGTAAACGGGAGAGATCCGGGTGCCGGCATTGGGGGAAACCCCGGGGGTAGAGATGCGTGCTGACCCATGGGGAAGAACGGGAAGGGCATGAATGGGAACGGCTGCATTTCTGATGCTGAGCCGGTCTGCGACGGTTGCGGAAATTGGGGGGTTTCCTTGGTATGTCTCTGGCCCCCTGCTTCCACCGTCTCCTCATATTCAGCTTCCTCACTCTCCTCTTCTTCTGCCTCCTCCCCTGAAAGCCCCTCGTCGTCGCCACTCGTATCCTCCCAGCCATCCTGGGCCTCCTCCTCGTCGCCGTCTACAACCCATCCTCTCAGCTCCTTGGATTTGCCCAAAGCCTTGGCATATTCCCTCGCCTTCGCATTGATAGCAGCCACCTGCGCATCTTCTTCTTCCTCTTCTTCGTCATCGCCCTCGTCGTCTTCGGAAACGTCAGGCGGCGTCCCTGCGGGAGCAAAGTCCACGTCGTCCTCCTCGTCATCGGAATCGTCCTCGGAGCCATCAGTGCCCACATCGCCCTCGTCGCGCATGTGCTCTATGTGACCCCTGTTGACTATAATCTCGCCCGTCCGCAGGTCGATCTCGTCGGCGACGTCGCCGAAATCCCTGGAATACTTTTCGAAGATGTTGGCCATAGTGGACTGGTAGCGTCGGTTCGACTCCATGGCTCGCTTGTGTAGTTGATAGTCGGGGTCGCGCCGCCGCGAGACTTCCTGCGGCGTCGAATCCAACTCGTCTCCATGATCCTCCGCCCTGTCGTCGAGTAACGGGTTCGGCTTCTTGGCCTTGCCGTTGGCATGGGCCTTCGGGCGCTGCTTCATTCTGGCCATGGCTGACTGGCTGGCTGCGGATCAGCACACTGCTAGCCCCGAGGGGTTCGAGGATACGGTAGGTGTGGGATCGTTCTTTTTTTTCCCCCGGCTCGCAAGCAGATCGAGGAGGGTTAAAATAATCTATAGCACAGCTCAAACCATATCGAGAGCATAATGCAAGGAAAAGCCGCGCCCTTCGCCGGAAGGGAGAGAAGAAGAAAAAAAGGCACACGAGTCGCAAAATCGGAAAATTGCAAGATTGCAGAATTGCACCCTTGACGATGTTGAAGTTGCGCCGCTACCTATCTTGACAGCGGTTGGAGGAGCAACCGGAAGCACCTACGGGGTACCTAAGTAGTAGTGGACCGTGGCTACGGGGTTAGAGGAACGGGCAGCAGGACTACGCCGAAGAGCCTGTGAAAACGCGGTTCCCGGGGGACGTGCACGCGTTAATGGTCTCCAGGGCGGGTTGCTCTCAGTCGCATGCGCAGTGGAGGCTGATGCCGCCGATAGGTACTGCTACTCCGTAATTATAGGCTACGGACAACGTCACTCCTTCGGCCCTCGTGGGGTCTGTTCAGTCCGCCCAAAACGTCCATTAGGCCAGTACCATATACTAACTATCCCAGGCTCCCAGCAGTGCTTCGTCCTCTGTACTCCGTGGTCCATGCTAATTCATACATACACCCCGCCATCGTTTGAAGTTTTGGCCCTCCTTGAACACTTAACTTTTCCTTCAGCTATAGCATAACCATCCGCACCCATCTCCCTTCTCAACCTTAGCAAGAGCGCAACAGAAATCACCATCATGTTATGCCAGAAATGCCGACAGCCGCTCCGGTTAGACACTTCGCTCGTGGATCTTAACCCGGCCGCATACGATCTCCTCGTCTGTAAGCTGCCTCACTCACACACATACGCATTGTCCCTTTCTCCAAACACTTCCGCGCACACAATCACCCGCATAATCTCGCACACAAACGACTAAACTCCCGAGAAAAAAAAACATAGCATCTTCATCACCACAAACCCTCGCAAGGCACTCGAGCACCCGGTCGTCCAAATCACAGCCGCAGCAGGCGCAAGACAAGAGCAGGAAAGCCGTCTACGACCAGGCGTCGAAAAACACGTCACAGCCAACCTTTAGCCGCCATCATGGCTCCAACCCCCGCGAACCCTCCATGTCCTTCATCTACCTCACCGAATCGCAAATGGGCCAACCCATGGCCCCCCACCCGTCAGCGCCGCCGCCCTCGGACGTGCCTTCGACGCCGGGCAAGAAGCTGCGCCGCCAGAGCTCGAGCTCGAGCCGGCCGAACGACGACGCCGCCGGCGGCGGCGGCGAGCACAGGAAAGACGATATGCAGAGGATAAACCGCCTCTTCGAGATACTCTCCGCGCGGTCGGATGTCGATCACCCGATTTGCGTCGACTGCACGGACATGCTCATCGAGGGGTTCCAGAAGAAGCTGGACGTTTCGGCCCGGGAACGGGACGCCTACATAAAGCACCTCCGCCACGTCCAGGCCAATCAGCCCAGCCAGGAGGACATCGAAGCGCAGCGGGACGCCACGGCCAAGGCCGAAACGGCGCTGTCCGAGGCCATGAGCAACCTCAAGACGCTGGAGCAGGAGAAGGAGGAGCTGGACAAGGAGATCCTTTCCCTGGAGGAGGAGTCGCGGCAGCTGGACGCCGAGGAGGACAGGTTCTGGGGCGAGCGCAACGTCTTCGCCGCCCAGATGACGGACTTCCAGTCGGAGCGCGACAGCGTCAACGTCAAGTACAGCAACGACTCGCAGCTCCTCCAGAAGCTCCAGCGCTCCAACGTCTACAACGACACCTTCAACATCAGCCACGACGGCAGTTTCGCCACCATAAACGGCCTCCGCCTCGGCCGCCTCTCCAGCAAGCCCGTCGACTGGCCCGAGATCAACGCCGCCTGGGGCCACGCCCTGCTCCTCCTCGTTACCGTCGCCGACGAGCTGGGCTACGCCTTTCAGGGCTACGAGACCCACCCCCAGGGCAGCACCTCGCGCATCGTCCGCTACGAACTGTCCAGCCCGTCGTCCGGCAGGTATAACAGCGCCCGTGCCTCGTCCGCCGGCGGCGGCGGCGGTGGTAGCGGCGGCGGTGGCGGCCCCCCGCCCAAGAAGCACGTCCTCGAACTCTACAGCTCCGGCGACATGCCCCTGGGCCTCACCTTCATGCACCGCAGGTTCGACAACGCCATGGTGGCCTTCCTCGAGCTGACCCGCCAGCTCGGCGTCCACGTCCACGCCCAGACGCTGGCCAGGGGTAAGCCCCTCGAGCTCCCCTACCCCATCGACGGCGACCGCATCGGCGACGTGAGCATCAAGCTCGGCATGACGCAGGACGACGGCTGGACCAAGGCCTGCAAGCTCACGCTCACCTGCTGCAAGTTCCTCCTCGCCCACGCCAGCAACGTGAGCGTCGGGCACAGGGGTCCCGGGCCGTGACGAAGTGAAGGTTCGGGGGGGGGGGGGGGGGGGGGGGGGGATATTGCTGCGACACAACAGTGGGACACACGTTGGCCCGCCTCGATGACCTCCAACGACCCCTTTTTTGTTTTCGGGTCTCGTTTCAAAAGAAACCCAGCGATATGAAATGAACAGGTGGACTATCGTAGGATGCGTACAGTACCAATACTCGCTCCTACTAGTCAGTCATAGCCACAAGATGAGCGTAATAATATATATATATATACCCTTGGAAGCCAAGCTTAGCATCGCAGGCAAGAACTAGACTGTAACAATTACACTGAGCGAGATTTTTCTTTTTCTATATACAACTAATGCAAAGCTTCATCCAGCTCATACTATACAGAGACGTCGAAAGGGAAACAAAAAAAAAGAAATACAGCGTTTTGTTTCCACTAGACATTCATTCCCTTCCTCGCCGAGGCTCGTTAAAATCATCTCCCGAAAATGGTATCCTCCAGCTTCTCCCTCTCGCCCGAGCTGTCGCACATCTCCCTGAAGATGCTGTCCTTTGTCTCCCACAGCTCCCTGGGGGTGCCGAACTCGGCCACGGTACCCTCGTTGAGCACCAGGATACGATCAAAGTCGGCAATGGTGCTGAGACGATGAGCAATGACAAGCAGCGTACTGTTAGTAAACTCCTCGCGGATGCTGCGCTGGATGAGGTGGTCGGTGGCCATGTCTACAGCCGATGTAGCTTCGTCCAAAACCATGATCTTGGGTCGCGAAACGATGGCACGGGCGAGACAGAGGAGTTGTCTTTGGCCTTGAGACAGGTTGCCGCCAGACTCAGACACGGGGGAGCTGAGATCGTGAAAGATGTTTGTGTTTTGAGGGCCGGCTGCATCAAACTCCGATAGCTCATTGGCTGGCGTGCCAGGCTCGGAGCTGAGGAGGTGGACTCTTTCTAGGCACTCATGCAGTTCCTCGTCGGTTCTTTCGTCGAAGGGGTCCAGGTTGGAGCGAATAGTTCCTGAGAACAGCACCGGATCCTAGACAAACGTCAGTAAATGGCCATCAAAAAAAAAGAATGGTAGGCGAAAAATACCTGGGGGATAATGGCCAAACGTGACCGCAAGCTATGGAGATCGATCTTGGAAACATCAATGCCATCGATGCGAATGGTGCCAGCCCGTGCTTCCAGGAAGCGGAACAGCGCAAGAGTCAGGGAAGACTTTCCAGCACCGGTACGGCCAACAACACCAATCCTCTCGTTGTCCTTGACTATAAATGACACACCCTTCAGAACCGGGGAAAGTTCCGGCGCATAAGAGACCTCCAGATCCTCAATCTCCATCGTGCCCGACGTAGGCCAAGCAGCAGGAGGCTTCTCGCCGCCCTGGTCCTCCGTAGCGATCTCGGAATACTCGACGATACGTTCGGCAGAATTCATGTCCAATTCCAAACTGGAATAGTTTCGCACCGCCAGCAACATGTTCATTGAGAAATCAAGAGCGAATGAGATGGTGAAGCCCGCCATTGCAGCATCAACACGAGGGCTTAGGATCACAACAACACCCATCAGTGACGTGAAAGAAGAACCAACCAACGCCATGCGGAACGCGAGCCACCTGTTGGAGTTGTACATGCAAGTTCCAACGCAATCCCATAAATCCAGATCCTTGTACATGCGATCGATGAATGTAGTCGTTTTCTGGAAGGCACGCACAGTCGAAATGCCGGCCAAGGTGACATTGAAGTGCTCGAACACCGGGGACTTGCTTGTACTCTCCAACCGCTTCAGGGGTCGGGCACCGTCGAGATACCTCTTACCAACAAATCCAGCAGCAATGACGAGAACAAAGGCCAGTGGCAAAATGTATACGGAGACGAGAAGTCCCGCAACACAAACACCGCCCAGACTGAGAACGTGCCAGAATAACATGCCGAGATCAATAGTCAACCGCTGATCAATAACTTCAAAGTCCGAGGTCAGACGGTTCAGAATACGTCCTACAGGCACAGTGTCAAGCCAGCGCAGAGGCGTCCGCATGATTTGGGCGAGGATCCTCCGAAACATGATACGGCTAGCTCTGATGCTCATCAAGAACGACCACCAGAAGCGAGCAGCTCCCATGGCACACATGCCACAGGACAGTGCAATATATATCCACAGGTAGAAGCCCAACTCATTGTTACCGTCTGTTTGCGAGCGATACGCGTCACGCCCAGCTGCGGCATGGAAAGTTGTGTCCTGTAGTGCAAAGCCGTAAGAGTAGTTGTGCTGTCCAGAAGATAGACCGGCGGCGCCAGCACTTGCGGACCTGGAGCCCGTCCAGATTCGAACCCACCAAGCTCGAGATAGATTGCCCGCCTCGAAGCCAATATAGAAGATAGCACAGACGAGCCAGAACATCCAACCACCGGTGTCTCTCATGTAGCTGGAATATACGCGACTCTTTACAAATCCTGTTTCCCTGGTCTCGTCCTGTACAAACTTGGCAGCCGCGCTGTCCTTCTTGGGGGGTTTGTCTCCATTACCAGCATCAGAAGATTCTTCAGAAGCAACAGCTGTCGACGGCTCGGCGCTATCGTCTTGGGATGTAGCAGTCGGTGCCTGTTCGGGTCTTTTCGTTTCTTCGAGTTTTCCTTCTTGGATAAGATCTTCCGTGATGCCAGAAAAGTTAACTTTACCCTCTCCAAGGTCAACTACGAACTTAGTCAGAGGCTGAACAAGACCAAGATGGTGGGTGACGAGGATTCTGGTGCGGCCCTTGCAGATGTCGCCACCAATGCACTTCTCAAAGATTTGGCGTCCAACGTGAGCGTCGACTGCACTGAAGATATCATCCATGATAAGGATTTCAGCACGCGAATAAATAGCGCGAGCAAGGCTCACACGCCACTTTTGACCTCCGCTCAGATTTATACCATTGGCACCAAGCATAGTCTCATCACCATCCGTGAGGGTTTCAATATCCTTTTTCAAAGCGCAGACCTCGAGAACTGTTTTATAGCGAGATTCGATCAGAGGCAGGCCAAACGTAATATTGTCCTTGACAGATGCGCCCTCGAGCCAAGGAGTCTGAGCAACATATGCAACGGACCCAGGCACGATCCAGTTCCCAGGGTGAGCATTTGCATCATTTCTCTCCAGTAGTGGGACGGTCGAAGGAACAGATATTGACCCTTCAAGGACATCCGTCTCGCCAAGAAGCGAAGACAGAACCAAACTCTTGCCCGTCCCTGTCTTTCCAGAGACCACCGACAGCTCACCACGAGGGAAGGTTATGTTTAGATTGCGAAGGAGGAATCTGGACTCTTCGGGTGTTTCATCGTCCACAGGCCAAGCAACAGTCGCATTTTCGAAAGCGACATCAGGGCCTTCGCTGAGAACATTAGTCAGTTCGGGGCCCTTGAGATAGGTGTCAATTCTGTCCACCGACACAATTGTGTCAAATCCGGTGCTGAGAATCTCAGGCAAGAACCCGAGAGTCACCTCCAAAGCCTTGAAAATAGAAATGGCGGTAAAGGCAACACCAGCCGACAAGCCGCCGTTTAGGAGAGCATAAGAAGCTAGTGAGGCCGCCGCGAGAAGAATTGGGCTGATAACCCACAGAGCAAAGAGCACAGTGTCTCCCAAAAACACGCCCCATGTCTTTTCGAGCTCTTCCTCTCGCTTGTCAAGAATACGCTTCTCCCACTGCTTCTCCAAAGCAGCAAACTTGATCTGCCGGATACCCAATAAAGCTTCATTCACAATCGCAAGCTTCTCATCTCTCAACTTCATTAATTCGGTTGCCAGGCGCAGGTATCGTTTCGAGAAGTAGGTGTTGACCGGAATAACAAGTGCCCAAGCAACGACACCGCAACCAAACGGAATCCATCCGATGAGCATGATGAGGAAAGCCGAGTAAACTATAAGCTTTCCGACACTGCTGATGATGAGGAACTGCATAGCGGCAAACTGGGAGATACGCCTCGTATCAACGCCAACAAGGTTTACAACGGCCTGGCGAGATTTGAGAACGCTGCTGTCGCTCGAGGAAATAGGGGTATCCTTCTTGCTCTTGTCGTCCGTCGTCGCGGGGGTTTCGCCGTCGGTGTCTCCTATGGTGTTTCTTTCAGTTTCATCTCCGTCCACTGCGCCATGGTTATCTGCGATGATGGTGTCTGGCGCATCCTGGCCATCTTCAGCCTCGGCTTCGGCTTCGGGTTTCACTTCTGGCAGGTTTGCATCGGCACTCTTGACATCTTTACGCCGAAGAGACTTTTCGTATACCAGGGCGGATAATTGAGCGCGCATAGGTTGGGAGATGAAGTTAATAGAGTGCCAGTTGTTCCAGCTATCGAGCCACTGCGCACCACTGTTAGTCAAAAGAGCCTCCATGGTTGTTCCACTAGGTCATCCTCACCTGTTCACCCATGGTGAAAAGGGTCAGGGCAATCACGAGACCCCAGAGTTCATTAGTAGGATTGCCGCCTCCACCTCGTAGCTCCAGGGCGTTAATCAAGCTCAGCATGACATAAAACGGTCCAACGCCCAGGATTGAACGAAGAATAGTGACGCAAGACTGGAGTATTATGCGTTTGCGATAAACCCAAAACAACGCCCACAGTAGTCTGCCCTGATAGTTTGTGTTTTTCCAATCTGCCATCACCTCCTCTGTTCGCAGGACGGAATCAGGCTGAGGAATGTCGTTATCCTGAAGATCAAGCTTTTTGGCACCAAGATCCATCAATGGCCTGGGCCATGACCAAGTCAAACGGCTAAGCCAGCATACGGTCCATTGCCTATCGACAATCGCACCGCGGAAGTAAACGTCGGGCCGGCGAGGAATCAAAAGGTTGACAATGCATACAATCAAAACAGCGGCGACGTTTACGAGGCGGCAGATGAAGGCTGGGTTGATTTGGTGGATACGAGCGCCATAATCAAACGCCTGAAGAACCACAGATACTGCCGTCGCCAGCGCAGAGAAAGAAGTATAAGTGCCAACGCCGTAGGCTTCGAGGGGTTTGTGGATAGAGAGGTTAATTGTAGCTTGAAGAAGGATAAGGACCTAGAGGGAATTATGAGCCTGCTTGATTCTTTGTTTCTATATGGAGCAACGCCTCACATTCTTCAGATTAGAGGACCAATCAGAAGATTAAACACTTACCCACGAAGCTGTAGTCAGCCAGTTTGGTAGGAACACATTGTGCTGGCGGCGGTTGATGGTTTCCAGGACGGAGAAAGCGATCGAGGTTCCCAACCCGATAACCGCAAAGAGAAAGCCAATTGACTTTGGCCGCTTATTCGAGAAGGCAGCCATGGACTCGGGCGTGCTCTTGCCATCGCGGTCCTCGTAGAAATTGTCTTTGGGGGCGCCATTGCGAACTTGTCTGGTGATGGCACCGAGGACCGGAATCGAGACGAGAGCTACCAAGCCCAGCGAGGCCCCAGAGACCGGCAATAGCAGGTTGTGGCTCATATTGGAGCTGCAACCTGGGTCAAGCCAAGCTCGAGCAATGGGAAATTGAGGTTAAAGACTTGAGTTGCGCTGCATTGGAGGAGGATTCAAGCAAGCAAAATGCTGGTCGAGGTACGGAGTAGTACTATGACATAAGCCTTCGAAGTAAAGGCACGGGCTCGACGGTAATAGTGGTGGTTTGTTTTGTTTTTTTCTACCTATGAACCGTCAGCGCAAAAGGCAGAAATGTTCTCAAGTAAATAGAAACAAAGAAATGGAAGAGAGAGAGAAGAAGATGCTGAACAAGGGCGAAATACGAAAGAACCTAATGCTAGACAACGAACAACGCGCAATCTGACTTGTCTCGAAAGCGGTCAAGCGGGCCTTTGTAGAGGGGGCGACAGAGGTCGGTTGACTGATGGCGCAGCAGCGATACGGAAGGGAAGGAGGAAGGAGAGAATACATCATACCATACGCATTATCGGGACAGTGCCTGTAGAGTATGGAGTACAGCTGGAGCACAGCTGGAGCACAGCACGACTGGAGTAATACAGAGTAGGACGGGATCGACGACTCGACTCCAAACATTGTCTCCCGCGTACGCCAGAAAGCGCTTGGCTCAACCAGGCGTAATCCGTAACATCCATCCATCCATATCCAACCAAGCGAGGGGTTATTATTACCCCATGCGTATCCAAAGTAGCAGTAGTACCTAGTAGTAAGTAGTAGTAACAGTAGTAGTAGCAGTAGTAGTAATACTGCTTGCGCCTACGTGTACGACTGTCCGCTGCTAGTACAAAACAAGGCTGCATTGCTACGATGCCTGCACGACGACTCCGCAAAGGGTAAACGCAAAGCGCAACTTGATGAGATCGAGACTTTCGGGGTCGGGACATCTTTTCGCTCTTCTCCACAACTCGTCAGACAAGCGCCCAGGGTTGGGTTGCAGTCGCCGCTTGGTCGCCCGCCTGGTCGCCCGCTTGGCCGCAAAACGCTATTGCCCTACCGCCTAACCCACCCTGAGTGTCTAACAATTGAAGCTGGAGTGCCATTTTTCACGGCCCTTGCTCCGCCTACCGAGTTGGAGAGAGGGACGAAATTCGGAGCCGAATCCCGTCCGGAAAACACAACACACGGCCGAGAAAATTCAGCAATCGGTTTGTTGTTTTCTTCTTAAGACCTCTCAGCGCCAGCGATGATTTTAATGCCAAAGTCTATCCAAATGAGCACCATTGATTTCCAGACCACCCAATGCAAAGATCTACGAGCGATGTGCATGAATCGATGACGATGGGCCGAGTCCTCAAAAGCTCAAGCGTCGAGTTTCCCTACTTTTTCCTTCCTTGCCTTAAAAGGTTCCAACTTCTCACCCCCCCCCCTTCCTCCACCCCGCGCGTCCGCATTTGCCGCCCCTTACCGGAACCACGTCGGCATCAGCACTTCTATAGCTGCGTGGTACTCCGTACGGTAGTGGCACTACTACTACTACTACTACTACTACTACTACTACTAATACTCCGTAGTGGGCAGTAAGTGAGTTGGGTGGTCTCCATTACCATATCACCACCCGCCAAAACTGTGCGGAGAAACGAGCGGCTGGTTTTGCCAAGTTGGTACTCCGTACCTGAGAAGGCGTTGGAGGTGACGCATCCTCCAAAGACCTCAGTCCCACAATAAGCCCATCCTGGTGCAGAGCAAAGCAACCGAAAGGTCAACGACCCAACCGGCTAATGCAAGCACATACAGCATGCAATGTATGACAGCCGCCATACGGAGCACGGAGTACGGAGTGTACTCCTCACCGAATCCGCTCCCGAGGTAAGTGGGCGTCTGCCGCTGAGTTAGCCTCCATGGCGGTTTAGGCAGGAGTTGGGCTTTTGCCAAGACCAGTCGCCATTGCAACTTTCCTGAGGCTATCGCTGGCAAGGATAGGTCCCCGCGGTCGTACCTCGAGCCAGAAGCCGTCCGGCAACAGCAGAGAGAGTGGGCAATCGTTTTCGAGAACTCTGCCAATGGCATTGAAAACCTTATCATCAAAATGCTCAGTACGGGGCACGGAAACCAGCTTTGTTCTGTCCGAGCCGCATGGCCTTGGACTCCCTCGATGCAAGGGACAGTGATGATTCGTACTCGAGCCAACTATTATGCGACAGAAAACCCACAAGACTGACCCCGGGACTCGCTCCAAAGGCTTAATCTTATATGTGAAACGCCTAGAGAACTCGGAAGGACGACAAGACAGCAGGTGACGGATGCCTCGTAGGCTGATCAGCATATTTATGATGTTTCCCCCGTCAAGTTCAATAATGCCGGTACCCGATTATTGTGCACCAAAGTGTTCAGTCAAGTCCTTTAAGGATAAAATATTTCTTTCCAAGCAGCCCAAGCCTAATTCTATCAACAGCCGTATCGAGGAGTACTCCGTATAGAGCGTCATCTTACCAACTCGCTTGATAGCAGTCTTAAGACGCAAGATGTTGGCTCACGGTCCTCGTTGACTTCGCTTTCCTCGGTGGAATACTACTAGTCGCTTACCTTTTCTTGGTATCTCATTGGCGCGATCGCATCGCTCAAGATGTACTGAAATCGACACTTGATAATGTAGAACACGGGGTACGGGCCTGATTCCGAAATGGCTCACTACTGCTAGTAGTAAATTGGCATACTCATAGGCACGGGCAGTCTCCCTTACCACCCGCGTTATTCTAACCAAATAATAGGAAACTTCAACATAACGTCAAACATCATCCACCGTGCCGAATTTATGATGGTATCACATGCTGAATCGTGGCATTTGGGGTTGAGGGCGCGCAAGCCCCCTGGACAGATTTAGCAGTATGTATGGATAACCGATACTCCTTACTGCGATAGGATTCTCTACCTATAAGTAGGGGTCACGACAGGAGAAGAAGCAGAATATGCAAACTTTTGTTGCAGAAAATGCTAAAGATGGATGGAACGGATTAGAATTTGCCGTCGCTCGTCTGACATTGGCGGATGTGCCCAAGGCTGCCAAGGCTGCTGGAAGTACGGAGTACATACATATTATTACAGTGTACGGAGTACCAATGCGCAGTCGAAGTGTGTTAGGGATGAGAGGCGCAGAGGAAGACCCATGCCAATTAATATCGAGCGATGCATGAGAACGAGGTCGCTCTCAAGCGCATGCGCGCAGCCACTGCAGAAAGAAAAAGAACAAATGGAACAGGGCTGCCTGTTCATGGTGTTGGTGGCGGAGGACCGGCTGCATGCAGCATCCATGGATTGGATGGTTAAGGTGGTAGTGATGGATAGATGGCAGGGAGCAGAAGCCCCAAAAAAAAATGGAGGTCAGCTGCTGAGCAGCAGTCGTACCACCACCATGCACATTTGATGCAGTTTTGGTGCAGTTTCAGTGTCGTTGGCTCTAGGTACCGCGACACTGACACCCGCGGACGCCTACTCTGTACTCCTGCGCCTGAGCCAGCGCCCTGTCGCCCCGGCATCACGCCAAACCTATGGAGTAATGGAAGGCAAGGTACTCCGTACCTTACTGAGGACCTACACTGGATTGAACCCACTCAGGGTGCCAGTTACCTACACGGCACGCGCCCCTCCCAGGCATTTCCCGGACCGTCATGTCACGCTTCGGTCTCTTTTCGTGCGTTGCGTTTCCCACGGGGGTACCATAGTGCTTTCCACCATCAATTCCTTCTTCAACTCTTTATTTCTTCCTTTTTCAATTTCAATTCTCCTACCATACGAATATCATCATTCGCCCCCGACCAAGCCTTGAGCCGAAGTTGCTGCTATCTATACAGCTTCCGGCTGATCCCACCACGAAGGAGCACACATCTCAACTAGTTATGCAGCTCGACCTGCAACCACCTTGACCCCCAGAAACCCGACTCTATCACGATGAAAGCCACACCTCTTATTATCAATTGGCATGACCAGAATGCTCCCGTATATTCCGCGCATTTTGAAAATGGCGGAAAGGGACGTTTAGCCACTGCTGGAGGTGACAATCACGTCCGTCTCTGGCAGGTCGACACGAGCGGACCTGACCCCAAGGTCGAATACCTTTCCACGCTCTCGAAACACAACCAAGCTGTCAACGTTGTACGATGGGCTCCAAAAGGTTCGCCAACGCCCTCATCTATTTCGATAATACCAATTCTAACTTAGTTTTTTCGCAGGCGAAATACTGGCCTCAGCCGGTGACGACGGAAACGTGATTATTTGGGTCCCGAGCGAAACCCCCCTTACCACCTTTGGCTCGGATGGACTCGACGACAAAGAGTCATGGAGAGCCAAGCATATGTGTCGTTCTAGCGGCGCCGAGATCTATGACTTGGCTTGGTCCCCCGATGCTTCCTATTTTATCATTGGTAGCATGGACAACATTGCCAGAATCTATAATGCCAATTCAGGTCGGTAGCACTGAGCCGTCCTATCTCGCCTTGCTTATCTTCCATAAAGTTGCTAATTTCTTATACAGGAACACTTGTCCGTCAAATCGCCGAGCATAGTCATTACGTCCAAGGAGTTACATGGGATCCTCTCAACGAATATATTGCCACCCAGTCCTCGGATCGCTCTGTGCATATCTACTCCCTTAAGACAAAGGATGGACAGTATACACTGGGGTCAGACGAAAAGGCGCAGAGGTTGGCAAACCACATGAAGGCCGATTTACCTCCTCGACGTATTTCATCATCGAGCCCTGCGCCTCCAGACTTTGGCCACCGTTCTCAGTTGGCAGTTCTTGATTCAGCCCCGTCTATTGGCTCTCCTGTTCCTTCAGCTCCTGGGACCCCAACGTCTGTAGCCTTGCCGATGAATCCGCCGAGCGTTGTGAGCCATAGCAGACGCTCATCCTTCTCATCCCGTCGCTCCATGTCGCCTGCCCCCTCGATGCCATTACCTGCGGTGATGCCAATGGAAGCCTCTCCAAAGCCTCATTCCTTTACATCCACGCTGGGTTCAGGCATGAAGAATGCAACTCTCTATCATAACGAGACACTCACTTCTTTCTTTCGCCGGCTGACTTTTACTCCCGATGGCAGTTTGCTTTTGACACCATCAGGGCAGTACCAAAATCAGCACCATGTGGATAAAGACAGCAAGCCTACAACTGAGGTGATCAATACGGTCTATATCTACACTCGTGGAGGTATCAATAAGCCTCCGGTCGCACATCTCCCAGGTCATAAGAAACCATCAGTGGCGGTCAAGTGTTCTCCTATTATTTACACGCTACGTCAATCAGCTCCCGCCACAAAACATATCACCATCGATACTTCATCGACCGAGGAGCCTATTCCATCACTGCCAGAGCCCATTTCGAAACCTTCACCTGCCCCCTCTATGGAACCGCCGCCCCCTCCGACAGCGGTGCTCTCTGGAGAGACAGATGAGGGTAACTCAAAACGACCCGGCTCTGAGACGGGTGTCTCGGCTACAGGGCCCAAACCGGCATTTTCTCTAAACTACCGCGTTGTTTACGCAGTAGCAACACAAGACTCTGTTCTGCTGTACGACACACAGCAGAAGACACCGCTGTGTGTAGTGAGCAACCTGCATTGCGCCACCTTCACTGACCTTGCTTGGTAAGTCCACCGGGAACCTAAATATTGAAATCCCTGTCTAACCGTATTGTTATCTAGGTCAAACGATGGCTTGACGCTCATCATCTCATCATCTGATGGATTCTGCTCAACCCTTACTTTTACCGCCGGAGAGCTTGGGGAGGTTTACAAAGGAGATATCGGCCCACCGAAGTCAACATCCACGACCACCACCCAAGCCACATCAAATCAAAACACTCCAACAGCGACACCCACGTCTCACTTTGCTCCCCCGTCACCCTTTACGTCTGGAGTCCAACCCCAGCATCGCGGTTCCACAAGTTCCTTTGCGGCACCATCACCCCCGCTATCAACCACGCTGGCCGCACAACGTCCATCATCGCCAGCCAGATCAAACTCGACATCTTCGGTAGCAACTCAATCTTCTACCGTGCCATCCGTCATGAGCAATCCACCCCTCATCTCGGGCAACGTCCCGAGTCTTACCGCGGCCAATTCTGGCAAGGTGACTGGGGTCCCTATCACGACGCCCCCTGAAACACCCCGAAGCACAGCAAGTTACACTACCGGAACGAAGAGAGAGGCGAGCGAAAGCGAGGAGGGTGATGGCAAGGACCCCAAGAAGAGGAGAGTTGCCCCGGTTCCAGTAGAGCCAAATGTATAATAGGCTACTCGTTATTTCTGCTTTTTTTTCTTTCTCTTTTATATTCTCTTCTTCAGATAAGCTACTTCGCAGGCGTAGGATGGAGCAATATCTTGGTTTTTTTCATGGTGCCCCTGACAAAGAGATATCGGGGTATTTGTGAGGGCGTTTTTGGTACACCGAGGAAAATGGCATTGATTGATTTCAGTGTGTCTTGATGGGCAGACATGACGTCGAATTTGCAACGAGCTTAATGGTAACTCTTTGGTGCAATATATATTTACCATATGTAATTGTGTCTGGATTGGGGGGATGTTTTATTTCACATATTATTAGTAGTGCAGACGTTGACAAGCCTTATACTATTCTATACTCGGGTTTCTTGCATTCTCGGGGAGATGAGCATCAATTCAGGGCAGGTCGCCAACCAGCCTTTTCTCCTTGTGAAGCCAGTACTGACATATTGATCACGGAGAACATGATCCCCTCTTCTGCCCGTTACGACACTCGTCTCGCACTCAACGCCACGAACATGGGAATGGGTAAATAAGTCGGCGCTCGGGACGTTGATGCGGCCTTGGGCCTCTCTCCATCGTTTCAACGCTGTTCGTACTCCGCCCCTGGGCGCCCTCTGCCTTGGTCAGGCGGAGGCTCAGGACGTAGGGCTCGGTGAACATGTGGCCGTGGAGCTGGAGGCGGACATTTCGCACCTGAAAGGCGTCGTGGAGGAGCTGCCGCCGGGTTCTGGGAGCTTCGTGGGGAGAGGGATGATGGGGGGAGGAAGGGTCCGCGCGGGGCGCGTGCTTGGACGTCAGGGATAAGACGGTGTAAGTGCCCGTATCCCAGATGAGAAGAGAACCGGTTTCAATAGAGGCAGTTTCTACGAGATGATTCTGGTCCTCGAGTGTCAGAACAGATTCTAGCCCTACACTGGGTAGTTCTACTCCTATCGGACTGGAAGGGCGCGCGCCTACCCAAAGACAGTGTGTCCTCGTCTCGGTGGCGTTGCGGTTCAACCTCACGAAATTCAGGTCGCCGGGCAAGCCATACGTTACGGCCCAGCTGACGCTGCTGGTCTCGTTTATTTGCAACCTCAAGTCGTAGTGAAGGCCGGCGGCGGGGTGGTCGTGCTGGTGAACGACGAAGTGGGCACCGGCCGGGCTGTCCGCATTGTCAGTCGTTCAGTGTAATCGGTAGAGCGAGGCGTAGTCCGGGATGGGGATGTGGGGGGGGGAGAAGGTGTTACCGGCAGCAGCAGCGTGCGCCGATAGCGCTGATGAGAAGATGGATAAGTGGTCTTGTCTTTGGTGGTGGGTTTCTCCCGACCGGACGCTATGGCAGCTAATGGGGTTGATTTGCCTCCCCGCTCGGCTGCATCACCATCATCATGGTGGTGGTGTGCATAAAGCGCAGATACCGGAGGATGTGGGGAGAGGCTCCTGGATTGTCCATTCAAGGTTGCGTTTTCTTGAGGCAAGGGTTAGGGCTACGAGTCCGTTTGGTTGGCATCACCCAGGTCGAATCTTCCCTGCCTGAATCAAAAGACGAGAAGATCTGTATGTACGGAGCACAGATGGATCGAATCGGTTGGTTGGTGGCATGTAATACGGATGGAATGATAAGAAGAAATTCTCTAGGGTGAGTAGCAGATTATTGGTGGGAAAGGCGGGCGGGATGGCATCATCTGCAGGAGTACGGAGTCTGTACGGAGCAAGTGGTGCACTGCTTGTGCAGCGAGCTTTACCTAAAAAACTACCTTGCCTACGGAGTAGTACTACTTAGTACTTACTATAACCCCATCGTGGACAGAAAGTACTCCGTAGAGCAATTCTAGTTGTATCTTCTTGTTCCATCTCAATGCCGAAAATTCACCGCTCTTCCGTTTGGCTTCATTCTTCTTGCATGGTATGGTAGGGCGCAGTCGTATGGAGCAATGCCTTTGATATTCCATGATTGGAGAGGCAGAGGGCATGCTAGAGTACTCCGTACCATATGTGGTATCCATTCGTATGTACTCCGTAATGCAGCGCAGCAACCCGTACGGAACATGCACAATCCCTCCTCCCTCCTAGCCTCCCTGCCCTAGCAGTCTAGAATTGCCAATCCTTACCGGCTGCGCGCCCGTGTCCAACGTTTATTTGACGGCAGCAGCAACCCCATACCATATCGCCCATCTCGAAGGGGAGGGGCCATTGACCAGTGAATCTGCTTTACAATAGAAAGAAGAAGTTGGAGAAAAAAAAGGCGGTCTTGTTGTTGGGCATTGCGCATGCTGAAAGCTAATTCGTCTATCGAATGTCAATAGTCGCAGCGCTGCAGGTCGAGACAAGCCAATGTACTGCCTGATTGAACAAATGTCATCATTGCATTTTCCGACTTCAAGGCTGCTAATAAGCAAGGTAAACAATCGGTACTCCGTAGGTAGCAGCAGTGATAAGTATTGGTAGCTCTCACACATGTGAAGCGCCACGTATCGTCCGAAATAACCAACTCGGGATCAAGAGACCTCCGCTCTACTAAGGGCCCTGTATTATTCCAGTCAACGTTTTTGTTCTGGTTTTCTGCCTCGTGGTATCCCGTAACGTCGGCAATTACCCGAGGCCCAGAGCGACGACTTTTGGGGGGTACTATGTATTCCGTACTATGTAACGGGACTGTGACTGTGGACATGCCGAGGCAAATGTGACGCCACTAGCCATGTCTCTGCGCCGCTTTGCCCACTCCCGACCGGCTGCTAGTCCGAGCCTGCAGAGAGCAGACCCAGAAGGAGCCTTGGAATGGGTCTGATGGAGTCTAGCACTACGGAGTAGGTACCTAGGTATGAAGGTTGTAGGAGGTAGAGAGCCCGCCCCCGGGAGAAATAGTACATACATCCACCAAAGCAAAGTGTGTTCTCGCTGTCGCCCACCCCCGAAGTTGCCCAAACTAATTCCTAATCTAAACTTCAACCTCACAAAGACTGTCCTCTTTCTCTCTCTTTCCCCCTACCTCCGTTCACCAAACCTCAACGTACCGCCGTCTCCCTTTACGTGCGCGCTCAGACATCAAATCGCGCACTTTTTTTCCACGATTACACGACGACAATAACGATACAATCTCAACCCGCGCCGACAAGTTTTATCTCTTGGGCCGCATCCCAGCTTCCCAGCCTCCTCCCCCCGCCGGCCGGCTTCGCGCGTCTGCCGACGTCACTTGCCCCGACCAGTGGCAACGAGATAAATAGTGGGCTTTGAACATAATAACACGAAAGACTGCCTCGTTAGACGCTGCCGGTGCCCGCTATATCCCCAGTCACCATGGCCTCACCGCCCAAACCCTGGGAGCGCGCGGGCTCTGCAACTACCAGTACGTTTCTTGACTCAGCAAAAGAAAGCAGGAGGGAAGAAAAAGGCAGAGCGCATAATCCTCCCCAGAGAACGTCTCCATCGTGCAAAAAACAACGCTAGGACGACCTGAGCCTTTTGCTCCCTCCAAACCTTCCTTCAAATGCTAACTCCATCATCTTCAGCAGCCGCCGCTCCAGCAGCACCAACGCCAGCTCCGAGTGCCGCGTCTTCTCTGTCGTCGGCGCCATCGTCCACAGCACCTCCCGTCCCTGAGCGTCCAGCGGCCTTGTCAACGAGTGCGAGCCAGAACGCCTCGGCATACAGCCGCTTGGGCGTCGGCGCCGGGGCATCCCCCTACGGCAGTGCTGGTTACGGAGGTGCCTACTCGTCTCCGTATTCGAGCCCTTACTCTCGCATGGGAGGCATGTACGGCGGCGGCATGTACGGTGGTTATGGGGGTGGTTACGGAAGTGGCATGTACGGCGGAGGCATGTACGGCGGCATGGGAGGCATGGGAGGCATGCCGGGGAATGATCCCAATAGCTTGACCAACCGCTTCAGCAACAGCACCTCCGCGACGTTCCAGATGCTCGAGGGCATCGTCACTGCGTTTGGTGGTTTTGCACAGATGCTCGAGAGCACATACATGGCCACACACTCTAGTTTCTTTGGTGAGTCTTGAACGCGTTCACGGCCCAAACCTATCTCAAGTCCTAACGTCTTTCTTTCCAGCCATGGTCTCGGTAGCAGAGCAGTTCGGCAACCTTCGCGATACGTTGGGTTCTATCTTGGGCATCTTCACGATGATGCGCTGGATACGCACAGCGCTCGCCAAAATTACCGGCCGCCCACCCCCGGCCGACGCCACGGCTCTCACGCCCGCCGCCTTCGCCCGCTTCGAGGGCCGCCCCGCCGCCGACGGCTCCTCGGCACCCGCTCGCGCCAGCCGCAAGCCCCTCATCTTCTTCGTCATCGCCGCCTTCGGCCTCCCTTACCTCATGTCCAAGATGATCAAGACGTTCGCCGCCAACCAGGAGGAGGAGGAGCGGAGACACCAGCTCGCCATGGAGGCCCAGCAGCCCATCGACCCCTCCAAGCTCGAGTTCTGCCGCCTCCTCTACGACTTCAACCCCCAGGCCTCGGCCGGCGGCATGGAGCTCGACGCCAAGAAGGGCGACCTCGTCGCCGTCCTCACAAAAGCCGACCCCGCCGGCCAGCCCAGCGACTGGTGGCAGTGCCGCTCCCGCGACGGCAGGCAGGGGTACCTCCCCTCGACTTACCTCGAGGTCCTCAAGAGGCCGGGCCAGGACGTCAAGAGGATCAAGGCCGCCCCTGCTTATAGCGACAGCAGCAGAGCCAACTCCATCACGAGCTCGTCGGTCAACCTAGGAGGCAAGGAGTTCGCCACGCTGGGCTAGAAGCCTCGGAGGGCGAGCCGTCCTCGGCGAAAGGGGATCTAATCACATACAATGCCCCTGCCCCTCTCCTCCCCCCCTTCTTTTTTCCTATCCCTATTTAAACTTTTTACCTTTTTCCTTTTATTTTATTTTATTGTGTGTACATATATTCCCCGGCCTATGGATTCTTTATAAGATGAGGTTTTTTATGAGCAGTCCTGATGCGCTGCTTTCGTCATGTCGATAATCATGGAGTAATGGGAGCAATGCATAACCGAGATAGGTACAAACAGAGCACAATCTAAACAGCTAGAAGATCATTCTTGGTTGTCATATGTGTTTATTCGATCCGTCCCTCCGTGAAATTCTTCGCCCAAGTCGTCAAAAACAACCGCAACTGCCTTGGGCCAGCATGACTGCTATTGACAATAAATAACCCACCCAACTGTGCTATGTATTTCCTGGACAAGATTCTGACGCTGCTTCTGCGTATTGCTTCGTGTAGGCTAACCCTCCGCTTCGTACGCGTTGGACTTGTGCTTCGGCGCAAACTGGAACCCGGGATGAGTAGGGCCCAAGAACATTTCACTGCGGGCGGGGGGAAACCGTTAGTTAGCTCATCTTCAAAAAAATAATATCGGGGTCTGGATTGTACTTGCCTGATCTTGACCCAGTCCTTGTAGTTCTGCGAGGCCATCAGCGTCTCGAGGTCGTTTCGTCCTCGGTAGGCGGGTGGCCTGTCGTTCATGGATGGGGGCAGGTACTCGAGGAGGCCGACGGGGACGTATCGGTGGGCGAAGCTCAGCCACTCCAGCAGGAAGCGGCGCGTGAAGCCGATGCCCACCTCGTCGGAACCCCACGCCTCGAGCCCGTAGCGCACAAACTTTTCGATGTACGTCAGGCGTTCGCTGGCCGATTTGTCCAGGTACTGCCCCTTTTCGATTTCCTCAAACAGCCAGGGCTTGATCAGCGCGCCGCGGCCAATCATGACGGTGTCCACGCGAGACTTTTCCACGGCGTCCTGGTAGTCGACGTGGGAGAAGCAGTCCCCGTTGCCGAGGAAGAAGATCTTCCCGTCCTTTGTGTTGGGCAGGTCACGGGCGTCGGGCTCTGCGGCGGTATCGGTGAGCTCGGCCTTCCGGACGTTGTAGGACTTGACCAGAGCAGCACACTCGGCAATGTAGTTCCAATCGGCTTTCTTCGTGTAGCGTTGCTCGCGGCTGCGTCCGTGTAGAGTAATGGCCGCACACCCAGGGGCGCCAAGCCGGTCACGATGCTCGCGAGAACCAAACGCCAGCTTCTCGATGACCTGGTTCGCAGTCGGCCGGCTGCTCCTTACGCCTGTTCTTATCTTGGCAGTGATGGGGATCTCGCCCGAAAGCGTATTCATGCCGCGGATCATGCGTTCCAGCTTCCCCGTGCTCTCTAGCAATGCCGACCCTCCGCCGGCCTTGAAGACCATATCGATGGGGCAGCCACAGTTAAGATCAATGAGGCGAAGATGGGGGCAGAAGCGGCTCAGGGCATCAGTAGCCTTGATGGCTGTCCAAGGGGCACTGGCTGAGATTTGAGCTGCGAATTTGAGGTCTCGTGAGTGGTCGTAACCATCGAAAACCGGGATTTTCCCTTCCGGGAACTTGGGAGGGCTGATTTCGGATTCGTGTGCTTTGAGGAGCGTCCAGTCCTTCTTGTCACCTTGCACAAGCGGCATGCTCATGGCCATCTCAGAGTACGTTAATTGCGCCCCTAGCTCAACGCAGAGTCGACGGAAAGGCAGGTTCCCTTGGGTTGTTAGCGGGGCAAGGGCGGGCGTTTCTGGACCAAAGTAAAGTCGTCTCTTCTCCGAGGCCTTGAATGGAGGATCGACATACTGGGCACGTATGTCTTCAAGGTCTTCGGTCGATTGCTGCTTTCGACGTTGGTGTACGCTGTCATTAAGCTTGGCTTCTTTGTTAGCCCAGGTGATGTACTCGTCGGCCTTTGCAAAGTCGGTGCGCTTCCGGCTCAAGTCAATTTTGACGCCCATAGAGACGACATTATAAATACCCAGGCGTTGCTCGTCCGATGCTTGCTGTGCGGCACCCTTTTTATCTTTCCCTGCATCTCCGTCTTTGGGTGCGGTCGTATTGTCAGCCTCTGTTGTCATTTCAACATCTGAAGGTTTGGTGTTATCCACCAAGACGAGTTCCTTTCTCCCGTCCTCGTGCTCAACTTCCTTCATATGGCTCTTCACAAACCGGCATTTCCAGCCAGAGGGGCACCTTCCATACTGCTCAAAGACCGGACATTTACCCCCGAGCGTCTCAACATCTTCCCTGCGGCCTTCGGCAAGATACTTGCGAAGGTCATGCGTTGACTTGCACCTGTCACCAAAACGGCACTCGGCAGGCGAGAACTCTGGGTGGAAAGCCCTAGTGTTGCAAAGGCGTATAGCGTCATCAAAACTTCCAAAGCTGCGTTCGGTGTTTTGCCCGCCTTGCTTTTGGCGTCCCTTTTGCTTGTCCTTCTTGTCCCGAGGCCCGCTTGCAGCACCGTCAGTGGTGGATGTGCGACCCTCGGCGGCATCGTCATCATGCTCGTCGATAATGGCAGCAGCATTCGGCTCACGCTCGATGAGGTACCTAGGACAATCAGTATTTGGTGCGACGTTCGTTTTATGACCAAATCGGGGAGGGGCTTACTCTTTCTTGATAGGAGCAACACCCTTGCGTGATTCAGCCTGCCCTTTCTGGTCGTCATCTTTAACAGGAGCATCGTGAAGGCCTGAGCCTGGGACAGGCGTCTCTTCAACTGATTGTGGAGCTGTATCCTCCGTCTTAAGGCGTTTAGCAGCCCTTTCTCCCTCTTCAGGGACAGCAGTCAGATTGCTCGCATCGTTCGCAATTTGGTCATGAGAAGGTGGGGGAGCTTGGTCCTCGGTGCCTTCGCTCCCTGCCATCTTGTTGCTGTATTACCTGGGTGGGTGACTGAGCCTGCCCAAGAGCAAAAAGAAGAAAAAAAGGTGGTTATGAGTTTAGGCAAGATGGTGGCGATAATGAAATAGTGCACAAGATGGGATTAAAGAAGGGGCCCAAAATGGAGAAAAAGAAGAAAAAGATTGGATGCAAAAAGGTCAATGCTCCTACTTATTGGCACATATATTTTCTTTCCTCCAATTGATTTCTTTATATCCAGATTAGGTGAAGAAATGGTGTGAAGAAGGTGCAATCCAATTGCTACTACTAGTGTTTTTTGGCAAGTGCAAAGTTTGCTCAAACTTGAGGTCAAGCTCAGGTGCGAAGCCAACAGCCCCATCTAAACTTTTTACCTGGAATATCCAAGTTCCAAGTCTCGCTCGCATTTCACCTTTCATATCATTTAAGACTTTTCGATTTCTTCTCACAAAATGATATTATACTACTATACTTCCTATACTAGTATTGGTACTACTAGTACGAAGCAACAGTCAATATCTTACGATAAACGCCGGGCGAAATATTACCTCGTATGCCATGAGAAGTTGCCAAGTTCGAACGATACGAAAAACCTGTCTAAAGCCTGGCTATGTGAGCGACTCCGCCATATACTACTCCGTACTCCGTACAAGTATTATCTCGCATACTTCGTGCATGGAAGATATGCTACATGACATACCGTGGAATATGCTCCGACCAGAGCAAGTGCTGTGTAGAGAGCAATAGGTATATCAGGTCAATTGAAATTGAACGACATCCTTGATGTTACTTGCCGATACATAGCTGTTGAGGAATTTGGCGGCTTTCCACCGTAACCTTACATACTCCGTACCTTGTGTGCTTGTTGACTCGAGAAATCAGTTTCCCGGATGATATGTCACTTGGCCTGTGATTTGCTCTTTGACCCCGGATATTACTATTAGTATTAAAACGGTCAATAACTGGCGGGGCATTGACCAGACTCGACGGTTCAAATGAGCCCGCAGTGCGCAGTGCGCAGTGTGCATTTGAGGTCATTGACCTGTTCTGGCATGACGGTAATCTCTACTCGCCGTTATTTAATCGGTACTGCATTTCACCGTTGATGCTAATTCCTTTGTCAAGCATAAAGCAGAGGCGGGTACTCCGTATATGAAACGTTGGTTACAACTTACACTCGACTTACCCTTGTCCACGACAAGTCTCTCACCTTTTTTTATCCCCGCCTGGATTGGTGCTACTACTACTAGTAGTAGTCGCTCGTACGCAGTACTACGTACCTTCAGGTACTACTACTATTAGGCTGTAGCACATGAAGGACCGGCCCTTTGCGCGCCCGTCTCCGTCTCGACAACCAATCTACGGAGTACCGAATCTTCTCTCGTCTTTTTGACCGCTCACCTCGCCTCCTTATAGTCGACGGATCTTCCCAGATCTTCCTTTTTTGAAGTGGCTCGAAGCTTGTAAACGGGCAGCACCATCGAATCGCCACAAGAACGTACGAACGAGCTGCCAAAAGGCAATGAGACGAAACCCTCGACCTCTGCACTAGCGATTAACGCAATCATGGCGGACACAGTTGGCAGCAGGACTGCCGACCCCAAGTCCCCCCTCAAACAACCGAAAGTCGTTCGTTCTCAAAAAATCATTGCCGAACCCCAGGACGAGTCGGACGCGTCCAGCGACCAGAGCATTCAGCTCCCTCGAAGTCACACTCCAGGCTATCTCTCTGGTGGCAAGTCGGAAAGCGCCACCTCTCGCGAAGCCCGCCGACGTGTACCCTCCGAGCTGTCGATTCGGCAACGTTCCCAGTCTACAACGTACTCTACCTCACGCCCGTCGACCTCCAGCGGCGTGGCACCCAAACCTCCTCCGGCGCTCTCCAATGGCGGCCAGGAAGATGGCGATGGGGAGCGTCTCATGAGCCTTAGCCGGGGTCGGAGTGCTCTTACGTCCCGCTCAGCATCAGCGATTGCGAGTCACCCGTCATCTTCACACTCTCGTGCGGCCCCGGTAATACCCATAAAGCCAAACCGGGGCCCTGTTGTCCCGTTCCCACCGCTACAGGATCCCAAGACTGCGCCCGAGGTGCCGCCTGCTCCAGCCTCTGGCATGTATTGGTCCAAGGCCCCTGTATCAGGGACACCACATCCCTCGTTGCGAGCACACACGACAACGTTGATAGGTTCCAACATCTACATCTTCGGAGGCTGCGATTCGCGCACATGTTTCAACGAGCTATGGGTCGTCGACGCCGACTCCTTCTACTGGTCGAGACCGCAGGTCACGGGAGAGATACCGATGCCGCTACGAGCAATGACATGCACGGCCGTGGGCAAAAAATTGGTGGTCTTTGGGGGAGGCGACGGTCCAGCATATTACAACGACGTATACGTCCTCGATACGGCCAACATGAAATGGACACGGCCCCGCATTTTGGGCGATAAAATGCCCTCTAAACGACGTGCGCACACGGCTTGTCTGTATAAAAACGGCATCTATGTGTTTGGCGGTGGAGATGGTGTTCGCGCCTTGAACGACATATGGCGTCTCGATGTTAGCGACTTGAGCAAAATGTCCTGGAGGCTGATTTCGAATCCAGAGAGGACAGCCTCGGGTGGTCGGGATTACCGGCCCAAAGCGAGGGGTTATCACACAGCCAATATGGTGGGTAGCAAGCTCATCATCTTCGGCGGTTCTGACGGAGGGGAATGCTTCGACGATGTGTGGGTATACGACGTCGATACCCATGTCTGGAAAGCCGTGCACATCCCTGTTATTTTCCGACGATTATCACATACCGCCACGCCAGTCGGCTCCTACCTGTTCGTTATAGGCGGGCATGATGGGAACGAATACTCGAACGACATACTTCTCCTGAACCTCGTTACCATGACGTGGGATCGTAGAAAGGCGTACGGGAGACCACCTACGGGGAGGGGCTACCACGGGGTAGTACTATACGATAGCAGGCTAATCATCATCGGCGGGTTCGATGGGTCCGAGGTCTTTGACGACGTGATGATACTGGAGTTGGCGGTCCATTCGTACTATTCGCAGATTAGCCACTTTTCCATTGAGGTGTAGGTGCAGGTATAGGTATAAGTATAGGTATGGCATGGCATGGCATGACCGAGCCAGGCTTGGAGCGCGGAGTTCTAAGCCGGAGTAATACCACTGTTCACATACGGAGTACTAGTCTTCATATGATCATCACTGACCGCATAAGTGATTTTTTTCTCTCTCTTTCTTTCATAGCCTCGGAACCTTACCTGGTCCTGTCTGTTTGCTTGTTTTTTTTTTTGTTGGATGGGATTGGGGAAAATAGAATGGGGCAGGATACGCCAGGACAATGCAATTCAGAGTACAAAAACTGGGAGAGGGAAGCAGCAGGCGTGTCTTTTTTTCTTCTTCTTCTTGTTTTCGGAGACGCTACTAGCGTTAGATCAAGCAAATGTACAAGCGACTTCGATTCAAAAAAGATGAACGGATAGTTTCACGCCGTGTTGTTATACAAATCCAATTAACGGGTGTTGCAATTCGAGCCCCAAAAAATAAAGAATAATCTATCCTGCTTTTCCCCATGCGTGCAAAAAATACATTACTAGTAGGTGTTACAATGACTGTCGACCGGCGTTGAGAGACCCTCCGGTCTAAGTCGGCCGTTGAAAAGGCGAATACCAAGCCAAACGAGGCCAAGCCAAGCCAAGTCAAGCCAAGCCGAGGTACTGTTTTCCATCCCATCATGATTTCGAATCTAAAGAGAGAGAGAGTGGGAAAAACGCCGTTGTGTTAAAAAGTAAAAACGCCCCGGTGCAGTACTGACGTGACTGTTATGAGAGATTGGGCCTCCTCTGTCGGAGAAAGGCAGAGAGGGGAGTGAAAGTGAGGGTTTGGCCTTTGGTTGTGGTTTCGGCGTATAAAAAGTGCTTGTGCTCGTGGTAAGTTTTAAGCCTTGCTCTCGAGAGCCTTCTTCTGGGCTAGGCGGCGCTCCTCAGCTTCGACCATGTCTAAATCAAATGCTGGTTAGCTACTGGTCCCCTGAAATACCCACGGGGTTCGCCATATGTATATGGATGTATATGTATTTGGCGGGGGAAACAAAACTCACCCTTCCACAGATCCTGCCCCTCGTACTCCTCCTTGTGAATCTTCTTCTCGATGAGGTGCTTGTGCTCCGGGTCGTCGGGGTCGAGGACCATGACCGTCTCCCACCTGCCGTTGCCCTGCTTGGCGTCGTTCATCTCGAAGGCGGCCGTGACGATAAGGACGGCGAGGGTGAGGCCCTGGGCGTAGACGCGGGCCTGGACGAGCTTGTTGGCGGTGCTCATGGGGGCGCGGCCGACGAGGGCGAGGGCGATGCCCATGCTGGCGATCCAGCTGACGAAGACGATGGAGTAGCGGTTGTGGCGGCCCCAGGCGAGGAAGCGCTCCTTCGCGTTCTGGTTGCCGCGCACCATCTCCTGCGCGAGCTGCGTCTGGTCCTTGTAGCCCGACATGGGGTCCTGGGCGCGCAGGTGGGCGGTGCTCCAGCGGTCGGCGTTGACGATGGCGCCAAAGGTGCCCGTCGAGGTGACGAGGAAGGCGCGGAAGGGGAGGGTGAGGCTGCGGAAGGCGGGGTAGCGGCGCGAGGCCAGGACGACGCCGCCCATGCCGATGGAGAGGCCAAAGGTTCCGCCGATTACGCCTCCCTGGAGGACCTGGCTGAAGTGCGCCTTTTCTTCTTCGGGGGTGAGGACCTTCATCTTGGTGGTAGTGGTGGTGGTGAGGTGGGTGGACGAGCTCTCTCAGGATTGGGTGACGGGGGTCTCGGAAAGTTGAGAGGTGTTGTTTACACAGTCAGTTGTGTTGCTGACGCTGATGTTGAGAGGCAGAGAAAATAAAAGGAAGAGAAAGAGTCTGCTTATTCCTTGGTTACAGATGGTGGTAGTAGTGGTAGTTGTTGTTGTCGTTGCTGTATGGAGAACGGAATACTGGTAGCAATAGTTACTAAATAGGTTGGTTTATCGTATGATTGTGGTGGGAATGTGCTCCGGATATAAGGGTCCGTCTCGGCGGGCGTTGAAAACAATCGGGATGTGTGCAATTGGTTTTCAAACAGAGTTGAACACGACTCACGACACCTTTCGGTTACCCTTTTAAAGGAGAATCATCAAGCTTTTTGTTTTCTGTCCTTTCCTTTGCCGAACCCCGGGGAGGTGCGCAGAGAGACGGAGTGAAGGAAAGAGAGTCGGAGTCGGGCGATGCCGTGACATCAGTACATATCGTATCTCTTGCTCTGTGGCCGACACGAATGATGCAAGCAATACATAATAATTTTCGCCCCGGCGTCTTACAAAAAAAAAACCGTTGGCCCAAACCTTTTTCAATGCATTCGTTCCGACTCGTCCCGCTACGCGCGAGAAGAGAGCGAGCGAGAAGCGTTTTTGGGCGAGGAAGGGAAAAAAAGGTAACGAAGCAAACACCGAGAATTCACCGCTGCCCCCATCCCCTCTTTTTTTCTCTCTCTTCTTTCCTCTGCCTCGCTCTCTCTTACCAGATTTATTCACCAGCCCCTCGCTAGTGCTTGATGCTATTCGCAACCTGCTCCGTGCTCCGTACATACACATGCTCGACAACACCGGATCATCGCGCGGTTCCTGATTCTTTCAACCTTTTTCTTCTCTCTCGGCTCCCGGTCGAACCGCGCTAGAATATTTCCGACAGCCTCTTGTTCGGCGGCTAGCACGGGCTCCGGAACACTGCTATTACCCCATAACCCTTCCCATTTGTGTGCTGAGCTCGTCGGCGGGGGGGCCTTCTCCTCCGCACCGTCTCATCCGTGCAGAACGTGCGTGCCCTTGCTCACCGATACTGCTCAAGAGCATCGGAATAAAGAGGAAACCCGCGCGCACATAAAGAAAAAAAAGGCGTGGCTCGGCGGCAGCAGTATTCTCGCCAATCGCCGTTTCAACAACACTAATACATGCAAGCCGCGTGACCCATCAACAAATGGGCACCGAGTGGGCTGAGATTGAAATCGCTCAAAAAAAAAATGAGCGCGCATAAGTAGCTCTGTTATGGACAAACGGCAAGGCAGCCGGTGCCTGGCAGCGGCGGGTTTGATATTACCCCCAAGACCTTCATTGGCAACCCCCAAGGAACGAGTACCTAATACCCTCCAGTTGCCAAGGTAGGGCGCTGCATTGCGATCCTTCTACTCCGTCCTTGGATAAACAGCAGGGTGCTATGTGTGACTGTAGTGTAGCTGCGAGGATTTCCTTCTGCACGGATCTAAAGAGGAAATTCGTCTGGATAGCCGTCGCCTTGATACTCCCTATCGATTACCTTGGTGACGATTGTAACCCGCGCGCTATGCCGGGTGCCATCATCCATGTTCTCATTCTCATTACAGCGACGCCATGGGCAGTGCTTCTGATGAGCAGTTCTCAAAGGCCCTTGAACCGTCGTGCTGTACTTAACTGTCAAACCGCGATAATGTGGCGTTCAGCTTCATTTACTCGGAACTTCTGGCTGCTGGCACTCCGAGGTTGGAGTTCAGCACTCAGCGGACACTATGGAGTCCTCTCATGTCAGTCCGCAGGTACTCGGTGTATGGGAAGAATTGTCCAGCCACAGATGGGTAAATGCGATTTTGAGTGAATCTGCAATCGGCGATCAGGCCACTGATACCCTAACGTCTTGTCGCTAAAACTGACACTTCGGGACATGCCGAATGCACATGCGTCATGCCCAGCAGATAAATAGGCTATATGTACGGAGTACATACGAAGTATCTTGACCCGTCGCCTTGGCCGTGGTATATATTCAGGGAACGGTATGAATGAGGGGTAAGCGGCATCGTCCTTTAGGCAGTAATGGTAGATAGCTACTAGTAGATGGAAACAATACTTCACACATGTATCAAGTGCTTCATTGTCAAGGGCAAGTGGCGTAGTTATTTCCAGGACCAGACGGCTACTACCTAGTACTCCGTACACCCCGTAGAGTACGGAATACTCCATGGTGCTACGTAGCAATGCCGCTTGAGATCCTTCACAGGCATCTTGACCCCCAAGGGGTCCTTGTTAGTTGACCGTGAAAGTTCGTGATCCTACGGGCACGACCAACAAGGAGCAGCCTGGAAGATGGAATGAAGCTCTGTCCGCCGTTTCTCAACGTTCTAGGACCCTAAGGGCTAACATGGAACGTTTTTACCATAGGTTTTGCACAACGTAATGGAAATACGTCTGCGGCGGTGGTGGAAGAAACGCGCCTAGGCGGACCATGGAGTACTACCTGGAAATATCACATGCAGCGTATTTAGGGCATGCAATCCGCAGAATAGACCAGGATCCGTGCTCCGTATTGGGATGCGACTCCAGGTCCAAGCAGCACATGGTCTTTCCGCGGCATTTGAGGGACTTCAGACCAAGGCCGGAGTCGCAAGAAGAATCTTAGCAAGCCTTCCGAGCAACGCGGGTACTCCGTACGGATACCTGCGCTTTGTCCTAAAACCTCATCTTTGCCGCCAGCGATTATCGTAAATAGTACTCCGTACGTACTTACGGAGTAGGGTAGAGGAAGTTGGTTCCATGCATCACGACGACTTTCCCTCTTTCGAGTAGCCAAGGCCCAAGCTGCATATGGCCCAAGCAACAAGACAAAAGCATGGGCACGCGACGGATCCTCGCTTTTCAAGCACATATCCACATAACGGCGGACCCTCAACGAGCTAAGGCTTCTAGAAAACTGCCGCTTCGGGGACTTCCCGCTGTATACATGTACCTCCAACAGGAAGAAGCTGCGCGTACTCCGTACTAGTAGAGAGATCTGGCATCGTTAGGAGGGTTAGCGATAGCGCTTCATCGGCCTCCATTAGCCTTGCGATGATGGTTTATGGCTCCTTGCTGTGCAATGGTGGCTACGCTAGTAGTAGAAGTGTTCTGGGGAAGGCTCGACAACCAAAGCTGCCACCAAGCTGGATCAAGGGGAAGGGCAGGTGATTCTGTAAGAGGCTGACTGTCTCTGCTCGGGGCATACGTAGCAGTGGCACGTATATGATAAAGATGTACCTGAAAGTAGCTTAGCATTCAAACCTCTGGCGACAAAAGTTGCGTATGAGCAGAGGTCACGAGGTGTGCTATAAGCATTGATGTACGAAGTGGGTGCTCCGTGCTCCATGAGGGCGGCAGGTACGGAGTACGAGCAATGATTCTTGGTTGCTGTTCATCAAGCCAGTCAACCAATCCTTTCAACCAGTTACCATAACCAGTCAACCAGTCAGATGCCTTTTGAGTCTTCAGACAGGGGGGCTACCATGTGGTAATCAGGTCAGCTCCACTGCTCCGTACAGAAGAGCCGGATCTGATCTAATAGAGACTGGCTTGCCGGCTTACGCCTCGGCTCAGCGATCAGTAGTACGTACGGAGTGTACGGAGGTGTAATCCATAGTGTAGTATGGATAGTGCAGCACCTCAATTTGTGTGCCAATAACTGTTGCGTGGCATTTCGTGGCTTTGTTCGTGGTGGCGTTACGGCAAGCCTCGGTATATTCTGGAAGGCTTGGTAAGTTTGATGGCTCGAGGTGGACCTGAATTGGACCCTTAATGGCTCTTTAATGGGTTCGGTCCCCAGCGCTGTGACTAGGGAATACTACTACTAAAGTCGTGTTTGGAATACCATATTCTGCCGCCTGCGGTATCATAGTAGGTACAGTTACCGCAACACAGTGCGCAATGCGTAGCCTGTAGGTAGCAGTAGGGTCTTCGGAGCAAATGGATATGCTAAAGTGCAGGCAGCCTGGTAGATGTCAGCTGAAGGTGTTCGTGAGCCTGCTAGTAGTTTGAGGACAAGTGTTCCGACAAACTTCTTAGCAGCAGAAAGAACAGCGGTGACTTTGCTATATGGGTTGTGATCAGCTCGAGAACCCAGACCGTCACATTTCTTAAAACCGTCCCAGTGCCTTGGATCCGAAAGCGCCGACAGCACCTCTCTCCTGGAGAGAGCGGTCTCGATGGTCATGAAGTACGGAGTAGTAGCAGTAGTAATAATAGATCTAGCGGTGTCAAGAAAGTCGGGCCTTGGGTTTCAAAGACGGCTAATTCTGCGGGCAGACGTCACTGCAGCATGCCGAAGAACACTTATTTGAGGATAATTACTTGTGTCTAGGCGTATGTGTCACGTTCAAGTTGGTTCTCAGGAGCGTTCTGACGCCTGTTGCCGGTACTCATATTTCACCATGTCTTGTTAGTGGTGGTAAGTACTACTGATTGCTGCTATCAGTACTATTAGTACGGAGTACTCCGTGGCTATATTCTCGCCAACCCACGAATGGTGGCACAGAAGATTCTCGTGCGACAGCCGATGGGTATCCTATTGTTTTAGATAAGCTGGCATTTGGCCGCATAATGCCATGTATGGGTTAAATGAAGGCAGGTCGTGGCACCAAAACGTGTTGAATTTCACCGCCACAAAGTGAGTGCTACCATGACTAGTAGGGTAGTGGTTAATGCTGATAGAGGAAAAGCCAAAAGTAAGCGCCTAGCAGCTTTCATAGACCGTAGAACCATAGCTGGGTTTTTGGGAATAACAATCCATCTCAATGACTCACTCACCATGGGTCCAATATCCAATCACCCTTTAGACTCGGCGGGCCCTTGAATGCTGTCCGACTTTGGATGTAGCAGCACCTGTTACCACCAAATATCGATCACGTACGGAATTAATAAAGACGGGAGGGGAGGGAAAGAAAAGGTAGCAATAGGCAATGGATAGGCCCTCCTTGGTATTACTTATTACTACTAAGTAGTAGGCATCAGTTTAACACATGGAAACTGTGGCATTGTATTTACGAGCAGCAAGGCACCTTAGGTAATGAGATGGATTCTACTCCGTAGTAGCATGTGGTATCCATGAATCCATGCGTCCTACCTACAACAGTACGGAGTACTTAGCCTCTCGTACGGAGTTAGTACTCCGCCTGTAGTAGTACTCATGTTACTTACACGAGTGCTCCGTGCAGTCTGGTCCTAGTGACATCCAGTCATTCCATCCGTTGTTGTCTAGATTGTTTCCTGCCATGTTACGCTTTTGCGCCTGCCCGTAAGTTTAGATATATGGCCATTGTAATCGGTACGGAGTAGTTGATTGTACTATGTAGGGCAAGTGCGATTCATCCCCCCTCCCCCTCCCCCCAAAAAAGGCCATTGGGCAGGAAGTACTGGCAGGGCGTTGTCGCCCGCCTGCATCTCCCCTGCTAACTCGCCGTTTTAGGTAATGCAGGAAGGCCCTAGTAGCAGCGCTTTCCAACACTGTGTGGCCCAAGCGCGACACGCAGAAACGCAGGTGCTGCGAGGCAAGTGCGCAATGTCCGTGCAGGTGGTGGTTGCAGAAGAGTCGACGTCAAGGAGAGGACGCCACGCAGTACTAGGTAGATGCCGCTGAAGGGGGGGGGGCACTGGGGAGCCATTGGGGGGGCTAACTGGGGGGGCGGCCGGGCAAGAAAGCAGCAACCTAGGGCCCTAGTACTCCGTAACCCGTAGGTAGCGGCTGGGTACCTACCTAATAGTAGCCCCGTGCAAGCCTTCTCGCCGTCGCAAGCACAAACCACCAGAGACGGAGACGGAAAGCCCCTCTTGAGACGGCAGACGGGAATCCTCCAACGTCGGTCGAGCTGCCACAGCATCTGAGCTCCATCTCCATTAGTTACGTTTGGCGTACTAGGACTAGCAGTGCTACTAGAAGATTGATGCTGCGTGAATTACTCCGTATCCAAGCTACTAATGTAGCAGAGGTCCCATTGACTAACTACCTTTACTACTAACTTCTACGGAGTACGGAGTACGCAAAGCACTATTACGAATTACCTTAGGTATCGTTGGCCATCTGCGGCTACGTTATCGATAGAATTCATTTTCCTGGGTTGTTTTAATAATTGCTCCTCTTCTGCTCGCACCGCAGCCCACGAGGTACAACAGACGCAGTCAACCTTGGGGACCCCTTCGAATCAAACCAATATTTGTCAACGCCTAGCCTTGACTGTTGACGCAGCGAAGCTTATTATTGGCACCACCTCTGTCTGGCACACGTCACAAGCGCACGTTCCCAGGTCGGCAATAGACCCGACTTCGGTAATCATAGCCATCAGCAGTCCTACTAGGGAATACTACCGTCTACCTATAGAAACCCGTGGCGCCAGGTTCCCAGCAACCGGGCCATTCCCCAGCCTCAAAACGACCATCAGTGTTCGGCATCAGCAGCCTTATCCAACCCTCCAGCCCATAGGATTACCCGACCAGCGCTGTTTGCTGGAACTTTGCCTCCGCTGACTCCGACTCCGCTGCTACCGGCCTCGTTGATCAAATAACCGTTCTCACGCCGAGTCGCCGCTGTTTCCAGCCCGAGTTCAACATACTACTAGCACCGCTAGCCACTCATATTATCCTTTTGCCTCAGCCTTCAACGCCTTTCGACCCTTTGCCCCGACGGTCTATGACTACAGTTGCAGATAACAGAACCAATCATACCGCGCCCAGATTGAGTTCGAACCATTCATCCAGCCATCACCTGTTCCCTGAGCCGGCCTGAACCTGTCCAACATTCCTACTCAGTATCTCTACTCTGCGGTCTACCTACTTCCTTCTCCTCCCAGCTCTCCTTCGCCCATCACGAACACCTTACAGTTAACACTCGAAGCACCACGATTGTCGGCATCCATACATACTCGCAACTTTCGAGTTAAGCAATTTGTTGGCGATATACACTGCGACAACATCAGCGACGTAAAAATGGCCTCCGGCCCTGCGCTAGACCCGGCCAATATTGGCCGTTCTCGACAGGATTCCTTCGTGAGCGCTGGTCCCCGACCGATCTCCACGAATAACCAGAACCGCGATAATGTCAACCGCAACCGTAGAGAGAGCTTAGCTGGTAGCCTCATGGGCGGCATGAGTTGGGGCGGCATGTCCTTTGGCAGCTTCGTTCGCGATGAGTGAGTTCTCTATTCCCCTGGCACCTTTATCGCATACCTTTGGCTATCATCCCCGCCATGTTTGTACAGTCCCCGGCGCAACGCCGGCTCAGCCGGTGTTGACACCTCGACTGTCTCCACGGGCTCAACGTGTTCTGAGCGTCGCGATATTTTGCGCCAGTAGTCGTTCTGCGACGTCATCATTTGGGCTTTCGTCTAGATCACTTCGCTAACGATCTAACCCCTGTAGTATCATGATGCAAGGCTCATCACCGTTTGGCACACACCAATCACCATCGTTTCACTCTTCCTCATACTTGCCCAAGCTGGAAGCGAACTTCATGCGAGACTTCACATGTTGTGGCAAGATTCTGCCTAACTTGCATGATCTATTACAGCATTACGAAGAAGCGCACACGCAGCCGAGTCCCAATGCCCCTCGCAATAACAACAATAACAACAACAACTTTTCCGGCTTTGCTCCCATCGGAGGAGCGCCGGTGGGCGGTTCACGGACAACACCTCCAACGCCCGGCCAAGCAACAGCCCGGCCGTCTCCTACCCAGCTGGGCCAAACAGGGACATCTGGTCAGACTATGGGTATGATGGGCGGCATGCAGCAGAATGGTGGGATTGGCGGCATGCAAATGAACTCCGCACTGTCTAATATCCCTGATGAAATGGACGCCGTGGCAGATATGGAGATGGACGATGCTCTTGGTGCCATGGAGATGGATGACAACTCGAGGATGCACTCGACCCGGCAGTTGTTTGGCCAGCAGCAGCGTCCACAGCTTCAAATGGAAACATCAGGAATTACACAGGGCCTACGCACGTCTCAGCCTACAACGCCAGCTGCAGCCAGCTTCGGCTTTCAACACAACCCCACCGTCTCTTCCGTCAACACCCCAACACTTACCACTCAGCAACAGCAAATTCCGCAGCAAGGGCAAGCGGATGACGACGAGGAGATGGATGATGACATTCCCGGAATGCCCATGGGTGGTAATAACGCGGATATTGGCGACGGCAACTTCGGTAACGGCACTGGGGACTCTACGTTTTGCATAAACGACCCTGGAAAGCACCTTTTCAGTCCCAACGGAGCATTCCCTGGTGGTAATCGCTCAATTCAAGCACAGCTGGCCCAGCTAGGGCTCACTCAAGGGCAGTTGGGTGATCCGCAATCAAATAAGGTTTTGATGCAGCGATTACAGAGCATGATGATGATGCAGGAGGAGCATAAACCTTTCAAGTGTCCCGTCATTGGATGTGAGAAGGCTTATAAGAACCAAAATGGCTTGAAGTAAGTATTCATGACACTGTGGTTGCCAGGTATTTTGTTTATGACTGACCCAAATTAGATATCACAAGGCTCACGGGCACCAAACGCAACAGCTACACGAAAACGGTGACGGCACGTTCTCTATCGTCAACCCGGAGACGGCAGCGCCCTATCCGGGAACCCTCGGTATGGAGAAGGAGAAGCCTTTCAACTGCGAGACGTGTGGCAAACGGTACAAGAATCTGAACGGGTTGAAATATGTAAGCTCCTTCGCCCAGTTATCATGTGTGCCATTAACTCCCTTGTTACTAACTTACTTGCTTCGCAGCACAAATCGCACTCACTGCCTTGTAACCCTGAGTTCAAGATGCAGGCCGAAGCGGCAGGTATTAGGATACCACGACATCTCGGCCTCGGACCTGGGGGTGCTCCCACCAATGGCGTAGGCGAAGGTCAGAATCAGCAAAACCCTCAATAGGGTGGAAAGCGTCAAATGGTGGTGCCGAGTCGCCATTAGTGACGTTTCTAGTTCGTCACGCCCGCTTCACGATACCCACCGATCGTGTTCGATCGTGCTCGCCTGCCTACCTAGCATCACATCATACCCACGGTATAGTCGCCGCAGCTTCGATAGCGACGAGATCCACAGCATCTCTCAACCCCAAAAGTCCTTGTTTCCCTACTTCTTTGATTCCCTGTACTCGCTGGTTGAGTGAGTGGTTAATGGCAGTTTGCGATGGCGTTGGCTTTCGTTTGCATTGACAGTTTCGAACGGATAAATTCCTATTTGAGATCAGCGTCGCCTGTCCTTTTACGTATCGCTCACGACCACGCAAACTGGCGGCCCACAGGTACTGGAACCCAAGAACCCCCCCCCCACCGTCTTGATTTTTGCCAAAATGCCCTCACACACGACGCAGCTCACGCTAACCACTGCGAACTCCATTTTGCTGTGGTGTCCGTGGAGCTTGCCCTTTGACGTTGCCTATGGCGCAAGATTTTGCGGTGGAGAGGAGGATCGATTGAGCCCCTGATTTCTTTTTTTTCCCTCTGGAAGCCTGGGGGTCCTCATGACTTGCCCGCCTATTTCCACCCAGGTAGTCAAGCACTATACTAGCGTCAGGGTTCACTTGTCCTCCGTGCTGATCTGCATGTGCCTCCTGGCCCCTCCTGCAGCTTCGCTGCGGGTCTAGGGGTCCTGGATGGTCTCGTCACCTTCTCTCTTGAGGCAACAAGGCGTTTTCTCGAACCTGTGTTTGAGAACGCGCCGCAATACCGACGATCTGCGTTCTGGCGGAGGCGGCGGCTGTTGTAATTTCGGTTTAATTCCCCTCGTTTGTTTTTATGTTCTGCTTTTCCTGCTTGATCGATTGATCGATTGATTGTATGCATGGGTTTTATTTACACGGTGCCCAAGGTTTTTGGACGCACCTCCCCCTCACACGAGGAACACGAAAAAGAAAAACATGATAGAATTGCTGGCGCGTCGTTACTCTAATCTCGGGGTACGATTGTACACGGATGAAGAGTTGCTCCCCCCCCCCCCCCCCCCCCCCCCCAGCTCAGATTTGAGCGTTGGCGATGGCGCTGAAAAGCAAAGGACATGTTGACGAATGGAGTTTGGTTGGGCTGGTTTTTATTCATAGACTGGAAGTGATAAAAAAAGTTTTGGAGTCCACTCGCTGGTTCTCACCACCACCACCGCCGCTACTGCTGCTGCCGTTGCTGCTGTTGCTGCTGTTGCTGCTTACTTAGTAGTAGTAGTGGTAGCAGCAGTAGTAGTATGGGGGTTTTTATGTGACCTTTGCAAACCGTACTGTGCGGGCTTTTGCCTCTCGGAAGTTTTGATAGATATTACTCCGTACTCTCTCTGCCTTGAATTTTTGTCGTCAGATGCCTCCTCCGAAGTGGTCCTTGGCGGGGATCCCCTTGCGCAGGTGGCAAACCAACCAAACCAACCAACCAACCAACCCCTCCCCCCATCATGCCTATTTCTTGTGTCCACCAGGAATGATAGTTTTCTTCTTCTTCTCTTTTCTCCTTAGCGAGTGGCGACAAATCCCCCCTTTTCCCCCGCTGCCGCCTACTCTCTTCCCAAAGTACTCGCGTATATGTACTCGCGTACGGAGTATTGGGAATAGGAATTCATCATGTGATTGATCCCGTTTGTAGCTTCCGCGGGGGGGGGGGGGGAGGGGCTCTCTTCTTCTTCTTCACCAAATAATGGCCCGAGCCGTGCGCCGGACGACTTTACGGAACAGACTCCCTTGACTTGAAGGTGAGAAGGTTTTTTTTCTTTCCTTTCTTTTTGGAATAGTATTTGGGGTCGGGGTTGGGAATTTGGAGAGAGATGTGAATATATATATATATATATATATATATATATATATATATATGCCATTATGCATAGCCAGTAGTAGCAAAAACTCCTTGAGAAAAAAAAAAGAACCAAGTCTATATATCTTGTGCGGGTTACAGTCAAAAGAAAATGAAGAAGAAAGGAATAAAATAAGAAGAAAAAGCTGCGTGCATGATGCGTGTGATGCGTAACAAACGTTAAAAAAAATAAAGAAAAAAAAGCAGAAGAAGAAATATATTTCGACAAAGTGAGAAAAAAAACGCCTGGCAATGCAGAAAGACCTAACACATCGTAAAAAGATGAGAGAGTAATGGAAACCAGAAAGAGAAGAAGCCTTGGACCAAAAAGGGGGCCGAAACTGGCAGTGTCTTGCCTCCCCCCTTCCCCTTTCAATGCTGTAGAGGAAAAAGAAACCCAACCCAGCGGGACTGTGAACCCCCGCGCTTTAGTATCCTGGGAGATACGTATGCAGTAGGTACTACTGGTGGCAGTAGTCTTCCACCTCTTCCCCCTTGCCACGTCGTTCAATTCATTTGCATTCCCTCATCCTCGTCATTCTCGGAGTCGTTCAGGTGCGTATGGTTGCTGCTGATACTATCGTTGCGGGCAACATGGCCCAGGCTGTCGGCGTACCTGCCCGCCATGCCACCCCACTCGAGCTCTTCGCCCCCAATAACGCGCCCTTCCATGTCTACTTCCTGGGAAAGCTCCACGAGGGCGTTGCGGGGAAGGCGGAGAAAGCCCTGTGTCCGGACGATGCGGCCCCAGTGCGTCATGCAGAAGTTGGCTGCACGCTTGCGGAGCCACTCTTCGTTGGCGAGCCCGGCGCAGTACCAGGTGATGCAGGCTTGCTCGACGTCTAGCTCCTTGGCGAGACGGTTGACGCAGAGGAGGCGGAGGTGGGGGATATTGTAAATGTTCGACATGACGAGGAGACCGGCGACATCGGCGAGATCCGTAGTTGCGTCAGAGTCGGCATCTGATGTGCCATGAATATGATCAGTGTACAGGTAGTAAAGGAACGCCTTGACAACGGTGTACGGCTCCGGGATGTGCATCTTCTTGGTATGGAACTCGGCCATCTGGGCATTGTAAAGACGGGCAAAGTGCGGCCAGCGCGCTTGGAGAATGAGCTTGTGTACGTGAATCGGCGCGGACGTTGGGGCATCAGGCGCCAACCAGCTTTCATTCTCGTTCGAATGCCCTTCTTCACTGCGCAGGATCCCCGAGCTCATGGGGTCATCCTCATCGCAATGAGGAGAGAGAGCGGTGATGACAAAGTCTGTACCACTACCAGACTCCGGGGGCTGGTTAAAGAGCTTTGCTAGATCAGCCCCAAGACCCTTTGATGGTTGATCCTGAGCGCGAGCCGTCGCCGACTGTCTCAACTCTATCAGAGGCTCAGGCGCCTGATTAGCTCCCATGAAGCCATATCTACGAAGGTCGACTTCCATGATGTCGCTTAGGTATTCCTCGTATCCGTTAGGTCCCAGGTCGGTGGCGGCAGGGTCGGTGGGACACCCAAGAAGCCATGCCTTGAAACCATCTTCACTCATCGTGCAATAATGCCATCGGTAGCCTGTCTTGAAGATTTCTCGCCCCTCTGCTAGCTTTTGCCAGCGCAGCGTACCCAGGTCCAGGGCTGACAAGGAGCACTCGCGAGCTGTAAACGTAGCAGCTGGAGTGACAAAATCGAGCAGAGTACCGGACGAATACCCATGATAGTGAATGCCGGAACCCTGCGAGGGAGTGGTTGACCCGGATACGAACTTGAGAGCCGAAATCGATCCAGGGGCAACCGGAGCATAGGCTTTGAGCTGGAACGATGGGGGGTTGACTTGGGCAGTTCGAGAATTAGCGGCATAGCCGGAGGTACCAACAGCCGGAGGTGGTGCAATGGCATAGGATGCGCGAGATGAGCCACCCGACCTACTGAGGGCATGCCGGTCGAAAACACCGACTTGGGGTCGTGAATCAAAATCAGGCACTCCCTTCAGATCCAACCACCACAGGTCACTGATCTTATCCATTTCCTCACTAAGGCCACCGAAGACCCATACTCGGTCGCCCCAGATGTAGGCTGAATGATCAAAGCGGCCCACGAAACGCCATGCCTTGGACCAGGTGAATGTCTTCAAGTCGAGGTAGCAGATGTCGTCTAGCACGTAGTTATTCTGACCGGTGATGCCACCAATAATGAAGAGTTTGTCCTCATGCAACACAGCGGCGTGGCGCGCTCGGCCTTTGGGGATAGGACCAGTCACTTGAGGCTGAGTCCAGTGTGCCGTCTTCAGGTCGAAAATTATTAGATCGGATAGGTAGGTTCGATGTTCGTTTTCACCGCCGAATACGAGGAGCTTGTCGCCCCGATACAATGTCGCCGTATGACCTAGACGAAGCCACCGTCAACCCTAGATTCCTTAAATTATTGGACATGCTGTGTACCTACCCATCCGTACACCCGGTATGTCGCCGTAGTTGTCCACCAAGGACCAGGAATGAGTGGTAAGATCTAGCTTGAGGACATGGTTGTATACTTCATCTGTGAACTGATCAAAGCCACCAAACGCATATATCTGATTGTTTCCGCAATATGTCACGGAAGCATTGACCAGGCATGCGGGACGCTGTCCCAACGTGCGGGTGACCTTTGGGCGATAGCCGTCGGCTGTAGGTCGACCTTTTGCCGGCGAGTTCGGCATGATGTAGGTATTGTTCGACGACGCATTCGAGGCAGGGGTCGTGACCGCAGTTGAAGAACCCATGGCAGGCGCAGCCTGAAAGATGTCACCCGGTATATCCATTGTGTTTGCCGCTTGGCCCTGGACCCCAAAGATTGATGTCGACGGTGGCGGCACTTGGCCGGGAGTCGACGGTTGCGCCATGGTCCTAAGACAAGAAGACGGCTACTTTTGACATCCCCGAACCTGCAAGATGACCACGCCCGCTAAACTCGTGCCGCACGCTCGGGAAGGGCGTCTTTGTTGAGGAAATAGTTAAAAGTCTCCGTATGGGTTACGTAGTGGTAGCCCGTACTCCGTAGTTGTTGTCGATGTTTCGTCGGTTGTTCTCCCTCGGTCGATAGTTTACGGGCAAGCCGTCGCAGTATCTAATGCAGGGTCGATATCGATAAGTCACGGCACGGCAACAACTGTGGGTTGGCGACGCGGGGGGGGGGGGGGTTTGGTTTGGGGAGGAAGAGGGAGAGAGAGGCACACCTAAACACCATTTGACCACCTGGACTTCCTACAGTGAATCCTGGTGGAGCAGTTTTTGAGAACTGAGTCCATAAACTCCCCCCCCCCTTCCCCACTTGTATGTGCAGAGCCAACCAGAGTCACTACCTGACTCTTTCGCTACTGTACGGAGTACTCCGTACTCCGTAATCGGTACCTACTTCATACTGTAGTACTCCGTAATCCGTACGGAGAAGAAAGCTGGCCAAAGACGAAAAAGCCTTTTTTCGGGCGTTTGGGGGTTCCACGTACTCCGTACGGAGTACCGATTACACTGGCGTCACAGCCTGGGCGCCGCGGGCGCGCAACTTGCAAGACGCCGCAGGGGCCCTGCCGACAAACGCTTAGTCTGTCTGAGACTAGTACAGGAAACACAGGGGGAAAGCGGGGCGAGTCTTCGAATTGTCCCTTCAGCGAGACCCACCCATTTCCGTTGCCTGGCCAGAGATGCAGTGGGGGCTGGATGTAAATAAAAGAACCGGTCAGTGACAGCTTCATATGCTCTCTTCTCTGCTCTCTCTACACACATCCAAACCTTCAAAGGCATCTGGAAATCATCTTCGACTTTTGTTTCCGTTCTCTTTAAAGACATATTTGCTTTGCCAAAAATTTCTTTGAATTGCACCTTTTTCAACTCAGCAACTACATATATCAAGTCACCGACTTACCCAACCCTCTTCGAACCTCCCCAACCTCCTACGCCGCTCTACCCTCTTTGAAGGGCTTTCGATAAATCATCGATTACAGATTATACATCGCCAAAATACACTTAACTCCACCAGGAATCTTTAGCTAGAGTCTCTTGGAGCTCGTTCGATATTCATCGAAGCCATTGGTTCTCTGTCGACGCATTCACGTGCACCTCATTAGGGGGCCCTTCAATTCCAACCCTTCACAACCTCATTACACATTAGAGTCAGTCATCATGGCCACAGCATCGTTAACGACTCCTATCAAGTCCCACAAGGGACTCTTCAACAGCCGCACCGCCGGCGGGCGGATGCCACTTACGCCTTCTCCATGTGGTCAGAACTCGTCGCCTTTCACCCCGGAGAGGCAGCTGGCCTTTGATGAGAAGCCAACATCCAAGCCCACCTACAGTGGCAACCTCATGTCTCACCTCACACGACCAACATCCAAACCCGCTACCAAGCCTGCCTCCAAGACTGCTGCGTCCAGGCCTACATCCAAGCCCTCTGCCAAGCCATCTGCCAAGCCCTCGCATAGGGATTCCCCCAAGTCCAACATCGCTCGGGTAGTCTCTTCTCCCCGCAAGGCACTGGAGCTTGGTGTGTCTGACTTTACTCTCACGGGTACGGGAAACACCAAGGCTAAGAAGAACTCGGTTCGCGCAAAGCCATCCAAGACAACTGTCTCGTATGCTGGCGACCGCTTCATTCCCAACCGCAGCCTGAGTTCCAGCAGCACTAGCTCAACCTCGAGCAAGCTCAAGGCTGGCGACCGTCAGCGCCCCAAGTCCAGCTCTACCAACACCGGTGATGGCTCTTCGTCCCTCGCTGCCGATGCCGATGAGGCTGCCGCTGCTCTGGAAGGTCTGAACATCAATGATAACGATGAGGAGACTGACGCTTACACCCGTCCCTCACCAAACACTGTTGCCTACCAAGATTCTCTTGCCAATGCTTGTGGAGTCAATGTCAACACCCGTATCCTTGAGTTCAAGCCCGCTGCTCCCGAGTCGTCCAAGCCCATCGATCTGCGCAAGCAGTACAACCGCCCGCTGAAGTCTGCTACTACCAGCTCTGCTCAGCTGCGCCGACGTATTGCTACTGCCCCCGAACGCGTGCTCGATGCGCCCGGCCTCATCGACGACTACTACCTTAACCTCCTTGATTGGAGCTCGGGTAACCAGGTGGCTATCGGCCTCGAGCGCAATGTCTACGTCTGGTCCGCGGATGAGGGTAGCGTCAGCTGCCTGATGGAGACTTCCCCCGACACTTACGTTAGTAGCGTCAAGTGGTCTGGCGATGGTGCCTACGTGGGTGTTGGTCTCGGTACGGGCGAGGTGCAGATCTGGGATGTGGCCGAGGCCCAGAAGATTCGCAGCATGTACGGCCACGACACCCGTGTTGGTGTCATGGGCTGGAGCAAGCACCTTCTCTCCACTGGTGCTCGCAGTGGTCTTGTCTTCAACCACGATGTCCGCATCGCCGAGCACAAGGTTGCTGAGCTTGTCTCGCACACCTCGGAGGTTTGCGGTCTGGAGTGGCGCTCTGACGGGGCCCAGCTCGCTACTGGAGGCAACGACAACCTCGTCTCCATCTGGGATGCCCGCTCTCTATCGGTTCCCAAGTTCACCAAGACCAACCACAAGGCCGCCGTCAAGGCTCTGGCCTGGTGCCCGTGGAACATGAACCTGCTTGCTACTGGTGGTGGTTCGTATGACCGTCACATCCATTTCTGGAACTCCACCTCGGGTGCCCGCGTCAACAGCATCGACACTGGTTCACAGGTCACCTCTCTGCGTTGGAGCCCTCATTACCGTGAGATTGTCAGCTCCAGCGGCTTCCCCGACAACTCTCTCAGTATCTGGAGCTACCCTACCCTCGTCCGCAATGTCGAGATCCCCGCCCACGAGAGCCGTGTTCTTCACAGCTGCTTGAGCCCCGATGGCCAGATGCTCGCCACGGCTGCTGCCGATGAGAGCTTGAAGTTCTGGAAGGTGTTTGAGAAGAAGGCTGGTGCCGCGGGAGCAATCACCGGATCTGGTGCGTCCAGCAAGGCCGACATGGTCAAGCAGATGACGATCCGTTAATCCACGTCAGGTAACCGTCTTCTACAGACGTCATTGGCACACAAAGGCCAACCATCGGTAGGTATGATCTCTTCTTGGGGTCATTCGGTCAGGTGGAGCGACTTCATTTTCGAGCGCGGTGTTGGGAAATTGTTTTTTCTCTGCTCTTCCACACGTGGTACGAAAGTGCTTCTCCACGCATGAACGAAACGATATGGGATGGTCTGCATAAATGAAAGGCTTCGCTGGGTGCATAAGACAACTTGAGAACGGCACAAGTTGGTATTAGTGATTCACTACGGGAATTTATTTTGGTGTTTGGTTATACGGTACAACTTTTTATGCGATAATGTTTGAGTGTTGGGGCGCTTAGGAGTTTAATAATAAAATGCTTTTGTAATTTATTCATCGCGTTATTGTCGTTGCTGCTGATCGTGGCCAACTGTTGATGTCAGGAAGAGAAGAAAAGGCTCGTGGTGAGTGAAGCTACTAGTAGTACTCCTGGTGATCAATAGGGTAGCCACCTGGTTATCACCATGTATGTGGGCAATCAACTGGCAGTTATTTCTCACGCAATATGGAACACGGAGTACTCCGTACTCAGTAAACAATTCATCACGCTAGAAGATGTACACTATTTATTCATGATTCGCGCAGCGAGTGAGACCACAATGGTTTGAAGATTCGCTCTCAGTACAGTACAGTTAGGTAAATCGCAGCATGTCCCTGTGGTTAGTACTTACGGAGTACGGAGTACGGAGTAGTGAATTGAAGGTGACCGCAGCGCTCTCCCGAGGTGCCGATTGGCAAATGTAGGCATGACTAAGCTGTGACCGATAGTGAGTGCCGGCCTTAGAAGGTAATTCTCCCGAGGTGAGCCAACTCTCCCACTCCACACACATATCAGGTAAGCCAAGGAGCCAGGCCATCACAGCACGCCGCACGCCTCACGCCTTATGTCAATGACCACGATCTTATTGTGTATACGCAGTGTATCTACATTTCATATGGGAACAGAGAACTTCTAAGATGATATTTGGGTTTTAAGAGCTTTTTTTTTCTCGCAAAAGACCAGAAGCAGAGCAGGGCTTTCCTTCACCCACTCCTAGTCAACCTGGAACTTCAAGAGCATCGGTCTGCCCATCTCGACGACTACGAACGACGACAAGGAGAATTGCTGCCGAACAGAAACGCCTAGCGAGACCTCAGCCGGTCCCCTACCCTTCTGAAGCAACACCCGATTCGCGCGCACGCCTACTCCGAGGCGTTAAAACAAGGTCGATATCATGTCGAACTCAGCGGTCGGTGGCTGCTACCAGAACATCATCGACGAGGTCATCAGTAGCTCCCGTGTTGACTTTGAGGAGAATGGCGTTGAGGAGGCAGTTCTAGATGAGCTGCGAACGGTAAGACTTTACCTATACTCTTGCCTTTTTTCTCGGTTGTGTTTTTCTTCCCGTCATGGTCAAGTGGCGGGATGCAGATCAGCACGTAGCCATGCTGCAAGTGCAGGGCGCCTGGTCCCGACCAAGAGATTGAACGTTGTCCCCGTATACGAGCAATAGTAAGTCACATTGCACTATACGGAGCCATTCCCCCCATGGAATTGGCGATGGCACGGTCGAAATTTTGATGGCAGCGCGACGACGCTGGGCAGCTTCGGGTTGCCGTCTGGTCGCTGGTCGCTGGTCGCTGGTCGGCAGTGGAGAGCGGCGGGTTGGGTGAGGGGGGGCGGTCCAGGCTATTTGGGTCTTTTAAGCAGCGCATTTGCGCCCCGCTGGATGCCGCGTCTGCCCAGTGCCCCCCCGGTAGCCGGTGCACCTAACTGGAATTATACTGGAGCTTGACTGGATCTTTGTCCTTCCTCCTGTCCCCCTCCCCACCTTCACTGCAGTGCAAGCCTGCACGTGCCCTTGGACGATGGCTCTCACAACTTGACGCTGCCCAACGTCGATATGCATCTCGTTGTCTGTACGCCTACGCCTGAGAGCGTTGTTCTGGCATATTGTGAGCTCAAGTCAACGACCTCACATTATGGGACTCTACTTGATGCTGTCTTTCCCATTTCAGTTTATCCAACTTGTGCCAACTTGTCGGAAAGAACACGAAGATGAAGTATCAGCGAACTAATACATGCTCAATAGGTCTGGCAAGCTAAACTCTCGCAACTGGGTGTTGCCTCATTCCCATGGGATCCCAAGTCGCCGGCGCCAGCACCGGCACAGCAGCAGCAGCAACAGCAGCAACAACAACAACAACAACAACAACAACAACAACAACAGCAGCAGCAGCAGCAGCAGCAGCAGCAGCAAGCCGCTCCAGCTATAGGCACACCTACGCCAGGCCACTCACAAGCTCAGTTCTCCCCAGCTGCTCCCGGTAATGCACCTCAAAATGGCATCAAACAGGAGCCCGGTCTGGACCCCCAGATAAAGCAGGAGCCTGGGACACCCCAGCCTGTGCTACCGATGAATTTCCCACCTGACAACAAGAACAACGTCGCTGCTAACCGCGCGGCGCATCTCGTCCAGCAGCAGTACGGGAACCGAGCCGTGAATTCCATCTCGGCGCTGCACCAGGGCCAGCAGGGAACGGCCTCGCCCCAGCCTCAGACACCGCAACCTCAACAACCAGGGCAATCGGCTAGTCCAGGCCAGCAACCAATGTATCAGCAACAGCAACAGCAACAGCAGCAGCCGATGCACGACGGACAAGGTTCAATCCAGCAGGGTCAAACGGATGGGTCGGCCGACGACTTCGAGGCCATCCTCATGCGTCGCAGCCAGGCCGGCGAGCTCGAGGAGCTTGGCCGTGCCGACATCGACAGCCTCCTGCATGAGCATATTGCGTCCAATGCAAAGGCCATGGAAGGTGGCGGCCTCATGCTACCGCTAAAGCAAGCCACGCGCAACAGGACTGCAGGCGTATCGGACCGTAAGGGCAAGGGTATTGCCGCTCACGACGGTGGTGACGAGGATGACGAGGATGCCATCAACTCAGACTTGGACGATCCCGAAGACGAACACGCAGACGAGGAGGACGATGATGAGCTTGGCCACATCATGCTCTGCATGTACGACAAGGTTCAGCGCGTAAAGAATAAGTGGTGAGTCACCTCCTGCACCCCCTCCCTCCCCCCTTCCCCCCCTCCGATGTGACAATACACGGGCATAACAAGTGGCTAAGGATACCTGCAGGAAGTGTACATTGAAGGATGGTGTCTTGACGGTGAATGGCAAGGAATACGTCTTCCACAAAGCCACTGGGGAATACGAGTGGTGAAAGGGGGGGGGAGAGGGGGCAGGCAGAATACCCAATATTCTACGTGAAGTCTACGTCACAAAAGTTTCAGAGAGACAGAGACAGAGACAGGCAGAGAGGGGGGAGGGGGAGGGGGTGGTTGCGTTATTGCTTTTTTTTTTTTTTACCTTCTCGTAATATTGGCTGTTGCTACGTCCGACTGCTACCCACCCACCTCCTACAGAGTTGCAATGCAATGCTATAAGAAAAAAGCTACAGATCATCAACCATGGTACTACCCTTGCCACACACACACACACACGCACACACACAACACACATTTTGCTTTCCCCCCTTCCCGTCTCTCTCTCTCCCTCTCTCTCCCTCTTTCTTTCTTGCCCCTCCCCTCCTTTTCTTTGCTTTTTTTTTTGCTGCCTCGTTTCAATTCCAATTAGCTCGTGCCACGGATCGGGAGTCTAGTACCTTTTCTCTTTCCATATGCAAGATTTTTTACTTTTTTCATCTTTTTTTTTTCATTCCCCTTTCACTTCTTCGTTTTTGCCTCGCCTGTCTATCTTTTCCTGTTTTATGTTTATCTTTTTAGGTCTCGCTACGGAACAACCCGTCGCGGTAGTACTCCGTAGTAGTGGCAGTGGTAGAAGTAGTAGTGTTAGTAGGGGTATACAGAGTATACTTAACAGTGTCAATATACTACAATCTGTGCACGAAGTATAGTACTCTGTGTGCATGTTGTGTGTATTGTGGCGCGAAAGTGAGGTGCGTGTTTTTGTTTGCCGCCGCCGGCGCATGCCGCCATCCGACGAATCAACGAGCTTGAGCTAAAACCCCGACGATAACAAATTAATGAAAAAAATCAATCAAAAAAACAAGCAAACATCCATGTATATGCAACATGCTTTTCGTGCGATATCACGTCGCGAAATTAACCTTCACACATCACACTGCACATCGCTTCTCTTTCCCTCTCTTACTTACTTACTTTCTTTCCTTCTTTCTTTCTTTTTCGTCTGACCGCTACTTTCTTTCCCCTCCCCTCCCCCTCCCCCCCTCTCTTCCTTTCCAACACCCCCGCGGGGGAGGGCGGATGAAGAAGAAGAAGAAGAAGAAGAAGAAGATGAAGAAGAAGATGAAGAAGAAAACTGAGGCAAGACGAATTAATGTGGTGAAACCGTAATCCGGGATGTTGAGTGGTCAGTCCGCCTTTGCAAATCTCTGCTCGTTGCGCTGGTCTCGAACCAAATGTTCCCGTTATATTACCACGCAACCCGACGAGGAGCCGGCCAGCCATACACATACACGCATACATACATACATTCGTACATGCATTCATGCATGCATACGATATGTAGGTTGTATGTGGTAGGGTGGTCGTCAAAAGAGAGGCCTTCACGCGTAGGCGCCCAATAACTCTACCATCGCATCCTCGCCTGCGAGTCGCGTTCCGGAGTGTTTCTCCTAACCTCTAAGAAACATGGGATATGCTCACCGGTCACCAAAAGAGGAGGAAGAGGAGGCGGGGGAGGGGTGGGAAGGCGGAAGGACCCGATCCAGAGTCCAAAATGGTGACCACCTCATTCAGGCCTGACGCTTTGTCCCCTGTCTTTTTTCTTCTCTCTCTCTCTCCCCTTCTCTCTCTCTCTCTCCCCTTCTCTCTCTCTCTCTTTGCCTTTTTTGATTGAGCGGTGACTTGGATGAATTATTGCAGGAGTGTGTCTAGTGGCCAAAGGTCCTAAATTACTACTACCACGTAGCGAGATGACGCGACGCCCGGACATTTCTTTTTCAGCTGCTTTTGTCTGCGAGAAAGAAAACAAGCGTGAAGAGCCAAGCTGCATCCCGAAGACTTCTTGCATGAATGGTCCAGCCATGATCCATGTCACTTTGAGAAAGAGACCACGCCTGACCCAATGCCTGGCCCCAAGACATGCAAAACCTCAACATGAATGCCACCCCCGGCCGAATACTTCTGGGTATGCAGCACCTCCGTACTCCATCTGTTGTAGTGGACCAGGTCACCGCGTCCTCGGGATAGGAAACGCAAAACAGCTCAACCACTTTCCTTTCTTCTCGGATCCTCAGCTGACCGCCATCTGCAAGTTAAAAAGTCTTAGCAAGTGTACTCCGTAGACATCGTGTAGCCTCGGGGCAACCGGCAGATGATGATCCCAAAAGATCCAGCGCATGTGAGCGGCGTTAATATCCCCTCGTCCCTCCTCCAAGCCAAGCCAAGTACTCCGTACTCCATACGTAGGAGGCGAGGGAATTTAAGAGGTGAGTCCCCTACTAGGGCCTGCTACGTAGGTAATATCTGGCAAGCCCCTGTAAAACTCGACTCACAAGCGCGACCCGACAGTCTGGTTCATCCCCCTCCACCTTTCCACTTAAGTGGCGCCAGTGCAACGCAAACGACAGGGATGCGTTCGTTAAGCCGTGTCTGAGAGGTCGGGGAGGGGGGCTAGGGGGGAAGGGGGGGTGTGGGGTGTGAGGGAAAGGAAGGTATGTATGCGTGTCTGGGGTATTGGTACTCCGTATGTACAGTGGCACATGCGCCTTGGTGCAGTGCCCAGTCGACATGACCGTTGTGCTTATACTCCGTACGGAGTACTCATGCCCTGAACATAGGCTTAAGGATAGAGATACGTATGGATTAGTACGGAGCACCATTGTCCAAGGTTCAAAGGTGCCCCGTTCGGAGTATGGATTCCGTTTACAGAGGCGGAAATCTAGTAGTAGCCCGTGCTATTACAGATCAGCACAGGCTTGTGAAGCAGCCATCCCGCTGCCAATAATAGGCTACACTTACAGGTTTCCCCGAGCTTTAGTTTCCACGACATAACAACGTGGAGTTGAACAATCCCATCCGCAAGGCGAAATTGGTGGCGCCGTAGTGCATTGTACCCGACATCCAATCGTAGATTGCAAGCCAGGCCTGTGGCAGCCACTGACAGCTGCACTCCGTAAACGAGGATAGGGATGGATGTGAATGGGATACTCACAAGTTGATGGGAAGTCCCCCAGTCAGTTGGGTACCCGTCCTTCGAGTCGCCTCGCGGCCAATCTTGGCGTCCCATCATCTGACCAGCACCCAGAAATACGGAGGATAGAGTCGGAAGAGAGTACTGGGATAGGCCCTTATGCAGAAATAAGAGGGTGTATCAATATACTCCGTACAACAAGCGAAATACTAAGGGGAGCCGCAGCTCAACTTGACCACATGCGGGTAACAACGAAGAAGCTGAGGTGGCACATCCAGAACCGACTGTCCGGAACGCGATCAGACCCAAAGCGACTTGGTCAAATCAAATGCTTGCTTCTGGATGCAAGCATCCAAGGTTGCTGTTTTAATTGCGGGGACCTGCAGAGAGCGTCGCCCTAGTATGCTCATGTCAGCGGTGGCAATCCTTTGACATCTTCTCAAGGTCCTCGATAGTTTTCCAAAAGGAACAAGCTATCCTTTTGGCCAAGTTGTCTTTGGCGTTCCCCATCACACGCCTAACACGCCTAACACGCCCTCCCACCCGGTTCCCCATTGATCGAGGTATCAATTGAACTCGCAACTTTGACTGCCTTGTGCGTGTGTTACGCCGTATTCCGATTAGGGCCCTAGTATACCAATCGTTTTGCGACTGAATGCTCCGTGCCGTGACAATTCGGAGTTTTAGGTGCTTCGTGGGGATAGACTTAGACACCCCTAGCCATATTACACATCAATCATCAGCTTTATCCAGTGGTCATTGTGCGTAACCGCCGATATAGAATAGTAGTGATAGCATCCTCATTGCCATCTCAAGTTCTACAGCGTGCGGATTGGAAACACCGCGGATAACAACCGTGGATATTCCGTACGATCCCGGTCGCTGATGGGAGTTATTCCAGGTCAAATGATGTCGGCTTCTGTCCGTGTGTTGGTCCTGCAGCTACCTTGGTCCAGCTGTTTCATGAGCCAGTACATGCTCCATACGGAGTACCAATTCTGCAGTGGGTCTTGCAGAGGAAGTGTAAAATGTCCCTGGTTGTGGTCGTAATGCACCCTCCGTGTGTGTTGATACAGTGTAGGATCAAAGCCTGCTAGTTCTGATTGTCAGTAAAAAGTAGTATACCATATGTTTGCGCCTGGCTTGGCAGTAGGTAGTACCTGATATGCACACGGCTTACTCTGTATCTCGCGAGCGTTGAAATAACAGCGTACGAGTAAGAATTGGGCTTCCGGGATGAGTGGTGATCAGAGCGAAGCCCTCCATTACCATCTACCTATTACTCCGTGACCCATACGGAGTACTTCATACTCTGTTTGCTGCTGTTGTAATTGCCTGCTGCAACGTTGGGGTAACACAGCTTGGTTTTCTGTGAATATGAGGCGCACCCAAAGCTCATTGACGCCCCGCTCAAGCCCGGGCGGTAAATGGGTCATTCGTTGTCGTGTATTCATCCCGAACGCGAGATAATCATGGAATCCACCGCCACCATGCGACCGCCATGCGACTACGGATTACTTGGCCTTCTCGTGGCACTGCGTCATGCCATCTCAGTAATGCGCACGGAGTACTGCTCCGTAGTTCTCCGTAAACTTCCAACAGAAGCCAACGTTCTAGTACCAGTATCTGGGGCCTTTTTCTCCGAATTTACCACCCGCACTCTGCACTCTGTAGTGTGTGGCATGGGGAGGGGTAGTTCTACCATCGCTCTTCGAACCAACGGCATGGAACTTGGGTATTGTTGTGCTAAGGTGCTGTGGTGGTACCACTAGAGTGTCTCTGGGCTGCCAGGGTACGACAATACGGCGCCACTCCCTCTTTCCTCACTAGGTATCGCTACCTACATGCGCCCGCGGGCTGCTTCGCGCTGTTCCGGGGACCGCCGTCTATTGCCTAGCCGGACGCGGGCACTAGAGTGTCCTGAACAAGCGTCCCTGTGTGCTGGCGCCGCTCGGCGCCATCTGATGGGCTCATTGATGAGGACTAGGGTCTTAGGCATGCAAGCCCATCCGAGCTACAAGGGTCTGTTGCGCACGAGCGCAGGGGACACACTCGAGACGCTGCGTCCCTTTTGCAAGATGACAGCTTGTAGCAGGAACTTTGCGACCTTTTTTTTGTTTGCTTTTTGCTTTTTGCCGCAAGAAGACGTGCTCAAGGAACGGCATGGGGTTAAAATACGACGGAGTGGCGGCGAGACTTTTACTACTACTTAGAATTAGTAGCAATCGTAGTACTAGTAGTAATATTATTCTCCAGAGGAAAGTATTTTCTTGTATGCTCACCTTGATCATCCATGATAATAGGTAGTTGGTACTCCGTGGACGGAGTAGCTGGGGAGTGGACTGAATGAAAGAGAAAAATGTGTTGGCTCTAAACCTCCAACAGGCCAGTTCTCACTTCAGAATAGTACTAGCAGCCTGACCTGAACCCAGGACTCGGGGCGGACCATCCTTCCCATCCGCCATGTCATCCCAGTAGTATTACTCCGTACCTAGGTAGGTAGTCTCATCCCTCCCCTTCCCAGCCTTCCACTGCTCGCAAAGACCAAAGGCGGGACGAACCTTGCGTGGTCCACTTGCCGATACTCTTGCCCACCATGTAAGTACGGAGTACGACATAGTACATGGGGCTCCGTACATATCTGCTAGCAATTTGCAGTACTGTTCGGGTTACGGAGTACCCTACGGAGTAGTAACCAAGGAAAGAGCAGTTACTTTGCTCCGTATCCTTCACCCAAGTGGCAGCCGCACCCGGTGGCTCTTTCAATCCGAATGTTTATAGAGCTGATCGCACCTTCCATTCGTTTATTCCCCTCCTCTAATTGCAAGTTTCTACCTACTGCTTACCGAGCAGATGGCAAGAACCGCCAGCCGACCAGCGCACTTTTCCCTGTGTGAGCAGCCCGAAAATCAATGCCAACAATACTCCGTAAGTATAATCAAGTAGCAGTACTCCGTACAAAGCACTACCCAGCCAATCCTTAGTACTACTACTAGTAGCACAACCTCGTACCGAGCACCAAGTGCCTAGCAGCAAGGCAGTACTAGTGGGGTGTTTCTAGAGCCGTAGTAGTGTCGTAGTTGCCATGTACATAGTAGTAGTAATCAGTTGCCATCCAATACATCGGATTGGGTCCATCGCATTGGAAGCCTTTGATAAAATACACGCAATATGGAGGTACCTAACGATGTACGGAGTACGGAACACTACTAAGTAGTATGTACTCCGTAGGTACTCCGTACTCCATAGGGCAGTAGCACTCCACCACCTGCATACGGAGTACAGAAATGACAAGGCAGCTTTTGTTGGGTGCCAAAGGCCTGGCACACATCATCTGCCGCACATAAAAACAATAAACACCGACATTTGCTTGGTTTTGTTCCGGCAATTGGTTTTTTTTGTGTTGGAAGTACTCCCTAGCCCAGAGTACGTCAGATAGCACCGACATCTATGGTATGCTTTTCCCGATACAATGGTAGACCGTTGCCACTGTTGCTACTACTAAGTAGTACTCCGTACGGAGCACTAACCAACTAACTACCTTATCCAAGACCAAATCACAGTGAACTGGGTGATGAAATGGGTGTGCGTCGATCTACCAACCAAATCTCACTCCATTTCTTCACTGCATACGCTCCACTACCGCGCATTTTTTCATTACCTAGACTCCCTACTCCCTCCTCCCTGGACGAAGGCTTAGACGGCTTGGTCCAGGTACCCAGTTCTATAATTGCCTGCCCGGCGGTGACCCTATATGTCTGGCGACTAAGAAATTTCCAGGTTGACTACGGAGTAGGTCTAGTAGGTGGCTACTACTAGGTACTTAGCATCCTGAGGAAGTGGCCCGGAGTGTTTCTACTGCTGGTAATTGCCTTCTCCTCGTCCGAAAGAATCCCAACCCACACGCACTGTTGGTCGACGACAGGCCCTGCTTGCTCGCTCGATACCCGTTGAATGCGGTCAAAGCTGGCGCTGACTAGGGTCTCATGTCCTAGGCCCTACCTACAGAGTATCTACTAGCACTACTACTACTACTTACTACTAGTACCAAGGCTATACCACGTTAACCAGCAACGAAACGATGACCTTGGTTATAGTCAACTCGTCTTTCTTTTCACCCACATACTTTTCTCAGTGACAGATTTATACCCATCTCCTCCGCAATTTCTGAATAAAACCATCACCTAGATTCTTGGGCGGGTTGGTGAGGCGCGAAACCTCAACTGTGCAACGCTGCAAAAGAAAAGGCGTTACCGTTAACGTCACAGTCGTCCACCCACCGTGCTCTCGGGTGCGCGGTTCCTGGGTCACCTTGCGTTACATGCGCGCGTTGCCAGACCAGGTTCCTCGCTCTACACACCTTTTTCATTTCTTTTTGCTGGTATACGGGATACACGCCACATCATATACCACCTTCCGCGGGCCTCCTGCGGCAATAGACACACCCTCTATTCCAGGTGTGCTGGTTTCGTTTCCGTTACGGGCCTCTCTTGTGCGTGCGACTCCTACCCTCATCGATTGCTCATCTTGTACCGACAAATATCAACACGCAGACATTGGACCCGTCCAAGACCTGTCGTGGCTCACCGGCTGCACTCCTACTGACTGACCCTTGTCTCGGTAGGCCGCTGGAAGAAGAGGACGAGTACAGAGTACTTGGACGAAGCAGGTAGAGGTTGCAATTGCAACTGCAACTACAACAGGGGGGTGGGCTCGGGTACTCTTAGGCGTATGAGGAAGCAACTCAACACCCAGAGGTACAAGCCGTGACTTGAGTCGCTTGTTGGTGTACCAACAAAGCGACGCTTTCAACGGCCTGTTCACTTATCCCGCAGAGCGATACATTGTGTAACGACGTCGATAATCCAACTCCCGCCTTCTCATTAGCCTCTGTCATCATATTGCAGAGGTCTTGCCACCATCACACCAAGCTGCCTTGTGAGTCTGGTCTTTCAATCACTTTTCATCTTTCTGTCTGCATATTGGTATTGTTGCATGTTTCTCCACTACACCATTGACCAATCCCATTCATGTTCCCGTCACCATTATCCTCGCAACCCTCAACTTGTTTCGCCAACTAGGCGCTTTTCCTGGGGGTTCCTTCTCATCGAGACTTTGCTTCTGTTGCCGCTGCTTCTGCTGCCGTTGCGTTGTAGTAGACTGGCTCCCTCTGGCCGGATTGCTCTTTATCGGCCATCTGGCTGAGTATATATTGCATGGCTTCCCATTCCCTTCCTCACTTCCTTTGTTCCTTCCTCACTTCACATTGAAAGTCAAACCTTGATCACCTCTTCAATCAAAACCACCAATTTCCGAGATCCCTACCCATCACTTCACACCACAACTATTGCTTGTGAACCTAGTCTCCCCTTCATTGCCAAAGAGCGAGAGGCTCGAAACCAACCCCAATCTATTTCTACTTCTACCCTGCCAAGAACACCTTTGACGAAGTCTTGTGCTTCTAACTACTCTGTCTGAGAGTTGCAAAAAGCACTTCTTACACAGCGCGCGCCCTCCTCACTTCCAATACAAACCCCTTTTCAACGTCCTTATTCATGGAGCTGATTGCTAGCTCTGCTCAGATCTTGCTCTCTGTTACCAAAAGTCTCCGCTTCGAAAAATCTCACTGAGATCTTCTACGCTGCTTCGAGCCGTTTCTAAACTTCTGCACTGCGTATCCAGGTATTCTTTGTTGAACTTTCTTGGACATATAAAATTCCACCATGTCTGTTGAGCCGTAAGTGTTTGCCCCCTCACACATAACCAACCGATCTTTGCTTACATTCATGCAGTGTGAACTCTAGGATGGTATTGGAGCATGGGTTCTGGAAGTTTGGCCGCTTCTATGGAAATTGGGCACCGGATAAATACTTATGGCCCATTGACCGGGTGAGTCTTTATAAGAACGATGATGGTTTCTCGGGCTAACCTTGTAATAGGAGGAGTGTAATAGACTCGACATGATGCACAAAACCGTCACCCTCATCCGTGGTGGTAAAACATACCAGTATCCGTACACCAGGAAGGCCAGGGCTGACGGCCAACGGGCCAAGCTCATGGACCTGGGAGCTGGAAGTGGCATATGGTCGGTGGGTTGCGCTGAGTAAGTTATTGCTATCCGTGTGCAGTTGAGTACTGGCTAACCCATTTCGTAGGGCTGACAGAGATGTCGACGTGATGGCTGTAGACATCAATAGGATACAGCCTCAGCTGTGAGTCTAAGCATGGACACAAAATGGGCGACACACTGATAGAGAATACAGGATTCCTCCCAATATGCGCACCGTGCAAGTCGACATCGAAAGCTCCCACTGGGAGGCTTTGTACAAGGAATGCGACCTTATTTACATGCGCATGATGTACGGCGCTATTCAAGACGACAAATGGGATGGCATATACCAGCGAGCATTTGAGTATGACATGTCCTAACTCTCGTTCGACTTTGATGCTAACACGTTTCAAGGCATGTTGCTCCCGGTGGACGATTTGAGCAGGTCGAGTGGGACTGGGCCCCGCAATGGAACGAAGACGCCCCTCCTGAGAACTCAGCGCTGAAGCGTTGGTACAATATTTTCTCGTCTTCTATGGCCAAATGCAATAGGACTGTCGATGTCGACTCCAAGAAGGTTACGGCCCAGTTGGAGGCTGCTGGATTCGTTGATGTCGAACACGAAGCCATCGAATGCGAGACCTCCCCGTGGAGAGACGGCCCTAACAGGGCAGACAAGTACAACAAAGCCCGCTGGTTCAATATCAGCTTTGACAAGGGCGTTGATGGTATGAGTCTCTGGCCGATGATCGAAAAGGCTAGCATGGGTCTCCCAGAGGTCAAGGACCTCATGGGTGAAGTGAAAGCTGAGATGTGTTCCTTGAAATCACAAGCCGTCATGACACTGTAAGTGACCCGAAAGAAAGCCTTTATTTCATATCTAACGAAATCAATAGGCATATCTGGTCAGGACGCAAGCCGGACGATGAGTAGAGTCATCCATTATCATTTCTCATGTTGGGGTCTATGGTACTAAAAGGTATAAAATGCCCAAAAAAAAAGAGAGAAAGAAAAGAAAGAGCAAAGGAAAAAAGGAAAGAAAAAGTAAAAAGGGGGGGAAAGGAGAAAAATAAGAAAGAAGAAAAAAAAGGGGCAAAACAAAGCAAAACTCAAAAAAAATGACCAGAAAATTTTTGATGGCGTTTTTCTTTTGAACAAGGACAGTCATGGTGCAATTGGCTTGGGTTAATTGGATAATTGGATAATTGGACAGCACACGCGGATTGTGATTAGGGACTGGATCACCCAAGAAGCAATAGTTAGTGTTATTTATGATTCATTGCATTTATTCCTTAGCTCATGAGACTGTGAACTGCGTGCTATTCGCATTACCTGTTTTACTCTGTGGTCCGCCGATTCTTGCGTTGACTCGACGTTTGATAGAAATGGGACTTGCTCATCGGGATGCCAGGTCAGGGAATATGATTTTTTTTCTTGTTTCTTGCTTGTGTAGAAATTCGAGCGCCCACTTTCGAAGCGTGACGCACAGCTGATTGTACAGGTCTACAAAAGAAATAATAGCCACAGAATAATGGTTCAATAGATGCTTCCTGTGAACACACCAGAGAAACATTCACACAAGGCCCTCCCCATCCCGGTGGCACGTCAAAAAGGCCATTATCGTCCCGTAAGAATTTTGTCCTGAGCCGGAGCGGACATGCATATGCATCTATCCGTATTCCATTCGCCTCGATCGCCTTTTACCCGGTTCCCAGTGATCCAACCTTTTCCGTCAATTTTTCGCGTTACCCCTCTCGTATGATATACCGTAGAGTTATCGTTTTAGTGGTGGGCGACCTCGCCGTGGTAGCCGACGAGCTTGAAGCGGCCGATCATCTCGCCAACGGTGAAGAAGCCGAGACACTCGGCCGCAACAACGCCGCCGGCAGCCAGCTGCGCAGGGCTGATACGCAGAGCGCTCTGGACGAGGGACTGGGGAGAGCCGATGCCGCGGGTCTGGATGGACTTGTACAGGTTCTGGTAGAAGTTCTGGAAGGTGGCGGCAGAGCTAGGGCACTTTGTCAGCGAAGTTCTGCTTCGGGGCGTTTCTCAGGGGGAACTCACGGAGGGCTCATCTTCTGGCCCTGGAAGACGATCTTGCCCACCTCGGCTCCGACCTTGGCGTAGTAGACGACGAAAGGAGTCTGGCCTGTACATGAATCGTATTAGCACGTGTCATTCCTATTATGATAATAATAATAAAAGCCCCTCTTCCCTGAGGCTCGTTGCTCGCAGGTTCGAAAAGATTTGAAGCAAGAAGAAGAACAAGAAGAAAAACGTACGCTCGATAAAGGCGATGACCTTGCCAGTCCTACCGCCCAACTTGCCCAATGAGCTGGTGAGACCCTTGGCGGCAACAGCAGCAGCGCCGGCGGCGCGTGTCAGACCCTGCGCGGCCTTTGCGGCCTGGTCCTTAGCTTTGGAAGCAGCGTCCTTTGCGGCGGCGGAGGCCTTCTCTGTCGAGGTGCTCTGGAGGCGACGGGCGGCGATTTGCCGAGCTGCCGACGAGCGGAGCATGGGACGGGCGAGGGACATGGCGGAAGACATTGTGCGTTTAGGAGGCGGAGGAGGAGGAGGAGGGAGGGGGGGGGAAGCTGTTTTCCCGGCAGAGGCTGGAATCGAGGCAGGAGACCGAGAGGAAATATTTAGTTCGGGATCGTGGGGAGGGCGGTAGACGGCGGCGTCGTCGGTATTCGGCGGATTATTAGGGGGGTGGGTGGGAAGGGGAGGCACGTTTATTTTATTTTATCGACGTTCTACTCATCTGTACTCTTTAGATTTGAGGGAGAAAAAAAGAGCTCGGGAGAAGTCGCAATTGGTGGTTCGACGGTCTCCGGCGCCACATTTCTCTTTCCCTTTTTTCCCTTTGGACATCGTCCTTGTCTTTTTTTTGAGTGTTGCTAAGCTAAGCCTCTTGTGGCTTGGCGGGACTACGAGACTGCCTTGTTCCGTAGGTAGGTACGGAGCAAGTCGGTACCTGTACAGATTAGTACGGATTACCTGCCTTGATCTTGTGCGGAATACTCCTTATATGGGAGATAATTGAGTAGGTTCTCCGTACTTGCACTTTACGTTTTTGTTTCCTTGGGAGATACTTGTCGGGATTTTCAAGCTTGGTATTTACGTACTAAGTATCCCGTTTGCATATCTCCCATACCCCTCCCTCCTTCTAGCAGTGCTCTGCCTTGATTACCACTCGAAACAGATTCAATGATGGGATGTTGCTGGGGGGTTGTCGGATGATCGTCAAAGCTATCCTTAAGCCATGCTTGGGCGAGCCGGGATTCTCCCACCTCGACTGCACCCAGTACCAACCATGCAACACTCAGAAGCACAGCAGAAGTACGAACAACCGGCATAACTAGAAGTGAGTACCATGCCATTATATTGATCAAAAAGAACGCAAAGATGGGTTATGGAAATTGGTGTTTTTTTTGTTGCAGCGAAAAAGAAAAAAAAAAGACGAGGTGAGTCAAAATGCTAAAATCAAACCCGCCAGACACTCTAATATGTATAGCCTACTAGTAAGAAACCCTTCCAACCCCAAAACGCACATATGCCCCCCAACCTCTTGAGAATACCTATTCTAAGCTCTGGATCATGACCTTGATAGCACCGCTCTTGGGGTCTGCGGATGTTTCGAATGCCTTAAGCGCATCCTCGAGCTGGAAGCGATGCGAGACCAGCTTTGAGAGGTCAATGACACCACTCTCGACCAGGCGAATGGCTCTGGGCCAGGTGTTGCTGTACCGGTATTGAAGTTGGATGTCCACCTCGCGGACACTGGCGCGCATGAAGGGGATGTTTATCTCGTTCTTGCCGACTCCAATGATGAAGACCTTGCCACCGAACTTGGTGGCCCAGATGGCAGCGGCAATGCTGCTCTCAACACCAGTGCACTCCATAGTAATAGCAGGCTCGATACCGCCAAAAGACTCGACGATGCTCTTGGCCGAGTCCTCTGCCGATGCCCTCTCAACCTTGTGTGTGATGACGCGGGGGCACAACTCCTTGGCAAAGGCCAGACGGCTCTCTGAGATGTCGGTGATGACGAGGGGAGATGCGCCAGCTGCCGCGCAGCAAAGCAAAGTGATCAGACCGATGGGGCCGGCGCCACAGATGAGCACAGGATCTCCCAGTGTGATCTTAGCCCTCTGCATACCAGCCAAGGCAACAGAAAGGGGCTCCAGCATGGCACCATCCTCATAGCTCATGTTGCCAATCTTGTGGCACCACACAGCGGGGTGGTTGACGTATCTGCGCAGCAGACCTGGCACGGGAGGAGTGGACAGGAACTGAACGCTTTCGCAACCGTTGTATCGACCAGTGAGGCAGGGTTCGCACGCATTGCAGATGACGTTGGGCTCGACGGCAACGCGGTCGCCAATCTTGAGGCTGGTCACCGAGGGGTGGGCGGCGATAATCTCGCCGGCAGATTCGTGGCCAAGGATGTGATCGCCCTCGACAATCATGGGGCCGATGCAGCCAGCATGCCAGAAGTGAACATCGGAACTGTGAAGCACTTGGTTAGCCATCTTTGGATTTTTTTTTCCCTTTCTTCTCTTTCTCTTTTCCCTCCCCCTCCTCCCCTTTCATTTCGGCGCGCAAGTATAGTACTCACCCACAAATGCCTGTGCTTCGGATTGCGATGGTTACTTCACCGGGCTTCAAGTCTGCGCCGGCCTTGACGCTCTCAGCACTGGGCCCAGCCTCAGTGATCCAGAGGTCATGCTTGGGGTTCGTGAAAACGCCAATGTTGGGCTTGAGCTGCGACTTGATGTCGGCTGGTGCGGGGGCGTCGACTGCTGAAGGGACCATGGTGGGATGTTGTGCTATGCGCCAACAATTTTATATCCGCACTGCAGCTTCGGGTCAAGACCAAAATATAAGTTATATGGGGAGGTGAAGACGGCGAGAAAGACAACGATGGCCGGGAAAGATGAGGAGTTTAGACAATATCTCACCACTTCGTCCCGAGTGTGGCCGCTCTCCCATTATATAGCGACATGATGGCAGCTTTCCCCACGCGTATTCCCGTCACTCATGATAGGCGCTCGTCTCAAGGGAGCACGACAAAAAAAAAGACCAAAAGACTTTGTCTGTGGCCCCAAGGCAGATGTGGGGGAGTTGAAAGTTTAGGCGGGTCAGGTTAGGCCGAGTGAGACGAATTCTGCTCCCGCACCAATCATCAAGTCTCGTCGTGGTCTCGGGGACAGCGACACCGTGTCCCCGCAGGGCGACAAGACACCTACTAGAGAACAAGACGGGCACCGACTCCCGAAAGCATTGTTGAGCTACCTACGGAGTACGCCAGTATGATAATGCTGGCGTTCTGCAGGTGTCTAGGGCCTAGGGTAGTGTTTATTACACAGCTATTTTGCATTCACTACAGAGTGCATACATGCCTACTACTTAGGTAGCGGCAAGCGGGCATCAGTCGACCTGGAAATCCGGTGGTGAAGAAATAGTCACCAGGTTGACACGCTGGCTAGGTTGACAGAGGGTCCTGGTCAGGGTTGGAAGCCTGGAGGGGTTGGGTTGGAGGGGTTATTGTCGACTGAGTCGGATAGAGTGAGTGACTGACTAGGCCCTAGCATGCATACGGGCTTTCCAGTTTGGGTAATGGAAGAATTCGATATATGTACGGAGTCCATACCATGCTCCGGCTATTTTCGCACGGCACTACGACTTCAGCCTCTTCGGTCATGGTTCCGAGTTGGACCAATGGAGTTTGGATCTTCAATGCTTGATTCTGAGACTGTGTTTCTGGCCGGGGAAATGCTACCCACAAGGACCCTTCCGGCGCTTCTATCGCCTCAGTACGTTATTCGACCGGCTCTCATGATTGAGCTAGATGTATTCGCGCTTTATGGCGGTGTGGTATCAGTCTATCCGTCTCTAGCCCTACGTATCAGGGTTGCGGGTGGTGTCGTGCTCTTGTCGGAGAGTTCGCAGAACAGTCCGCATATGGCAGATATCGACATTCAATGGTCGGGAGTATATTGGAGTCTTGAAGCTTCCCTAGGAATCACACACACGCATACTCCGTACTCCGTACATGGATATACTCAGTACCTCTCTCCATCCGCCCCCTCCGTCCCCGGTAGCACACATATGCCATGTGGCCAGTGCAACTAGTGGATCTCGGGCGGCTCACTATTATAGATCCGCGATCCTCCTGTCCCCGGAGAAGGCTTCCAGAAACTTGGCTCTCGGGGAAACCGCATTGTATTGAAACTTCAGTTTGCATGACAGCCTATGGGCATGTTCTCTAGTGACGTGGGCTACCTAGCGCTACGGTCCATACTGGCCGAATTCTCCGGCGTACTTCGTCGAGAGAGAGAACCTGGTTCGTCCGCAAGGCCATGTCTTATGCCGTCATATTCATATCTCCCCGAAAGTCAGGATGAGATAAGGCGTACTAGACTAGGTACGTTCTGGTAAAGTACGGATCACACTACCCGTTGCATATGCTTTTCACCCGCAGAACCTTGTCCCAGCTTTGATGACCGATCACTCTTCACGTTGACATTGCATGCTCTAACATGGTGGTGCAATTACTACGACTACATACTCCGTAAACTGCTCATAAAACGAGGCTTAATATCGCTCACATAAGTCAGGACGGGGAGTTCGGGCAAGTATCTGTAATATTCAATATTGTGGCCAGTTAGTCTCACCATAGGCGGACGTCCAAGTTCCCTAAGCTTTGTCCGTACGTTCAACAAAATCGGTCGAAGCTAGCTCAGCCTGCTTCATATCATCTTCGCTACGCAGCTCGACCCGCATGTCATCTGCTGTTGGATATGCGATCTTGTGTACCGAGTACCATGGGCGGTCAAACAGCTTATCCATACTTTCAAGCGATCTACCTGCCGTCTCAGGCATGGCAAAGTATACATACACCAATGATATGGTACAAATACTCAAGAAGAATACGAAAGCACCGTATCTGTCCGTTGCCGCCATGAGCGACGGCATCGCCCGGGAGCATCCAAAGTACATGGCCCAGTGAACAGCCATCAAGAATGCCACGTTGACCGAGCGTATACGAAGAGGGAAAACCTCAGCGGAGACAAGGTATGGGATAGAGAACCAGCCAATGGACCAGGCAATAGCATGGAGGTAGATGGCTGCAATTGCAGCCTTGCTGGCGGCCATTGTCGATGCACTGGCCTCGATGCTCTCGGTAGAACGTCCATTGATAATCCCGAGGTATGCGCCAACGAAAGCCAAGGTGATGATTTGGAGGGAAATTCCGGCCATGAGGGAGCGGCGACGGCCGATGAAGTCAATGAATGCAATGGAAAAGACGAGCACGGAGACGAATTTCAGGATGGCGTAGCACCCCGTCGCGAGGAAGCGCCCCTCTGTGCCTTGTATTCCCAGGTATCCAAAGATGGTTGGACTATACTGGGTGATGGCATTGGCACCGCTCCATTGGCCAAAGACGTGGCACAAAAAGATGAGGACAAACCTGCGCCTGTTGGACACTGTGGCAAACGTTTCCCGGAAAAGCTGGAAAGTGGTGGCCCCTGAAACGAGCTCGATCTCGTGATTAAGCTGGTTCTCTATGCCTTGAAACTCGGCCTGGATATACTCGTGGTGCTCAGGCAGCCCACGAAATTTTGACAAGGTAGCCAGAGCTTCGGCACGCTTGTTCTTGATGAGCAGGAAGCGAGGCGTTTCGGGGGTGAAGAAGACGCCGAGGCCCCAGACGACTGCTGGCACGAGCTGCAGGGCCGTCGGAAGCTGCCATTGCAGACTTTCGCCGGGGTGGTACTTGGTCACACCGTAGTTGATGAAGAAACCGAGAACGACGCCGAGCTGTTGGCAGCACGTGTACTGCAGAGTCATGAGGCCACGAATGGACTGGGGGGCGATCTCGGCGATGTAGATGGATGGAATCACAGTGGTGGTGCCTATGCCGATGCCGGCGACAACGCGAGAGGCGTAGAGCCCGCCGAGGCTGCCTTTACTGAACGTCTGCCCGAGGATGCCGGCGATGTATATGACGGTGAAGAGCTGAAAAGTGAGTTTCCGGCCGAGGCGCTGGGTGACCCAGATGCAAGCGAGACAGCCAAAAACAGCGCCGGCCGTGGCGATGGCGACGATCCATCCCTTGGTACTGGCGTATGCATTCTCGCTGTGTTTGTCCAGGCCAAAATCTTGCATGAAGATGTCCGTGATTACGATGGAAGCGATGTTGCCTGTGGCATTGTCAGTACGTGGTGCTCTCGCGCGTTGAGAGCTTGTTGGATCCAAGCCCGGGACGGAGCGGTATCGGACCTTCATCGAAGCCTTTGGCAACGCCGGAGAGACTCCAGATGCAAGTGCAGAATAGGATGTACCAGTTGAAGATTTCCTTGGGGTTGTTGCGAATAGCCCCCAGGCTGGCTTGGATAAGTCCCGGCTTCGCCATGGTGGAATACTTCGTGCTCGACAGTCAATTCGCTTCGCTGCGCCCTTAGCGAGTATCAGTAGACCTGGAGGAGGCACATGGACGATGGGTTTCAATGGTTGGGATTTGCCCTTTATGAGCTCTTGACAGGGCTCGTAACCTCATGATTACCAAGGTTACCGTAGCACGGGTCACCACGCTCGTGAAGCGTTGGACACGGCCGTGGTCCGAAGACCGGGGATGCTGACCAGCCTAGTCTCGAGAGACGCAAACACATATGATATGATGGCATGATGGTCCGATATCCAGGCAAGCTAGGGACGGGGTTGAACCCCACGCTGATCGAGTCAAGAGCCAAAGCACAACTTTGCGGAGCAAGCTTCTCCAAATCCGGGGCAGAGAGCTGCTCCCCTGCGGAGGACGGGCGACCACCGAGCCGGTCAAACCGTTACGGACCACCTCCGGTGTTAGTCGGGCGGTACACATCCGAACAGCAGCCCAAGGCAGATTTCATCTGGCATTTCTCAACTGCATTATTCCTACCATTGGAAATTAATTTTCATCCGTATTCTAGAAAGAGGGCGGCTTTTCACAATAGTTTACCTGGAAAGCGCAGTAAAGAACAAGGGAGCTACGAGAAAGTGTCTGAAAACATATAGCCTCATTTTTTCTTTTCTTTCACTGGCCGACCTTTGGAGAGGCTTAGAGAGAAGACCTTGGAGAAAATGAATTTCTACCCGCCTCCTCCGACCATCACAGCCGAGCTGTATGTTCGCATCCCCGACGGCAAGCGGTGCTTGGGCGAGGATACAGAATGGAAGGGTGGTTCGGCCGTCAAGTTCAAGAACATCTTCCTAGAAGGACCCGTGGCAGATGCCGATGGCAACCTCTTCGTCGTCGACATCCCCTACGGCCGCATCTTGCAGATTGACGCGCGAAAGCAGGTGACGGAATGCTGCAGGTGGGATGGTGAGCCGAACGGCCTGGTGGGGACCAAGGATGGTAACCTCCTGGTCGCCGATTATAAGCAGGTATCTTTCATTCCTCGAGGACAATCAGCACCGAAATATATATCTCGGTTTTTCAAGAGGCTGATTCTCCCTCCCTCCTGTGTCATTTTAGGGAATCATGGAAGTCAACCCGAAGGATGGCACGGTCAAGCCTTGGCTGACGAGAAAGAACCTGGAGAGGTTCAAGGGCCCCAACGACCTCATCATAGACTCGCGGCAGAACGTATACTTCACCGACCAGGGCCAGACGGGCATGACGGACCCGACGGGCAAGGTCTACCGGGTCAGCCCGGACGGCAAGCTGGACACGCTGGTGGAGAACGGGGCGTCGCCCAACGGCCTCGCGCTGTCGGTCGACGAGGGCTTCCTGTACGTGGCCATGACGAGGGCGAACCAGGTCTGGCGGCTGCCGCTGCACGCGGACGGCACCACGTCCAAGGTGGGCGTCTTCTTCCAGTCGTTCGGCAACGCGGGGCCGGACGGGCTGGCGGTGGACGAGGAGGGCAACGTCCTGATCTGCCACCCGAGCCTGGGCTGCGTCTTCGTCGTGGACGCGCAGGGGTTGCCCAGGGCGCGCGTCGTGAGCGGGACGGCCGGCGTCAACCTGACCAACTGCTGCTTCGGCGGCCCCGGGAACAGGACGCTGTACATTACGGACAGCATGGAGGGCAACGTGCAAAAGGTGGAGTGGCACTGCCGGGGGGCGACGAGGGCGCCGTCGCTGAAGAGGAGATGAATGCGGCGGTGCTGGCTTTTTTTTCCTTGGAAAAGAAGTTGATTATATTATTATTGAAGGGCATTAAAAAAATTGTAGGTTGTTCAAGATCCTTGCCATGACGACGTATAAAGCGTTTAACAATGAGGTTTGGCTCGTGAACCGTTGGCCAGGTCATCATTATCCTTTCGTCCTCTCTCTCTCTCTCTCTTTCTGTATATATTCAGTCGTGAGACCATGAATCCTCTCATATGCATAACCGAAACGCATATCAATGCTTGGCACAAGTATCCTGATTTTCTTTTCTCCGACCTCGATCTCCTCGTCTGCCTCCTCCTCTGCTCTTTTGCCTGGCTATCGTTTGTCGAAGAAGTTACAAACGTCGACTGGAATGCGTGAAACAAGTCGTGGATGTAGCTCCTCCATTCAAGGTCGAACTGAACTGATCCAACAAGAGTCTCCTCTCCTCCTTTCCCCTCCTCCCCCTTTCTCTCTTATTATCATATTAGATAAGCGGTGGCGTCTTTTTTTTCCAATCAATTACTTTCTTCTCATAACTTCATGAGTTTTACAACGTCTTTTTCTTTTCTCTCTTCTGTGCGTGTTGCGGTCATGAGAAAGATCCTCTTCTTTCTGTCCTCTCTTCTTCTTTTCTTTCTTTCTTTTCATCCGACGGAAACGACGACGTCGCCCACGCAGTTGCCGTAGGAGCAGCATTCCGAGGGGTCCATTTCGCCTTTTAGAATCTTGTCGACCTTGTGCTACGTACCATCCTGCCATTAGTTCCCTGCCTTTCTGTCCTTTTGCCTTTTTTTTTGGGGGGGGGGGGGGCTTACATCCGCGCATGGACCGACGGGGCTGATGGGGGTCTTGGTGATGGGCGCGGCGGCCGCGAGGGTGAAGAGGGCCGCTGCGAAGGACAGCATTGAGGAGAGCTTCATAGTTAAGAGGAGAATCGGGATTCGCGGCTGGGATTTGCTTCTTTTTCCTTCTTTTTCCTTCTTTTTCCTTCTTCTTATTTTTCTCCTTTTCGAGGGGAGAAAAGGTCGAGGTCGAGGTGAAAGATTGGGGGGGAGATGTTGCGCTTGAGGCGAGTGCCGATGTTATATTGAGAGTGCCCAGGAGGGGAGGAGGTCCATGCACACACGCAGACACAGACACACAAGGCTATGAAAGTTGTTCCCGTTCACATCTTAGCAGCTATATGCCGCTCCGTCGGGAGAAGTAGTGCTCCGTGCCTACATGGTAAGCTTTATTTTTTTTTTCTCTCGTGTTCCCTTGGCGGTCCGTGAACCTCGACAGGAGAAGGGGTGCGTGTGTCCTTGAGACGAGGGCTCGTGAGCCGTCGTACAGAGAGAGTACTCCGTACAGAGCAGGGAGTACATTTGGTGAGTGAACTGAGGATGGGATGATGCTTGCACGACCTGGCCCGGCTTCTCGGAATGAGATCCCCTCTTCTCACCCTAGCGAAGGATGATATGGTCTGGGGGGGTAGCGGTAGTAGTGGAATTGTTGTGCACGCGATATCTTCTTGTTGGGAGGAGCAAGGGGGAAAGCAGAGACCAATTACTCCGTACTACATACGATATGCTACATAGTATTTCTCCTTGACCAATACGCAGAGTCAAACAGTAGCACACAGCGTGAGTTGCAGAAAACAAGGAGAAATTTTGTATTGAAGACTCTCTTCGTGAAAAGAACGCTTCTCATGGATAATTTCTCCCCCCCCCCCCCCCCCCAATGTTCGTTTCCACCCAAGGCTAGACAAGCTCCCCCTGGTCCGGGAATTTGGTTTAGATTCGGTACGAGGGAGGGGGATAAAACTTTTTGTCACTGACATCGGCCAAGGGTTGCCAAGGCCTTTTCCTTCTTTCTTTCTTTCTAATCCACGGAGTATCTGTTTCGTTTGGTCTCAATGTTTTCTTCTTCTTGTCCCGTTCTGTATCTGATAGATTGCCTGGTGTACAGAGTACGGAGTAGCAAGTATTATATATACATCATTTTTTGATGCTCGAGTTTGATTGGTTGAGCCGCGTCTCTCGCTCTCTCTGATTGCAGAATACGATTACGGATCACAAAGTAGTACTCCGTACGGGATGCGGTTTTGGTCATTTCCATGATGGGGGAAAACGAATCCCAACATCTCGGTCATAGTCTTCTCCTCCAAACTCCGGTCCTCCAAGAAACCCTCCCCGTCCTCCGCTTTTCCCGTCGGCGCTTCGTCCAAAAAGATTATGCCCAAAATCTCATCTCATCTCATCTTGGACGGGGGACGGGAAAGGGAAGAACCCTTTTCTGGGAAATTTGACCCTTTTTTGTTCTGGTTGTTTTTTTTTTACGGAGAACTTTGGTCATAGTACCATAAGTGCCGGGACTAATTGGAAATGTACAGGGATTAATACTAGCATTACGGAGTACTCTTAATATCTACCAAATAGTACTCCGTAGTAGTAGCAAGAATGACCATGTCCCTTTCTGCTACTCGTATTCCATACTCCGTAGTTGGAGTGATGATAACTGACTTGTGCGTGTCTGTTTGCCTCGTGGTAAAAAGAAACCGCCAACGAAGCCGAGAAATGTTATGACGCTGGCTTTCTTTCCCCTCGTCATCTTGCCCTTTCGGCTGTGGACCACAGCCTGTGGTAGTACGGGTACATAGTACGGCGGGGGGGGGGGGAGATCAAGCGTTTGTCGTCTCTCAAAGCTTCTGTCTCAGTTGGTCCCGCGCGTACCTTTTCCCGTGTCTAAAAGGGGTGTGACTTTTTCGTAGCAGTAGTAGTACTACTAGTATTACCCAAGCTCCATCAAGGCGCAACAGAGTATGCATACTATGATGTTTTGAACATATATCACTAGTTACACTGCATAAGATGCTGCACGGTAGCCTCGGTAGACAAAAATCCGGAGACAGAAAGAGGTCTATCCAGGCGGGAGACTGCTAATAGCAGTATGGAGTAGTCTTGTCCCCCCTTTTGCGTTTCTCTCCCACGCCAAGAAGCTTTGATCGTAGGATATAGTATACGGAGTATCCACGACTCGGTCACGTACCGAGTAATGCGGTGCTTGAGCGCCTTGGTAGCAGTACCACGAACTGACAACGAGCACGCAGCCTCGCCGTAGCGCTCTCCCCCTCTTCACGCCCGACTATCCGGCATTCCTACTATTACTACAGAGTACTGGTACTATGGAGTACTCCGTACCACTACTGTGTAGTATCAAGACCTAAAGATCCCAACACGAGCGCGGATATTCGGCGTGTGCGTAGGCGGGACACCACGAAGAAGAAAGAAAAACACTACTCCCTGTAGATGCTTTGCACAGCAGGTTAAGCTTACAGCCAAGGCGAGTTACTGGGAAATAAGCAATGATGCTTGAGATGGTGGTCTTTCCCTTTCTTTCCCTTTGTTTATTCCGAGGTTCGATATTCATAGAAACTTTCTAGAGTACAGCGATACGTTACCCCATCCACCATCATAAGTAGAGTCAAAGGGGAGGCAGAGAGATCAAAAGGGCTTAGATAAGCAGACATGCTACTAGTAGATCAGACAGGTCTCCAGACCTCCAGCCCTACGCCCCCGACAACGACGTGCTCCCCCAGCAGCCCTACGTCGCTCGGATCGGCCACGCCGCTGCGCACCTCCGATACCTTCTCGATCCGGCAATCCCGCCCGGTCCGTACCCTCCACGTCTTGACCCGCTGGTCGTTGCTGACAGTCGTGCACATCACAACCACCTCCGGGCCGCCGCTGCCCGGCGCCGTTGTTGTTACCGTCGTCGTTGCCGTCACTACCACGCCGTTGATGCCTGCGGCATGCGCTCTCCTCACGATGCCCCTGTTCAGGATCCGACGGTCCGGCCCCGGCGAGAGCACGGTGAGGCCGAGGGCGTTGTCGTCGCCCGCCGTGAGGATGTACCTCTCGCCCGACGACAGTAGCTCCACCATGTCGAGGGCTTTGATGCTGCTCTGGTGAAGAGGGGCCACCTGGTCGGTGACGAACATCAACTCCCCTTGCTCCATCTCCATCGAAAACCATACCACCACTCGGCCATCCGTTGATGCCGTCAGGACGGCAATCTCATCACCAGGCTTGTTGAGGTGGCGAATCTGGGTGAGGCAGGCTCCCGTGTAAGACCCCTTTACCGCCACCGAGAATCCCCCTTCAGCCGTGTAGTAGTATGACCGCAACATCGAGTTGGACAGAACCATGGTCACCACCAGGGTATCATCCCCGATCCTGTAGACGTCAAAGTCCATGATCCGGAGGTCACCGTCGGGGCTCCGGTCGTCAAAGGCGGCCTCGCGCACCACCGCGAGCCCCTTGTAATCGGCGTCCAGCGTCCGGACCCTCCAAATAAACAAGTCCTCCAGGCCGCTGCTGCTGAGAAGGTAGTCCTCTCCCAGCCACTTGAGCGTCTGTATTCCCGTCACGTGTGCCCTCATCACCGCCACGGGCCGCATCTCCCTCTCTCCGCTGTTGCCTGCGTTCAAGCCTCGCGGCTCCCAGATCCGGACTGTGGTGTCCTCCGAGCCCGTCGCGAGATACCTGTTGTTGGCGCTGAGGCTGCGAATCTCCCTCCCGTGGGTTCCCGGCTTTGCCGTCCTGGCCACCGGCCGGTTCTGTGAGTACAGTGCCAGCTTCGACACCCTCGTGAAGGCGAAGCGCATGGGCGACGACGCGGAAGGGCCGTGCCAAAAGTTGAACGTCCTGTGAGCCCCGCCACAGTCCACGTTGGCGCATTCCTCCCTCCTCGACTCGTTCCATACAACAAAGCTTTTGCTCTTGAAGCCATAGAGAATCAGCTCGGGGGAGTTTTCGTCCTCTGTGAACCAGGCGCCTTCAATCATTGGCCCGAAAGGAGGCGACGACTCGTGTCGGAGATGTACCTGGACCCCTTCCGACGACTCCTGAACTTCTAGAATTCTAAAGTAACCATCGCGATGCGTCGTGAGCAGATAGATGGGGGACGACTGCTTCGAAGGCAGCGGCGTAATGGAAGTAATGCAGTCGCCGGTACGCGGCGGAACATGCAGAACCTGCGTATATCCTCCGGTCCCCTGCCGAAGTATTGATATCCAGCCATGTCGTGATCCCAGTACTAAGAAATGATGTACAAGCGTCGCCGATATGACGACGAATCTAGAATCCACCCCTGTTACGGGGATTTCCTCTACAACGGCCCCAGAGGCGGCGTCTAGGGTGAAATACTGAGGGCAGGCTGTGCCAAACATGTGCACGAGAATGCTCATCGACTGCTCATCCGCCCTCAATAGCGTCACGTCGACAGTTTTCCGAGGCACTTTCACCACAAAGGAAATAGTACCTTTTGATCGATTGTAGAAATATACATCACCGCTCGTAAGACCGAGGAGTGCGGTTCCGGGGGCCGCACGCCTCAGCACGTAGCACTTCTTCATATCCTCCTCGAGCTCCTCTGGGATTGTAACGTGTTCCCAAATAGGGACTCCCCCTTCCACTAGGGAGCCTACGGATAGTCGCCCGGCAGAAGTCACGACGAGCACTTCATTTGCAGATATCATATCAAAACGATTGACAATCTCTAGGCCCTTGCCCGTCTGTAGCGGCGTGGGATAAATGTCCGGGATGTCCAAGATCACTGTAGAGCTCAGCGACTTGCCGTCCTCTGCGCATTCATCGATGAGAGAGATCTTGCTATCGGCGCCCCCCGTGGCTATCACTCTCCTGTTCCCTCGGCTGAGCATGTTGTTTGCCCATATGTGCTTTCCGTCGTGGAGCGAGAAGGTCTGCTGATGCTGCAGCGTGCCTTTTAGGGGCAAAGTTGCTCCCGAATCGATACACATATGCCATTTCTGGGTCGTCGAGTCCTCCCCAAATGTGTACACAGTAATGCCGCCATCAGCGAGTCCACCTCCCGGGGGCAGCGATATCCTAACGCCCCATATCCTGGACAGGTGTCCCATCGCGACGGCCATGGGTGGTTTGCTTTCCAAGCTCGGTTTTGCTTCCCCTGGCAATGATGCAGCAAATCCAGTTTCTCTGGGGGCGTTGAAGTCATGGTCCGGCCCCTTGACGTCGTCCTCCCTCTCAGAAATATCCCATATCCGCACGGTTCTATCGTCGCTGCATGTCGCCATGAGCCGGCCAGTCGTCCCGTCGGGAAGAATGACAGGCTCGGATATATCTACCCCGTAGATCGACCCCTCGTGGCCGGTCAATACGTAGAGCATCTCATGCGCATCTGGGCCGTGCCTGTCAAGATGAGACTTCCAGACGAGAATCTCTCCGAATGCCGTTCCCGCCACCATAAGGACACAGTTGGCTGATATCCAAGCTAGCTGCGCCGAGTATAGCCCGGGCCTGGCAGGTGCAATCACCCTCCCCAGTAAGAGCAGGTCTGTGTCTTTCTCGTATCTCACGGTGACGATCTCATTGTGCGCGGTGGCGAGCACATAAAGGTTGGTGTCAAAGGGAGAAGCTGCCGCGTCGAATACCCAGTCTGGCGCTGTGCATCTCTTGACAACCAAGGGTCTTCCATCGTTACACCCGTTCAAGTTAGCCACGGCGATATGGCTTGACCCCCAAAAGACGGCCTGGTCGCCGTCGACACGCACGCCGTGGATCGGCTGGTCATCAAAGATACGCTGCCTCAAAACCAGCTTGCGCGACTCGCATTGATATACCAAGATGTCGGCATGCTCTCCGGCAAGCAATAAATCGTGTTGCTTGTCGGTATAAAAAGCCAGCGCCGTCACCGGAACTTGCGAAAAGACCTTTTGGTATGATGTCGGCGCTGAAGGTGGGGGAGGTGTCGTTTTCCTGCCATCCTGGCCTGCGAGACTGGCCATTGCTTCCATGCAAGATAAAATGAAACGCTCACATTCACTGAAACAACATCTTGGCTTTGTTTAAAAATTAATCGGATTTATCCAAGAGAAAAGCTTGCGGTGGTTTCATGGAAAGGTCCGCAACGTCGTTGAAGTCCCCAAAAGAACCCGCTGAGTCAAAATTTTCCCATCTACACCTGCCTCACTTAACTGAGCCGTTAAAGACCGAACTAACATCCTTTAAAAATCGATTTTTTTTAACACTTTTCATCTTCTGCTTTTGCAAAGTCATTGTTTATCTTGATCAAGGTTATTCATGTGCCTAAAGAGTATATGCATTTACAGCACCAAACTATAGCCAGATACTTCACCCTCCTAAAGGGAGATAAGCCAATGTTTTATATCCCAAGATCTATGTGTTCAAAGAAAAAAGAAAAGAAAAATCCACCCTCCATTTCGTACCCTCCCTCCCAGGCATTGTCATTACTGCCATGGAAAGAAGCCGTACCCAATATACAGGACCCCGAAAAACGCCAATAATGCAACCAGGTATCATATAAAAGGAGTGTCGTGACATAACATCAGATTTAGTGGTGGGAGTAGGGCTCGTAGGCGGCATCCTTGGGGCGGCCGACGTGTGAGGCGCCAGAGTTCCAACCGTACTCACTGCCGTGGTCGCTGCGGGTGTTGTAGTTGGGGTCGAAAGCTGGCTGGGAGTTGTAGGTGTTGTAGTACTGGGGAGGGTTGGCACTGGTCATCTCGTTGTCGCTGCCAACGGGGGCGTAACCGCCAGTGTAAGACTGAGGCAGAAGCTTCTCGCCGTCGCCACCACGGTTCCTGTGGCGGCCGTGCTCAGGCTTGCAGCAGCAGAGCGTGAAGAGCCAGAACAGGCTGGCGGCAATGGCAAAGGCGGCTCCGATCCAGATGCAAGCGAGGTAGTTGGTGTTGATGTTGGCACGTGCACCGTACGTCTTGGCCGTGGCCTCGATGGCTCCCGTAACAACAGCACCCATAGCAGTGGCAAGAGCGCAGGAAGCGAGAGTGAGGATAATGGCAATAATGGCAATCAACCACGTCAGGCAGGAGATGACACGGGTGCAGTTGGCAAAGATACCAACAATGAGCTCGAGAGCGAGGGCAACCAGAGCAACGATAAAGGCGATCTCGGTGTACTTGGTGACCTTGGAGAAGACCTTGATAGCAGACTCGATCTCATCAGGAAGCTCAATCTTCATGTCGCCAACACCCAGGTCGTCGATGATATCCTTGTTCAGATTCTTGGAAGCCCAGTCGAACTCGGGCTTCTTGCATTCCTTCTTGCCATCGGTGTCAACCTTGCAGTAACCCCAAAGCGTTACATCGTAGCGCTTGCCGAGGCCCAGGTTGCTAGCAGTGATCTCGCGAGGCTCGATATCACGGCTTCCAAGATTGGAAATGTCAGGGAGTTTATCGACGCCGGGAACATAGTCGGCAACGATGTCTTGAAGGTCCTTCTCGTCGAGAGAGAGTTCGGAGAGATCGGCGCTGAAGATGTAGAGTTTGTTGTGTGCAACACCTGAAAGTGTACCAATCATCAACGCAACAATGGCGCCGATAGTTAAGAGAATGGGCAGTGCCACGCAAACGAAGCGTCCGGCACGCATGATGGCGAATTAATTTAGTAGGAGGTGGTGGTGTCCGTGAAGTTGCAGTGTTGTAGTGTTGTAGTGCAGCCAGCGGTCCAGTTGGGGTTAGTCGGTGGGCAGTTTGGTATGACGTCTGGCGGCGTGGTAAAGTAGGGTCCTCTTGGCAATGCTTCTTCTACCTAGCGAGAGACGCAAACGTTGAAAAAGCAGCAACGAAAGTGTGCGAGGTATCGGTGGTGAATCGTTACAACGAATGTACGAAGCTTCCAAGATGTTGATATGAAGAAAAGATGTACGAGATAAACAACTAGAGGATGAGACGTAACAACTATGGAACTCGAGCAGGACGGGCTCTGTCTTAATAAGAGTGCGTCAGCGAGCAACCAAGATGGCCTGGTTTGGGCGTTGGGCTTGCGTAGCGGGCTCTCGGCGGAGGCTGACATGGTGCACAGGGTGGCGCAGTGGAGCCCCTCCATCCCCCCCAATGCCCCAAATGCCCCAAATGCCCCCCAATCCTGTGGGAGACGCGTAGCAGGCTCAGCCGTTGGTCTCCAGCGGAGTCGTGGTCCGTCCTTTTAGTTGCTCAGCCACCAGTTTTTTTTCTTCTTTTTTTTTCTCTGTGTGCTGCTTCGTAGTACGGAGTACCAGTTTCTTCCCACTTGACCAGTGTCTCTAAAGTCATCTGGGCTTGTTGCAAGACGACACATGCATCTACCTGCTACTATCATCATCATTAGGAATATACAGTACCATTTTTACTCAAAGCTCGCCGGCTCTTGACTAGACATGATGAAAATTTGATGTCAACGACGTTGCTAATCGAATTCCTTTCTCTACAACAAACCACCTCCATTGAAAAGGCAAACTCTTGGCTACCTCTCACAACCTAGTAATTTTCCCACACACGTCACCCTGTCCAAAACCCTGAAACATGGGTGCAGATCAATACCGATGACCTCAAAGTCAACCGCTCAGACGGCTCATCAATTGCTTGCTCCAGTATTCTTCTCCATCAACATTACCTGTGTGTCCTAACACTTCCTACTCCGTACGGAACACTCACGGTTGTAATGACAACGGGAGCTCTACCTCGATTAACTCTGTAGCTCCTCGTGTTGGAAATCAGTAGTATTACACCGTACGGAGTACATGCCCCCATCTTCACGCCCTCGCATCACCATGCTGCAGAACCAAGTCATCCCTCAGCTACGGAGTAAGATGCAGTACAGCTCACTCATTCATCACTACGGAGTACGGATTACGGAGTACTAAAGTCCTAACAAGTTGTATCCCCGATCAGGTAAAAAGAGCTCTCACGGTCGTCCATCAAAATCTTAACTTAAACCCTGGGGGCACACACACAGCCTTTCTTAGCTTCAAGTATCCTTTGAGCTGTCTGCTAGTATTCAGCCCCACTGATACCAAAAATAGCACCACCAACAAGGTGTTCGTAGTTTTGTCCCTTCTCTCTTCTCTTCATCCGCCACGATGTACGTGCAGCTCTGCAAAAAAAACAACGTGCGTTCTCCGGAGATTAGCGATCAACCCTTCAAAATGTACAAGTTGAAATGCGCTCGAGTCTCGATTGCTCATCATGTTTGGCAGGAAAGGACATGTTCTTGGCTGCGCAGCCGGGCATCAATGGAGATGAACGAAATCATTACAAGGGAGTAGGGATAGGTCCTGCTACTATCGTAGTCAATAGCTCCAGTGGGCTTAGCCGTCTGCACAAAATGTCGCAGTTTGCAAGCCACGCGTCAACTTGCCAAGTCGGCATTGTTTCTGCTGTCAGTGAGTCTCGAGATAGTAGGAATATCGGCGACTTAGAGTGGTAGTGGCCGCATAACTACCCTCTTCTCGGTGTGTGAACACGCACGCTATGCTAACTAGCCTTCTATCTCTTGTCTTGAATGGGTAGTAGTAATATCCAGCAGCGTTTACGCTGGTCCGATCGCGGAGTGCTTGGTGTAAATTAATTCTTAAGTATGCCACGAGAGAACGTATCATCAGATATTAGTAGTACTCCGGAGAAACAATCATGTTGTAGGTACATGCAGTATGTTTAGACTACCGTGTCATTGAGGACAATGTCCCCATCCAAGTTGCCCAATGACATGTGTGACTATGTTTCTCTCCTCTCTTCTATCATAGGTCGTTTTGCACTGTTTTAATGACAGAGCCTGTTCCGCAGATAGAATGGCCATACTGTCAGATTACATCAGTAAGAACATCAAAAGGTGGTACAAAAGCGGCCCAGATAGTTTCAAGGTACGCCACTTGCCTTGATATGCACATTTGCCTCGTATGACATACACTTGTAGAAAGCCACATCAAATACGTAACATCTATTTTGAAAGTATTGACATGTATACTTCATACGAAATTTCTATGGCGATAAACATGAAATTATCTTCCGAGGACTTGTAAAAACACCACTGCTTAATACTACTAATTATGAGGGCAGATGAAAAAGAAGTAGATGCCATTGCTATTCACACATTACACCTTTCTACACGGAGTACTGATAGCCCCAGTTACTGTAATCAATAGCCATCTACACCAAAGTTTCTACGCCATGTCTTGCAAAAATGCATCCCAATGCTCATTAGTGCAGCAGAGTAGGGCAAACTCTTCAAAACACTCGTTGAACAGCTAATTATAGGGTAGCCACACCACAGGGGAGCGGTGATGTTCCCAAGCCGGGCATCGGCTGAGGCTACGGCTCAAACCATTTAAACCACCACAAGCCGTTATGCATGGAAATTGGGGTCACGGGATCCTCGAAGGGGAGAAGATACCAATTGTACTTCGTGCCAAGTAGCGTCGTCGCTGACGCTTGAGGACACAGATGGACGATGCTAGTCTTGGCGGGGACGCCTGGCCACCGCCTTTTTGCACGTTGATGAAGACGTGAGTCGATTCGATGGAAATTTCCATGCGCTGGCCTTGAAATGGGTTTGTGGTGTTGAGCGGTGTCTAGGTGATGGGTATCAGTTGTGAATATATATTGTCACCAAGAAAGTTATACGGAGTACGTAGTACATATTCAGGCACCTCACGCCAAGTCCCGCGAGACGATCCAAGATTCCAGACTCTCTTGGTCCTCCACCTCAGGCGCAACAACTCAAAGAGGGGCTGAAACCTTATTTTCATCCGCTACGGAGAGCACAAGCCAACGGCCCAATCAGCTTACCCCCCTTCCAACCAAGGCTCCGAGCAAGCCTGGCAACCTGGAGGGCTTGAGCGGATTTGTCCACTGGAACTCTGGCAAGCCGGGCAGCAACGGCCTGGCTTTCAGTAGTAGCTGCAGGCCTGCAGCTGCACGGGCAGCGACCCGACAGCGACCGACAGCGACCGACAGCGACCGACAGACGCCCGGAGTTTGCTGTAGGCGTAGCCCCGATCCGCCCATCAAACCGAGTCGACGGACTAGTTCTCAGAATCTGATACGTTCCGGTCATCGTCGCCACACTAAGCACGCCCGCTCTTTGACTGTTGTCGCATCGTGGGCCTTGGTATCGTGGGCCTTTCTTCCTTTGCATCAATCATCGCACCAAGGATAGAGTTTCTTGCCTTTGCGATCGGTGTTTCTCCAGTAGCCTTACTAAGAGTATCGTATCGTTTGCATCTGCAATTCAGACCCCGCTCTCCTCCACTCGCCCTTACAACGTCATTCCATCTATATCTCCTTGTCCGAGTTTTGAGGCCATCTTCCCCACGGGACACTGTCGATACCACGTATGCGATATATTGGAAAATCGCTCGATCCCGTAACAAGATCTCCGTTGCGAGTGCCCTGAAATTCTCCGGTACGTTCGACTGCTCATTCGATTTACGCATCGTGCCTGCGTCGTTCGCGTCTTCCGCCGCGACCCGTCGCTACCTACCACTATTATCCCCACACAGCCACAAACTGCCCGTCACTTCCAACGTTTGTCTTATCCCCATCGTCAAACAGCCAACTGCCCCTCTGACCTCTGGAGCCAGTGTCTTTGCTGCGTCTTGGCTCTTCAAGTTTTTTTGCTCGGCGGGTTGACTGACACGGAGGCGCTCTTGCACTAGTAACTCCTTTTCCCACTCGTCCAATCTTATCGCCGAACCTCATATCACGACCGAATCGGCATAGAGATCGGCCTGGCCGCTCGACGTCATCCGCCGCCCATCTCCGACACCGAACCAACCGATAACGTTTGCCATTTACATACACTTTACAAGGCAATCGCCTTGCGTTGCACAAAACGGACGCTCCAAGACCACGGTCGCCCCTTTTCACCACCCTCGTTCGATCATTCCGCCCTCCCTAGGACGGATCGAGACTTGGTGGTGAACATCTGACTCAAAAGCCGACTGAGACTCTTCTACTCGAACGTGTAGCATGGGTAATCAGAGCTCCAAAGAAGGCGGTGGCTCTGGAAAGGGCGGCCCCGACCTCCAGTCTTATCCGTCTTTTAGTAAGTCGGACACCAAGGAATCATCGCGCTCTCTCCGCTCGCTCCGATCTAAGATCCCCGGCAGTGGGAAGGTTGATAGTCCTCGTGCCTCCTCCAACCTTGCCAATGGCGATGGCTTCGATGACAAGAACGATGTTGGCTCTGTAAAATCCGGGCGCAGCAAGCGTTCCAGCTCCCGCATGAGCCGAAGCGAGCTGCCACCGCTGCGGTCTGGCTCTACCGACCTGTCTGTCGATTCCAGTGCCCTGGAAGACCCCCAGCCTCCCCCCTCTCCCGTGCAGTCTCACTCCGTTAAGGCCGGAGTACACGATGTCAGCGCCGCCCAGGCTTCTGGCGAGGTCGACCACGTTTCTGATGCGCCACCTGGCGAGGGTGCCAGCGCAAGCGCCAACACGCACATGCAAATCGCCGGCCAGTCTATCCTTGTCAAGCGCGATAGTGTTATCAACCCGGTGACGAGGGAGCCTACTCCAGACCCCAAGAATGAACCCAATAATGTCGCCATGTCCGAAATCAAGGATATTGACCTCGACGACTTTATCAAGCGGCTGCTCGATGCTGGGTATGCAGGAAAAGTCACGAAGAGTGTTTGCTTGAAGAATGCAGAGATTACTGCCATTTGCCAACGGGCGCGGGAGGTATTTCTGTCGCAGCCTGCTCTGTTGGAGCTCGATGCTCCAGTTAAGATTGTTGGTGATGTACACGGTCAGTACACTGATCTCATTCGCCTTTTTGAGATGTGCGGGTTTCCCCCGACCTCGAACTATCTTTTCCTCGGTGATTATGTCGATCGTGGTAAGCAGTCGCTTGAGACGATTTTGCTTCTTCTGTGCTATAAGCTCAAGTTTCCTGAAAATTTCTTTCTCTTGCGTGGAAATCACGAGTGTGCCAACGTCACCCGCGTGTATGGCTTTTATGATGAATGCAAGAGACGGTGCAATGTGAAGACGTGGAAGACCTTTGTCGACTGCTTCAACACCCTGCCAATTGCTGCCATTGTGGCCGGTAAGATCTTCTGTGTTCACGGTGGACTTTCGCCCGCCCTGAGCCAGATGGACGATATCCGCAACATTGCTCGCCCAACTGACGTTCCCGACTACGGACTACTCAACGATTTGCTTTGGTCTGATCCAGCAGAGATGGAACAGGATTGGGAAGCCAACGAGAGAGGTGTTAGCTATTGCTTTGGAAAGCGTGTAATCACAGACTTCCTCGCGGTTCATGATTTCGATCTCATTTGCAGAGCACACATGGTGGTGGAGGATGGATATGAATTTTTCAGCGACAAAGTTCTCGTTACTGTTTTCAGCGCGCCAAATGTGAGTCGACTCGTAGCTTTTGTGGAGGGCCATCTAACTTTTACAGTATTGCGGCGAATTTGATAATTGGGGTGCTGTAATGTCTGTATCTGCGGAATTACTGTGCAGCTTCGAACTTTTGAAACCCCTCGATTCGAGTGCTCTTAAGAGTCACATCAAGAAAGGTCGAAACAAGAGACAGCATATGCTCAACAGTCCTGTAAGTTTCATGAATTGTTAAATGATGGTAAAGCCAAGCTGACCTGAGAAGCCTGCCCTCGTCCAACCTCAGAGCGTCTAATGAATAATTTGGAGGAGTCGGAGAAGGAGTACACGATATATACACGGCGCTACGTGCGTCTACAATAAGAGGTGACGGCAGCGACAGCATCGCGCTACGGGATAAAATCCGTCGTGCTGAACGCACGTCGTGTCTGGAGGCGAATGTAACAATCTCGCCATGCTCCTCAGAGATGAGAGCCAGACATACCGCGCCATTTGGTTTCAATTTATGCATTCAGCTAGTCAAGGAGCAGTCATGGGGTAGCCTACAAGCGGTCCCGCCGCATCAAAGGAGGGCCGAGATATCTATATTCACGCGGGATCAAGCCTGTCGGTAGTAGTTGGTCGATAATGTATGTCATGGGTTATTATAGAATTTTTGGTGATAGTACATATTGCTTGTTTAAAGTGGACCCGCTTAGTCAGGTACTTTGAAGATTCCTCAGATTGTGAACCTTGAAAGGCGATTTCGGCCTTTATTGCATCAGTGCTACAGCCCAAAATGACGAGACAAGCCTTTCGGTCAGTTTGCAGCCGGGTGCGGCCAGACGTGACCTCGACAACAGAATTCTTTGCCAGCTACATTCGCCCTTTCTCGACGACGACACACGCACTTGCAGATGGCGATCCTGCACCATCCCTGCGGGAGCGAAACCAGGCTGCGGCCGCGTCCCTCCGCAATCTAGCGAGCAGAAATGGGAATGCTTCTTCCCCTCAGCCTCGGACGGCCGGCACTGCCAGAGTGGTTGACATCAGGAGCTTGCCCCGCGGTGGCCTGCGTGGACGAGGTGGGCTGAGGGGACAGGGCCGCGGTGGCTTCGCCGGCAGAGGAGGCTTCGGTGCTCGGGGCGGGAGGGGAGGTCCCCCGGGGCGAGGGGGTCGGGGGGGTCGAGGGGGCCGCGGCGGCCGCGGCGGCCGCGGCGGCGGCGCGAGGGGGAGCAGAAAACCCGAGGGGGAGAAGAGGGAGGACCAGCCGCCGCGGGAGAGGGACGACGGCGACTACATCATGGAGCCCGCGGAGAGGGATTTTGACGAGGCCATGCGCTTCGGGATACCGACCGAGTACCAGCCCGACCTGACGCCCGACCACCTCAAGGACTTTTTGCCCGGCTTCCCCTCGCAGGGCGCGGACGGGTCGCTGGCCGTCAAGCGCAGGCTCGCCGACCTCGCCACGGGCGACCCCATGGGCATACCGCAGAACTTCACGGCTGAGGCCTACGTGGCGGACCTCGAGGCCACGGGCAGCCGGTACTTTGCCGATGCGCAATCGCGGGAGCGCGCCGAGGCGCTGCTGCAGCGGAGGCGGCTGGATGAGGCGCGGGCCAAGGCCGAGGCCGAGGGCAAGGAGCTCGGCGAGGTCAGCAGCGAGCCCATCATCAGGGACCTGGACCAGGACGTGCGGCAGGTCATCGTCGACGCCGCCGTGGCGGGCAAGCACGACAAGATGGCGTATTCCGCGGACACGGTGGGCATCGCGAGGACGTGGCACACCCGGTCCGAGACGTGGGGCGCGTCCAAGGCCAAGATGTTCGAGGACAAGGTGGCACAGCTCGTGAGCGGCAAGGGGGGCAAGCTCACGCCTAGGGCAATGGGAAGAAAGGCTTAAAAGGAAAGGAAGAAAAAAAAGAGAAAAAGCAGCAACGGATGTTTATGTATGATATGTGGAAATGATTTTCCTGGTACACCTTTTTTTCTTTCTTATTTCAGTGGTGGTCCTGTAAAACTATCGTACATTGCATATCGGATCTCATATATGCTAGGAAAAATAAGGGGGGCTTAAGACTAAAAAAGATGTTCATGATTTCCCAACCTGCTTGACGAAGCGCTCCTCCTCCTGATCCAGCTCCTTCATCTTCTTGTCCTGCACCTTCTGCAGCTCGTTGGCGGCCTTCTTGGCCACGTCGGAGACGACGGTCTTGTCCTTTTTCCACTTCAGCAGTACCTTGTCGTGCTTGGTCCTGGCGTGGCGGACACGCTCCCGCCAGGTCTGGACGGCCTCCTTGACGCGGCGGACCACGTCCTCGCGGCGCTCGACCTCGACCTTGAGCAGGAGCTCAAGGTCGTTGGACTCGCTGCGCTGGGGCTGCTGGTTGAAGTCCCGCGAGGACTGGACGGCCGACATGATGGGCTTGATGTAGGCGCGGTCGTTGACGAGGAGGCTGATGGTGCGGCCGCCGCGGGGCACCACCTGGGCCAGCTCGCGGAGGGGGAAGTGGTCCGGCTCGCCGCCGTCGCCCTTGACGGGCACCGTCATGGAGCCGAGGGACTCCGGGTTGAAGCGCCCGCCGTTGACGAGCGCCGACAGCTGCGACCTGAAGTGGGCGTCTATCGGGGCCCACGCCGCCGTCACCGAGGAGAAGTCGAGGGGGTTCTCCGGGTCGGGCTGGGGGAGGCCCTTGCCGGCGGCGTCATCGCTGCCGTCGGCCTGCTGCTGCGGGGGTACGTAGTCGTTGGATGGCGGGACGTATTTTGGGGAGTTGGGTGGGATGGCGACCTTGCGCTTCTTGAGGTGGGCGGGGGATGTGCTGAGCGGGCGACTGATGAGCTGGGATGTTGTTGTTGTTGTGGTTACTGTTGCTGTTGCTGTTGCTCTAGGGAGGACGAGGGGGGAGCTGTTTGGAAATCATGATTTTCTTTTGGTTAGCCTAGGGCTTTTTTTCGTCATCGTCGTCGTCGTCGCGGGGAGGTCTGCATGGGGGAAGTTGGAGGTTGGGAGGGTTGAGTGTGTGCTGCGATGATATGGTGGTATTGGTGTTTTCTTTACATGTGCGGTTGTGCGCCCAGGCGCATGCATTGCCTCAACGGGCCATTGGCTCTTGCCAGGGACATTTCTGTGAAGCAATCGTGCGATTTATTTTAGTTTTCCTTTTCCTTCTCTTCTTGCTTCTAGGAGGTTGAATTGTAAGCTTTGGAGAAGCTTTGCTTGTTTGCCGGTTTTGGAGAGAATTTGAGATGCGATAAGATAAGGTTTGAAACTGGGTTTGCGCTGGTATTCACCCGTCAACCACCCCCACCATGACGATGGAGGGGCACAAACATGTAAACATGCAAACCTCCAAGCTTGACCATGTATCGAATACAGCCAAAAAGTCCTGATACTTTATGAAACGAGAACGATGATTCGAAATACACGAGTTGTAAATTAAGAAGTCTCCCCAGCCATTTCAATTGCAAGATATAATCGGGATGTAAAACATTTGTCGCTCCTCTCTAGACCCTGCACAGCCGCCCGTCGTCCCCCGCCTCCCAGCCCTCGTTGCCGACGCAGGGCGCGCACCAGAACACGTCCGCCGGGTCCACGGCCCTCTTCACGGCGAGCAGCCGCCCGTAGTTGTCTCCCCAGAAGGTCTCCTGCCAGTCCTCCTCGTACGGGTACGCCTCGTTGAGGTACGACCCGGAGCCGGGCGTCAGCTCCCTGAGCGGCCGGAGCTTGGCCTCGATGAGCTGCCTGGCTTCCTTTTCCGCCGTGGCGTTGTTGGGGGCGAAAGATTGGGGGAGGACTGTCAAGTTAGCGGATGTTGCGGCTAATAGTAGTAGTGGTTAGGTGCTGAACTTACGGGCGTGGACGTAGGCGCTTCGCCAGGCCGGCAGGACCGAGTTGCCCCCGCCCCTGGGCTCCGCGTTCTTCACGCCTTCGCCGCCGACCATGAAGGCCTGCAGGCCGGACAGCGGGTCGCCGAGGGTGGGCTCCAAAGCCCGCCTCAGCGCCCGCTCGCCGCCGCCGCCTTCCAGGGTCTCGCGGTCCAGGAGCCTCGACCGGAGGTAGACATCGAACCCGGCGCTCCCCGGGTCGAGGTTCTCCCTGTACCAGTCCAGGAAGCTGCCGTAGGCGCTGACATTCAGGGCCGAGACGACGGCGCCGCCCCACCGCTCCCGTATCGCCTCCTCGACGGGCCCGATGAGCCTCGGGATGGCCTCGGGGTCGTCGTCGTCCTGCAGCACGTAGCTGCCGGTCAATCCCGAGACCTTGTCCGGGGCTCCGGGTCCGGGCGCGGGGTTGTCGATGCCGCTCTGCACAAAGTTGTAGCCCGACAGCCCGCCGTCCATGAGGGTAGGGAACTGTGTGAAGAGGTAGGCGATGACGTCCGGGAGGGCCGTGCTGTTGGCCGCGGTGTAGACGTTCCAGCTCGCTTTCTGGATGCGCGGCGACGGGAAGGTCCTGATGGTGAGCTTCGTCACGACGCCAAAGGTTGAGCCGCCGCCCTGTTGGCCGTTAGATTCCCGTGTCCTCTTGCCTTTTCCCTTCTTCTTTGTCAAGACTAAAAAAGAGGGGGAAAAAAGGGGGAGGGGAGAAGATATCACTTACACCTCGCAGGGCCCAGAAGAGATCAGGGTGCTGGTCCTCGTTGACCGTCAGCAGCTCCCCCGACGGCGTGACCACCTCCATCTGCAAGACGTTATCCGCCGCGAGGCCGTACCTCGGCGAGAGCACCGAGTGGCCCCCCCCGGACGAGTACCCCGCCACGCCGACGGTGGCCCCGGTGCCGCCCACCACCGTCCGCCCGCGGGCGCCGCCGAACTCGTAGACCTCGAGCATCGGCGTGCCGCCGCCGGCGGTGATGGCCGAGCCCTCGACGATTCTCCCCGAGCCGCCGAGCTCGAAGCGGCCCTCGTGGTAGGTCTGGGCGTTGAGGTGGTGGGTCCAGATGGACAGCGCCCCCGGGGCGATGCTTCTGCCGAGGTAGTCGTGGCCAGTGGACTTGACTACGAGTCTTACATTGTTCTCCCTAGCTGCTTCATTGTTAGCAGATGTGATGTTGTAGGAGAAAGGGGAGAGAGAGAGAGAGAGGTCGCCGGCATACCAAAGTCGACACCGGCCTTCACGTGCTCCGCGCAGGTGGCGTTGACGACGAAGCTCGGGTACCCCCCGACGCTGCACGGCGCCTCCGGGTCCGGCAGGCACGTGTCGCCGGAGAACTGACTCGACAGCACCGACACCGGGTCCGCGACGTGCAGGCCCGCGAGGTGCCACCCCTCGCCCAGCGCGGCGCACCGCGCCTCGTCAAAGTTTGGCTGCTCTTTGTGGCACACGCCCGCCGGGGCCAGGGGCCTCAGGAGGCGGCCGCCGAGCGTGTCGTTGAGGCGGCCCCACGCGTCCTGGGACGGCCACTGGGGGTCGCCGGGGAACGCCCTGCATTGCTTCTGCGGAACGAAGGCGGCGGCGCTGGCTGTGGGTGCGGACGTAGATGTGATTAAGAGTATTAATGGTAGCAGTAGAGGAGGTATTTGGGCCAACATGGTGGCTTCCGCGGATCGCAGTACAAGGACAAACAATGAATATAAAGCAATATTTGGAAATAAAGTAAGCATACAACTTGCTATTGCTCGCTAGAATAACATGATATTGCGGCCTTCTATACTTGTCAAGGCTGGACTGGCCTCGACCCTTATACTTTTTGTTTGTACAACATGTATGTTTGAGAGGAGACGAGCACAATGGCACAAGGCACAGGAATACACATAGACATCTTACGATATCGCAACATCACATAGTGATCGACATGCATGGGTATGGGGGTTGGTCCAAACTAACAGTGGCCGTGTCTTTTCGCAAAAAAATACGACGGATGCGAAAGCGCCATAACCATATTCCCATCAGTCTTTACTACATGGGTACTAGCAACACACGATACTGGGCCGGGCGCACTAGGATACCAACGCCCCCTTTACATACTATATGCTCCTAGGGTGCAATAGCCATGGGCTGAGATGCTAGTGGCAATGACGCCAATGGATGGACTAGCCATGTATACATACTCCGTACATCCATTCACGTTTGAGCGGCGACGACTCGTCTTTCTTTGTTGAGTATGCTCGATGCGGAATTTGACGGAACCTCGCGGTGCTGGGGAATGGAAAAGACATCACGTTAAAATACTAAGGAGGTGAATATATGTTGGGGAGGGGGAGATTCATGTCAACATCATCGTCACGCCCCTCGCCTTTTGCCGTTAAATATTCATCATGTTCATTTGTACTCTGCCACGCCATCTAACAACAAATCGGTGCGCATACTGCCACACACACTCCAAGATATTAACATGACAGGTCGAAGAGACAGATTAAAAACACAAGAGAAAAAAAACGCAAACACTAGTCTGAAAACTCATCCTCGGTTAGCGGAGTGCCGTTGAGCAACTTTCCCAGATGCGTCTTCTCGATGCCCTCGGCATTCTTCCGCATCTTCACCAGGATATCCCTCACAAACGCCACAGGGCTCTTCTCGAAGCCCGACAGCACGTGGGGCATATTGGGATCGCGGTGCAGGATGAAGCCGTTGCCGTCAACGACCACGCCTTCCATGTCAACCTTCCAGGCGAGGCCGAGGTAGTCGCATACATCTTTGTACTCTGCGAAAGAGGCAAAGTACAGCTAGCCAGCAAAGAGGTTGAGCTCGATGATGAGCGGGCGGGGCATGTTTTCCACAATGACGGAGTGTGGTATCGTGTAGAGGTTGAGATGGTCAATGGGGGCAAAGGCCATGTTTTGTCTTGGAGCGTACAGGCTCAACACCGTCGTGGTCGTCGACGCCATCTCGCTGATCAAGGCGTTTGCCTCAAAGGGACTTAGTACAACCATGCGAGCAGTCTGCCTCTTGCTGGGCTGGTTGGTCAGGACCCATTGGACGCATCTTTGGTAGTTGTCCATATGGTTCGTGCCGCCTTGGACTGCTTTGATGGTGAGGGGAAAATCTCGTGTGATCAAGAGGCCGGAGGGCCATTTATCAACATCAAAAGATGCTGCTGCTGTTGTGTCGGCGAACACTTCAAAGGCCGGAAGGAAGGCTTTTCGGGTTTCTCGTATGATCCCAGTTCGAACAAACCGTAGAACGTGGTTATGGACATGATGCTGCCTCGGGTTCGCTGGGGGTGCCAGCTACCTCTGCCGTTCCTGTTCTATCTCTGGACTCAGTTGACGTTCCTGTTCCTCTTAGAGGGCAGCCAAGTCGAAATTCAAATCGTCGAAGTCTACACAGCGCTGGTTGATGCGAGCAATGGTAGGGTCCTGTGATGTGTTATCCTCCGGCCATCCTGGACGGTGGGTGCGGGGGCGATATAGGGTTTCCAGACTCCGGGCCTCTTTCTCGAGGAATCTCTCTTCCAGTGTCTTGCTCAGGGCTATATCCGTGCCCGCGTCGAAACATTTTCCCCAGAGATGCTGTTGTTTGACAAACGTGCGTCCTTGCGTGGCCCAGATGGGGATTGAGCGGCGAATATCTGTTCCCGTTTCATCAATAGTCCACGTCAGCACGTCACAGACTCGTATTTCGCTAGACTTTGAATCTATTATCCTCCGAATCTTAGTCTCAATCTCGCTTGGGACGATGAACGTTACGGATTGACCATGCCCAAGCTTTCTCATTCGCATGCACGCTTGCACCAGCCGGTCTTTGACAAGGTTGACCCCAAGTGTCACTGCTGCGCGATAGTCGAGTGGTAGCTGAAGGTCTATTCCTCGTGTGAGAGCTTCATCAAGGTATACCAAACATACGTCAAGCTGTTTCGAAAACGATGAAGTTTGTAAACGCTCCACGTGTCCGGACCTGTCGATGACGCAGATATCGTCTGCGCTCTTCCACGTGGGAATGCCCAGCTTTTGAAGCTCTTGCCTTCATTTCTGCAACATACTGACTGCTCATTTTTGCGATCATGGCGGCTATTGCCTCTCTGAGGTCGTCCGGCTTAAAAACTTTCTTGGGAATCGTTACAGCAGTTGTAGGAAAGTGGCGTCGGAGACGGCCCTTGGAAGCCAATACGTCTTCGTTTGGAGAAGAGAGCCCAAAGGCTTCAAAATGGATCGCCGAGTCCTTGCTGCGTATAATGAGGCCAGCGTTCTGCTTCTTGATGTATAGTGGGAGTGTCAAGTCTACTCAACGTTAGCAACGGGTTGGATAAGAGCGAACGGAAAGTTGTAGGTGACCTTTGCGTATCATTTCCCCAAAGATTTGTCCAAGTTCAATCTCCCGAATATGGCCGTGCGGGTCAGTCATCTTGATGAATAGCTTAATGGCGCCTCTCGCTATGTCGAGTTGCTTCTGTTCATCTTCTGTCATGAGATGATAAAGAGCACCGAGGGATGAAAGCAAATACTTTGTGAGTGAAGCTATCCACTCAAACCCGTCCTCGCCACCTGACAACTTCGGGGGGAGAAACACATGATCAACCATGCAGTCGAAAGCGTCGCGCTTCCCCTTGCGTGTCATGATCATGGGGGGGCGTGTATGCTACTACTGGTAAGTACGGCTTCGGTCAGCAAAATAGATACACAAGATGACGATGTCAAGGTAAATCTGAAAGGGAGGGAAAGATGGAAGAGAGAGATTCGGAAACTTAGAGAGAGGAGAAGGGGAAGAAGGGGAAGAAGAGAAAGAAGAAAACAGCGAGCCCCAGCAGGAGGGGGGGTGACAAACAAAAGTTTGCTTGATGCCTGGGAGACTAACCTTCAAACGATGGGTAATAACAATTCCACGCAACTGCCAATAGCCGTGCAGCCTTGGTAGTTTCTCGGGAACCAGCAGGTTTTGTGTGAGTACCGCTAGGTATTTTTCCAAAGATCAGTTTCTCTTTCCAAGTTTGCCATCTCAATTAGCAATCCACCAAGCTCCATGCTAAAAGTTGTTGAGCAAAATTGCGTCGCAGCTTTGCGAATGCAGCATACAGGAGCACAAGCGTAGCTGCCAGATTTGTTCTTCTTATAGGACATTTAGTTTACGTGAAGTGACGACCAGGAGCAATTACTTAATGGCTCAAAATTGTTGGGGAACGCGAGGAGCAATTAGCTGACGGTCTCCTGCCGTAAGTCAATCGTCCTTCGAGGAAGGAGCCAACCCGCGAGCAGGTAAGAGGCGAGTGATTTGGTGACTTACGGCAGCAGCTTTGCGAGCCTTTTTACTACTACAAGTTGGCAACAGAATTTTATGAGCATCTTGATTCTAGCGCTTGCCTTTTGCGCAGTGTCGATTGGGTGGCCCCCAGGTAAGCCATGTTGGGTTCTGTACAGTCCGTGGTAAAAACGAAGAAGAAAAGGGGAGTCTGTGTAAACGATACTCCGAAGACATTTGGGAGAGAAGTCTAGAAAGGCCCGATTTTCTCAGTTATGAAAAGTTGAGGCAGGAATCAAAGTTGAGGTTCTGTGTTGCAACCATTGGGAAGGCGCAAGTGCGGTAGCATACATGCCGCAAAACGAAAATGTCATCAACCCAAGAAAGAAAGATCAAACAGTCATGTCTTGAGGCAGTACGAACTATGGCACAGGGGCCTAAGTTTTAATACTGCATCCAGGGAATCCTTCATTCGTACAAAATATAAGATAAGCCTATATCACAAACACTACAGAAGCATGACACACACCTCATGACAGAAAAAAAAAGGGGGCGAGAAAATAGTCGACCAAGTATTCTACGAAAGCAAAAATATGACCGTGGCAGGAGTCGAACCTGCGATCTTTTGCGATGAAATTGTAAAGCAAACGCCTTAGGCCTCTGGGCTACACGGTCATTGAAATATGGGGCTGGTAAAGAAAACTATATTGTAAGAGACCTGAGGCGCCTCTCCCGTTCACGGCTGTCGAAGCACCAGTGAAAAAGAGAAAGAAAAGGGGGGACATGGACAGAGAGAAGGGGGGTTTAAATACAATAGTACGGAGCAAGATAGTATAGATACATATGCGGCACTACCATGCAATATGCCTATTCGCGTACCTATTACGTGGTGGAAGTTATCTACAAGCATGCCAGGAACAAAAATAATAGCGCCCAGTTCCAGACTAACTCGACGTCTCTTTCCATTAAGTACCAATTTTGTAATCCGTAGTATAACATCAGTTCAATTCGGGCAGATACAATGATGATCAACAGCTGCAGAAGTTATCGCTTTATACTACTAATTCAGACAGGTGCGAGCCAATGGCACATTGTCTTTGCCGCCGGAGAAAGCAAAGCTCAGGAGTATTGGATGCGTTCAGAAAATACAGGCTAGATGGTAAATATTCACTTTGTCACGGTACGACGCCATGTATTTCGATTTTAGCTGGTCGGAAATACCGGAAAAGACGGTACTTGGACGTGGTGGCCTGCATACAGACAAGTAAGTGCTAGTTATATACGGGGTATTACAGCACAGTTCATACGTACACTTGCTTGCCGTCGAGAATACCTGTGTATCCTATGGATGGGTCAGCGCCGCCAGCAATGCTTTCAATCGCAGTTACTGGCACCATCGGGGAAACAAACCTATAAGCCGTGCAACTCTTTACTTTTTTCTTTCTCTTTTTTCAGATTTATTTAGCTATCCAATGTATTCCGGCATGTAGCAGAATCTACTACTACTAATCAACCGCCAACTCAGGGCCTAGATCAGAGCCGGGCCGGCTGAGGTGGGAAACCGGCACCGTTGTAACCCTCACGTCATTACCCGGAACTCCGTGGCCCCAAAGAAGACGTATCAACTCATACATCATCGAAAAAAAAGAGAGAGCCCCTCATCAGTTAGAACCCACTAGTAGCATCAGTTTACATAAACAGAAAGGGACACTTATTACCGAGAGCTCGCCTCGCAGAGACTTGGGACTTGAAAAGTCTTGAAAATGGCACTCTTACTTTCAAAGGCCAAGTCATTACCAAAGTACACGCCAGCCATCTCCTCCATCTTCACCAGACGAGCATCTACAATGGCCCCTCAGGTATGCGCTGTACCAATGCCTGCCTCATGATTTTTTTTATTTTGGAAAAAGATAGTAGAGCTGACCACAATCATACATGTAGCTTAAAGACCCGTCGCTTTTTAAGCAGAATGTCTGCTATGTCAACGGCGAGTGGGTGCCCGCCAAGTCAGGCCAGACCTTCAAGGTCAACGGTTAGTCGTCCCCTCTCCTCTCACTTACTTTGGAAAAGTAAGCACGCGTCCCAGTGGCTTAACACACTAGATGTCCAGACCCCGGGACCGGCGAGCTCATCGGCACCGCGCCAGAATTCACCGCCGAGGACACGCAGTCGGCCATCGTCGCTGCCGCCGACGCCTTCAAGTCCTTCCGCACCAAGACGGGCCGCGAGCGCTCGAAGCTGCTGCGGAGGTGGTACGACGAGGTGGTGGCCAACTCGGAGGACATCGCCAAGCTCATCACGTGGGAGAACGGGAAGCCCTTCGCCGACGCCAAGGGCGAGGCCACTTACGCCGCCAACTTCTTCGAGTGGTTCAGCGAGGAGGCGCCCAGGATCTACGGCGACACCATCGGCAGCAGCGTCCCCGCCAACAGGATCGTCACGACCAAGGAGCCGGTGGGCGTCTGCGGCCTCATCACGCCGTGGAACTTCCCCGCCGCCATGATCACGAGGAAGATCGCGCCCGCGCTGGCCGCCGGCTGCACGGTCGTCTGCAAGGCCCCCGGCGAGACACCCTTCACGGCCCTGGCCCTGGCTGAGCTGGCCCACCGCGCCGGCATCCCCAAGGGCGTGGTCAACATCGTCACTGCGCTGGACAAGACGGCCGAGATCGGAGAGGCCCTCACCACCTCCCCCACCATCCGCAAGGTCTCCTTTACCGGATCCACGGGCGTCGGCAAGCTCCTCATGAAGCAGTCTTCCAACACCCTCAAGAAGCTCTCCATGGAACTGGGCGGCAATGCGCCCTTCATCGTCTTCGACGACGCCGACCTCGACTCTGCCGTCGACGGCGCCATCGCCTCGAAATTCCGCTCCTCCGGCCAGACCTGCGTCTGCGCCAACCGCATCTATGTGCAGTCAGGCATCTACGACTCCTTCGTGCAAAAGTTTGCCGAAAAGGTCAAGAGCTTCAAGCTCGGCAGCGGTTTCCAGGACGGCATCACCCACGGGCCCCTCATCCACGGCCGCGCCGTGTCCAAGGTCGACGCCCACGTCCGCGACGCCGAGAAGAAGGGAGGCAAGATCATGGTCGGCGGGCAGAAGATGCCCGACCTCGGTGACAACTTCTTCCAGCCCACCGTCATCCGCGACATGACGGGCGACATGGCGCTGGCCTCGGAGGAAACCTTCGGCCCCGTCGCCGGTCTCTTCCCCTTCAAGACGGAGAAGGACGTCGTGGAGCTGGCCAACAAGGCCGAGGTCGGCCTCGCCGGTTACTTCTTCTCCCAAAACATCGAGCGCATCCACCGCGTTGCGGAGGAGCTGGACGTGGGCATGGTCGGTGTCAACACAGGCATCATTTCCGACCCTGCTGCACCGTTTGGTGGCGTCAAGGAGAGTGGCTTCGGCAGGGAAGGGTCCAAATACGGTCTGGCAGAATACCAGGTCATCAAGACGGTTACGTACGGTGGCATGGGCAAGCCTCTGCAGAGCTAGGCCAACTGCCATGCAGTAAACTGACATAATAATAAGTAAAATACAGTAAAGGAAAAGAGAAAAAAAAAGGTCTCAAGCGCTTCAACTACTTCAATATGAAAGAATAGTAAATTTGTTTCATCCTATATTCAAGGGTATACACCGAAACGCCCCACACGATCATTGTCGTACTTATATGCCCGGGCCCATCAATCTCACATTATCGTCTGCGCTCATGACAAAAGAAACACACCAAAAACAAAAACAAAACGAAAGCCCAAGAATTCCCAGCTCAAGCATATCGCTGTGACTCATGGTGTTGCTGCTGCTGCTGCTGCTGTCGAAGCGGTAGTTGGCGGTCCAGGGTGTGGAACGCCTGCGTTCTCGGCGTGTACGGCATATGCCTGCCGATGGGCGTCTGGATGCTCTGCATCTCCCAGTTGTAGGGCTCCTTGGGCTCGGCGGGGCCATACTCGTCCTCGTCCTCATCCTTCTTCTTGTCGTTTGCGGGGTTGGGCCACATGGCGTACAGGCAAAAGCCCAGGTTAACGACATACACCATCCTGCGGGAGGAAAAAAAAACAAAAAAAGTCAGCACAACCAATGTTTGCCAAGACGAGAAGAGTGCGCGCGCGCGTGCTACTTACAAGAGGTAAAATGTGACGCCGAGGGAGCTCTGGGCGATCTGGCAGCTCTGGTAGGCGTCGCGCTGCTTGGCCATCTCGCAGCCGTAGCGGAAGTACCAGGCGGCCGGCGCCGGGTACCTAGGGTCCGCGTAGTCGGGGCCGATCTGGCCGTAGACGCTGACGGTGTAGAGGACGACGAGGGATACGTTGATGAAGACGGCCACGATGGGGAACCACACCTTCATGATGAAGGAGATGAGCTTGGCGAGGAGGAAGAAGAGCGATATGACGGAGATGGCGACGTTAAAGTCTGTCAGTCTGCACGCACAAATGTCAGTCAAAATTCCGGAGTACACGCACATCATACATGTTGTATATATATATATATATATATACATAATATGATGGATCATGGGGAATGGCACGTACGTTCTGGTCCAGACAAAGGCAATCTTGGGCAGCGGCCGGTGGTTGGCGTAGGCGTAGAGGATCATGGCCGGGTTCGAGTTGAGCTTGTTGTCGTAGCCAATCTGCCACATCTTGGTGCGGTACATGTCGGGCTGCGCGATGCCGAAGATGACGAGGATGGGCACGAGGCCGATGAGCTCAACGGCCATGAGCCACCACATGGCCTTTCTCGCCTTCTTGGGCCATTTGCGGTGCAGAGGCCGGTACGTCTTGGCCTGCCAGCGCTCCTTGAACGTCGGCTTGGTCGCCGCCGCCGGCGTCATCGTCGTCGCATCATCCTCTCGCCTCTCGTCTTCTTCCTGCTGGTGATACTGCTGCCCCGACGGCCCTGCGGCCGTCGCAACGTAATCTCTCTCCGGCGAGGACATTGCTCTCTTTTCGTGTTGCTTCTTGGAGTCTTTTCCCTCTCTTCTTCCCAATCACCCCCAAGAAATCAGTGTCGCATGTAATTCAAGTCAATTAAAAATCGCGGTTCTAATGATCGGTATATTGTCGCGACTCGGTTTCGTCTCGAGCTTCTTTCGGTCCGGCGCAGCTTCCTGGAAGCTTTTTCTACTTCGCCGTTTCTTCTTTTCGACTCAAAAGGATTGGACGGATCTAGGGCCGCGAACAATGAGGCCTGGTCATTCGGACCGCGTTGTCCATTGTTTTCAGGAGCTTTTGCTTGGGGGGGTTGGGTTGGGAAATGGTGGGAGAGGTGGACGGTTTAAACCTTCATGGTCTAGGTAGCGTACAGCATGCAGGCGGGCATGGGCACAAAAAAGCGACCCTACTGCTAGCGACACCAGGGGATCGCTCTTTCTGGGAGTGGTTGAGCAATGAGAGGCCATCGCCAAAGGACCTTGGCCAATCAGGGCCCGTGGGCGGGAGGGTCCTGTAAGCGCCCGGATGCCCACGATGCAGGCGATTGGCCTGTCGAGGGAAATAGTCGCATGCACCCTCCCGCCAATCACGTCGGCCGGCTACCGCTCGACAGGTGTGATGGAGGGACGGCGCAGGCGCTCAATTTAGATGGCAGTTGCATTTTTTGGGGAAACAGAGAGAGGGCGCAAAGTTGTATTATTTTCTTTCTCGGGATAACAATCGGCTGTTGCTGTACGCTGTGTCAGAATGCTATCATCAACATGTGTAGAGTGCTCCGTGCTCCGCACAACATTCGTCAAAATGCTCTGCCGCTTTTACGAATAATCATGTTGTACGGAAATACTCTGTACTAAAACTAGAACTACCACCGTCAATTGCCTGAGTAGTACGGAGTAATTAACCCATCTTTGATTATAACAATACAGCCCTAAATTCCCAACACCCATCAAGAGCCTCACCCATCTATAAAAAAAATATTCAAAAAAAAAAGCACGAACCCCCTTTTCCGCAACGTCAAAATTCGGAGATTTATACACACACGGCCGCGCCCAGGAGGCCTTTTCCGGGCTTCCGGTCTGCGCTGATGCGGAGACAAGATCACTCCCGCTTAGTAAAGAATGAAAGAAATAGGGAAGAAAGATGGGGGGGGGGGGGGATGTTCCCCTCCGCATCGGCCTTGTCAGTTGGCTCTAGCTCTCGCCGTCACACGCAGAAGCGCTTGGCCCCGCAGCGGCGGCTGCCCGTCATGGCTTCAATTTTTTTTGACCCTCACTGCCTTGCGGACGGACCCCCTCTATGGTGCCCGGGGGTGATGTGATGTGCGGGATCGGACGATGAGGCAAGCAAGAAATACAGGCAGATAGATGGAAACACTTACTCGAACCGCTTGTCGATCCGGTTCATCAGTTGCCGAAAGTGGAACTCGTGGTTTTCTCGTTGGTATCATTGTCCATTTTACGGAGTACATACGCGCCTTGTGTTGCATGGCATGTCGAGCCATAATTCCGTATAATCAACCCACTGTGTGTCTGGCCAATACTTGAGTGGTGCGGTCGAGGGAAAAGTAAAGCCGGAGTGCCAATTCTCTGGTCAATCGTTGAGCGTGGCCGCATATCTGCGAGGCCTTGCTTTTGAGGAGTAAGTTGAAGACGTTGGTCCCTCTCGGTGCATCTTCCCATTAGAAGTCGCCATCAGCGAGGACTAGCGATGTTTGTACTCTGTACTCCGTAACCTTGTTCAAGTACATTGACCGGGCTCTCCGAAGAGTTTGTATGCAAAATACTACTACTACTAGTATCAGCTCGACCGATATCTCATCACCTGGGATCTTCGCCAAAGACTGACTATTTTACCCGAGTCATGCTCTTAACATGTAAGCTTTCGACTTGGAGGGTTCTGCATTCATGAGCTTGCTGACCAAGTGGCTTGCCGGAGAAATCTTAATAAAAAGGTCCCGCCGTTCCGTCTGAAGATTTCCGCACAGCACGCCAAGAAAACCCGCGACTTATACGCCCGTAATAGCGCGCACCCGTACAAAATTGAGGATGTAGGCATTGCAACTTTCTTTGCGAAACCCTTATAAATCACCAACCCCGTTACATAGTGCTCCGTGTATACGCAATGCAAGAGGATCCAGCTTCCCTAATTTGCGTTTCTTAGAGCTCAAAGACCTTGGCTGTACGGGATACTCGCGAGTTCACCAACTACATTAGTTCGCCAAATGAGTCGGGTCTAGTGGCATAGCACCGTACAGCCCGGGCGACGAACCCCCAATCGATAGATTCCATGGCATTACAGAGCATGATACTGTTTGCGGTGCATCTGCTACGAGAAGCTAGGCGATAGTACTCCGTCTTAACGGCCCAACTCGGCCTAGAAAAGTTTGCTTTGATCGCCTAGGAAAGATGGATATATGTGCTCCGTAGATTAGCAGTAGCTCCTATGCTTGGACTTTTCCCCACAACCCACGTATGGACATATTTCCTGCTCCGAGGTTGGGCTTGCAAACACCCGATCACAAGGCGCCGTCCCTCCCAGCATCTTAACACTTGAATATGGACCGGGTTAGGGTAGATTGGAAAGCCAGTCCTTGCTGATCCGGATCAAGACCCGACCAGTTTCTAGCGACAAGCACATCACGAAGAGGGTTAGCATACCTGTGTGTACTAAGATCGCCCTCACTTAAGCAGCTGGCGACAAGTTAGGGTTTTGTGTGGGACCGCGCTCTCGGGGGATGATAGAGCGAAGTGGTTGGTTCGAGGGAATCATCTACAATGGCATCGTTCAGCCCTGTGCAAAATGAGTCCAATGGCCTCCAAGAAGCTCGCAGTATGTTAAGGGTGGTGAAGATGCTACTCGTGCTACGTGATGGAGGCTGATTGGAAACATTATCTGGTATTTTCCGCTTTTACACATAAAACCCCCAAACCCGCTATCAGTGGTGACCGTTCCCATTCTAAACAATGCCTCACGGAGTACCTCAGTAACAATTGCGAAATTGCACGATAGTGAGTCGTGAAGAGCCAACAAGAGATGGGGGCGATAACTCCTTTTAGTGGCATCAAGTGCCCATCGTAATGTGGTTGTATACTTTTGCACTTTTTGGGCGGCATGTCTATCTATAAGTAGGTAACGATGAACCAGCCGCACTCTTAGACGTGGGCATAAATCTGCTGTTCAAACTTTTCAAAGAGCCGATGCAATAGGAGCATTGCAGTTATTCATACCTGCAAGTGTCGTTCCTGCTTTAGTCGCTATTGTCATCTTTCATGTCGTGATCGGCGTCGCTGCCAAATCTTAAAATAGTTATGCTTGACTTTATAGATTATACACCCCCGTGTCTTTTATGCAGATGCCTTCGACCACAGGCAGAAGCGGCAGTTGGCAGCTGGCATTTACTCGTAGTATGCTCCGTATGGAAGTGTCAACCACTCTCGACTTCTTCTCGGATCTGCATCGGACTTGGGGGGTTATCCCCAGCCGTGCGCTCGACAGATCAGATTTCACAACTGCCGAAGTTTTGCACAGTAGGAGGTAGTGTCATTGCGGTTTTCTTTGCCAAGTCCACCGCCGCAGTGAATCGCATCCAACCAACATCTCCACCGAAGTGGGCAGCGTTGGACACCACTGCATTCACTTCATGCCGCGTACTCCATGTTCGTCGGGCGAGGGCTTTTCATTTCTTCGAGGGGCTCTATTGGGTTTAGACCAAACAATTGGTCCAGGTCCGTGATCATAATTGTGACCGAGACCATAAACAAAATAGAGTGTCTCATGTGATGAAAGGCTAAAGGGGCCGTAAACCCGACTCGGGAGGCTTCAACGACGAAGGGTTTCCGGAGTACCTGGACAGTTGCCAGTCATTGGAGGCCAACCAGGTCAAACGTTAACGGCCCGCAGGCAACGTTTTCTCTAGACATCGCCTCACTTATTAACTAGTAGCCTGGACAGAGTGCATATTTGGGGTGTCGTAAAGTTTTTATCGCGGTTTAAGAGGGTGCTAGTTGATGCGAAGTGACGAAGAATTCCGAGTTCCAACCTCGGATCAGCCCATAACGTAAAACGCCTTTACGGAGTACGGAGTACCCATAGGGCTAGTGGTACGGAGCAGTGGTAGCAGGTAGGTAGCAGGTATTCCGTACCATGATCCCCACTATAGGAGCTAGAAACTCATTTTCCCCTCTATTTCGTTCGTACTACCTCTCTGTTTTCTTTTCCTCTTCTTCCAATTTTCCTTGGTGGTCACCTTTTTGTCTGAAGCCGGTGTATATGAGCTGCAGGAGGACTCTTCCGCAGCACTGACCTCACGACTCCGTACTCCGTAATCTCATTGCCAAGATTGAATTGTGCGTACCACTCTCATACAAAGGTCTAGGTACAAACCAATCTAGCTGCAAGGTCGATGTCCCCTCCGTGCGGCGCGAAAGCAGCCACGCCTGGGCGCCAAATTTCGTTGTGGCTGGTCTCGACCGGTCGATGTGACGATCTCTCTCGGGAAGCGACGGGGGGGATAAGCTTGCGACATGCCATGGCCAAGGCAAGATTCATGGATGGCTCAGGTACACACCTGGAGCAAGCGCACCTTCCCCGTGAACCCGCCATCAAAGAGATGGGAAGGATAGAACCACATGTTCTCTTGGCTTCCATACCATCCTCTTATTTTTTTTCAATGGCAAGATAAGGAAGAAGCAGGAGACAGCCGAATTTTGGTCCTTTTTTTTTTCAAGAAAAAAAAAAACATGATGCGATTATTATCGGGAAGGATGGATGCATTGTGACCCGATTGTCGCGATCTAGTGTGGGAGTGATAGGTACTTCCCGTATTATTTAGCGTACCCGTAAACACAAACTCGCTGTGGAGGCTCTGATGACCTCCACCATCTGCAGGTGCAGCCCTTCAACCTCCCGTTAGTCCCGTTAGCACCTGCCTACAGTACGGAGTACCTACCTAGGTACCGCCACCCCAACACGGAGTACTACTAGTAGTAAGGTACTAGTAGTGCATACGGAGTACTACCGTTACCTTCACTATCCCTCCAATGTCCCTCCACTTGTTCGCTTGACCCAGTCCCTTCTTCGCATCGAGTTCCACGTTTCCTCTTTGTCCTTCGTCTCGACCTTCTCTCACGTTCCAACTCCATGAGCCCTCTGCTTCACCCCATGGTGCCATCCACCACCCATCTTCATGTGCCAATGTATCAGAAAATCATCATCTCAAGCCATCCATTTATCCTGGTTGCGAGATCCTGTGACTACTGCGACTGCTGACAGCTGTTCAAAGCTATACAAGGATCCGTCCATCCATGAATGGCTGGCGGCTCAGACAATACAACTCAGCTCCGTAACGGTAACCCAATGGTGGGCAATCCGTAAACAGACAGACAGACAGACAGACAGACAGACAGACAGCACAGTTAGGTAGGTAGTAGGCACCACCAACCGATCCATCATTCACCCGACCAACCGGGGCTCCGGGGTCAAAGTCAAGCTTCCAAGTTCCCACCTACCCACCACCTACCCACACCGTTGCAGCGCTGGCATTGCTGCCGTGAGTGCTGATTACCAAAAACGGCCAGGCCTGTATGTCGGAAACTCTTAGTACCCATTCGCAGACCCATTCGATTCCATCTTTTTCATGGATGCTGCCACTATATGCACAACTTCTCGTATACTCAGCTCCAGTGCTGTACTTGCGCGGCTCCAATTGACACACTCAGATCCTTCAACCTTTCTCGGGCTGCTCCATATCACCAGCAGCAAGCTCTCAGTCTTTACTGATCACTTGGCAGCATTCGAGTCCTCTGTGTGCGAGAGTGCGAGAGAGAGATCACCACTGTTGATGGGGACCATGGGGCCTTTTCCTTCATTGTTCTCGCTTTTCTTCCACGTCTCTCACCGATCGAGTGGTAGCACCAAGGCAAGGTAATAACCAGGCCCTGTTACCCGCTCGCCGCCCTTGGTCTTTGAAATATCATTGCCGCTAGTCCATCTCCGTACAGGCTGCAGCAGCTCCTCCAGCTCCCTGCTTAACATTCGTCTGTCCCGTTCTCCAGGGCTGCTCTACAGCTTTTTCATGCAGACTTTACTTTTGCTTACAGGTCTCATCACTCCTTGTGTGTTCTAGATGAATGAGGTGCTCAGCATACGGTACCATCCATCAACTCAAGGATCGTTGGTCTATTCTCTCGCTTACCTTACTTGATCAGTAAACTGAGGGTTTCCTTTTCCATCCCGCAATCCTTGTGCATTTTATACTTCACTGTTGGCAGCTCAAGCACATCCAGGTTCCCCCCCCCCCCCCCCCCCCCCTTCCCCTTCTTGGCCTTTTTTATTCTTCCGTCCCTCTGCTCCTATGCCTAAACCTTCGTCTTACTAGTTCCTAAACTTCCACTGTTCTCTATTATAAGATAAGCTAAGTGTACATCTATCTAACCATAAATCCTCAACTCTCATCCACATTGTTACATACTTGCTCTACAGCATACGTGACGGTAGTACCATCGCCACCTGCCGTCAAGTCTAGGCTCGTTCCATCCATGCTTTGTACCCTCCTCCACCACACCCAACCCAGAAAAAAAACAGGCTTGTCAGCGCCTGGGTTCAGTCGTGCTTCTCCGTTTCCTTGACCAAACGATATTATTACACACGCCTCTTCAAGCTGCTCGCCGCTCACCCCAGATGGGTACTCCTACAGGATACTACTATTGAAAACTACATCCATTGCTCGCCTATTGCAACCGGAGCATCTACCCTTACTACTACCGAAACTATTGAATTTCTACTAGTAGTAGTAGTATTCAACTCGGACGCGCACCGACCCCAGGCCCAACGATAGTACTGCTACCACATAACAGTACGTACCGAAACAACACCTAACGCTTTTTACCGTTGCCGTTTAACTTGCATGGCTCTCGGTGCTTTGCCTAGAAAGCAACCTGTATTTGCCCACCCGCCCCCTCCCCCCCTAGCTGGTCCCGATCTTCTGCTGCAAGCCCGATCACCTCGTTTTTCTTGCCCTCAAGCACTGTCACAGGCGAGTCTTGGGATCGCGACGTCTCCCCTCATGGGAGCAGTCGATCGGCTGGCCTCCCCTCCCCCATCACGTCCTCGGCCCTGCTGGACCCCCGTCCCCATCCGACGGCCTTGTCAGATATCACTATTGAATTTACATCCTTGGCAGCCTTCATGCAGCAACAAAATAGCTGTGAAGGTTTCAAGCCCGGCCCCGTCTCCCGGCCTAGCGAACCTGTGGCCTCTTTACATTTCCCACCGCGAGGCAAGGCGAGACCACTGTCCGAAGACCTTGACCTCTCCGCCCCTTCAAGCCGCCCCGGACTCTCTGCAATCGACGTGCCAGAGCAATGGATACCTGAAAATTCTTCCTACGGAACCGGAGACGGGTACCGGCTCGGGCTCGAACAACCCCAACTTCACGAAGCTCTCAACTCGCCTCCCGAGTATACGCATTCACCTGCGTACACCGCAGCCACCCCAACCTTTTCAAGTTTCGTACCTACCACCACTTTTAATAACTGTCCTCCGCCGCCTCCACCACAGTTACATCTGAATCGACAACGACCAGCTCCTCCGCTGGGCTTGTCCCGAGCACGTAGCAACACCAAGAGATCATCGTCTAGGCACTCAATGACGGACGCTGTCATGGAATCGTCGCCTATCAAGAAGCCTCGCATCGGAGCGTCGCCTCCGAAGATGGCAGACATGCCCGTCGCGACGCAAAATGGCCTTCCTACGCCCGTTACCAATAGCGAGTGCGCTACTTCACCTCTCTTTTTCTCAAATGCGCCTGCGAAACATCTTGGTAGACCTCCCTCGTTTCAAGCAAGTGATACAACAGCTTTTCTGTTGGCTCGCTTGAGGGACGATCCGGCTGGCTTGGTTACGACGTTGAGGTTACCTCGAGCCAGTGTAAGCTCTCAAAGCCATGCTCGCTCGGGCAGTACTCCGGGAAGCTGGGGATCATCGATGGACGCTTCAGTTCCTTCATTGACACCGGATGCCAGAACCCTCCCCCCAGGATTACAAATGCTGGCTGGCGTCCATGCTATCGAGCTTATTGATCAAGACGAGCGCCCAACATTTTTGCTCGATCTGGGAAACGCAAATCGCCCTAGTCTACCAATATTGTACTATAACCATTCTCTTCGTATTTCGTCGAACCACATTTTACACCTACTATCGTTTGATCAGGATGACTCGGACGCCGGTACAGAATTTGGTCAGTTCAAAGCATGGGCTCTGGGGATCCATCGAACGCCTGACGGACGAGACCTCCCCGCGGAACATCACCAGTATGGAGGTATTACTTGGACTTATTCAACTTTGAGGAAGAGGTTCAGATTTGTCAGTGCGACATCTCCCATCATGCCCATCAGGCCCGATACTCCAATACCCCTGATGGAAACCCCGGCCGTCCTCAATCCAGCCCCCGACATTCATTCGCCATCTACACCGACGACACCGGAAGCCGCCGTTGTCGACCTTCCTGACTATTTTGGGGATGCGCGACGTAAGTTGTCGCGAGGGGATTCGATATCCGAAGGCATGGGGGCTGTCTCCATGCGGGAAGTGCCCATACAACAACACCCCGATGAATTTACCAACGAGGTACTTCAAGCTCAATCCGCTCGACCGTCATTCGATTGGACGAGAATTCCGATTAGTGATGATCTCCCTGAGCACATAAACTTTGCCAGGTCGGTAGATTGGGGGGCAACCTCCCTGGGCCCTATAGAGGATTGGTCGAATGAGCTGAGGGCCATGTCAAATCTTATCATGGGGAGTCCTCACCCTGCCGCGCTCTATTGGGGCCCGGATTTCGTTGCCCTTTATAACGCGGCCTACATTGAGCTAGCAGGACAGAAGCATCCTAAGTTGATGGGGATGAATTACGCCGAGGCCTGGTCTGAAATCTGGGATGAGATCAGACCCGCATTCATGGATGCTTGGGAGTCTGGAGAGGCGACCATGAAGCATGACAATCAGCTGTTCATCAATAGGCGAGGATTCCTCGAGGAGACTTTCTTCTCTTGGTCGATTGTACCACTTGTAGGCCCAGATGGAGAAGTTGTGGGCATATATAACCCTGCTTTCGAAAACACACGCCGCAAGGTTACAGACAGGAGGATGCTCACTCTCCGGGAGATTGGAGAACGCACGGGTACAGCGCATAATGTCCAGGCATTTTGGCCTCAAGTACAGAAGGGCTTGGAGTACAACGACTTCGATGTGCCTTTTGCGCTAACATACTCCGTTAAGGATGACACCGAAAGCGAGGTCTCGTCACTCCATTCAAATAGCTTGGCCCATACTCCTCAACTTATACTCGAGGGGTCTATTGGCGTACCACAGGGGCATCCCACGGCGGTGCCCGGCTTGGATTTGAGGACCTCGGATGAGGGATTTGCGCCCTATATGCGAATGTCACTGACCACTGGTGGTCACCCCGTTATACTGTCAGAGGATGCTGGAACACTGCCCAAACATCTACTGGCGGATATAGCTTGGAAGGGATTCGGAGATGCGTGTGAAACGATTGTAGTGTTTCCTATTGTACCGACAACTGCGAGCGAGTCAGTCGTGGGCTTCATCATTATGGGTGTGAACCCTCGGCGGCCGTATGACGATGATTACCAGCTCTTCATCCATCTCCTCTCACGCCAGCTGGCAACCTCAATGGCTTCTGTTGTTTTATTCGAAGAAGAGATCAAGCGCGGCCAAAGGGCAGCCCGTCTGGCAGCTTTGGATAGACAAAACCTATCTCACCAGCTGCAACTCAAAGCACAAGAGGCAAATGAGAGCGAATCTAGGCTCACGCGAATGGCCGCTTTCGCCCCAGTGGGCATGTTCATCGCCAATCGGGATGGCCTGATCACATACTGTAACGACATGTGGCAGCAAATCTCTCAGGTTCCGCCGGAAGAAACAGCCAATACATGGATGAACTGGATGAACAGTGTAAGGGATGAAGATCGCCCAACACTTCAATCAGCGTGGAAGAAACTTTTAGACGAAAAAGTCACCACATCCGTCGAGTTCCGCTTCAACTACAGTCAGCAGAATAACGACAACACTATGGACACGTGGGTACTAATGAGTGCATATCCAGAGAAGACGGAAGATGGCCAACTGAAGTCGATATTTGGGTGCATCACCGATATCTCTTCGCAGAAATGGGCCGAAAAGGTCCAGAATGAGCGCCGCGAAGAAGCAGTTGAATTGAAAAGGCAGCAAGAGAACTTCATCGACATCACTAGTCATGAAATGAGAAATCCTCTTTCCGCCATTCTCCAGTGCGCTGATCAGATCGCCAACAGCATCTCGGCATTTGCCGCTCATCACGTCAGGGAAGAGGTTGAAACACTGTTGGAAGGTTGCTTGGATGCTGCCAACACGATCAATCTTTGCGCCAGTCATCAGAAACGCATCGTCGATGACATCTTGACATTATCAAAGCTCGACTCAAACCTTCTCGCCGTCACACCCATTGACGAGCAGCCTGTCCGGGTCATTCAACGGGCGTTGAAGATGTTTGAATCGGAATTGATGACGCACGATATTGAGTTCGAATTCAGGGTTGATGAGAGTTTCGAGAAGTATGGTATTACATGGGCCAGACTAGACCCTTCGAGACTGCAGCAGGTGTTGATCAACCTAATGACCAATGCCATCAAGTTCACGCAGGGCCGCCCCCGGAGATGCATCACCGTGTCCGTTGCTGCTTCCAAGAGCCTCGAGTCTTTCACCCAAGGCAAGCGCCTGTATTTCGACAGGAACGAAGGCCCCCGAACTTCGGGCGTGCACATTGATAATGAAGAGGAATGGGGTAGCGGAGAGCGCATCAACATTCATTGTGCCGTGCAAGACACGGGACCCGGGCTCGGTGAACATGAACGCAAGCTTCTGTTTCAACGTTTCCAGCAGGCAACGCCGCGAACGCACGTGCAGTATGGAGGGTCTGGTCTCGGCCTTTTTATCTCGAGGATCTTGACCGAGTTGCAGGGCGGACAAATCGGGGTCTCATCAGAGCCTGGAGAGGGCAGCAAATTTGATTTCTACATCCAGTCTCGCATCTGCACTAATCCTCCTGCGAATTACGAGCATATTTCCCCCTTCAAGATTGCCCGCAAAGCGTTGTCCGCACCCGTCAGCATGCCGCCCCTGCCACAAGAAACACAAGCCTCGCCCAGGTCGGCGACCACGGCCAGCGGCGCTCCGCCGTACGATGTGCTCATTGTGGAGGACAACATAGTGAATCAAAAAGTTCTCCAGCGACAACTCAAGAACTGCGGCAACAACACCTTTGTCGCAAACCATGGACAGGAAGCCATTGAGACGTTGGGGAAATCCCGGTTTTGGGCCGGCAAGGAGTCTGGGGGTCTGGACATCTCCGTCATCCTCATGGACCTGGAAATGCCCGTCATGGACGGCATGACGTGTGCCAGGCGCATCAGGGAGCTGGAAAGCGAAGGCACCATAGTGGCGCATATTCCAATCATCGCCGTCACGGCGTATGCTCGGCCTGAACAAATCAGGAATGCCAAGGCCGCAGGTATCGTAAGTACTACCAGTAGTAATACTCTGTACCCCCGTACAAGCTTGTGAACTAGAGTATATCCAGGAGCTAACTCGGACCAGGACGATGTCATATCCAAACCCTTCAGAATCCCTGACCTCCTACCCAAAATCGAAGAGCTCGTTACCAAATACAAGAACCTGTCCCTTGGCAGGCTGACTTGACCTGACAACCTTTCTTCTCTCTGTTCCAGCGAGCCGAACACAGGGGTATGATTCATGCCCGCGCAGATGGAGTTGTTCTTTTTTTCTTCATAATTGTCCTCGTTTACTTTGGTCCGCTAGAAGCACACGACTAGGCATGTGGCCCACCACCACCTTTGCAGAGGAGCAAAACGGCGTTTTTTAATATCCGTTCGAATACGAGATTTCGGGAAGAGATACACCGGTATATATAAATCTTTGGAGTTGGGTTTTTTTTTCTCTGGGGGAATGGGAAACTCGGCATGGAATTGCGTATAAGCGAACAAACTGTCGTTTTTTTCGTTTTTTTGTCTTTTTTGTTTTGTTTTTGTTTTTCTTGTTCTCTTGGGTAAACGACACGGCAAGAATGATACATACATACATGGCACGAATGGTGAGGACGGTAGGACCGGGAGCCGCTGCGTCTGCTCGTGGCAACACGACACGCGCGGCCAGAAAACAAATAAATAATCAATATTTAGTACTCTATAAACCACAATGCAACACAAGGTCCCCATCGTGTGATGCAGCCCCTATGGGCAATCCTCATGGCCGGTACGTAAGTGTTGTTACAGATTAGGGTGCATGGTCACAAAGACCAAGAATATGGGGACAAATCCTTACATCAAATTATATCTCAAATACGGAGTGCTATAAAGTCATAGTCATCATACACATGTGCGGGGGGGGGGATATTGTTTGAAAACGACTGGTATATTTTATTATTAGGTATTATAAAGCTATCTCACCACTCTTCCTCTCCCCGGGTATCAGCACAAAACGTAAACACGACAAAGAAACCTGTAGCCGGAAGCCTGACAAGGAGTGTCTCCAAAGCATCAACCGATGCAAAAAAAGGTGGAGCACCCGTATTCCTGATATATTTTCCCGGAAAATGTTTCTTAATCCGAGTTTCGCCTTGCGAAAAAAAAGTCAAAACAAAAAAAGCAATGCAACAAAAGAGTAATGGCAAGTGGGATTGTGTGGGTTTTGTGGTTTCGGAAAGCAGTCTTGACGGGGTATCTTGGTATCATGTAGAGAGGAAAATGCAGAAAACCCTCCTTCCAGTTTCCCGGAACCCTTTCATGCGAGTATGGATTTTAAGTTGTCGTTAATTTTTGGATGTTCCTTATGGTGGGAAGATGAGAGAAGAGACGTGACCATCATTGTCAGCGCGACATCTAGGCGGCGGCAGTGACGGCAGGAGTAGTGGTAGTAGCAGTCTCAGGCTTAACCTCAGACTCCTCAGCCTTGGCCTCCTCGGTGGCGGGCTCAGCGACGGCAGGAGTCTCCTCCTTGGGAGCCTCGGTGGTCTCCTCAGCGGTGGCGGGCTCCTCCTTGACAGTCTCCTCGGCGGGCTTCTCCTCGGTCTTGGCCGCGTTCTTGCCCTTGATGGTAGCACGGAGCTTGGAGAACGGGCTCTTGCCAGACTTCTCCTCACCCTCAGCGGGAGAAGGGGACTTGTCGCGCTTGCCGAAAGCGAAGGGGAGCGAAGACTTGCGCTTCTCCTTGGTCTCCTTCTTGGTGGCCTCGGTGGTGGTAGCGGCGGGGGTCTCAGTCGTCTCAGTAGGGACGGTGGCAGGGTTGGAGACGTCCACAGCGAGAGGGGTAGTAGCCTCAACAGGGGGGATGACGGGGGCAGCCTCGGTGCTGGGCTCCTCATCCTTGGGGGACTCAAGAGGAGACTCAGCAGGCTTGTCACCGGCCTTCTTCTCCTTCTTGGAGAAGACGCTGCCGAAGAAGCTGTTACGCTTCACGGGCTTGTCACGAGGGTTCTCAGCGGGCTTGGTCTCGTCGGCCTTGGCCTCCTCAGTGGCAGAGATGACAGGGACAGCCTCGGTGGGAGCAGTGAGCTCCTCCTCAGTCTTGGCAGCCTCAGCGGGCTTGTCCTCAGCGACAGGCTCGACAACAGCGGGGGTCTCCTCGGTCTTAGCCTCGTCGACCTTGGCCTCGTCAGCCTTGGCCTCCTGCTTGGTCTCATCCTTCTTCTCCTCCTTCTTGCCGAAGCCGAAGAAAGAAGCACGCTTGGTCTTGGCGGCCTTCTTAACCTCCTCAGTCTTAGACTCCTCCTTGGGGGTCTCCTCAGACTTCTTGGCCTCCTCGGTTTTGGCCTCGTCCTTAGGAGCCTCCTCTTCCTTGGGAGCCTCGACGGCCTCCTCCTCCTTCTTAGCGGGAGCAGCAGGCTTGAAGCTCTCAAGCGTCGACTTGTAGGTCTCGCTCTCAGTGACGGTAGCAGCAAGCTCCTTTGACTCGGCAATCTTGAGCTTAAGCTGGGAAACCCAGTTGTCACGCTCAGCCGCGTTGGCGGCCTTGAAGGTGTGCTTGTTGCCCTTGGAGGTCAGGGTAAACTTGTTGGTGCCCTCAATTTCAGGCTCAGTGGCATCGGACTGTTTATCTGTTAGGCTAGAATCCCAACATAGTTGCTCATATTGGTGCTTACCAGGTTGATGATGCCGGTGGGGGCCTTCTTGTCACCAATGAAGAGAAGACCCTTGCCGGTCTCAGAAGCCCAGGCGATGTTGCTCTGGGCAGTCTCGGTAGACTTCTCGGCCTTCTTGTAGTGCTCGAGGGCTGACGTGGCGACAGCGTCGGTGCCAAAGAAGAAGAACTCCTTGGAAGAGATGAGGTTCCTGGTAACGTATGTTAGAATACTTGTTCGCCTTCTACTACTCTTCTAGAAATGCTTACTTAGGGAAGCTCAGGCCCTGGGCCTTGTGGCCGAGGTGACCCTCCTCAATGGGAGCGGCCTCCTCCTTCTTATCCTCCTCCTTGGCAGCCTCCTCAGTCTCAGCGGGCTTGTCCTCGGTCGTAGCAGGGACGGCAGCGGCCTCCTCGGTGGTGGCGGCAACGGGAGCCTCAGCGGCGACGGTCTCAGCGGGAGTCTCCTCCTTGGGCGCCTCAACGACGGGAGCGGTCTCCTCTGCCTTAACGTCCTTGGGGACCTCGACGATCTTCTGTTCCTCGGCCATTGTGGTTGGTGAAAACAAAAACTTTGTGGGGGTATCAGGGGGTATCACAGCAAGAAGCAGGGTATTAAAAGGAAAGAAAAACCGGATCCAGAAAAAAACGGCCTTGGAGTGAGGAAGGATGGGTATCTGTAGCGTACAGGTCGAAGAAAGAGAAAAGGAAGAGGAGGGCAGCGTAAGGGGGGGACCGGCCAGATGACTTATTTATTTGCCCAAATCGATCAAAGGTCTGAAAACCTGACCGGGGTTCGATTTCTTAGGGGCGTGCGAAAGAGGAGGAGAGGGCACAAACCAGGCTGGGCCGGACAGGGAAGACAAGGATCGTAGTGGTGGTGGTGGTGGTACGTAGCGTACGGAGCGACTTTGAGAAATGGATGGATGGATGGATGGATGGCTAATGGGAGGACATTAGCAGATGGGCCAGCTAGGAGGGGCGGCCCAAAAGGGGAGGGACTGGAAGGGGGCGTTCCAGATTTGTTTGGGCGTACGGAGTGCTCAAGGACTCAAAGGATGATTGAGGTGGTAGCAGCAGCAGAAGAAGAAAAAAGCACAGGCACTGGAGCCACTGGCACTGGGCTGGAAGGCGAGATTGGGAGGTGGGATGCGAGCCCGAGGTTTGGCTAGTTGGCTGAGGGAGGGGGGGAAGGGAAGGGGGGGAAGGTTCAATCTACGTACTGTGGCAGCAACTGGCACAGACTGTCAAGCTAGCAAGGAAGAGAAAAGCGGGAAAGAGAGAACCTACGGAAGGGGAGAGAGAGAGCGCAAAAAAAAAGTGACAGAAAAGGGAGGAAGGGGCCCTGCGTGGTAGGTGGTACAAGGAACAATCAATTTCCAACAATGCGCAAATCAAAAATCAGGGCAGCTGCAAGCTATCAACCAAGCAAAAAAACCATACATGGATGTCGCTTGATATCGGTAAATGAGGTACCTGGTACCTGAGACGAACTCGAACCACTACACTAAACCACGGTCGTTGCACCACCACTACGCGCGACGTCCTTACATTTCGACCGCTGAAGCATACTTTGAGCACATCAACACAGACAAAAAAGAAGAGATTTCATTTGGCAGTACGTTACAGCTACTGTCCTCCGTGCTCCGTAGAATTGTTCGTGATTCGATACCCCTCCAGCTCTATTCGGTACACATAGGATAGATTGTTGAAATCCGATTTGTTTTCCATATACGGAGTACCACTATCTGCGATACGATAGCACGACGGGTAGGCTACGAAGTACCGCATACATGCTCCGCACCCTTACAACAACGAGGCTCATTGCATCTCTCAGGCACCTCTTTTGGTTTCTTTTTTTTCTCTTTCGCATTTCCTTTTGTTCTCCTTTGAGATCCCTTTAACTACACCTGCTACAGGGTGACGGATATAAATCCCAACTGTCCAGACCGTACTCCGTACTCCGTACAGCTTCGGATTACTCTCCCTGCTCGATAGTAGTGGCCACTTCATACTTTCATCTGACATCTGATGAGGTGAAGTGAAGCTCAATCAGCGATGCCAAGGCTGCAGGTGGCCCAAGCTCTTTTTCAATCTTTTCGACGAGCCCCCCCTTCCCTTGCCTCCCTTTCCCCCCAGCAGCAGCCCAGCGGTTCCATTTGCAGGGCTACTGTTTAGCTAGCGCTAGGGGAAAGCTAGCGGATTGCTTGGGTGAGGTCATGGCCCAAGCTCGCATTAGGCGAGTGGGACTGTAAATTGCAAGCAAACTTCCCAACTGCGAGATGGGTGGAGTGCCGTCACTTGCTAAACCTCCACTATAGTAGTACTCCGTAGCGTACAGCGACCCACCATCTCCAGTAACGGAGCCCGTACGGAGCACTTGACCTACAGCTGCCAGCGGGCCACCATCAGTTGCACCACCAGCGGCCACCCACTGCCACCCAACGAACGGTCTTACAGCGGTCGCCCAGCGAAGCGGCCTAGCGTCCCTAAAACAACAACCCCTGGGCTGCCAGTCGCTGCAACCCCTTTGCCGCGTAGGTCGCATTTCATTAATCTGCCGTCTACGGAGTACGGTTGGGCAGAGCAGCAGCACTCATCACGGTTTATTAACAGGGCGCGCGTTGCTGTTTCCACGTCGAAACTTTGGCCAAGTGCATATACGATGTCCTCGTCCAACTGGAATCACAGTCGAGGAATCACACGACTCGGCGCATCAATAGTCGCATATCGTCGCATCGCATCGCTTGCCCCCTCTCTCTCACGAGCCAAAAGGAAAATCCCCCTATAAAACGAAAGAAAAAAAGAATAACCCCCTTTGGCTGTCGTGACCCGACCCGACCCTGCAGCAAATCTCCACCAGCCTCTTTAAAGACAATCACCCTGGCCGTCTTAGCGCTTGCGGTAGCCCGGCCAGCCGAAAAAAAACCATCTGTGCTAGGCAAGCCTGGGGAGGGATTCTGGGTCTGGCTTCCCGGCAGTCGATAACAGGCTGGAAAAAGGGCGAAATCAGAGAAATTTCCCGTCTTCAAGCGCCGCCGCTGTGAATTTTCCTCATGTTTCGTTTTCATTCGCTTTCACTTTATTACCGGCTGGCACTCCGTACATAGTAGTCCGTACTACTATGTACTCCGTAACAGCCTTGACGACCAAAACCACTCTCCCCACATCGTTGGACCGAAATTTGACCATCGACCCAAGTTCTCTGGTAGATTTTTTTCTCCTTTTGAATTATCTAGCGAAATGTGGACAAAATCAACCGAGTCGGCATGGTTGAAGAGACAGAGAGAGGGGAGGGGGGGGGAGAGAAAGGAAGACAGCCCCTGATTAAGTTGCAGTGCTAACAAAGCAGCAGGAGTAAATGGTAGTATTTTCTCCGTAGGGTACTCCATATCGACTGTTCAGTGTTGGATACGAGTACGGCCGAGCCCCGCGAGTAGGATGCCCTGACTCACCGACAGACCCGGAGTGGAAGAGGGGAGTGGAACATGAGATTGGGATTTTTACTGAGACCTGCTATGGATGGGTGGGATGGAGAGTACGGAATACTACCTAGACTGGTGGCCGTCGCGGATGAAGTGATCCTGGTGGTCTACTTTTTTTTTTTTTTACTTCTCCCACGACAAACCACACACTCCTGTACTCCTTAGATGTGGTGTGTCTTTGTTATCTGACCCCCCTTTTTCTAGCCCGCCCCTCCCCCTTGATAAACGGGTAAAAAGTTAATACTAACCTTGAAAAACGCAAAAGGCGCCACTCATATTTGCTGCGTGACCGCCTCGCCTTCCACCCCTTTTCCAACGTTTACCACTAATAACCGCCACTATGTACGAAATCACATAACTCTCGAGTGAGCTAACGTATGATCATCCCACCACTTCGCATCACAATCCATACGGAATACAAGTTAGTAGATAGCAAAAAAGTGGCAAATCGAGAGAGAGTAAGAGAAAAAAGAGGCAGAGAGGGTCCTCTTCTTCTCCCCCTCCCCCCAAAAAACGTCATTTCTGTAGCTTGCGGGACGATGGGCACGAGGTCAGCAGCTGCATTCTCATGCATGAGATGAGGTACTACTGTACTCCGTACGCGGACTTGATGAGCATAAACGAATGCTTGGTGGTAGTAGCGGGTGGAGTCTGATTATGATATGGATGTACCTCCGTATGGAGTAGTACTCAGTACTTTTTTTTTTCCCTTTTTTTTTTTTTGCGCTTCTTCTCAAAACGGAGGTCCACACCACTCATTCACGACACAAAGAACCCCAAACAAGTACCGACATGCGCGCCGCTCGCTCGCTGCACCTCTTGTGGATGGGACGGATAAGGAGCCGTTTCCTGCTTTCTTCTTCCCTGCTGGCCTTTTGCTGCCCCCTAGTAATACTGCTACTACGGGAGTACCTCTCGTTCTTTTTCTTCCCCTATTGTCCTGATGATAACCCGGTACTTCTTCCGACGGGCAAATTCATCTTTCTCCTTCTCCCGCTCTAATAAGACCAAGGCGACGATCATGGCCATGCCTCCCCGCCCCCCTTCGTCGCTACCTGCCTTGCTTGTCTGGTCTCTTCTTACTATGTAGATGCTGGCCCGGGTTTATGATTCGTACGCACACACACACGGGTCTCGAGAAGATGACGAACTCTTCCCGGGTGAGCAGCCGGACGTTGCATTGCCAGGTACCTACATATCCCGTAGCTAACCCGCGGAAAGTAGGTGCCTATCACGTAAAATAACACGCTGGCTCCGTGCCTCTCCGTACGCGATGTACCTTTCTTTCAACCGACATGCGCGCGTTACGGACGGAGTAATAATACATGGATAATAATAAAAAGAGTAGTGAACTTGGACAGAGATTGAGCATCATGGCAAATCATTTTTCGACATGCCAAAGTGGGTTCTGTCACTTTCCCACCCCTCCCCCCCCTCTCCCAACTCCAACCCCCCAAAATTTCTCTCACCCCCCCTTCTTTCTTTTCCTATTCTTTTCCTTCTTCTCTCCCATTCGTTTTACTTCTTTTCCTTCTTGCCACCCCCGTCTCTCTCGCTTCTATTTTAATAATTTCTCCTCTCAGCCGGCAGGCTGCGAGACTCTCTCTCTCCTCGGCTCGGGGGGGGGGGGGGTGGTAAGTTGAGTGGAGGTTTGGCGAAACAAAAGTTGTTGGTGAAACCTTACCACCCATTTGTTTTAGTACGTAGCCGGCTTTTAGGTTATTACTGGTTTCTGCCTCGCTACTTGTGCACATGGCTTTTGTTCACGTCCCATGTGACTTGTGCCGCGCTAGTGCGAATCGTGTGTGCGTAACGCCGTACACCTCTGCGCGCGCTCTTTGGACGTTGGGGGGGGGAGAAAAGGGGGGGAGGGAGCAAATCGGTAAGAAAATGGATGGCATGTGCATTAGGGTAGGGGGGCGTGTATACGGAGTACACGCTACGACGTGATGTATGTATGTACATGTGTGGGTGGTGGATGCATTGCATGAATGCACCACAAGTGTGCCGTGCAGCAGAGCGACTCAGACTCAGACAGTGCTACCCTTTACCATGGCCGAGACCTTCTATTGGTAGGCACCAACTAAGCCTGTAATACGGCCTGTTTTTCCCCTTTCGGGAATAAAAGGAAACAGAAAGAAGAAGAAAAAACTGCCAACGTGTGCGTGCCAAAGCGACGCCCTTACCATTTTCCCCTTCTTTGCCGTCCATCAATATCCAATACCTACTGCGCATCTCCTCACTACTACTTCTGCGAGTAGCACTCCGCACGGAGTACAAAGTTGAACCATTTCTCCTATTCACATCGAGATGAAACACTCCTCCTGACTGGCGGTGAAGGGGGGAAGGGAAAAGGAAAAAAAGATTGGTCAGCTTAGCAGTCATCCCCCTTCATTGGAATGGTAAAGATTCGCACTCGATTAAAAAAAAAAAGATAAAACTAAGCCGGTTGGTGTATGGTACGGAGTAAGGTACACAACGTGCTGCAATTGCATGTTGTTACTACTGTAGTACTTACTGTACTTGGTAGTACGGAGTACAGAGTGTGTAAACGGCATTGGGGATAAGGATCACCTCATTCTTTGGGCACGAGGTCATGCGTTCTCCCCCTCCCCACGATTGTGTCACCCCCCGAAAGCCTAGCTCCTGGGGTTTTCTTTACGAAATCCTTTTTCTGCTTTCGTCCCCTCCCCCTCTCCTGAACGAAGCTATGTATTCCTCTGTCCCGTACCGATGTCGGCTTTTGATCGAAGAGTTGCGCAAGCGTAGGTACGGATTAGGTAGACAACGTGACAATTCCCGAATGCGCCACCAAGCAAAAAAGGGCGTGGTAGGTAGGCTCGTGTTGCCCCAAAAAACTCATCATGTCCACATGTGTTTTTTTTTTGCCATGGATGTTAAACGGAGAATGTACATACTATCATCAAGCATTCTGGCTGCTGCCTCGTTGAAACCATAACCATGAACTCCCCCCCCATCGCTTCTGCTCCCACCCCCCCGGCCCGCCTCCACCCTGCGGCTCCTGAAGGTCCGCTTGAGCACAGAGTCATCGATGGTATGGATTAGCTTGATCTTAGTTCGCATGGCGATCTAGGCTGTCTTTCGGTCATTACATAATCACCGGCTCTGGACAGCTGCTCGAGCTTGACCTCGATATTAGCAGTACTCCGTAGTATCGGCATTTGACGAGGCTCTCTTTGGCCCATGACCTATAGCAAGCAGAGACGTGCTGTCTGCCATGTAATTGATTTGTGACATGTATATTCATGCAGACCAACGTATTCCGGTACACGTAATGTCGATTAAAGATTGAACCCAAAAAAAATTGATGCCTCTCCTTTCTTCATATCGAGAATCCAGGGGTATATGAACCGGTGGTCGCCAATAGTGAATGGAAATGATGAAGTCCAACTCGGGAAATGGACACTCGCCTGCTGTTGACCAATATGTCCAGTGCTCCTCCTTTCAGTAGTGAGGGCTCTTTCGAATCTTCGTCATAGGGCCGCTGTTCTCGACTCAAACCCCGACTGGCTGCCTGGATGAACTACCTGAATTTTTAGCCGCACAATGGTTGTTACGTTTGGACGCGTGTGATATATTCCCCTTGATAACCCAAAGACATCAGAGGTGTATCGATCATCGAGATAAAGGAAATATTAGTCAGATAGCTCAGGCATATTAAATGATAAAATATGTAGCTATTACTACTTAGTTAGTAATGCTGAGCACTATAAAGTTTACTCCGTATACGTCGAGATATGTATTCATCTTACCGAATACTAAAAGGATCTGTCATTACGCCTGGGGTCCTTTCGAGTTTTGAAGAGCTGACGACGTTTCTAGAGCTGCCTGCCAATTCCATTAGGTACCTGGTTGCCTCACTGAGGCACGAGTGACGTAAATCATTTTGGCTGATGTTGCCTGAGCCAGTGCAAATTGTCGGCTGCGCCTGCCTCCTCAAGTGCAAGAGCTCACTACCTGATGGGTGGCACCTGCCTAGGTAGGTACTCAGTCGTGCTACGGCTTCGATTGGGTTGCCGAAAGCCTCGCTTTCTCAAATCCTCAAATGTGAGAAGGTGAGGATTGGATATATCTTATACACGTTGATCAACGTAATGAGAATCGAGTCTGCATTATGTTTCAATGCTACCTATCCTAGTGTAGTGGTGTAGTGGTGTAGTTCCGTGGTGCTGTAGTACTATGAGCGGCAGAGTGTTGCTTATGGGCTTTGGGGGGTGGTCAGCGGATATTAGCTTCGAGATTTTCATGTATATACATCCGCATCTCGTTCCATAGATTCCATAGATTGCGTAGTGAAGTGGCGTCGCGCTATTCATTTACAAGTGAATAATGCACCGTGTATTCTTGCAAGGCTGCTTCAGGAGGGCATGGGCATTAGGTATGATAGATATGGTTCGACTAGTGATTATAATCAAGGCTGTGATACGGTTCATAGAGCTGGATAGAGGCTTCGAGATACTCCGGCTTCAAGTTTCGAAGCCTACTTTTGTCATACGGTACTCGGGATGTGACAACGGGGCCTGCAACGTCTTGAACAAGCTTTAACAGTGATCAACTCTCAACTAGTCATGCTCTGCACGCGCTTCCTTGTAGGGATTAAATGCACTAGATCATAAGTCTTGAGCATTCTCCGGATATACCCTCCTTGAATACTAGGAAGGGGGGAACTGCATCGAATCCCTCACATTTCCTCCCACTTCTGCTGTATCAGTTTGTCTTCAGCGCTTAACTCCCTCCACAACCGTGAAAGTGTTCCGCAGCTGCAGGCCCATCCCTAGCACGCCAGGCACTGTGAGATGGCCTCCAGTAGGGCTTGAGTTTGGTACGTAGTGTGTATTTTGATCGGGTTTACCTACTGCTAGTAGCGCCCCGGCGGTCATCCTATCTGCTCTCTCTTTCTGATCAGATGCAGAGGAAACTTTTAAGCCCAAGACTTTTTCTTTCTATGCGTTTCTTTTATTTCCTCATCCTCATCACACTACCATCTTCACCTCATTCATACATCTCGCAACGCTTTGCTCGACTTCCCCTTGCAGGAAACATCCAAAATAACAATCATCTTGCAATACCTTGCATATTGACTTCTTACTTACAGCCTATTATTTTGCAGATCATATTGGGGCTCATCAGGTTGTACGGTGCGCTCTCGCCCTCGCCTTGACCCAACCGCCGACACCACTCATCGTGAACGCGATTGTTCATCGTCGCGGTCTGCCTGATAAATTATAGAGAATTAAGGCAAGATCTTGACAAGCTTATCCTACATCGTAAGCAACATTGGCCCCTCCTCCCTTCTTTTGTTCCATAATTCCTACATCAGCCCCGGGGCGGAGAGTGCTTCCTTTCATGCTCTTTCCTCCACCTCCTCCTTATCTTTGTCTTAGGACGCACCTTCCCCATTTCCTATACTTTTTTCCCCCAATTATTTTGTTCACAGTCACTTCATGGTGACTCAGCATCCTGACAACCGTTCATTTGGGCGTTCATCTGCTTCTTTACCCTATTCCCACATCATCACCAGCTTCACTGGTCAACTTCAAAGGAACCTGCTATTTTTCTACTCAAAAACCACTTCTGGATACCAACAGGGCCAGCTCGGTCTCATAAAACATCATCATGCCTGGAAAGAAGAGGATGAACAAGTCGAAGCGAGTTGCTAACAAGAGTGTGAGCCGTAAAGAAAGCATGGCACCTAGCCAGTTTCATGAATCTTCTGGCCCTCCTGGCCCTTCTGGCACTCCAGGTTCTTTGAAACCTCCAAAGCGAAAAAATCACCGTTCGCGAGGGAAGCAAAAGGCCCAGGACCCAAACAAAGTATCTCCTCCGGGTACCGAGGGCTCGAAAAAGCCGGCATCTTCCTGTGAGTGTCCTCACGTATCTACAGGATCGTTCACCAACTTACCATGCTCTACCAGCAGCAGTCTATGGTCCTCTGGAATCCAAAGCCAGACTGGATAGCCAGGGGTTCGATAACCGGGTCACTTCGCTATCCCCATCCCAATATGTTGCGATATGGTTTAAAATGGCTGATAGAACTATGGCCAAGCCATCCCGTTCGGATTTCGTATCTGCGTCCCCTAGCTCACAAATAACCATCCCTGGTAAGGCCCAGCATCGCCGTGTTACTCAGGTAAGGTCCATTCGTATAGATTGAAGATTTCTTCTCTTGCTAATTGGTCTAGGCTACCGTGTGTCTCAGGGACGAGTTCTGTCTGGAGAAATTCAAGTACCATGCCCTTCATTCTGTGGAGCGCAGCTCCTCATCCCTGGCACTTTTCTCCGCCTTAAAGACGACACCTCTGGGTACACTCGTCGCCGAACAGCTATTTGCCGATGGCATGCGCACTGGTCGTGATTTTGGGCTCAGTTCATATGAGACTTGGATTGCCATTGCTCAGAACTGCAACGTATGGGACTACCCAGCCGCCGTATTCAAGTTCGAAGGCAAGAGTGGAGTGTACTTGATGACAAGCCTAGAGTGCAACATGCGCCATTTCGTATTCGATGAGCTGAGTGATCCGCTACACGAAGATCCTGCAAACGTCGTTAAGGCTTGGGCAGACAACGCTAGGAACAAAGAGCTCGCTCTTTTCAAGAGAATTCATGATGGGCATGTTGACTACATGGAGCACGGGCGTATCATCAACCCAGAAGTAACCAAAGCCGTGCAACACGTACCGGATGCGGTTCGGGCTATAAGACTCTTGTCGCGAACTACGGACGTTTATATTCAGCGGAAGATTCCTCGAATTAGTAATCGCTCTGAACCGTATCAAATGAGATTCACTCACGCCGGAGAGAGCCTCTTATCAATGCGTGAGTACTTGGCACCCTTATTCCCGTCAAGGTTCCGTTGAAATCTGATTTCCAAGTAGTCCGCACTTTACATAACCACAGAAATGCAGTAACTGTGTTGCATTTCGAAGAAACTCCTTTTCTGGATCGACGAATTCTTGCAATAGCCTTGAAAGGCCTTCATCATGTCACCATGATTGGTGTTTATAACTGCCCTATGATGCATTACGGTGACGTATTGGTGATGCTCGATCTCATTCACGAGGTTAACCAAGAGCGTCGGGCCCTTCAGCTTCCCTACATAACTGCCATCGATTTCGCTCCCAACTACGAGGTAGGTATGCCGTATGCGAACGAACGCTTCGAAGCCACGTACGGGCTCCTGTGGGGATACGAGGACAGGGACGTTGTTCAACGAGGTTTTTACATGATCTTGATGAAGGCCTTTCTCAAATCCAAGGCCATGGGTATCAAGCTACTCTTCGACGAAGGGAAAGCCTTCCGCAATTTCCTTTTCCGAGTTCCCAATATACCACTTGGGGTTCCTTGTTTCCTCGATGCCCTCTACCGTTATTCTAACGTTGCTACCCGCGCGAATGAGAATCTTCGAAAGAGAGCCATATATGATCTCCTGAAGCCGGTTAGATTGGGAAATGTTTCCATCGATAGAGATGTTGCTGAGAAGCGCTGCGACGAGGAAATACGGAAGCCTCACTTGGACTGTACTTCCTGTGGCTACCGGACATTCGAGGATCTCTTTTCACAGGCACCATCCGCCATACGAGGAGCAAATCGGGTTTGTGCGGGTTGTATCTTGCAGCAGCTGCTCGATACGGAGTCCGATCACATGAAAACGCGAAAGCGAGAACATCTTGCTGCACTTTTCCCAGAGTGGAAGCCATTCGCCTATAGCGAGGGTGCGCCGTTTGAGAACTGGAGTCGAGCCTTGGTATCCCTACCGCGAACCGAGCATGCTCGTCCCACCCCTCATTTGGCGGGGACTGGCCTGCATGTTATTCAACATCAGGCAGGGCATCGCGCGGGGTTGGCACGAGACGCCAAAATCCTCGAGATATCTGTGCAGAATCTTCCAAAACTGCAAGATATGACAATGAGTTCCGAGGAGAATGAGGCACGCTGGGCTGAGTTTAATGACCGCTGCATGGGGCTTGATATTCTCCATGCTACCGTCAATATGCTTGTAGATGCCGCGGAGTCGGGCGAGATCCCACGACACTCCGCCAGATTTGAGCAGTTTGTGGGGCTAGTTAAATACGGTAAGTGGTGTCACGTTGATGAAAAGCAGCCACCGAAGCACCAAGGTTCGCACAATGCAACGTGCCACGACTTTGCCTCGGCGAAGGAGGTCCAGACTGCTTTGCAGCAAACGGGCTTTCAAGCTGGGCCGCCGGGCTTCAGGGTGCCCAGCCAGAGGGACAGACCGAAGCAGGCACCCGGCCCTAACTACAGTTACTGGTAGTGACTGAGGTACTGCCTTCGATGGACTTCCGGGGTGGTATGGTCTTCTTGGCTGTGAGCACTGTGCTTCGGGTGGGCTGTTTGCAAGAATCGGGCGGGGTATGGGGCAGCATGGGAATAGAGTCTTGCCTCCATGATAAGGCTAGGAAGGGAAAACGGCTAAGTAGTAATGAATGAAAGCATTGTGCCCAAATTGTGTGCCAGTCGGTTGCGTAGTGCTATGATAAGAGAGACTAAGACATCGGGATTAAATGATAACTTAGCAATAAGGATTATTAATGCCGTCCTATAAATAATAAGAAATAGTATAGGAAACTTCGAGGCTAAATACTAGGGATATACGACCAATAAATAAAAGTTTGGTGGCACAAAAGAGTGATGTATGAAGCAAGTCGTTGTCACCCAGGAGCGCATGAAGTTGGTGGTCTGGGGGGGAGTCACGTGGGGTTTAAACATGCCGGAACGAGCCGAGAGTTGAACCACGGAAAAGCGCCATCACCAACAAGCAAGCAAGCCTAGGCACGCAAGAAAACCCCAAGCGTCTCTTCACCCGAATCCTCGAAAAAATATTCACCCACCACCAGCCTCCCAAAAGGCAACGATGGCATCGCTGATACGCGCACTGTCGCTGCGGGCGACTTCCTTGAGGCCCTTGGGTCTGATGCTGCGACAGCCCGTCCCGGCTGCTACGGCCATCCCGATGACGATGGCCAAGGGTGCGGCTCCTATGCAGGTTGGATTCGCGCAGCAGCAGCAGGTGCGGGGGATGAAGGTTCACAGCGCGGTGAAGAAGAGGTGCGAGCACTGCAAGGTGAGTTTCTTGACCATTACCCTTTTACTTCTTTATTTCGTTTCTTTCGTTGGTGGGATGGAATGGGAACACGGACGGGGAGAAAAGCTGACGGAATGTTTTTTTTTTGCAGGTTGTCCGGAGGAAGGCGGGGAAGAAGCACAATGGGTACCTTTACATCATTTGCAAGGCGAACCCAAGGCACAAGCAGAGGCAAGGGTGATTTGGATAGAGGAGGGGGACCGGGAGGGGAGGGGGGAGGGAAACTGGTGTACGATATCGGAAAGTCATGAACGAACGAACGAACGAACGGATGAACGGATGGACGGATGAAGTGGGCAAACGGCGACGGAGCTGGATCGGAGGCCTGGGGGCGCCGTAATGTTAGGGACACCTGCTGTGACTATAAAATTTTCTGTGCGGGACAGAAGGAAAACGGCCGAGTCTTGAATGTGTACGGGGAATGATGCTATGTGTGCGCGTATAGGCCGCATCGCCGACGGGGATTCACGGCGAGGCATACTTTGAAACGCCACAGCACTGGAGGAGGAAGAAAAAAGAAAGAAATGTGTGGTACGCAATGTTGGTATATCCCCAGAGGCAGTAGTAGTTAGTGCCCGGCTACATGCCGTCGACGTATCTCTCCATACTCCCCCACTCCGTTTTGCCGGTGGACAGCAGATACCTTATATGATCCTACAAAAGGAGGAAAAAGAAATAAAGAAACACATGAATCATTAGCGAAACAAGAAAGGAAACAAAGAATTGACACTGGGCATTCTCGCTGATGTCGCGAGCCAGTGCCGGGGGGTGGTCTTACTACGTCTGTGACATGCCTATGCCTCTCGAACTCGTCCCTCACGTGTCTCCTGGACTCGGCCTTGGTCTTGGGGTCACGGATGCGACCCGTGCCGCGGAAGACCTCGCGGTAAAAGGACAGAACCTTAGCCCGCTGGAGAAACTAAGAAGGGAGAACTAGAATATCAGCGCTTTCTGTCCGGGGTTGATACCCCCTTGCCGGGGAGGGTTACGAATGCGAAGAAGTTGGCTGACCTGGTCGAGGCTCAGGACCTTCCCGAGCTGCCGGGCTCGAGGGGCCATGGCCTTATCTGGCTTATTTTTATTTTTATTTTTTGCTCTACGTCTTATATCATCTGAGAGACGTCGCGGTGGAATCTCCTGGCGCTGAATTTCTTGATATACCAGTGAAGCGTGGTAGTCTTTTTGCGTGAAGTAATTGTCATGAAACTTTTCATCTACTTAGTTAGGTAGAGAGGTATGGTACCGTATGGTGATGTCTAGATCGGGGAAAGCTCGGGTAGCACTCTGAAAGGTCACCCCAGTCACTGCTTTCCTCAGCATACTTGGATGGATCTCTCATGGCTCGCTTATAATCTCATAATGCAAGCTCCGTGAAATAGACTTTCTTTTGTTCTCTTTTCCTTCGGGTTTTCTTCCTTATACATTTCTTCTTTTTTTTCTTCTTTTTTTCTTTTTCACAATGGCACCCCCTACGAGAAAGGGCAACAACGCCAGGCTCAAAGCTCTGGAGAAGGTCAAGAGCGAGGAGGAAAAGCGATCCGAGACCGAGGCGGCCATTGCTTTGGCCATAGAGCAGAGCGACGATGACTTCGTCTCCAAATACATGCGTCCAAGGTATGGAGAGGGCTTTCTTTTTTCTACTTTATTTTCTTGTACATGTTTTCCCCAACAACGGCGGGAAGGGGGGAATGAGCAGCCAATGCCTGCAAAAAACGCATGCTTACCTATTTGTATCTGGGGGCCCCTTTACGGAGTACAAGGAGGAAAAACTTATGGATGGGAAAAAGAATCGCAGACGCGCATGCAGAGAGCTGACCGAACTGCCGCAGCAGCCCAGGGGGCGACTGGAAACAGTGGACGCACCCGAAGACGGGGGCCGAGTACCGCCTCGGCCTCGTCTCCGCGGGCGGCCTCGGCGGCGCCGACTTCGAGGCTTGCTACGGCCTCGTCGACCGGACGAGCGGCGACGCCTACCGCTCGTCCGCCGGGGGGTGGCACCCGGAGGCCAAGAGGGAGGAGATGCGGTCGCCGGAGCTGCGGTACCTGCTCGCGAAGAGGAGGCGCGCGGGGGGGGATGACGACGGTGGTGGTGTCGAGGGCTTCATCAGCTTCATGCCGACGTGGGAGTACGGCGACGCCGTCGTGTACGTGTACGAGATTCACCTCCAGCTGGAGCTCCAGGGGTAAGTCTTACTACCGAACGGGCAACGCTCTTCTTTGTCGTTGTTGCATTGATTTCTTTTCTTTTTTCCTTATTTTGTTTCCCGTCTTTTTTTTTATACGTCCGCGGGTTTCAACCACCACCAAACTTCACCTGGTCCATGCATGTGGCGTAGACTGGGTAGGGGTGGTTGGGCAAACGTATGAGTGTCAGCCCTTTGTTCCTCACCCGAATAATCTCTATTTTGCTTGTTTTGCTTGGTTCATCTCAGAATCATATCGGGCAAGAAAGAATAAGGGTCCAGGCGAAATTAAAGAGGACCAAGGCCCCCCCCCTCTCCTTTCGTACTCTTCTCGCTCTCAAGGGTAGTGTATCAATTAATAGCTGACGGGGGAACTTTCCTTGGGGGTTTACTCCGTACCGGGGAGAGGCAAAAAAAAAAAAGGACCGGACTCGGCCGGATACTCATGTCGCACGCCCGCCGGGTCGCCAGCCACATCCCGGGCGTCGACAAGGTGATGCTCACGTGTTTCAAGAGCAACGGCGGAGGGCTGGCCTTTTACCGCAGGCTGGGCTTCGACGAGGACGAGAACTCGCCGCGGGACAGGAAGCTGCGCGGAGGCAGGGTCGTGGCGGCGGATTATGTCATCCTCAGCTGGAGGACTCAGCTGGAGGATTGACGAGGCGAGGAGTCGTCTGGTCTGGTCTGAATCTGATGTTCGGTGCTTTTCTTTGTGCAAGGTGGTGGTAGGTAATAGGTGCCATTATTATTATTACTATGCATCTCATGCTGTATTTTATTTTTATAATTGTCTGTACTCCGTAATATGCACCTCTCCGTGCTCCATTATTGTGAGTCTCCGACAAAAATAGAGAGGAAACGCTGGCCGACCCTACTGGCGTAAATACGGCCCGTTGATTGCGCATGAGTTTGATGTCCTTTTTTGTCGGCTGGACGCCGTTTTCTTCGTGGAGGTTGTGCCTGGCGTTAGTGGTGTGCGTGAAGCTTTTCTGACTCTAGCGTTTTTTTGGGGCGTGGAGACGCTGCCCTGATTTTCACTTGGAGCTATTGGAGCGATGGAACGATGGAGCGATTTAAAGCATGGTGGGGGGGGGGGTGCTGAAGTGAAATCCAACTTTGTTGTTGTCGACAACGTCGAGTGCATCAAAAGCTTTGATCGTATTTGCAGAGAGAAGAGCAGCTGTTCCAAATATCTGACGAGTTGGCATCTTACATGCAAACTACGGACGTACCCCATGGACTTGAAGGGCTCTCGCCATCCATTGTTTCGTAGTAACGGAGTACGGAGTAGGTACCGGTGATATTACTACGACGAGCCGGGGGGGGGGGGGGCACCACCCTCGCCCGCCCCGGTACAGTCAGAATCCTTCACTGCCGGCGGGCGGCGACGCGACGCTTTTCTTGACTTGCAAGGTACCACTGGCGCTGGGGTACGTAAGTAGTGCAATAGGGCGAAGGTCGTGCGCAGCTGGCTATTTTTTTTGTGTGAGCCCGCTGATCGCAGCCACCCAACAGGCGGAAGCTTCTTCGTCGCTGAGCCATTTCGGGACCGTGATTACGCTCTCCACGGCCAAGAACACAGGGGGAGGGAGGGGGCAATCAGTCTTATTCACACGTACACTCCGTACTCCGTACGTCCGCGCTCTCTTTCTCTCTCGTGCGAATCGGCTTGGCCCTGTGACCCTGGGGGACGTGGCGTGAGCCAGCGTGGTGAAACACTTGACTTTGGCATTGTCAAAAGAAACGCTTCATTTTGCATTCGTGAGATTTGAAAAAAGCGGAGGGAGGAGGATTACTAGTAGTAGTACGGAGTACATAGTTGGTTGGTGGTGTAAAAGGAGTGCGTCGCGGAGAAAAAGGCTTCTTTTGTCCACCTTCGTCATCGTACATGAAGCGTTTGATGGAATTCTGAAGGCTCAAGAAGCTTCCTGCTCGGTAAACCGCAGTGGGGAGGGGAGGGGAGCGGAAGGGGAGATTGAGCTTGAATAAGCGTCGGTCTTGTTTCTTTCTTCTTCTTCTTCTTCTTCTTCTTCTGCTGCTGCTGCGCCGCCGAGAGACGGGAATCCAAATTCGCACCGTAGTGGCAGCCTTTTTGTTCCTGCCCTGCGCCCCAACCCCAGTAATGACGATCATATACGGAGTACAGGCAGGGTCCTTGAACACAACATCAGCAGCATGTACTCCGTACCGATTACTCCCTACTCCGTCGCATGTAGGTACCCCCTTCATACTGAACAGCAGTGCAGAGTACTCCGTACGTCTGCTGTGTACGGTCCGGACTACTACAGTAGCGTGGAAGACGGAGCGATACTGTAAATATGTAATTCAGCGGGCAGGGCGTGGCAGGCTAGCAGGTAAGGCGAAGAAGGCCACTAAGGTTAGGTGTGCTTTAGTGCTTTAGTAGCAGGCTAGCATGTACCTTTTGGGTTCCTGTGGGTCAAGCACCCACCCCATCTGCCGGGCCAGTCTCCAGTGCCACCACCACCAAGCACGACGCCTTACTGTCTACCTAGCGGGCCCTCCCCCCTTAGGTAGGCTGGCATGGGAGGGTATGACGACTGCCTCTTTCAGGATTCGGGGATGGAGCAACGGAGCCAACGCGTGCGTGAGAGCCTGGGAGCCTGAGAGCCCGAGGGGAGAGATACATACATACGGTTGGCGGGAGTGTGCGGGAGTGGGCGAATCAAGGGGCTTTGCGAAAGAGCCCTGGAGGCTGCTGCTTAAAATAAGACCTGAGAAGAAAGATGGACAAGGTGTGCATGGCCTGCATGGATTCGACGGGGGGCGCGCGCACCCAAGACGGTATGCGATCATCGTCCCCCCGTTTTCTTTTGATTCAAAGCTCTTTGGATTTCCCCAAATCCCGATTCCTTTATTCCTTCTTGTCACCTCTTTTTCTTCTCCCCTTTTTCCTTTTCCCTCTAACCATAGACAATAAACATCATCACCATCCCTTCCTTTGGCGACTGTAGCAAGGCATTATTATTATTATTTTTGACGCGACAAGCTATCTGCACACACCGTCGACAACTATAACAACATAAATCAGACACAATGGCCCAGCCTTCGCAAAGACCTACTCAGGGTGGCAGCGCTGCCTGGAACGTCGACCTGCTTCACTGCTCCCCCGGCGGCTCTGTCTTCGAGTCAATCTTCCGCCCATGGATCCGTACGTATTATCCATCAACCACCCCATTGAACTGGAGCGCGAACTTTGGGAGTTTTGGCAACAGTTCAGGGAAAATATTATGAGGAATTGTTGGAATTTTGTTCGCTAACCGGGTTTGTTTTTGGTATGAATAGTCTACAGCCAGGCTGAGGAGCGTCTCCGCAATCCTTATCTCGAGAACTATCAGAGCCCTCCCTGCGAGAACTGCTGCCAGCTGAGCTTCCTGACGCCTTGGTAAGTTTTTATCTGACGGCTCGCATTTCAATCGCGCTTCATTTCCCTGAGACATGGGGATGGAGCGTGGGGGGAAGTTTGCGGGACAGCCACGAAAAGTGGGAAAAGGTGAAAAGGGTTCGCCGAAGCTAACAGCGAAATTAGCTACATCTCCAAGCAGCGTGCCAAGATCAGGAACAAGTTCGGTATTGCCGGCTCCAGCGGTAACGATTGGATGGTTGCCTGCTGCTGCCCCTGCTGCGCCCTCGTCCAGCACGACAACGAGATTGAGAGCCGCAACCCCAAGATGCGTCAGAACGTCGATACCCAGGGCTACCAGGCCAACACCAACAGCATGGTCATGCCCGAGCGTGGCTCCTGGTACAACTCTGGCGATATGGCCGCCGACATGCACCGTCAATCGCAGAGGTAAAAAGCCAAAAGGCAAAAGCCACCGCGATAAAAAGAGACGAGTTTCACTTATTTGATGGGCGCTGCGGTCGAACCATTATTTTAATCCGTTTTTTTCTTTCCTAATCTTCTTTCTACTCATTTCGTTGTTTAATTACGAGAAGTGAGTGAAATGGGGGAGGGGAAAATGCAGCATCTGCTGCATGTGCATGAGCAGATGATGATATTTATTTTATTGTTTATACACTCGAGGTTGATGAGGAATTTGCGTGTCGAGGCAAGAGTGCCCCCGATAAAGGGGTTGTTATCTACTCTTCCTTTTTGGATGGTCTGATTATGTCTGTATCTACGCGTATGGAATTGTTTGCTCTCAGATCGTCACGGTACTATTTTTTTTTCTTTGTCTTTACCGAGTCCTCCAGTACAAATATACCACTTCCAGTAGGAAGACCATTTCTTCTCTTCACTTCATCGGCAATCTTTCCCTGAATGCCTGTTTGATTCGTCCAAATATCGACCAAGGCTTTTGCGGAGGAGAATATCGATTGTGTGCGCATGCACGAGGCGGTTGGTGTGGCCGCGTCTCATTGGGTGTCGTGTGCATAAAACGACTCATTGCATCTGCTGGTAACACGGCCACATCATCTAATTCACAGGCTGAATACTGCGGCAACACTACTATTACTACAAGGACCGACTGTCGCGAAACGGGGGCTATCTGACGTACCAGGTCAGTACTTCTGCTACAGATGTAACCTGGCATACTTGGGATCTTGATTCTCACAAATGCACAGCAGGCAAGGCCATGGCCGTTCGGTCCTCCCCGAGCATTCGAGCAGTACGCCACACGTTCATTCCGAAGTAAAGACAAACATCAAAAGAAAGAGGAGGGGAAAGACAATAAATCACACAAAATGTATCGCTACGAAGTTTTGGCCAAGACAACGTCCGTATCTTCCCCCGCCGTCCAGGCTGAAGCCGACCAACTCCTCCACCAAGCTGCGTGCCACCTTACCCCCCGCATCGGCAGCCTACCCTTGGAGCTGGCCACCAATGTCAGCTCCCACCTGGGTGTCGGGGATCTGCTCCCTCTCGCGCGAGTGAACAGGTGCCTCGCCGAGATTATCCTTCCCCGACTCAGGCGGCTTCTGTACGGGCACGTCTGCCTCACCGTGGTCCTGCCGCTCGATCGCGGCCAACACCACGACCGGATCCCCATGTTCCTACGGACCCTCCTCCGGCACCCGGAGCTGGCTCTCATGGTCTCGGGTCTCGAGGTGATCGTCTGGACCGGTTCTCGGCTTAAAAACCCCCTCAGGCTGACGACACTGGCGTCGAACATCTTGTCGGAGCACGACATGGAGTTGGCCCGGCCAGTAGTGATGGCTTCCCTGCAAACTGGGCCCATGTGGCTGGGGAGGCTTCGAGGGGGGCACATCGATGCCTTGATAGCCGCCGTGCTCGCATGCACGAAGAATATCGAGACCCTCATACTGCCCGCGATCCTCCAGACCAAGTGTAGCGTCCTGGGCCCGGCCCTGAAAGCCCACGCGCCGTCCCTGACGCGCCTGAACAGCGTCGACCTCCCCGACAGGATCGAACATTTCTGCAGCGGCTTCTACAGACACACTTCGTACGACATCTTCCTCCCCCTCTTCTCGGTTCCCAACCTGCGGTCCGTCCGCGTCCAGCTGTTGCCGATGCACGCCAACGGCGAAGGGGTCTTCTCGCGATCCGGGCCGCCCCTCCCGCCGGCCGCTCGCCTGACGAGCCTCACCGTATCCGGCCACGCGCCGGAGCGGGTTCTGGGCCAGATCCTCGCCCTCTGCCCGTCCCTGGAGGACCTCTCATACGAGTACATCTTCAGCGAGGCCCGCAACCGCCACATGGCCAGCGACGCGCTCGGCAGGGCGCTGCGGCTCCGCGGGTCGACGCTGGAGAGCGTCAAAGTCGTCGTCGGAAGCCTGGTCGGCACCGAATACGAGGGCATCGGGGGGACCAGCCGGGACATGGTCGGGAGCCTGGCCTTCATGAGCCGCCTGCGCGGCCTCGACATGACCGTCGCCACCCTCGCCGGCCAGCGCTCGCAGGCCGCGCCCCCGCTCGCGGCGCTGCTGCCGGGGACGCTGCGGACGCTGCGGCTGCGGCTGCGGTGCTGCTCCTCGGCGTCGCGGCTCGGGTGGCTGTGGGACTGGACCGGCCCCGGGCTGGCGAGGTACGTGTGCGGATTCTTGCGTGCTAAGGGGAGCGATGGCAGGAGCGCGGTGCCGAGCGGGCTGGAGCAGATTGAGCTTTGGTTCGAGGGAGGGCTCGACGAGGATGATAATGATGATGAGATGGCGGGTCATGGAGGGGAAGAGGAGGCGGATGAGGATGCCGAGGTGATGCTGCGGAGCTGTGGCTTTGAGGAGGTTTCTGTGCGTGACAGGGATGAGACGTGGGTTTACAGGCTCAACCTCACAAAGGTGCCCGAGGGAGAGAGAGTGCGTCCGATGGATAACATCGTAACATGAAATACGGCTCCCCCTGTCACGGGGTCAAAGTAGGCAAAGTGGACGAGGAACTGAGCACAGCAGGTACATACAGGAAGCAGTGCGATTGGGGGGGGGGGGGTACTTTTTGGGGAGGGAGGGAGGGAAGGGAATCGGTAAGAAGAGCATGTGAGAATCTGATCCCATGTTCTTTCTCTGCCTCGTTGCATTTATAGCATGTCGACGGCGATCTCTTGATATGCTCTCTCTGTACTCCGGACACATCACAACTATATAGTGGTTTAAAAATCCGCTTCCCTGGTCCATGATGGCTTTTATAGCTACTGATCAGACCTGACAACATGTCTACCGTGCCTTCCCCACGACCCGGCAGCATCACTTTTTCACCGACCGCATGACTCTACAAGCAAATTTTTTGTTTCTTCTTTGAACGTATAATATTATCATTCATCATTAATCATTACTGGCCGCGAGGCCGTGAGGTATATGTCTTTCAAAATCATTACGAGCCCCGTTCTCGACAAAGAGGGAGGGGGAGGGGCTTGTTAGATATTGGGGCTTCTTCGAAAGATTCTCTCTCTCTCTCTCTCTTTCCATTTTGCCCTAGAAACACCTTTATAGTTCTTTTTGCGCAAAGATGGAGATTGGAAAATGCAAATGCCCCGTCCCGCGTCCTGTCCATGCTGCCCGCCCAACCCTTTTTTGATATAACCCGTTTTTAAAAAAATAAAAAAAAACCCTTGAAACCCATATTTTGGAATTGTCATGACACGATTGATTGCCCCGTGTCCGTCCGTCCGTCCGCTCGCCAACGCTTTTACGCGTAGAGCTTCTTCTCGTAGGCCTCCATGTTGACGTTGCCCTCCATCTGGGCGCTGGAGGTGCGGAGCTCGAAGCGGAGCTCGCCAGCGGTGGCGGCCTGGTGGAGACCATCCAGCGAGCGCATGCCACAGTCCTGCATCGAGTGCTTGAGACCGGCGGCGAGGTAGGGGATGAACTTGTTGATGGAACTAGAATAGGGTCAGCCAACGTTTTACGATATCCTGCGGGGGGCGATACATACCCCCTGTGAGCGACTGCGCCAGAGACGCCCTGAGCAACGAGGACGCTATCACCCTCAGAGAAGTAGCGGGCAGTACCGGCGTTGCTCCTCTGGCTGTCCTTGCCGCCGCTGCCGGCCTTCTTGTCCTGCATGGCGTCGATGGAACCCATGCCACGGTAAGCCTTGACCAGTTTGCCCTCTCGGGAAACAAACGAAGTGCCAGGGGACTCGGTGGTACCGGCAAGGAGACCGCCCATCATGACGGTGGAAGCACCAAGAGACAGACCCTTGACAATGTGACCAACGTTCTGGACACCGCCGTCGGCAATGCAAGGAACGCCGAACCGGGCGGCGAAAGCGCTCACAGCGTAGACGGCAGCGGCCTGGGGACGGCCAACGGCCATGACCTCTTGGGTGATGCAGGCAGAGCCACTGCCCATACCAATACGGAGACCGTCGACACCAGCGCTGATAAGAGCAGCAGCCTGCTCACGAGTCACGACGTTTCCGCCAATGACGTCGAGGTTGGGGAACTCGTTCTTGACCCATTTGACCATTTCGATCTGGTACATGGAGTTGCCCTGGGAGCTATCGAGAATAGCAATGTCAAGGCCGGCTTCGACAAGCTTGGCCAGGCGGACCTTATCCTCGGGACGGGTACCAATAGCAGCGGCGCAGAGGAGCTGCTTGCTGTCGGGGAGCTTGGAAGCGAGAGGGAAGTGTTGATTCTTGGTAAGATCGGAGCGAGAGATCATGGAGATGAGGTTGCCTGATGCATCGACGATGGGGAGCTTGCCCTTGCGGGACTTGGCGAGGATCCTGTTGGCTTCCTGGAGGGTGACGCCATCGGGGGCCGTAACCAGATCTGTGACCATGACGTTGGAGACGGTGGCATTGTCATCCTCCTCGAATTGGAGGTCGCGGTTGGTGACGATACCGAGCAGCTTGGAACCAAGCTTGCCGTCCTCTGTTTCAGGTCAGTCACACAATCCAATACAAAATTGTTATAAAAAAAAAGGTGTGTAGAGCTGCTTTCATCATAGTAGATCAAGTCTTCATGACGTTACGTCTTTACAGTGGAACGAAAGTTATAAAGATTTAGGTTGTATAATCATGCGAAAGTTGGAATAGTGTAGAGGAGCAAAGAAAGCAAAGGATGCCGCAAAGAACTGTACTAACCTGTGACTGGGAAACCGCCGAAACCCCACTTCTCCTTGAGAGCCTTTGCCTCACCGAGAGTGGTGTCACGGGTGATGACAACCGGGTCAAGGATGAAGCCGTTCTCATAACGCTTCACCTTGCGAACCATGTCGGCCTGAGCATCAGGGGAGCAGTTGTGGTGAATGACACCGAGACCACCCTGGAGAGCCATGTGAATGGCCATCTCGTGCTCAGTCACAGTGTCCATGGGAGAGGACACAAAAGGCGTCTTGATGGTGACGCGCTTGGTGATGGGGGAGTCAAGGACCACCTCTGAAGCCGGGAAGCCAATGTAGCCCGGCAACAGCAAGAAGTCATTGTAGGTCAGACCACCGTGCTTGGTCGTGTCCATGAGCTGATGAAGATCAAGGCCATCGTTGGTCTTGTACTCCTTGAGCACCTCCAGGGCAGTGGTGTGGTCAAGCGCACCAGTGAGTCCGTTGACGGTAGACATCTTGGATGACGTCGTGAACGAACGAAGAGAAAAAGTAGGAATAAAAAATGGAGGGGGTATCAAGGAAATATGAGGTCGAAGACGATAGCAGTACAAGAAGAATCCGTTTGATTGGATTCAAGAGAACTACTTGACTGCTAAAATTGATACGGCGCTTCTTCCCAAGGGAAAGAAGAAGAGAAAAAAATTTAACAATCGCTAGAGTCGCAAGAAATTTGTAAGTGGGATTTTTTTTTTTTCGCGGGGCCAAAAAAAGAGGGGCCCGCATTGAACCCCTCCATCCATCCAATCCGACAAAATAAATGGTTCCTTTTTCATGGAAACTCGAACCAAAATAAGGGTAGTTTCTTTTGTCCATATCTGGCTTCAGTGGTACTACGAAGTAGAAGGGCACGTCATGTCGCAAGACGGCAAGCCTGCGTCCGCCACGACTGCAAAAAAAGAAAGAGAAAAAAAATTTAAAAACTTTTGCGACACGTTTAACAAACGAAGGCGGGACTCCCCCCCCGGGTACCTAGAAGTTACACGGTGCACGGCGATATATTTGCAATCAAGGCAAACCAGTTGAATATCTCGATTATCCTAGTAGGGAACGCATTTTCCCCTCTCCTCTTCCATGTTTTCTTTCTCCCTTTCCCTCTTGCGCTGCCCCGCGCCGATACCGCAAGGGTCAGTCGCAAAACTACTCGCAGACATGATTCGTGATAAAGTTCAGATCCTATGATAAGTGAAGAAGGTGAACGTGTCATGTAGAAAGAAACTTGCCTCTCTAGTGGCTTCGATTCCCATTGCACGTTTATCTGGCATCCGCAACGCCACGTGAAAAGGCAAACCAACTGATGCCCTTGCTGCTTGGGCGCGATTCTGCTTACAAGCTACCATGGGATTACTGGGATTGCCCTGAGACAAACACGGCGTTCTTCTCTGGTTTCATGATGATCATATCTTGTTGCGTATAATGAGACTATATCAACAGCCCGATCTCTGTGGATTGCCCACAAATACCTGAAGGGCGAGAATTTAATGGTAGCAACCTGCGGCGGCGAGTGCCTAGAAGTGTAGTCGCATTGTGCACAAGGGAAGCGTCAAGAACTTAGGGAGTGCGGAAGTTGAGAGAAGCTTCAGTGTGTATGCCTAATGTAGCAACCTGTTCATATATACTGATTCTTGGTCATGACTACTAAGACTGCCTTCGCTCCGTGTGATAACTTCAACGCTAACATGCTTCGCTGCAACGTAATGCTTCTAAATAGGCTCGTCTTCCGTAGATCTATCCATATCCATGCTTTCCTTCTCCCGGTTCGCAGTCTCCTTTCCCTTCTTCTTCATGAATCGCCAGTTGCTCATCCTGCCTTCCTTAGAGTCTTTTGGTTTGGCGGGACCCAGCGAGGGACTGCTAGCTACGCTGTCGAAGCTCCGTCCAAGCTGTGCCACATCCTCGCCCACCTCATCGAGGTCGCCGATGCTGGACCGGTGATCTGCCGACGCGTTCCGGTCCGAGTTGGTTGCGCTCCCGGGTCCTTTCTTGAATAGACCCGAGTCCTTACCCAGGCGGCCCGATAAACTGAACTTCCCGGAACTACCCTTACGTAGTAGCTTCTTGATACTGTTGACATTGTCAGGCTCTTTGGAACTGGTGGTCGTGAGGAGTCCTCCTGTATTGGGCGAATTGTGAGACGACACGTTATCCAACGTGAGGGATTCTCTCGATTCAGAAACCGAAGTCTGTGTATGGACCGAGAATGTGTCTCTAGACGTGCGAGGATTCGTAGGCGAGTCACCTAATCCAGACTGATATGGCTCAGCATATGGCCCAGTCACGTCCATGCCTCTATCCTTGGTATCCCGCTGTCTATCCTTAGCTTTTTCTTTGTGATTCCGGAAGAAGCTCGTCATATTTCCTCTGAATGTGGGCGCATTGGGATTTAGGCGTTGAGATAATGACTGCGCTGATATGCTGGCAGGGGGTCGTGAACCGATGACACCAAGAGACTCGGGGTTCCTCATCTCAGTTCCGTCAAGAATCACATCTTCTGCAGAGGCAAGAGATGTAGTCAAAGCCGGAGAGCCATGCAGCGAAGGCCTGCGAGAGCCAGCCTGAGAGGCCCACCTACCATCTGGACCAGACCACATGCGACTCTTGCTATCCCCAGGCGTGCCCCAGATGGAGCCACTATCGGTCGAGGGGCGCGGCATATCGGTAGAAGCAATGGATGCTGGACGAGGTTGGTCAAACTCTCGGTCTGTTGGCGCGGCATTGGAAAACCCACCAAAGGGGTTGAGCCAGTTTCTAGAGGGCATCCTTGCGCTACTGAGCGGTTGGCTAGGGTTTCCATCCAATCCAGTAGAGTTGCGGTGGCTCTTCAATGAGAAGCTGATTTTCCGTCTCGGCGGACCGCCAGCCTCGATATCCTCAAAGCCTCTTGGGAAGGACTGGCTTTGGCCAGGCTTAAGACTGCCGAGCGGCGGCCCACCATCCTCCACTGCCTTTGAGGTTTTACTTCGCTGCCAAGAAGAGAGCAGATTGGTGAAGCGCGAAGGCGCTGGATCCGGGCTCAAGTTGATAGATCTTCCATCGACATTGTCCGTATACTGAGGAAAAGGCAGATTGTGGCTTGAGCCATGGGGACTCGATAGTAGACTAAAAGATCGAGTAGAAGACATGGGTGATTGCGGGTCAACATCACCAGCCACGACAGACTCGGGAAGCATGGCGTTCGTATGTTGCCGTGACTCGGAGCCTTCGTAATCCAGAATACCTGAAGGTAAGTAATCTTGGGCTGACGGACTGAGAGGTCCACCAGCAGCTTTGAACTCTGCTTCACTCTGAAGTTCATCATGCGATGGCTGAATATCGATGAAAGGTCCTGGAGCAAAGCCTCCACGCCCCAGCTGTGCAGGGGACATGTTGGTATCAAGAGGAACAAAATGACCCGGCGGAGACATGTCTTCACGAGGTGCAGATGTGCTCCCGTGGCTTAACCGCTTTTCCGGGGGCTGGGCGGCCATGTCCATATCGGCAGCCGAAGGGTCTGTTTGAGCGTAAAAGGAGGCCACGGCTTGCTGGAGGAGCAGCTGCCGCTCGGCAAGAGCTTGTAAAGCGTGGTCCAGTTGGTGGCTGCGCTTGGTTTCAGCGACCAACTGGGAATGTAGGTTCTGACGCAAGTTTTCCCATTCTCTACGTGAACGCTCATCGTTCTCCTTTCCTTGCTCGTCATTCGCGCCAGGTAGCTTCTCCCTGGCTTCCTTCATGTCCTGCAGTTGTTTGCCCTTGTCCTTGAGATCAAGCTCTAGTTCTGCACAGTTTTCTTGAAGCTCCGCATTATGTCGATCGAGGTCGTTCATATCAGAGTCTCGTTTCCCTTCCAAAGATGATTTCTGAGCTTGAAACCCTTCCCGCTCCCTCTTCATTGACTCGAAGTCATGTTCATGCTTTGAGATGTTGTCGCGAACCTTGGACTTCTTTGATTCCTTATCCCGCAACTGTTGCTCCTTTTTTACTCGTTCCTTCTCCGAAGCTCGCATCTGCTCCATGGTCGACCTAACAATAGCCTTGAGTTGTGTCGTAAGCTCTTCTTTTTCCTTTAGTCCCAAACGTTTGCGATCCTTTTCTTTCTTCAACTCTTCTTCCTGCTGCTGAAATTCCACCTCGTCTTTAGTGAAAGTCGACAAGTTCTCATCAATTTCCCTCCTTATCTCTTCGAATTTCCTGTTAAGTTCGTCCAACGACGGTTCAGGCCCATTTAAAATTGGTATCTTCACAATTGGCTGGTCCATGCTCGCCACAGAAGGGGAGTGTCGGCGGTTTATAGTGTTGCGGCGCTGTGCTGGCGCGGTTCCTGTCCCTTCCCTGGTGTTTGAGGCATTATCAAGGACAGGGGCAGACTCCACAGCCGCAGACGACGAAAAATGCGCATCGCTATCATCACTATCGTCTCCGCGCTTGCCACGTGCAGCATCATCATCCACAAAATTCGTAGGTAAACGAGCATTCCCTAAATCGGGTTTTCCATCCTTGCCGAAGGTTCGAAGACGGATGACTGGACTGGCGGCCTGGAAATTGTTCGGACCCATAGCAACAACGCGGATATTGTAGAAGTGGTTAGGCTTGAGGCCGGTGACGGTGATGGCTACTTCATGTCCTAGTGATTCTCCAACTACCACGAGAGTTAGTGAGAGGCCCGCGAACAAATAGAACAGAGAAGAACCAACCAAGGATGCCGTTGACTTGAATGAGGTACCTCTGCACAGGTCGGTTACTAGGAGGGCGGGTCCAGCTCAAAGTCGCAGCATCCGCCCTGATTCCAGCAAGAGAAACATCGGGCGTCTCGGGAACATCGACCCCAAGAATACTGATAAGGTCCGGAACCGGTTTCCAGAGAGTCTGCCATGATCGATGGAGGAGCCTGGATATAATCGCCAGTTAGCAAGATATATTCGGTATGACCCACACGAAAAGAAAAAAGAAAGGATCCGCGAAGACGTACCAAACCACAGCGCCGAGCGTCAAAGCCATTTTGAAATGTGTCGTCAGAAGAGCATCGGGGCGGAAGTCGAAACTGAGCAAGTTATCGATGCTGGTAGGGTGACCTGGATAGTATTGGAGCAGCTCCCTGGTGTCAAAGACGAGAGCCAAAGTGCAGGCAATGGCAGGAAAGTAGAAGATGGCCCGGAGGGAAGAGTGCGGGCTACAGACGCGGAGCCAGCAGAAACCAATGACACTGAGAATGAGAGTTGTCAAGAGCGGTAGCTCCCATGACATGTTCTCAGCGCGCGAACCCGACGACCAAGAGCGACGAAAGGAATGGAGGTCGTCCGTGGTCGAGGACGCGATTTGACACACGGCATCCGTGGTTGCGCTCGTCGTGTTGGTTTCCTACGGCAGAGAGATCTCGGTTGCTAGCCGTCAAGGGTTTGCCGAAGAGGGGGGGGGGGAAGAAGAAAAACTATGGTGGATTTTGTTTACCTGCTGACTGATTGGAGATGTGTCCGGGATGAAGGGATGGATGGAGGTGCGTGCGACCAAGGTTAGAAAATCAAGACTTGGCGACGCTTGAGCTAGATTGGGTGCTGTTGCATGCTCTTGGGTGCTCTGCTACTGCCCTGCCACTGCCCTGTCACAGGCTGTCACTACCAATTCTTGCACCCTCAATCTAACATTCCAGGTCTGGGAGCCTACCTAGTACGGGCGACCCTACCCTACCCTACTAGGCAAGAATGCCACTGGGTAAAGAGGGCCTAGCGGCAGGAAAAGTTGAATAGAGGACACTATAAATCCTGAGGGTCCATCCCCCTCCCCCCAGTAAATCTCGGCAGTCAATTGGCAGCTTTCGATCGGATGACGGAAACCCGTTTAAGTTGAAGAGGGGGAACTGGCTGGCGATTGCCTCCCACCATACTACCCTACATAGTACTAATACGGAGGGTGTTACCTCACGACGTTCTTTGCCTTGCCCTAACCTACAAATAGGACACTTCTATACTACCTCGCAGCACCATGCTATACTTTTTACCTTTACCTTGGGTCTTTATATGGCCCTACGTTGGTCGTAATTAGTACTAGTAGAAGTTGGATAGAACATGGTCCTTGGTTGAGTAGGTAGAGGTTGCACAGCGAATAACATCACATGCATTACCTACCACCTTTTCAACATATCCTTGTCCTCTAGTTCTAGGTAATGTTTCGATTTGATGAGTTCCAGAATGACATAGTGCACGTTCAACACCGTATAACAATAAGCGCTAATATGATGGGATGCCTCGTGACCTAGGTTTCGATTCGCAGGCGGTCTGAGGTCAAGACCAGAGTCATCCATGTTAGCTTTTAACAAGAGGGCTGGGAGTCTGCCCTTGAACTAGGTACTTGAACGAAGCAAAACCGGCGAAATTGTGAAGAGCAAGCGTATGGCAAAAAAACCAAAAAAAAAACCCAGAAAGAAAGAAATTGTGCTAGGTTGTGAGGGCTAAGGCAAACGCATTGTTATCAAATACGTGTATACTTCGCCAAAGTACGGATTAATTAAACCACGAGGTTTTGATGGACAGTCCGAAAGCCTCGGCAGCCTCGAAATTTGCAGCTGGGTACGGAGTCCGGAGTACCGATTACTTCCAGGGATGGGATGGTTGTCGCTGGGCGGTGGGATCAGGATGCATCACATGCAGTTTTTCTAGAAGCCGAGAGGGCGACGTAAGTCATGTAGTGGGAGCAGCTGGAGCTTCTACATAGTACTACTTTTTTTTTCTCTTTCGCTGCCTACCTAATAGCGGTAATAGTGCTGCCGCACTTGGCGGTTTATTCAAGGTCCTTAATAAGAAGTGTTGCGGGTTTGACTCCCGTCCGCGTCCGCGGGGATTCAACTAAATCGCAAGTGCAGCATTTCAATCAGACTTTCCGCCTTTTCTCCTCTAGGAATCGACATAGGGCTACTCCGTACTACTTTGCCATTGATCTAAATATTGTAGATTTCCTTTTTCGCTTGCCTGGTCTATTATACGTCTTCGGCCGTCTTTTTTTCTGCTTCTTCTTCTTCATCAGAATTTTTTCCAAGGCGCATCTCGTCATTGAATATTGACTTGGCTGCCTCAACCAAAGATCAAAGAGACCCCCCCTGTCCTTCTAGGATTCGCCGATTCCCTTCAACAATTATTACGTATGGTAGTGCCCTTTCCCATCTTGGCATCTCAACTTCGACACTCACCAATCCCTTTCAACTCCCGCTATTACCTCTCAACAAATTCGTCGCAGACTTCTCGCGCGTTGTCATGATACTTGACAGCCTTGCCGTTTGACTTACATCCTCAGCGACTATCATTGGAAGCTTGCGCCACTGCCATTGTAACGCTCAGCGACTGATATAGTGCCAGGCTATCAGAACATATCCGCCAAGTACATTCGTTGCAGTATCTCGAGTTGTTCTGACCTCGCCTCGCGTTCGCCATTTCTGGGCCGGGTACTCATCTCATAAAAAACCATGCAATACGTCAGGAATCTGAGCGATTCCGTCTCTACGGCCTGGAACTCGCTCAACCCAGCAACGCTGAGCGGTGCCATTGATGTCATTGTCGTAGAGCACGATGACGGTACTCTTGCCTGCTCACCGTTCCACGTCCGCTTCGGCAAATTTTCCCTCCTGCGCCCTTCAGAAAAGAAAGTAGAGTTTCGTGTCAATGGCTCCAAGCAAGAATACTCCATGAAGCTTGGAGAGGGCGGCGAGGCTTTCTTTGTCTTTGAGACGTCCGAAGCGATCCCGCAATCCCTCCAAACGTCACCAGTTGTCTCCCCCGCTAGCAGCCCTCCACTGTCCCCCGACACGACAACCCCTGGCCTGCAGGAACCAGATCAATTCGACCTGGATGAGGAGCGCCCTCGCCGGCCTACTTCTACTGTGATACAGCCACAGACTAACGAGAATGGTATGCTAGGATTGTTGTTAAAACTAAGAAAAGGAGGCTAACAACTATTTTAGGCATTCTCACTCCTCTATCATCCTCCCCCAAATCCGGCGGGCGTCCGGCCTCGGGCGATTGGACCGGTGCTTTAATACGACCTCACAGTGACAATGCCATCCGCCACTCCGCGCAAGCTGCCGATCGATCCAACGACGATTACGGACCAGGAGTTGAAGAGGAGGATGTTAATGTATCCGAGCGATCACAAAGCCCGCCCCCTTTGGCGCCCCAGGAGGCCCTAAGACGAGCCATGGCCCTTTCAAAAGAGCTTGATTCAGCCAATATTCCTACCAAAGTCACGGAAAGCGGCGATCTTATGCTTGATATGACGGGATTCAAGAGCAGCGAAGAAGACATGATCAGGGCTGAAATCCTGGCGCGGAGGGTCCTCTCTGAAGAGTTGGATGGAAACTATGACATTGGCTCCTTGTTCGGCTTTGATGCCGAGGGCAATCTATGGATCTACAGCAGCGAGGAAGCGCGACGAGCGGCCATGGAGTCAACGCTCCAGGAGCATGACCGACAAGCTGCTGTTGCTGCCGATGCCGTGTCCGACCCTGGCTACCAGAGTGATGGTAGCGACGTTACGACATCTCCTGTTAGGATTGGACACAGGCGGTCAGAGTCAGACGCAGGACCTATGGACATGCAGACTCCCCCCCGAACCCCGACTGGTACAAGCCTGGATCGTGCCCCTAGGAATTACGCCAAAACCCTACGTTTGACCAGTGATCAATTGAGGGCCCTTGACCTAAAGGCCGGGCCGAATGCCATGAGTTTTACCGTGAACAGGGCAACGTGTTCCGCCAATATGTACCTCTGGAGACACGAGACCCCCGTTGTCATCTCTGATATTGATGGGACTGTAACGAAATCAGACGCTCTTGGGCACTTCTACAATATGATTGGCCGAGACTGGACTCATACAGGTATCGCAAAACTTTACTGCGACATCGTCGCCAACGGATACAATATTATGTATCTTACCAGTCGCTCCGTCGGCCAAGCTGATACTACACGAGCGTACTTGAACAATATCACCCAAGAAGGGTACCGCATGCCGGCAGGTCCTACAATTCTCTCGCCAGATCGTACTATGGCTGCACTGCGCCGAGAAATTTACCTTCGACAGCCCCAGGTCTTCAAGATGGCTACGCTCCGCGATATTCGCAACCTGTACGGCCCAGACCATAGCTGCTTCTATGCTGGCTTTGGGAACCGTTTGACTGATCAAATGTCATACCGTACAGTCGATGTCCCTCGCAATCGCATCTTCACGATCAATACAAACTCGGAGGTTTCGCTCGATCTCCTCACCTTGAACAAGATGAAGATGAGCTACGTCAACATAAACGAGGTCGTGGATCATTATTTTCCTCCTGTCAGTACACTTGTGAAGGCAGAAGGCGAGGAGTTTACCGACTTCAAATACTGGCGAGATGACCCACTTGCCCTTGACGACTTCTCTGCGAGTGACAGCGATGCTGACGACGACGATGGCGACGATGGGGCAGCTGATAAAGGCAGTGAATATGCTGATGACGAAGACGACGAGGAAATCGGGGACGACTTGGCTGATAGCTATATTTCCCGTGACTCCATCGACGAGGCCGCTGGTCGTCACCAACGCCAAAGCTTTGACGATGAGGAGGAGTATGACGAAGAAGAGGGAGACGACGATTATGACGACGGAGAAGGTGGCTACGATTCCGAGGACGATACTCAAATCGCCCAACCCCGGATACCCGAACTCAAGCATCTGAAGGAAGATAAGTCTGGAGAAGTTATTACCGGGGTTGGTCACCTATCACTCGGCAAGGAAGTCAGGAAATGAAGATGGCTAATGCGTCTATTTCTTCTGACAATTGAAACAGGTTGAGGATGGCGGTGCGTTTCCGAAACCTCTGTACGTAGAGGAGCCGGTCGAGATCCGGCCTACCTGAGCGCAACCACCTTGCGCTCGCTCGCTCGCTCGCGCGCATCATTAGAGCTTTTACAGGATTTAAGCAGGCGATAGAACACACTTTCCCTAGTGGAAAGCATTTGCATAGCGTGGCGTTTTGATTCATTTTCATCATGGGGGTTTTACTTTTTTGTATTCCTCGAGGCCCCGTGTCTGTTGTTACATGTATGCCCGGACAGGGGGGGGGCAACTGCATGTTACGAGTGGGGGAGAGAGAGAGAGAGAGAGAGAGGCGCATGACCAGACTGGAAATTTGTTATTAGTACTAGTAGAATGAGGGGGACAGGATACCAATGTTTTGTCAATCGAATCTGAAAGTATCTTTTTTTTTGTGTCTATTATCCCGTGCACCCCGACGCCCCTTTTCTCTCCCTCTTGAAGCAAAAAAATTAAAAAATGATGACTCTATTCTAATTTTTTTTAATTTAATTTTCCATGGACCAAAAATCGTGACTTAAATATGCCGAAACGTTCTTCACAGGGCGCCCATGTGCCTGAGCCGCATCTCGACGGCCCGCCTGTGGGCCTCGAGCTCCTCGACCTTGGCGAGCTGCATGACGGCCGCGCCGACGTTGCGCAGGCCCTCCTCGGTGAGGTTGGAGCTCGTGATGTGCTTCTGGAAGGAGCCGAGGTTGACGCCGGAGTACTGCTTGGCGAAGCCGTATGTGGCTGTACAATGTATTAGTAAGGGGGGCTCTTCTCTCGCCCTCTTCGTAGCTAAAAGGAGGGTGGTGGGGGGGGCAGGTGAAGGAAGTGGATGACTTACGAAGGGAGTGGTTGACGCCTGCGGAGTAGTCGCCGACACTCTCGGGCGTCCAGTGACCGATGAAGACGCTGCCCGCGTTCATGACCTTGTCGACGACGGCGGCGGCGTCGGCGACCTGGAGGATCAGGTGCTCGGGGGCGTACTCGTTGCTGATGCGCATGGCGTCGTCCATGGTGTCGACGGTGACGGTGACGGAGTGCCTGATGGAGCCACGAACGATGTCGACGCGGGGGAGGGCCGAGGCCTGGGCGTGGACCTCGTCGTCGATGGCGCGGAGCTGGGCGGGCGCGAGGCCGACGGCGACGAGGATGACCTGGCTGTCGACGCCATGCTCGGCCTGGGAGAGCAGGTCCGAGGCGACAAAGGCCGGGTTGGCCGAGGCGTCGGCGACGACGAGGACCTCGGAGGGCCCGGCAGGCATGTCGATGCTCACGCCGGCGTTGGTGTCGTTGCTGACGTGCATCTTGGCCGCGGTCACGAACTGGTTGCCCGGGCCGAGGATCTTGTCCACCTTGCTGACGCTCTCGGTGCCGTAGGCCATGGCGGCGACGGCCTGGGCGCCGCCGGCCAGGACGATGCTCTCGGCGCCCACCTTGTGGGCCACGTAGACGATCTCGGGGGTGATGCTGCCGTCGGAGCGGGGCGGCGAGGCGAGCACGATCTTCTTGCAGCCGGCCACCTTGGCGGGGACGCCGAGCATGAGGGCCGTGCTGGGGAGCACGGCGGTGCCGCCGGGGACGTAGAGGCCGACGCGCTCGATTGGCCGCGAGAAGCGGCTGCACACGACTCCCGGCATGGTTTCCACCTCGAGCGCCTTGTCCTCCTTCTGGGCCGCGTGGAACTTCAGGATGTTGTCGTACGAGGTGTCGATGGCCGCGATGGTCTCGGGCGAGAGCTGCATGAGCTCCTCGGGGAAGGGCGCCTTGAGGACGGGTGACGTGAGGGAGGTGGCCTTTTCGAACTTGTGCGTGTACGAGAGGACGGCCTTGTCGCCGCCCTTCCTGACCTCGTCGATGATGGGGGTGACGATCTTGAGGATGGCGTCGGGGGACTTCTGCGAGGGGCGCTTGAGCTTCTCGAGTAGCTCGGCCTCCGTGGACTCGGTCGCATTTATTTTTTGCATGACGATACGCTCGTCTTGCGGCGGCTTTTGCTGTTCTGGTGCTAGGTTGGGCACTGGGGTTCCAGTGGTGATGCCCTCCTTCTCTGCCCACTTGCCCTTGGCGTTACCCGTCCTCCTCTTAACCTTTAGGGACTTGGCGTCCAGGTTGGCCTCGATGTCCGCCAGGCTTACCCCGGCGCCAACGGCCTTGGTCAGGGCAAAGTAGATGAGGTCGGCAGCCTCAAAAGCCACGTTCTCCGGCGTCTTCGCGTCGCACAGCTCCTCGGCCTCCTCCATGATCTTGGCCCTCAGGAGCTTCTCGTCCGAGAACAGCCTGGCCGTGTAAGACCCCTCGGGGGCGGACTCCTTGCGCGACCTGAGCGTGCGCTCGAGTCCAGCGATGCCCTGGAGGTCCCCGAAGCACTTGAACTGTTCGAGGTGGCAGAAGCGGCCCGTCTGCCTGACGACGAACTTGAGGGTGTCATTGTCGCAGTCGAGCGCGATGCGCACGAGCTCCTGCGTGTCGCCGGACGTGAGACCCTTTACCCAGAGGCCCCTCTTCCGGCTCTGATAGACACCCCCCTGGGTCTTGATGGCCTCGAGTATGCTCTCCTCGCTCGTGTACGCGAGGCCCAGCGCGACTCCGGACTCGCTTGTCACGACGGTGGGGATGAGCCCGTCCGTGCGGTCCGACGTCCAGAACGAGGCGATGATTTTTGATACCAGGAGCTTCGAGGTGTCATCCTTGTCGGTTGTGAGTCCCGTCGAAGGCAGCACGGGGATGGCGTTGGCCTGCTTGCAGACCGAGACGAACTGCTCGAGGTTGGCGCCGGCGACCGGCTTGAGGTAGAGGTTCGAAATCTTCTTAGACTTGGCGTCCTCCGCGAACTTCCCGGCGTCCGATGCCGAGGGGTCGAATTCCTTGATGAGCAGGCCGTGCTCCGAAGCCGCTGAGAGATCAAGCTTCGAGGTAGCGGGAAGCACCCGGGAGCCGAACTCCGTGTACTCTGACAAGCTCTCGGGGGCGACGAAAACTTTGCGGGTGCCCTTGTCCAGGAGGGCAATCACTTCGTCTGAAGAGTCCAAACTCGTGACATCCATGTGAGCGTAGAACTCATAGTTGTGACGTCCGAGGAATCTCGTGAGCTTCTCAAAGGTTCCGGGGGCAGCTTCAAAGAAGGGCGTTCCGAGTATAGACACTTCTTCACGGTTCAGTCCCTCCAGCTTGGCCAGGCCGGGAGGGACTGAGACGCTGGTTAGGAAAGGTAGCGGCAGCGTCGTCTCCATTGTTGATGAATCTGGAGAGGGCCAGCGTAGGGTATGAGTATTACGTCTGGGCTGGTGAAATTAAAAAAAGAAAGAATATTGTAGAATAGAGGTAAAAGTCAAATAAATGTCGCCACACTCAGATACACTCGATTGACGAGTCGGATTGCTCTATCCAACAGGGCCTATCAGAAATGAGATTGACTTTTTTTTCGAAAAGAAAAAGAAGATGATTGAAGGTGTCACCAAAAGACTCGATTCTGGCATATCGGTTCCTGTATCGGCGCTGGAATTTTTGGCGGGGCAAATCCGAGAGCCCAGTCATAACTTTTGCTGCCCCTCCATTTCCATTTTCAGTCCCTTCCGTCCACTCAAGCCTGCAGGAAGACGTCAACGCGAATTATCGGCGCCTGATTGGACCAGAGGCGGGTTACCCAGCTTTCCGGGGCAGGAGGGAGTGGGCGGCTTCTATCCTCAAGCGCTAGGCTTCGCCGGGTCCCGGATCAACGATGCGCCGCCCGCAATTGACTTCCAACCGCGGAGCGCAACTAACCGCCTATCGTATAAGCAAGAAGCTCAGCAAGCCACCACCCCTTCTCGCTGCTACCGCATCTCCAACACCAAAAACTTAAGCCGCACATTTCCCTGTGCCGATTCGGGGCATCCTTTGACATTTGCCTCTAAGGTTCAGCTTTTGAGCATGACAACGGGAACAATAGAAAACCAGCCCTCGAATTCGCGACGATATTAAGAAAAGAGAAACCCCAAAGGTTCTGTATAATCAGTAAATCTGCGGCCAAAAGCGGCCCGTCCTGCGCACCGTCACGAATGACTGCATATTGGGCTTCCCGCAAATCCACAACACCCAAAGATGGCCAGCCAGTCCCAAACGAACGGCATCCCTACGTCAGCGAATACGTCGCAAACCGTGCCCAACACTCAGTCCAGCCAAGGCGCCGCCTCCCAGCCTTCACAGCAAGCCACGGCCTCGGCATCTAACAACAACAACAACAACAACAACAACAACAACAACAACAACAACAACAACAACAACAACAACAACAACAACAACAACAACAATAACAACAGCAGCAATAGCATTACCACCGCTGCTGCCACCAATAACAACGCCGCCTCGTCGTCGAGCGCAAACCCCCGTCCCCGAGATGCTCGGCTCATAGAGCTCCTCCTCACTTCCCAGGGCGTGACCGCCTACGAGCAACGCGTGCCTCTGCTCCTCCTGGACTTCGCCTACCGCCACACCTCGTCCGTGCTCAGCGACGCCGTCCACCTCGCCGGCGACCCCTACGTCTCCCACGCCGGGTCCAAGCCCTCGGCGTCCTCGGGCGCCGTGGCCGGCGCGGCCGCCGACGCAGCCATAACCGCCAACGCCGTCAAGCTTGCCATCGGCGCCCGGTTGAGCTACCAGTTCCGCGGCGGGAGCGCGGGCGGCGGCATCAGCAAGGAGTTCATGCAGGACCTCGCCCGCGAGAGGAACAAGGTCGCCCTCCCCAAGATTGCCCCCAACGAGTGGGGCGTGCGCCTGCCGAGCGAGCGTTTCGTGCTGAGCGGCACCAGCTGGGGGCTCAAGGACATCTGGGATGAGATTGGCGGCGAGGGCGAGGACGGGGGCGATGCCATGGAGGGCATCGAGGCGCCGGACTTGGAGGATGTCGGGGCCGAAGGGGTGGAAGGCGGGACCATGGACGATGTGTTTGGCGGGGACGCGGACGTGGACGAGGAGATGGGCGAAGACAGCTGAGCCCGGTAACGCTGCTGGCTTCAGCGGCATGCAATTTCCACCGGAAAATAATGTTTATCTACGGCGTTCTAGGTGTTTGAGATGATTTTTAATTCTTAATTTTTGCACAGCCAGCAATGGAGGCTTCGGATACCAATAGGATATACTGAGGATGCTATGAATATAAAAAAATCACCTCTTCCCATAACGCATCTGTGAGAAAGGTGGACGGTCCTACACCTTTATCGTATTGAAAAATACAATTGCCCCCTTATTCATATACAAGAAACGGGTCACGACAAGAAAAAGTGTATGAACAAGAGAAATTTATGGTACACTAGGCCTGCAAGCGGTATCTCATACACTCTATACCTTTCACGCGCTTTTCCCAAACCCAGCCAAAATTGCACGCCTTCTCTAACCTGATTTAAAACTTGGGCTTCATAGTGTTCCTCAATCTCTGGTAGTCAAACAGAGCCTCGATGCCACCGACAGCGCTAATGGCAATGTCCCTATCCCAGATCTTGCGGTTGGCGAAATCCATAACGTCCTTCTCCGTGATGGCGTTGATCTGGCGCTCGATCTCGGCGGGGAGCATGCGGCGACCAGTGGTGACGAGCTGGCGACCGATATCCTCGGCGACGGCGGTGGTGCCGTCGAGGGACAGCAGAATGGAAGCCTTGAGCTGAGCCTTGGCACGTTCAACCTCGGCCTCACCAACGTTGGTGCACAGACGCATCCACTCACGGATGGCGAAGTGAACCAAGTCGTCGACTTGTGTGATCTTGTCGGTGGTCAGGTAAATACCCCAGAGACTATACTCATTGTTAGCAACTCTAAAGCAATGCAAGGGTGTAAGGGGCGAAGCATACCCCGTGTCACTGTAGCTGGTGGAGAAAGACATGAAGCTGTTGGCAAGCTCGTGCTTGTGGACGTAGCCGCTGAGCTTGCTGCCCTGGTGAGGAGCGTTGCCCATGGCCTTGTCGTAGTTGCCGACGATGGCCTGGGTGACGAGAGCAGTGAAGTAGTCCTCGGAATCCCAGCTAACACCCTCGACGGCTAGGGCAATGTTGGCAGTGCCCATGGTGTCGTCGCGAACACGGACGTCGGAGCCGATGAAGTCAGCCTTCTTCTTGGACAACTGGTAGGCCTGGTTCTCGAAGCCCTTTCCGGGAAGGTTGGCGAAGTTCTTATCGGCGAGCTCAACTAGCTTCTCGTGGGGGACGCCGCCGGAGCCAACGAGAACCATGCGGTCCGCAGTGTAGTTGTTCTTGATGTAGTTGACGAGCTCGGTACGGGTGATATCGCGGATGTTCTGGCGAGGGCCGAGGATGGTGCGGCCGAGGGGCTGATGCTGGAAGGCAGTGGCGTGGAGGTGGTCGAAAACGACCTCCTCGACCTGCTTCTCTACTTCCTCGGACTCGCGCAGAATAACGTCACGCTCGCGCTCGATAGCAGACTCCTCGAGCTTGGAGTTCTGAAGGATATCGGAGAGAATGTCGACACACTGGGGAACATCGGAGTTGAAGGCCTTGGCGAAGTAGACAGTGTTTTCGCGCTGGTGGGGTGTCAGACATCCATGCCCATTCGCAGATCTGTGATGGAGGGGAAACGAACCGATGTGTATGCGTTGAGATGACCACCCATGTTCTCGACCTCAAGCTCCAATTGCTGCTGAGAGCGCCTGGCCGTACCCTGACAAGATAATCAGCCATCATATCCTTACGTCCAATATTCTACCACTGTGGCATACCTTGAAGGCAAGGTGCTCGAGGAAGTGGGCAGTGCCACTGGTCTCGTCGGTCTCGGCACGGGAACCGGCGTCAATCCAGACACCAACCGTCGAAGTCTGAGCCCATGGCGAGTACTCGGAGGCGACCTGGCAGCTTAATATTAGTTTCACATGCATATTTTGGCAATATGTAGCCAATTGGTATCTTGGCCGGCGTCTCTCACAGTCAACCCGTTGCCCAGGGTAGTTGTCTGAAATTTGCCAACGGTGGCGGGCGTCGCGAAGCCTCGCTTTAGGGGAGCGGCGGCCGAAAAGGCGCCTCGGTTCTGGAGGCCCTTCGAGAGGTTCAAAGCTAATCTCCGGGACGCCATGGCGAAGGGTCGTGGGTGGTTTTCGAGGGATTGCGGTGTTTGATGAAATATTTCCTCATTGTCCCGGCTAGAAGCTTTCCTGAGGTAATTTGTCGCCTAACTTGTGAGGCTACCAGTAAAAACCTTAGTCATCCCGGTTGAGCCCGAAAAGCATGGCTTATTGGCCAATGAACAGCTTGGTTTACTAACGCTCTTCGTCTGTCCCTCCAAATTACTTTGGAGCTTGTGAAGGTAGCACCTACGGACTCTACCATACGGAGCACCAGGGCTCAGTAGAAGCCTACGTAGTACTAGAAGCTGTACTCCGTAGCAGCAGTGACTCCCGCCATCCATCATTCAACTTAGTAGTATCATCATCATGCATGAGGGACTCCATTCCAACATCTGAACGCTCATTGACGGAAAACCACTTGATCAATATTTTAGCTTTGATTCGATATATCGCAACTCCTGCCCACCTTTGCTGCAACTCTTCTGCAGTCAGACCATCTTACCGCTTCCACTCATCTCGTGATAACACTACTGCACCCTCGTATCCCCGTTACTTCATCCAAGATCAAACTTTAGTAGCCGTTTCTCTTTGCGTATTATATTTCTTGAGGCAAGCCGTCGTTATTCCCCAGCATCACCATGGCCCTTCAACTCCAAACTTATCCGCCCCTGGGCCAAGTCACTACACAAGATGGGAATGAAGTGGTACTGAAAGCTGTACTTGAAAACCCAAGTACGCTCGACAAAGACGCATGGGAGGTATCATTGTGGTGCTCTGTTGATGGTGCTGAGTGGAGGTCTTCTCAATTGGATAGTTGGGGCTCAAGTCAACAGCCGCAAAACCTCCAGGACCAGTCGCCCTCTACGGCAAAGGAACACTTCTCGACCTACTTGACCTTCCAGGGATCAATCCAGTTCACTTTGAAATTTCGTCATGGTCCTGGGGAATCATGGAGGTGGGCTAGAGACGAACTCGGCCTAGACGATGGTGTTATTATATCAAGAGGGGAAACCAACGCACCTGCGAATTTTACAGACGTTATCAAAGACCTTGATGCTGAGTGGAAGTTATCTTCACATATGAGCCAGGCTTCCAGGACCCAACTTTGGTCATTGGAAACGGACGTACCCCAGTCCAAGGGCGACACCTGTGGGACAAAAGATCTCCCAATAGGAGTTCCGTGGGGTTCGTTCCTGAGGTAAGTAAGGGGTGGCAAATCATCCTACTACCATGATAGCCTAATGATGTATACTTTGTCAGATATTTCTCTCTTGTTCGGTTATGGAGCCCATGGCTGGTACCGAGACAAGGTAGATCGTCGTTTCATCTGGATAAGGACGCAGTTCTATGCGCTTTCTTGAGCCCGCAGGGTCGAACTGTCGTGTTCCTGGCACTCAGTGGCATCAATGATGTCGTATCTGTACTTCGGCATACGGCAGACGGACGTATTGCAGTCCATGTATGTTTTCTTGCACCATCTTTCTGCAGCAATTGCTGATATTACTAGGCTCGCAACGACGCCGCCGGTATAGAAAAGAGTACTATTTTGGTGGCAGAGAGCGAAGACTTTAATTGTGCTGTAGCTTCTGTCATGTACCACGCAAGGACTCTCATGTCACGAAGCGAGTCTGCTTTATCTGAGACACAAAAGCAACTGGATGCTTTGGCTAGCGAGATCCGCCCCCAGTGGCTTGAGGGATGGTATGACGGGCTTGGATATTGTAAGTGCCCCGGAGGTTTCCAGAATAACGATCTTGACTTACTGTAAATAGGTACCTGGAATGCCCTTGGTCAACGCCTGACTGAGGAGAAGATTCTCGGTGCCCTGGACACACTTGCCGGACAGGGCATCAACGTGAATAGCCTCATCATTGATGATAATTGGCAATCTATTGATTACGAAGGCGAGAGCCAGTTTCAGTACGGCTGGGTAGAGTTTGAGGCCGAACGTAAATCTTTTCCAAAGGGCCTCAAAGCAACCGTATCCGAAATTCGACAACGATACCCCGCCATCCAACACATCGCTGTGTGGCATGCGCTTTTGGGGTATTGGGGTGGCATCTCCCCCGGCGGCAAGATCGCCCAGTCTTACAAGACCATCACCGTGGATCGCGAGGATGGAACCAGGCGTAATCTACCATTAGGAGGGCCTATGACGGTGGTGGATTGCGAGGATGTGCCGAAATACTATGACGACTTTTACAAGTTTCTGTCTGACGCAGGAGTCGACGCAGTCAAGACCGACGTACAGTTCATGTTGGATACTATCGAGAACGCACCAGCGCGCCAGAGTCTGATCAAAACTTACCTAGATGCCTGGAGCATGAGCTCGCTGCGCCATTTCAGCAACAGGACAATATCCTGTATGTCGCAGTTCCCACAGGCTCTGTTCTACTCCCAAATGAAACAGAACAGGTCTCCGTTTTTGATGCGCAGCTCCGATGATTTTTTCCCTCAGATCGCGGCCTCACACCCTTGGCATATTTGGACAAATGCTCACAATACGGTACTTATGGAGCATCTGAATGTTCTCCCTGACTGGGACATGTTCCAGACAGTGCATGAGTACTCGGGTTTCCATGCCGCCGCGAGATGCATCAGCGGTGGCCCGATTTACATCACAGATGTTCCAGGGGAGCACAATATAGACCTAATTCGTCAGATGACGGGAGTGACACCGAGGGGCAAAACCGTCATCTTTCGACCGAGTGTCATTGGAAAGGTGGTCAACCCCTATAACGGCTATTGTGACAACTTGTTGCTAAAAGTTGGAAGTTATCACGGTGAGTTTCAACTTGTCTGACCTGGGCTTGACTTGATGTAAACTCATAAACAATAGGTTACTCGGCAACTGGTACATCCATGCTGGCCGTTTTCAACGTCTCAAAGAGGCCGCTGACGGAACTCGTACCACTCGATTTATTCCCTGGGACTAGCAAAGACATCCTCTACGTTGTGCGAGCACATAGCACCGGCAAGGTTTCGGCAGAGACAAAGACTGGGTTGTCGTCTTCGTACTTTACCTGCTCTGTAGATGTCAGTGGGTTCGAGATCTTCAGCGCCTTCCCACTGCACTCCATGCCCAGCGATAGATTCGGGGACTTGCAAGTAGCTCCTCTGGGTCTGCTCGGGAAGATGACAGGCGGCGCTGCAATCGTGAATAAGCACTTTGAGAAGTTGGAAAATGGGAGGATTATGGTGTATACGATAGTCAAAGCTCTCGGTGTCCTTGGTAAGTAACCGTAACCCCTTAAAATCATGACCTAGGTTGATGGTCTGCTGACTCGGTTTCCAGGGCTATACATATCTCGCCTGCCGGATTTATCGATTGACGACGATTTCATGATCACGATCCAGGGGCAGCCTATCCCAGTTGAAACAGTACGTAAATCCGAGGTAAATGAGTGTGTACTTGAGATAGATGCGGAGAGAGCATGGAAGGAAATGGATCTAAAGAGCGGTTGGAGCAACGAGGTGCAGATCAAGGTGTTTTTCAAATCTTAAGCTCGTAGGTAGGATATTGAATAAACATTAGGCATGCCTTTTTTCCACGTCCCCCTTTTTATCTCTCTCGAACAGTTGAGATGGATGAAGGTGCACTTGGTTGGCACGTTATATACATAATAGCGATTGAAGACGGAAGTGAAAGGGGAGTGTAAAAAGGTGGGGCGAGCTCTTGATCCCGGTGTAAAAATAGCAGAGCCGTGCTACCCTACCGTGTTTACCGTGTGTCGGCCCTGTCGGGGTCTAGCGGCGGCGTCGGGTTGTCCAGTGAGTAGCGCCGGTTGGAAGCTCTGGGCTAGCCTAGAAGTAATCCGTACCTGTACTGAGCCTACTGAGGTATGGTACCCAGTAGTACTCCGTACTCCGTATCTACAGTGGCAGTACGTACCATATGGTCACATCGGCTGCAGCTCTTTGAAGATTCGAAATCTTGGTGACATTAAGCAGGTGTGCCAGCAGCCTTCATTTATTAGACCGAGTAATGGTAATTCCAATGCCGCGGCCATGAATCCAAATCAGGATGCACACTCATCTCTGGATGCAGGTAAACAAGACACGTTCCTTCTCATCGCACTCGACTTCCACTGACCAAGGTGTTCTCAAGTCGACTACGATCCCATTGACCATCTCAACCTCCTTTTCTCCCACCCTTCGGCCGTTTCATCCATCAGCCAAGTTTCCAAGACCCTAAAGAATCATCAACATGAGCTCACCGACGAGATCAACGCCATCGAAGTCGAGCAGGCTTATCAGCAAAACTCCAGCCTGGAGCGCATGCAGTCCGCCCAGGCCGAGCTTGCGCAACTGTTCCGAAAGATCGAAACGGTCCGCTCGCGGGCGATAGAGACGGAACAGAACATCACATCAATGACGGCAGACATTAAGAGGCTCGATGGCACGAAACGAAACTTAACCCTGAGCATGACGGCTCTGAAGCGGTTGCAGATGCTGACCACGGCGTACGAGCAACTGCAGGTGCTCTCCAAAACCAGGCAATATCGCGAGTGCGCAGGGCTTCTCCAGGCTGTCATACAGCTCATGAAGCATTTCAACAGCTACAGAAGCATCGAGCAGATCGCGACCCTGAGTCGCGGCGTCTCCGAGCTGCAACGGGAGCTTCAAGAGCAGGTCTGCGATGATTTCGAAATGGCATTTGCCAAAAGCGAAGTGGCTGCCAAGCGGGGGGTTCTGATAGAAGGATGTCTCGTCATCGACGCACTTGGTGATTCCGCCAAGGCTCGTCTGATGACCTGGTACGTTAATACGGAGCTACGCGAGTATCGCCAGGTATTCCGCGGCAGTGACGAAGCTGGGAACCTCGACAACATCGGGCGCAGATATGCATGGTTCAAGCGCATGATGAAGACTCACGATGATGAGCATGCCGTCATCTTCCCTACTCATTGGAAGGCCGGCGAGACTCTGGCGACGGCCTTCTGTGACGGTACGCGAGAGGACTTTAAGGGCATCCTGGAGAGGAGCACGAGGCGTACTGAGGGTAATAAGCTGGACGTCAACCTGCTATTAAGCTGCCTGCAGGAGACTTTGGACTTTGAACAGGCGCTTGAGAAGCGCTTCTCGGGCGAGCCCAGGGCGAGTATCGATACCCTCAGCTCCGTAGAAGAGAGGCCACATACATTCAATGGGTCGATATCAGTTGCGTTCGAGCCCTACCTGAGCCTATGGGTCGAAGCTCAGGATAGGACCTTGGCGGGGATGATGCCCAGGTACCGCAATCAACCTCTGATCCCCCCCGACGAGGAGTTCGCCCCGCAGGCGGTCATCGCCTCGGCCATTGAGCTCTTCCACTTCTACAAACTTACCCTATCACAATGCGCCAAGTTATCAACGGGCGATCGTTTGCTGGAATTATCAAAGGTTTTCGCCAAGTACCTCGACGAATACGCTCAGCAAGTACTTCTTCACACTCTGCAGACAACACAAGGGCCTTCACTTCACGACACCATACTGGTCCTCAATACCGCGGACTTCTGGCACACCAACACGAACCAGCTAGAGGAAAGCATCAAGAAGCGAATCGATACCGATCTGGCCCATAGGGTCGATCTAACATCACAGGCGGACGCGTTCCTGGGAGTTGCCAGGGCTGCTGTTCTTGCGCTTGTTCACTTCGTCGAGATAGGCTGCGATGGCGTCTGGCGTGAGATGAAAAACACCAACTGGAGCACAATGGACAGTGCTGGTGACCAAAGCTCTTATGTGAGCGAGATGATACGCAGCGTAAACGGCAAGACGGAGGAGATCCTCGGCGTAGTGGCGAAACAGCAGTATGCCCGGGCGTTCTGCGACAATCTCGTAGAGCACCTAGCTTCTGGCTATATCAACAACCTTGTTCAGTGCCGGCCCATCTCTGAGGTCGGTGCGCAGCAGATGCTTGTGGATAAGTATGCCCTGACCAAGTCCTTCAACAATCTGATCTTGTTCCACAACCCATCACCAAACTCGACAACGCCTCCTGCAGGCTTCGTGAGGAGAGTTGAGCACTGCATGAACCGTATGGATCCTCTACTCAAAACACTACAGGTTCGGCAGTCACCTTCGGAAGGACTCGTGCAGGCCTACCTCATCCACATTGCGGATAGGTCCGATACCAATTTCCGAAAAATCTTGGACCTCAAGGGCGTGAGGAAGCAAGACCAACAGCATCTCGTGGAACTATTCGGCATTCACCGCAACGGCACCCCCAACGACAAACTAGTCGCGGCATCACCGCTCCTCACGCCACTGATGAACTCCTCCCTCGCCGGCTCAGCGCTCGGCTCTATCAACGCCGGCGCAGCTGCAGGAGGTCCTCGCTTTGAGACCGGCTCCCTCGGCGAGAAGCTGCTAAGTGCCGCTAGAGACATCAGCGCGACGACGGGATCCGGGCCCGGAGCGGATACGAGCATCAACGAGAACCTGCGAAACTTTGGGAAGTTCTTCAAGAGAGATATCGGCGGACTGGGGGCTAGATTCGGGAAGAGAGACGGTAGTCAGGAGGGGCATCGATGACGAGATAACGCAGGCATTTTCTGATCCGGTATATCAAAAGTGGGTTTCGGGGTGTTTTGTTTTTCTTATCAGCGATGGTCGTTATTTAATTGCGGCATGAAAAGTATCATGAGTTGCATATCACTATATCTGGCCAGCTCGTGTTCCGTCTCGCCTCCGAGGCCCGCGGCCCGGCAATGGCGAACGATTAGTAATGAAGGATACGGCAAAATGCGCGAGCTTATGGTGCATTTGTATGCTGTATGGTAGAGTGTGGTATGATTCCTAATACAGGGAAACGCTGGACCGGATCCCAGATGGTATAATACATCAATACTATTTCAAAGCCAGGGACGTCAAAAAAGGACGATGCATTAGCCTATTTATTTAAACTGGCCACTCCTGTCCCAGTGAATCCCGTCTCTACTTATTAAAATAGCCCGCCGAAAAAAACCGCCCCTCCCCCCCCCCTCCATTATGGAGTACTACCACCAATAAATCACCCCGCCAAAAATCACACCAAACCTCATTCTCGCCCCGGCCTCGGCGGTTTTTTTCTCTCTCTTCTTCTTCCTTTTCTCTCTTGCATTTTGGTTATTTTCTGCATCCCTCTCGTTCCAATCCCGTTCACATTGGTTCCTACCACGCCCCTCTTTTACGTTTCCCCAGCCGCAAAAGAAGAAGAGAACAGCAACGCTGAACGACGACCCCCCGCCATAAAAAACAAAAACCGCCAAACTGTTCGCCTCGAGTTTTCGAAGGGGGCTTCGCTCGAGCGCTGGGCTATCGATTGCAGCTGCGGCCACGACATTGAGCAAGAGGAGCGCCAGCCCGCCGGCTGAATTGGGAGTCAGAAAGATGCACAGCAAGGTCGTCAGTACGTTGCGCTTTTACCCCATGCAAAAACCTCTAAAGGAAGAAAAAACATACTTTCTTCCCCTTAGAGGACAACTAGTTGTTCTCGCACTCGGGGCATCAGAGGAGAACAAGAGAGAAGACTGACGAACCTGCGAAAATAGTCATCGGCTCGGGCCCTGCCGCCCACACTGCCGCCGTATACCTCGCACGCGCGGAGCTGAAGCGTAAGTTCCTCCCCCCCTATACACACAGACCGGAAAGAAGTCATTTCAAAAAGAAAGAAAGGAGTGAGCCAGGACGCTGGGGCTGAAACGACGTGAAACAATCTAGCCGTGCTGTACGAGGGATTCATGGCCAACGGCACCGCGGCCGGGGGCCAGCTGACGACGACGACGGACGTGGAGAACTACCCGGGTTTCCCCAAGGGCATCATGGGCCAGGAGCTCATGGACAACATGCGGGCGCAGTCGGAGCGCTTCGGCACGTCCATCGTGACGGACACGGTGTCGACGCTGGACCTCTCGGCGCGGCCCTTCCGGTACACGACCGAGTTCGCGCCCGGGGAGACGCACACGGCGGACGCGGTCATCGTGGCCACGGGGGCCTCGGCCCGCCGCATGGGCCTGACCGGGGAGGACAAGTACTGGCAGAACGGCGTCTCCGCCTGCGCCGTGTGCGACGGCGCCGTGCCCATCTTCCGCCAGAAGCCGCTCTACGTCATCGGCGGCGGCGACTCGGCCGCCGAGGAGGCCACCTTCCTCACAAAGTACGCCAGCCACGTCACCGTCCTCGTCCGCCGGGACCAGCTCCGCGCCAGCCGCACCATGGCCAAGCGCCTCCTCGCCCACCCCAAGGTCACCGTCCGCTTCAACGCCGAGGCCACCGAGATCCGCGGCGGCGACGACGGCCTCATGACCCACCTCGTTGTCAAGGACAACAAGACCGGCCAGGAGGAGACGGTCGAGGCCAACGGCCTCTTCTACGCCATCGGCCACGACCCCGCCACCGCCCTCGTCAAGGGCCAGATGAAGATGGACGACGAGGGCTACATCGTCACCACCCCCGGCACCACCGAGACGAGCGTCGAGGGCGTCTTTGCCGCCGGCGACGTCCAGGACAAGCGATACCGCCAGGCCATCACGAGCGCCGGTAAGTTACTACCTTACCATCCAGTCTCCCCCCACGGCCTAGGCAAATCGAGTTGCACGAGGAAGCCCCCAGCTAACTTGGCGAATTTAGGTACCGGCTGCATGGCAGCTTTGGAGGCCGAAAAGTATCTCGCCGATCGCGAGGTCGATGACCGTGAGTAGAAGCACACATATAGATATAGATCTTGCTTTTGGAATACACAATAACTAGTAGAATACTTGCGCAAAAAGGCTCGGGCCCCAGATTGTGAAAAAGCAAAAGAATCGCTAAAAATCAATTCATTATCTTATCTACCCGTTTCCTTGGTTTTTCTTCTTCTTCTTCTTTTGCTACAAATGTCAACCGTGGGCTGCTAAGAACTGAAAGTACATCATTGGTCTTTCAGCCAGCTGTCTCTTTCTTTGCATACATCTTTCTTTTTTAAGATTCCCGCGATATCATCTTCTCCCTGCTTTTCGGGCAAGTATATCTCACTTCACGAAGCTTTTCCAACTTGAATGGCTCCGCCACCTCCCATATCTCAACAGAGGAGGGGCGTTGCCTATCCAAGGCTCAGCAGCAAACGTAGTATTTGTCTGCTCTGACCTTCATAACACCTTTTTTTTGGTCATGGCTTCCTCGCCATATGAGATAATAGCGGCATTTCTCGAATTTCTCCGGATTATTGTTTTTAATGGTGACTCGGGTTCTGCAGTAGCATTACGCATTTTGAGCAGACCGCTCTAGGAATGCTCAAGTTCAAGAATAGCGGGGGCCTGGATTTCCTTCCCGGAAAGTTTCTCGAGGTCCTCGCCGCCCTATCTCTCATGGTTAGCAAAAATACTTATCAACAGTTGTGATCTCGGAAGGTAACATACGTAGCTCATTAGAGGCGAAACCTCGACGCCGCCGTCCTGCGTAACCACGGCACCGGCAGCCTTGACCCAGCGCTCGCCCTGGCCCATGATGTCCCGCTTGCTGGTCTCGGGGTCATCTTCGCCGGTGCCAGGGGCGTTCTTGAGAGGGGAAAACTCATCCTCCCTGCGCACCTCCAGGCAGGCAAACTTGTCGAGGGACAGCATGGGGAATACGTCAAAGACGAACTGCTCAAGCTTGATACCATTCGGCTTCTCGGGCTTGATTGTGTCCCCAGACTCGAGGTCCGCGTAGGGGATCTTCTTGCGGGCCACGTGGTGGGGCAGCTTGTGAGCCCAGTTGGGGATGGAGTCGAGGAAACGGAACGAGTAGTAATGGTTGACGATGTTGGCAGCACGGAACTTGAGAAGCTCGGGGTGCTTGGGGTCCGTAGCCTCGGCAGTAGCAGAGTCGATCTCCGAGTACTCGACGACGTCGGGCTTGCCGTTCTTGGAGAGGATGAGGCCCACGGACTCGGTAGCATTGCGCTTGCGGACGACCTTGGTTGCAATGTCGACGTCGAGAGCAGCAGAGAATCCGATGAAGGTGGGGTCGGCAACCTTGACGAGGCAGTTGTCTACGCAGTAAGCGTGAATGTGCTCGATACCGCGCTTGCGCATGTCGTCGACGATGCCAGACAAAACGAGAGCCTGGTAGATGCCACCGTTGCCATCGGGGGCAACGGCAACCTTGCCCTTGGACTCGAGAATGATCTTGCTGTCGTTGGAGATGCAAGGGAGCACGCCCTGCTCGAAGATCTTGATGTTGGCCTTGTCCAGGCCGAAGTAGTTGTTCTCCTGGAAGAAGCTCTCGGTGGGGCCGCGAGTAGGGCCGCTAGTCATAACGTACCAGGGAACAATGGCATTGTCGCCCCTCTTGGCGGCCAACGTCTGGACCCTGCGGATACGCTCGGCCTGGATCTGGAAAAGGGTCTTGTGGGAGGGGAGGCCAATGTCATAGCAGCCCTTGGGGGCGGAGCTGCCCAGGCGAGTGCCCTGACCGCCAGCCATGAGGACGACGGCGACCTTGCCGGCAGCCATCAGGTCGAGACCAGAGTTGTACCACTTGTCAAGGTCCTCGGCCTTGGAATCCATTATGCTGGCGGTGGCGCTCTCGGGGAGAGGCTCGAGGACGTCGGGGCTGTCATCCTTCTTGGGGGGGTTCAGGGCGCGCTCGGTGATGTCGTTGATCTTAGCAGGGTCGAAGCCGGAGAGCTGGGCGAAGAGGGCTCCCTTCTCGGCGCTGCTCAGGGAAGGGTAGAAGTTGAAGACGTGGCCCTGGCCGTGCTTTGTGTACTTGTCCTTGAGCTCGTTGAAGCTCTGCTCCGAAGGCTCGCTGGGGGCATTCTCGGAATCCCCCTTGGAGCCCAGGTGAAGTGCTTGCTTGACCTTTTCCATGATGGTTTGATTAACTAGTTTGTATGTGAAATGTGGTGATATGCAAAGAAATTAGGAATAAGGGATACGGAGTTGGGTGTAATTACAATTGAGTAAAAAGCAACGTAAACGAAGATGGGAGGGGGGAAAAAAGAGGCAAGGACGTAACCAGGTACGAGAGAGAGAAAAGGAGAAAAGGGGAATATTTGTATGCGCAAGCTCAGGAGAGCTGGGAAGAGCCGGTTAGGTTGGTTTGGATGGTGGCAGAATACGAGGAAGCGGCCCGTTTTGCTCGTTTGCTGACGTCGTGGCCGTGCAGTTCTGCAATTGGATCTTTGTCCCCACCAGGACCACCACTACCATCATCATCATCACCACCACTACCACCACCACCACCACCACCACGACAACACGCCCCGGGGATAGCTCAGCTCTGGGCTTTCTACAGGCTGCCTTACACCGGAAGTTGCAGCGCGGGTACGGAGTACAGAGTACATGGCAGGAGGGAGACGGGCAGTGGGCACGCACCTGGCACTGGGCAGGCACTAAGCAGCACCGGATTGCCTCCCACCGCCCCTCCTCCTCCGTCCTTAGCGGCACGTCCACCGCCTCAATGCTTGGCGTCTCAGGCTACTCCGTACCCAAGTATGGAAAGGTACCTCCCAAGTGGTACTTAGTACTGCGGTCTACTCCGTACCTATAGGTATTACGACCAAGTTGTTCTTGTCGAATTCAGGTATCCTGTTTGCCGTTTGTTTCCGTTCGCAAGGTAAAGCGTCCACCAACTACGCGATGTCCTAGTTTGAACTGGGAATGTATCAGTAGCAGTATATTGCAAACATGCTGTGCTATCGCTACATACATACGATGCATCAACATCACCCATGTATATGTCACCCAATGGCTCTGCGTTGCCACGCAGCACGTCTCGGCGGCCGGAGAGGAATACGAATTCGAGAGGTAAACCTTAGGGGGGGTACATCCGGAATACTACTACGGAGTACTAGTAGTACTCTTGCTGCCCGCTGCTGCATGAGTACGTCTAGACCTCCCTGCAGGTCGACAGAGGTGAGATCGGAACTTGGAAGCTGTGCGGCAGATGTGAGATCAACTTTGCCAGCTAAAAACTCATGCAGTGCTGCCCCTCCATCAGGTACGTTCCTTATTTTTAGACCTGCAGGTAGGTATCCATCGGAAGTGTGCCCCGCACCTCCATTCATGCTTTGGGATCCTCCCCTAGCTCTCAGGTAAATCGCACCAGCAAAAAAAAACAATGGGAGCTCCAAGCAAGCTGAGAGGGAAATTTTTCTAGTCTAGAAACATCTCACTCAAGTCCCATTCATGTCTTGGGGAGCTGATACATTGAACCTCTTAATGGGTGTTTTTTCCTACTGGTATACCTCACTAAACCACATCTGGGGAAAGGGGGGAGGGGCTATCCGAACACCTTCAAGCCCTTTGAATAGGAAAAGAAGCGGTAAAGGTACAGGAGTAAAAAAAAAAAAAACCATACAGACTAGATGCACGTGGGAGACAGCAATTCTCATTCCAAAAATTTCCAAGGACCGTCCCGGGGTGACTCAGGTCCAAACAGAGAATGCACCGGCAATCAACGTCATTCAGAGGTCGGAGAAAATGCTGGACAAAGCGCAGGGTAGGTTCAGCACCCAAGTGAGGCTGAATGAGGATGGAGGCTCAGCCGCTCAACCTCCCAATTTGCCCCTTTTTATGGTACTGAGTGCACGCCATCGAATTCATCAGTCTCACAGAGAAAGACGCAATCAATAGCAGCCGCACCAGACAAACAGTCTCAAAATTCCATCATGCACAGAGTGACCGTAACAAGAAATTGAGATATCCCCGCATAACGTACCTTTTGTTTTTGCCATGGCCGCAGACTCGGAAAGTGAGCCCCGAGAGGTTGAAGAGCCCACCCAAGATCCGGCGGACGACGCCGCGCCGCGCCGGCCAGCGACGTTTGCCGGGCGCCTCAAGCTGCAGGATTTCGCGTACACTTCAGCGGAGCCTAGGCGGAGCGCCCGTATAGCCAAGCCGGTTTTCGCGACGGCGGCGGGGGCGGGGGCGGCGTCGTCATCTTCATCCGCGTCAGGGTCAAAACGCAAGGCTGCCGGTACCGCCGCTGACGACGACGGCGACGACGACAACGGCGGCGGCGGCGAGGGGACAAAGAAGCCAGCGAAAAGAGCCAAGAAACAGCAGCAGCGCAAGGGGTCAGGCTACGCGCCGCCGGCAACGTACGCCCACCTGCCCCCCCTCCCCGACGCCGTGGCGGAGAACCTCCTGGTCATGTTCATAGGCCTGAACCCGGGGATATCCACGGCCCGCTCGGGCCACGCGTACGCGCACCCCTCGAACCTGTTCTGGAAACTCCTCGCCTCCTCGGGCGTGACCCCGCGCCGGTGCGCGCCGGAGGAGGACCGCGTCCTGCCGGCGCTCTACGGCCTCGGCTTCACCAACATCGTCTCGCGGCCCAGCCGCAACGGCGGCGAGCTGAGGAACGCCGAGCTCGACGAGGGCGTCGCCGTCCTGCAGGACAAGGCCAGGAGGTGGCGGCCCGAGAGCGTCTGCATCGTGGGAAAGAGCATATGGGAGAGCATCTGGAGGGTCAGGCACGGCAGGCCCGTGGGCAAGGACTTTAGGTACGGGTGGCAGGACCGGAGCGAGAACATGGGCGTCGTCGAGGGCGAATGGGAGGGCGCCAAAGTGTTCGTCGCCAGCAGCACGAGCGGGCTCGCGGCGAGCCTGTCCACGGCGGAGAAGGAAAGGATATGGAGCGAGCTGGGCACATGGGTGAAGCAGAGAAGGATAGAGCGGGGGGAGTAAGTAGTAATGGTGGCTGTTTTTGCTTATTTTTCAAATGTTTGCGATACTTGTACACTCATGCAGTCTTAGATTGGTCATGTTTATATCAGATTTCCCTTAGATACTTTGTAGTAACTAACAGAAGGTTTCAAGCCGGCCCGTAAAGTCTAGGCGCTGCTTTTATTGGAAGCCCCTAAAGGGGGAGGGGAGGAAGGGGAAGCACATCCTTTGCCAAAACTCCGTTCGCCATTTTCATCTCTCAAGAGGACAACACTTCTTACTTGCAGCGCTTTTCAACAATACCGGGTCCGTTCTCCTCGTACTCCTTCCTCGAAATCCACATTTGGTGGAACGTGCCAAGAGAGGCAAGTATGCTGCCGCCGATCCAGGCGCCAAACCTTCTCTCGCTCGTCAGGCCCGCAGCGTGGATCTTGATCTTGAGACCGGGGTACATGGTCGTCAGCTCATTGTTTAGGCGGTCGTTGAAGCCGTTGATGAGACTTGTGCTGCCGGTGACTACGACGTTGGCGAGCAAGTTCCCGCGCAGGTCAACGTCGATGGCGTCGAGGGAAGCCTTGATAAGGGCAGGGATGGTCTGGTTCTTGCTCAGGCGCTCAGACTCGGGAAAGGGGTAGCCTGCCGTCTCATCCCACATGCCCTCTGAAGCTTTGAAGCGCTGCTCGCGCCACATCTGGTTGTAGCCATCCGGCATCTCAAAGACGCGGCCTGGCTGTGTCTTGACGTAATCCTCGTTGCCAGGGTTGCTGTACTTTCCAGGTCCGCGCCAAACTTCCACCACCGATTCCTTGAACTCTGTCAGGACGCGCTCCTCCTCATACAGCTTGAAGGTATCGCTGATGGAATAGGGGTATGTCTTTTGGCGGAACTGGGGGGGAGAAAGCGCGTCGACGGGTGTCTTATTCTCAACCATGTATGTGGGCGTGAAAGGGACCTTGGGGTCTGAATTGTCCCACATGCTACGGATCTGCGACGAGAGCCAAAGGCCGCCAACGGGAGATCGCTGGATGGATCGCTTAAGGACCATTCCGTCATGGATTGCCGTTACGGAGGTGTTGGCACCACCAATATCAATGACGAGGGCGGTGGCCTTCCCGGCAGCAAATGCAGCCAAGACCGGCGTGCGGCTAAGCCAAAAGGCCGGGCAACCCCAAGTCTCCATGATGGTCTCGACCGTCTTTTCCCTCGCCTTCTGAGAGTTCCACGGCGCCTCCGTCACGAGAAGGGGATTCTCCTGCAGAGCCTTTTCCTGCTCCTCGAGCTCCTCCATGGCGACGTCGCCTTCACCGTCTGGCTCCTTGTCGTTCAACCCATTCTTAGAGGGCGGTGTCTGTCGCTCGGGCTGGAGGCGCTTAACCAGCATGTGCTCCCAGATTTTGGGGGCGACATCCCAGTCCTCGACGACGCTGTCCTTGTTCATGTAGTTGCGCAGCTCCATATCCGCACGGGGGATGATGCACTCGTCGCCGAAGAGGTCACGGGGGTTGTCGCCGTTGACGTGGGCGTAAAACGAGGGGAAGGTGGATTTGGGGACATCCTCGCCTGCGAAACCTGCGCGCGTGTTGCAATACCCGGGATCGAGGACCAGTGCAGAGACCTCATCTGGACTACGTCAGCAGCTATTCTCTTGGGAAGCTTCCATCATCTCAGCGATATACGCATACCTCCACCGTAAATATCCGTCGGTTGCACCGACGGGTTGAGGGGCTGCTGGGCCATATTTGTGATGATCCGGGTCGATGGTAGCGAAAAGAAGAGGCGCGAAAAGTCAATGGAGGAGGATGGTTTGGTAAACGCGTGAAGTCGGAGACGCTGGCTGTCGCGTAGAAGGTGAAAATGACGGTGGTTGGTCGCAAAGCTACCGTTACCTACTGCTCTTCACCGGGGCCTCACCGATCGAGTGGGCTGTGGTGGCGCGCCGAGCCGGAACAGTGTGGCTTGACTACGGAGTACCATCTGTGAAGCTGAGCAGCAGTCCTTAGTCAGCGTAATCGGTCACTTGCATCCGCGCACAGGTTCGCCTTCCGGTTCCCTTTTCCCGGCTTTCCAACTTTCCAAGCTTCTTCACAACAGCTTGCACGCTTGGGGTCACAGGGTCTTGAGCATAGAAGAAAACAGGCTTATATTCAAGGAACATAAGGTGACAGTCGTAAGCTAGGTGACAAAGGATTTCGCTCTTTGCATACGTCAAACCCGTGCGCAGTGAGCAGTCAAGACCGCAATACAACACTTTCGCTGACGCCTCCAGCCTCTCAGCAGAAATCACGTTGACATGAAAACCCTCACGACCACCTGCTGAAGTTCTGGTATCGGAAGCGCTTCCGAGCTTTCCTTCGGCGGGTCATAGAAGACGTATTCGTTGAAATGCACGTCCCTCGTTGTAATCACCTGCTCCAGTCGAGGCACCCATATTCGATAAATGTTAGTGGCCTGGTAACCTACTAGATATCCAATATGGCCTCTAGGGCTAACCTTGAATCCTCGGCGATTGTGATCAGCCTGTCGGTTGATATCCAAAGCATACGCTCTGCAACCGTAAGCTTGAACGCGATGGCCGAGGATTTAAAGTGAACCTCAGAGGCCATGTTAGATACCTAGTAGGTTACCAGGCTACTAGTAATATTTATCGAATACATCTCCTTGAGGCCCCTAAGACTTCGCAGATGTAACGGCCCGCTCTTTTTGCCAGCTCCATAGCCCTGCAAGATCGTCGTTGGTGGTACATATGCTATCATATAAATTTGATGGCAGACCGTGTACTTTCTACCCGTTGATTTTCCGGACCAGATTGATCAATGAGAGAGCTCATTTTATTGGGTTGTGACATTGCGAAGTCTTAGGGACGTGCGTTTCAACGAATACGTCCTCTATGATCCGCCGAAGGAAAATCCCGGGTGCCCCACCACCCACTAGGAAGGCATAAAATTCGCTTTGTCTAGAAAAAAAAAATGAGAGGGAAAAAAAAGTCACCCTCAAGCATCATCGACATTTGTTGTCCGTTGCCACCGCACATGGGAATTGTTTTCTATGTGGGCACTATGACTGTAAGTTGGTTAATTCCATTCCTACTTCCTATTCTTTCTTTTTCACATGATGAATTGCAAACATCGCTTCAGAACCGCTGCGATTGACACGGCTTTGTCGTGGGTGATTTAAACACGCCTTTCCCTGACAATTATTCAACAAATCCTCTTCGCTCTTTTGCACCTCAAGTCGGGCACAGCAAACTGACCGGATAAACAGACACGATGACCTATGTAAATAGAATCCGGCTGGCTTGCCGGTCCATTGGACCGTCTCGCACACCAATATCTTCTATAGGGCGAACGCCATGGATATCACGGCAGCGTGGCCCGGGCAAAGCCCGTGTGCGCCAGTACTCGGCGTCGGAAGAACCTGCACAGAAGGAGGAGGATGGCCTATCGTCCTGGAAGCGGCATCGCCAGCAAGAGCTGAGGGAGGATCGGGAGAGCGAGGAGCCGCTGTTCCGGGAATCGTACCCCCGAATCCGATCCTCGCCGTTGAGGAAGTCTGTGCCCGCTTTCCTCAACGACTTCCATGGCCGGCTGGCCGATGACGAAGTGCAGCTGGCGGGACGGATCCGCTCGAAGCGAGTCGTTGGCAAGAATCTCATCTTCGTCGACATCGTGAACGAGTTCGAAAGGGTCCAGGTTATGATCAACAAGAACAAGTGTGGTCAAGACAGCGATAGAAAAATTCAAAAATTTGCACTCCTGAAGAATCTGATACAAATCGGCGACCACATCTGTAAGCGCCCTCTGTGTTTACCACCCATAATTCTCTCCTCGCCTCTATCTTTGTCTTCTTCTTCTTCTTTCAATCTTTGTAGACTGATCCCTCTCGTGTCATAGCTGTTACTGGTGTGCCGACGAGGACGACAGCTGGCGAGCCCACGTTGGAGGCGCGAGACATGCCTGAGCTGCTATCTCCCGCCATGGAGGCAGTGCCCGAGAAGCTGACCGATCCCAAGACCCGGATGCGGGATCGCCACGTAGACATGCTCGTCAACAAGCAGACGATGCAAGTCCTCAGGCTCCGCTCGGAAATCATCAAGTACATGCGCACCTATCTCAACTCCAAGAACTTCCACGAGTTCCAGACGCCCATCCTGGCGCACCACGCCGGCGGTGCCATAGCCCGCCCGTTCATCACCAGATCGACAGATGTCGGCGACACGGACCTGGCTCTTCGCATCGCCCCTGAGCTGTGGCTCAAGCGGCTCGTCGTCGGCGGCGTCGACAAGGTCTTCGAGATCGGGCCCTCGTTCCGCAACGAAGGCATCGACGCCACGCACAACCCCGAGTTCACCATGTGCGAGTTCTACAGCGCTTATACGGACATCGCGGATCTCACCAGCCAGACGGAGGAGATCATATACGGCCTCGCGCAGCGATCGCAGGAGCTCATCGCGGATAAACTCAACAAGCTGCCGCCCATCGATCTCAGCCACTTCGTACGGCCGTTCAAGCGGGTCGAGTTCGTGCCCGCCCTGGAAGCCGCCATGGGGACCCGGCTGCCCAAGCTCACGTCCCCCAACGCGTTGCCGGAGGTCCTGGCCATGCTGAAGCTGGCCCGCATCAACGTCCCCGGGGAGATCCCCGACACGCTGCCGAAGCTCCTGGACCGCCTGGCCGCGATATATCTCGAGCCCCTATCCTTCAAGCAGCCCATCTTCATCATCAACCACCCGGCCTGCATGTCCCCGCTGGCCAAGAGCTTCGTGTGCAACACGAGCTTCCAGTTCGTGTCCGCGCGCGCCGAGCTCTTCGTCAACGGACGCGAGATCGCCAACATGTACGAGGAGGAGAACAATCCGGAGGAGCAGAAGCTGAAGCTCGTATCCTACCGCGCCCTCGTGAACAAGCCCGAGGGGGGGCTGGGCTACGAGACGCCGGAGCAAACGGCTCTCCGAGAAAGCAGCGAGGGCGAGGAGGCGTCGCCCCTGGACCAGAGCTTTGTCAGGGCTCTCGACTACGGGCTGCCGCCTACTGGCGGATGGGGCTGCGGCATCGAGCGGCTCGTCATGCTCTTCTCCGGGGCGAACAGCATCAGCTCTACCCTCAGCTTCGGGACGTTGAAGAATGTGGTTGGCCTTTCGACCGACGTGGAGAAGAACCCGGCCCTGCCATCCGGCAGCAAGAAGCCTGTTGACCAAGAGTCTTAGGTGAATGATGGACAACAATGTATAACATGTAGCAAACCCCCGATATATATATATAGACAGCGTACCCTCAGACGAGAGGAATGATTTAAGAAAAAGCAAGCAACACTTTACAGCCAACGATGTAATCGAGAGACTACTAGAGTAGCGGTATGGCGATTACTGTAAAGTCTTCATTGTTACCAGTACACTATGAATTTCTCATGAACCGCCTAGAGCCTGCTGACACCTTGATCCCCTAACAGGATTGATTTAAACATTATAGGTTTCCTTAGTTGCCTTGGAATCCGCAGCCAGTCTTGCCATTCTCGTTGGCGACAGCCTTGGCCGAGCACGCCGCAGTATCGCTCCCCTCGCTCCCAGCGCAGCACCCGCTGGCACAGTCGGCATCTGACAGACACTGCCCGGTAATAAACTGCTTCCCATTGCCATCGCCCACATTCTCGGCGCCAGCCTCGTTGCCCGCAGCGCCGTCGTCGTTGCCGTCGTTCTTCTTCTGCCCCTCCTGGCCACCGCCATTGCCATTGCCTCCGAAGCCGCAGCCCTGCTTGCCCTGGGCAAACGACACGGCCGGGCCCGAGCACACGGCGTCGCCGCCGGCCAGGCCGGCGCAGCAGCCCGAGGCGCAGTCCGCGTCCGAGAGGCAGCCGCCCGTGATGAACTGGAGGCCCTCGCCGTTGCCGACCTGGTCCTCGCCCGAGGGGTCGGGGGAGAGCTGGGGCTGGGGGATGGCCAGGGCCAGGGCGGCGACTTGTAGAAGTGTCAGTTTACCTGTACCCCGTACATAGTGATGATGATGTTGTTGTGCTGGGTGGGTGGCTTGTTTCTGGCCCTTTTGAGGAGGAAGACTTACGGGCGAGGATAGAGCTGAACTGAACCATGATGAAGGATGGGAAAGTTTGCCTTTTTTTAATCTATTGTATCTTGGGAAAAATGTGATCCTGGATATGGTGTTTGCTGTTTGTGATGTCTGTTTTTTTGTTTTGTTTGTCTAAACCGGGAGAACCGGAAACTTTGGAGATGGATGTTTGAGTATTATAGTCGTCAGAACGAGCTGGGGGAAAGACGGGGAGAGGACGATGAGGCGATTAACGAGAAAGCAGCGACCGGCGCTTGAGTGAAATTGCAAGGTCAACTTTGAAAAGGGGGAGAGTCAGGGTAAGAGGTTGTTTGATTAGACGAAGCTGTCATGAACCTTTTACCAGGAGCGAACTATGCTCCTTCTTATACTTGAAATCCGGATGACACCCCCGTTTGATGATTGCCTCCTGTTTCCTTCTTCTTTTTTTCTTCTCGATTATTTTGGTCCTCGGCTGACACGACGGACACGCTCGCTGGCTCGTCGCGATCAACGCACCAGCTGCGTAGTAGGGGTACTTTGGGGAAGGGAAGGGGGGGGGGAAATGCTTTGTTTCTTCACCTGTGACCGAACGAGTTTCCCCCGGATCAAGCAGCATCCGTTACAAAAAAAGAAAAAGAGAAAAAAAAAACCATAATTCCGAGGCTGGTATCAGCGCCTGATTGCCTGCATTTTTTGTTTCTTTTCATCTCTTGGAGGGAGAACCACTACTACAACTAGTAGTATTAGTAGTAGTTGTTCTATAGAAATAAGGAGACGAGGAGGATCTGCTATTTCTCTCTATACGGGCTCGGGGGGTTTCGAAAGTCCAACGCTTTTTTTTTCGTTGCATGCGGAACACCGAGCATTAGAATTTGGAAACGATCCTGGGGAGGGGAGTGCAACATGTGATCTTGCACGCGTTTCTAGAGAGAGAGAGAGAGAGAGATGTCCACGGGGGTGAGGTTTATCATGTGTTTTTTCCTTCCCCTTTTCCTTAATCGTTTTTACTAGTAAAGGTTGGGGGGGGGGGGGGGGGCAGAGAAAACCAAACATGAACTTGGACAGTAGTAGCAGTAGAGTCTACGTATATCTACTTTTGACCCATCCACGGATATATACAAAATTTTGCTCCCATCGATGGTATGTGTGTGTGGAAGTCGGGACTGACACATGCTCCGACTTACTAGTAGTAGTATTAACTTAACAGGAAGATGCAATCCAAGAAAGAAATGTGTGAGGTAAAGCTATGCTTTTCTTCCTTCCCTCTCTTCTTGACCTTGGCCGCTTCCTCCTCGTCTCAAGCACGCCTTTCCTAGGCACAGCTGCATCCTTCCATTGAAAACCTCCCCCAGATTCCCCCCCCCTCCCCATGATCTCATATGGATTCTATGCGTCTCATCGTGCTTCTTCAGACGAACAAGGAAAAAGAAGAAGAAAAGAAAAAAGATAAAAATCAAAGACTACGTGTTGTGCATTGCAGCGCTGTTGCAGTTCTGAAACGTCGTCATCAAGGGTGCAAGGCAACGAGAGTCGGCCGCTTGGTACTTTGGAAAGCTGTGTGTGTGTGTGTGTGTGTGTGTGTAGTCGCATTAAGCGTTTCGGGTGGATGCTGATACTGCTGCGGCGCGATCCATGACGAAGATCAACATCCATGGATACACCAACCGCAAAAAAAAAAAAACCCCCCAAAAAAAAGTGTGATACTGGGATATGCGATTTCTTTAATGTACTTCTTCTTCTTCTGTATTATTCACTAATAATAGCACGCCATGATCAATCGGCAAACCCACCCCACTCGCCGCCCGCCCCGTCCTCGTCCCTCTCCCTCATCAACCTCCTTTTCTTGCTGCCCTCAATGGCACCCCGCCTATTGGCCTCCTTCTGCCTCTCGTACCCGCTCGTAGTCGTAATCCTAGAAGCCCCCCCCTTGCCCCCGTTGCCGTTGCCGCCGGCCGCGCCGCTCCTCCTGGCCTCGACGCCCCTCTCCCTCAGCATCTTCCTGTCCGCCTTGCCCACCTTGGGCAGGGCGTCGAGCAGCCACTTCTGCACACCCGCCTCGGCACCCTCCTTGCCGGCCTGCCTCTCGCTCGCGGCGATGACGTTGGCCACCGTCTTGACGAAGGGAATGTCCTCCTTGGTGTAGAACGTGACGGCCACGCCGCCCTCGCGACCCGCCCTGCCCGTGCGGCCCACGCGGTGCACGTAGGCCGCGCTGGACCCGGGCACGTCGTAGTTGACCACGCCGTTGACGCCCGCGAAGTCGACGCCGCGCGCGAGCACGTCCGTCGTGATGAGCACCCATATCTCCCCCGCCCGGAACCTGCGCATCACCGCGGACCGCGCCGAGTCGGCGAGGCCGCCGTGCAGCGCCGCGATCCTCGCCGACCCCCCCGCCTCGAGGGGTATGTCGTACTTGAGCTCCTCGTGCAGCGCGCCGGCGCGGTCGATGGTCTGCGTGAACACCAGGAAGGGCGGCCGCAGCGGGGGTCCCGAGTCGTCCTTGGCCGTCGGCCGCAGGAGCTGCCGCAGGGCCAGCAGCTTGCCCTGCTCGCTGGCCGTGTACGTGAGCTTGTGCGTGATGTTGGGCACCGCCGTGTCCTTGAGGCCGACTACCAGCCTGACCAGAGGCTTCGGGCTGATGCCCAGTAGTGCGGCCCGCGCGTTCAGCTTCTCCGTAGCGAGGGACTCGATGTTGGATCCCATGGTTGCCGACCAGCACGACGTCCGTAGGTCGGGATTCGTGCAAGCTGTCCATATCCCAAACGTCTGCTCTCTGAACAGGGGGTCCAGGAGCACGTCGGCTTCATCCAGGACCAGGTCGCGTACCGAAGGTAGAACTTTGCTGCTGCCTGCAGGCCCTGAGCTGAGGAAATTAAGTAGCAGTGCTGGCGTCGTCACCAGGAGGTCAGCCTTTGCGACGGAGCCCGTCTTTTTCTTCTCCTTCTTCAGAGGAGGAGCCTCCTTCGCCGACGCCGACTCTTGATCGCTCTCCGCATCCTCGTCCTCGTCTGACCCACTTTCTTCTTCTTCCTCTTCCTCTTCCCGTAGAGTCTGCTTCTCCGCAGAGAGCTGCATGTGCTTGTTCATGGCCAGAACCCGGAGACCGGTGCCTTGGAGAATCTTCTGCCCCTCGTTGACGATCTGATGCGAAAGCTCCCGGGTGGGGGCGATGATGACCGCCTCCAGCTCGTGCGTGTCCCGCGGAACCTTGTCCTGCCACCTCCTCCTCATGATGCCGTTGACGGCGGCGATGAGGAAGCTGATGGTCTTGCCGCTCCCCGTCGGGGCGACGGCCAGGAAGTCGACGCCCTGCTCCAGCCCCTCCTCCTCCCCCCCCAGGGCGACCTCGGGTCTCAGCAGCATGGGCAGGCTGCCCAGCTGCACCTCGGTCGGCTCGCGGTACCCCTGCGCCACCAGGTTCTCGGCCACCCGCCGCGAGATGCCGTAGACGCTGCGCAGCTCGCCGAACGATCCCAGGGGCTGGGGCGTCAGCTGCCTCTTCTCGTCCTTCTTCGTCGTCTCGGCCGCGACCACGACCTGGCTGCTGTTCTTCTTCTTCTTCTTCTTCGACTTTTTGACGCGCGACGTGTCCTCGGGCTTGGACATCAGCGTAACCTTGAGACGGTGCGACTTGAGTATCTGCCTGCACTCCTCGTCCGTCAGCCGCGGCCTAGATGGCGGCGTCGGGGCAGAACTGATATCATCGTCGCCGTCGTCGTCGCCCTTGCTCTCGTTCTTTTTCGGAGCCGCCACCATCGGTTCTGCTTTTGGAGCGAAGAAGTCGACGTCGGGCAGGTCCTCGGCCACCACGTGCTCGTCGGTCGGCGGTGACCTGTCCCCGCCGCGCTTTCTCTTCTGGCCGCGCGCATCGTCGTTGAAGAGCTGCGGGTTCGTCCTGTTGCCGGCCGAGGGCAGGTTTGGTGCGGCGGCGTTGCTGCTTGATTGACCGGCTTTCGAGCTTCGCTTTGTGCCCCGGGACAGGACTTTGAGAATATCCATGGCGGGCCGAGAGGAATTGTGGTAAGTTGCAAGCCGTTGATGGATTTTTGTTATGTATGGCCAAGAGCAGAAGAAGTAAAACGTTCCAATTCCTTTTTATTCCATTTTGAACATGTTCTTTTTCAACTTGCGCCGAAACTCGATCTTAATTTTTTTTTTTGGAGGTAGTCCAAGGTGGGGCGAGGGGCGGAAGCTAAAACCGAGTTCCGCCAGTTCACCAACCAGAACCAGTGCAACAGTGTAATGCAACAGTGCAACCACTGCCCACCTCTACGGACTACAACTGGAGTATCTCTCTCTTACCTTTGTGCCTTGATATATAGTAATTACTAGTAGATATGGATGGGGTTTGCCATGAGAATTGGCTCTGGGGATACCGGGTAAAGGGCACTGAGCCAATGCTTTTTTTTTTTGTTACTTTGGTTCATGAGATGGAATTGGATATCTTGGGGCCAGCCCTAAAGCAGGATGAACCCAAATTTCATTTCGCATACTTCAAATGTTGTTCTCCGAGGAACCGTTCTTGATGCATTCGTGCTATCACTATGGATAGTCTGGCATTCCTTGATCACTTGATCACCCTTTTACCTCTTACCCATGACGCCTCGCTGTAAAACAAACACATGCCCCTCTGAAATAAAGCTCCATGTCCTACCCATATCTGCCTCCCCCCATCAGCTATCCTCCCTCTCATCACCGTACAGAACCTCGCAAACACCTCCCAACGGTATATCCAGCACCGCATCTGTCCCCTTACCCCAGACCTCCCTCCAAGGCACCACCACACCACCACCACCACCGCCACCGTCGCGACCACCCCCCTTCCTCCTCCTCACGTACCCCTCAGTGCCCACCGCCGCCACCGCGCCCGCCCCGTCCACCACCGTCCCCAGGCTCGCCATGCCCTCCGTCAGCACCTCGACGTTGTACGCCCCCAGCGCCACGTACGTGTAGCACAGCGCCGCCACGATGAAGGCCGGCACCGCCAGCGCCCACCACCGGTTCGGGTAGTAGTATATCCCCAGCGCGTGTAGGAAAGGCGACGGCAGGTACGCCCACAGCAGGTAGATGAGGAACGCGAACGACGAGAAGAGGTAGAGCACGAAGCCGTAGTACTCGTACGTCGGCACCTTGGGCGCCGCCCGCGCCCACGACGAAGACGTCGACGACGACCCCGCGTTGACCCCCTCGTGCGTCATTCCTCCCCCCGCTCCTCCTCCTCCTCCTCCCGCCGTATCACCCCCCGCTGCCGTGTCGTCGTCGGACGCGTCCGGAGTCGTCGGTCGCGATGGACGCAGGAGGGATGTGAGCGAGGGTGAGGGCGGGAGGGGCGTCGGCGGGCGTCCGTAGAAGGGGGGCGCGAAGTAGTTTTGTGAGGGTGGCTGAGGGGGAAACTCGTCGTTGCCTTCCGAGCTCGTCGACTGGTTGTCGGATAGGTAGTCGTCTTCGCCCTCATCTTCCTCTTCTTCCAACCTAGCGAAATGTGGCATGGCCAATCAATTACAGTGCACCTTGGACCTTTTGGAGTTGTAATTTTGAGTGCTGTAGAATGGTGATGTTGGGCAAGTAGTAGTTGTAGTACCTGTATGTGGGTACGCCAATTGAAGGGATACGCCGACTCAGGAACGGGATGCTAACTTGAACGCATTGGCCATTCAAGTCGCCCCCTCACATTCACGTCCCCCTCATATGGTACATATGGTACTCCCTCGCTACGTACTGCCATCAAATAAGTTATAACCACCATCTATCACTAGTTACACTTGTTCATTCTCGAACTTCCCCTTAGTTATTTATTTATTAAAAATATGTTCGCTCAATTCGTAGCGAAAACCATAATGTTTCCATTGAGATTATTTCAACGCTCATAAGTTTCGACATGCAAATAGTTATAAAGATCAATCATTCGTCAACGGGGCATTTATACTCCCGAGTTCCTGTTGCTTGGCCATCGTCCTTCTGTAGCGCATCGAGGCAGCTCTGATGGTACAGATGCCTACAGGCTAGGACCACGAGGGGGCCGAGCGACGATTCCTTCGAGGTTGCTTGTCCATCGCTTTCCGGCTGCTCTGCCGTGATGCTCAACCGCCTTGTCTCGAGGCTCTTCCCCTTGCCCTTCCTCTTGCTGGTGGCTTCTATGCCTACCGTCGAACCGTTTCTGGCCTTGATGCTCTCTGTCTGTAAAGCTTTACGTTCTGCTCGTTTCCTCTCCTCAATGGCTTGCTTGTCTTCCCACGCCTCAAAAACAGAGGCACCCGCGACCCCTGGCCCCCATGCTCTGCGGCCGCACGCTTCGCAAGTCGACCCTCGAGGCCGCCAGCCCCGTTGCCTCAGCTCGACAGCTTGATTAACGTTCACATATAGTGTTCGTTCTAATAACCTGTTGGACAGTTTGAGTATGGATTCTTCGTACGCATAGGCTGCAAAGATGGATGCAAGCACGCTCCTTAAATCAGCAAGATTTGGTGATGATGCAGCAGCCTGTGTGAGAAACGCTCGAAGGATACGCAGAAAGGACACATTTGTTCCTGCATTTGATAATAGCTTCGATCCGGTCTGCGCATGGCTCGATGTCGATGTCAATAAGGACGTAAATGTATGCTGAACGAGGGATCGCAACAAGGTCAGGAGCCTTTCTTCGTCGAGACCGACGTCTTCGTCTGCATTCTCAACGGCCAAAGCAATGGACGGTGACAAGCTCTTGGTGATGCGTACGCAGGCATCGATAAGATTGAGCCATAATGTCTCATCGGTGGATAAGGCATCGCCGTTCGAGGCATTCTTCTTCTTGACCACGTTCGACCTTCGAGATGTCTTCATCTGCCCCTGGCAAAGCCAGATACCAACATGGACATACTTCTGCAAACCTTCTAGGAGCTCCTCAGCTGAATGTCGCAAGTTGAAATTCTTCTCGCCATCACCAGCGCCACTGAGGAGACCTTGCAAAGCAGATTCAAGCGTGCCCAAATGCTTGATCAAGCGATCCATGGACTCCTTCACCTGGCCATCCTGAGCCATCAGAACGACTGCAGCATCGATGACCCCCGTTTCTTCCATGGTTGGGAGCAGACTATCTAGACGGAGATTGGCAGATTGAACAATGCCTACATAATCCGATACGTACTCCGGATCAAAACTGCACATCAGCCTGACATACTGCTCAACAAGGTCTCGGTCTAGGGAGGAAGGCTCTCTTGCTTCGCTGGGCTGAAGATACGCTTTCAAGTATTCATGCTGCAGTTCTTCCTCACCATCTGCAGCGTCCAAAACTGCTTGATGGAAAGATTTGGGTTGTGCTCTGAAAACATCAGCGGCCCGCTCAGCGTTGATTTCCAGCAGATCCAGAGCATGCTTCTGAGACACCGAAAGCACCTCTTGTGTCTGGCGGTTGTTTGAACCACTTTGAAGGCGTAAGCAATCCTCTATGCAATCAAATACTGTCTCTTGGTCCTCGGGATCGTCAAAGTATGCCTCGAGGAGCTGGCCGAACTGTCCCTCTGTCTTGTAAATGCGCTTTAGAATGCGATGGAAGCCCGCCCTTTTAAAGTGAGGTATAAGGCTTTCCATGTCTGAGGGGTGGTATACTGATAATAAGTACTCAGCACTAAGTTGTGCATCGCTAGCTAAGTCTTCCCCTGGGTAATTGCACAGTCCTATGAGCACTTTGGCAAGGGAAGTTCCCGAGAACAATAGGTACTGAGGAAACTTGGGAAGGTTTCGTGCAATAAACATATCGAGGTAAATGGTATCCTCCGGAGCAGAGTCAGTTGGGTTCATCACATCTAATAAGATGGAGACAATATATTGGCGGTTGATGGTCATCCCGAAGATTTGTTCCTCGGGGAGGTCAACTCTCGAACCACCGTTGAGTTGTTTCTCGGGTGCGTCGTTCAGGAAGCTATCCTCGAATGCCTCGTTCAAAGTACTTAACAGACTTGGTGCGTCAAATTTCAGTATGAGTCGAAGATAGGGGAATGCGGGCTCCGAGTCTCGACCTGGTTGGGTAATAAAATCTCGCCCAGTCTCCTTGGGCCAGGCGATTGTTTTGCCCGAGAAGAGGAACCAGTAAATCTCAGCTTTGGCTTTGGTAGCTACCCCGTCGTCCATGTCGTGTCCGTTAGGGTACACCCTGCCAGTCAAAGTGTATGAAAGATACGGAAAGATCTTGACGGCGTTTACTCCATGGTAATCATCCCCGACGCTGCCGGCCGTGGTGCCATTTGACAACAGAGGCACCAAGAGCTTCAACAGGTCGATTAGAGGAGTAATGTAATCGCCCAAGGCTTGATTCCAGATATATATCAAGGCATCATATAGGCCATGTTGTTTGCATAGCAGCGTCGTCTGGTCCAAGTCAAGTGTGGTTGTTTCCATGTGACAGATCATTTCCTCCAAACGACTTTCCCATCCTTGAGTGACATAGTGCGTAACCATGTCTTTGACCACAGATGGAGGAATGATTGAAACAGATCGGTCCAATATGTAAGGCTCCAATGACTCGAGAAAGATCCCCTCCGCTTCTGCATCTTCATACCACTCGTACATCTCATCGAACAGAAAGTCTGTGTTGCTGACGCTTTGGCAAGCCACAAAACACGTCTCAGCTAAGAGCTTCAGATGAGCGTCATCAACAGTATCCGATCCTTTCTGCCTTTGGCCAAAGACGTACTTCAGCGATGCACTCATAATTTCCATGATCTTATCCTGCACCATGCTATGGCGAGCGCTTGCATCCTCGGGTAACCCAACTGTGAGCTTGTCGGCGTCGCCAGTGAAGTACGATGTTGCCAGTCGAATAGCGCCGATATAGTCACCATTTTCCATCATGGCGATGAGTCGATCTGCCCAGTTCGATAAAGCACCGATTGCCACCTCGTTAAACCCGAGCGTGAATATTCTACCTTTGTAGGTCTTGAAGCTCATGTAGAATGCATCTGCAACGACACCATGCATGGTCTGGTCATCTTCATCCAGCTGCTCCACAAGATTATGAAGTTGCTCAGAAAAGAGATCTGCATGATATATATGGCGCCCCATGAGGTCAAACGCTTCCGTCATCCGCATGCTTCTATCTTCTAGCACGATTAACCGCTGAGAAATGGTGAGCACTGCCAATACAGAACGACTTAGCCACTGGACGGCGGCGATCGACTCCTCACATTTCCAACGACTCCTAGATTTGAACATGAGGGACGGCGGCTTATCGTTGTCATCATTGGGCTCCTCGTTCACGTCCAGGACCGTCAACACATTTGACCAGCAATATACCAGCTTAACCGGCGACATATCGCTCCCCGTGTGCGCGTCGGGGACTTTGAGTTTAACCGCAGGAAACCAAGCTAGACAGCCCGTCATTGCGCTGTGCGCTTCGACGTCCTTTGGCCTTGCAGACTTGTGCTGAGTTTGCGCCACTGGGGTCGTCGAAACAATGACCAGAAGATAAGGGGTTAACATGGCTGTCAGCCCCATTGTATCCGTTGCACGTTCGATGTTTCCCAAGGGCAGAGGTGAAAATGCCAAAACTGTGCTGGGTTTTAGAGTTTTGCCTGAAGGTACCGGTGCATTTGGATATCGCCCCAGTATTCGAGTCGTCTTCACTGTCCTACCAAGCGCTCCAGTACCCCTCGTGGCGAGGTGTGAGAATGCCATCCCACGCTCGTCAGCCGATACGAGTGCTGTATGTCTCGTCCCGAGGAATCCAAGATGAGTAATGGCGGTATTAGGGATATGTCCATCTCCTTGGCGGTTCTCCAACTGTGAGGGCTCCAAGTGTGGTATCGATAGGAAAGGGCGCGACGCTCTACTCGTATCCCAAGTGAAGATGTTGCCGCTTTCATGCCCGCCCGCAACAGTGCTATGATCAGCAGAAATGGCAATTGATGTTATTGCGCCAGACTCCGTAGCTGCTACTCTTAGTATTCGATGTAAGGGGATGAGCTGCAGATGGGCTTACCTTTAGTTCCCGGCCCAAGGATCATCTTGAGGTTCTGATTATAGTCGAATATCAGGATCACACCTTTTGAAGTTCCCAGGACAATAGAAGCAGAAACAGCCAAGCATGTAGGCGTCCCAAAATTACGTTTACCAGCCTCGGAGAATGCCTGCCCGTTCAGCTTCTTCAGTCGCGTCCACCTCACGACTTCCCACGGGGGAGTCTGGGTTTCCGTGTCTGGCCCTTGGTCGAGAATAAAGTTGGAGCCCAGGGAGGCATTGCGGCTATGAGGGGCGAGAAACGCCGGTGATGAGGGTCGTGGGGACTGCTGGGTGGGCGAAGCTGCTATACGGGACTTGAATCTTCGGTCAAAAGGTCGGAAAGATGGTGTAGGGCTAGAGAGTCCTTGGCGTGAAACCGCCGAAGGGAGAACGCTGCTACTAGGTGAAGATGCATGCGATCCCTATATCAACCCGGGTCAGCCGCCGCTCGTTTATGTGAGGCCTCATTCACCAACCTGAACGGAGGGGGTATCGTCTGGTCCCGAAATTACCGACTCGAGCGGGCTGGTAGCTCTTCTGGGCGGCGCACCTAGCAACTCCCCTCCTAAAGAGCTCATTTCCGAACCCTCCTCCCCATCTTCTTTCAGCGCCTGCCGGTGGTCTCCTCGACTAAAGTCGACGTCCATAGATACCGAGTCATCATGGGAGTCAACACGTGTAGCTTCCCCATCTAGATCCGGCGCATCCTCTGTGACGTCTTTATCGGCCGAGGGAGAGTCCCTGCCCCAAGGCTTATCCTCAAGGTCGGCCATCGAGCCTTGAATTCCATCACCTTCTACCTGTCCTATCGAAATGTCATGCCGGTCCGATAGAGTTCGATGCAGGCGCACGGGTATTGAGTGCCGGAGTACAAGGTAAGAGGTCTCCGGAACCTTGGCGTACTCGAAGATCAACGAATACGAGTGTATATGAAGCCTGTAATTGCGATTCACGGCTTCGAAATAAGCCTTGAAAGAGGTGGCACAGTGATGTTGTCGGGTCTGGGAACACTTGCCTCGAGTTATTGGTTAATGCCAAGTTGAGCTCGACAGCTCCCACGGCGCAGCTTCCCCACCGAAGCTTACCCGGCCCGTATCTTTCTCATCAAGAGGAGGCGAACCTCAAAGTTAGTAACGGTGTTGAGACGGTTTTGGACATTTCCTCAAACTCTGTATGGCTATTTGGACATGTGTATAATTTCATTTATTCATATAGTTGTACATTTAGTAATGCTATGTAACTTCTATGCAATACAGCCTATATAAAGCATTAACCTCAATGTGGGTCTCATCAGGTACAGCGGCGCGGTGACGTCGCACTCTGCGTCGGCCGCGGTTCGCGACGTGCAGGTCACACTCACTGCAACACACTCCGACATCTATGGTGGCATTTGTAGACTGTTACCATTCCTCTATAAAACCACAAATTTTAACAACCCTTTATTATTTTAATCGGCGCTCCTGAAAATTACACCCTATACTACACAACAACTTTAAGAATCGAAAACAAAGCCAACTTCAAATGCCCTGAGCGCATCGCAGCTATCCTGTCGCACATCTACAAAGCATACAACATCATAAGCGACACAGAGGCCGAATCCAGTCAAACCCGAAGCAATGGGAGCAAACGATGATGAAATAGATATCGGCGACAGCAGCTCAGATGATGGATACGGCCCCAGCGCTGGGCCCAAGCCTGCCCCAACAATAGGCCCATCTGCGCCGGCAATTGGACCATCCGCACCGACTATAGGGCCATCTTTGCCCACTACCAAAAGCACCAACGAGGAGGAAATTAATGTCAGCGACCAGCCGTCAGACTCAGAAGACGACTATAGGCCCAGCGCCCCGAAGCCCATCCCCTCGGCGGCGCCGAAGCAACCAGAGCCAAAGAAAACCTTGGGCCCGTCCTTACCGCCCCCTCCCAACGAGGACGACTCCTCAGATTCAGAAGACGACTACGGACCGTCCCTCCCCTCGGCCCAGACCGCAAAAGCCACAATAGGTCCCGCGATGCCCCCGAGGGCGGAAGATGATGCGCCGAAGCGTGATTCTTGGATGCTCGCGCCCCCCGAAGCGTCGTCCTACAAGGAGCGTGACCCTACGAAGATCCGCTCCCGCAAGTTCGCCTCGGGCAAGTCGTCCGGGCAGGGTCCCTCCGAGATATCCTCCATCTGGACCGAGACCCCTGAACAAAAACTCCAGCGACTTCAGGATGCGGTGTTGGGCCGCTCGTCGGCGACTGCAGGGCCGAGCGCACAAGAGGTAAAGAGCAAGGAGGACGAGGAGAGGGACAGGCAGATCTCAAGGATGGTGGATAAGTCTAGGGGTAAGAGCTTGGTGGAGCAGCACCAAAGGAAAAGAAAGGCCGAGGGGGCTCCAGAGGGTGAAGAGGAGGATGACCCTAGCAAGCGAGGGTTTGATAGGGAAAAGGATATGGCTATTGGAGGCAAACTCGGCACAGCACAAAGGAGGGAACTTGTGACCAAGGCGGCGAATTTCGGGGGCAGGTTCCAAAAAGGATCATATTTATAGCTTTAAAACATGTTGATTACCCAGACCTATGATCAATGTTTAATCTAGGCCCGTCAACTGGGCATCGGAAGGGTAGTCACAAATTCACATGAAGGCCAACGAACACAACGTCAGTATCATGTGCTTATGTCCTGTCGTACTAGCAGCTATCAAACCATAAACTCCATCGCTCCAGGGTCCCAGCCTCCAACCCAAAAGAAACCAAAGTTGTGTTTCCGCAATCACGATGCAGACCATGCTGACAATGGAGTAGGCATTGCAAACTCCATAGCCACCCATAGAGCCCTTCTATATAACTTCATGATGCGCTCCAGCTTATATACAGCCCTTCCAATAGTGAAAACCACTCCACAGTCAAGCAAACTTTGAAAAGAAATAGATAGGAACGCTATGTAGAAACGGACGATAAATAAAGAAATAAGCAGATGATACATGGGTTAATGCCCGATCTATCAGATCGAGCGATAGCCCGAGATAGTGCAAGTACCATCATGATCGAGTGCCAGATTCCAGCTGAGACGGTGTGACTTGTGCAGCTTCCGGCGCAGCCTCGCTAGTTTGACCCTCATTTCTACGTCGCCCAAATCGGAGAGCAGACCGCATTGATGACAACATGCCACCTTGATTCTCTCTTTGACTCGGCGATGACTCTTGCGCGGGTTGAGGATCAGCTGGTGAGGGTCTCTGGGTATCTCGAGCTTGCTCTGTCGCGCCCTGCTCGTGTCGATGCCGTCGAGAACGGCGAGCATCGCGCGCGTGGCCGCTATGTTGCTGCGTGCGACGTTCACCCCGGAAGACGCTGCTCAAAGAGGTTGGTAAGTTGAGCCTAGAGTTGCTACGAGGATCAAAATTAGCCGTGTTGTTGTTGCTGCTGCTGTTGCCGTTATTATTGTTGCTCTGGTTCTCGACAGCCTCTTGGTTGGGACGAGGCTTGGGTGTATAATAATCAGCCTTGCACAGGGGACAGCTCGCTCGCCTGCTAGTCAACCAGGGGTCGACACAAGAGGCATGGAAGGCGTGCCCGCATGTCAATCCACGAACGTCGTCGTCGTCCTCCAGTACATCGATGCAAATGGCGCAAGTATCTCCGGGGTGTTCAAGCATATCAGGTGGTAACGCGGCATTGATATGGTCGTCATCGTCATCATCCTCGCTAGCCACACGCTGCAGGTCGGCAGGCTTCTGAAGGTGTTGGTCGTTTTGCTGATCGGTGGATTCCCGGGCTACGGTGGCCGGTTGACCAGCATCATTGGGGCGCACTTGAGTCTCCTTTTCGGTTCCCACTCCTGCTTCACTACCAGCAGTTGCCGCAACGGTTGAGGGTGGCGCTGCAAAGGTTGGTGTCGCCGCATTCTGGTCTCGTCCTGTAGTCTGCTCTTGGCCGGCAAAGTCGGGTACTATTCCATCGGCATCCCGGACACTTGCTGCTCGACTTGGAGGCATATCCACGCCTCCGGCAGTCGGCAGTCCTTCCCTTGCTCGTGCTGAGACCCACGTCTTGTACTTCATCATTGGAAATTTCTCGTTGACTTCTTCAATGCTCATCAACTTCTTCTCGCGGCGTCGACGGTGGGGACGAGGCATATTTTCCATATTGATAGGCTCGCCATCCTCGCCCATTCGCATAGCACGGTTACGTGCATTATAGCGGAAACAGTACTTGACGCCAACGATGATCCTATTTTGAACGGTCAGTAAACAGTTTCTAGCGCATCTCCCTGCGTGGCGAGTATCAAGGTACTGCCGACGGAGGATAGACTAACCATAGGTTGGTGAAAACCACGCCAAACCCTAGGGCAACAAAGAAAAGCAAAGGTGAACTAGACCCCGAGTTTCCCTTGTCGCCATCGTCGGTCTCCTCAGGTTGGTCTCCGGTAAGCGTAGTGTCTGGAGCTGGCATCGCGACCCTGGCCACGAGCATGGCGGCTTGGCCAACGGCCTGATTGATAATAGGCATTTCGGGCACGCTGGGGAATTTGAACCGCCTATTACGCTGAAAAACAATACAGTAGGTAGAGATGGAATTCGGTCGGGAGCGCAGGCGCGAACGCAATCGGCGCTGCAGATGCCGCGTTGTCGTTTACGTCGTCGGACGTCTCAACGAAGTGGATTGCATCTAGAGGTTTTGCTCCCAAGCGAAACGTCGCTGTGAATATTACAAAACCAGTCCCCCTTTTCTTTAGCACAATCGAGTGCTTGCAAAAGGTCTAACGAGGGACTGCGGCTGTCGGTTTGGTGGAAAGGGGAAACGGAGGCCAGTCGAGGTTTGCGGCCTGCACTGCTTAGAGCGACGGATGATGATGAGAAGCTGAAGAAAGGGCCAGGCGTGGGTGCAAGTGGGTATTATTAAAGAGAGGAGTTGCAGCGGCAAAGAACCCAAGACAAGAGGCAGGGAAATGCGCTAAAGGTGCTAGGGCGCAGGGATAGTCTCAAATCAGAGTTGGGGGTGGAGTCGCCTTCGCTCAGTGTGCATGCACATGCAGCGGAAGCAGCAGCTGGCAATGCACCAAAACGCACCCAAAAACCCAGATGATCCACTGGCCGCTCAGGTGGGTTGGGTCAAAGAGTGAGTGTGTGCGTGGGAGGCCCCCCCCCTCACTGTACTGTGCTCCGTACTCCGTATGGCACCCCCCCTCAATCATTGACTTAGCACCACGCTTGGAGTCTCGTCTTGAGGCTCTCTCATTCTGACACCACTGGGATTTTGGTATTCTTTCTCGCATACGCGACACAGCCACTGAACGCCTACAAGTGGCTTATCAAATATACGCATTATTTCAAATAACTCTTCGCATTCCAATTTGCCTCCAAGCCCTTCCCGCCTTTGAGGCCATACGGAGTATATACCTACAGAGTCCTCTACTACTCTATTATTCCAAATGCCATTTCAGTGGAGGTTTTCAATGGTGGGCGAAGCTTAATCGCGTCGCTGTCTGCAACAGGGGTCACGCTGAGCCTGGGGTCAATCCAACAACACGGAGTACGGAGTACAGGGCCACCGTTGTCCAACTTCCAATTCGCAAGGTCCGTCCCCTCCTCTCCTCTCTCCTCTGTCCGAAAATCAACGGTCCTAGCTGAGGGTGTGTGAACTCTAACTACTGGCGACTTTAAGCAATCCTACCTTTCGCCATGAATGAATGATGCTATTCAGGAGCAACCCGATCCAATGCCAAAAGCGAAAAGGCACCGCCATTTTTGCATTCGCGGCTTCGTCAGTTCTCTAGGCTGCTTGCTTTGTCTCCAGGCTACTAGGGAGGACCTAGCGGGAGAAAGTCGATGCGGCTATCTATATCGGAAACTGACATCATGATAGCGGCGACTCAATATCCTTGTCGCTACAGGTTATACTGCTATTGCTGCGAAATACACCCTGTATACCAATAGAATGGGCCATCACTGAGTAATGCAACGAACGCACCTTTATCGGCACAATGGCAATACTACTACGGAGTACCGATTACTTAATTACTGGTGGTACATCTACTACGGAGTAACTGGCTTGAGGACGATCGTACATAGACGCAGGGCCTCGACGACTTAAAAAGCTTGGCTATTTCGGACAGTTTGCCCTCCGGCGACGGGTGCAGCGGCTGAAACCAGCCCGTCCGTCCGCCTTGGGAGCACGAAGTTTCCACCTGCGGGTTGCAGTTAAACAGCAGCAAAGAACCAATACCTCCATTGCTTCCAACTATTTTGCAAACCCCTGCTGGTAGCCATGGCACAGCATAGGTTTCCTCGTGCGGCGTCACGGTAATGTAGTCAATTCCAAACGTTTGCTGCGCATTGCACTCGTTCACTTCTCACCAACACGGGCTGATCTGCAGGATACATACTTACAAGGTCCACCCAGCGCCGACAAGCAAGCAATGACAAGCCTGGTAGAGTACGGAGTACGCCGTATTGAAGGGTCTGATCTGACACGTAGTAAGTACCAGGAGTACTCCATACACTGGCCGAAAACGGGCTTGATACCTGGGTTCTGCCCAAGATGACGCAGCTCATCATGCTGAGGGCACGCAGCTCGAGTTTGCAAGCATCCCGCCTTGTGAGCTCCCTGCCATCAGCAATGTGTTCGAATTGACTCTTTGACATCGCTGAGAGAGTGCTTTGTTTGTTTCAATGGGTTTCCAACGTTTGGGCGGACAGAGCAGAGTACTCCGTACCGGTTACTCCGTACACATAATATACTGGCTACTGGGTACAGGACCAAGCTTGTGTACCACTGGCCCACCATGGCCTGACACCGAGTCGCGTTTCTTACTGAGAAACTTTGATTCCTCGTCGTCGAAATACCTTTCAAAGTTCGTTAGGAGACTGTCGTTGGTAAGCTACGGGGTGATTATCATGTCGTCGATTACAAGGTCTCGAGCAATGCTGGGGTTCTATCCATTGATTAACTTCCAAGATGGGACAATCACCGGGGGGAGGGATGCAAGGCGGGGGATGTCGGCTTTTACAAACCATGTTGCTTGCTCGGTTGAGAGCCAACCACTGGTGATTCGATGCCTTGGTGGACGACTTATTAACGACTGCAGATGATTCATAACGTCAAGTTTACAGAGGACAAGGTGAAGGATAGACGCTGCGGGATGACCTCAATGCTGAGCGAATCAGATCGTTCTTCTACCCACCAGAGACAGGGGACCGACCACACTCACAACCATCCATCAAATCAAGCCTTTTAGCCTTTGCACATATAAACGGTAGAGCATACCAGTCAAAAAGTCGTTTGTGACTTATTCGCGCATGCACGTTTTTTCTCCCCTACTTTACTGGAACGGAATTGGGCAATTAGAACGTTCCTGACGCCGGTGAGCGTGAGAAGTATTTCTTTTTCTTTCCTTGCACGAATTGCTTCTTCTTAGTCTCTTTTCTTGCTTTTCTATTTCCCCTCTCTTGCGAAGCCGGCTGACCCGGCGTCGAAAGAGATACCAAGAAAATTGAGGACAGTCTGCCATTCCCTGTTAGGCGTACTAGTAGCAGTAGATCAAAATGCACTCTGTAGCTCGTGATTGACAGGTGCTAGCTCATTTTAGCCTCACTCACGAAAGCCACAACTGCGTGTGCTGGGCCCAGAAGGCCCAGAAGGCCCAAAACTGATAACTGTTACTCCGTATATGCGCTTTCCGATAAAGCAGGGCGCTAATACGTGATTTGTCAACTTCCGGCGCGGGGATATGTGCGGTTGTGCTATTGTGAGGACTTCACGAACCCGGGCTGTCCGGGGCTGCTCGCTGCATCAATGGCAAAAAGCAAATATCTTGCACCAGAACGCTTCCGGGTCGGACGGGAGGAAGGAGTTATTTTTGCACAGTGTGGAGGGGGGGGTCCTACTTTTTGCTTTCCCCCTTTTGCCGTTTTGCGCAAGGTGCACATTTGAGTGAGCGTTGTTGCCATGATGCATTTTTTAATGTAATGGACTTTTTTCTTATGCCTTTGGATTCATTGGCGTTTTTTTGGGGGGGAAGGTTTCCTCCTCTTCTTTTTGGGGAACAAAGGGACGTCTGATGTGTGTGGTCGGATAGAGCTGTTCCGCTCCAGTGCCTGATCGAGGATCGGTCAGAACAAACAATCCAACATGCTCTTCCCTTCTCCTCCCCTCTCCGCGGCGCGCGCGAGGCGTGCATTAGCATAAAGATACCACCTAGCCCAACCAACATGTCCTTCTGCATCGCTGGGAAAAGCGGCGGCGGCGGCGGCGGTGGTGAGGTGTGGTCTGGCTCGAGCATTTGCCGGCACAGGCGTGCGTCGATCCCCCGTCGTCCCTGCAGGCGGGCAACACCCACCAAACCCCTCCCTCCCCCCTCCCCCCCCCCAGTACATTAGCCTATGAGGACGTTAAAAGTTCTTCCCCTCTCCCAATGTCACGTCGGGAGGGTGAGGAGTGGGCGGTCGGTCAAACAGACACACTGGCAAAAGACAAGACGGGGAATTACTTCTTTCAAACTGCGAACTGGTGACAAGAGAGGTGGAGTCATTATTAGAGGGGGGGGAGGGAGGGGTTTGAGCAAAGGAACTTTTCCATCAATCGCAAACATTAGCGGGTAAGGAGGTTAGGCGTTGTGATGTTGATTGCTTTTTATTATTTTTATTCTTCTTCATTTCCGACGCATCTACTTACCCCTACTTGTCTTTGATTCACGAGACAGAAAAAAGAAAGAGGCTGGACGCTTGAGAGCGCGCCGGGGGGGGGGGGGGGGGGGTGGTTTATGAGTTGCTGTCGCGGGTATAGCCTCTTTTTTTTTTCTCGCATCGTAGTCCTAGAACGCTACTTACTATCTAGGTATGCTACCCCTAAAAAAGAAAAGGCCCAAAAAGAAAGAAAAAAGCAATGTAAACTACTGCTAGCAGAGGTAGATTGTTTGCCGCCGACTAAATATTTCACCTGACTACTGATACTCCGTACAATGCAGGCTGGACGCAAAGTGGCAGGTGGTCAAGTTGGTAGTAGTATTTCCCCACGCTTTTTTCTTCCCTCTCTTCCGAAGTGGCCGCCCATATCTGTACTCTGTACGGAGTATGCATGTAGATATAATGGCAAAGGCCTCGGCTCGTGGGATTAGTACTGAGTACCTATGCAAATAGTGGCGAGTATTCCGCAGAGCCATAGGCGAAACAGACTTGTCCCTCGTAATAGTTTCCGTCATTTCGAAAATCACCGTGCGGCTTCTTCCACGTGAAGACCCCTAGTCGATAACCCAGAAGAAATTCATCCATTGCTTCAGGGCGCGGAGAGAAATATGATATATGGCTTGTTTACGAAGTATTTATTCCGTACATGCACAATAGGATATGGTAGGTGTTTTCATACGTGAAGAGACCTGGCCTACCATCAGCCACCACCACCAGCACACAGTAATACTCCGTACACACTAGACACTCCATATCAAGGACATTCTGTCACGCAAACTTCAGCCGCGCAATTTCCCTGTCTCGATTGTTTCTCGCTTTCTTTCATTATACTCTTCCCCAGTGGCTTACTATTATTGGTAGTCCTGGTAGTACAAGCAAGGTATATATATATATATATATATATATATCAATAAAAAAAATTCCGTCACTTGTCGCATCTTGCTGGTCGCTATTAATGGTGGTGGTGGTTGTCTCGCTATTTATAACCCTGTGAAACACGATGTCCGATTGAATTTCATGACGACGCGGCTGCGGCGTGCGGCACGCGAACGATCAATTCACCTCTAATTTCATACCTGCATAGCAAATCTCATCCAACCAGCTTCACCGAACCTTTACACCCGCCGCCATCCACCCTTTAATACGCTTATATTGACAATTATTACACACGCACGCACAGTTGCCAAAAAAAAGAGAGAGAGAGGGGGAAATTTTGAAAGTCATGCCGCCGCCCACACAACTGCCCGCGTCGGGCAACCCGCTGTGAGTAGAAATGATATATCGCCAATTTGAAACGACAAAAGATTTTGATTTGAACCACTTGGCTAACCAACCACCCTGCCGGCAGCGTCTTCTTTGACATCACGCTGGGAGGTCAGTCTAGTATATTTCCCTAAGCCCGGTGCCTCACGCTCTGCACCATGCATGGTTCCTGCTCAGAAGCAAGATGGTTGGGCCACATATGCCTGACAGATTTCCAAACCAGGAGACACAATCTCTCGTAGTGATATAGAGAAAGAAATAGAGAGAGAGAGAGAGAGAGAACACGCATAAACTGACGCCTTTTGTCCAACCAACGATTGTAGGCGAACCGCTGGGCCGCATCACCTTTGAGCTCTATAAGGACGTCGTGCCCAAGACGGCCGAAAACTTCCGCCAGTTCTGCACCGGCGAGTCCAAGAACTCGTCCGGCCGGCCCCAGGGCTACAAGGGGTCCAAGTTTCACCGCATCGTCAGTAGCACCCTTTTTTTTCCCCCAGCCCTTCTCGCCCTTCTCGCAAAACCTACTGACCAAAGGAGGCGCGCAGATCCCCAACTTCATGTGCCAGGGAGGCGACTTTCTCAACGGCGACGGCACCGGCAGCGCCACCATCTGGGGCCACAAGTCCTTCGAGGACGAGAACTTCGCCGCCCGCCACGACCGCCCCGGCCTCCTCTCCATGGCCAACTCGGGCCCGGGCACCAACGGCTGCCAGTTCTTCGTCACCACCGTGCCCACCCCCTTCCTCGACGGCAAGCACGTTGTCTTCGGAGCCGTCGTGGACGGCATGGACGTCGTGCGCAAGATGGAGGCCACCAAGACGGGGTACAGGGGCAAGGACGTTCCTAACATGGACGTCGTGATTGCGCAGTGCGGTGAGATGTGAGGGGAAATTATTTATAAGAGGGAAAAGATGAGGAGAGAGGAAAACGACGAAAAGAGAGACAGACACACACTCACGGGGAGAGAGGGGGGAGGGAGTTATGTGACCATCGCGTTCAAGCTTACAACATCAGGAATTACATATGCAAACGGCATCACGTTGCCAATAGAGGATTTCTCACAATAACACAAAGAATGTTTACTGCCGAACCATTTTTTTATTGTTTTTTTACATGTGTAAAATTTTTGTCGGGGATATCAAGCCTAGTCCAAGGACCAAATGAATCCATCCACACAAGCCTTTTCTTTCTTTCTTTCTAAATATGGCCTTGCTAAATCCGAGCAGAGGGCAAAAAGTCATGTTATCAACTCCCAAAATATCAAATTCGTTTGTTGCCTTGTTTTTTTTTCTTCTTTTCCTTCTTCTCTTGAAAAAAAAAACGTAAACCCACGCCAGGCTATGCCAACCCTTGCTATGCCAACAAAAGAAATCAAGCCTCTGACCGCTTGAGAATACCAAGCCACTTCTTTTTTGTCGTTGTCGTATGCGTGCATCTATTGGTATCACATCATGTTCGTCGTTTCCTCGTTTCATAAAACCAAGTAAAAGAGTCATGTGCCAAGTACCTTGTTCTTGTTCAAGGATTCCCAGCTCCCTAAAAGCCGAAGCCCCAGTCGGTGCGTCTAGCACGCAGCTGAGCGGGGGGGGCCTCGGTAACGACGGGGTCAGGGGGGAGGGTAGAGTATCGAGTCTCGATGATGGTCGCGGTAGATAACGGGGCGCCACTGCTCTCCGGTTGGAGGGTAGAGTAACGAGTCTTGATAACGGTTGCAGTGGTGGATGGCGTGTTGGTGGTCTCTGGCTGGAGAGTCGTGTAGAGCGTCGTGATCACGGTAGCAGTCGAGGACGGCGCTTTATTGCAGCTGCTTGTCTCCTGACCATTGCCGGGCTGCTCAGCTGGAACTGTGACGGTGACCATGACAGTGCTAGTAGGAGGGGGGAGCGTCTCGGTGACGGTGACAGTGACCACGCCGCCGCCGGTCGGGCTGGGAACACCGGGAACCTCGCTGGGGATCAGAGTCGCAGTGGGCTCGGTGGCAGGAGAAGACTCCGAAGGGGCAGGACTACCGCCGTTGCTGCCCTCGTTGCCATCAACGTCCACGGCAAAGTTGCCGTCAAGGAGCTGGCTTTCGACGGCCATGTTATAAATGTCTTGCGCCTCCATGAAAGAATTGACGTCGCCCTTGGCGGAAAGAGCACCAGTAGCCTCGCCGGTAATCTTGACGTCAATGACGCTACTATAGCTCTCGTTTTTAGCAATGGCGTCCATAGTGAAACCATTGGGGTCCGTTTCGCCGCGCATAAAGGTACCGGCCCAGGGGAACTGGCCATTCTTGGTAGCCTCCTGGTCGATGGCGTCGGGGTTGAGGTCGGGCCAGTCCCAGTACCAGTACAGGGTGTAGATCGAGTCGGCCTCGAGGTCCTCGGGGAGTTGCAAATCAGTCTGGCACTTGAGCTCCTTGTTGGGGTCGGCTCCCATGTCCTTGAACTCCTGAACACGCTCCTGAACCATCTGCTGGCCGCCAGCCTGGAAGCATTTACCATCGTCGTAGTTTCGGGTGGCAAGGAGACGGCCACGGCCATCGCCTCCAGTACCATCGCGGTTCCAAGCAAGGTGAACATCGAGAAGCTTTTCTTCAGCCTTGGGCTCCTTGGTGCCATAGATGTAGATGGTACCACGGTTGAGAGGCTTGGCAGGATTGTTCTCGGGGAGAGTGGTATGGCCGTTCTCCGTGTGGAGAAGAGCGATAAAGTCACCCGGGGCAGCCTCGAGCATAGGCATCTTGGGCTTATCGGTGTACTCATACTTGTTAATGTTCATGTCCGCAGTGTAAAAGGCGGAGCCATCGTAGGGAAGGCGCTGAACATGGGGAACATCGGACCAGCCAGGGTCGGTACGCTCAAACCAACCACGAGCGTAGCCAGGTTCGCCGACAAAGGTGCCATTGGCGGCAATCTTGCGCGCTTCCTCGATCCAAGAATGAGAGGCAGTAAAGGGGACGAACGCGATCAAGGCGACAGCGCCCAGGCCGGCGCGAAGAGTAGATACAATAGCCATTGATATAAAACCCCTGTGCTTGATTGCTAGACACAAAGATGGTAAATTGCCCGCGCAATGGATTCAAAGTGAAATAAAAATGAATGTTCTCGAAAGGTGTGGCGAAGTAGTCAATACTCGCACGGAGTCGAACTATCAAAGATAAGGAATGAATTCTCTTTTTCTCTCCAGGAGAAAATGAAGTCGATGAGTTCGAACGGTTTGATAAGATACTTGCTTCAGTTGGCAGAAGCAGCAGTAGTGGTTGTTGAGGCCGAGGTCCTTTCGAGTGGGAAAGGAGAAGAATGTTGTAGTGTGTGAGTTGTTGAGAGAAGAGAAGGAAATGGCGATGGACGTTGCTCATAAAAGTAAAAGAATGGCAGTCGCGGGTCCGAGCCTTAACACGCAAGAAAGTGAACAGAGTATGAGTTGAAGGCTTGTTTTTGAAAACCAAGCAGCGTTCACTCTCCTTTTCCTCCAGACAATGTGTCCAACACCTGCGCGCAGCTGACGCACACCAAGTGAACAATACGTTTCCCCCAAAAACAAGGTTTCCCCCCCCCCCAAGGTTCCCTAGTCTCTTTCCTAAAGATCAGATGATATGACTCAGTCCTGATTTTAGTTTTCCTGTTTTCCAAGTTGTATATGTGTCGCGGGTCCAGCCGGCGATAAGGTTGTCAAAAGTGAACAGCGAATATGTATGCGAAAGAAGTCGTAATAAACACGGCGAAGGTAGAATGAAGTAAGGCTCGATATCAAAGGAACGATCCAGCGTCCTTATCAGCCTACTGATAGAATAGAATTGAACAAAAAGAAAAGTAACCAAGGTGGATGTTCCTTGGACATGGCTAGAAGCTCATATTGGATATTCGTATTCGTAAGCGGCTACTATGTGAGGTTGTCTTGGTCTTCGACGAGTGTATAGGTGACGAGGTCAAGCCAGCAGACCATCAAGTTCGACACGGTTCGTCCCTTTGAATCCTCTATTGTTTTCTCGAGTGAAAAGGTGCAATAAAGAAAAGGGGAAACAAGAGAGAGGTCACAGCAATGGGAGAGGGAGAAGGGGAAAACACATGGGGATAGTCGACTAGATATTGCTACCTTGTTTCTTTTCTTTATACGGCCCTTAATACAGTGACATTGCGACAGCAGGCGGTCGAGGAAACGGCCAGCGGCAGCCTATCGAAGCGGTCCTCTCATCACTGGCTGAGGCGGCGGGAGGAGTTGTCTTCCCACCTGGGAACAAAAGCGACCAGCTCCCGAAAAAGAAACAAAAGACGCCAAAATCCAAGAAAAATCAAGAAACAACACCATGTAACATGATGTACGAACCCGCTATGCGCGTGCGTCAACCTAGAAAAGCTTGGTCGTGGCCGCCGCCAGGTCGGGAGTCTAGACGCCAGCCGACGTCTGTGGTCCAGTATGTCGAGTTGCACGAGATGATCCTGAGAATAGAAACCGGAGTACGTGGGACACTAGGGGCCTAGGGCCCAAGGTAGTAGGCCGACTGGCGGAGTGGACAAGCATCCTCCATCCATGAATCCATGAAAGCGGGCAAATAATGGAAATAGAGAGACGGAGATGGAGATGGAGGCAGAGGCAGAGGCAGAGACGGAGAGAGGATAGGAAGCGGAAAAGCTTAGCTAGCCGCCAAATGGCAAACGGGCCTCATCTGCAAGTACCCCTCCCCGCTAAATTTGGTTGAAGAGGTACTTCCGTGCACGTGCCAGAAACACGAACTTGGTCGCTCCTCCCCCGACCGTTGCAGACGCCCAGCGTTGACGCCCAGCGACTGGCTGAGAAGGCGCGCTTCCCCATTTCCCGACAATCTCCACTTTGCACCTCCCTTTCCCAACCAACCGCTCGCCCTAGCTCTTTCCTTTTGGCAACAGTTCCTGCCCTCCTAATTAACAGCAGCGATGCAATACCAGGCAAGCAGGAATCTAGGTAGTGCCTTCTTGTGCAGGGAGGCGAATGGAAATAATCATTTGAGCAGCACACACAAATTTTGAATTTTGAAAGAGAAAAAAAAACAGATAAACCAACGCAAACCCTTGAGGACACCTACCTTATCCATGACGGCCGTCTCGCCGGTTTACCGACACGGTCCATGGTCCATGGCCGCCTTGAAAGCCGCCCAGTGGGCTTCCATGTTTCACGACTTTGGCCCTCCTTCAATCAAGTCAGTCAGTCAGTCAATAAAGCCAAAAGCAGTTTCTCTGCTGGTGGACCGTGAGCTTTTGTTCGCGCCTAGACGACGGAAACGTCCATTGTTCCGTTTTGTCCCATTTTCACGACGTCGCTTTGGCAAAATTGCTCGTACTCGGTAGGGTACTCCGTATTACTATGTATGAGCAGACTTCTTTTGTTTGACTAAGCGCCCAGTCGCCCGTCCGCCCGCCCACAATGGAGAGAGAGAGCATGGGTGTGTTTGATGCGTTATCTCGATTGCTGAAACAGTCGATTATGGTCGTTCCTCACCTCGATACGGAGTACCATGTCGCCATTGGCAGAACCCTGGCATTAGCTGACGGACCTGGAGTTTGATGTACGGAGTAGATGGAACAGAGATGGATCGCTCCCGCGTCGTGCATGCAGTGTGCCACACCTAGACGCACCACACCCGCTGTACTCCGTACGCGGTATGCCCTACCACACACACCAGTACGTCGCGGGATGTGGGTTATTGGGTGCACATTGCATGGGGATTACTTTTGCATTCTTCGCACTCCAATTCGAGGGGACGTCGTGAACAATGTCGCGCGGCTCAAAACACGCATTTTTATGCAAAGAAGGAAGAAGAAGACGGAGAAATAGTCGATAAACTAGGCCTCGCACACCAAAAAGGCTCTATCGAATTGATATTGAAGGGGAAAAACCACTATCCCTTTCAACTCACATCACCCTCGGCCAAGCACCAAAGGAGAGGCGGAACGGTCTATATATACGGACGGAGCAAAAATCAGGTACAGTTTTTATGACGCCTGGGGAACGCCCAAAAAGGGAGAGAGTGCAACAAATTCAATTGTTCCTCCTTTTTCTATCTCTCCCTCCTTTCTTCCCCCGCCCTAGTGTTGAAGATGTTTGATTCAATTATTTTCCCCTCTACGACGCCCCCTGCTCCTTTTGACAAACATTGATCCAGGTACGGAAGAGCCGCAGATGCAGGTACCAGACAAGCAAGCCGCCCCCTCTCGATGCAAGTCTCATCTTTTCATGTTCCTCCCCCGCGCCAAGTTTTTTTTGTGCTGATAAACGTTTCTATATCTTTCCCTTCCCTAGCATACGTTGCTAGTTGTCTCACACACCCCTCCCTCACGTGTATAACCACACACCATGGTGAACGAGATTTGGTGCAAAGAATACCAAGGCAAATTAAACATGGCTGTTAGTTTCGCCAGCACAAATGGTAGACATTGGCAGCATCCGCCATGGCGATCAGCCCAAACAAAGGAAAATCTAGAAAAAGGAAGATCGTCTGTTCATGGCCAAGCGCGAGTCACACCTTGAACCTAGCTCGGCGGCTATCCGAGACGTTGCCAGTATCGAATTTCGTGCCACCAAACCTTCCCCCTCCGAGCGTCATTTTCTTCCCCATCAAAAAAACTTGCGAGAGAAATCAACCATCCGTAGATGCATGAAAAAGAAAAAAGCTCACTTTCTATGTTCAAATTACAGTTGAGCGTGGGAGTTGAGAAATGTAATGATTTTGATTTTATTCATAATCGTCGTATCAACGTTTGGCATTAAGAAGAACACGATCGTCCTGATTATCCTCGGAAGACGATTTTGGTTGGAAAGATGACAAAGAAGAGAAAGGGAAAAAAAATACAATAGCCCCTTTTCTCCAATAACACCACCCAGAAAGATGAACACCAGTGAGAGCCAAAATATGAAGTGAATATGAGATGAAGGAAAGACGAAAGAAGAAGAGAAAGAGTCCTTTAACGCCGCCTTGTGTGAAAAAAAAAGTCCATCCGCTGTTTCCGTGCACGCTTTTTCGTTTCGTGAGACTGTTGTTGCTGTTACCGTCTTGTTTCCTTTTTCCTTTCTTGCTATGGCTGAAAAAGAGTCGTAGGTAGTAAAGATGTTGTCCTTTTTTTTTTGGTTCTTTCCATCTCGTGACGTGATGCTTCCCCTAAATCCATGTCATCATCCCCAACTTCTTTTTACTCTTCCCTTTTCTTCCTTCCTTCCGTTCTTTCTTTCTGGTGGTTTCTTTTTTAGAGGGAAACCTACTCTAAACAAAAGAGAGAGAGAGAGGTAGAGTAGGAAGGAGCAGGGGAGGAAAAGGGCGTCATGACGTAAGAAGTAAGAAGAGCAAGTAGAAAAGGAAAAAAGAAAAAAAAACAAAGGGGTGGTTCAGTTTTCTTTTTTTATTTCTTTTTTTTTGGTGTGTTCTTTACCACGACCCATTCATGGGGTCGAGGACGTCGCCTCGTCTCCTCTTCGTGGGCCGAGGGCTCAGATCTTGCTGCTGCTGCTGTTGTTGTTGGTGATGAGAATGGTGATGGTGATGCCCGGTGGGCGTGGGCGGCTGCGTCCACTGCACCGTACCCCAGACATCACCCGTCTGCTGCTGCTGCTGCGGATCAGCTTTTACGCCCATAGTGGTGGATGCCCAGTCCTGGGCCGCCGTGACCACGGCGCTGGCGCCGGCGCCGGCGGAAGGCGTGCTGTTGGCCGAGGGGGTCGGGCCCCAGGCGCTAGCTATGCTGGGCATGTCCCACGCCGACATGCCGGACTGGGAACCGGTATGGTGGTGTTGCGAGTGCTGCTGCTGCTGCTGCTGGTGTTGGTGCTGGTGATGGCTGGACTGTGCCATGGACGGCTGGTGGTCGTAGAGGCCCTGGCTGGATAGGTCGAGGGGTCCCGGGCCGGGGGGGAGGTAGGAGGTCAGGGCGGACGGCAGGGGCTTCACGTCGGCAAAGTTGACGGCGCTGGGATGGGTGCTGGCGTCGTAGAAGGCCTGGTGGTGGTGGTGGCTCTGGGCCAGGCTGCTGTCGGGGGGCGGGGCCGCGCACGTTGTGGGGAGGAACCCGACGCCGGCGGCGGCCGCGGCGGCCGCGGCGTCGAAGCTGCTGCTGCTCCCGCTCGAGTAGGAGCCGTGCAGGGAGGCCGTGGGCGGGGGCGTGGCCAGGCCGCTAGAGAAGGTGTCGAGGAAGGTCAGGCCGCCGCCGGGGCCAGCGCCGGGAGCGCCACCGGCCATGCCGCGGTCCCAGGCGCCGAAGGTCTCGCTCATGGCGGCGGTGAGGTGCTGGCCGATGCTGGGGGAGGGGGACATGACGGAGTCGCGGGGCAGGCCCGAGGGGTAGACGAGGGCCTTTTGCTGGTGGTACTTGGAGACGGGGTCGTTGACGGTGAGCCAGCGCCAGGTGGTGCCCGCGGGCCGGAAGACGGGCTTGTACTTGTACCACTGGTTGGTGGTGTTGAAGCGCCAGAAGACGATGGCCTGGCGCGTCCAGCGGCCCGGGCTGTCGGGCGCGCACGACCAGAGCTCCTGGCACATGGCCACCTTGCAGATGAGGTCGCTGCCAGTGGGCTGGCGGCCGCCCCAGGCGTCGGCTTCGCCCTCGTCCTCGAGCCTCTTGCGCTTGCTGCTGCCGGACCTGTCCAGGGACGGCGGCTGCTTGTCGTCCCCGTTGCCTCCACCGCCGCCGCCGCCGCTGGACTTGTTCCGCTTCTCCCTGAGATGCCGGTGCACCTCGTCCGGGAAGGACACAGCCGCGCTGAGAATGGTGGCCCACTGCGGGGCGGGGAAGGGCAGGTGGATGTCCTGCCTAGGATGAAGGTGGCAGTCGCAGTCGGGCACGTGGTCGCCGCACCCGAGGCGGTGGATGCCGGCCTCGATGGTGATGACGCCGTCGTCCGACTCGGCCTCGTCGTCGCGGTCGCCCTGCAGCTCCGGGGGCCGGGTGAGCCTGGTGACGCACTTCCACCGGTGGTTCTGCAGCTGCGGCTGGGTGATGGCCATCTGGATCAGGCTCGTCAGCTCCGCGCTGCGGGGGAACGTGCCCTTCTCGTTGAGCTCGAGCGTGGTGCACATCTCGATGAGTAGGCAGTCCCGGTCCCGGGTGGGGAGCTCCAGCGCCGCGAGCAGGGCCGGGGCCTCGCGCTGCCACCGCCGCGTCACCGTCTTGACGCAGGCCGACGTGGTCCGGTCCAGGGGCCGGGTGTACTCGTGCAGGAGTACGTCCTTGTCATTGAGCATGTGCGGCACGTCGTCGCAGTGCGTGTACTTGTTGAGGTGCGGGAAGAAGGAGGTGTCGAGGGGCCGCCCGTGCGCGTCGTAGGCCACGTCGTCCTTGATCCTGACCTCGGGCGACGCCACGATGAGCTCGCACGTCTTGGGCCGCATCGTGATGGACGACTGCAGCTGCAGCAGCTGCGAGAAGTACTCGTAGTTGGGCCTGACGTCCGGCACCCTGCCCTCGGCCAGCGCCGTGAGCACCGGGTTAGCCTTGAACGACTCCTGCTCCTCGTCCTCGTAGAAGTCATCCGACTGCGTCGTCCCGGGCTCCCTCTTCTCTTCCGAGGGGAAGAAGAAGTGGACTAATGGCATATAGCAGTTAGCAACAGTTGCAATGACGTGGCGTGACGCGAGAGAAAAGGGGGAAGGAAATAGGGAAAAGAGAGGGGAATAAAAAGAACAACTTACAGCAACGCAAATCTTCAAAGAACTTCTTGACGACTTGCATGTGGCTAGAGACCTGCTTGCGGCCCATCTGCTCGATGCTGTCGTTGCTATTGTCGATGCGGAAGATCTCCGTGCTCCCCAGGACCTCGACGCAGATGACAAAGATGTATTCGCTAATCAGCATGTTTCGACCGTGGAGCTTTCCGCCCATGGAGAACTTGCGGCGGCCCATGTGAGGCATCAGAAGAACAGCTATCAAATAAAAGAAAAAGGGGGAGAACAAGTCAGCTTTCTTCATCTCTCCCTGTCATTTTATTATGGCATCTTGGGGGGGCCATGGATGGAAGCATGTAATACTCACAATCGACAAAGGCATCCTCGAGCTCCGGACGGCGCCAAACGCCACCCTTGTCCTTCTGCGTGTCCTTGTGCGCCTGTCTGTTACGGTACTGGCGAAAAGCTGGCCAGAAGTACAGCGGGTTGATGTCATTCCTGCTCCTACGCTGCTGCTGCTGTTGATGCTGGTGGAACCTGGCCTGGTGCCGGGGCACCTGGTCGCGGTAGAGGCAGTCGAAGGACTGGGAGGGCACGATGGGAGGGGGGATGCCGCCGGCGGCGCCGTTGGGCTGCTGCTGGTGCTGGTGCTGGTGCCGGTGCTGGTGCCGGTGATGGGGCATGCCCGACGAGGTGGGGGAGATGCCGACGGGGCTCTGGTAGCACGACACCAGGCCGGCGCTGAAGCTCTGGGGCACATGGCCGTTGGTTGCGTCGCGGAGGGGGAGTCTCCCCGTGGTGTCGATGTGTAGGCTGCGGCGGGCTGTGGTGGTGTCGACGTAGTCTGATGTTGGGGAGTATCTTGTCTGTTGCTGTTGCTGTTGCTGTTGCTGTTGTGGTTGTTGCTGTTGCTGTTGTTGCTGCTGCTGCTGTTGCTGCGACTGTGACTGTGACTGTGACTGTTGCGATGAAAGAACCGGCCGCGGCGGTTGGAACCCGTTTGATGACATGATGTCGTCTTCTTCTTCGAGCTGAACCCTGTACACACTACTGCTCCCACTATCTACTAAAAGACAAAAGCTTCCGGAGTGGCTCTACCACACACACACACACACACACCTAAAGCAAGGTAGGTGTAGGTAGGTAGAGTGAGGAAAAAGGTAATATGAGGAATGAGAATGCCGTCAGGGGAATCCGTTATCCAAGAGCATCAAGCATCAGAATTCTTGATACCTCGGGGATGTAAGAAGAGATGGAGAGAGCGAGAAGAATGCTATTGCCTGCTTTGACTTTGGCACAAAGAAGGAGGAATAGAAGAGCAAGAGGAAGATCTTGGATGAACAAGAAATGCTGAAAGGAATTCGGGACGTGGAATGGGATGGGTAGATGTATTCCTCGACGGAAGGGTAACAAAAGTTGGGACTGGAACGGGTTAATAAGTTTACGGCCCAGGGGAGGACCGAGAGGAGGGGGGGGGAGAAGCCGTATGAGATGGAGCATAGGAGGAGAAATGGGAGGGGTGGAACAAGTTTGAAAGAGCTCTATCTCTCTATTTTTTTTTCTCTTTCTCTTCTTTTATGACTTAGAACTGAGACTATAAAACTGTAAAGTAGTAGTAAATAGTAACTCCGTAGGAGGGCCTCCCCCCCCCCCCCAGATATCAAGACGGGGCCGGTTCTACGGATAGTATTGACAAAGGGCAAAAGGCCGGCGGGCAGGGCAGGGCAGCAGCCTTGGTTGCACTCTTTGGCTTTGTCCGCTTGTCCCACGCCTCTCTCCATCGCCCCCTCCCCCTCAACACGTACACACACGAAAATATGACTGTCTGTCTGCAGGTACTATCTGCGAAACATCGTCCTAAGCCGACGGAGGGGGTGTGTGCCGCCGGGCTTGGCTAACACACATCGGAGCCAAGCAAAGGGGAAAAAAAACCAGTAGCGACTTTTCTGTAGGCAGGCATCAATTGACAGAAAATGTCTACGATCAGAACCAATCGATTGCTGCAAGCTGAGGATCCACCTTACACATGGCAATAGAAACTGTCAAAGTCATTTTTTTGGGGGGGGAACGACGAGGATTTGGTGAGCTCGGAGGGCGACGCAAGGGAGAGTGGAGGCTGAAGGGTGAAGGTGGTGATTTGAGGTGTGGGGTGGGGGGGGAGGGGGGAGGGGGGAAGAAATCGAAGCGTTGGAAGGGGGTGCCGTTGGTGGTAGTGGTGGGAGGGGGGAAAGAAGACGCACCACACATACACACACACACACTCTCTCTCTCTCTCTCTCTCCGTGTATGTCTCTCTCTCTCTCACCCCTCAGCGAGCAAATGGTGCCTCTTACGCGCCCGAGCGCGCCCGCGTTCGCGACGCCCAGGTCTCACCTTGGTTTGTGCTGAAGATGGCCTCGCATTCCCAGATCGGGTCGGAGATCCAGGCATGCGGACGAAATTGCTGCTAGACATTGCGGTCCTCGTCAGCTTTTCCGGCCCGGTTATTGCATGCTTAAAGATTCCAACCTGAACAGAGTACCTGGATCAAACGCTCCACCTCGGCACACTATCACCCACCCCCCCAGCTTTCTTCCTTTCTCCTCAGCCCTCCAAGGTCCAAGGTCCAAAGTTACATGACGATCAATGCCATCAGTATGGAGTACTCAGTACAAAGTACGCCGTACTCAATATGCAGTATTGGATACGCAGTACACGGCACTCAATGTTGCACGCCCCTTTTGCCAAGGGAGTTTGACAAGAGGCTAGAGAAACTCAACCTTCAATCAGTGTCCCGCTCTTCGTGACAACCTTTCTTCGACGAGGCTCCTATCGCTGCGCTATACGGATGCGGCTGCATGCAGGTTGATGACGCCGATGCAGATGATGAGCCGAAGCGTTTGTGACGCTGCCGCAGCCATCTCATGCCCAAAGGCGAGAGAAGGAAAAAAATGAGAGCAGGTTTCAAGTGAGCCGTAACTCGTGAGCCGTGAGCTCATCAGTGGCGAATCATGACTTTTTCTCGTCTGGTACTCCGTACTCGCCTGTGTCTACTCAAAGCCCTCCTCATCTTCGTTTCCGAGATTAACCTTCTTCCTTCCTTCGCCCGTCAATTTCTGGAGGGCCATTCTATTGACCTGGCCTCCTACCTTGCGCTGCATCTTCTCAATCTCTTCTTCCGCATCCAGCGCCTCGGCCTCTGCAAAGTCAAGCACCATCTTGCGGCCCAGCAAGTGGGTATCCTTGAGAGCGTTTAGCGCATTCTCCGCCTCGCGGGGCGTCACAAAGTCGGCAAAAGCAAATCCCCTTGTAGTAAAGTCGGCCTTCTTTGGAACGCGGACGGATCTTAGCTGGCCGTAAGTCCCAAATAGTGCCCGAATATCCTTCTTGGTGGCTTGGAAGGGCAAGTTCTTGATGATGATCTTGGTCCTCTGCCCTGCAACCTTCTTAGCCTTGTCGTCCCGCCGTCTCTCCTCGGCAGCATCCAGCCCGCGATGTGACGCCTTGACCGTCAGGCTATGGCCATCCAGGACATGACCATCCATCACCGTGAGGGCTTCGTGTGCTTGGTGCTTCGACTTGAACTCGACGAAGCCAAAGCCCATGCTGAGCGTCCGCCCGGGCTTCTTGGGATCCATCTTGGTCTTGACCCTAGCTGAGATGAACCCATCAAGCGACTCGAAAGTTTCAGCCAGCCTACTGGTCGTCGTGTCAAAGTTTAAGTTGCGCACAAAGAGTGAACTAGTCTCCATCTCCTGCTCCGCCTTATCGCCGCTTGACAGCAAGTCGTTGACGCTAAGTTTCTGCGTCCCCGTCGGCCGATCAGCAGGCAACAGTGGCGGCGGAGCATTACCCGCTGCCTCATTGGTAAACAGGTTTTTGGGGGCCTTTTCGAGGAAGAGGACGCTATCTTTAATCCGGCGATAGGCCAACTTGCCAAAGGCCGTCTTCGCGTGATTGGCTTGTGAAAACTGTACGATGGCAATGGTCCCATTCTGGGGCATCAAGACTCTCGACACGGGGCCAGACTCTTCGAATAAGCTTCTAAGCTCATCGATCGTCGTCCCATACGGGAAGTTTTTGACTAGGATCCCTGTATCACCTCTCTTGTGCGACTTGAAGGCTTCCAAGTCAACACCGTTTGCCAAGAAGTAAGCCTTCGTCTCTTGAATGACTGTGGACTCAGCAATGGCCTGCTTCACTGCGGCATCGGAAGAGGTGGGGTCTAGCATCTCTGATTTGGACACCCCCAGGCGGCTGGCGACTGATGCATTGACTGCATCCTGGTTCATAAAAAGAGAATTCCAGTTGAAAGTGTTTGAGGCAGCCTCTGCTTTCTTCCGAATCATATTTTGTTTTTTCAAGGGAAGCTTTGAAAGCTCATACTCATTGAGACCCGAATCCCGCTTGGCATCGGCTGGAATGATGTGAAGAATGCGCCCCTGAAACGTTGTCCCGTCCATGGTCTCGTAAGCCTCAACCGCATGAGATGAGTCTGAGAAGAGAACCAGGGCGAAGCCTTTTCCCGCCCCAGCTTTGTTTGTCGGGATATGAACCTATCATGTAGTTAGCCACCTAGCCGCCTTTGCTGGTATTCGTGGAAGATGAGAATTAATAAAAGTGCAACTGTTCAGACGGTCGAAGCATCTACTAAAATAATCGCCCAGGTTCACATCATACGCCGAAGCATAAGCTGTCCCTATCTTGGGGTTCATCATGTTGCATGTGGGGGTACAAGATGCAAGGAAAACAATAAAAAAGACATGCAACATACCTCTTCAACACCGCCAAACTGCTCCATGTGGTCCCTAATGTCATCCTCGGTCACAGAGTAAGGGAGATTTCGAATGAAGAGCCGAGACGTGCGCCGAATTGTGTCGATGGGCTTGAGGCTGGTCTCCTCCTCAGCCTCCGCATCGTTGGTCTCCGTCTCCACGATCTTTTCCTCTTCAGACGGGGATGGTTCAGAATCAGGTACCTTCTTTTTGGGGGGAGGCTTGCTGTCTGTCTCGGGCGCCCCTGGGGCCTCTATCTCATCGGGGTCCATGAGATCCAGTAGACGGCTCGTCCTCGATCTCAACCAGTCGTCATCCGTCGCCGCGGGCTGATCCTCTGCCTCGGTGTTTTGTGGCTGCTCTGGCTCAGGCCCAGTCTCACCCTGAGGTGAATCCATCCCCATCTCCACGTCCTGGTTTCCTGGGACAGGCGCCACGGGTGTTACTCCAGCCGGGGCTTTGCCAGGAGCTTCAAGCCTCCGTTGTTTCTCTTTGCGCGCGGGAATCTCTTCATACTCCCCATCGCTTTCCCCTTCGGGGACCTCAACCACGGGTACAGAAGTGGAGACATCACCGGCCTGAGCGGCGGCAATATCAGCTAGAGGGGCTTCTCTACTGTTGCCTATCACGCGGAGGTACTCTTGAAACTTGGCGTCACCCTGACCAGGAACATCGCGCTTTCTCTTCTTTGAGCCCGACTCTGCATCAGCTTGTTCTCCCTGGGCTTTCTGATGTGGAAGCGGAGCCGCCGAGCGAATGCCGACTCGAGACTTGGGGAGGGTGGGATCCGAGATCTTGCATTCCATTAGCATTAATCACAACACCCGGTCCAGGGGAAAAGTACTCACTGCTTTGGCAGGCTCGACCGCAATCTTAGACATGCGGACGTAAGATTTATTGAAATACTTGACAGCCTTGGAAGCATCATCTGCCGTCTTGTAGCCAACATAGCCAATGCGCCGCTGCGGGATGAGCTTCACATCAGTGATTTCGCGGTTATTGGCAGAAAAGTGCTTGCGAAATTCAGCCTCGGTAATACTCGGCGGTAGGCCTCTGACGAATATTCGGGATGTAGCCATGGCTGTGGTGCGTGTACCAACCAGAGGCCGTCAATGGCCAATCTTACTTGGTTACAGAAATTGTCAAGCAGCAAAGACTTTGAAGTCGAAGATTTCTAGAGAAAATTGTTGCGGGATCCTACTTATCAATGTGGGGCTGTTGGATAAGCGGTGGGCCTAGAGCGCAATTTCGTTCACCTCAGAGTACCACTTACCCTGTACTGTGTTGTTTATCAAGAGAATAAGGAAAGACGTGACATATTACGGCGTAGAATAAATGGTTTTTATCAGATTGCCAAATACTGTATATTGATGGGTGTTTTCATAATGACAGCCGGCTTAGGTCAAGAGTACTAGTTTTGCTATGCTTCAGAATTATGTTGATACTAGTATAACCTATAGTCATGGTAAAATAGCTACAAAAGCATTACATGAAAAGCTTCAACATGTGTCTAAAACTGACAGCATGTACTTCGAACTTCGTAGAATTTGTGCAAAAATACAATCAAATAATTTCATATCCTCTAAGTTCCCTCAGGATGTGAATTGGTTTTTTATTAGATATCGAAACTGTAACACAAGGATACGACCCTTGCGTAGGACTTTTCAAGTTCAATTAACGCGAGAAAAAAAAAATCAATGCTGAGAGCAAAGGCCACGGCTGCAGCAATACGCAGAACTCCCTCCAGAGACAGACGGACGATGCTATTAAATGTTTATTGACTTTTTATCCACAGACTGGTTTATGAACAAGCTGGTTCGTGATATAAATACCTAGGAGAACTAGGTACTGTACTCCGTATCGTAATTGGTATAACACTCACATTAGCTGCATTTCACCCCTAACATCATCGGGAGCACATCCATGCAAATTTCCACGATGCAGAGACATGCACTCCGTATGGACTTATGAACTGCAGGGCCGATCTCCAGTACCATTTGCCTGCTCTGAGAGCACAGAGTGGAATTAAAGGGTTGAGTTGAAGCTTTGTTCGCCTGCAGTGTCACTGGCTCGACGTCTGTCAGCATTGCCTGGATGATGATACATAAATAAAGTATTACGTATTAGGGGAAAGAAGAAGGAAAAAAAAAATACTTAGCAATATTATTAAATCTATGGATCGTATTATTGGCTTCCAGGGATAGCCAATGGTGCTCCATCCACTGGCCGTTCACGGTCAATTATCAATATTCCAATTTACCAAGGTAATAAGTGTTAATGGCCAGGCTTGCCAGGCTTGCCAGGTGCTACTCCGTAGGTTGTGGTGTTGGTTGGTGGACCGTGCAGTAGCTTCCCGTCCAGGTAGCCCACCTTAACCCTGCAACGATCCCGCGTCCAGGCCAGCATCAAAACATGCGACAGCGACAAGCTTGACGGGTTACACCTCGAATCGCACATACAACGTCCTTCCTCATCTTCACGATAACGGCTCACGCATAATAATCGAGCAACGTTCCCTGCACCGACGCCTTGCAATCACGCTGTGCGGGGCCCTAGAAGGTACGCGCGACGAGCAACTGCCCCCTTGGGACCACAAATAGGGGTGACTCTTGGGGGGGAGTTGCCATCAACTTTTTGACCCTTTCCCTCCTCTCCCATGGCATAGCCTGCTAATCAATCGATTAACTATTAGAAGCACAACACCAGACCCGAATTTCGTGATCCAACCCGCGTTTTCTATGCACAGCATGTCGGACGTCAAGGCCGAGAGCCCCGCGCCGCGGGAGAAGCTGGAAGGTGGGCAGAACTCTCCGGATCGTGAAGACTAGATGGACGTGATGCTAACATTCGATGTGTCCTTTTAGCGCAGATCAAGTCTGCCGACATGGTACGGACGCGCGACTACCCGAGATACTGGGGAGGGTGACGGCTGACAGTAGGACTAGACGGAAGACATGCAGCAGGAGACCATCGAAGTCGGTATGTTGGCTATGCGGAAATCGAGTCTACGCAAACGAATGTTGTTTGGCTGAAATCAGGATACCAGCTCAGGAGGCGATGGCCAAGTTCACCATCGAAAAGGTCCGTCCCCGGAGAAGGGGAGACGTTTGTCAAAGCCAAATTACTGACGTTGAAGCAGGATATCGCCCAACATATCAAGCGCACAGTTAGTCTCCCGACTATTCCCCGGCCCCGGAGCAGAACAGCTGGCGCTCTCGTATTCGAAAGACGGAAAGTATGCTAATCACGACGGTGGTGGATAGTTTGATGAGCGCAAGGGTCCTACCTGGCACTGCATCGTTGGCCGCAACTTCGGCAGTTTCGTGACACATGGTGAGTTTTGCTCTCTCCTCTATGCTCGAAACAGGCCCAACGGAGTGAATACTAACCACGTCTTTCTCAACGTGCAGAGACCAAGCACTTCATCTACTTCTACCTCGGCCACTGCGCCATCCTGCTGTTCAAGACCCAATAAACGAGCCATCGAAGCGAGGCAAACGCGATTGAAAACCTATACGCCAACATATTATAACCCATAGGTCAGAAACCATCAGTTAGCACATCGAGTTATTTGGGTACGTTGTAGAGAGAGCTTGTCGATTTTTCATGACGACGACCCGGGACCAAAAGACCGCGTGCCCGAGGGGCGGGAGCGGAAGGAAAAGAAAGGGGTAGTCGAAGGAGGCGGACATAGGGAAAGGCTTTCAGCACCTAGAATACGAACTGCAAGTCCTAAAGCATCTATTTAATTTTACAAATCCTTGACGACGGCAGTCGTTGGGCGAAGAAGCGCAGCCAGACTCTCACTCATCATGCGCTGCGCCATCCCATGTGTACGGCGTGGGCGTGCCTTGCAGGAAGATCCAAGCCTATGCGAACCAACCTGGCCTGCCTGCTACATAGTATTATATCGAGTAACTGAAATAGTAAACGCCCACGTTGAAGTCTATCCGCGCTGAGACGGCTCAGGGGCGCCATTACGTAGTTGTGCAGCAAGAAAAAAAAATTTCACGACCAACATGTCTCTGCTCTTATACATGGTTGCCTATCACCTACATAGTAGGTATCTCGTTCCTGAGACATCTTCAGCTTGCTCAATACACCTCCTCGCTTCTCGTCCCTCCCAAACCCGCGCTCATCTCTATTATTACAAAATCTAGTTCCACCACTCGCAAATTCTCCTACATGCATGGGGATATCCATCCCCCCCCCTTTCCCCCCTCCTAATAGATACGTGTGACAGATGACGCGCCACTCCCCTCATATTCTCTGCAGTACTACCCGTTTCTCTTGCTCATTGGCCATGTTCCAATTCTTTCTTTTTCCTTTGTATGACACGAAATACTACCTTTATGAGCCAGCTTCTCGGCTCCGGGAACCATGGTACCGATGCAGTAAGACATGGGATACTCTGTGCTACCACCACCACTACTATACGGAGTAGTACTGTATACACTGCTGGTGGTAGTACATACAATACTGCTGCTGCTGCTATGTACTACGCTCCTTTGTATTTCTTACTCTTCTTACTCTTCTTTCTTCTCTGGGTGTCGGCAGATAAGCTTTGATTTTCCAAGATTGTTTGTTTTTTCTCGGATTATGCGCTCATGCTGTATGAATGGCTTCCCCCCCCCCTTGCTTACTCACTTACTCCACGGAGATGTGACCTGCACGGCTGAGAGGGAGCGAAAAAAGTAGTAGAAAAAGAAGAAGAAGAAGAGGAGGGAAAAAAACAGACAAGTAATTTTCAGCTGGGCTCGTCGGCCCCTAATGATGAGACGATATTATTCATTTACTCGTTTCTTTATATAATTACCGACACAAACAACATTGGCAGTAGTCCTAGCTGTCAAACAGTAGCAGAAAAAAAATGGTCATTTCTCATGTAAGGAATTTCCTTTATTTTTTTTGGACACCCACAACGCAGGAGGGAGAGATGTCAACATCTTGCACTACTACCGGTAGTGGATGCCTTTATTATATTTATCTTATCTATTTCACTTTTAACTCGGTAAGGAGTAGTATTTCTCAACTCCATATATATCGTGCTCCGTGCCCTCTGTGTGACGAGAAAGGGACGACGGCGATGATGATGATGCCTTTTCCCTCTCCCCACCACCCACGGTCTTTATGAGACATGCATATATCTTGGCCTTGGTGGAGGGGGGTGGGTAGGCAATGTCTCATCCACGACCCAATCCGGATAGCGGATAGCGGATGTATGATTCACTTTCACTCAGGGCAAGGGGAGCGAGCGGAGGAGGGGGGGAATCGTCGCCTCCCCGGGGGGCAACCAAAGTGAAAAAAGAAAAAGTGGCATATGCATATAACCACACTCATATTACTCCATTTTGTGTCATCCATCCTCTGCACGGAGTACATACTATGTAGTAACGGAGCACTGGGCTCTCCAAGGTAAGGTAGCAGTTGGTGCGGAGTACTCTCTTCTCCCCCCCCCCCCCCTCTTCCCCCCAAAAATGCTGCTTTTTCCCTTGACTTTTACACCTTTTCCGAGGGCGAGGCAGCACGTACTATGTAGTGTAGCACCTGCATCTGGACCGCGCGCGCCCGCGCGCAACGGCACAACTCGAGCGTTCATGAAACGGGTAGTCCAGTCCAGCCCCCCCAGCATGCAGAATCCAAAGAAACAAGCCCGGCGGCGGCGGCGCGCCTGCCTAGAGCAAGATTCCCCCCAGACTTTTGTGCTTTGTGGAGTTGGCGAGTTTCTTAGTTTTGCTAGTAGTACGCCGGTAAGTAGTGTCCTACATACTACTGCGGCTTTCCCCTCGCTGCTGCTACCTACATATGTACATAGTAGTATGGTACTTGTTAGTATTACCCTCCGTCCTCCCTCCGTCCTCCCTCCCCTCCAACGTACGCTAGCGTCGGGCTATTGAACTTCTAGATTAAGCTTCCCTCGGCCCAGAAGGGCCGCACGCACGCACACACAAGGTACGAACCAAACCGGTAGTGGACCGGTTTTCCTTTCCCTCCCCTCTATTTCTCTCTTTTGCTCGGGCGTGGGAAGGGAGCGGCAATGTCCCTCCTCTCTCTTCCTTTCCTTGCAGGAGGGACTTCGGGTCTGGGCCGAGGAAGAGTTTATATGCGCGGCAACGGGGTGATGTACGGAGTACTCCGTACATACGGCAACAAAACCACCCTCTCCGTGTAGCAGTGCAAACAAACTGGGGTAACGGAGCATGAAGGGGTCTCTTTCCTCCCCCCCCTCCCCCTCTCCCCCCCCCTCTCCCCTCCCCTCCTTCGTCTCCGGAACATTGAGATCGGAGTTACAATATGGTACGGGCTGTTTCCACCCTTCACCTTGGCACGGCGTAATGAGGAAGGGGGATGGGGAGGGGAGGGGGAGGGGGAGGGGGTTGCTTATTACAATCAATCGGGAGGCGAGGTCGATGTATATTAGGACCGAAGGGCTGGTGACCCGTTGTGGAACGGTGGGTGAAGCATTGTACCCCGTGCAAACTCCGTCAGAAAAAAAAAAGACCTGTTTTTTTTCTTTTTCTTTTTGGGCGGAGAGTCATCGAATGCAACACAACATGGCGGACAAGTCAGGCAGTTGTTGACAAGTCGGGCAGTTGAATATTAGCCTGCATATGCTTCGCGCGCAGTACTACCATGGCAGTAGCACGCATCGAGCAGCATGATGAGACATCCCATCATTGTTCCTGGTCTTTTCTGGTAGCTGGCTCACTCGCTCACCTTGAAAAGGGTATGCGTTCTCCTTCGTTACATAGTATTGTGATATTAGGTAGGGGAAAGACGTTGTACGGAGTACTCCGTACTATTCCCCAAAATGACGCGCCTGGAGATCCGGCTGCTGCGGCAGCAAATGGGGGATTTGTCCTCCCCCCCTGGCAACAATGGATCCCCCCCCCTCCAGCTCCCTACATCCAATGTTATGTTAGAGGAGGAGCCACGCACAAAAGGGAAGAAGGGAAGATTCCTCTGAGCCGTTCGTTCGTTTGTGCCCAACGCTTCGACAACGAAAATACGTGGGTGTTTCTTTAGGTCCTCCCCCGGGGACGATCGTGGCGGGAGAGGGTTTGACTCTCAAACTACGTTGGTAATGGTTAGCGTGCCATCTTTTGATACGAAAATAACCAAAAACATCCATCATCTCTTCGTATTCCCCATGCCTCCATTCGTACTGCACCGTGGCACAGAGTCAAATACTGCTCCGTATGCGTCCACGGGTGGTACTAGTACTACTAATAGTAGTAGCAGTAGCAGTAGCAGTACTGTGTACGGGGTACGTGCTGCTATTATAAGTCAAGCCACGGTGTTTTAGGGACCACTCGCTGGGCCACTGACGACTTGGAAGGCTTCCCAAGGTGCCAAGTTCCCTCCAATGTCCGTTCCCCCCGCGCCGCCGCCGCCGCCGACGAGGCGCTTACACACACACCCCTCCATGTGGAAAAAGGTGGAGTTGAGCCAAAGCATCACATCAACCGCCGCCCTTGCGCTGAAGACTTTGACACACCTGCAAGAGAAGAAGAAGTAGAGAAAGAAAAAGAGGCAGAATGAGAGAGAGAGAGAGAGAGAACCCGTAGTTACGGAAACCGGGGAGAGCATTCCTGTGGCGGGCCTCCCCCCTCCGTCCTTCTCCTCCCCTTCTTCCCCCCCTCCCCCAAATGTACGGAATAATTATGCAGCACCGAGTTTACAGTACCCAGCAATGGTCTCATTTGACTGCGGTTTGTGGCGTTGCAGTCGAATTGTCCGCATCAGAGTGTTTCGAACCTATGCATGCTGTGGCTCCAATCCAGCTTTCGGGTGTGTTCCAAATATGTTGTCGTTACGGAGTACTACTACTTAGCTAGTTAGGCCTGCCGTCTGTCACGATACTACCGATCACTGCGATGATTATGTACCGCAGCGCGCAATGTCCGTAGCCCGCTGCGATTGCCACAAAACTCTTTTGGGCGCTGTGGGCTGTGGGCTGGGGGGCGTTCTCTCGCCAGGCTAGTAGCGCTGACAATCTTTTCGGCTGCAAGGAGTGAGTGTTAAGGTGTGCCAGGGGAATTTTTTAATTTTTCTTAATTTTTCGGATCGACGACAGGTAGACCGCTCCGTCGTGGGTGGCAGACCCTGGAAATCTCTCAGCGCATCCTCTCTTTTCCTCTGTCTTTCAAGTTCCTCTCTCTCTCTCTCTCTCTCTCTCTTTGCCCGCCAAAAACAGTACGGAGTACGGAGTAGGTACCTATTATCAGGGCCTAAGTAGGCTAAACACCATCTTGGCCTGGCCTGGGCGCTCCGCACGGAGTACCGATTACTCCTTGCAGGTAGGTTGGGTGCCCATTCTTATCCATGGTTCGAGCGAGAATCTCGAATCTCTGAAGCATGAAGGAATGCATATTTCTTTCTTCTTTTCTTCTGGTATTTGATCAAAGTAACTGTCTCCAGGTTTCAAACGTGCTGGGTGTCGTTGATCAAACATGTAGACGCTGTTTTGCCCCCCTGTTTCTTCTGGACGATTTCCCGGATTTCGCAAGATGTCACTGCTAGAGGTACTCCGTAACGCCGTACGGAGTATAAGATGACTGATCTCGGCCCTAGCAGAAAGAACAACGAGCGTGTGGGTTGTTACCGTGCCCACGAACCTAGGACACAACCTCAACAACTCCTCATCTGTCAAGTACATATGTAGATGTAGAGACGGGCATGATGGATATGAAATGAACCAAGTAAACAAAAAGCGAAGGCCGCTCTGGTTGGTGTGCTCCACGCGCCCTCTTCTCGATGCTGATTTCCCGGTAATAAAACTGCCAATCTCATCGTTTTTCAAGCGATGGGGAACAGAGTTGATTAGAAACCAAACTCCAACCAACAGTCGCAGAGACGCACAAGGGGGCGTGTACTTTGCGGAGTACATACGGTATGGTACTTACTGCTAGCAAGTACATGTAGTAGCGGAGAAAGGACGGCGGGGACTGCGTGGAGCGACGGCGCATGGCGCCATGCCCAGTTAGTCTGGCTCGCAGCGGGCCTATCCGGGTCAAGGTACCTACATAGTACTCCGTACAGGAGTACGGGCTGCAGATGTACTACGTACGAGGAACGTTGAGTCGTCGTCGTTCTAACCCAAGAAACCCATCTTTTGCTAATGCAACGGCGGCATGCTGCCGAGTATGGACCACCTTCTCCAATGTCTACTCTGTATGTACGGAGTATGTATGCAGCAGACATGGGGAATCGTACCGAGCATGATAGTGGCCCTGTATGGGAATGGGATTCCTCGTACGGAGTACCAATCCCTCATGCGAACCTCATCTTTCCTGGCCCAGCAGGCTTGATAAACCATCCTTCGATTCGGAGGAAAATGCAGGTAATCCATACTGCTACTACGAGTAGCTCCGGTATTGGCACTAGAGGCAAGACGCTGGCTTTACATACATACCACCGGTGCTCTCCGCACTTTAATGGATGCAGTTCGTCGACGGCAGTGTCAGCGTCACTTGTTGGCTTTATGGTAGTCGGTACCCATGGATGTGGGTGTCATAAAACTACCACCTTTTTTCCGGTGCGTGTTTCTAATACGAAAGGGTCGGTGTTTTCTGTCCACTAATAATAAACAGCTCCTCCTGTTTAACACTCCGTACTCCGTAATCGGCAATCGGTAACACGCCTAAGATGGATCAAGCCACCACACTTGTTTTTTTTTTTTTTGGACAGGAAGCACATCACATCTCCAACAACAAAAACGATCCCCCTTCATCAAGGTACTCCGTACAAAGCAAAAATGTCCGACCACTCAAGCCTCCTATCAGGTGAATATTCGTCTTGGTGTTTGACATCCAGGGGGGGAGGGAGAAGACTCGGTAGAGATGATGAGGCGTGTCAGCTATTAATACGTCCACCACCCCTAAGATTAGATCAGTTACCATCTAATGTTATGTAGCCCCCAAACGGGCTGAGAGGTGGGCAACGGGGGTCCTCGCAGAGAGTCGCAATTCATAACCCAAAATCGCAGCAAGCGGTCCCGCAAAGATCTACCAGAGTTCGCAGCAAAAAAAAAAATCCACGCCTCGCCGCGTGGTACGTAGCACAACGTAATCTACTTTAGTTTACTTCAACATGTCAACCCTTCCAACTCGCACTCTGTAATCGGTAATCGGTACGGAGTATTCCGTACGGAGTATATCATATCGACCTCCCAAAGGTATACGGAGTACCATAATCCCCCTCCTCGTGCGATGTCAGAGGTGGGGCCCTCCCCCCCAAAGGTTGTCAGACCAGCACCTCGTAACCTAAGCAATTTGTTGGCCGAGATGATTTCAGGACATTACTACTATGTACATATGTATGCGTGCCGGAGGAGAGACACGCTAACCCAGTCTTGAAAAAGAAGCCCGTAACGAGATAATAAACGTGGTCGTGCTCGACCGTCCCTCACATGCATTCCACATTCCAACACCCAAGTTGCTCATGGTAACAGCGATATTACTCCGTACTTACTTCGCCTATCGACTCTTCGTGCTCAGTGCGGTGTACATTACTCCATACTCTCGCAGGGAACCCTCCTCGATAACAATCCGACAGTCCACAGTCGCTGCAGCAGTAATCGGTACTCCGTGCCACGACTGTTTTGTGCTTGGTCGCGTAAAGCAGCAGCAGCAGCCTCCTCCCCCCTCGATTTGATTCATCAAAACTATGACCATCACGTGCATTTGTTCTTCGCAGGGAAGAGCGCATTAGCATGCTTCTAGCCAAGCCTATTCCAAGGCGCCGATTTCTGCGCATGATAGTGTTCCGTACTCCGTAGTTTGCCAGCATACGGAGTATATACGTAGTAATAACACTAGGTAGCAGAAGACTCGGCACGGATGTCCTTCCGACCGGCTTTTTACGGAGTAGCAAGCCAGAGTGTCTCCAGATGAGCAGATGAATAGATGAACACGCCGGAAAGACGGTCAGAATAAGAACCTTCTTCCATTCCAGGGCAGCATTGTACGGTGTACATACATAGTATGAGCCGACATTGTGAAATCCTTGTATCATCGAGTATGTACTCCGTACCGGACCCTGATTTTCTGGCGGGCTGTGCGCTGGTTGGTCGTTTCAAGATGCGAGTCAGCAGCGGTGTCATAGTGCACCTCCACAGAGCTACAGAGAGGGTTTTTGGGGGGGGGGACTTTTCAGTGATAGCTCAGTGTCCCTCGGCGGGCAGTAGGCCCCATCATACGGAGTACATAGTAGTACATAGTAGTATCCCAATTGTAGGTGCTCTTGTGTCGGCTGACCCTTGATGATAATTCTGGACCAGCCATTTTTTGCCTAGTCTTGGCCTGCCGAAAGTGTTCTGGTAGCATGCATGGAAGGCTGGCCAAGAAGGAATCGGTGGTGTGATTTCAGGTTCATGGAAGCCACATAGCCGCCCAGACCATACTGCGCAAAACAACAACATCATCATCATCATGTTGATGCGTATTAGAGCTAGTCGATCAAGCACATAACCTCTCAGGGAGAGACTCTGCAATCGCCAAATATCGAACCCAGCTACCAGGAATATCCTGTTGAAGAAGCCTCGGGAAGCGTGTGTAACTCTCGTACCAGGTCAACGTGGTTGGGTGGGTGTTGCCGGCGCCGGCGTGTCTACTTGGAAAAGGCCCCATGCATGCCAAGCTGGGCCAACACACACTCCACGCCCATTCGGAGTAGGTCACTGACTCCCTCCGGGCCACTTGTGGGAAACACGTACTCCGTACCATGAGGAAACATATTGCACTGGCGGACCGGCGGTCGGAGAGCTATGCGTTTTCCTCCAGATGTTGCGTCAGCCACAAGAACGGCTTGAGCGACCGACAGATTTACCATGATGGTCACCCCAATGGACAACGTGTGCTAGTCATAACCCGCCATGAGGGTTGCTCTTTGGTCTGATGATGGGGGACCGGTCGTGTGATGGAGCTGGACTGCGTGCTATCGGTGATGTCAGTAAAAACGTGCCGTGACTTTACCCTGTGTCCTGTGTCACATTGGGTTTTGGTCGACTCGGCTAGCCAATTGGATCGTTGCCATGAATGAGTGAGGATCTCTGGAGCGAACAAAACGACTAATACGGAGTAAAGAAAGGCTCAGGCAAAGTTTAGTGTGTGAATGGATATGTACTCCGTACCAAGTGTCACTATTGAGAGTTTTCGCGGGCAGAGGTGCCACCTGGAGCCACTCTCAGTGATTATTCTTTTTTCTGGGTGATCAAGAAGCTGCCGGGCAGGTACTTGGAGCCACTCACCATTTGCGGAGTTAAATGGCCATGAATATCACGGACCACACAGGAAGCTTTTGATTGGAGTGACGGCTCACAAGTCCCAACGCATACGAGTATACGGAGTAGGGTTTACGAGTGCTTGAGAGTCTTTGACTTTGGCACTCTGTGAAGTTTGGTTGGTCTGACTTGAGTTGCTAGCGAACACGCTGATTTTGTAACCCTTTGCTTTTTCTTCCTTTGCTTGACCCTTTCCAACAGCCCGTCGAGTACGAAGTACCGATTACGGAGTACATAGTATGGAGTACTTGGTAGCATTACTGAGGCAATGTGGGAAATCGACAGCATCGTTCTGGGTGAGGCGGTTCGCCCTGCGCCCAGTGAAACCTGACCGAACTAGGTTCCCGACCCAAGGGAGCCAGGTGATGGCCCGTGATCGTCGCCCATCCAGCGAGCTTAGCTCCGTGTCTCAACCCTTGGAGGATCAGGTGTCAAGCGGCGAACGAATAACACCAGAAATTGAACCGAGTTGCTGGATCTTCTGTGATACAGAGGATACCTGACACTTGCTGGCACCATTAGCAGTGCGCAGCAGTTGCTTCGACCAGTTATGTTCTGGCTGCGTTTGCCTTTGATCTACGCAGTGACGGAGCTGAAATCTGACCGGAGCAACTTGAAAGACATGAATGCGCATAATGAGTGTGTCTGCGTGCCTTACTCACGTGTCCATGTGGGCAAACTGCGCAGGTGCAACGACAAGATATGGCGAGGCAACGTTTGTATGGAGTACTCCGTACATAGTAGTACCTCAGCTCAGCCCGGAAAGCCGTCACCATCACTCACAATCTCTCGAGTCTTGGCAGTATTATGGCTGTGGTTTCTGGGGGGTGGCATCGTAGCATCGTAGCACACAGCACATCAATGTCAAAGCAACGGTGCGCCGTTGCCTCAAAACAGTCACTGCTGGTTGTGAGGTGGTGAAGGCCCAGTTCGTCATGATTCAAAACAACGCCAACGTCTTTGCTCTGCGTGTTTTCTTCCAACCGTTCCATCTTATCAAGGTACTCCGTACTCCGTACTCGGTGTGCATATGAATAGCGGTGGTAGAGGAGGGATGTAGTGTGTACGGAGTACTACCACTACTGCTAAGTACTGTAGTAGTACACCCCGTACCTGCTTCCAATAAGTCATATCTCTCTCTGGTCAGTCATGTCCGGCCAGTCGCAGTGACCGCGTACCCGCCAAGGGTGGCTTCCTGTGCCTGGCGGTCACTACGTGCACACCACCCCCGCTCCGAACCCACTGGCCCACCAGCTGTACGGGAAGCCCTTGAAGGCTCTTGCAGGGCGTCACAGAAGGCTTAGGGAAGGCTCTCAGGGCACATCGAGTGCTGTAAGTCTGACGAGGTGTTTAATTAGCTCACGCCCTCACCACCCCTTCCCTTTTTCCCTTTGTACGGAATACGGAATAGTGGCTCCTAATCATGGATCTTTTACCATACTCCGTACTGCGTCCTGATAGTGCAATGTACGGAGTACGGAGCACGGAGTAGGTGTAACCCAGCTCAGCAGCGCAGTGCGAGCCCCGTCACTCACTCACTGCCCAGTGCCATCCAGCGCCCGGCTTAACCCACGCCCCCCAAGCCCAGGCCAACCAGGCTTTCCGAGTCGTCTCCCTCCTCTTCATCCATCGCGGGAGACGTCTACTCCAATTCTCCTCTCTTTCCTACCTAATCCCCAAGGTGCCTTTCATGTGCCCTTGCGAGAAGCGGTGATTGAGAGGGTGCCTTTGTCTTTATCCTCATACTCTTTTGTTTTGCCTTTCAATTGTCTTTGCATCGAGTGCCGCGGTAACTCAAAGGTGACTGTTCGGACAGTACGCCGTTTATTTGCCTTTGTGCCTGGCAACCTACTGCCGGCAGTTGGCGGCGCCTTGCTCAATCGAAGCTTCAGCTTTGAATCTGAGGTGTTCTTGACTAACAATGCAACTGAGTGTTGAACAATAGCCTTTTCACACATCAAGAGCTTATTCTTTCAAACCATTTAAGCATTGTTCCCCCAAAAAAGCGCCCTATTACGAACACCTCGGATCAAGTCCTCTTAACCAGCTCAACCCAGACCACAACGAGCCCCTTTCTCTTACTCTTTTACAACTTTTTTCTCCCGAGTGATATCCTTTCCCACGAACGAATCGACCGTGTCACACGAGAAATACACCAAGATGAGCAACTCTCTAAGGGTCCCGGACGCCGGGCTACGCCTGCATGGGCCTTCGGACTCTGTTGTCCCCCAGCAAGCATTCGCGCTTTCGTTGAGTGATAGTGTCATCAGCGGAATGATCGATTGTGTTCAGAATGGAGGCAAGATCAAGCTGTCTTTGGGGGCTTCATCACCGGTAAGTAACGAAGCCAGAGGATCCACCTGCCATGTGAAGAAGCAACCAGGCTCACAGTATATTCAGACGTTTAGCTACGGCAATAAGCTTCACAAGATTTCCCCTCCCGCCCAGATGAACGCGCCATACGACATGTACCTCACACAACCCTTCGAGTCTTCCAAAACCGCCGATCGAATCCCCTTTGTCGGCAACCTCTTCTCGAAGCCTGAAGGCCTGGACTCGGCAACCAAAGCTAAAGCCAAGGCTAACAATGTTGGCAACTCTTCCTCAGGCCTTGATTCGGATGTTGAAGCCCTAAGAGATGGGTTGGCAGCACGGGATGCAGCACGGGAGCGTTCTGTTCTTGTTTCTGGCTTGGGGACGAGCAACAAGGCTTCGGGTAAGCCCGGCCGAAAATATCCTGGAGCTAGTAGTGGCTCACTGTCGACATCGCCTGCTATAAAACCGGCACAGTCGCCTATTCTCTCTGCTTCGGAGCAGGCTATGTGCAAAGCCAAGCAGTTGAGACAGGTGATGGTACACGAGTTGGCTGTGGAGGACCGCACCACCACCTACCTGCAGGAGAAGTGGACTGGTAGCGAGGGGGATTTCAAACCGACCCTCGAGAAGGTTGCTATTCGTGACGAGGCCTCAAAGAAGTGGACCATGAGGAAGACATATTTCAGGGAGCTTGATGTTTGGAAGTACGACTATGACAGTCAGGACGAACGACAAAAGGCCATCGACAATGCCATCCGGCGGTTCGACAATATCAGGATCTCGCCTTCGGAGCCTGAATGGGAGAAATTATTGCCAAAGGCTGAAAGAGGCAAGGGTAAATGCTTAAGCCGACTGCAGTTCGAGCTGAGCAAAGGCCCAAAGCAGAACCCCATGATCCAGGTACAGAAGCCTGATGATGATTCTGCCAAGGATGATACCGATGTTGGCCGCGAGAAGACGAAAGCTGGGGGCGAGAGCATGTCGCGCTCGAGCTCGAACCCGCTCCCCAAAGCTAAAAAGGCTCAGCCTAAGAAGCTCCTGGGAAGCAAGCCAAAGACTTCCGCGACTCCAAAGGTATCCCCCACTAAGCCAAAGGCTGGGACTGGAAAGACAAACGGCCGTGTTCTGTCTAAAGAGATCATTGAGAATTCGGATTCTTCTGGTGATGAGGGAATGGTGACCGAGACCTCTAAGCCTGCCTCCAAGCCTGTTGCAGCTCCGAAGCCGGCGCCCAAGGCAGTTGAGAAAGCCCAGCCTAAAACACTGGCAAAAAAGCCTGTAGCCAAGCGTCCTCGAGAAGACGATTCCAGTTCCAGTTCTGGAACTCCTTTGTCCAAGCGGGCTAAACAGAAGCCACTGGCACCAGTATCCAAGACTCGCGCTGAACCTCGCGCCGAGCCCAGAGCTGCTCGCGACAATGTCGCTTCGCCTATGCCACGGAGCAAAAACACTTCGCCTATCAAGTCATCTCCTCTGGCCTCTTCGCCACCGACCAATGCCACGGATCTCTCAGATAGCGCGCCGGCGCCGAAGAAGCGCAAGGCTGACACTGAGACGAGGGCACCGGCTCCGAAGCGAAAGGCCGTCGAAGGAGATGGCGAGACGAGAGCATCAGCTCCAGTGGTGAAGCGCATGGCTGTGGACGACAGGTCAGAGCTGGCGGCCAAGGGACCTGTTGAGAAGCGGAGGGTGGAGCATACAAACGGCGGGCCCAAGGTGGCCAGCAAGCGCAAGCCGACAGCCATGCCGACTGAGGTGGTGCAAAAGGCCGCAAAGTTCAAGATGATCTATCAGAAGTACGAGCGGCGGCATTACGAGATTGAGAGGATGGATAATCCTCCTCAATTCATGTTGGATGACCTCAACGATATGCGGAAGCGCCTGTCCAATATGAAGAAGGACATCTACACAAGGTGCGCAGCGGTCGTGGCTTGAAGCTTGGAGCTTGGCGCACAACCAAGGTCAGAAAGGTCAGTCTTGGGCGGGGAGGGGGTTCATACAGAGGCGGCGGGGAGTTGGATTGTTCTATATTGGAACATGTTGCTTGCATTTGCATCAAAAAAAGGACAGGGGATTGGGCCTTTGCATTGACTACGGAGCTAAGGAGCTAAGCGAGCACGGATATTGGATATGCTTTTATCACTTTTTTTGTTTTCTTTTGATTTTCATGAGGCAGATTGCCTCTATTTTGATACCACGATGCCTACGACCCGGGCACATCGCGACAGACACAGAGAGCTGAAACGCAATTATATACAGAAACGAGGATGAGACAGGACAAGTTGGCCACCAACGTGCACAGGCTTGCGCATTCAAGGTGCGCAAGGGTTGGTTGGTGCTGAAGATTTTGATAATATATACAGGCTTGAGTAGGCAAACCAATGAGAATACAATGCAATAATATCAAGACTAAATATGGACTGGCATCGTGCGTGATTTTGTCTGTATCGAGACTGTTGACTGTATATTCCTTGATATGAGTATATGCCACTTTAAATGCCCACTGGTACTCGGAATTTTGTTGAAGCCATGCTATAGGGACTGGGGCTGTCTTTGCATAGTCTAGCCCTGCTCTTTATCATGGGAGCATGTTGGCTGTTGGCCAGAAGATGAGAATCGCGGTAGATAGCGGTATATTATTGGCAAGAATTCTGGCAAGGTTATATTTAAGAGGCAGTATAATATCATGTACCCAAATACGGTTTTTGGCAAAGAATGGGTTAGTAGTTCACTGTCTACGAGAAGACACTGGCTGATTACTGTCGGGTCTATTAAGTCTGCTCTCTCTCCAATGAGGACCAGAACTACGCACACTCTGCAGCTGGAAGCCAGTAGTAGTCATGGACGTGACAAATATAGCAGCCTCTTTGTCTCTCTTTCTCTCTCTTTTTTTGTTTTTCCCACTCGATCTTTTCTTTTGGTTGGACGGACGGACAATGGTAACGTGACGTCAAAAACGTAGCTTTCGTGTAAGATTTTGGTTCTTTTTCTTCTTCTTCCGCCGCTGGCGTGCATACGCAGAGTGGTAGAGTACGACGTTCTATATAGGTAAGAAATACTAGTAGTATATACATGCATACTTGCATAAATATATGTACACATCTAAGCAGGGAGCATGGTATGGGTGTGTGCGTGGAGGGGGGGGGCCAAGATTTCCTCATCACCGTGCCGTCGGCCTGGCCGAGTTCCTCTCGACAAAGCTGCATATTGGTTGGCAACTGTAGCGGCGGCGATAGCAGCGTCGGAGAAGAGAAATATCGACCGCGATTCTTGTGTCCGGTTATGGGTATTGTAAAATAAGCCTTTTTTGTTTTTTTCGTTTCCTTCTTTCTTCTTATTATTCTTTTTTCTTCTTTTATGCTTACGGTGTGCGACGAGCAGTACTAAAACTCCACAGCACGAAGAGAGAGAGAGAGAGAGAGAGAGAGAGAGAGAGAGAGAGAGAGAGAGAGAGAGAGAGAGCATCGTGTCTGATTGGCTCTTTGTCCTTTGTCCGTGGAGTCGACAACGGAATTCAATGGTGTATGGTAAACGGAGTACGGAGTGCATGGGGGCGCCGAAATTCGTCTTCGCAAATACATACGTACATGGATCGAGCACAAGATCTCATCCTATCATGTCCCTATATCGTCCAAATACAGCCGTGCTGAAAAAACCAACTTCGGCGTCGGTTGCTCTGCGCCGAACGCCGGAGAGGTGTGTGGGATATGGGGGTATGATGGCCGTTGGAGGGAGGGAGGGAGAGAGAGAGAGAGACCCTGAATATCCCCCGTCCCGTCCCTGCATCGTTGTGAGTCTTTGCCACATGGGGCAAGTTTAAAAAAAAAAGGAACCATTCAGAGAGGGCGCTTTGCGCCTCCACGATGGATGCCGTGGGGAGGGATAAAGGAAAGGAAAAAAAATCATTAAAAAATAGTCTAGACCGACAAAATACTGCTGTTGCTACTACTACTGCTGCTGCTATGTACTGCTACCAGTAGATCCGTTTTTTTACTTCTCTCTGCCTACGGAGTACAGTTTTACGGACAAGACCCCTTACCATATTACCATCCCAGAATACTAGCTTTCGTTCTTATCCTTTCTTTATTGGGTACCGTTTTCAAAGGCTCTCCGTATTCTTGAGTCAGCTATTTGGCTACATACATCTTTGATGCAAGGCAGTCGGACTTTGACTAGGGAGCTTCTGAGGCGGACGAGCGTTGGGGGTTCGTGGCTGATCCGCACGTCTCGGTTCTTTGTTGCTGTTTCGGGGTCGTGAGCGCTTTGTTCGCCTGCGTCTCGCCAAGTCTTTGTGTGACGGGGATGATCTAAGCTGTTCAACGGTTATTCTGACCTTCTTCAACGACGGATCGTAGCCCCTTTTCCCCCTTCCCTTTTTACTACTACTGCTACTTACGATGGCCGTGCCGGCAGTGGAGGATTTCCCTCAGACGTGGGAGCGACCGCCCTTTGCTGATCTCGTCGAGGCACTCAAGAGTCTCGAACTGAAACCTCCAATCTGGAATCACAAACGGAAGAGGGATGATATCCTCGTCGAGCAAGAGTCGCTGGCGAGCCAGAAGAAGAGCGAGGTGACGAGGTACCTGGCTTCCATCATCAAGAGCCCCCTATCGTGGCTTCCCGACGACGAGGAGAAGGAGGAATTGTGGACGCTGGCTAGCAAGAGGATGAGCGAGAGGTGCGGCCGAACGGCCATGGGAGAGGTCATCAGGTCCTGGCCGTTTGATGGCGGCGATGGTCCCTCTACTTACGAGCCTTTTGAACTTGTCATCCGCGAACCGGCTCTGACCGGAGATTCTCTGGGCTTCAAGACCTGGGGTTCGTCGTACGTTCTGGCTCAGGAGCTTCCTCGGCTGCAGGCCACCTCCTTATTCAAGCTCTTTGACGAGTCTCTGGGTCAGCCCCAGCCGCGGGTGCTCGAACTCGGGTCTGGGACTGGGCTTCTGGGCATCGCCGCGGCAGCCTTGTGGAAGGTCTCTGTGTCGTTGACGGACTTGCCCAACATCGTGACGAATCTCAAGGACAACGCGGAAAGAAACACACAGATGGTAGAAACCAAGGGAGGCTCGCTGACTCTTGGACCCTTGACTTGGGGGAGTACTGACGAGGACGAGACCGACCGTGACCTCTTTGGAGAACATTTCCAGTTCAAGGTACGCCATGATTCTTCTTTCGCCCTTTTTCTTTGTTTCTTCTTCTTTTTGTTTCTTTGTTTTTTTGTCTTCCTTTGTTCCCTTGTTCCTTTCTGTGCTCCCCATAATCTCAAGTTGCGTGCGTTGCGTGCGAACTGCTGTTGCTTGCTATTGCGTGGCGGTGTGACTCGCCCGATCTGTATAGTTCTCGCGTCAGCCTTTTTTCTTCTTTTTCTCTTGTTGCCGCGTCTAACAATCATGAATCCAGATTGTGCTTGCCGCTGACCCTCTGTACGACGACGATCACCCGGCGCTTCTGGCGTCGGCAATCTCGCAGCACCTGGCGCTGGGGGGCGACTCTCGAGCCGTAATCATGGTTCCGCAGCGCGATGATACAACGCGCCGCTTGCTGGCCTCGTTCAAGGCCGCCATGCTCGATCTTGAGACGCCTCTGTTCTGCGACGAGGAGGAGGAGATGAGCGGGGAGGACGACTGGGCTGGGGGCGAGCAAGGTGAAAACGTCAGGTGCTGGCTCGGGGTGTTTTCGAGGGGAGGATCGCCTTTGTAGCCATGACGAAGAGGCAGGGAGGGGAGGTGAGGCGAGGTGAGGTGCGAGCACGAGGTGTGAAGAATAGGCGCAACGACAAAAGACAATGATATTTTGCTTCGCTTAGGAATCAAGCGCGCGGGTTAGACGAATTCGCATGGCGATGAAGCATAGAGGTTGGCAGATAGAGGATAGAGGATAGAAAATAGAGAATAGATAGACGTACATCATGCATTAGGAATCAAAGGCAAATAACTCCTAAGTAGGTAACAGCCCTGCCGCGTTGACGCCGCCTGCAATTAGTTGAGGCGAAACATTGTGTATACATAAAGGGTCGCTTACTGCTACTTGTAGAAAGATTGATGATGCATTGGCGAAGAGGGAACAGAAGATTACTATGATGCATATGAAGCAGTCAGTCATGAGTTCGGTAAAGGCAATCAGCCCATGGGAAGGGGAAAGGAAGGGAAGGGAAGGGAAAGGAAATCCAACTACAACTAAGTAGGGCCCAGATGGTGTCAACTGACCAAATGTAAACGGCTTCATCATGATTCCGTGGTTGACTCAATGCCCTGGAAACCCGGCAACTACCCTCAGGCACGAACAAACCAGAACAGCCTCGGGGAGGGTGAATAGATCAGACTGATCAAGCCCTCCAGCTGGTAGCTTGGGGGTATCTCTAGGGGGCTTCAGTGAGCTGTGACCGCTGCCACGGAAAAGAAGAAGGCACCCCTCCCCGCTTTCTCACTTTTCTCTCTCTCTTTCCCGTACGATGACTTCACCCTTCACCTCCTCAGTCCACTCTTCTTCTTATTCTTTTTTTTTAATCGTTGTTGTTACTTTTCTCTCTCTCCCCCTCCCCCTCCGCCACCGACATCTCATCATACCCCTCGTGCACATTTGCCAACCCACACCCCCCCCTTCACCTCCCCCTCCCCAAATAACGGTTTGAAATCTTGAGAAACATACATTGTAAGCATCTCCTGAGCTTTGTGATTCCTCGAGTCTATTTGCCTTTTCTCTGGGGCCTTTTCGCCGGGAAAATGGGCGACTTGGCTTGGTTGTTTTCTGCTTTTTTTTTTCTTTCATTCTTGGGCGCTGTCGCCTAAAATCGAGCCCAAACTAATTTCGTGCGCAGAGCCTCGTCAAGTGACGGTACCGGTTCGAAAATTCTGCAGCTTCATCTCAAAGGTAACTAAATCGTTTTCTCTTATTTTAATCCCATTTGATTCTCCGGTTGTTGAGTTTCGCCTCTTGTTCTTCTATCCCCCCTCGTCGTGGCATGCGGGTGCGGGTGCCTCGCTACCTTGTTGTCGTCACCTGCTTTTCTGGTTCCCTCTTCTACCATTCACCATTCCCCTGTCTCTCTATATCTTATTGTCTTTGGCTGCGACATCTCATCATATTTATATCATACGAAAACCGTACTTGTCATTTCTTCTTCTGCTTCTTCCGCAAACTTGCCTGTTACCCTCAGTTATTGCTGTCTTCTCTCTTCCTCTCCCATTGTTCTTCCTCTTTCTTTACCAGATGGCTGGCTCGCCGACATACACGGACGAGGAGATTCGCTTCGTCCTCGACTGTATTCTACGCAAAAAGAAGCATGATGAGACTGCTATTTCCTTTGAAGCGAAATTCAACAAGCCTCTGCGTCCTAACCAGATCCGCTACTTGAAGAACAAGTATGGTCGCAGCCATCATTTTGGGTGTGTATTCTACTGGCTGGCTCTTTTGTGCCATTCCCTGTCCTTGCTCAGCTCTTTGATTCACTTTAAATAGCTGGGGTAGATGAATGTATTCTCTCATTTTCATGGTTTCTCACTGACTAAAATCTTGGCCCCCTTCGAGTATTTATAGGGTGTTGTCTAACAAATTGCTGATTTGCCTGCAGTTCTCCTTTAATCAACTTCAAGGGAAACATAGACGCCTTCATGTCTCAACCTAAGAATAGAGACCGTCGACGCACCCGCAGCTCGTCTGATCAGGCCACGGGCCAACCCCCGGCTGCTAAGCACGCCGAGGGTGGTGTTTCGCAGCCGGCGGAGGTCAACGATGAACAGAGCGATAACAACAACGACCAGCGTGTCGGTCAGCGTGGCGGCCAACGTGACGGCCAGGCCAGCGACCAGGAGGAGAATGAACAGCATACTCAGGTCCAAGAACAGCCACCTGTCGAAGAGAATGAACAGCGAGCTGCTCAGGTTTTACGGCAGATGCCTCTAATGAACCATAACCAGCGTATGAGCCAACAAATGAACCACCAGCATATGCTCCAGCCTCTTCCCCAGCCTTTGCCCCAGCCTTTGCCTCAGCACCTGCCACAGCAGTCACTAGAGCAATTCGCCCTGGACAATATCGCTAGTTACAATCACAACCAGAGCAACATACCTTTCCCTCAAGAGGTGAATGACGAGTAAGTTTGGTTCATATAGCAGAATGATGTGATAACATGGCTAACGACCAATAGCTATTTGACTTATAGCACCCTTGAGATGCAGCATGCTGCTTTAAGCCATGCCATGGACGGGTTGCCCGCCCCTCTTCCGCAAATTCCCATGCAGCCAGGAGTTTTTGATAGCGAGCATCAAAAGTACATCACCTATAATACTCCAGTCTCTGGTGATTCAGGCGGTGCTATACGTTGCGCTGTTAATCTGAGGCCCGTTTGGTTCAATGGACTCATGTATGGGCCTGGCCACCCGCTCTTCTTCCATGCCGTTCTTGCTGCAGCTGTTGAGGCTAGGACTTTCACCCCCGACCAAGAGGAACTGAGCCATGTGCAACTTCCTCTTATGAACGGCAATATGGGGTCGTTGGCAGGTGGTCCTGAGCAGGTGACTGGCGGTGTAGGCTCCTATTCTGTTGATGAGAACTCCGCCTATCATCAAGCTTTCCCAACGGGCGCTGATACTCTCGTCGCGCCTGCTAATCCCCAACCTGCGGCGTCGCCCATTAACAATCCGGATCCAGTCGACCGTCTGCAGAATTCATCACCCATGGACTTTGTGCGCTTCATCGACCAAGAGGCGATCCGACAGTTGTTTAGCGGTCGTGGCCGTTCGACCACGAACCAGGCCACCGCATCTGACGGAGCGGCGGCGAATACATCTGCTCGTCTTGCCGTTGACCCTGCCATGGTGGATCGTTTCCACGCCCAGGCTGATAGACTTGCCGTTGATATGCCGGCTTTCATAGAGGCCAACGCTGCTCGCCCTCCCCCCTATGCTGACGGCATCTATGATTCGACCCCTCACTACAACCCCGAGGCCGTACCCGCCGGCGGAGCAAACTCGTTGATCCGACCAGACAGCCCGTACCCCTTCCCCACTGACGAGATGCCCAACGAGTATAACGAGTATATGGGTGTGAACTACTCTGACCCTGCCTGGTACAATTATGACGGAGTCAATGGAATGAGCCCCGCCGTCGCAGCTGAGTAGGACTTTCTCGCGATGGGCAGAGCTCGTAGCAACGACAACGCCACCCAGGGAGAGGTACCTGACATGGAATCCGATGCGGGACCTGGTGCGAATGCCCCGTTTCCCCGCGGATGTAATACTCCTGTCCAGGAGACTCAAGCCGGAGTGAAAGTGGACAGCGAGCACGATGACCGCAACGAGGATGACAAGAGTAACAAGAGTGACAAGTCCGAGAAGCTTGAGAAGTCTACCGATGGCACCAGTGACGATGAACAGGAGAAGCAGGATAAAAAACCATCCAAGTAAGTCCCTGCCCCTCCTTCTCTTTTATACCGCCGTTTTGCTTTTTGTTTGTCGTCCACGATCAATCAAGAGACCCTTTACCACGTCGTCATGGACTACTAACAGAACAAACAGCCATGCGCTGATGATTCACAAGAGTCCATAACATCGTCAATAGCTGCACGCGTGTGATGTGTTTTTTATGATCTTGACTGATACTGACATTGCCGTGATTAGGGGTGGCTCCGAAGCTGGTGACGATGACCAACACACTGCTCAGGGCGAACAGAAGGACGACCCCTCTGATGGAACCGATCGCACAAACGCAGCCACTCCTCGCCCCCGAACCTTTGAGGAGTAGTTACACCTCTCTCACCAAGAGACCCTGTTGTCCCGATTTCTCCCTCTACCTAATAAATACACAATCTTTCGGAACGGATTCTAGCGGCGCACTCGCAAGAAACCAAAATATACTTTTCGGCTGAGAATCGAAAAAGAAGAAGAAGAAGAAGAAGAAGAAGAAGAAGAAGAAGAAGAAAAGAACAACACAAGGGCAACAACTCTCGATTTTCTTTCTCCTTGGCAACAAGCCAACTAAGCATTATATCTTTTTTTTCTTGGTCGTTGCAATCATGAGTTTTCAAACATTTCGAAAGCATATTCTTTTTTTAACGGTTGAAACACGATCCGGAAGAAAGAAGCGCAAGTGTTCACTATTCCTTTTTCCTTTTCCTTCCCCCCCTGAGAATCTTTCTCTATAAAAGGAAAAAAAAAAGCTATTCCTGAACCTTGCTTTTGCTTTGCTATACCCCATCCATGTCCGCTGATCACTATACTTTGCTCGCATGTTTTTTTTTCTGGGAAGGCTCGAAGACTTGAAGGCTTGAAAAAAAAAATTTAGAAAAAAAACCTGGATTTGCTTGTGTGTTGCTATACAAGGATATTCGGAGGGTTTATAATGTGGTGGGTGGCGATATGATGGTCCGAGTAACGAGGGCATACAAGTTAAAGCTCGAGATAAGTGGTCAACGAATAGTCTTCATGTTTTTATTCCATTCAGTTTTTTCTTATTAAAATAGTTGCTTATTGTTCCAGTGATTATCCCAGGGGTTTCACAAAAGGCCTCTCTCTAGGTTGACGGTCAAGCTCTGCTTCGGCATACTCCGTCCTCCCCCCCCTCTCCATCTCCCTCTCCAGGCCTTGTGCGATATTGCACCATGAATACACCTCCAAGGTAATCCTAAATCACCCTGTCCCACACATAAATAACCTACCTACCTGCATTCAAATAAGGGTATCGTTACGTCATAAAACGAACAGAAATAGCCGCCGACCGCTGAACGCTTGATATCATAAAGCTGAACATGAAAGAGAGGAATAGAAATAGAAATGGAAATAGAAATAGAAATAGCAAGTTGCGTCGTGTCGTGTCATCAAGGTGGGTATATATGTGTATGTACGAAGTAGTAGTAGTAGTAGTAATAGTCTGCGAAGGGGTAATAATGGTTGCTGTGTAGTGTAGTGTAGTGGAAGGGGGGGGGGGATTTGGTCATCCGTCGTTCGCGGTCGTTTGTAGGTATCAAACGTAAATGCTGGCACCCCTCTTCATTTCGACGTCGTCCATCGAGAATTGGAATACGAACTTGAAGAGTTCGCGAAGGTATGCGTATCGGGATGAGCTCTGGGTGATGACACCAATGCTCTTGGCCATGTCAACAGCTGTCACCTGTTTGCCACGCGGCGGCAAAGCGTGATGACGGGGGATTATTGCATCGGTGAGAACCGAGTTCTTGTATTGCTTGAGCAGAACGGCATGCCCGGGTAGGCTTCCGAATGAGCCTGATGGTAGAGCTTGGACAAATTTTTGAAGTGTAGCGGCGCCTTTCTTGTCATCTGTGACCGTGTCTCTGTTGAATCCAAGGGTCATGGCCGCGCGGAGAACCAAAGTCTTGGCTCTACCGATATTGGGGTCTTCGGTTGCAGCAGTTGTCGTAGCCGTTGAAGATGTACGGTTCGAAGAGTGGGAGTACGAGGATAACTGCGAGGCTGACGAAGACCAGCGACCACCGCGCCCGTGGTCACTGGTAGTACCAAGTACCATTATGTTGGGCATTTGGGGCGATCGGGACTCAGGCGACACTGGTGTATCTTCAAACTCGGTTACAGGCGTTTCGGGAACAGGCGGAGGCTTCTGCGGGCGTTGTTCTTGACGGCTGCTACTCCTGGTACTCTCCCGCTTGGAGTAAGAAGAGCGATTAGAGGTTCTACTCTCAGCGCGACCACTATCTGAAGGTTGGTAGGGAGAAAAGCTTGCTTGGCTAGGGCGAGGTGTGCTCCTATCTGGTCTCGCTTGGGTCCATCCATCACGGAAAATATCCATCAGGTCCCAGCAAGCCTGTACGGCAGATGAGAGAAGCTCTACTTCGGGAGCTTGAGGCGTTCGGCGGTTTTGACGGAGGGAGAATAGCATCTCCGCCACCCCCCAACATGATCGTAGCAGCTGATCGGTTTCCTCGGCAAGCTCACTGCGCTGCTTCATGAGGCGGTGGCAAAGTGTAATGTAGAAATCCAAGGTGCGCTCCTTGAAAGGCTCGGGAAGGCTCCTACTATCTTGGGTGCTGTATAGGCTGTCGGGCGTTAGTCTTTTTCGGCTAAAGACCATTGCACAAGATACCGGACTTACTGATTGTTCAGTTCAAAGCTAACTCGGAGCACAGAATCCGCAGTCTCGTCCTTCCTCTGCCTGACATCAAATAAGGCCTGGCAAAAGTCACGGCAAAGGTCCAGGTTTTCTCTGACGTTAACAGAGCCGGGGCGCTCCTCCAGATTCGTGTACAGCTTTTGACAGAGCTTCCAACAAGTCTGCCATGCCTTTTCATGGGCGTCAGGTGTGCCTGAGCTGTGGAATACACGGGTACGGTGCATGGACGAAAGACCAGCCAAGGTATTGCAAAGGTTCCAACACTCTTGAAGAGCAGAGCGTAGGGTGCTGATTTCTTCGTCATGTTCCGCTTTTCGGGAGCTTAGATGCGAGGCGTAATCTTCTTCATCTTCATCGGCATCGCTCTCCGCTTCAGTTTGCTCGTCGATTTCTGCGCCAAAAATTAGGTCATACACATATGAAACACGCCAGAAATTCCACTCACTCTCCAAACTGCTCGTGCTACTAGAACGTAGGCGACTGGCATCGCTCAGCATTTCATCAAGATCTTGCGCCCGAGGAGTAGCACTGTCGATGCTATATCTCACAGGCTTCACATCCGTAGAGATCGGAGGACGAGAGGGCGTCTCATGAGTCTGAATATAACGTGTTAGAGTATCGAAGTGGGATGGGGTATAATAACGGGCGTACATTGCGTGTAAAGCTAGGAGGCGACGTGAAAGACGCTTGATCGTTTTTGGGAGAGGTTTTGGGAGATGACCTGGGAGTTACCCTGGTAGTTGGGGGGGATTGCCGTGGACTAATGTCACCGGATTTCTGAAATGCTACGTAAGTATCAAGAGAACACAACTATCATAATTCAACATAGGACACATACCCATTTGGCGAAGCTTTCAGGAGCGTGGATGACTGAGGTGCTTTCTTCGGCACTTGACTGGCGAATATTTTCCGGTAGTGTAGTCGTGAGCAATAACGGCTGTAAAGTATCGGACATTAGCCAAGTACCTCCAGAAAAAGTGTGCTCCTGTGTTGCTTACCTCAGATCTTGTAGGATCAGCATCTGGTTCACTGACGGCGTAGTCGCCTCCGATATCATCCGAGACTTCATCGTCAATCTCTGTAGTTTCGGTACCATTAGATGTGACAGGTGAAGGTCCGACCATGTCACTAGGAGACATGAGGTGGAAGTTGGAGGACACGCGGCTCCCAACATCTGGCCTCAGGGAGGAGGAACTTGTTGCTAGAGGTGGTGATGATCTGCACACCATAGGAATCCAAGTCAGCATATGATCTTAAACCATACATCTTCAATGAATGTTTGAAGCTGACGTACACTACTCTTCCCTGGGACTGGAAACCCTCATGCTCCGGCGAAGCTGCCATATCGGCCCTGTTGCCGAACGGAAAATGCAGAGTGCCAGTTGATGATCGCAGAGGAGCCTCAAGAGCCATAATTGAGAAGCCAAAGGGGAAGGAGAATCTGACCAGCAGGAACGGCAAAGGAGCAAAGACCGAAAGACTGAATAATGTTGTAATATAGGGTTCCCGCTTTAATGCTGTTGCTTTGAGCGCTGGCTAAGAAGCGGAAGGCTCTCGAAGCTATCTACCAGCTGCGGTGGGACGTCTGCGGAGAGCTTGAATAGAGATAAGCTCCTATAACGAAGAGGAAATAATGACTTGGGGCAGGCGTTGCCTCCTGCGTTGGCCCACGAGGTCGCGCGCTTGATGGGTCGTGATATCGGGCCTCCGTAGCCGAGAGCGTAGGGATTGGAGCGTGGAGGAGGGGCGGCCGTCTTCTGAGACCTACTAGTATAGTAGATTCTTGATTACTCGTTAGCTTCAATGGAGATGCATTGATTTTTTCTCTCTGTCTTTATTTCTTTGTTGCAAGATAGCTTGTATGACACTAACCGGGTGAAAAATATAGTAGTATGCAGCTACGCCGCTGTAAACCGGCTGTCACTAACACTCTGACATTGACAAGCAAGTCGAGGCGGGCGAGGGGCAATTGTCGCGGAAACAGCTATGCCGTTGCTTCTTAACCTGCAACTTTGAGAATTGACGTGGCAAGATATAGCTTGACCACTGTGACAGAATAGCTGCGCTGAACCTCTCCTTGGTCGTCGGGTTCGCTTTTTTGGGGGAGAAAGAATCAACGAAGAGAAGCTAGAGGGGGGAACACAGAGCGAAAGCTGGGCGGCTACAGACAGTTTAAAGAGTCGTGAGAGGTCGGCGGTTGGCTCATGGGAATTCAGAAGTGTCCGGTCGGGCCAATGGCGGAGGGTGACTGGTCTCCATGCCTGGCAAAGGGACTCCACAGCATCAACCGCATTGGTCTGGCGTTGCCTAGTTGGTTGGAAAAGCTAGGAGGGTCCTTGGAGCCCTGGAGCCTTGGAGGTGACACCACAAGATCCCTGGCTCATACGGGAACAAGGGTACCTATCAGTTACATGCATGCGACCGAGAGGAACAACATGGAGTCGAAGGAGCCTAAGACTGTGTACGGAGTACAGAGCAGGTACTACTACCCAAGTGCATGCTTCAAGTTGGTCGTAATGGCTTGCCAGCAGTAGCAATAAGCAAAAGGGAAGGCGCTGATAAGAAGAGACGCGTCCAAGAAAAGCAACTACAAGACCGGTACTCGGTATCTGAGGCGGGTACCTGTTTCAATACTTTGTGTGCCATCCATCCCATCCATTTACTGCGCAGGCTTCTGTAAGTTACCTACAGTACCAAGGTGTAGTAGTGGTAGTGGTAGTTATATTCTACGGAGTACTATAGCAGTACTACCCAACTACTAGCGAACAGAACGTGTTTTTTGTGCCTTTTTTTCACCTTTTTTTTTGTTGAAAAAAGTGTGACTCGTCATCCGCGGGTTGCAGCTTCCACCTTTTTATTCAGCTCCATCAGCTCGAGATGGCAGGAGCACCACAAGGCTTTCAATCCGTCCTACTATACGGAGTAGGTACATCGAGTCACCAACCCGTACCAACTTGTACCAAGAATTACTGCGTCAGGTATTCTGTACGTACGGAGCACCAAAGAGTCGCAGGGAACAAAGGGATTTCGAGGCTAAATTCCCTTTGCTTCTTTCTCAAAACGCGCCTAAGAAGTCTGTGCCAAGGACCAGATGCTCATGCTCGCATTAGCATCGTCAAAAGCCTTTTCCATCTACTATATTTACCGCGGCAATCTCTGTTCTCCATGGTTGGCGTCACGTTACGGTGGGTAGGTATGCAGAACAGGCGAAAAGAACAGGCTGAACAAGCCACGAAAGACTCCACAGCACGACACATTCTGCACACACACACTCCGGACGCTTTACGGATTGCCCACACTCCTCTCGCTTCTTGAAAATCTTGAGCTAGACAGGGTCGTCTAGCGGGGATTCAGGGCCGGGTCTGGCTCGGAATTCTACTGGCGCCAAAGCCGCCATGACCAGACTGCCGGGTTCGCCCATATTCCCATCCTAGTCCTTGCTAAATAGCGCCCATCCTATTGCCGTCCTCCCATTCTCCAGTGTCTGCGTGTGTCTGCGTGTGTCCGGACCAGAGCTTTTCCCATCGCCTGCTTGGACGCGCGTAACGAACTACGGGTAACTATTGGTATTCTGCCTCTGTTTCCGATCCTGTCAACTGTCATGCCGTACATCCCGGTTCCATTAGCGATGAACAACAGCAACTTTATTTAGTAATACCGTCAAAGCAGAGCTTGGTGGCTTGCGGAACTTTTTCAACGGTTCCGATTCTTCAGGAGATTGTTGGCTCACTACACACTAGTAACGCACCGAGATGCGAGAGGCATTTACAAGATTGCCAGGGCAGAATTTCCTGCAGATGCAGTATATGCGGTCAGCTACCAACAGCAGGCTCACCACACCAAAGATTGACTGCCACGCTTCCCAGACGGCCCACGACACCAGTGCAGTGGATGGCCTTTTTTCGCAGACAGCCGCTATCTCCGCCTTGTTGGCTCCCTCGCATGAAGAGATCATCACTGTTCAGACGAACACTATATCAGAAAGATGGGAACAAGGTTAGAGTCTTGGCGCAAACTTCCTCCTCCCCTACCCGTCATGCTGCGCCGTCCTACTTCGATCACTGCATTCTCTGTGCGGAGTACGGAGTACATACCATACACTCTGCAGTATCAAAGCGTTCTTAGCACGGCTGCTTAGCTTGGATAACTAATCGTGGCCCACGAGGCTCTGGCTAACCAATATACGTCGGTCGACTCGGAGGGAAATGGCTAAATTCCACCCAGAAGTGCATCACCTCTAGACTCGGGCAGCAAATCCACCCAAGCATGGGGATTGTGTAAAGGGTGGGAGGAGAAGGCAGCCGGACCTGAGCCTGTCTCTGGTTCGCAAAGCCCCCATTTGCACGGTCGAAGGCTTTTACATGCATCAACTAAATTTTAAGCGCCGACCCTTGTTCAACCCCACGGGTAGGTGCCGCACGCCAATCCTCTAGAGATCCTCAGTGGCTGGAAACTCCCACACTCCACGAGGAGTCCTTGCAAGCCGTTCGTTCTCGCATCCACTTTAGACGAAGTGCAGTTGCAGCAAGCTAGTGACCACCGAACTCGCTATGGAAGGGAAGCCCGTGCTGAGCTGCAGTGCCTACCACAAAGTACTGAAGCGATACCAACGACTAGTAGGGCTGTACATCAAAGCACAGAGTAGGTGTTGCTGACCGCCGGTCTGAACCTACTGATGATCAACTAAAAGAGGATAGTCGGGCATTAAGTCAGCCATGGATCGGTGTGCCTCTCGAAAAGCCCGGTAGGGCTGAGTATCAGGAGATGCAGGTAAGATGCATGCATTGATTAATACAACTCAATACTACCAACATCTAGGACTTGGATCCTCCCCCGAGGACTACAACTTTTACAAGGCCAGTTCCCAACAGCTGGACCTCTTATGGAAGGAGTGGATAACAAGGGTGCGTCTTGGATAGAAACCAGGCTACGCACTCTAACTGTCTAGGTGTGATACTACCGAGGAAAGGTTAGTCATTGAAATGTGCTCTTAGCGGCGTGTCTCACAGCAAAGTGTGCGCCGCCCGAGGCGTTGCAATCACTTGCCAGGCTGAAAATTACGTCGAGGGGAGTCGAAGCTGAAAAGAAATGTGTATTATTAGTGGTACGCCGATATTGATTATTATTCTTATAGAGTGGCGTGCTGTATCATACGCCATGCCGGGCTCCGGTCTTGCTCTCGCCAAAGCTTTCCTTTCTGGGATGTGTCTCGTTGTGCTCCTCGGAGTAATCAATGGACGAGGCTGCAGGGCGCTCCGAGCTGACTCTAGCTCTCCAGGTCTTGTACCACGGGGCCTCAAACAGCTCGTCCATCCTTTCCATCGGCACGCCCTTCGTTTCGGGTGCCCAAAGGCCCAGCACGACGAGACCGACCGCGCACACGCATGCCCAGAAGACGTAAGCGCCCCATATATCGAGGCTCTCGAACATGTTGGGCGTGACACGTACGACAGCAAACTGGAAGAACCAATGAATGACCATGTTGGTGGCGTAGCAGACGCTCCTGATGCGGGTGGGATAGATTTCCGTGCCGTACAGGTACTGCACGGTGCAGAGGCCAATGGACCACCCCACGGCATATATAAACACGGAGGCAATGGCTGCATCAGACGCAGCCTTGTTCTCCGAGTCGATCCAGATGCCCATGTAGACGGCCATGTAGATGTGGGTGATGCACTGCAGGAACAGGCCGGCGATGAAGGAAGGGCGGCGGCCGAAGACATCGACGAGGCCCCAGGTGAAGACCATTGTGAAGACGAGCTTGACGGCGCCGTAGGCCCCCGAGGTGATCAGGGACTGGTTGTCACCGCTGACGCCGGCGTACTGGAAGATCTCGGGGATGTAGTAGGTGATGCCGTTGCCGCCGCTCCACTGAGCCACGGTCTGCATCACGGCGCCCAGGAGAAAGCGCGAGCGGTATGAGGGCACGGTGGCGATCTCCTTGACTATGGAGAGGATAGACGTGTCCGCGAGCACGTCGTTCTTGCTGCGGATCTGCTCGTTCATGTCGGAGAACTCCTTCTCGAGTTCGGGGTCGTCGGCGGCCCGGTTGCGCAGCTTGGCCAGGGATGCGAGGGCGGCCTCGTTGCGGTCCTTGGAGGCCAGCCAGCGGGGGCTCTCGGGGATGAAGAATGAGCATATGAGGGCTATGCCCACGGGGATGAGGGGCACGGCAATGACGACGCGGTACTGCTCCCTCGTCGGCGCCATGGTCTTGTTGGCGGCATAGTTGATGAAGAAGCCTGTTTTTTTTTTGGTTGATAACCCGGTCAGCGACAATTGCCAGAAGTTATGGAATGATGATGAAATGGTTAAACATACCCAGCATCAGGACGGTGAGGAGGACGACCATGTACATGGACACGACCTTGCCCCTGGACGAGGCGGGGGCGATCTCGCTCAGGAACAGCGGCGCGACGACGGTGAGCCCGCCCGCGCCCAGGCCTCCCCATATGCGCGAGAAGAGCAGCAGGCCGGTGACGCCCGAGGAGAAGGTGGTGATGAGAAACCCCGTCATCCACCAGGCCATGAAGAGCTGCCAGGTGCGCAGGCGGCCGAGGCGGTCCGTCAGGGCGAGGGCGAAGACGGCGCCGAGGGCGGCGCCGAGGACGCCGAAGGAGGAGATGTTGGCCTTGCGGTCGGCCAGGGCCGAGGCGCTGCCCTCCCACTGGTCGTCGGTCAGGCCGAAGTCCTGGAGGAAGGAGGGGAGACCCTTGGCCCCTGCGAAGCCGCCCTCGTCATAACCTATGCGAGAAGAGAGTATGAGTATCGAATGAGTGGTAACGAAAAAAAAGGGGGGGAATTCGATGATGATGGCGATAAACGTTATGTTGATGGGGGAATGGGGAGGATGTTCTTTACCTTTGGGTATGGAGCCGCAGGATATGACGACGATGGCGAAGACGTAGTACAGGTTGAGATTGGCCATGGTAATGTCTAGCGTCGAGGCGAGAGGGAAAACGCGCCAGTAATAACGCGGATGTTCCCTACTAGTATCTCAATTCTCCGTACGGAGTATGGAGTAGTCAGTTCTTTTTTGGACCGCGCCAGCTGTTCCTCAATGAAAGAAGAGAAGAAGAAAAATTCGAAGATGTAGGTACGCGTCGCGATGGGCTTGGCGACCTATGGATGTTTGAAGAGAAGGGGGGGGGGGGGGGGGGAGGAGGAGATGGTACAAGATAAAATAGACTGGGTATCGAAAATTTACCCTGTGCTTTTTCTTCCTTTATATCAGGTTTCCATTAATTTAGTAGCAACCCGAGTCAGGGAAATTTCTCTTTTTTTTTTTGCCTTTTCCCCGGTCACAGTATTATTACGGAGTACAACCAACAACCAACACATTTATTCTTACGTACTGCCCGTACATGAAATACGACGGGGGCGAATGTAACCCCAGACGGGGAAGACGGGAAGGGGAGGGGGAAAAAAGGGTATACGAAAAAAAAAATGAGCAATCGCAAGTTCATTAGATTCTGCAGTACGGAGTGGTGGTAAGACCCAGGTTGGATTATTAACCGAATCAAACTCCTACTCCCCCCTCCCCCTTCCCCCCCTCCCCGGGTTTTGTACTTTCCCCAGGATTTCTTTTGTTTTATGCTTCTCGTCTTTTTCTCTTCCCGCGGGGCGTTTTGTTGGGCATATATACTTCGTACTCTGTACGGAGTATATGCTACAGATTAGCACATCATAACTGCCCACATAACAAAGCACGCGCGATGGGAATGCGACGCGAATCAACCAGAGTGGACAGAAAGTATGGTAACACGACGCAATGGTGGTGGACATGAACCCCCCCCCCCCCCTTCGCGGGCTCCCTCCCTCTCCAAGTACCAAATCTCTCTACGGAGAACCTCTCCCCCTCTCCCCCCCTCTCCCTCCCTCTCCCTTACTTCTTCTCACCATCTCCATCGCCGGGGCAGGAAGAAAAGTCAAGAAAGGGAACAGAAAGGGATCCTTCTTCCGCCTCGGAAGTTGGCCGAAATAGGTAGTAGAGATTTCTGGCCGACGAGAAGTCCCTTCAAACCAAGGCAAAAGGGCAAATCGTCCGCCGCCCATTTATGCCCATCATGCCCCTCCTCCCTGTCTAAGGATGCGTGTAGTAGAGCGTAGGAAGTTCTGCGCAGCAAAAGAAATGCTTACGGAGGTCGCTCCTATGTACGGAGGAGGGGGGGAGGTGTGGATGGGTGGACAAATCCGTCCGAACGGCTCTCTCTCTCTCTCTCTCTCTCTCTCTCTCTCTCTCTCTCTCCCTCGGTATCTACAGCGCAGAAAAAAAGAGGACACCGGTAGAAATCTTCGCTACGTCAAGACGTAGGTTTAGAGGTATTCCGTGCTCCGTAGTAGGCAGCAAGGAGCCGGCACTCCGTAGGGAGGAAAAAAAAACCGGAAAAGACAAAAAAGAAAGAACCTCGGTCAACTTCCGAGCCCGTTCGCACTGTGCTCACGCCGCCTATCCGAGGGCGAAATCCGGGCCCCAAAGTCAGTGTCAGAGAATACAAGCACAGGAGCGATTGACCAGCGGCCCAGCTACGAAATCATCTCCCAAAGTCTGTTTTTTGTCAACCAGCTGTTTAGGCAAGGAGAATGAAGTATTCGCACCGTACGCCGGCGCCCGTTCTTATATCCCATAGTTCCCGGGCGAAGATGGGGGAACAGAGCACACTGTCGCCGTGGCTGGCCTTTCCTTCACACACACACAGTCAGTCTCCTTCTCAGTAAACCACAGCACGGAGCAACTCGTTCATATCAATGCCAATATTATTGCTACTACTACTCCATACTGCTACTGCTACCATATTCTCCGTGCACATCTCCCGGAAACGGGCCTATAGGGAGAACGCTCCCTTTTTTTCGATTTCCCCCCTTCCTTTTCGTACTCCGTACATATAGCCAAAAACTAGCTTGCGCACGGCACGAGACAAGCAAGGCGGGCAGAATGGGACAACGGCGATCCGCGAGCCCGTCCTACTAAAGTTCTCTCTCTCTCTCTCTCTCTCTCTACGGAGTACCTAGGCCAATATGTACTACACAGCGCTCTCTCACCTTCCGGCTTCAGCTTCAGCGGCAAAAGCGGCATAAATAGCATGTGCCTATTTTGTGTCGCTCTGCTGGCCCAAAAATAACAAACAAGGAGAGAGAGGGAGATGAAGAGGAAAAAAAAAGAGCGTTTCAATACCGTATGCAAAGGGCCAAAGGCACAATTTTTGACTTCCATCCTTCCCGTCTCTTATTCTCATCCCCCTCCCCGAGCCCCACGGAGGATATCCAGACGTCAATAGTGGTGCTATATGTCCCCACGCATGCCGACGGCATTTGGCCGAGCACCTCGCTATCTTCCCGTGGGCCAGCTGTCTTGCATCAGCCCACGTTGTGCTCCTTCCTCTCCCTTTTATCTTCCCCCTCGAGCAACATCAAACTTAAATCAAGCATATGGAGTTCCTCTCATCCAAACGGCAACAGCAAACATGCGGCGGCCAGTGTCTACTCGCCGAACTGGCGGAACCGCCCCCGTGAGAAGCCCCTTCTCCGTCGTACGGAGGCTGTTCAGGAGGTTCTCTCACACCGAACCAGTCGTCACCGCAGTGCAGCAAGGTCATGCCGAGTTACCAGGAGAGACGTCTTCCGAGGACGACTTCTCCAAGCCCTCGCTGGCCGACCAGATACCCAAGGGCTCGTGGGACTCGCATATGCATGTCATCGATGCCTCATACCCCCTCGCTCCAGATGCTGTTTATCGACCAAGCTCCTTCACCCTTCAAGATGCCCTCTCATTTGAGTCTTCAGTCGGCATGGGAAATATCGTCCTCGTTCAGCCTTCGATATATGGATTTGACAACTCCTGCCTCCTTGATGCCCTGAAACTATTGGGCCCTGAGAGAGGGAGAGGGGTAGTATGCTTCGACCCTGAGACCACGACATCAAGCCAACTCGAGGAATGGCACGCACTAGGAGTCCGAGGCGTACGACTCAACATCACATCCCACGGAAAGGCCGTTGATACCGAAGTTATAGCCCGCCGCCTTCGACAGTATGCTGATGCGGTGAGGCACTTGGGCTGGGCCGTTCAGGTCTATGTTCCAATGGAAATCATCCAACAGCTCGAGCCAATCATTCCTTCACTAAACGTGCGGTTTTGCATCGATCACCTTGGTTACCCAAGCCCGGCAGCTCTCGACAACAAAGATCCCTATCAGATGCCTGGATTCGAGTCGTTAGCCAGGCTCCTAGCCAACGGACATACCTATGTTAAACTATCAGCGCCGTACCGACTCAGCCAAGTGCAAAACCACACCGACCTTGAGCCAGCTGCGAAAGAGATCATCAGATTAGCAGGGAAGCAGCGAGTGGTTTTCGCTACAGATTGGCCTCACACAAGGTTCGAAGGGTTGGATATCAGACCCTGGTTGGAGACGGTAATAAACTGGTGCAATAATGATGAGATATTGAAGGATAGGCTATTTAAGGGAAACGCGGAGGACTTATGGGATGTCTCTGCTGAGCAAGGACTCTGAACCACGGCCAAGGGCCATTGTTTATACCCTTTCTTTCCAGCAATGATACCAATAACGACTGTTAGAAGAACGATGGACGATGCCACTCGAGATCGATTGCGACGCTTCCCTTCCAAAGGCGGAGTCCACGGGGGTTTTTTGAAGAGCAGTAGCTCCCCTCACTGCTGTTCGAGTGGAGGCAGAGTGCCTACCCAAGCACTCAATGGCTGAAGATTTGACATTGTCTGGATCATAGTTGGCTCGAAGGCTGCACCGTTGTTATTCACGTCAATGTGCGAATTGAAGAGAAGACCTGGGTCGTCCAAAATGGGTTGCATGGGATGATTTTGATACGGATCGGGCACACCGTACAACGGAATCTGAGATGTGGTTGAGGGACCACCCGAAGGTGGTTGAGGACCTCCGGATGCTGGCTGGAACTGTATCCCCATGGTTGTGAGTTCCTTGGTGATGAGGTTCAGCGCGCCACCGATTACTGTAACGTGTCAGAATTGTTGCATCCTGTGTTATCGTCACACGTGTGAGGCTTACTCGGGCTTATGAATCGGCATTTATCTAATGCTTGAATACAGAATTCAAGTCTCCGGACCGCCTGTTGATCGTCCGGAGACGCTTGAACTTGGAGGAGGAAGATAGTCGCCGCGATATAGACACTATACGACAGTGATAAGACACAATAATTGATGGTGAATGTCCGGCAGTAAAGGTCGAAAATTGCTATGATGGCTGTTGCAGAGCTAACACATGTGGTGAGATGAATGTGCGTCATCGTGGGCTCTTCATCTTCTAACTTGACTCTACGAGTGAGCATTGGGCGGTGAAGGAGTATCTTGAAAGTGTAATAGAAACAGCTGAATCTGTTAGTGCGTCATGGATGGACAAGACTTCACTTGGCCAACTTACTTCATCGTCACGATGTGTGAAGGTGGGGCAAACTCGGGCAGAGCGCTTCCTTCAAGGCGAAGGTAAGGAGGGAGTTGATCCCACCATTGCTGCAAAGCAACCTCCTGAGTCTGTAGACATTCCCGGACCTCCTCCTCAGTATTTTGAAACAGTGGGTCGTACATGTGTATCAGGATCTCGTTGAAGATTACCGACAAGCTACACATGCTCATGAAACATGAGGCGGAATGAGCACGTTGAGGCGGATATTGCCATCCTGGGCCTTGGGACACGCCAAAGGGAATCCAGAATTCGTTTTCGGCGGAATCATCAACTGCAAAGGATGGAGGTTAGATGAAAAACGTGCAAGGCTAGTAAGTTTCACTTACACATGACCTGGGGAGGGGATATAGTAGAGTGTTGAATAGACGGGCTACGCCCAAGATAAAGACTGATGACTTTGTCCCAGAAATAGCAACTCCAAAAAAGTCGGTGGCGTATTTCCACGTCCTCGTCACTCAAAGGTACTGAGTCAATATACCTTTCACCATCGACACAAATGCCGAGGTGGTCAATCAGGCGGAAAGCAAGGCCGCTGTAGGACCAGGCCTGAACAGTGTTCCCGAACCCACATTCCTGAGCGCTCAAAATGAGGAGCGTTTGGATGGTGGGGACAGTTGAGTTGCCTTTGTTTATCTCTTCGAAGACGAGATTGCGGGCGTGCTTGCTGAAGACTGCACCGCCCTCGTAAAAGTCATCGAGAATCTGGCTTACAGGCGGATCTCTCTTGCTCCATCGTACCGAATGGGAGAGCAGGGCGTTGAGAAGCGTGTGAGAGTAATAAGGCCCTATCGTCTGCATATCACCTACAACGTATTAGGCGCCGGGGATCACAACGGTCTGACCCAGTATGAGGATATGTGTTGGAACTTACGGGTGAATGCAGGCCGGTAGACAAAGTTGAATAATGGCTGGATCCAACACCAGTGGACGTTGAGGAGATGGTGAAATGGCTCCTACCGAACAAAGAGCTTGGTTAATCAGAGGCGTATCCTTGGAGGTTCGGATGAGCTTACAGGAATCTCTGACATATTTTCCAGCACACGTTGTTGATATGCGTTGTGCACGAGGCGCTCTCTCCGCTGGACATTATTGTCGGTAAGCGGGAGGAATGAATTGGATCCAGCAATGCGATCGCTGGGTAGGTGAAAGAAAGAGGTAGCTCCATGGTAAGTCGTGTTACCATGATCATCCATCTTCAGCCCCCTGAACCTGCGCACAACTCCCGAGTCGTCGGATGAGTGGCGGATTCCCGAAGCATGAGCATCGTGGGATCCGAAAGAAGGGGGACTTGAATGGGACGAGGAAGGGTGGGTGGAGGGAGGGGACTTTTGGTAGTGGGCTACCTGGTCCTCGAGTTCCTTGATGCGTTGCTCCAGACGTTGCGTGTAAGACAGTGTCGGATTCCTATTCAAAGACGACTGCCTGTCAGCACCCAATATATGGCGGAAGAGCACCGATGGGGGCTTACAGTTTATAGATGCACTCATCCTTTCGCGAAGCACAGCGGTTGCAGATAGGTTGTTCACCTCCGCATTTGACCTTTTTTTCGAAGAGGAGATGTCAATTCAAAGGCTCGACATTATAATATTTCGACGGAAGGAAGAATAGGTTGTAAAATCAACAGGCCTTCCTCTCCGAATCATCCCGACATGGAGCTGGACAAAATGGGCCAGGCTCGGGATGGAAACGGTCTGTCATTTGTAGGTGGCTCACCTTGCGCCTTCGGCAGGGCTCACATGAGAATGCACTCTTCTTAGTAGTCTTCACCGACGATGACATGTCAGTATGGCCAGGCAAATGCTTCCAAATCGCCTCGAACGCTCGAGAAAATGTCTTGAGTGTTCCCCCGGCGGGTGGGTATGATTTAGTTTGTGGTGGGAAAGGGAAGAAGGGAAAAGAGAGAGAAGGGGAAAGTCTCTCACTGGACGCAGACAGAGAGAGAGAGACACAGACCACGCGGGAACGCGGTTTTGGATTTGAGTTTGACGGCGGGCGGGACTCTCAGTAGGACGAATTGCGATAATTCCCCGCGATCCGGCACCGGGGGTGTGTCCACCGTCGCAGGCTTAGCGTCTCACCCAAGCGCGCCGGAAGGTTGAATGACGAATTTGCATGACAATGCCGTTGATAACGGCTCGGGGTGGAGAAAGGAAGTTGAATGTTGAGGGGATTGAATGTATGGACGAAGAAGAAGAAGAAGAGGACGAATGATTGTTGAAAAGAAAGGCTAATGGAGTGAGAGAGGGGGAAAAAACTCTTCGTTCCTTCTTCACGAAGTTTCTGATCGACCGGACATCACTGGGAAGGTGACGGTGGACACCTCCTACCTCAAACCTACTGTAGACACAGTAACGCAGTAAAGAGTAAAGCTGATGGGGCCGAGAGGGGTTGGGCACTTGACACTACTTAGTACTACCATACCTAACTCAAGAGATGGTGCGTTCCCTCCAGTACCTTAGGTAAGGGTAATCCGTAGGTAGCGTTGACGATAGCCGAACCTTGATCAACGATTGACCAATTATCACCACTCAACATCATCATCATCGTTACGGATTACGTCCATCACCACTCCGCTTCGTCCTGTCAAAACCGCCCCATTAATACACGCACATGCTGCTACTCCGTACTCAGGAAGTCAATGTCTGTTGACTTAGCAGAGCATGATTCGTGACTTCAGTCTTCAGCTCTTTAGCAAATCCGTGCCTCCAGCTGTGCCCCCCCGGCTGTGCCTTCGGTTGTGCCTCGTTACGCGCCAAGTCTCCAACGGGGACACGCGCTAGAGCTGTTGGGAAAGGGTTGTCGGCGGAAGACGGATCCCAAAAGCCATGGAAGAACAACCATCAGCCAATCAGTGACTCTCTTCTGAATTTCTAGAAAAGAGGCGCATCAATGGTGCCTGGCTGGCTTTTTCCGATGCCAAGATCGGTACGGTCGGCTCGACTTCACCTCTGAACCCCCCTCCCGCCCGCTCTACCTTGCCGGGATGACGAGGCCGACCAAAACTCCATGCCGGATTTCCGAGATTCTCACATGCTACCAATCGGTAGATCTCTGCTGATGCAACGCGCCGCTCCGTGGTTCCACTAGAATCGGCGGGGTCGGAGTTGCACACGGTCTATACGGCATATGGGGAGGTGGGAGCCCATGAATGTCGTACGACTCCGGTGTTTTGGTTCTATATCACCATCCTAGCATCGATTGTGCAACCTTGCCATCGTTGCGGAACTTTTTATGAGCCCTGCCAGGGAGTGAAATGGCTGGTTCGCATGTCATCCTTGACTATGCGTACTTCCCTCCGATCGACACTCAACGAGCAGCAGGAATGTCGGGATGCCTAGAGACGGTCGGGTGAGGTCAACATATTGGCACTTTCAGTACTGGCCATGACCTTCGTGATGTTCTGAATACGCATCAACTCCGTCCGCTACACACAGAAACAAACGAGAATATCGGATATGCCAGAGATATGATTCATATCGTTAACAAACGGGTCATTTGATCATTACGATAGCTGTGGCGTGTCACCGGGCGCATTTAGCACAGTGGTACGACGTGTATAGACCCATTTCTATTGATCGCCACCATCGATCTCGGTCTGCTTCTTCTTCAATGTTATGATGTTTGAGGCACTGTCATCCCTTTCAAAACCTAGTCCGTATTGAATATGAGGATGTATAGGAGCCAATGCTTTGCAGAAAACTGATCAACCAGTGCCCTCGTAGTTTGCCACATGGGTAAGTTACTCATAAAAATCTCATTCATATACACATCACTAAGTATTTGTTCAGCATGGTTTGAATTGACTTGTGTCATTGTTCTTCTAATTACTATTGGGTCTATCCGAATGGAGTGAAGCTGCTTCATAAAGCATGGCTGAGACACAGGAACTACTTAATACCGCTCTAATTTTATGGCAAACCCTTCTCTTCAACCGAAGCGCCTTTAAGGGGGACAGGGCCGGAACTGTCAGAATCCAGCACATCCTCGCCAGTCTCCCCCTGCTTGTAAATCCGACGAGACACGTGGCTGGTCAAGTACTGATCAAAGTCCTGTGCCAAAAGAGACGACCCGATGAGGAATACACCCAGTGCGGCGGCGAAGTAGTATACGTATGCGTAGGCGGCAGAGTAGCTATCGGATAGCGCGTCATTAGCTACCTTGAGCAAATCTGCGGTCATTCCGGGAACAGCAGCCATCAGTTCGGCGCTTCCACTCTGAGCGGCCTGAAGGAGTTCAGGTACTGAGGAGTCATCAAGCCCAGCCTTGGTGACAGCCGGAGCCAGATGCGATTTAATCTCCCCGGGCAGCTTATTTGTGTGCAAGGCGATGAAGGCGGCGGTAAGGATGGAACCGAAGACCTGGCGCAGACCAGAGACGATGGCTATAAATGGTTAGAAACACTCCTGAACCGACATCGAAGAGCTCACTTACAGAAACCTGTGCCCATATCCTCGTCACTAATGATGTACTGAACAAGCAGCATGGTGACGTCCTGGCCCCAACCGATGGCCATACCAGCCATGAAGGAGAATGCAATGGCTTTGGCCTTGTCCTCCATAGTGATGGAAGACATGGCAGCCAAGAAAGAGGTAGCCCAGCAGGCACCGACCAACAGCTGAATACGGATGTGGCGGATGTGGTGGAAGAAATAGCCAAAGGTAACAATGCCGAACCACGTTCCGAGGGAAGAAGTAGCTGACATCCAAGAGATTTCCTCTGCCTTCAGGGACGAACCGAAAATGCGAGTGACCTGCAGAGGGTACATGATCTGGAGAGCAATGTTGAGGAGACCCATGGTGGCACTGTAACCAACAATGCAGCTAAAACCACGGAGATCGCGGAAGAACCTCATGGGGATGATAGGGCGTTGGACATTGGAGAAGACCTCATACAGAATGAATGAGACGGTGGAAACGGCGCCAGAGATGAGAAGCCCGAGAATCTTGGCCGACTCCCAACCGTTGCCGGGCGAGCCTCCCCAAGAGATGCCGAGAAGGAACAACGCCAAACTGGCAATGAGTAGCAGACCTCCAATCCAGTCGAATCTCTTGAGCTCCTCCATCTTGCTGACCTTCTTGCCGTGGAGCTGAACGAACGACGGTGGGTGGTAGAAGACGAATGAAAGAATGGATGCGATAGCTATTGGTCTTGTGAGTAAACATTCCTGGAGTTAGCCGGAGGTGCTTGTCTGCATATACTTACCCAGCATGATAAGTTGGATATAGTAGATCCATCGCCAATCGCCTTGCATACCCAATCGCTGACCAAAGTAGGGACCCAGACCAGTCGCGACCAGCGAAGGGAAGGCAACGATGATGGTACCGATGAACTTGTACTTGTTGCTCATGAGCTCACCAACGAAAAGGATATAGCTGGAGGCCTGTCCTCCAGCCAAGCCCGCAAGCACGTTGGCGCCAATAAGTGTTCCGAGGTTCTTGGATGTGCAGGCGACAATGGCGCTGACGACGCCCAAGAGGTTGGTTCCGACAACGTAGGGACGTCTCCCGAAGCGATCCGTGATGCCGCCCATGAGGAATGTGCTGATGGCCTGGGCCGTGGTAAAGGCCGTCGAGAAAAGAGCAGAGTCGGAGCTGGGGCCGAACTCCTCGATGATGCTGCTAAGGGCCGCGGCTGATGCCAGGAAACCAAAGTACACGGCCATGAGGTTCAGCGTGATGGCGGCAAAGGTGGCCACGACACGAGGGCTTCGGTAGTAGCCCGGAGGGAGGTCATCGCTGGTGGCGGCGAGGGCCTCGGCGCGGATCTTGTCCCCCTCCTCGGGGGAGAGGTCGGCGTGCTCATCTGCACTACGGCTCATCTTTGCGAAACTCCTATCCGATCTGATTCTAAGTGATGGTAAATTCAGAGCACAACGACGAGGTTGATCCAACGCACACACACGACCCGACTATCTGGGAACAAGCTCAGAGAAGAGTTGGTAAAGCCAGTATGGAATTATTAAATACGAGTGGTAGGTACTTTAGCTTATAAGAAGGAGAAGAGTACTGACTGCCCAGTAATAGTATTCACTTGGCAGATCTCACGTGGTATGCCTGAAACATACTCTTACAATCACCTGGGAATAGGTACACACATACTCGGTATTGATGGGATCGGAACCCCCTCCCTTCCTAGGCCTCTCAGACAGTATAGCGCCCTATCCGCATTTTATCATACTAGTCTTTCATTTCGCTTACCGGCAGCCCGGTCGAGTCCTTCAGATACTTCGGTTCCGATAAGACTTCGGTTACTAGTAACTCGCAGTAGTAGGGGGTATAGGTTGATTGGTCTGATATACTGGAGGCCCTCTCCTCTTCCTTACCCAAAGGATGGGTTTTGGTGGGCACAAAGCACAATAGACCCCTGTATGGGTTCATGGTTGCAACCTCTAAGGATCCGATCTCTTTTTTTATCTTTGACGGTTCTTTCTGCACTTTGCAGGGCATCCCCAATCGGTCGGTCCGGTACGGATTACATACTTAGGGACTCGCATTCCGCAACCCAGCATTTCAGATTCACTCTCAACTTCTTGCCGCAATTGAGGCCTTCAATTGGGCCTTTTTTTTATTGAATGGGGACCGCCAAGTAATGTACGGAGGAAGTTTCTAGGGTTCTTTTTTGAGTATTCGGAGCCGGTCTGCCATGTGCATGCTGGAGGGCCTGAATTTCCCGCCTTTTCGGTTCTTAGTATGGAGGGCCTTATAGTTCCCAAAACTGTCAGCAAATTCGCCTTCGGCACCACCACGCTTTGCCTATCAAGGAGGCAATTCCTGAGAGGACCACAGGAAAAGAAGAAGAAGAAGAAGAAGAAAAAGAAGAAGAAAAAACTTCCAGGGGAAGATGGCAGCGGGTCTAGGAGGAAGGATGAATGGCTTATATATAAGGGAAGTTGCGATTTGTTAGTGCATCCCTTTGCTTCCCCCCCCTGTTTTTACGGAATAGTTTAATTAAGAACGTTCGAGGCCATTGAGCTATGCGAATGGATCTTGTCAGCAATATCATGGCGGGTTGCTCCTTGCATACTCTATTGCTGCGTACGGAGTATTCTGTATACTATGTGTTGCGTGATATACTGTATACGGAGTCCTCCGTGCTGCAGTCTGACGGGCTGGCGTTGCTTACCCATCCATACCATGGCGAAGCAGCAGAAGAGGGGTACATACATATAAGCCCCATAATTACGAGACTGCTTTGTTGGAGATTCCTAGATACCATTTGCCCACTACTACGGAGTACTAGGGAGGCCAAAATCCAAATGGAGATGTCGGGATGCGGGCTCCCAAGTTGCATTGCTCACACGTTTCGAAAGAGGCGGGCGTATGGAGCCATAGCTAGCTAGCCTGTTGCATTTCCGTTCAGCTGATGCCCTTGGGAAAAGCGATAAGCGCATCAACTGGCATGCGCAGGAGGATGGGAAGGCTGGGCTTTGAAACAAAACCACGGTGCCTGCATTGCTTGGTCCTAGAAAATACGGCTGTACGTATCCGGGAGTGTCCTTTTACTACCAAGATTGGTGTTGTCCCATGTCGATAGAAAGAGTGGCTATATTGCAGCCCGTGGTACTTCTCACTTTGATGGAGGGGAAAGCCAAAGCAAAAGGATGAAAAGGGTCATGAGGGAGAGACGTTCACTTATTCCTTCGTTTCAATGGGTTCTTCCTTTTTGTTTCTGCCGGACGATCCGATAACGAACTTTGGCCTGGGGGGGGGGGGGGGGGGGACCAACGACGCTTGTCAACTCTTCCTATGCGTAATATGTACCATATGAGCTGATCTTATGTAGCATTACTACGGAGTAGAACGAATCTCTCCCTTTCCGAGTATCTGGATTGCTATGGACCTAGTATGTGCTCCGTAGTATGCACATACTAACTAATGCGACCCGACGCACGCAGGCTCCGCGTGGCCTCCCAGGATACTCCGTAATAGGGCGTTGGTTCCGTCCCGGCGCAGAGTGTTGCATCCAGCATTCCATCATGTTACAGCAGTAACCCAGTTTCGGGGACGAGCCGGGCGGGCCGAACAGCATTGTGTGTCTTCTCGGCAGGTGCTCCGTATACATGGTCGGGATAGCCTATCGGACGGGAAGCAGCCGGCGGGTTACCTACCATCGCTAGTACTCCGTAGTGGTGCTACGTATGCATACATCCATATGGTATACCTATACGGAGTAGTACTCCATGTGCAGGACGGATCCGGACCCTTGCAGGGATATTTTGTTACCGAAGACTACTACCATATCCCCTTGATGACCCCAAGGCACCAGAGGTGTACTCCGTACATATTTACACATTATGTGCCCATGGGTCCTAGAGACACGAGAGACACGAATTCTGATTGGTGAGATGACTGCTATTATCACCGAGTCCATATTCCGTACTCCGTATATTGAAAGATATAACGCTCGGCGTGTTGATCTCCAAGATGATAGATCGGTAATCGGTACAGAGCCTCAGGGCTATTAATGGGATGCACGTGGAGTATGTGTGCACCGGCGGCTGGGTGGTACATACATAGTGGTAAGAAAAAGTAAAATATAACACGGGCCGTTGTAATGTCATTCCGTGTCTGTGCAGTGCACGTCGCAGTGAGTGGTAGGTACGACTAGATCATGACGGTATTTAGAATTTAGGATTTTGCCAGATTCGCTGAGGATATCTGATGGAGATGTACGGGTAGACGGGGTACCAGCCGCAAAGAGTGCAGACCACCCGCACATGTGGATTGATGTTGGGGAATACGGAGTACAGATCATCCTGTCAACTCACGGAGGGTTATTTTTTCCGAGGATATCTGTGTGTACGGAATATTCGGGCATTATTAAACGCTGCCTGGAACCGTGCGTGAGGCAATGGGATAGGAAACACCAGCCAAGCACAGACGCAAAGGCAGAACCTGAATACAACGTTTACCGTATTCTTTGTTTTTTTCTCTCAGATATATCTGGTCTTACTTTTTATACTGTTTGCTTTGTAGTACAATGCCCATAGTACTGCACAGCCAAGATGACGTTATCTAGGTATATGGATTGATGCTTCTACAGGTGTGCTTGGATGCACCATGTCTCCCTCCCTTAGTTCATACCCTTGACCTATCACTAATAGAACTAGAAGACTAAGAGTTAATTGAGCAACGACATGGACTGTTTCAAATACCCAACGATGAGGACAGGTCAGTATAGACGACACAACACGGCCATGGTTGAAAGGTCCGCAGTTCGGATGGGCGATGCTCACTCAGGTACGGCATATTTAGTTAAAAGTCACTGTAGAGCATGGGGTATATGCAGGAATAGTACGGGGTAAACTCTGTGAGCCTCGTGGACACGGGTACTTTATACGGAGTAGTTCGTCGCCACTGGCATCAATAAAGTTCACAGTCATCAGCATATCCGTCTCGTATCCCCCGAGAGTACGACTCTGACAACCTTTTACCCGAGAGTTCTTCGTAACCTCTTTCACCACGTGGTAGGCACATACCCGCACTGTATGTATGTATTGTCTACTCCTTGCGTCCTGTGGGGGACGAGGCTAGAAAGGCTCTCCCCCGCCCGATTTCTTTGCCCGAAAGCTTCCGGCTCAAGACACATGCCTACTACGCTCCGTTCTAAGAATAGTAATATTTACGACGAATATGCAACGCTGTCAGAGGATGGAAGATGGAAGTGGTCAAAGTAAGAGGGGAAAGATACCAAAGTCTGGTAATGCCGATCGAATCCCACGTGGTGGTCAAGACGGATATTTGACGGAGCGGGACGAGGGAGGAAGAAATTCCGTGTACAAAGTTATAGATTGGGCATAGTAGTAGAAGTACGTAGGTAGGTAGGAGGAGGAGAAACGCCCCAGGCGATAGAGGTGGAAGTACATGTTTCCGTGTGGACTTGGCACGCGGCCGAGACGCAAGTCTAGCGACTCTCTCACGCACATGCAGCATCTACTACGGAGTACTGCTATAATGATACGATTGTTTTATGGGCTAGCAGTAGTATAAACGGAACATGCCATATGGCCGAGAATACTTCGCCCGTCTTGGTGTCTTTTTCTTCTTTCTGATGGCTCCATATCCCTCGTGGCCCTCTCGCTATCCTTTAGAGTTGTCAGTTTTCGAAGAAAGAGATCGGCCAAACCCATCAACCCTAGCCAGGTTGATCTGCGGAGAAGCAAGACCCGCGTCTTACCCCAAGCTTCTATGGATCCTCGAGACCCTTGTTTTCTCTCTTCCTCTTCTTCGGTGGTGGGAGGGGATGACGGGGTCGATGGGGACTTGCCCCGGATTCCCATACGAGGGGGCGACGAATGACGGGGCACAAGGATTGATGGTTGGTATCGATGGAGTTTTCAATGGCGTTTGCCATGTTGGATTGAAAGATGCTGCATGGAGTACATTTTCGATGTCTGTCTATTATTGCTATTTTCGCAACTTTGTCAGGTAATGAGACTAGCAGTAGTAGCAGTAGTAGCAGTAGTAGCTAGCACGCGTAGGGTATGTACGCCAATCCTACCGCCTGAATGCAGCATGGTCATACGGAGCGTGCGTTCCGTTCTAGGTTCCGTTCTAGGGGAGTCGAGCAAGTCGAGCAGGTCGAGTCCCCTAAAACTGCGGCTGATCTGCGCCGAACTCCCCGAAGTTGAACATGCATCCAGTGATGATACAGGGCCTCGACCTTTTTTTACCACCACTACCACTCGCCTCTGTAATACTCCTAGGCATTGCCTTGTCCTCCATCTTCCCCCGGAAACTCTTAATCCCATCCGTATCAACGGCTGACAGTTTGCGCATCCTTTTCTCGGTCCTTCATTTGGCCTCTTGCGGCACCATTTTAGCACACCCACCCGCCCATTTGGATCACGCATCAACCAAAAACCCTGGATTAGTTCATTCATTCAATCAATCAATCCGTTAGAAAAAAAGTGTCAAGTGGTGTCCGTGTTGCATCTGCATTAGCTTCTTCTTTCCTTCTCCTTCCCTTCCTCTCCCCTCCCCTCTCCGTTGCGTTGCGTTCCCAACCATCCCCCCCCCCCCCATGTCACTCCTCACCCTCTCCTCCAATCCCGTCCCATCAACACAGACACACACACACATGTACTACTTTTGTACATCCTGGGGTTGAAGGGGGTTGGCATCAAGGGTCCTTGATCTTTTAAAAAGACAAGCTCCTCCCCCTTCTTGATACATCCCCCCCATTTCCCCCGCATTCCTTAGTGATACTGCCAAACTCCTCACTCCTCTGATCATCAACCCCAGAGTGATATCAACTCTTAGGAGCGGGGCCACTACTACGTTTATAATACGGAGTACTACTACTACTACTACTGTTGCCGCGTAGTAGCAGTATAGGATTATATTGGATTGACCGTCGACTTTTTTTCATGTTCGCTCCGGGCGCGTATATCAGCAAATCATGAGCGAAAAGCACGATGCCTTGGACGCAGTGCGTACCAAGTCTCGCGATGAGGACATTGTACGTATAATCTGTAAAGCCGGGAGGGAAACACACACCAACGGGGGGAAAGCAAGGGGGCCAAAACCAACCGCCGGCGGGGAGGGCAACGCGAGACATGGGACATGAAACTGACTGGTATGATGCGATTATCATAGTCCAAGGTCGTCGACACCAAAGTCGTCACCGGAAATGAAGCCTTCAACGAAGCCATGATCAAGGAGCCCCCGAGCGCGTGGACCAAGGCTCAGATTCTCGTCTACGCCTTCTCCACCATCGGCTTCTTCTGCAGCACCATGAACGGCTACGACGGCTCCCTCATCAACAACCTCCTCCAGAACCCGGCCTTCAAGGAGCGCTACGGCGTCGAGAACGACGGCATCTGGGCCGGCATCGTCTCCTCCATGTACCAGATCGGAGGCGTCGTCGCCCTGCCCTTTGTCGGCCCCTGCATTGACGGCTACGGACGCCGCGTCGGTATGCTCATCGGCTCTATCCTCATCGTCGTCGGCACCATCATCCAGGGCCTGAGCGACGGGCCCAGCCAGTTTATGGGCGGCCGCTTCCTTCTGGGCTTCGGCGTCTCCATTGCTGCCGCCGGCGGGCCCATGTACGTCGTCGAGATTAACCACCCGGCTTTCCGCGGTGTTGTAGGAGGTGAGTGATGAATGTGTCCCCCCTTCTTCGCCCCCTTTATCCGTGGGCCTCTTCCTTCTCTCTTCTTGGCACTGACATGGTGCGCTTTTCTTTTTCAAGCCATGTACAACACTCTGTGGTTCTCCGGCGCCATCATCGCCGCCGGATCTGCGCGCGGCGCCCTCGAGGTGGGCGGTGACTACTCCTGGAGGCTCATCACCTGGCTCCAGGCCCTCTTCTCCGGCCTCATCATCCTCTTCTGCATGTTCCTTCCCGAGTCGCCCCGCTGGCTCTACGTCAACAACCGCAAGGAGGAGGCGAAGCGGGTCCTGACGACGTACCACGGCGGTGGCAACCCCGACTCGCCCTGGGTGCGGCTCCAGCTCCACGAGTACGAGACGCTGCTCAACGAGGACGGCGCGGACAAGCGCTGGTGGGACTACCGCGCCCTCTTCTGCGACAAGCCCGCTCGGTACCGCTGGGCCTGCAACGTGCTACTCTCCGCCTTCGGTCAGTGGGCCGGCAACGCCGTGCTCTCCTACTTCCTCGGCTCCGTCCTTGACACCGCCGGCTACACCGACTGGGTCTCCCAGGCCAACATCACCCTCATCAACAACTGCCAGCAGTTCTGCTGGGCCATCGTCGGTGCCTTCCTGGTCGAGAGGGTAGGCCGCCGGCCGCTGCTGCTCTTCTCCTTCTCCGCCTGCTCCGTCGTCTGGCTCGGCATGACCATCGCGTCGTCGCAGTTCGCGGCCTCGTACGCGGGCGACGACGCCGCCGGCGACCCCGTCTACACCAACCACGCCGCCTCCAAGGCCACCCTCGCCCTCATCTTCATCTTCGGCGCCGTCTTCTCCGTCGGCATAACCCCGCTGCAGGGGCTCTACTGCGTCGAGGTGCTCTCCTTCGAGCAGCGCGCCAAGGGCATGGCCTTTTCCAGCTTCGCCGTCAACGCCGCCGGCCTGCTCAACCAGTTCGCCTGGCCCGTCTCCATGGAAAAGATTGGCTGGAAGACGTACATCATCTTTACCATCTGGGACGCCGTCATGTTTTCCGTCGTCTACTTTGTCTTTCCCGAGACCAAGGGACGCACTGTAAGTTTCTCTCTCTATGTCTCTGTCTCTCTCTCTCTCTCTTTTCCCCTTTCCCCTCCTTCTCCTCTTCTTTCCACGTATGCTATGCAATGCCAGGTTTCCGTTTTCTTTACTGACTTTTGGTACGCTTCTAGTTGGAAGAGCTGGACGAGATATTCGCCGCCAAGAGCCCCGTCAAGGCGTCGACCGCAAAGAAGGAGCTCGCAGTCACTCAGGCAGGCGACGTCGTCGACGTCAAGGATGTTTAAAGGAGGCATGTTTATTTTTGGTTATTATCATCGGGTTTATTTTACCCGATTTTCGAATTTTCAAATCCACCACCAACCAGTATGGCACTTTTCTTCCGTCTACCAAGAAGCACCGAGTATTGCGAATATCCTGGGACTGATGCCTTGTGCAATATGCTTGACACATTGTTGATACTTGACTATACGGAGTACTATATATTGTTTCTCATGACGACAATAATAACAACAGCAACACCACAGCAACACAACAATAGCAACAATGATGATGATGATGATGAAAGGGCGCAAACTCGATATTGTAGGAGAAGCAAAAAGAAAAAAAAGGAGTGGTAGTACTTCGTACTCACAAGCAGATCTTTACTCTCAACCGTTCCCGTCGTGGCCCCTTCCCCTCATCCTACTCCCCCATTACATCCGCACGCGCGCCACCAATAGCCAAGATCCGCCCCCTACCCTTACCATACGCGGGGATCTAAAAAAACAAAACAAAAAACAAAGGGCGCTGATCGATTCGTGACGAGATCCCGACATCACCTCCTCTCCCTATTGTCTTCTTCCTTTGCTTCCATATGTTTTTTTTGTAGGCCGGGGGTTTTTTTTTTTTGGCCTGCCGCGTACCCCCTTCCTAGTACATGTAACTCCGTATGCCCTGTCCCCCCCCCCCCCCCCCTACTACTATATAGTACTACTCCTAGTATTACTATGTACTTCGTGACAATCAAACTGTGCCGCACATTTGCGTAGTGTCGTTTCAGGTTTTTTTCTTTCTCCCCCGTTAATCAGAGTTGTAACCAAGTCAAATTCGCGCTCGCGCTTATACCTGCCTGTTGATTAGAAAACACTTACTTTACGGAGTACAATCACCAATATCACATTATCATTATATGCTTTTTCTTCACATCAATTTTTTTTTTTTTAAAAAAACACTGGGACAAGATTCCTTTGGACTTATTATCTGATATTCAACAAAACTTGTGCGGGGTGCGCTCCCATTCTATACCCGATAATTAATATTGGCAAAACAGAAAAGACAAAAAAAAAAAAAAGAAACGGGCAAACAAGAACAAGACCATAATTCAATGGATAATCAAAAGTCCATCCCAGCCGCCGTCTTCTTCGCCGTCGGCTCCATTTTCGCCCTTCTCGCCACCTTGGGCAATGTCGTCGTAGCCTTCCACTACTTCCCCTGGGGCCTCCTCGCCCTCGTCGCCGCGTCGTCGGCTGCCGCCCTCCTGGCCTTTTTCCTCTACACCTTCTGTCTCGCTGCCGGACTGGGCAACGTGGTACCGTACGTCGGCGAGGCGTACAGCTTCTTCAACGAGACGAGGCGTGGGAGCGCCCGTCTTTCTTGGATGTGCCTCTGCTGGGCGTTTCTCGGGCTTGAGTACGTCGGTGCCGTTGTCGTCTCGACGCCTCCAGCTGTGCGAAATTGGTTATACGGGTCCGGTCCGCCCGAGGGGAAGACGGTGGGCGAAGCGCTGGCTCTCTTCTTGGGTCTTGTGCCTCCCCTCACGGCTGTTGCCCTCTGGCTGTGGGTCATCCGCACCGGCATCAAGGCGAGGATCAGGGTCACTAGATTCCGCAGAGCTAGGCTGAGCGAGCTTCCTTCTGGTCAAGGAGATCCTGAGGCGCAGCTACTTGTGCTGCAGCCGCGCATCGACGATGTTGTGCTGCGTGGCATCTCGACATGGAGGCGGGCATTTCATTGAATTAACGCGGTGTATGTGTGTGTGCAAACAATGATTGGAAATTCGAAAAAGCAAAAGAAAAAAAAAGTATACAGAAACATGTCAAGAACAAAGAGGAAAGAAAGGCAGTAAGAGAAGTAAAACTGATAGGTTTGTCCCTAGATGGCCATATAGTCGATGACGTGACACATGGGCTTCCCACGAGCCCATTTGCAGACATTTTCTGCCTGCTGCCTGTACCAATCCGTCAAGACCTCCTCTTCGGCGTAGCCCGTGTGCGGCGTCAAGATGACACGACTCGTGCCATTGTACCCCCAGTCTGTTCTTCGCCAGGGGCTCCGGGCCGGCAGCGGTTCCAGATCAAAGACGTCGAGGGCCACGCCCTTGATGGCGCCGCGGCTGACGACATCGAGCAAGGCATCCTGATCAATGAGCTGACCGCGGGCTGTGTTGACGAGGAAGGATGTGGGTTTCATGAGGGAGAGCTCGGGGGCGGCGACGGTGTGGCGGGAGCGGTCCGATAGCACGAGGTGCAGACTGACGACGTCGGCATGGCGGAAGAGCTCCTCCTTGGAGACGACGCGGAACGTCTTATCACCGGATCGTGTGTTGACGGGCACGCCGGCGCGCGTGGCTTGGGCATCGGCCACCTCCTGCGTGAGATTAGGGCTCCAGGCAATGACACGCATGCCAAAGGCCGCGTGCATGATCCTTGCCGTGGCGGCGCCCAGCTTGCCCAGCCCGACGACGCCGTAGATCTTGCCGGCCAGACCCGTGCACAGGCCCGTCTGCCACCCGCCGCTCTTGACGGAGATGTCGCTGCCAATGATGTCGCGGGCCAGTGACAAGATGAGCGCGGCGCAGTGTTGCGTCGTCGACTCGGGCGAAGCCACGATACTGTTGCTCGTTCCTGCTACTGGGATCCCGCGTGCCGTAAACGTGGGTAGGGAGAGGGCGTTATTGCGCGTCCCCGTCGTCAGGAGGAGGCGGAGGTTAGTCAGGCTGTGGACGAGTTCTGATGGGAAAGGCGTCCGTTCTCTCATTGTGCCTGTTTTCTTGGTAAAAGGAGGATTACTCATGGTCAGAAAAGCTGAAATACCCAGAAGCAGCGAGGGGTATACTAAGGTAGAATGAAGGAGGAAAGGAGGGAAGAAAGAGTGGCCTCGCTTACAAATTACGGTAAAAGGCATGAGCTGTGCGATCAGGGCATCCTTGGTTTCCTGCGTCGTCGACTGATGGTTGAAGGGAGGTAGCGTGTTTGGAAAATACGACACTTGGAACCTGTTGGGATCGAGCTGCTCGAAATATGCTTTTGATAGGCCCTGATAGTCGTCGAGGACGGCCACGTTGATTACCGACATTGTTGCGGCCGGCATTTGTAGGGAATGCGCTTTCGAAGGACTATGGTGATTTTCAAAGTATTCTCTCGATCTTTAGATTGTGTGAGTCTGGACCAGTAAGACCTGCTATTGCGATGTGCGTAGTGTTGTAATGTAGATTGTGGTATACGAATATGGATATATAGATATATAGATATATATATATGTATATATGTGTATATGTGTATACTGCGCGGTATATTTTCTCCTCGATGTGGTTGCTATTGGAAGGTCATATGCTGGACTGTAAACTGAGAGACAGGAGTATTATATGACGAGGATATTTCGGAGTTCAATGGAGTCGATAATAACAGCTTGTCTATCCCCATTCGCCTGACCCGTTCGCCGCAATGTCGCAACGTAACGGGAAGCACGATAGTGGAGCAAAGAGGGCCGACGGTGGAGGGAGGAGAGGGGGGGAGGAGAGGGGATGGATAGCGGGTACTACTCGAAAGAACCGGGAACAGACGAAGCCGTCTGTGATAACGATGGAGCTGAGTGGTAGGGGTTTCAGTGTTGGCTTTAGTAGTAGTTTGGGGTAATAAAAAAAAACTAACAAGTAACGGTTTCCTTACCAACATCAAGAGGGAGCAGAGAAGAGGACGACTGACTCAAGTACCCTTTTAACGAACCTGTTCTCTCCCCTCCTCTTTACCTCACTATAGACACTAAGCATGCAGAATAATCCGAACTTGAGCTGAGGTAGACGTGGTAGCACCAACACGAACAATGACACAAGCGAAGAACTAGACGGAGCGGACACAAGCACACGCACACGCACACGCACACGCAACAGCATCCATCTTAGGACCTTGCACCTATTGCGCTAAGAATGAAGAGGGGGAACTTCTTGGGTCATACTACGGAGCAGTAGTACTAATCGTAGTACTAATCGTGGTACTAATCGTGGTACTAATCGTGGTACTAATCGTACGGAGTAGTTGGAGTTGACAAAAACCCTGTCATGACCTGCAGTTCTTTAGCAAACCCTTGCCTGCTCCATCATACATACATATGCATCCTCTCCCAACCATTTTCCCCCGCATACGTACATTAAAAATCTTTCGCCAGAGTGGCACACCACTGGGTGCCGCTGGGTGCCACCGGGTGCTACTGGGTGCTACTGGGTGGGCTGCTAACGGCAAGGCGCAAGCCCGGGGGCCCAATGGTTCCTTTTCAGGTGTGGGTGGGCTCCAAAGTGGACTGCTGTCGTCATTTCTCTTTATTTTCCCACTCTTTAATTAATAGTGAGGCCATCGCCACATTGGGCGTCTAGCACGCACATGTGTGTTTTTTTGGTCTCGTTTCACACCCGCAGCTTCGGTCCTTGCTTCGGTCTGCGGGTAGACCACGATGCTACAGTACTCCGTACTTGTGTACATGCTGCATCGGTACAGAGTGTTGCATCCTTCCCTCGTCTTGCGTCCCCCGCTGGTGATGCAACGCTGCTCCCATCTGTCCGATGTTTTGTAATATTTTTCTGGTTCCCCCCCCCCCCCCTCCCTAAAAAGAAAAGCAGTATTGAAAGCCGTTAGGCTGTTATCGAACGTCGAAACGGAAAGAGAGATTCGGCGCGAATAATCCCCGCCCTTTTCCTTTCAAATTTCGAATATGAGCGTGTTTCATTTCCGGACTGGGGGGGGGGGGGGGGGCTGAGTGTAAGCCTTGTAGGTATGGATATGTATTTCAACCCAACGGCGGTTTATCGCCTCCCCTCCACTGCCCATCCCTCCCCATCCCTCCACCCTCCTCTCCGCCCAAGTATCCGTGCGACCCTATCAATCGCCATGGCTAGTACGGAGTAGCAGCAGCGGCAGCAGCAGCAGCAGCAGCAGCAGTAGCATGCCACAACAGCAGAAGTAGTAATATACCCTCAGCACGACCCCGTTGCAAAAGAGGAATGGCCCGTCTCAGTTCAGAAAGCGTGCATTAGGGTTTCTGGCAGCAATACTCCGTAGTAGTATTCCTCTCGCACCTGTGCATGTCGTGGAAATCTGCCGGAAGCGCTGGTCTGGTCAGGGCATTTTATCGCCCAGCTCCACCATTAGCTTCGATCATCGCGATACGACGGCCCGAGCCGAGGTCGAGGCAGTAGTAGGTAGGTTAGGTAGTAGCAGCAACTGCAAAACTGTGACCTTGCAAGCTGAACAAAGACCATTGTCCATCAACGAAATTACCATTATCCTTTTGTGCCATCACTCGCGATTGTGCGCATGCACGTACTAGCAGCACAGTCGCGCTTCTACCCTAGCCTGTCGCGTAAGTCTGCCGTAGAGCTCATGGATGTGGTGGAGGGAGTCCAGGGATGTCGTTGGGAGTCTTGTGGCACACTGCTCAATATTCTAACCAGTCGCGGACATGTACTCTGCATATATACATGGATAAAAGGGGTGCCTGGCACCTGCACATGCAGAGTTGCACAGGAGGGAAAGCAACCCGGGGCCCCGCGCGTAAGCAAGGGGCCAAGGGGCTCACATCTTGCTGGGCATGCGCATCGCACCGTCCAATCGGATCACGACCCCATTCAGCATTACATTCTCGATTCCCTGTCGCACCAACTGCGCAAACTCCTCGGGTTTTCCTGCTCTCTTGGGAAATTCCATCGCCGCTTCAAGGCTCTTCCTCACCTTGCCACTCAGCATACTCGTCATCCGGCTTTCGAATAAGCTCGGTGCAATTGTCACGACGCGGATGCCGTGCCGGGCCAAGTCGCGTGCCATGGGCAGTGTCATGGACACAACCGCACCTTTGCTGGCCGAGTAGGAGACTTGACCCTTTTGCCCGTCGTAGGCGGCTGACGAGGCCACCATAACAACGACGCCCCGCTCCGAGTCGGGTCCTGTACCTGGCGCGGTGGCAAGATGCGGGAGAACCTGGCGGACGAGGTCAATCGTACCGCGGAGGTTGACGTTGATGACAAAGTCAAAATCATCCAGACTAAAAGGGTTGTTGTCGCGATCAAGCAGCTACCAATAAACCGTGTGAGTTTAAACAGAGCTGCACCAATAGATGGGTGGTAATAATAAGTGACATGCGGGGATATGTACCGTGGCCGGCGTGGACACACCGGCGGCGGGGATAACGCCACCAAGCGCTTTGCCGGTTTGCTTGACCCATTCAACAGTGCCTTTTACAGCTTTGGTGATACTCTCCGTCTCAAGAACGTTGCACTCGAAGAATCTGGCCGACGCACCGAGCGTCTTTGCAAATTCTTGGCCGCTCTCTTCATTCATGTCGAGGATGGCAGCATACCCACCTGCTCTGCATATCTCCTCGACACAGGCTTGGCCGAGACCGGATGCGCTATCGCAACGCGTTGTGGTCAGTGAAACGAATTGCCGTAGCCTACGGCTTGCATGTGAAATTGCAGACGAGTTCACTTACCCGCCCGAGACGATAAACGTACGGCCTTCGAGTTGCATATTGCTGATTATGAATATCGACTCTGTAGGATACGTTGATTTGATAGATGAGGGTGCGTGTGTAACGTAGTGTTGCAAAAAGTTGAAAGAATTTTGTCGTTTAGGAGAAGGAAGCATGGATGCCATGCAAAAGTAACGAGAGACCTCGGCACGGGGAACGCTTCTACCTACTCCATACGGAGTACCATACCTAACTGTGTTAAACGTGACGACCTGCTATTAACCTGTACGGAGTACGGAGTGCTCCGTATGGTATGGTACAATTTGTGGCGTTAAGCGTATCCAACAGCCCGGGAAGAAGGTGGCTGATGCTGCAAGGCCCGAACTGTCCTGCACACATCATTAGCCAGTCCCAGAACGCCGCATTATGCCTGCCGGCAATGGGATAATATGCATTACGTAGTAGTAGACCACTTGCTTGATATCGGTATATGATGCACTACGGTCGCTTGGAATTTATCGCAAAGATTGGGAGAGTTTCTAGGTTGACGCACAATCAATACAGTCGCGCGTCATGGACAGGGTGAGGCTGGTGCAACCCGAAACTGGCAAGCTTACCTAACCAAACGGTAAGAGTAGGAGATATGGATCCCTGCAGTGAGGAGCGATATCATTGCTCTCCGCGCCGACGACCATCGTTGGGCTGGGCACACACGCCCGACAACAGATAACGAAACCCCGAACCTCCTTTCGCATGCGCACTTTTCTCACAGTATATTTGCCTCTTGATGTGGACATAATCGACGGAACCCCTTAATACCAGCAATAGTAATAATTACCAAGCTGCCCATCATGACGAGGCCACGCCGGTTGTCTGGCACGAGCGACGAGAGTGGCGGGGCAGCGCCAGAACAGGTTCGAAAGCACAATGGCAGCGACGACGAGACCGGCAGAGAATTGACCCAGGGCGCATTGGTAGGAGCTCGACAGTATGTACGACTATCTCGCCAAGATTATTCTTCTAGGACCTAGCGGCACCGGCAAGTATGGGCAACCACCCCTCCCCCTCCAGAGGCAAACCAACTCACCATTTCCGGCGCAGATCTTGTTTACTGCATCGATTCGTGAAGAATGAGTGGAGGGTCTTGTCTTCGCAGACTATTGGCGTTGAGTTTGCTAGCAAGATTATCAAAGTCGGGACCGGAGCACGGCGCAAGCGTATAAAGCTACAGGTATTTGGGCGGTGGTACTACACGGCGTCGAAACACGGCTAATCGTCCACAGCTATGGGACACGGCAGGGACAGAACGCTTCCGTTCGGTGTCTCGGTCCTACTATCGCGGGGCAGCTGGCGTTATTCTAGTCTACGACATCACTTCGCACACATCTTTCCGCAATCTACAGCCTTTCCTGAATGACGCCAGGGCGTTGGCCTCACCGAACCTCAGCCTCATGCTTGTTGGGAATAAGCTCGATTTGGCCTCGGATTCTCTCATAGACACAAGCTATCCGTCTACAACGCCCAGTAGTGTTGGGTCCAACTCAACCATCACTGGAGGGCCCGCTGCCAGCTCGACGTCCAGCTCTGCTGCGGGGACTTTCAATGACCGCGCGCATACGTGGGGAGATAGGGATCGCGCGAGTACCTCGAAGGACCACAGCGGATCCATCAGCGCCGCGACACAACAGCGAGCGACAGTGGCGCCAGAAGGGCGAGAAATCTCCACGACAGAAGCTACACGGTGGGCATCAACCGCGGGTATCCAAGCCGTGACCGAAGCCAGCGCCCTCAATGGTGAAGGCGTCGATGAGATCTTTGGGCGGCTGGCCCGCATGATTCTAACCAAGATCGAGCTCGGCGACATTGATCCGGACGACCCGATGAGCGGTATCCAGTACGGCGACAACGGAGGTTGGAACACGGCCAGCGACGGAGCTAGTATCAAGAGTACAATGACAGGAGGGGCTGGCGACATGGACGGCATGAGCGGGTTGAGAAGGAGACGAAGGGGCAAGAGCCGGTCGCAGAACTGGGGCCTCAGGGAGTGGGAAGAGGTCTTCACCTTGACCAGTCACCGTAGGGGCCGAGGCGGATGCTGCTAATGATGACTGCGAGAAGTTTATGTTGACACGATTTATGGGATATTCTTAGCTGCACTGGAGTTGATGAGCGAGCCTCTCTTTAAACGTTTTGTGTTTCTCGCGTTTCTTTTTGAGGATGAAGGGTCTTTGCAGATGTTGATAATTGCGGATACGTCAGGAAAACATTCGTTACATATCGCTTATCGTTGTGTTTATTCCATCACTATCAAGCCGAGTGTTGTACTTGTGATTTCAGCCTATTACTAATTTACTACCATCATTCGTACTCCATAGTTAATGTAGTGCGGACTATTACTATATTGCTACTACTGGTAGGAGTAGTAGGAGTAGCATGGAGTGCAATATGAGGTGATATCCTTCCGGGCATTGTTCTTCCGAGCTGATAAATCTAAGGCACCCACTCTTCTGTCCCGGGTGAGTTCGTGATATTGGAAACAACAAGACGGTATGACAATCAACCGGGTGTACAATGGGGATTCAGATGATTCTTGAGTTATCTACCGATATCGCAGCAGGTAGTAACATTATACACCAGACGAGCGGGCAAAATAACACCCTTGAGTTTCTCCAGTGGCGGGGGTAAGTAGACGCGACGGAGAAAATGGTGTGAACGGGAGGATATATCACCGGTGCTCGGAAGGGACGATTCCTGCTATTAGCGGGTTGATCCCCACCGAACCGGAGCCCCGCGTTGGCGCCGTTGCGGACGGGAGTAGTAGTACTGCAGTAGACCAGCTGGTGAAATCCATCCACCCATCCATCCATTCGTTCATTGGAAGCGCCTGTAATACTGCAGCACTATGCTCCGTAGCAGTCAGTGCAACATCTCGCCATTCCCAACTTCTTACGGGGTACCAATCCTGCGTACTACCTACCAGTATCCCGTAAGTGGTGCTGAGTACAGAAAAAAAAAAAGACCTCCCCCCATCCAATCCCCTCCACTCTTCCCTCCCCTCCCTTCCCCTCCCCTCCCCGCCGCGGTTCATATGACCCGGTGCCAGAGGAAAGCGCGCCATGTTAGCCACCGAGACGTGCATACCTAGGTATTTTCGCTCTACTATAAACAGCCAGTAAATGGACAGATCTTTCCATTGCCTCCCTCCTGCGTACTAGTCGTCTGACTGAAAGAACGGCACGATCCATCATCGGGTATTAGCCTAAGTTCATGGGATGCCTAAACATTCTAAGCATTGCTGTTCCTGCGTGTGACATAGCAGCCTCCGTATACTTATTTCAACGTCATCTCGTTTCTCTCCACAAGAACTTCTCGTCCTCGTTCACTCATTCACCCGCACATACACATACGCACCACACACGTCCTTGCCTGTGCAATGTGTATTGGGCGAAAGGCCAACATGGCGAGAACCGTCTATCCCATCGACGAGAACTGGCAGTTCAAGGAGTCGAAGCAGGATGACGGTTCATACCTACCAGTCTCCCAGTTCCCTACCAACGTCCACCTGGACCTCCTCCACCACAAGCTCATCCCGGACCCTTACATCGGAAAGAATGAGCTGGAGGTTCAGTGGGTGGGTGAGCGTGTCTGGGTCTACCGCACCAGCTTCACCTCTCCCGCCGTGAGTGAGGGCTCAAAGGCTGTGCTTTCTTTCGAAGGCCTGGACACGTTTGCGACCGTTGTGTTGAACGGGGAGCCCATCTTGGAGACGGACAACATGTTCATACCCGAGAGGGTTGATGTCACTGGGAAGCTGAAAAAGCAAGGCGAGCAGAACGACATGGTCATCACATTCGACTGCGCCTATCTGAGGGGATGGGAACTTGTCGAGAAGCACCCTCATCACAAATGGGGCTGCTGGAATGGAGACGTCTCCAGGCTGGCTGTCAGAAAAACCCAATACCATTGGGTAAGTTATGGCGCAAGTTGCACATACGGAGTACACATAGACTAACTGCTTTTCCTTAGGGGTGGGATTGGGGACCGACGCTGCTCTCCTGCGGACCATGGAGGCCCGTGAGCTTGGAGGTCTATGAATCGCATATCGCTGATCTGTGGACTACGGTTGAGGTCGATGACTCTCTGTCCATTGCCAAGGTCCATGCGTATGTAAAGACGGAGGGAGAAGCTGAAAAGGTCACGTTCCAACTCAGTCTCGACGGAAACGAGACACTTACTGCGGAAGCCACGGTTAACAATAACCGAGCTGAGGCGGTCATCGTTGTAGAAAAGCCTGAGCTATGGTACCCTGTCCGCTACGGCAAGCAGCCTCTTTACACACTCAAAGCCACCCTCTTGGACGATAATGAGGAGGTCGATATCTCCTCCAAGAAGATCGGCCTCCGAAAGGCGGAACTTGTGCAGGACCCTCTGATAGACCAGCCGGGCACCAGCTTTTATTTCCGCATCAACAACATTCCGGTGTTCTGTGGAGGTAGTGACTGGATTCCCGCAGATAACTTTATTCCTCGCATTTCCAAGGAGCGGTACTACGACTGGGTGAAGCTTGTTGCTGATGGGAATCAGTTCATGATCCGCGTGTGGGGTGGTGGTATCTATGAAGAGCAGGCTTTCTACGATGCTTGTGACGAGCTTGGCATTCTGGTCTGGCAAGATTTCATGTTTGGGTGTGGTAATTATCCAGCCTGGCCTGAGATGCTAGACTCGATCAAGAGGGAAGCCGAGGAGAACGTGAAGATGCTGCGACATCATCCGTCGATTGTCATCTGGGCTGGCAACAACGAGGATTACCAGTACCAAGAGAGCGAGAACCTGACCTACGACCCTGAAGATAAGGACCCCGAGAACTGGCTCAAGACTGACTTTCCTGCTCGTTATATCTACGAAAAGACCCTGGCCGATGTTTGCAAGGAGCTTATCCCAGATACATACTATCACTTTGGTAGCCCGTGGGGTGGCAAAGATACTAGAGATCCTACGATTGGCGACATTCACCAGTGGAACGTCTGGCATGGGACCCAGGAAAAGTACCAGAACTTTGACAAACTTGGAGGCCGCTTCGTTTCCGAGTTTGGCATGCAGGCTTTTCCTTCCATCAAGACGATTGATGGATTCCTTCCGGAAGGCAAAAATGATCCTGATCGTTATCCTCAGTCATCGACTGTGGATTTCCACAACAAGGCCGACGGCCATGAGCGGCGCATAGCGCTTTATCTGGTTGAGAACATGCGATACGGGCCCGATCCCATTGAGCAGTTCATCTACTCTACACAGCTGATGCAAGCCGAGTGTCTGGCCTCGGCGTATCGTTTGTGGAAGCGGGAATGGAGGGGACCTGGTAAGGAGTATTGCGCGGGAGCGTTGGTCTGGCAAATCAATGACTGCTGGCCGGTCACTTCTTGGGCTATTTGCGATTACTATCTGCGACCCAAGCATGCCTACTATACCGTAAAGAGAGAAATGGCACCCATCTCCATCGGAATGACGCGCCGAGAACACAAGCACCCCAAGAACAAGTATACTCGTGTGGACATTGACACAAGTATCAAGATTGAGGGCTGGGGTTCGAACCTTCAGCTTGAGGATCTGACTGTTGACTGTATACTGAAGGCCTGGGATGTCGAGACGGGCAAAGAGACCCATTCCGAAACTGTAGCAGCAGGCAAGGTTCTTCCTGCCAACCGGTCGACCGAGATTTACTCGATGGATGTACCGGTGTCGCAGCCCGACCAAGGTCTCGAGGCGCGTACGGTGGTGGCATCCTACCTTGTTCAGGATGGCAAGCAAATTGCTCGCTATGTCAACTGGCCAGAACCCCTGAAGTACCTCCATCTTCAGAAGCCCAAGCAGCTCAAGGCAGAGTTGTCCGAGGACGCAAAATCAGTTTCCATCAGTGCCGAAGTGCCAGTCAAGGGCGTAGCTCTTGAGAGCGAGGATGACGCGGTCAGGTTTGACGACAACCTCATCGATATTGTGCCCGGGGAAGTTGTTACTGTTGGCGTCAAGGGTGCCACGGCTTCGACAGTGGTGACTACGCGGTACCTAGGAATGCTGAACTAGTAGTAGTAGTAGTAGTAGTAGTAGTAGTAGCGGGTTACAGGGGGCAAAAAGAGGTAGTAGATGCAAAATCTCTATGATCTAAGTAGTACAAACATGATGAAAAATGTACCATGTTCCGAAATCTATTTTATTCTCACGTCATGACAGCCCAGCATTCCCAACATTCCTGAGATTCCCAACATGGCATCTAGAAACGCATCCGCAAACGCCAACCCCCAGCGATGCCTCTAGCAAACCAAAAGGCCGCCAAGGACGCCGCGTAGAAGACGCCGGCCAGGATGATGAGCCCGGTGTAGGAGCCGCCGCTGCTCTGCAGGACGGCACCGGCGATGGGGATGCCGGTGAGGGCGCCGAAGCTGGCGACGAAGTAGGTGGAGCCGTTGCGCTTGCCGTAGTCCTCGATGCTGCAGACCTTGCCGATGCAGACGGGGGTCAGGGCGATGGCGGCGCCGGACCAGAAGCCGTAGAGGACGGTGAAGGCGGTGGTCATGGCCCGGTCGCCGCCGGCGGAGAGCCAGAGGGTGAGGATGAGGGCGGTGCAGGCGAGGGCGGTGGCGCACATGGTGTTGAAGACGCCAAAGCGGTCGGCGAGGTAGCCTGGCAGGGCCCTTCCCGGGACGGCGCCGACGTTGAGGAGGGTGTTGAGGAGGTAGGCCTTCTCGGGGGGGAAGCCGGCGTGCAGGGCGTAGGAGGGGATGTAGGAGTAAGGGATGAAGACGGCGAACTCGACGAGGAAGATGGCGAGGGTGGTGGCGGCGTACCTTGGCTCGGCGAGGGCGACGAGGTCGATGGCGGCGCTGCGCCGGTCGGGGGGAGGCGGGGGGAGGCGCTTGCGGAGGAGGAGGCAGGCCGCCAGGCCGCTGAGGGCGCAGACGAGGGCGATGAGGCGGACAGACCAGGGGAAGCCGAGGCGGGGGGCGGCGTAGAGGACGGTCAAGGGGAAGAAGATGCCGCCGATGCCGCCGGCCGTGCAGGCGACGCCGGTGGCGAAGCCGCGGCGCTTGGAGAACCAGTGGCCCACGGCGGCGAGGGCCGGGTTGAAGAGGAGGGAGGCGGAGACGCCGCCCAGGACGCCGAAGGAGAGGAGGAACTGGTAGTATTCTGCGGGGTTCTCCCTCGTTAGAACTCTCGCTTATCCCTAAGGGCATATACCGGGGGGGGGGGGGGGGGAATGTGAAACATACCCGTGGAGAGACTCGTGAAGACGAGGGACAGCACGATGCCTATGGACCCGGGAATAATGACGACCCGGATGTCATGGGCGTCAACAATGGGACCTGAACGAACCAACGAACCAACGATCATCATTAGTTGTCTGATTGAATCTTTATGTATATACACACACAAAGCAAAAGAAAAAGAAGAATAGGAGGAGGAGGAAAGGGCCAGCTCACCAACCTGGGCGCCGCAAAAGTACAGCAGGAAGGCGTAGACGCTAAAGATCCAGCCGACGGTCGACTCGGGCATGCCCGCGAGCTGGTGCTCCTGGACCCAGGCCTGCAGGATGCCGAGGGTGTTGAGGAGGCCCATGGAGGTGAACATGGCGCACCAGGCGCCGAGGACGACGAGCCAGGCCTCGGCGCCGCCCTCGGGGTAGGACTCGTCGTCGAGGGTCACGTCGAGGTCTGCTGTCGGCGGCGGCAGTGAGGGGGGTGACTGGGAGGCATCGTGGTGGTGTCGGTTTGCCTCTTGGTCTTCGTGCTGCCGGGACAAGGGGGCTTGCTGCTGCTGCTGCTGCTGTTGGGCGACCTCAGTCTTGGGTGAAGACCACATTGCTACACGGAAAGTTGATATTATTCTATGGCAATGGATGTACAGTATGTAATCTATAATAAGATGGCAACAATATTTAAACTATGAGAGTATACCTGCTACTAATAGTAACTAGCTAGGTACTAGTTGATAGAAGTCTCTCTCTCCTTGGTAGCCGTTCTAACGGATTCGAACTCAGCTGATCCGGAGATCAACGTCCCCGAGCCCTTGATTTTTTTCTCCGTCTGCGATTGATCAATGATATGTCTCTGCCAAGAGCTAAACTAATGTATGATTTTTCTTTATTGGGCTTTAGTGCCCCTTGTATTAGTCTCGTTTCCGGTCTTCTTTATTCCCTTTCTCTCTTTTTTTTCTATTTTTTTATTTTTTAACCTGAGCTAGTATTATGGATACGGACTGTTATCCACCATCGGGCCACCGCCAATGTTGATGGATTAATAATGCTAGTTTTATTGGCCTCAGGAATATAGACGCGCAGATTGCTGGCAATGGCTACCTATGATGGGGCTTTTGTGCCATTGAGGTGAGAATGGGCCTTTTGCGTTTCTTGAAGATGATGTTGGAGCGGTGTTGACGGGGCATCGCTGACACACAGCCGGCGAGATCTAATACGGTTGCTATTCCCTTTCTTAGAATATCCGGGGAAGCCATTCCGTACTACTAGCGTTTGAAGGAAGGCGAATTAGTCGTTTGATAATGGACGTATCCTGAGTCCTACGGTGACTCAATGTAAGGACATCGGAGGTGTTATATGTATAATGACTCAGTAAAAAGCGTGTTCGGGAGAGAGTGAAGATCTCTTTGGGGGGGGGAGGGTACCCAGCACTTCTTGATCGCCTTTCAATTTCAAAAGGCAGGCTTTCTTTTGCTTACGAGAGAGAGAGGGAGAGAGAGAGGGAGTCAGAAAAGTCATATTGACGCGTTTGATACCAGCGAACCCCCTTTCGAGATGCGACAGCTCTAGGTTAGGACACGGATGCGTGCGCGCAGCAGGCGAGTTGGAAGTGGGATCCGTACGAATCACGTGATGCGCCACACTCTTTTTTCTTTCTTTCTTTCTTTTCTGTTCCTTCTCGTCCGTCGAGGGGCCGCAGAAATTTGCGTCTACTCTCACGGTCCACGTAACGTCCTTTTCTGCTACCTACCTACCTTACCTACGATGGAGGGTGGTTGATACGATGAATGCAGGCGAGCGCGCGCACAATTCTTGCCAAAGTTCCGAAAGAACAATGGTTTTCGACGCGAAAAACAGCAAGACCTCCGAGAGGTTGAGCACGATTGCTTTTGCTCAAGGTAGTAGTTTTCCCCCCTCGTTGGAGGCCTTGCGTCTTGCACGGTAGGTTACCATCATCGCCTATATGTGCTCGCCATTTTGCATTGCATCGTGGAACCTCAACCCAGGAGAGAAAAGAAAAGGAAACCCCCGCCCCCCCCCAAAAAAAAAACCACCGCAGTATCGTCCCTCCAGCCACTCTGCCCCCAAATTTTTTACCCTCTCATTCTTCCATTAGGGAGAAAAAGAAAGGGTGAAAAAAAGGGGGAAATCTACGAGTCTTGCCTTGATCGGCGAGGTCTTCCGCGCCGAATACGTTTTGTACGAAGCGTTTTTTGGAAGGAGGCTGAATGCTTTGATAGCAAGAAAAAGCGAGATGAAGAAAAAAGAGATTTCTTCTTCTTCTTCTTCTTTTTTTTTCTTGTAGCTGCAAGACTGAATTATAGGACCATCATAGTCCATGCCTGTCTCTTATCTTTGAAAGTAGTAATACTTTTGAATATCCTCTCTTTTTTATGAGGAGGGGCTTCCTACACAGGCGAGGCTCCAAGCGTTCCTACATTTCCCCCCCCCTCCCCCTTCTTTTTTTTTCAACCTGTTTCCCCCCCCTCTATCCGTTCATTTATTTAGCTCTATTGGCTCTAGGTACGTAATGGTTATTAGCGTTGTTGCCGGTTGCCCGTTGAGAAATGGTGCCACGTGCTGTTGTTATATGTCGCTCTTCTTTGTTTTCGGTTTGCTGCTGGGAGGCCCACGGAGGGACGTCACCGCGCTGATGTCATTTAAAGTAATAGCGATAAAGTTCAAGCACGCAAGGTACATACTATAGTAGCAAGTACGAGGGACATTTGTGTAAGCGATGAATCAGTGAATTCGTATTAATGAACAATTTTACCACATGTTGCAAAACACCATATTTCCTATATTTCCTATATTCCCTACCTAATGTTTCGTTCCGCTCCATTACGGTCCATCATCTCGCGATTATACCAGAATCATCACCGTCGTAGCAGTATCAGCAGCAGCAGCACCGCCGCCGCCATGCCATCGTCTAAACCGTCCAAGTTCTCCAACCTTCCCCTCAGCACCTCTGGCCCCATCGAGTGCGCCCTAACCGGCACGGCCCTCCTCAACACCCCCTACCTGAACAAGGGATCCGGGTTCCCCACCGAGGAGCGCGAGACGTTTAACCTCACGGGCCTGCTGCCGCTCAACGTGCAGACGCTCGACCAGCAGGTTCGCCGGGCCTATCAGCAGTACTCCAGTCGGCCGGATGACCTGGCCAAGAACACGTTTCTGACCTCGTTGAAGGACCAGAATGAGGTGTTGTACTACAAGGTACGGACTCAACTCTCATCTTGTTTTCTCTTTCCATCTAGTTGAACAACATTGGACTACGGCAGTACAAAAACTGACGTGAGGTATTGGCGCAGTTGATCCAGGAACATCTCCAGGAAATGTTCAGTGTGGTGTATACGCCAACCGAAGGGGATGCCATCCAGAACTACTCAAGACTCTTCAGGAGACCGGAGGGTTGTTACTTGAATATCAACAGCCAAGACCGGGTCATGTCTGACCTGGCGCAATGGGGAAATCCCGAAGACATCGACTACATCGTGGTCACTGGTGAGTAGTAGTATCCCGAGACCCGCCACCACGGGAACCTAAGCTGACAAACACCAACCCGGATCAGACGGCGAAGAGATTCTGGGCATTGGCGATCAGGGCGTCGGCGGCGTCCTCATCTCCGTGGCCAAGCTCGTTCTCACCACGCTCTGCGCCGGCATCCACCCCAACAGGTCCCTCCCCGTTGTCCTGGACTGCGGCACCGACAACCAGGAGCTCCTCGACGACGAGTTGTACCTGGGCCTGCGGCACAAGCGCGTCCGCGGTCAGAAGTACGCCGACTTTGTCGACAGCTTTGTCAAGGCCGCGAGGCATCTTTACCCGCGAGCCTATATTCACTTTGAGGACTTTGGCCTAACCAACGGTAATTCCCCCCTCCCCCTCCGCAGTTCCCCCTTGTCCTTTCACATCATCCTCGGCAATATTTTCTTTGCTGACTTGAGACGATACGTAGCGAGGCGCATTCTCGACAAGTATCGGACCGAGATGCCGTGCTTCAATGACGATGTCCAGGGCACTGGCTGCATTACTCTCGCTGCCATCATGGCCGGTCTCCACGTCAACAAGATGAAACTCAGCGACATCCGCCTCGTTATCTTTGGCGCCGGGTCAGCTGGCTGCGGCATAGCTGACCAGGTGCGCGACGCCATCGCCACCGAGTCAGGCATCTCCCACGAAGAGGCCGCGAAGCAGATCTGGTAAGTTAACCCCCTTTCCATTATTACCTCCACATAGTGGGGATGTAATATGGTGTAGCTAACACATACTGTTCAGGTTAATCGACAAACCGGGTCTGATCACTACAGAAGTAGACGCATCAGATGCGCAGAAGCTCTACGCCAAAGACCCCTCATCGTATAAGGGTAAAGACGCTTCTCTCGCGTCCGTGGTCGAGACCGTCCGCCCCAACGTCCTCATCGGCACCTCCACGCAGCCTGGCGCGTTCACCGAACCCATCGTCAAGTCCATGGCCTCGTCCACTGAGCGTCCCATCATCTTCCCCCTCTCCAACCCCACGCGCCTTCACGAGGCCACGCCCGAGGATATCCTGCACTGGACCGACGGCAAGGCCCTCGTCGCCACCGGCTCGCCCTTTGACCCCGTCCGCGGCCCCTGGGGCGAGATCGAAATCGCCGAGTGCAACAACTCGGTCGTCTTTCCCGGCATCGGCCTAGGCTGCGTGCTCTCGCGCGCAAAGCTGGTGACGGACAAGATGCTCGTGGCCGCCGTCCGCGCCGTGGCGTCCATGTCGCCCGTGCTCGAGGACCCCAAGGCCCCGCTGCTCCCGGACGTGACCCGCGTCAAGAGCGTGAGCGTGCGCGTGGCCAGGGACGTTATCCGCGCGGCCGTCGACGAGGGCACGGCCGCGGAGGAGGGCATCCCCTCGGACGAAGAGGAGCTGGAGGACTGGATCAAGGAGCAGATGTGGGAGCCCGAGTACAGGCCGCTCAAGCTGGTGGACCAGGCTACCGCCACGAGAGCCGCAAAGGGTGAGCTCAAGGTTGCCGGATCAGTTGATAGGAAGGAGTAGAAAAAGAAAAGAAAAGAAAAGAAAAGAAAAAGGGGGGGTTGCATTCAATAGTAGTTAGCAGCTATCGTAGTTGCACAGACTTCACGCCTATAATAATCGTAATTATTGACTTGAAATGAGATCAAATGAGATTTTTTACCCAAAAAAGGGGGGAGGAGGAAATGAAGAACGCAAATCAAAAAGCAAGAACTGAAAACTCCCAGATACGTACGGTCAATCCGTACACTACTAGTATAGGACCCGTAACGATAATAAAACTGCCGTAAACATAAAAAAAAAAGAGAAAAAAAAAGAAACAATAACGTGGTCACATGGGTCATTAAAGCAACACTCAGAGGATACCGGCGCGGGCAGCCTCGCCGCCGTTGTCGAGGACCACGTCCTCAATCTTCTTCTTGCCGCGGCCGAGGCCGCCCTCGCCGACGCCCATCCTCCTGGCCACGTACCTCTGCGCGACGACACCCACGGACAGGCTGAGGAGCTCCTCGATCCACTCGGCGACCCATTCGCGGGGGTCCACGCCGCCGTTGTCGATGATCTCCTGGATGTCGTCGGGCAGGCCCGGCCCGGGCTCGAACTGCCCCTCGTCGACGGAGCGGGGGGTCAGGGGCGTGGGCGCGTCGAGCCAGCGGATCCAGCGCGCGGGGATGCTCTGGCTGACGGTAGAGTACTCGATCTCGTGGACGGGGTCGAGGATGTAGAGCGCGAAGCAGATGAGCTCCTCGGTGCTGTCCTGCTCCTTGACGGCCGAGTCCTCCTTCTCCTTCTCCGATGTGGAGCTGCCGGCGAACAGCGTCTTGTCGTCGTCCTGGCTGATGGCCTGCACGGAGAGGAAGATGTCCGAGGTGCGGACGGGGTTGGTCTCACTCAGGACTTCGGTGGCCCGGAGCTTGGCCTCGTCCAGACCGCCATTGGCCGTGAAATATTCGCTGGCGTAGCTGTCTGCGCTGGCGCGGCAGAGCTTGGTGCCCTCGACCAGGCCTTTTATGATGCCCAGCTCGCGGGGCGAATTGACCTGCCTCCACCATGGCCCGTCCCTCCATCCCGAACCACCGTCGCTCGATCGTCGGGAATGGCTCTCGTTGCCACGCTGCACAACCAGAAGATCACCGCCCTCGACCTGGGACATGACACGAGCGAAAACCTCGTGGATAAGCGGGTCGAGTGACGGGTAGCCGACAAGGTCATGGGTGATGTGGATGAGGAGGCGCTCGTGGGAGCTAATTGGGGGCGCAAGGGTGTGAAGGATATTGGTAAATGTCGGCATTGCTCGCGCACGGAGCTCGTCACCTGCAGATGGGTTAGCGAGAAACACACTGGGTAGCTGCACGATCAAGGACGCACCGTAGTTTCGGATGGCTCCAACGTCAATGTTCCTGATGCCTTTGACCTGGTCTGCCCACTTTTTGGCTTCTTCGTTTTGTTGAATCTCCTTGTAGGCAGCCTCGGCCTGCTTCATGGCGGCGCTGGCGGTGGCGGTTGCTGTTGATAGAATGCCTCCCCACCAACCGCCTCCCGCCGCCGGCTGGGCCGATGTAGACGGTTCAACCGCCGCAGCAGCCTTCTTCTCTATCTCAGGGAGCTCAGAACTAGCAGCACTGGGAGTGAAGCTCGTTCTGAGGCTCCTGGCGCTATCCGTGGACTTGCGCGCAGCGGCGGCGGTCTTCTCGTCGATGGCGGGGGACCTCTTGCCAGCGGTGTCCTTGAGTCGTGGGGTGTGCGGTCGGGAGGAGGGCTCTTCCGAGGCGAGCTGCGATTCGAGGTCGGCCAGGATGTCATCGTTGCCTTTTCCCTTTGGGGCCGATGCGGGGGGCTTGGAAGACTTGGGCACCGTCTTCTTGGGCTTGGTTTCGTCGCCAATGCCGGAGAAGAGGTCGTCCAGGTTATCGTCGGCCTGGCTTGCCTTTGTCTTCTTGGGAGGCATTGTGAAGGGTAGGTATGGTGTGTAGGCGTGTGTAGGCGGCAACGATTTGGGGATGGGGGAGAATCTGGTTAATGTGGATTGATGTCTGAGGTGCCGGATCGGTGGACAGATGTTGCAGATGTCGTAGATGCGTACGACCCGAAGGCGGATGAAGTTTAATGTAGGCAGAGAGAGAGGGGTGACGCGAAGAGGTGGCTCCCGCTGCTTGGATCAAAGTAACCTTGCCTTGCCTACCGGAAGCTACTGTGGGGGGGGGGGGGTTCAGTGGCAGCTGGTGGACCCGCAGATTCTCCAAGCAAGTACAACCGTACAATGTACTTCCAAGTACTGACGCAGGCCACGGGGGGGTCAAAAAACACCGACCCCTACGTGGGTGAGTGTGTTGAAGGGGGGTCGGTGTTTTCTGTCCCCCACTAGGCAGGACAAATGGACGTATGGAATGAAAGCTTCCAAGGCTCCATGACAGAGAGGGCCTACTCCTTCATACAACGAGCCAAGGTACTCCATACCGCGTACCAAGCCCAATGGGCACAGATGTCAAACAATGTCAAATGTATCATACTCAGAATTATCCCGAGACACCATGACTTATCATTGAGTTAACCGGTTTACGCCAACTACATAGTACCCGAAGCCACATCCATCTCTGCAGATTTCTGGCTTTCATCTTGCGTTTACCGAGAAGCGGAATTAAGCTGGCAGAATTTTGATGTTTTTGAGAATGTCGGCGGTTTTGACAACAGGGTTAGCCGCTGAAAAGCTTTTAGGGGTCTGAGGCGCTGGGGATCCACCAGTATGGTACCGACCAACAGGTGCGTCCATGCTCCTAACAGAAGCGGTAGAAGCAGTACTCCGTAGGGTACTCCGTACTCCGTATTCCGTACGTACTCCGTAGAAGCACACAGGTCTGATTTTGATAGGGGCAGACACGCGAGCGAGAAATGCAGCCCATCTTCACCGGCATGCCGCCCGCCTTGTAATAGCTCATATTGCATGATGCGCCTTGCCTTGGGTGCGGTGATGGCAGTACTGCTACTACTACTACTACTACTACTACTCCGTACTACTAGCAGTAGCAGGAGTGGTAGCAATAGTAATAAATAGCCCATGACACTATTCATAGACGGCTGTCAATCTCACGGACTGCCAAGTCTCGGGTCTTTTTCACTTGGCCTCTTTGTACTACTTATCCATAATGGCAATGCCAATATGATGGACTGCACACAATGCATTGGATGATGAGACGACCAATTCGAGTTCAAATTCATTCATAATAGTCATCCATTCACCTAAAGCCCTCTGACTGACTTCACCTCGTGACTCCCCTCAACTTAGATTGAAGGTGACCTTTTTTTTTCTCTCTTTCCCTTCCTTCCCTTTTCCCCAAGCAAGGATTGAAGTACGTTAATATGGGGCTCGTCCATCCTAAAATGACCTAGTCTGTTGATCTTGCGTGACGTGATTGGCTGAGTTGACTGTATGGCTTACCCACCTGAGCATATCCGAATCAGGTGTTGAAACTCAGTAATTGGCCAAAACCTGTGGCTGGAGAGGCCCTGTACTCCGTACCTTGGTAGGCTTGTGGGCTTGTACATACGGAGTAGCCTGTAGGCCATGTGTACTCCGTACTCCGTACTACTAACAGGTACGTACCCGTTGAAAGCCAGAAAAAGCAAAGCCGGTCGAACCCACACACAACGCAGCGCAGCAGCTTGAGGACAAGCTTGGCCTTGTCACCTTGTACCTTGTGTGTGTGTGTGTGTGTGTGTGTGGTGTGTGTGCGTGCGTGCGCCAGCCGCTGTTGCTGCTCTCTCACTTCGAGTTCACCTCTGAATTCTGAAGCCACCTCAAAATGACACGGACTTGAAGAAATGAGCATTATCACTTCCAACTCAACCGCGCCTGTCCCCTCAACAGTTCTTCTTCCAACCCTATTCCATTCATCGTCGCATGCAGATGCAGCTGATTTTTCTTTTCCTCACTTTATTACAACGCACAGATTAATTATTTGATTGCCATCCCGTCTCTCAACTTTACACAAATTTCTTCCTTCATCACCAGCTTTCCTAAGCAGAACACGCTTTCCTCGGCATTCTGCATGTCTTTGACTTTTTTTCTTCTTCTGCTTCTACTACTTCTACTACTTCTGCCTCAATCAGATTCGCGTTCAAGTTGCTTGCAGCTTGTTCACTTCTTTTCTTGCAAACCGTTGCCGAGATTGGTCTCCGACTTGCAGCATCGTCACTTTTGCAGCCCTTGGCTGAATCAGTCAGTATACTACGAGTCTACGACTACTTGAAACCTAAAGACTTGGTTTTATCCCGGGCCGCCACCGGATACATTGAACACACACATAAACGGACACACTCTACTACCACTTCACACTTCACACGTACGCACTACGGGAGTACTAAGTGTACCAGTCGTCGTGTGCTGCTCGTTCGTCGCTCCTACATACAATTCTAGTCTAGGTACGGAGTACTTCTCTCTACCAGGACTAGCCGTACTAGCAGCACACCCTACCTCACCTTATTACTTACCCGCCCTTTTTCTCTTACACTCTTAAACCTCGCCTCACCAGGCCCAACACCCACAGACTACTTCCCTGGCCTCGAGGCAGCTTTGAGTTGCCCCAGGACAAGCAGCAGAACCGGGTCAAGAGAAGCATCTGCTCGAGTTCTTGCTCAGAATGGATCGCTCACGTAGAGCGGGCGCTCGCCGTCAGGGTTTTACCTTTGGTGGTCACGGTAACGGCAACGGTAATAATGGCTGGCCTGCTGCTGCTTCTGCTCTCACTACTTCACCAAAGTCAGATTCGGCAGCATCCCTTCCTTTGCCAGGCCCACAGTCTCCCGTCAGTCCCATCATGACACACGCTCTCACAACCAACAACACGCCTCAGCAAACTGCTTTCACCTCATTTCAAGGTCGCAGGTCAAATAGCAATACTTCAATGCATGATTTCAGCTTCTCCTCACCTCTGCAAGGGTCAAACACTCTCTCAAGAAAACGGTCTAGGACACTTGATGACAGCTACGACACACCGGCTCCAGAGGATGAAAATGATGAAGACAACAAAAAGGGCGGTCACAGCCTTCGCAAGAGGGTTCGCGTCAATTACGCATCTGAACTTATTGACGACGAGGTTGTGGTGCCAAACTCGTCTTCTTCCATCTCGCGTGCCAGAAACCGCAGATCAGAGGGAAGTGAGGATGCCCAAGAATTTACCCACGTTAGCCATAAACGACGAGCCACGACGGATTTGAGCGACTCGCCCAGCGCACGTCGCCGCAATCCTTCACGCAAGTCTCTCGACTTCAAGCCTTTTACAAACTATTTCAATGAGGATGGTTTGGACCCTTCTCAAAGTTTTTCTCACAACCACAACGACACTGTCACCAATCAGTCGCAGGCAGATATTGACGCTTCAGACTTTGCAGCTGGCCCCCCAAACAGCTCACCGTCAATGAAAGCAATTAAAACCTCACAAGAACCTGAGACCGTTGTGCCTTATGCTGCTCAGGACGATTATGATCGTGGTAGTAATAATGAGGGCTATGACATGCCTAATTCTTATGGAGTCGAGGCCAGTGATGGTCCCTACCCATACCACAACTTTGCCGATGATCCCAACTATCAGCTCCAAGAGGAGAATTATGAGTCTGTCCAGGCTACCAGCCCACGCGGCCCTTCACAAGACCAGGAAATTCCCGTCGATCCTCTTCTCGCGGCATCAATGGCTGAGCAATCTGCTACGTCCCGCGCTTCGTCAGAATCTGTGCGGAAGCCTCTCGCCATATCTCGCGAAGAATCTAGCGAGACCGCTAAGACCAATCCTGACCTCGTCCCCGACGATAAATTTGCAGAAATTGCACACGACGACCAGCCATCAGCTTTGATTGAAGACGCTTCTGCGGACGCATCAATCGATCATCCTGAAAAAGTTGAGGCCGCCCAAGAGGATGAACAGTCACCTGACGACAAGCGTTCTGGAAACGAGCCCAGTGGAGCTCCAATTGCACCCACTGCGACCCAAGATGAAAACACTGCAGATCAAGAGGACACTGCTCCATCTCAAGCTGAAACCGCCGTGGCCGAGGATGAGCCCTCCCCAGCTCAAGACGAGGCCAGCGTGGTACAGAACGAGACAGCGCCGGTTCATGATGAGACCGCTCGCGACCAAGATGAGAGTACTCCCCAAAACTACAGCTTGATACCCGTCCAGTCCATTGAGAACCAAGAGGATGCTCCCAACGAAGTTACTACTTTCCCTCGCAATGCCCCTCCCGCGAACAGGCCTACAGTGCCTCGCATCACAAGTTTCAAGAAGCCTTTCCCAGCACCGCAGGGCCGCTACGCTCATCTCACGCCGTACATCGAGGGCGAATACACATATTATCCTGAACACTTGGTTCGAGCCGCTGAAGAAGAAGTAGCCATGAATGAGGAGCAGAATTCTGCCGAGAAGGACTATGAGGGTGAAGGTGGTGAAGCAGATCTCGCCATCGATGATGGTGCCGATACCGTCACAGGCACAGAGGATCCAACACCAGCTCTAAACACACCCCTTCCAGGTTCTCCTAATCCTGAATCAACTGAGCCAACTGCCTACAACTCACCGACCGCCACAGGCGAGGACGGGGAAGACGTCGAGGCATCCGATAGACAAGAGTCTCCTGCGGGACACGTTAGATACAAGTTCCGCAAGATACGCGAGGAGGATGAATATCTTGCATTACTCGAGAACTATGAGCAGCTGACTACCGATGAGCTCTATGAAGTTTGCCAAGCTCTCAACGCGAGTCTCTCGGCTTGGGAAGGAGAATATGCCAAGTGTGGCAAAGCAGTTGATGACTATGAGAATGCCGAGCGACGACGTGTTGCTGATGCAAAATATGAGGCCAAGACGGCCGATCTGAGCGCTGATATCAATTTTGAGGAACCCGAATTCCAGGTCAAGGGTTACAAGGCGCGAGCTGCGGAGAAGTTCACAGATAATCGCTGGCTTCAAGCTCAAGATCGTCTCATGTCTCAATTCTACGGCTTCGAATATGACCCGCATCCCTCCAAAATTGGGAAGCAAAACCCGTTCACTCAACGTGGGGAGGGCAAGGAAACCCGATCGCGTTCGCTTCGGAATCAGCCGAAGCAGACAGTCAAGGCCACCGAGGCTGATGAGGTGACTGGGAAAAGATTGCGCAAGCCAGTGCAGTTGTACGAACCTCCGTCCGAGCCTGCTAGTCGCGCCTCGACTCCGGTTCCTACAAGAAGTCGCAGGGGCCGCAAGGCAGCCAACGCCGAGCCTGAGCCTCCGCAACCCCCCAGCTTCACCAGCCTTGAAGCTGAGAATGAGACAAATGCTCAAGGCCGACCTCAGCGCAAGCGTGCCTCACGCGCTAAACAGAACGCCCCCATAATTGCCGAGGATATGGTACCTACTCCAGACACACTGACCAGCTCTCAAGAGGAGCCTAAGCCTGTCGGTCGTAGAGGCCGGGCCGCCAAGGCAGCACCTGCTCCCGCCCCAGTTGCAGATGAGCCTCGCGTGGAGCAACCTAGGAAGCGTCACATCCTGACCCTCAAGATCCCTAAGAGCAAGGATTTGAGTCAACCGCCGTCCGCCATTTCTGACAATGGCGAATCCCGCCCTTCTACTGCTGCATCGGACGCGACTTCACAAACAGTGGAGTCGAACTACTCCTTCCGTCCCAACCGTCAAAAGCGGTTCCGCGACGAACCAGACGCGGTGAATGGCGATAGTCAGGAGAGGCCAAAGAAGAAGGCGAAACACGCTGAACCAAGCGGTGAGAATGGCGACATTGTCATGTCCATCACCCCTACTACCGAGTCAGGCATGCCAAACATGCTGCATCCCCCGAATCAGCCTGCCGGGGAGCGCAAGCCCACCAAAATCAGAATCACCAAGCCAATCGTCGCCCCGCCTCAAGATAGTCGCAATGGTACGCCCACATCTCAGCCTAGTATCGAAGATGGGGAAAAGCCCAAAGACTATAGTACCATGACCAAGTCCGAGAAGATGTCAGCTTCTATGAAGAGTAAGTGCTTTGCTATCCTTGACCGCTCCTACGTCCATTGCTAACTAAGAATAGGTCGTTGGGCAAACGGAAATATGGCCGGCGCTGTCGAGAAACGCAAGGCTACATTGGCTGCTAAGAAGGCCGCCCAGGCTGCGCAGGAGCAGAAGATTGGCTTCATTGCGCCGAAGCCCAAGTCCCACACTCCGACGCTCAAAATTACCAACAACAAGAACGCCCCTATGGGAACACCGACGCATCAAACAGGGCCGGCACCCGCTCCCATGCCGGCTCTACAGCATCCCAAGGTCAGGTTCACACCCCCTTGGCCACACTATGGACATCAGCATCCCCACGCTGAATAAAAACCATCTTTTGGTCTCCTTCGAAGTTTCTGAAAAGATTCAGGATATCACATAATTCTTGAGATGCATCACTTTCCACTAGGAAAGAGCTTCCTATACACGCGTTTGGGCTCCGATCCGTCTGGGTACAAACATTGATTCCAGGCTTTTCACGGAGGCTGCAAACGCCTTGTACATTACATTTTGATGTTTTCGCCTATTCATTTGCCATTTTGCATTGCATAACAGGCACGCCAGCGAATGGCATTTACTTTCTCGTCTCCTCAACTTATACATATCTTGAGAGGAAGACGACGGCATTTGGACATTACCGACCATGACAGGGAAAAAAGGCAGTCAGGGATACGACTCGCCTTTTTATTGACTTACTTTGCATAAGGGGGCCCTTACGATATGATACCAAAGGACCTTCTCGGCGTTTATAGGTCTAATTAAAAAAAAGGGGAAAAGGGTTTATTGATTGCTTCTACATTTGGTTTCTGTATTTGATTTTTCTTTTGTTCCAACTCCGCATAGCTCCTGGAATGGATGGAGCGAGGGAGATAGAGGGAGAGAGAGGGCTTTGCATAGCATGCATATATATCATGACGTGCGAAAATAATGACAATGATTACAACAACAAAGATGTTCGATTTTGCCCTTGGGCGTGATGTAGCTTATGTAATGAGTGAATAGCGTGTGTGGTGTGTGGCAGGGGAGATTTTCGTCTGACGGCTTCTGATGCGTGCAGATTCTTGATGGAAATGAAGTAGACCTACTATAAGTAGAAGCAGAGATACTCGGGTACTCACGAGCAGCAATTGAACTATCTTGCCTCCAATGTTTGCATTGGAGGCTGGAAGATTACACAAAGGTCCCAAAAGAATATTCAAGGTGGGAGGATAGTGGGGAGGGAGGCTGTTGCACGAGGTTATTTTGGATTCCAGGATCGAGTATGGATAGTACCCAGGAGGGTCCGCAGACAGTTCAACCCTACAACGTCTGGCATGGGTACGGATTTGAATAATCACTGGGTAGAAAATGGCCTCTCGCCGCACTCGGAAGTATTGTATTTATCCTTTTGTTGATGCCCGGTATGAATTCATCCTTACACGCCGCAGCCGAAATGCATAAAAAGGACACCCTTCCTACACTTTGGAAGGGAAGAGATCATCCGCCATACTCCCCGTAGGTCCTGTTTATTCCCCCCTCATGATCAAACAAAGGGGAAGAAGAAGAACAATAAAAAAACGTCACAAGTCGCGTTCGGTGATGGGGATGCGGTTAAAAAGAGAAAAACCCTAGCACCGTCCCCCCTTCCGTATGTTTGTCGTTGCGCGCGCGGGAAAAAAATAGAAAGTGAGCCCGGGACGGTGTCTCTCATGGTTTTTTTTGTGTGTGTGTGTGTGTGTGTGTGTGTGTGTGTGTGTGGAGGATTGGTGGGAAACCATGGCGGGTTTCTTTCAGAGTAAGTTTTCGCTTTTTTTGTTTCATTTGAAGAAAATGCCGTTTAAAGAAGTAACCCGTTTTAAATTCTTTTGCCCAAAACAACCTGTCCCACGACTTTACATGACGACACCGGAGTTGGAGGCGATACGGGGCCACAGCTCAGCAGCCTCCTTGCCGACGGGTCCTGTGATGGCGGATCCCTTCATCTCACCCTTGGGGTTGACGATCTGTAAAGGCAACCGAGGTCAGCACATTTCATCGTTCCGCCAAATTCTTCTTGCCAAAGGGGAAAGAAAAAGGCGAAGTAGGGGGGGTTGGAAAGAACGTACAACACCGGCGTTGTCCTCGAAGTACAGGAAGACACCGTCGAAGCGCTTCCAGGGCTTGGACTGGCGAACGATGACGGCGGGGTGGACCTTCTTCCTCAGCTCGGGCTTTCCCTTCTTGACGGTGGCCATGACCATGTCGCCGACACCACCGGCGGGCAGACGGTTGAGGCGGGCACCGATACCCTTGACGGAGATGATGTACAGGTTACGGGCACCCGAGTTGTCGGCGCAGTTCATGACGGCACCGCTGTAGATCCAATTGTTAGCTTGGCGAATGCTCCTCCATTGGGGTTCGATGGTTCGAGGGTCGCAACGTACACAGGGAGACCGAGGGTCATCTTGAGCTTGCCACCGGGGGCACCACGCCTATGTTCTGGTTAGCATCGTTGTGCTGGTTCAGCGGCAGCTTCGTGATCTCCTTCGAATTTTCGCGATCCGGTTTTGATGGACGTCCTTGAGACCCTGAAGACCCTTTGAGAAATTCAGCCAGGCGCAGGAGGGGGACCAGACAATTCCCCCTCGACCACGGCTCACGGCTCAAATCCCAACTTTTGGCAATAACCAGGCCTGCAGGCCGACTTTTTTTTTTTTCTCTCAATGCCACGTCTTCTTCCCCCACTTCCATGATAAAAAAAATTGTCCACCTCTTGCACGTCCCCGGAAAGCTCGCAAAGTCGTTCGAAAGAAAATCCCCGGAAATCAAGAAGCCCCCTCTGGCGGCGGTAGCAACTTACGAAAGCTTGGCCATTGTAACGGAGTTGTGGTGGACGTTGAATTGGTGATTGAAATCGGTACCTCGTCTCGAGCGGGTGGGCTTTGTCGTCGACTTATGATGAGCTTTTCGGGGCAAGCACAAAAATTCGCTTGAGTAGTTCTGTGGGGTGGGAAACCCTAGAAGCAGCCAAAATTCGTTGTGCACGTGATCATTGGCGCTGGCTGCATCAGTTTGCGTGGCCGTTCCGCTTCCACTGGGCTAAGAGCCTAAGAGGCATGCAATGAGTAATTGGGTACCATACTAGAGGTACGTGCAAGTGGGCTTGGATGCGAACCGGTCCGCTAACTGATGACTAAGCGACTTGCCTTACAAGGCCTCCATCTCTCTTGACAACGATTACTGCACTTTGGATTGAGAAATAAAACGTAAATAACTTTCGTTCTCTGACACTATTGTTCCTGTTCATATTCTTGGAACAACTACTTTCTGCCATGCGAGCTCCCACGTCTGGGCTTTGACATGTTCGTCATGAACATCACCTCCAACTCATGCACCAGGCATTTCAAGTCCAAGGTCGCATCGGCATCTTCACCTGCCGACCATAGGCATCGCGGGGGGAATGCCTCAATTAGTTGTGGTATTACCACCGCCATTGCTGCTTCCAGTGTTAGAAGCTGCAGTAGTGGCATTAGCACCTTGAGAGATTTCTAAGAATCTGCCACCGGGATCGTCGGGATTCTTAATATAATCATGGATGGCTGGGCTTCTATAACAGACTGAGCATGACCTCCTTACCCTTACCATTTTGATATTACTCACAGTGGGGGCAGGGGCTTGGAAGTTGGAGGCATGGTTGGATACTTAGGCGAAGCGAGAAGATATAAAGGTATGTTGCTTCTTCGAACTTAGGTATGTGAGGACCGGTTGTAGTCGACTCGTGAAAGCTAACTTGACGTGTAGTGCTTGGCTTGTCATACACTTGATGGATTTTGACAGATCCCGAGATGCTCTTTTATATCTGAAAGACTGCTCTGCTCCTCGGCCGTTCTCACTCTTTGTCTATAGCATCCATTTCGGCCACATCATGCTGTGCTATAGTCGACACAGCATACATCGGGAGCAGTTTCATCCTCGAGCTCGCCAATGAATGAAAGACACAACGCCGCGGTGAGGCTCCGCGTGGAGATGCCATTGCTGCCCGGCGGGGAAGGGAGAGGCAAAACCCGACATTTTACCTCCTAAAGTTGCAAAGGTGGTATCATCGCTTACATGCCCGCCAACCCTACCAGACGCCAAGCACCTGCTGGCTGTGGCGGACGTACAGATTCCGAAATTCACACGCAACCCCACTGGCTAGAGCTCTTTTCACCGGTTGACGATCCTTTTGAGGGTTGTTCACGGGGTCACCATGTTGCAGCGACCGGATCAAAGGATATCTCAGGGGCGAGGCTGTGGGGCAGCCGTTGTTGAATCCCGCCACACATCGCACATGCAAACTTTTGATATGGCATCGCATCCATTAGAATGTGATGTGGGAGGTTTTTTCTTCTTCCACAATCTCTAAATGGGCGTGTGGGCATGTCACTTGTCGAGCCAAAGAAGTCAAGGGAACTTGGTTGAGGTATTTGGCTCCTGCAGCTGTGTCACTGGGACCAACACCAGCTGGTGCAGCCCGCGCAGCCCCCGCGCAGCCCTCGAGCAGCAAACATGCAGAAAATTCTGCATGCGGCCAGACTGACCTTTACCGCTCCGACGGCACACCCTCGATCCTCAGCAGCAATTTCTTGCTTGTAACTTTTACGATGTATTGTCCACCAATCACACGTCACATGCCAAGCCCTACGTGCATATTTGACCTATTGAGCTTCATGATATAGGGAGAGTAGAGTATTGGCATATGGGAGCTTTCAAGAGCATGCGGCTCTGCTGACGTCGAGTCATGGCGATTGGCAACCATTTACCTAGCCACGTCAGGTTTCATCGCATGGACGCCTGACAAAAGAGTTTCCACCGAATTGCTGTCGTTGGGCTGGGGGGGGATTGACATGCACTACCTGAAGAGGATGTGCGGGGTTGAAAGATACCTACTTTTGCCCCCCTCCTCCCTTGGAGAATACACGTACCCTTGCGTCGAATCAGAGTCTGTCAGAAAGTTTGTAGGTACGGGAACCGGGGGCGGGCCTCTCCAACGAGGCGTCCCGTGCTTCATCCACGCACCGCTCCCCCTACTTCCACAAGCGTACGAGATGGGCAGAAGACCCCGGCATATCTGGATGCGGGGAGGTGTTACATCTTGCATCTCGCTGATAAGTACATGAGAAAATCGAGTAAGTCTAATTGAAACCAAGGATGCTACGACGATCTTCGATGTGTTGTTCATCAACAGCATGGCAAGCTGCTCTTCAACGGCCTACATTGGGAGCACTTTTTGCTGCTTGATGCCCACCAGGTGCGCCTCATGCATCTCCCAGAAGCCCCTTTCTGCAGTGCGATGAGACGTTGGAGGCTACGAAAACTTCTACACCGATTGTTTTGACGGAAATCATCTGGATGCAGGCCCTCAACTGGCGGGATAGGGATCCTGCGTTGTATGTACGGAATAAGTGAAGGTCTCATTGCTTGCTTGGCTTGGTGGCACACTTCCCACGCACTACCTGGTCAAGGTTATATCCTTGATCCCGGTCAAGTACTCGGTACTGATAGAGTACGTAAGAGCAGCACAACTCTTCACTCCTACAATCACAACCCAGAGGTAGGCGATGACTCCTGATAACCGAGTCTACTGTTCTAGGTGTGTTGGAACGTATACATCATGATGTAATGAAGAGGCATAGTAACATATGCAAACCAAACCCGTGACTTTGAAAACAGGTTGAGGGTATCGATGCTTTCTTCGTGCTACGCGATGCTGGCAACATATGCTATAGTATCACTGCTAACTTACTATTGAGGTTGGGGAGAAGCCGTTCAATGTCCAGAACTTTGCCACTATCTTTCAATGCCCAAATTCATGAGGCATTGCCGTCTTCGGCTGTTCGGCGGGCGCGAGGGCGTAAATACAAGCGCTTGATAGTTTTAGCGATGGGCAGTATGAACCTCGAAAAGTTGTCAAAGGTCCATCTACGTATGTGCTGTCGGTGCGCGCGTACGGAGGACCCCGTTGTATGTGAACTGGTTTGGTGGACCTGGGGGGCCGATTCGGGTGGAATCCAGGCAAGGTTTTGGACTAACGAAATGGCTTTCGCTTCGCTACGAGGGATCAAGGGCACGACTTAATCCGTACATATCAAAGTATGTACTCCGTACTGGCAAATGGTGGCAACCCTCCTAGCCTTAGCCTTCCCAAGGTCCCGTAGGGCTTCGAGTGCGCCCCCGGCGTTCACCGGCAGGAGGGGTAATAGGGGTACTCCGTATCGTAGGAGGCTTTCCTGGTCTCCTATTACGGACCAACGATTTCCTCACGGAGTAATTCCTCGGAGATACCACCATGATCGGCATATTCAACGAAGCGGCAAGAGGGCTTTCCTCCCCTTTGCCTTCCTTTTCTTCATTCTTTTCTTTTTTGGGTAAATGGACGACGGAAGGTGGGATTAGGCCGGTGGTGGCATATGTCTCAGGAAGCTGCCCAGATACAACTAGTGCTTACGGAGCACGGAGTATAGTATAGATTCTCGCCCTGAGTTCGAGGGCATACATACAATTCATCTAACATCTCGTTCTGACTCATGCGAGGATTTTGCGACAGCTATCAGATGAGGGGAGAGAGTGCGAATTTATTTGCCACCTTATTAATCTACCAGATGAAGATAAAAGAAGGATGAAATTAACGGCCTTTGATCAGAGGGATTTCCCCCCTCTCCCCGTCTCTCTCTCTCTCTCTCTCTCTCTCTCTCGTGTTCACATGGTAGAAGCCAAAAAGGCTTTCTCGCATCGTGTGCTATAATGAGTTTCACATGGCGCACTCCTAATCCGATCAAGGAATAGAAGAGGGTGGGGGGTCTATCGAAAGGATGGATGCTGGCAAGCTTTCAGCCCACAAGCCGCGGGAACATGAAAGATGTCAAACCCTAAGCATGCATGCAGTTTAGTTAAGCAGTATGACTGGATAGGGTAGTTGTAGTTGGAGTGTAGCACAGATCATATGGATGGAGTACAAAGATTCGTTGAACGGCCGGTAGTGGAGTTTGATGTGTGGTATTCCTGATTAATCCAGGCGCGGGATGACGAAAAACCTGAACGCTGTTAGCGCCACGACGGGCGCCCTATGGCTAAAGTCCCATGGCAAATGGTTAGGTGGTAGCACGATGCGGGATACTGCTAAGAAGTAGTAGGTATGGCTGGCCGTCGAGGTCGTGGGGGGGTTTCTGACTGACCTCATTGCCTCCATATGTGATGTGCCTTGGCTTACAAACATGCCGTGAAGAAAAAAGTTGCTGTTAGTCAGGCAGCATCATTTCCTTTATTGACCAAGGTCCGAAATTAGTAGTAGTAGTAGACCGCATCTACCGAGTGCGTTGTATTTTTTCGTCTTCTTTTCTTTTACCCTTATTCGTTTTCTCTCAAGGGTCAAAGAGAGGGAGATGGGCCAGAAGCTGCAGGTGTTGGAGGGGCGGCAGTACGGAGTACGGAGCGTATTTACGGAGTACCTCTGTACGTATCGTTTGTTGGAGGTGCTTCCATGTTAATAGACCGGCGTAGTGGACCACCACCGCCTTACCTAACCACCACCTAACCAGGAGGAATCAATGACTCCTCCCCCCTCCCCTACCATACGGAATACCCTACTAGACCAACCTACGGAGTACTGTATTTACCTTTCAAATCCCCGTGGACGCCGTGGATCGGGACCGCTCCGTGCCCTCCGACTCCACTAAATTGAAGATTGAAAATTGAACATTTGAGTCCATTCTACCTAGTTCGGGGCTGGTAGCACTCGGATCTACTACTACTAGCAACAAATTATTACCAGCCATTACGTCTCACGCAGGCTGCGCTTACAGTATTTCAGCTGACCCTTTCAAACTTTCTTGTCTCTAGCATTTCTCTTCCCAATCAGCTACTACTGCTGCTACTAGTTGTTCCTTTATTTTTTTCTCCCTTCTCTTCATCATGGCAATCTGCGATCTCTAACATCGATTCCTGCTGTCCTTGGTGCTGGTACCGTACCTGCGGTGATATCGTCAGCGTCGGATTCGGCACGAGTCCTAGACTCCCCGACTCCCAGGCCCGTGTGCGGGTCGTGGTTACACAAAAGCAGACCAGAGCCTAGCAAAGCCCAGCAAAGCCCAGCAAAGCCCGTATCATCACTAGCTTTGTTTCTCCCGAGTACGCCTTCTGCGTCCCTCGGCCGAAGCAAACCTCGCCGTCCTTTCCGACTTGGCCCCGTCCTTTCCGCGTTCGCCGATCCAAGACAATCCTTTTACTACCTGCGCAACCGCCCCCCCTCCCTCCGCCAAATCCGAGGCCAGAAAGGCCAAGGTAACTCAAAAAAAAAATCAAAAAAATCGGCGTAAGCCTGGAACATGGCGTCGTATAACTTCAACGACTCTCCGACTGCGAACAATTCCATGTCACCGCAGCAGACTGTCTCGGACAACCCCCACGCGACACCGCGGAACCCCAATAATGTCACCGTATATCAAACTACCGGTCCCGATGCATACACGAGCCCCATTGAAGCCCCGGGCGGTTCAGGACAACCCGCGTTGAACCCGCGGTCTTGTGTCACTTGCCGCCGGCGCAAAGTCCGATGCGACAAGCAGATGCCCTGCTCCAATTGCCGTCGTGCCCTGATTCCTTGCGTCTTCCCGGCCCCGGGACGAGCCCCCCGCCAACCGCGTAACAAGGACACCGGCGCGCCGCCCAAGACGTCGAGCCAGAGGGAGGTGGAACTTCTCAAGAGGCTGCGCAAGTTGGAGGGTATTGTGGAGGAGCTCAGCGGGCAGGTCGAGGTCGAATCTACCGGAGGCAAAGGGCCATCTTCGGCCAATTCTCCTGACACGTCAACGATACGCAAGACATCCTCGGCTGCTCATGGATATGGAGAACGACCTACCACCGGATCCGCGGGCCCTAGTCCCATGGACGGTGACGCCTACAGTGATCACAGCAGCGATATCGCAAGGCGGAAAGATGTCCAGAGTCAACTTGGGCGACTCGTGCTCAACGATCACAAGGGCAGTACGAGATACGTGAGCAACGCCTTTTGGTCTAAGCTGAACGATGAGGTAATGTGGCTCTAGTATCACCTTTGGAAGAACTTATCCCTCTAACCGTTTCTCACAGCTTGCTGCTCTGCGTGAAGATACGCAAAAACTCACAGATGACGACACGGACCTTTCCGACTACGACGAATCACCCGAAACGACGCCGTCAGGGTCGGCCGAAGTTATCGATGACCACCATGCATTTATCCTCGGATACCGCTCCTGCGATGTTGATGTCCGGAGCTGTCACCCTGCGCCGCCGCATATCCTTTACCTATGGACAGTGTATCAAGACAATGTCGAGCCACTTATCAAAATTCTCCATGTTCCTACTATCGACTTGGTGTTCCGAGAATTGCGCAAAGACCCGACCAGTCTTTCCCCCGCAATGGAAGCTCTCGTATTCACAATCTACTACGCAGCCGTAGTATCATTAGAGGATGATGAAGTAAGTACATGGCTGCTCTCTCATCACATTGCACGCTCTAACACCGGACCAGGTACAATCCAACCTTGGTAGAAAGAGGGAAGATGTATGTCGACAATTCCGCTTCGCTTTGGAGCAGTGCCTTTCTAAGGCCAACTTCCTCAACACCTCGGAATTCACCGTCTTACAAGCCTTCACTCTCTTCATCATTGTAGTGAGGCGGTTTGACGACAGCCGGTTCTGCTGGACTTTGACCGGCCTCATAATTCGCATAGGTCAGGGGATGGGCCTTCACCGTGACGGGACCAACTTCGAGATGACGCCCTACGAAACCGAGATGCGCAGGCGCCTCTGGTGGGCTATCCTTACGCTTGACCTTCGTTCAGCCGAAGAGTTGGGCACCGATCTGACGGTACTGGAGTCAAGTTTCGATACTCAGATGCCTGCGAATATCAACGACGCCGACATCAGCCCTGCCTCGACTGTCGCGCCTCCTGAACGCGAGGGACGCACAGACTGCTCCGTGTCTATCGTCAGGCACGAAATCCTCGTGCTTCTGAGGAGATTTATAGAAGTCAATGACAAGGAGTCAATGCCTGGCGATTTGGAAGAGAAGGAGAAGGCTTTGATGAACGTCTATCAGCGGATCGAGAATAGGTTCCTTAGGCGCGTCGTTGATGAGAACGATGCTTTATATTGGATGGTTGCATTGGTCTCGCGAATTATAATGTCCAAGCTTTGCCTTACAATATACCAACCCAATATGTTTGCTGGGCCAAATTCGGACTCGTGCTCTGACGAGATCCGACAGCGCTGCTACATTGCCGCTATCGAGATTGTCGAGATTGGCCAGAGGCTCAATAGCGATCCTCGATGCAAGCAATATCGATGGCTGTACATGACATATACCAATTGGCACGCCATCGCGTACAACCTGGTGGAAACGTGCCGTCGCCCGTGGACGCCACTTGCCGAGCGTTCTTGGGAGGCCGTCTGCTCCTTTGACCGAGCTCCTGTCCAGATTGAGAAGAGCGCAGATCACGCAGCCGTTTTCCTGCCCATGCGCAAGATGTATCTGAAGGCGCGGAAACATCGAGAAGCGGAGATCTCCCGCCTGCGGACCGACATAGACGAGGCTCGCAAGCTCGAATTCCAGGAGAGAACGGGGACCCTGGAGGCAAAGTTCGGCCCGACACCTGGGTATGAACGTCGCATGGATGAGGTCCGGGCCAAGTGGTGGAGGCTTATTCGACCCGAAGGCGGCGTTTCGGGGGTTAACTCTCAGAACATGATGATGGGCTCTAGCAGCAGCAGCGGTACAGTCCATACCCCCACGCCTACGGCCGAAATGCTTCTTCCGCAGCAGCAGAAGCCGTTCACCCCGACTACGAGCGGCCCCAGCGTGGGTCAGTTCAACCTGTCCGAGGCTGCCATGGATTACATGGACGACTTCATGTCGAACCCGAATACCGTGATGACTAGTCTCTGGTCGCTTCACGACGAGCACTTCGACCGCACTCAGGCTGCGGGCGTCCCCATGTCCGCTGTGACGCCCATGCAGGAGTACCCGGCCATGGCCGACGGCATGCGCTACCAGCAGCCGATGCCGATACCGAACCCGGCGCCAAAGGACGATAACCTGCCCCCGTACCTGTGGCCCGGAGCCTTTGGGGGGCCGGAGGACGGCAAGGTCGACACCTCTGGCGACATGGACATGCTGAGCGGCGATTTCGACTGGCAGGACTGGACGCAGTCGCTGCAGAACTTGCATCAGCCGCCGCAGGGCAGGTTCTAGTAAGAGCTTGACGTGTCGCGTGCTGGGAAACGATGACGTACAAGGTTATGTCACCATGTACAATCAAGGCATTGTTTAGGGAGAGGGGGACACATGGGTACTACACTGGCAATCGGAGGGAGAGGGGGAAACGGTGTTTGGGGATACCCCTGGGCCCCCGGGGGTTTGCATACATTTCTCTGCTTCGTGCTGGGTATACAGGTAGCATATTTGGCATATCGGATGTACAAATCACCTCTCTATAATATCTATATACTACTACTACTACTACTACTACTACTACCACTATAGTCTGGGGGATATATACATATAGATAGACATATTTATATACAGCGTTTCTTTCCAAATTTACTTTGTTAGTATATGTGTTTTTCTATATTTTTTATAGGTTACTCTCCTTCTTGTTGGCTCTCCTCTCCTCCTCGAAGGCGTCCTCCCTCCGCATGACCTCAACCTCGCGCGGGCCGCCCTTGCCGAACCGCACGAGCACGACCCTCTCCCAGTCGCCGCCCCGGCCGGTGCCCTCGAGCTCCGGGCCGGGCCTCTCGAGGCCCAGGACGACCCTCCCGTCGCCGTCCCTGACGAACAGGTTGCGCGGGCTCATGACCTTGTCGGCCCAGCTTATGGCGGCAGTAAAGTGCGAGGCCGCGGCCCTGGCGCCCGCTTCCCCCGGCTCCGCTGCTGGCGAGCCGCGTACGAAGGACATGAGCCGGTCGCGCTGCTCCTGGTATGTGCCTCCGGCGCCGAGGTGCTGGTCTATCAGCGTGAGGAGGTAGGCCTGCGGCGGGAAGAGCATGACTTGGCCCGCGGCCTGGCGGGCGAGCCAGGTCGAGGCCGGGGCGAAGGATGCTTCCGTGTGCTCCTTGCCGCCGTCGGGGGTGGGGACTACGAGGGTTTGAGGGGGGGCGTGCCTCTCCTCGTCGGATGAGAGGGATGAGGAGGGGGTGGGGGATAGGGGTAGGGCGTAGATGTACATTTGGGTGGTGAAGCGCCTGGGCACGTTGTTGGGCGTTATCCAACGCGTAAAGGGTACGAGTCCGTCTAATCCCCCCCCCCCCCCCTCGAATGTCAGTATTTAGCACGAGGCAACGAAAAGGGAGAAAGTTCAACGCGAGGGGGGGAGGGGTCAAGGGGTTCACGAACCTGTGTCTGCGACGGCGCCAACAGAGTCCAGCCACTCGCCAAACTTTGTCCTGCCGGAATGCACCTCCTCCCTAGCGGCCTCGACGACATCAGTCGAAAGGCCGTCCAGCAAACCACCACCACCGTTACCATTAGTAGAAGATGAAGATGAAGAAGAAGAAGAAGAAGAAGAATCCCCCTTCCTCTTAGCCAGCAAAACCCCCGTCTCCTCAAAGCACTCCCTCACCGCGCAAGCCCTGTACGCCGGCCCGTCCACGTGCCTTCCCGGCTGCCCCGGCGTGGGAACCTCGCCGTCATGTGCCGCGTCGACGTTGCCGCCGGGGAAGACATGCGCCGAGGCGAAGGAGGTAGAGGTCCGGACGCGGCGGAGGAGGAGGACCTCGTTGGAGGGGGAGAGGAGGACGACGGAGGCGCTGGGGCGGGGGTCGGGCGCGCGCGGCTTGGGCGCTCTTGGGGGGCTGTGGGAGCCGCGCATGGCGGAAGAGGAGGAGGAGGAGAATGAGGACGACGACGGCGACGGGAAGTAGGGTTTAGGGCGGGAAAGTTGCGGTTGGACTGTTGCTGCTGGTCGTCTGGGGGAGTGGTGGTAATGGAGGCCGCGGCGGTTCAAGATCCGGGGTATTACTGCTCGTAGGGGATTCGTTCCGGGATGGGAATATGGCACGAAAGACATTGCGAGGAGAGGAAAAACCCCCAAAAAGAGAGAAAGGGAGGGGGGGGGGGCAATAAAAGAAGAAAGTTGTAGCCGTGCCTAGGTAGCATGGATGGCTGGCTAGTCTGCTACCCTTGTAGTGTTGCCGGCATCATTAGCGGGTTGAATTGCTGATGGGTGGACTAACATAACAGTGCATGGGTCTTGCGATCCCTCCGGTTTGCGGGGAGATCGAACATTGAATACCCATTTGGGGGGCGCTTGGGCTTGAAGATGCCGAGGTCCACTGCCAACGGCTCGTCTCGGCACAGACGGGATGCGCTCATACTGTTCTCCGTAACTCTGAATTACTTACTATTCCGTACCAAGTGCCTGTACGGAGTACTACACATAATCAACCGTCTACTGCTAGACGGAATTCATTATCCCCAACAAGAAAGATCAAAGGGTCAGGGGCAAGGAATTGAATTGTTTTGATAATTTCTTCAATGGATGATAAATCAGATGCGCTATATGCTATATTCGTCTCCCAACATGATAATAAGAATACATCCGTCTTTTCCCAGTAATCAGTAATTGCTCCGTGAGGCCATGTACTCCGTACTCAATATTTGACTCCTCCTAACAACGCTGCCGATTCAACAGCTCGATTGAAACCCCGAAAGATGGACTCGTCAATCAGTTGCGCTTCCTCTCCTTACCTCGCAGGTTGATCCGCGAGAGGCAGCACACGCTGTTCGACTCGCACCACTTCTTCACCTCCTCGGGCTTCACCTCCCCGTCGTAGCCCACCTTGTCCAGCCTGCCCCGGTTCAACCACACAGCCAGATCTTCAATGATGATGGGGTCGTACATGAGCATCTTCTCGTGCCAGGATGGATTCAGGGGATCCTTGGTCCGCGGTGCGGCTTTCACGGCCATGGTGATGTATTTGAAAAGATCGACGTCTTCCTCGGTTGCGCCCACCATGAGTGACAGGTCGCCATCCTCTTCCATCGGAACGGACATGTCCACGCCCGGTACAGGGGAGTCGGCCTGGCTGGGAGAAGAGGAAGGGAAAGCCTCGATATCGCTGCCCTCTTCTGATTCCGAATCGGGTATTTCCACCATTGCCTTGAACGCCGCAGCCTTTCCTTTCGGAGTTTTGGGCGAGGCTGGCGCTGCTTCCGCAACTCCCTTGCTGGCTTTCGTCTTTGAGAGCTTTTCCCTAGTGGGGCTTGGTGTGCTCTTCTTTGGTCGTCCGCGCGGTCGCGGCGAGCCGGATGGCTGTGCTGAAGGAGGAGGTTCTTGTATTGGTGCAGGGGAGCTGGACTGACTGTCCCGCCGTGGCCTTCCGCGGGGTCGTTTGGGTGCTTCCAAAACCGCAGGAGCAGGAGGACGCTCAGGTTCCGTCACTTCCGTGACACTAATCTTTCTCGGCCGACCGCGAGGCTTCTTCGCAGGTTCAGCAGCTTTTGTGGGTGACGTAGATGGGGCTTCAACCACTTCGATGCTGTTCTTCCTCGGTCTGCCCCTCGGCCTAGGAGTAGAAGTAACAGTTACGTCGGTAGCCTTGGGCTTTTTAGGTGACAATGTAGATGCTGCCCTGATCCCGCTCTGCGATGTCGAGGCTGTACTTTGTTGGCATTGGTTCAGCAACGCAATCATCGCAGTTCTCTTCTTCACAGGCTTAAACCCAAACCCAGCAATCTTCTTGGACAACTGGGCGTCAGTGAACGCCTCATAATCCGTAGAGGAAGCCTTGGCAATGGGGGCTTGCGTTGCATTCTCGCCTCCCTTCTGGTTTGGAACTTCATCTGCCGAGTCACGTAATGGGGCTTTGAGTGGCGATGCTCGTTTCCCAACGTTGGTGCTGACTGAGATCTGGCTGCTCGAGAAAAACGAGTCGTCCTCGTCTAGACCTTCCGGTGCACCTGCAGCGGGCAAACCAATATCCAAAGAGTCGGCAAAGGGGTCTTCTGAAATATCCGGTGCTACTTGCATTTGCGTCGCCGAGTGTACATTCTCATTGCTCCCGCCCTTTCTAGCCGTGTCAGTTTCGATCGCCTTGGCTGAGTTGATCGACGTATTAACCAAGTCAATAACTGATATATCAAATAAGTCGCCATCAGCGTCTCGTGCACTGGCGTCCCAAAGCTTTGACCGTCGTGCACCATCAGCGCCGGAGTCATTATGAACGGTCAAACCAAGGCCCACTGCATCTTCCATCTCGTTGGACTCCCGGATAGCAGCCTGGAGGTCCCGTAAAAAGGTCGGTGACTCTTCTCTGACTAGCTGGCTCGATGTGCCAAAGACAAAATCTTGCGCCGTCGTCTGCTTTAGTGCCGTCGTCGGTGAATGGAGGACAGGCTTTGGCGGCGCCTTCTTTTTCGTCGGTTTCTTGGGCGCTTTAGGTTTGGGTTGTGCTTTTGCTTTCCCTTTGCCCTTTCCTTTTGGCTGTTCAGCATCTACTTTGGATTCATCCTCCTTGTTGACGGCGACATTCAGCATCGGCGCAGATGGGACCTCGCTTAGTTCTGGCTCCGGCTCTGCTGCTGGTCGATAGGCTGAAGTTGCGAGGTCAGTGATGGTACGGGCCTTCTTCTTGGGAGCCTTGGCCTTCGGGCCCGGCTGCCCAACTTCTTCAGCAGCATCAGTTTCGGATTTCGCATTTGATACCGACACCATCTCCACGAGCTTGCGTTTTCGCAAAAAGCTAGAGTCTTCATCCGAGATGACTACGGCTGGTTCAGGTTCGTGCTGCGCTTGATCGCATGCAAAAGCCGCTTGAAGGTTTTTGAAAACGCCACGAGGCTCGTTATCCATGGACGATGTGACATCTTGAACCGTGGCGGGGTCCAATGGCGAATCCGTACGTGCTGCCAGTTTTTCCTTGGGTGGTGTCCAGTCAATCCTCCGAGCCAATGCCTGCTCCAAGAAGAGGGGTTCATCGGCTGGTGCGTTTGGGGCCTTGGAAGTCTGCCGCGGCTCAGGAGTATTGTTGAAGTGGTTGCTCACAAGACCCGTCTTCTTCGGAACCCCCTTACGCGCTGGGTTTTCAGCTGCAGCCCCGTCTACATATCCTGCTCTCTTTCTACTTTCCACCTTCTGTCCTCCATCCTCTTGTGCTCTTGCCGTGGATTTGTACTTTTTCCATGATCGCTCATCGGATGCGCCGGTTCTCTCGGTCGATACACCTTTTCCCTTCGCTGTCTTAGCCTTAGAGCTCGGCTTGCGAGCTTTAGACACAGTTTCCGCTTCGACTTCTATGACCGAAGCAGAGGTATCATGATCGTTCGCCACTAAATCAATGGGAAGACCATCCACGGCCTGCGCAGATTTCCATAAGACCCTAGCACTTTGAAAGCTCACGGCGCAGCCATTACTCTCCCCCACCTCAGTGCGAGAGCTGACTTTGAAGGGAGGCGGTCTTGGGCTCTTCTGCGACAGAAGGTCTTGTAGAGGCGGCAAGCCAGGCGATGATGAACCGGTCGAGAGTGATGTGCGTCGGGATGTGTTGCGTGGCGAAGTGCGAAACACATCAGGGGAGGTCATGATCCATGGCGCGTTTGACTGAGTGCGCACTGCGCAACTCCGACTCAATAGGCGCAGAATCGTCGAAAGAATCGCCGGAGCAAGGGCAATGGCAATGGTTGCGTTGTTCGTGGCGAGAGGCGGTCGCGCTGTGCCGTTGACAACGCGCATAATTATGGGAGGCCCGCGCCGCCCTTCGCATGACACCTGCAGGGATCTCAGTGGCGACGGCGAGGGGCACGTCGCGGAACTGCCGCGAGGTCACATGAGTTAACACGTGACGCACAAAAGCCCTCCTAAGCCGCCCCACGAAATTACCCGACACACCAAATTTGACGGCATCGATTAGAACATCCCACCTCAGCGCCGGTTACCGAGTCCAAAAACTCCCCCGTTCAAACAAACCAACTTTCCCCCCCAAAAGCCTCAACCTCTTTTCACAACCGCCCAAAATGGAGAACGACCGTGGCGAGATCGTCGATCTGTAAGAAAATTGCCGAACCCAAGCGAAAAGAATCCCTCCGAGAAACTGCGAGCTCGCAGAGAGAGAGGGAGAGAGGGATTGATGATGGGAACGTTACAGAAATGCTGACCCAGGGTTTGCCTCTACGCAGCTACGTCCCCCGCAAGTGCAGCGCCACCAACCGCATCATCAAGGCCAAGGACCACGGTTCCGTGCAGATTTCCGTGGCAAAGGTTGACGAGAACGGCCGCGCCATCCCCGGCGAGAACCACGTCTACGCCCTCTGCGGCTTCATCCGCGCCATGGGTGAGAGCGACGACTCCCTCAACCGCCTCGCCCAGCGCGACGGTTTCCTCAAGAACGTCTGGAGCGGGCAGCGCATCTAGAGCGGGGAATTCGGAAGGGGGAAAACGGAACCGGCACGGCAGGAGTTCCACGGGAGGAGCAGCGGAGGACAAAAGACAAAATAAACTCTTTTTCTTAAAAAACTGTTTTTGACGACCTCACGCTCCTTTGCGGGCCTTACGAAACGAACGAACGGGGACAAAAAGTGAAGCAAGCATTCATCGCATTCGGATCTAGAGGTTTGGGTTTGGGATCGCTGCTGCTAGCATATCCAATTCAGGGCGTTCGGCTTGATTTGAGACACCAACCAATCTCCTCGTGCCTTAGGTCGCCTGCTTTTATAAGTACTGTGTGTCGTGATGGTGTAAATAAGTAATCAAGTTCCGGCCGGCTAGCAAAGTCTCCTTTGTCTTGACTCTCTTCGAGTCAGCCCATGGCTAAGGATTCTGGGGTTACCTCGATAACCTCCATGCCGCAGATTGATCAATGGCCTTGAAAAAGCCGCGGTTAACAAGAAGTAAGCCATGGTACAGATACGGGTCATACATATGTATATAAGACGGCAGTTCGTTAATATACTCACAATCTCGCGAATAGGTCCCACCCACTGGTTACAAAACATTCCAGATTGTGTTCTACATGCAATAGTTTATCGCTAACCCAACGCCTCCTTGTAAACAGCCAACGCCACTTCTCTTCTATCCTTATGGTTAACAATAGGTTCGGGATAGCCGTTCTTTTTGGCGATATCCTTGGCACCACGGCCGTACGGGTCATGTATCGCTTTGCCATCAACATCAGCCAGCTCCGACACCCACTTGCGGATGTACTCTCCGTCGGGATCGAATTTCTCGCTCTGCAGTAGAGGGTTGAATATGCGGAAATATGGCTGAGGATCAACGCCCACGCTGGCGCTGAACCCCCAGCCACCGTTGTTGCTGGCAAAATCTCCGTCGATGAGATGTTCCATGAAGTACCGCTCGCCTTGCCTCCAATCAATGACTAGATCCTTCGCCAGGAAAGACGCAACAATCATGCGACACCTGTTATGCATGTACCCGGAATGATTCAACTGGCGCATAGCCGCGTCGACGATGGGGAAGCCAGTCTTGCCATCGCACCAAGCCTTGAAATGCTCCTGGTTATACGACCAGGCAATGTGAGAATAGGCCGGCTTCCAAGGTTTGTTCATGCTGCGCAGAGTCAGCGATACGATCCGCGTGAAAGAAAGCTTTTAGGCACTTACCAGACGTATGGCCAATTAACGAGGACGTGCTTGTAAAAGTCACGCCAGGCTACCTCGCTGATCCAGGAGACTATGCCGTCCAACCCTCCATTAAGCTTCTTGGTCTTGTTCCTATCCCTAGCAGTGCGGACGCAAGTCCTGCTGCTGATGGTTCCGCTGGATAAATGGACGGACATGCAAGAAACACCGTTGCCCGCTGGCAGATTGCGCATTTTGTGATAGCTAGCTGCCTTTTCCTCGCAGAATTTATCCAGCCTCTTTTTGGCTTCGTGCTCGCCGCATGGCCACAAGGAGCGATATCTCTTCTTTTCCTCGGAGGTCAGGGCTTTGCTCTCGGGGGCACCGGGGATCGCAGTATCGAAGAGCTTCTTGTAGGCCTTGCGAGCCGCGTCTGGGTTCCTGTGAGGCGGATCGAACAGTTCGAGCAGCTCAAGGTTCTTGTGGATATAGTCTACCCAAGCGCGGTACCAAGGGGTATACACAGCGTATTGGCGTCCAGCGCCGGTGGTCAAATCCCCAGGACGCACGACACATGTGTCGTGAGCGACCTCGAAAGATTTACCATTTTCTGCCAAATCACGCACCAAATGAGCCTCGCGACGGAGCTCGTCGACCTCATATTCGACGTTGGCAAACAGGTGGTTCGCCTTCCATTCTTCCATGAGTTCTAGGATCCTGTCGGGTATCCTCTTCCTCTTGTCCACCGTCTCGACATACAAAGGAATATCGAGGTCGGCCAGGTCCTTTTGAACGACATTGAGGGTCCTCAGCATAAAGTCCACGCGAGGGGGCGAGGTAAGGTGCGCCTCAAAGTCCTGCGGGCTCACGAGGTACATGCAGATGAGAGGAACGCCAGCTTCTTTGGCCTTTTGACTCGCCAGGGCAAGACCCTTGTTGTCGCTTACGCGGAGGTCCATCTTGAACCAGAAGACGACGGCATCTCGGGGTTTGACCCCCCTTCTTTCTCCCGCAGTCTCGTCCAGGGCCAAGTTGAGCTCCTCCATGGGTCGCGCGATGGCGTTGTCGTTGTACGCCTGGGCTCGCTCGTTGCTCATCTCCGGTGGGTAGTATTTACGGAGCACGAAGCCATTGTCCTCGACCTCCAGGGAGGGGGGGTGAGGCTCTTGCAAGGGGTCAACCTTGACCCTCTTCGATTCCGACTCAGAAGGTGACACGGATTCTTTGCGCTTTGCAGTCTTTCTAGCAGGCATCGTGGTGGAAAAGGCGACGGCAGCAGAGCGGCGGCACGCAAACCCGTTCAGAGAATACCGAGCAATCAGGGGGCGGTTTGTAGCAGTTCTCTTTGCAGCAATATGAGATAGTAGTCGCAATCTGAGAGGAGCCACGATAATTGGGACATGCATCGGCTATCAAGGTGTGAAAGACGGTAGGGGGTAGGGAGTGAAAAGGAATTTGGTATTGTCAGGAAACTGCTGCTATTACATATGGTATAGGATTGCTTTCAACGAAAGAGCACGCGCGTAGCTCTCTCGGAACAAAGGCGCGTGCTCCCTCATTTAGGGACAAGCATTAAATGACATGGCGCTTTGCCAGAGCTTGAAGCTCAGCTCAGCTCGATGTTGAAGACGTCATGGAGTTCTCGATGATCGAGCGTGCTGGAACGCGGTCTTAGCTTCGATTTAAACTCGAGCCTAGAGATCGGGGAGTGCCTGGCCATCAGCCACTTTCACTGAGACACAAACAAAGAGAAACTCTCCAATTCAATTGTGACTAGAGAAAATGGCTTGTGGCTTAGCCCCAAGCCTACCCGGTAGGTTGGCAAGCTAGCAACCACAAGACTCAGTCGTGTTGCCTCGTGGGTAGCCGCATTCTAGGTACTACCAGTAGTACCTTTGCTACCTTGGTATGAAGCTCCGTGAGACTTATCATGGGGGCAAACATATCGTGAACGACGGGTTTGCGCGGGAAGCCTACTGAAAATTTCACGTTCAACCCACTGGTTGTCGTTGAATGGCTGGCAGGTGCCTAAAAACCGCCGTGCTCGAGGTACTCCGTACAGAGAGCGCTGCCCATATCCAGTAAATTTGGTGGAGGCCAATCCATCCATGTCATGTCACCTTTGCTGCCTTGAGTCTCTCGACAACCGCCTCTCAGTCCCTTTTAGCCAGAACCAAAAGCAAGCGATTTCTTCGACCATTTTAACATTTTGAAAACCCCCCATCATCGTCTTCTATCTGGCTCAAAGCTTTGACCAAAACTTTGTCACCAAGTAATACGCCTCCTCTCGAATTCCACTGAGAAGAAGGAGGCAAGCCGGAGAAGCTGTTAATACGCGTCTCTTTATCAAAAATCAACCCATCAATCAAGTCATTAATCAACTTGCCCGAATCGAGTCACCTGTTTGGCATCTATCGAGAACCGGCAGCATGGACCCAACATGGCGTGCGCTTCCTGTGGCGCACTCTTCCAAGGTGCCTCCGTTACTCATATCCATTGATATCCAAGCGACATCGTATACAATCCGTCTCACGGACTTGGCCCATATATGGATCGAAGAAATGGAGCGCAAAGCAATCTGCATGCGAGGCTGGTCCGAGAACACCGTCATTGATCCTAGCGATACCCCCGAGAACATGGTTCAGTTCCTATCTCATCTACGCTCAGCTCTTGATACATCGCAGCCCGGCCATGATCAAACATCGATAGATCTTTCACCAGACTCCAGTTCTGATACAGAAGCAGGAGGCCTTACTCTGAGGATTACCTGCCAACTACCTGGGCTACAGCCTCTCAAGTGGCCTATGCATCTCAAAATGGCGCCTTCTTCGTCTTCGGTAGCAACCGGGCTTGTTCTTCCATTGATCGAGGCGCAGCACTCATGTATGCAGCAGCTCGATTCGCTCACCAATAAGCTCGCTCAAAAAGATGCTTTGCTTGCTAAACTACTCGATAAACTGGAAGAGAGGGGCGTAGGACTTGACACCGTCTTCACTTCTTTATCGAGCAAAAGAAAAGTCACAAGAGCTATGGCTGAGGAAAAGGTAAAAGGGTTGTCTCCTTTTGACAAGCAGCAGTGGGAAAGGGAAGCCAAGGCATCCCAAGAGGATACAGATACCTATACTCTCATACAAGGTGTATTTGGCGACAAGGGTCTCCCATGCTCAATGCCTGCGTATTCCGGAGAGTCCCCTCAGCTTGATCAATGGTGGAAGTCTTTTCAACTAGCAGCGTCTGTGCCCATACATGTAGGTGCCAAAGGCGACGACCAGAAGGCCAAGCCCATTGCATCATCAGCACCTTCCGCGGCAGATGATGTAGAGATTGCGAGTGAGGGTGACGACGACGATGGCGATGACGGGGGATTTGAAGTTCAAGAAACGCCACCACACATCAAGGCAAAAAAGCAACAGCAAGCAGCCCGTACATCACCGTCCCCGGAAGGAAGCAGCACAGACAGCGGCGATGCTGCCTCACCTTCAGTACAGCACGAGATTTTAGAGTCGCCTGCTGTAGAAATTTCAAGTCACCAACCCTCAAATCCGTCGCGAATTGGCATCGTGGGCGGGGAAAACACAACGGAAAAGATAACCAGCACATTTGAACACGATGAGGACAGAGCGAATGCTCGGGCGCAGAAAAATGACTCTGATACGGCGTCAGACCTTGATGAGGATGTCACTGCATCTGTAGCAGAGTCATCTCCCCCGCTACCGATGCCTAAGGATTCGCCTCCGCGCAAAGGAAGACTGGGCCGCATTGGTGGCAAGGGGATTGTTGGTCCAGCTTCATCCACCGAAGAAGAGGTCAAGGCGCCTGCAACGGCTGCAACGGCTGCTCCACGTCAGAAGATTGGGTTGATTGGGAAAAAGCAATCCGCTGAGCCCGAGTCCAGCGCATCGCCCCAAGCCCGCGGCCGAAGCTCTGAAGCAGAAGGGACAACGGGCTCGAAAAGGGAAACCTCGCAGGAACGTGCCGCTCGGCGTCGCGAGGAACTCAAGCGGGACCTAGAGAAGAAAGCTGCTGCTGGCCCAACCAAGAAGAAGCGCAAGTTCTAAACGCCTAATGTAGGGTGTCCCGACAGACATTTCAAACGGGGGTGTGTGCCATGAATATCCTCCAATTTGTCTCTAGTACATGCGTTCTGCAGTGATGAGGCAAAAGCTGGGATATCCTGGATACTGGCCTCGAGGGTGCCGACGTGCATCTATCAAGGAGAACCGCCTCCGTAGCTTCATGCCGCTCAATCCAAATGGGGTCAACGCTGGTTTCAAGGATATCGTTCCCACAACGTGCGCAAACACTGTACGCTGTTTGTGATATTCAATACCATTGAGTTCAAAAAACGATTGGTGTGTTGTTCCGCAGCTCTCGAAGAGGGTGGCGTGGCAGCTTCCACCCCCATCGTGTGGGCTTGGGTTGGTCAAGTCGATGCCCGTGTTATTATCTTTTCTAAAAGAACACCGCGACTTGGCCGTTTCCCAATGATGTCTTACGAAACATGATATGATTATTCAGACATCTATCGATACCTCCTGGGACCCTATTGTGATGTGCCTTCGCGTTGCGGCGGGTTGTTGCTCAATGCAAACTGGCCTACCTCGTAAAAAGTGAGAGTTGGTTTTGCAGAGAGCCTAGAAACATCAGGGCTACGAAAAGGGCATCTCGTCTAACCCCTCGCAACTACCCAGCACTCGTCCTGCACTCTCCCTCGGAAAGCCGCCAAGTGTGCAAATACAGATACCACATTCATTGTTATCTCTTTTCGCTCAAAAGCTGATCTTGCTGCTTCGGGCGTTGCCTGCTAGGCCTTCTCTAGTCGACTATACGCCTAGGGGTATCGATGAAAGGAATTCCCGAATAAGCGAGCCGCAGGAGGGAGGGGGGGGGAGGTCGGGAGCATCGTGACCGTTTTTTCTCGGAGCATCAGGCGAATCACAGTCCGCCACAGTCCTCTAGATGCGGACTTTCGCATATTCGCCGCATTTGTCACCGCATAATGAGGTTGCAATGAATGCGGCCCGCCCCCCTCGAAAAGAAAAGAAAAAAGTAATTCTGCGCTGCCTGTCGGACTAATATATCGTAATTCTCCTCGAATTGCCACCAGACAAGACCAGCGATCCTAGTCCAAGCATCAGTGCGGAGTGTGGAAACACATAAACTCGTCCTTTTATTATTACAAGATTCCTTTATATATGGGCGGATTGGGTCACGATAACGCGAGAACCCTGTTTTGTGTTGCTATACACACACCCTTGGCATGCTGTCAGTGATGGATGCTATGGGTGTGAGGCGTCTAGGACCTCTTTTCATGATATTTTCACAAGTTAGCACCCTTCTCATGCACAGCACCCCCAAACGCATATAGATTATCACGTTACGAGCATGTGGAGTTGTACAAACCACGGCCACGGGGTTTATTCTTTCCGGTGTTCCTCTCCATCAATCCATTTCCAAGGGCAACGCAGGAAATGGCAACGGTATAGGCACTTATGAACGGCCTGGTGCCCCCGCGGACAACCGAGCAACGCCCGCGAGGCAAGCGATACTTGTACCACCCATGATCAAGGGAACGTAGCAACAATAACAGGGCCGGCTCTGCAGGGCGGGCTGGTCGTGCGTGAGCCAGGATGGGGAAGTCGGCGCTCTTCATGACACTGCTTAGGCGCCGGAGGTTTTCTCGCGAGATACAAGGGTAGCTTTGGTCATGTAGCTTGGGGGCAAAAATGGCGGGATAAAATATACAGTCATTACACTAAGTTTTATACGGTTCACATGCCAAGATGGGTGCTTCTCTTCTTAATCACCAACATAGTAGACGGGCATGTCTGTATATCTGTTCGTATCTTGGGGTTATGAAGAGGATAGACAGCCTGGTTACTTGTCTTTGAAATGCCCCCCCCCCCCCCCCCGGATCATTTCATTGGGGGGGGATTCTGCTCACGGTGGATGGTAGTTGATGCAGTTAACATGATACAACTAACTGACGGATAGTTTAGTACTTGATAGTAGCAGTTCGTACCAAAGTAAGCGAACCAGATCCCGCAACGCCCGTCCGTTCGTATACAACCCCTTTCAGACCAAGTATTATTATTATTATTATTAGGAGGTAAATAAATGTCGCGGCAGCAGAATCGACCCTCTCGCAAAGGGCGGCAACGGGAACGGGAACGTCGAGGCCGGGGGATAAGGGACGAAAAGGATGGAACTTGGGGGCATCAGACGGTTCTTCCGCCCCTTTTTTTTTTCCCCTCCCTTTCCTTTTTCTTTCTCGTTGGTCTTACGTTGCATCTTTTTTCACTGTACCCAGAACCTTCTGGGGGGGCATCCAGCTCCGCCTCCCCCATCGTTTCCCGGATCTTGATGGTCAAAAGATGCCAATATGATTTGACAATGTGCTAGACAACAGTCGAAACACATCCTTCCCGTCTACCTAAAGCCCCAAGTACTTGCTCTTTAGAAGTACAATATCCCCCAATCCCCTTCTCAAACTATCCCCCCTATTAAAAAAAAAAGAGAGCGCCTTTCATTAGTAATAGATGGTGTCAAGTTTTGATTCATGTACAAGGAAAGAAGACTTCAAGGAAGAAATAGAATAATGAGAATCCTTTTTGTCAATTAACAAGAGGTCCGAAGAAAAAGAGCAAAAGAAGCTACTACTAAAAGTAACCCTATAATAGTGACAGGACTTTGGGGGCTCATCACAACTCGAATTACCCCCGCGTGCAAAACAGGAACAAGAGCAAGAAGAGAATGAAAAGACTAAAAGAAAAACATAAACGCCTCCTCCCAAACCGCCCCCCCCCCTGTTATCCTCTTGTTGTCGTTATTCTTGTTGTTGCTGTTGGCTCGTGGTGCGAATGCGAATTCTCCCTGTCCCCCAAAAACATTCTTTCTGATGAGGACACAACACAAAGACACACAAATTTCGCCGAATACAAACAGAGGATGAGCAGAAAAGAAAAGGAAACCCCCTTGCCCCGTCGTGACAAGAAGAAAATGCCCACCACAACAGACAAACCCGGGGCCAAACAAGTTTGGGATCCATGGACAAGAACATCGCATCGCGGCCAAATGAAAAGAAAAAGGGAAAAGGACAGAATTCCATGATCCAAAATTGTGTGCACACACGCACACTCTCCTTTCGTCACATGTACCTCCCCAAGATACCTTTCAGGTAAGGGTAAGACACCCCTCAGGCCGCCTCCTAAAAGTCGACGCTGTGAACGTCCCAGTCCTCGTAGCCGTAGTTGATGTCCATGGGAGCGGCGACCCTGCCGTGAGCGGCCCTGCCCGCGCCGGCGCCCGCGGAGGAGACGTGGTGCGGGTGGGAGTGGTGGTGGTCGTCGGGGGGGTAGCCGACCCAGGTGGTCATGTCGCCCGGCACGGGGTACCCGACGTAGCCGCCGCTACTACCACCACCACTACCACCAGGGGTGTTGTTGTTGCTGCCCGCGTGATGGTGGTGGGCGTGGGCGTGGTGAGATGCTGCTCCCGGCTCGGCGGCCATGGGGCCAGGACTGCCCGGCTCGGGGAGCTGCTGCTGCTGCTGCTGCTGCTGCTGCTGCTGGCCGTGGTGGTAGTAGTATGGCCCGGCGACCATGTGCGAGCGGGGCGTGTCGGTGGCGCTCCTGTTCATGACGGCCTGGCGACCCATGGATCTGAAGGGGTCACCTCCGCGGTAACTACGTGGAGGGGCACGGTGCGGACCCGGTCCAAGACGACGCTGCTGTTGTTGTTGTTGTTGTTGTTGCTGCTGGACATGGTACGGGTGCTGTCCCTGAGGTTGGTGGTATTGCGGCTGTTGGTAGCCATAAGGGCTCGATCGAGGCGGGCGGAAAGCGTCGGTGTTGGTGGCGGTAGCGGCCGTGGCGGAGGCGGAGGCGGCGACACCGCGGCGCTTGGTGCCCTTGCGGTAGCGTGTGGTGCTCTGGATGCCGTTCTCGACGGCCCACGGCTCGAGGCGCCAGCTCGTGGCGCGCTTAACGTCCGGGCAGTGAACTGCATACAAGGTCAGGTCGCGCGGCTCTTCGGTCTTGCTGTTGGGCTTACGGTAGTTCTTACAGAAACCCTGTTTTTTGAAAAAGAAAGAGGAAGAATGGTTAGCGGGGTGTGTTCATTTTCGGCAGTATATGGATGTTGTATGTGTGTGTGAATGGGGAGGAGTAGGAATAGGGGGTAGAAGGAATAAGGAGGAGAGGGGAATAGGGGCGGAGTCGTGCTTACTTTGTTCATGCTCAGATTATGCCTGATGCTGTTCTGCCAGCCCTTGCCGCGGCCGACGGTCTTGGCCGTGTTGTCCCTGAACCACTGGTAAATCTCCTGCAGCGTCATGGTCTTGTCCTCGCGGCTCATGAGGGCCCGGTAGATGAGCTTGGCGTACGGCTCGTCCTGCGTCGGGCTGTTGCCGCTGCTGTTGTTGCCGCTGACGGTCGACGCCGCTACGGTGCCGCCGAGCGTCGCGGCGTTGCTGCTGGCCGCGGGTCCGAGGTTGACGCCCATGCCGTACGGCTCCGAGGCGCAGTACCCGCTGTCGGACTGGCTGTCGAAGACGGAAGATAGCGGCGAGCCCGGTCCGGATGTCCAGATGCCGCCGTCGCGGATGAAAGGGGACCCGGCGGCGCTGATCAGTCCCGTTACTCCTATCCCTCCCGAGGCGGCAGGGTGGTGGAAGGCTCCGCCGGGGGTCACCGGGCAGGAAGAAGAGCCGGTGGTGTTGCTGATGGGGGTATACCCGGCGCTGCAGGGGGGGGACAGGGACAGGTCGTCGCCAGCGTGGTCGAAGCCGAAGCTGTAGGTCCCGTTGCTGGTGGGGGCCTGGGGGAGGTAGTGCGCTGCAGCCGCCGACGACGACGACGACGACGACGGCGTCGGGGACGAGTGGGACTGCTGCGAGAGAGTCGGGGAGAGCGGCTGGGCGGTGGTGTAGTCGACGAGGTTGAAGATGGGCACGCAGGGCTGGCTACGGGTGGAGGGCGCAAGGAAGGGCGACGAGAAGTTGCTGGCCAAGGGGGTGTTGACGGTGGTGAAGGGCGCGGCACCCTGGTTCTTATTGATATCGATATTGTTCTGATAGTGGTGGCTGTTGTTGTTATTATTGCTGTTCTGGTTGTTGTTACTGATGATGACATGCCCAGGCAAAGTCGAGATAGGGGAGTTGTTTCCACTGTACTCGGAGACAACAAGGCTGGGCTCGATTTTCATCTGAGACTCCGCGGCGGTGGTTGCAATAGCTGTGTGCGGTGCTGATGCGGGCGAGGGGATGTTCCAAGCATCTGTTTCTTGCTTGATCAAGGACGAGTGTCCTTGTTGATAAAGGTTTCCCCCGCTGGTGCTGGTGCTGGTGCTACTGGCGCTGTTGATGTTACCGCCGACGCCGCTACCGGTCATGGGGTCAAGGTCATGACGGTGGCTATCGCCGCTACCGCCGCCGCCGCTGCTGTTGCCGTTGTTTGGCACGAGCAGCTTATCAGCCTTGACGTCGGAAAAGCCCAGCGTCCCGGGTCGCTTGAGGAGCTGGTGGTGAACGGCGGGCGGGCCCTGGAACAACGAGCCAGGGCCGGTCATGTCGTCGTCCTCCTCTTCATCATCATCATCATCGCCCCTATTCCCGCCGCCATGGCTGCCGCTGCCGTTGCCGCCGCCGCCCAAGGAGCGAGGGGACACGTCATCGTCATCGTCGAGGAGGCATATCTGCTGAGCAGCCGACGGGCCCTGTGTCGTTGAGCCAAGGCTGCCAGCCTGAATCTCGGCGGGCCTGAAGTCGGACATGAAGTTTGTTTGCCCGCCGCCGCCGTCGCCGCCGGGAGAAAGGGAGGAGTTGGTGTAGCTCTCGGGTCGCCCGTCATCAGAGAAGATCGGAGAAGGCATCTCTTTCTTTTTTCTTCTTTTTTTTTCGTCTCTTTGTGGTTCGGGAAAACGGTAGGATACGGTCGGGTGAAAGGTTGATTGTGACCAAAGGCAAGAATCCAAAAGGGATGGAAGCACGAAGTAAGTCCAAGTTTGTCACCGTCCTAGTGACAAGATGGGCGGACGGAAGAGAGGGTGGTTATAGGATTCGGCGAAAGGCTCAAAGTGGGAGAGAGAGAGAAGGAAAGTGTAACAGAGTCGTTGACAGTTGTGCTGGGCGATTTGTGCTTCTCCAAACCTGTCTGCTATTTTTCCCTCTAGGCTTTTGTTGTAGCCACGGCGAAACGAAGTGATATCCTGAGTCACCCGTCGCTGGCACAGGAACCCCTAAATGGGGAGAGAGGAGAGGGAGAAAAAGGAAGACGGGCTGTGCGAAAGAAAAAGAATGAAAGAAAAAGGGCTTGCCTTCTTCTTCTTCTTCTTTTCTCTTTCCTCTTTCCTCTTTCCTTGAGATGATTGATTCCGAGTGGCAGTTTGATAATAAAAAAGCCTTGATATGCTCTCTTGGCTGTGATGATGGAAGCAAAGAAGTGTATGGATGAATCAAAAGTATTTTCTTAAGAGAGGTGTGGTGTGTGTAGCGGTGGCAGAGAGAGAGAGAGTTGGTGTGTTTCTCAGTCTCCGGTATCAACCTGTTGATTATTTTCTTCTTGTGTTCATACACTGAGCGGAACTGATGAACTTCTTGTGTACCCAAGTAAAAAGGTAAAGGTAACGGGAAGAGATTGGGAAAGGGCAAGCTCCCTTTTTCTACTTTTTCCCGTCGACCTGAAGAGAAGAGAGTCCCGGGGGACCAAGAGCGTCGAATAGGTTCGGGGACAACGAGACTCCCGGAAAAAAACAAGAAGAATCAACGAAAACGAGAATTATTTGTGGCTTGAAGAGAGGGTGGATGATCCTTTGCTCGCGATGCCTCGATAGAGGAGGGGGTGAGAGCGGGGTGAGCAGGCTTCGCCGCTTCTCGTGTGTCGATTAGATGATCTGATCGAATATCGATCAAGATGCGGGTATCGAAAAAGCAAGGACGAGAAAAAAGTTGAAAGAAAGACCGCGGCGCTGTGTGAGCAAATGCAACCCTCCAAGGTAGAGAGGGAGGGATCGATGAAGAAAGATGGTGGGGGTGTGTGGAAACGAGAGATGGAGAGAGAAAGCTGTCGATATGGGTTTCAAGGAAAGCCTTGCTTTTTTTTTCTTCCTTCCGGAGCAAGGTCAAGGATGTTTGAAGAAAAAGAAAGAGAGAGAGTATGGTAACTGGGGGGTTTCAGGCAAGGTTGAAATGCAAAGATATGTTATGCTTCGGGCAATGTTTATCAGGTGAGGTATCTTTTGAGTGGGCAGAAGAGCTTTCGGGACGATGCAGCTGCCCACAGCTGTCAAGCGTCTTTCTCGCCTCTCGTTTCTTCCTCGTCCCTTTACTTTTTTAGGTATATCCATTTTCTCCAAGGTTTCTTTCCCTGTTACCAGTATACAGCACGTATACTTGAAGGAAGTATTGAACTCCCTCCCAATACTAGTTCCCGGCCCTAACTCCCAGCATAGGCTGGAGTTGTTGGGTTCCTCGTACTTGCTGTGTACTATGCGCGCGTGTGTCGGTCTGTGCGTACGTATGTGTGCGTGTGTGTCTAACACTACCTTTTTTTCCTCTTTACTGATTGTGTCCGTGCTCATTCTCCCGGTTTTCTGTGTATACGTATGCGTGTACATGCATGTGTGCATGCATGTGTGCGTGAGTGTGTGCGTGTGTGTATGTGTGTGTGCGTGCGTGTGTGTGTGTGTCTGCATGTGTGCGTTTCCATACGCGCCACAGGCCAACTCTTTCTCCTCTCCCCTATACCTACTCCTCTTGAAGAGAAGCCCTCGACGAATAAAGCGTCCCTTGACCGACTTTCCTCTACATGTCAACATCACAACCCATTTTACTTTCTTCCTAGCGGCGCAAACCGGCATGAGGGGAGTGGGGAGGGGGGAGGGGGGTGGAAAGGGAGGCCAGAGGCGGACCATGTGCATGCAGCTGGCAGCCATGTATTTGTTTGACCCAAGCTCCACCGCCAATTCACTACATATGAGAGCAAAGTGAGGAAGAAATGAAAGGAAGAAAAGGACTTTCTAAGAGTAGCAGCGGGCCGTACTAGTACGCAATGGGGGGGGAAGGATACGGAATATTCGAGGCAAAACAATCTTCGAGTGGCGGCCAACAAGGGTCCTTACTTACCAGACATAGCCAGTTGCCGCCAGAAACCGCTGACAGTATCTTTCTTTCATGAAGTGAGTGCGACGTGAAGAATAGGGAAAAAAACAAAGGGACAAGTACCTCCGCGCTTCCTTGTAGGGGTAGACCCATGTCGACAGCCCATGGTGGATTTTCCGATCTTGATATCTGTCTGGTCTCCGCCATTGTCGTAGTGGCGGTATACTTGCAACGGTCGTGGTGGAGTATCCCTCATGTCACATTTACACCCCGGGGGGTACGAAGGGCCCCCTGCCAGGAAAAGGTGACGCCCTCCCGAGCCCAGGCCTCTCTCATGCATATCATCTACCCATGACGTCCTCCCTTTCCCCACCAACCCCGTAGGCCCGCGAGATTCCCTGAATCTTTAGAGAGGAAAGACACTGGAATGATTAGGAAGACGCCGTGTTTCTTGGTATAAAAGAAAAAGGCCCAAAAGAGTGAGCCATCAAAGCCAGGAAGACTTCATGCCCGGACACGATAGTTGAGGGACCTACATACGTGCGCCCTCATCCATTCTTGTAAACTGAAAAGAAGGCCCGGTGTACACAGAGGCTCTTCCCACCTTACACGTCTCAGAACGTAGCATCCCACGGCACCTACGAGTGAGGGGGGTCACTCGTTTCGTCCAAGTTACTCAAAGGCCACCTAGCAGTTTCTGGCAACGTGGGAAAAGGTGACTAGCCCGCTGCTCCCTCCCATCCCCTTCTCTTCCAAAAAGGGCTTTCAGACACAGTGCCGTCGAAAACTAGGGGGCAGAGGAGAAAGCAAGAGACCGTTACACTTTCTTGGCAACGGCAAAGTGCAGGTTCCTTTGTACCATGTACGGAGTACCCAAGGTCTAGAATACCTATCAATCCTTGATTTTGTTTCCTGAGGCTAGAGAAGAAATTCCGGCCAGGGGTCTCCTCGTCTCGATTTTCCATCCAGTCAAGATAGCCGGGGGGGTAGGGGGGTAGGGGGGTAGAGGCGGGGAAGGTAACAAGCTGGTTCGCGAAGCAGTGTTGTTTTCCCCCATGAAGCTAAACTTCCCAAGCAAACGCATACCATTTTTTCCTTGGACTGTTTGCAAACGTACCGCGAGGCTCCCCTTTTCTTTCTTCTTTCTGAGCGCTTGCCCAAGCTTTGGAAAACGAGTTGGTCCTGTTTGTTACATGGTTTTCCTTCTGGAAGGTCGGCGGCAAAACGGCGACTCCGTTATGCATGTAGTTCCCAGAGGCAGGTTGCTGTAGGTCAATCTTCTCCAACAAACAAATTAACATCACCAGCATGTATGAAAACAATAGCAGAGAGGGGAGCTCTCTTCCCTTTCCAGGGGCCAGGCTACTGTGCACCCTCTCCTCCCTCTCTTGTGGGTAACGGCGTGTCCACCGTCTTTCGAGAAGTTCGCTGGCGTGTGACAAAAGGAGAGCCCACCACATGCGACAGTCCTGTCACTTCCCTTGACCCCTCCCCCCTTCCCTCCACTACTTGACCGCCGGCAAGGGCAGAGAGGTTGGGGGTATCAGAAGACAATTTCCGACTGTTCAGCGGCTTTGAAAAAAAAAAGCAAACATGGCGATAGAAAAGTTGTTGCGACGGGTGCAAAGCCCCCATGCATACTTGGGTGGCGAGGTAGGAAGGGAAGCGGAGTTCGCGAATCGGGAGTCCAGGCATGAGGCTGTCACGTCAGTCAGTCAATCAGTCTGCCGCCCTCACCCCTCATCCCCTGCAGTCTGGAGAGCGCGCGACGCCAGAGGGGCGGTGACTCCAGACATAGTTACACGACCATGCGGCTAGGGGGACAGATTCTGCAGTGTGGAAATGCTGAGCAGCCCCATTTAGCTGCAAAGTGACAATGCGGACGTTGTGCATGAGAGCACTTAATACCATCGCTACTACGTGGGAGCAAAGACAAGAGGACCATATGTCGTATGTTGCAGGAGGCGAGGTTTGGTAAGCAAAAGGGGGGGGGAACATCAGCCGTGGTCTACCTAAGTACTTGGTAGTACTCCCTAAGTATCCAATACTACTGGCAACACTGAAAAGGTACGGATTAATGCTCCGTATACTACCACCTACTACCACCTAACAACCATGTCATTTTTCCCCTCCGATGACCTCGGAAACGCCTCCATTATACAATAGGTACTCCGTAGCCAATTCATAGTAAGTGATCCGCCCACACCATTCTACTCAATCTCTCGAGAAAGCTAATGCACTCTGTTCTTAGCGCCTTGTTTCCCCAATGAGATGCTACCTGCCCTGCCCTTGACAGGGTGTCTTATTATCAAAGTCTTCCGATATTTCCCAGGGCAAGGGGGCAACGGGCAACGGGCAACCAATATCAGCAGCGCCGTCAACGCTGTGCATCCAGTAGCTCCTCATTTCCTGTAAAAGATCTACAAGAGGTCAGTCGAGAACCCTGCCATAGGCTGAAATATTGAACATGTGGGGTGGCGCTCAAGGCCAGGAGGGGAAGACATTGCAGACAGTGCGCGCCTCGTGAGAGAAAACTTACTTTTTTGAATTGGAAATGCAGTTGCAGGATACCCTATGGAGAATAGAGGTTAGCAAGATTCGGCATAAGAACCGGCCCACAGTAGAATATGCATGAGACACAAAAGTTGGAAACGTGGCTGCAGTAGCGCCGCGTCTTGTCAAATCTTCATGGGCTAACCCAATGCCCAATAATACCAAAGTCGTTTGTGCTCTCAAGAAGAAGGGAAATCGACCGGCAGGCAGAAGAAGACCAAATATTCGGGGGGGGGGGGGGGGGGGGGGAGAAAAAAAAGGGACGTACGCACCTTGTCAAATGAACTCCTAAAGCCTCTATCTCTCTTGGCACTGTAATCCCACTCGCGGTCGACAATTCGAAAAGCAACGTCCTCGTATGGCGGCCCGGCAATGAAGCGAATCAGGCAACTGTCCTCTTCGCCAGCGGCCGCGTACGACTCTCCGCGCCTTCTACCGTGCTCCCGGATGATCTTAAACGTTGGCGCCTTGGTCTTGTCAATCAGTTCCGGGTAAAAGATGTTGAACTTGTACCCTTGGACCACCTTGGGCGGCGGGTTATCGTGGTCGTAGTGAGTCTGGTTGTACTTGTTCCACTCATAACCCATCTGCACCCGGTTGAAATACTTGGGCTTCCGCGGGCGGTGCTTGTCCGCCCACTGCGGTCTGTCCGTGTTCGTCACCTCCTCCTCTGCGGTAAAGACCTCTTCGTTCTCAGAAACACCGCGTGCCACCTCTCGATCGTACAGAGCATTGGCCGCCTGCGAGAGGTTCTCCGTTTCCGACTGTGAAAATCGAGCCGTACCGGGAGGCTGTGACTGTGATTGTGCCTCTGCCTGATGCTTCTGGGCCCAGCTCGTGGCACTCGGCCCCGGTCTCATCGCGGTTCCAACACCACTGCTACCATTGCCCGCCGCACTTGTGCTCTGTGTGGCAGCTCTTGTGATCCCTCCTTGTCCGCTCTCCTTGATATGATCCCCGCGGCTCTGTACTATAGCTTCATACACGATCTTCAGGTTCGCCTTGGCCTTCCAAACTCGCAGGCTGCGCAAGAGCTGCTCCCAGTAGTCGGTATCGATGTCCTCATCGCCGTCGAGCTTAGTCTTGATCTGCTTCTCAAGCGCCTCCAGCTGCTCGTGTGTCTTGGGTGCCAGGATCTTGTCGATGTCCCCTGCAACAGAGCTCACCACGCGCTCTTCGTTGACTCCTGGGTTCAGCTTCGATCTTCGGTCACTGCAAAGTGTGCGAAGTGCCTTCCAGTATTCGCGATTCCGCGTGTTGGTCTCGAGCGTGGTATACGAGTGGATGTCGGATTCGAGCTCCGTGAGCTGCGCCGCATTTAGATTTTGTACCACATCGAGGGGTGCAGGAACTTCAAGCTCGACATTGGCGCCCTCATCGTCAAAGACGTCGCGTTCGGCATCAATGAATCGGAGGTTAAAGGCCAGGAAGTCGATAGGCTTCGCTCGCCCTTCACGGACGCGAATGTCGGCTTTCTTCTTGGACTGCTTCAGAACGAATTTGTCTTCTTCCGCGACAAATTGTCTGGATTGTTCATCCTCCGTCATGTACCTAGCACTGTTCTTGGTTGGCCTCGCCGCATTTGGCCGAGAACGTTTGGAGACTCGCGTACTGGGATCATGTCTTGGGCGGGTGGGATCTCGCTTTTGCGGTGATTGCGGCCCCTCTATCATGGCACGGCGTGCAGGGTCCATCTTGAGCAGTTTATGGCTAGTGATTGATTAGTGAGTACGGGATGCGAGAGGTAATAGTAATCATCATTCGTGAATAAAGGTCGCGGCTACCTACCTATCCCTACCTATTCCTACTTATCGTAAGCATCCCAATCCTTATCGGTATCAGCGCCAACGGGTCTTATCGTCACGTGCTAGGTAATCCACCACCGAATGGCACCTGGCTTTGGCGCACTTCAGTACTTCGTACACCACACGTAGGTCAAGAGTGGTAGATTAATTTAACGGTGGCAGTAATAACTGCAGCTGCCTTCTCGTGTAAAGGGACGCTTATTACCGTCATAAATCGTGGGTGCAATCAGTCATAGGCAGAAACCCCCGATGAGCTTGTCGGTATCAAGCCGGCCGGCTACAAAAAAAAGGCATCTCTACAGCTTCCAAGATGGTGGACCTTGGAATTTGGAGTTGGTTAACAGCTAGTCTTAGAATCCAGATCACCACTTACCTACAGTATCCTACAGTACGCACGTCTGTAATCGACGTCCTCCGTGATCTACATTCTAATACGGAGCACTCCGTGCATCCGCCAACAAAAGAACAGAATGTCATTCATCCCCGTCGTGCCGTCCCGGCACCTTCCCCACTTCCCGGGAATTGGCACATCAAAGTCTAAAGTACCAGTAACGTAAGGAGTACAGGTACCTATTACTACCACTAGTAGTAGTACTACCGGTACTACCAAGTACTTAGTACCAGTAGTAGTACTCAAGACGCTACAAAAGCCTTGAGCCTACCTCCTTTTGAAGCTCAGCCTTGACAACGACATCACCAACTGCAGCATTATTCCTATCCCAAGCCCGGCCACTCCCACCAACCCTGGTGCATCCCACCCGTAATACCCCAATCCAGGATGCCCAGGAGAGCGTATTCAGCGAATAGTAAGTCCTCGTTCTTCAGTGTCGACTCTTCACGATGAAAATACACAAATATTGGCTTCCCTTCTAACACCGAAGCACCAGAAGACTACCTATAGCCATGTAACAAGGTGGTAAAAGTGATCCGAGGTGGCTAGTGAGACTGACACTCAAGAGGGGTCTGCAGTGGTCCTGTTGCTTTACTCCACCAAAAAAATGAAGACAGCGGAGAGTTAGGTTTACTCCAGAAACAATATTTAGTTGTGACATGGCCCCTTGATCCGGCCCTTGCTTATTCCACGCCAGTACTCCTTGGTGTCCGAAGCGCCCATGTGAAATATGTGCTGATATGAATAATATACATGTAGAATAGGGCATCGAATATACCCCTAATGAAGAATGCTTTGTCTTCTACTGTCTAACAAGTGCCTCATAAAACGAGGCCACGGTCACTGACATGTGCGCCTGATAGCACGCGCTGAATATTCTGGTATTTATACTGTAATAAAAATTGGCTGTCGTGTGTCATCTAAAACGATTGGGTCAGCTTCGATATGTCAAGCGCGGCATCAACAGCTATTCTTACCCTGCTAAACTCTTCCATAAACCGTTAGCCGGCGTCCTGCGCCCAGCAGCGGGTGAGGACGTGGCAAGATATAAAACAACAAGAAAGAACCCAGTTTCGCAATTAACGTCGTATGTTGCTCATTGATATGTCGTAAGATGTCAGGTACCAGGTAAAAATTAACGTCAAAAATCTGAAAAGATTCACATCAGTCAGCGAAAGTCAGCTTCGACACAGTTGGTAACATCCTCCAAAATGAGTAGCATAATATATCCAATGAGTAAAACGAACACATGGGTGGAAAGTAAAGAGCCAAGCACGGTTCGAACGCGTGCATCCGAGTATACCCGTCCCACCTAAACCGAACCCAGATATGCTCTACCATACGTCCCGGCCAAGTCACGCGAAAAGAAAAAAAGAAAAAAAGAAAGAAAGAAAGAAAGAAAACGCAGGTCACTACAGTTGAGTAAAGAAAGACAAAGTCTTACCAGGAAAAACATTCGAGTAACGATTAAATCAAGCACCCATGTGCGTGCGGAGTTCCCGCACCACTCGTGACATAGTGATGCGGTTTGAGTAATTCGGCGTCAACATCTCTCTGACCAGGCGTTCCAATGTGTCTTGGACGTTGAGCTCTTCGCGGCATTGGACAATCTCCGTCAACCAAGTGCGCATTTGAGAGACAGCTGATTGGCCATTACCGTACTGCCGATGAGCCAAAGAAGGGTTGTTGATACCGGCAATAAGCCAATACAAAGGTTTGGCGTGCTGTCGACGTGCTCGGCTATCAGGTAGGGGAATCTTGCGCAGCAAGTACAGCATTGTCACACCCAGAGCCCATACATCGGAGGGTGGGCCACGTAGCTTTTGCCCGATGAACTCTGGTGGGACGTAATACGGAGTGCCACCACCACCAGGTGCATTGGCGGTCGGTGTTGACAGACCAAAATCACACAGCACCGCACCACGCTCCGGGGAGTAAAGAATATTGGCGGGTTTGATATCGTTGTGCACTTGGCCACGTTTATGGAGATATCCCAAGGCCTTGGAGATGTCCCCCAAAATCCTGACCGCGTCGTCACGGGTTCCAGTAAACTCGCTTGATGAGGGGCTCTTCCACCGAGGACCAGCCGTCAAGTCTTGGGCGTCAACGTGCTCCATGTATAACGACAAGAACCGAGCATCGCCACCATAGTAACGAACAATAGAATCATGCTCCAAGTCTTCCTGGCTCTGGCACTCCCGTAGCCACATGTCAGCCTGGCGGATGACATTCCGCTCATGCACATGTGGTTTGTCACCGGGGTTGGTAGTGCGAGTCTTGAGCACTTTGACGGTGACTATGCTGTTTGGTACGCGTGAGTGTGTGGCCGTATAGACCGCCGACAAGGCCGTAGACGCAATAGGATCTTTCTTAGTGAGCTGATACTGGTCTACTTCGCACATGCCCCCAACAGCGACCGTCTGCCCTGGTTCGGCATCCAGGAGCGCATGGCTGGCAGCGGCTGAGAGCTCTTTGGACTGGCGACCGTTGGGCATGGGAAACACAAGGGGGTCCCGAGCAGGGCCGAGGAAGACAATGGCGCCATCCTCGCCTGTGTTGCCAACGCCTCCGCTCGAAGCACGGCGTTTGCTTGACCTCTCCTCTTCGTCGGTATCATCTGGTGTCAGCGAGCGCTTGAAGCTCCCGCTGGCGGTTACAGGCCTGTCTTCGATTTGCCGCATTTCGGGCATGTAGAGAGTAACAGGTCTCTTCTCAAGAATTCGGAAGTCCAGCACGTCAGTATCATCCACTGTGATCCTCCATGTGCCAGGTCTCAAAGCCTTTGCGAGGCGCGGCTCGATAAAGAGCCTTTCGTTGTTTCCGGGAGAGACGGGTAGTGACTGCGATATCCTACCCAGGGTAATAGGCACATCAGACTTATTAAGAAAAATGACCTTGTCACTGGCAGGGTCATAATAGAGCTCGCACCACAGAGCCGAGAGGTGGGTGCTGATGCCATTGTGGTCTTCATCATCGGTATCTCTGGGTATCTTGACGGAGAATTTGATGTCTCTGGAGGTCTGCGTGACGGCCAAAACCTTGTGCTCGGGCGTATCCGTCGAAGCGACCTCGGCTCGAAGTGCGAGCCATTGCATGTTGTCGCTACCAATAGGGCTCATGGACCGAGCATTGGGCAACCTTCTCAGTGGTCTGACCAGAAGGCGGATGCCTTGTCTGTGGTGATGGTCCTCAAGCTGCAGGTTATCCAGCGGTACAGTGGCGCCATCGTGGATATGTTCTGCCTCAAGAAGACGACGATCATTCTTGATGCGCGCTTCCAACTCTGTCTGTGAGATGGGCTCCGTCCGCTCCTCCGAACCTACCGAGCTGTAGTCGGCCATGACAAATGAACGACGACAGTGTTGGCGGTGTTGGCAGCGGTGTGGTGCCTAACGGCCCATTCAAGGTAACAGATACAGGAGGCAGCACGAAAAAGAAGGAACGCTGATGGGAAGAAGAAGACTGGCGAAAGAGATAAAAAAAAAAAGGAAAAAGACGGGCGCAAGTAGGTGTATTGAGGTCCGGGGTACGCAAGGCAGACAAGGAGCCCGGCGTCAAATCAGTCAGCCCTACGAGGATGAACCAGTCGGGGTATTGACAGTTTTATCCCCCAGTTGATGAGGATTGGACAGTGGAAAAATAATAGCGTTGAAATATAGTAATGCAAATGCAAGAAATATGTTATAGCATGGATATGGGGCGGATAAAAGAACCAGAGGGGTCGAGTTAAACCCACGTTTTGAAAGGCGACCCGAGGGTAATAATAATAAAGTCCAAACAGCGAAAGCAAAAGAGCTAGAAAGCATAGGACAATGATGGCAGCAGCAGAGCGAGCTGGGGGGGGGGATTTAGGACCAAAGACAAGTAGTAATCAGATGGGCGCGGACCTTTGAGTCTGGCGGTCTTATTCTGGTGAATTCGACAGAGCTGCTGATTGCGGCTGAGCCCCTCTGATGACTCTTTCGCTAGAACAGGTAGAGTCCACCTGCCAGCGGCATGGGCAAAAGTTGCAAAAGAACAGGTCTCAGAAGGGCATGAGGTAAAGGCAGGCAGGATGGTAATAGTACCTACTACGGAGTACCGATGACCGATTACTAGTACTACTACTACGGAGTACACCCACTGCAGGTACGGAGTATGGTACCATACGTACCGACCGTACTGAGTAGGCTGGCAGTAGCGTTATGGTCCACGGGTACGAGAGTGCGTGCTACCATGTACGGATTCCTACCTTGCGTCCACTGCCTGCGTCCACTGCCTGCGTTCACTGCCTACGTTGTGCGGAGTACGGAGTACCAAATACATCTGCTTTTGAGGCGTGACTGCTGTGGTGGGTGAGCTGTCCGCAAGTCCTTGGACCTTTCCCCACTGAACTTGCCCTGCTCGTCTTTGTATTTTGTTGCTGTGAAGGAACGAGTGGGGTTGATATAATAGCACACTAGATGTGTATTCCGTACGGAGCCCGTACTACTACTACAAAGAGAGAGAGAAAGAGAGAAAGAAAGAGAGAACATAGGAACAGGAATTTCGCACCAGAAAACAAGACTCACTCTCCTTGAATGATGAAATGGGATACTCCGTACTCCGTAGTGCATGGTAGACGACGAGCTTGCCTCCAGTTTCCTGCAGACACTTCCAGGCCAAAACCCCAGGCAGCAAGGTCCTACGGATTTGCTGACTTATTGCCTTTCATTATTCCACCAGAACGTTTCATCCTAATGAGCTTGCGCTTCTCGAAATTATTGTCGTTTTGTGTTCTATCACGTTTTGAGGGAAATCCCGCCAGTCCTAACTCGGACAAATACATTTTTAAGAATACTCGTCTTAGAAACTTACCCTACATACACCCTTCAGTTCAGTTCATAGACGACTGCTCTCAAGGTGAGGACATTTTTGCTTGCAATATCGGAACATATTCATGGTAATGGAAGCTAAAGTGATCATAATCCATTGTTTGCCAGCATTATTTGAAATATGTAGATACGCATCATGCACTAACCCTAGAAGATCACTTTGCACTAAGCGGCATATGTACAACCGAAATATGACTCTTCAACCTCTTCCTCTTAAGCACCACTGCAGAGTACCTAGGTACTATTTTGCAGATGTGGACATCATAGGTAAATTTTCAAAATGAAAGAAAACCAACATGGTACCTAAGTTAGAGACATTAAGGTTATTTACAGAGTACTTATAAAGGAGGGGAGATAGAGACCTTTACAAAATGGAGGAGATGAACCGCCTTTCCCCAGGGTCTAGCATTATCCTGTGATTCCACACTAACAGTTTCGAAAAATTGGTTGTAATTATACTCCGTAGAGTTGAAAAGCTTACTCCTACGGAGTACCATCAGTAGTGTTGGTATGAGTTCAATCAAGCACCGAGCCAAAGCTGGGGTTTGGTCATCTCTGGCTGCAGACTACAAAGCTGAATAGGGATAGGGAGAGAAGTCTGGTTCACCATCACCCTTCTTATATGTCGTATCTATAAATTGGACAAAGCTGAAACATATACGACGAAGATGAACATGAAGATTGAGTAGTATGAGTGGTTGAGCACGCATGCTTATTGAGTGTAAGTTGGACGTTAAAGTATATTACATACTGGCTAAGAACAACGCTGACTTGTTTATCGTCTAGTACGCTTGGCTCACTGAGGCGCTCTTTGTTCTGCTTATAATCAAAGCATGGAGGGTAGTTGGCTGGAAATGCCACCCAAACGACTGTATTCCATACGGAGTAGGTTGATGTCGAATACCAGGTGAGCCAACAGTGGGCTTTTCTCATGTCACCTGCCAGCACAGTGCAATACCACTAGTAGGAGGAACCACATCTGCCACAGTACGGAGTACCTAGAACACATCTGGAATAAAGGAAGATGGCTGTGCCACATTTCGACAGCGTAAGATGGCACCGTGGATGTGTGGAGGTAGTGGCTGAGGCCACATAGAGTTAGGTACCCGTACCCGTCAGCAGTCGGCATGCTACAAAACTAGATAATCGTCGTACTCCGTACTTGAAGTTATGTTGGGACAGAGGAAGCGTAGCTTTACACAGAAGGGCTTTTGCTGCTTGTGATGTTATTTTGGTGTAATGACATTAGGCACTGTAGTTCATTTGCTCCATTCGCTCTCGTTATCATGAGCTTGAAGACGAAAACTGCCGTGTGGCTCAGTGTTGGATGGAATGAGGTCATGTGACTTTGAGACAAAACACAGTGCATATAAGCGCGACGACGTACGGTGCGAGACATCTGGCAGCCGGCTGATACGTGCTTGTGTAGTATTAGGAAAGGATTCGACGATGCACTTTCTATTCTCGTGAACCGCATACCATAGTGGCGCGAAGCTAAACACGAGCAAAGTTTCGCGAACTGCGATCACGAAACGTGCAAGTTATTAACCCACAGCGACAAAGTATAGAAATACTCCGCCGAAGCAGACGTGATGGCAAGTAAGGCATTTGACTTTTCACGGTTGGTTTCTGTCTCCCTTTCAACGGGAGCGGGTGAGATGATGGGCGCCTCAGTAAGAATCTGGTGGTAATCTATTGGCCCTACGCGGAGTACGTTGTCATCATTAATCTGTAGGCTCGTCGCACTAGCCCTACCACATCCCTTTTCATTGGTTCTCATTTCCCGCTTATGCCGTTAGCGTCATGCAAGAGCGTCGGGCGCAGCTGCACTTGCTCCACTCTTAGGCAGCTTGTCCAATGGGGGCTGCATCTGTTCTCTGCCTGAGGCGTACATGCGTCAAAGATCGTTCCAGCTCGGACTGGTCTCAAATAACGCTGGCAAACATGTTGCTATTCCATGCCCCCCAGCCGTTTGTGTCCATCGCCTCTCGCCCAGGTTTTGTCTCCTCCCCAAGCCCCATCACGAACTTTGCGTCTACACTGTTCTTGTTGCTGTTGCCCAGATCCGTAAACTCGAAAGCCCTGTACAGAGTACCCCCGATCTAGCACTCAACCCCCATACAGAAGAAGACGAAACGACGACATGGACATTTTTGCCGACCAGATATGAACGGGCCTCTATGCTGAGGACACTGGGTTTCGATCACCGGAACCATCAACACGCACGCTACAGCTATTGACCCGACTTCGCTGCCCCGGACGACTCTTGCTTGGGGCCCGTTCATAACCCCCCTTATCTTTCTCACTGATACCATTTGCCCTCTCTTCAAAGCCCTACTTGGTCGATATGGAAGACCCAGGCTGGAGTTGGCCTGCCTGGAAGTTTGGCTTGAAGAGGGATGACCTGTTCACCTCCCTCCACGATAAATACAACACCTTTACCTTCTCTCTCCAAGACCCCGAGGCCTTTCACCACGATGTCTGCGAGATTGCATACGATGCCGACACGACGGAGCAATTCTATCACCTGATGGCTGACCGACGTCGTCAACGGCTACGCGAACTACACGAATCACTCGAAACCCTGGCGGTCGAGATCATCGCCAACCCTAGATTAATGGACTCCGATCACTGGGAGTACGCTCTGCAGCTCTTCCGCACCAAGTCCTTTGACTCTCTCGTGAGATACTTTGCTAGCTATTTGCCCAATGGCTATCTTTCCGACGGCGATTCACACACGAGTTGCTCGAGCAGCTCCTCGTTCTCTGACGCCCCGAGTGTCTCTACTACGGCAAGCTCCAAGGCCAGCAGCGTCGCGGATGCCCCTGCCTTCTACGAGTCTTACCTTGCTGAGGCTGTCGTCGAAGAACCATGTCATATTGACAGCGAGGCCTGTGAGTATCATGGCGCGATCGGTCCTCTATCTCCCCCGGAGTCTGAGGCCATGCAGCCGGATTCACCAGCCTCGTTGCCAACAGACTCAGAGTCTCACGACGATGCTTCGACAAGGCCCCCCTCACGATCGATGTCATTCTCCGGTTCAGAGTCCGGGGCTTTCATGCCTGGCTTCATCAGGTCGCTTCGGGATGATGAGACGTCACAAGCGCTAGACTACAGTGCTAGCACGTCTGTCGTTGACTGCGACGAGAGTTCATCGTTTGATTCTAATGGTGATAAGGCAACTTCAGTAAGGCCCTTGGCTGAGGATGAAGATGATGACTTGTCTACTGCCCAGTTTCCTGAAGATGACTTTGATGCATTTGACTGCCTCAACAACGATAATATCGATTCCGACACATCAACACCCCGACAAGAAGCTATCACGAGTAGCTATATTGAGTATAAGTCAGTGTTAAGTCGGCGGTTGCCATCTCCCTACCATCGCCGCACCCCCTCACCGACACCGAGATCACACCGAACAGCGGGCGGCTCACCTACGCGCGACGTTAGGAGAAGTCCTGAGGAGGCTCTTAGTAAGATACAAAAGACATGTTCCGATCCCATGAGGAAGAGACCCAGGGGAGGGATATGAAGAGAGGAGAGCGAGCGCAAGCTCAGCAAGGAACTGCAAGCAGTACCCTCTGTATATATGTGATCCTACTTGTACATAAGCCTCGATACCTTACGATACTAATGACGTTAAAAAGCATCAAAGAAAATAAGTGGACTCCATCGTGTGGTCTTTTATCTCTGATCATGTATCATTTCGGTCTATATATAATTCATCTTTGTACTCATGGTTTGTCTTAGGAGAAGGAAAAACTGACAAAGCTGCAGGTAAGTCGCTTTCACCCCCGGTGATTTCCAACATGTTTCTCTGTGACGGCATTTGCGAGCGTGAAGCGCACATCACGAAGCGCGCGTGTATCGGCTGACGGCGCATCACGAGCTCAACCGGCGAGCCGTTGCGATTTTCACACCTACCGGTGACCCGGGAACGGTGCCTGACATGACATCATTTTGTCTCTTAATCTATTATTACAGGCATGCCCTTTTTTACTTGGTTTCGATATTTTAATATTCCTGTAATGTCTTCTCGTGGTCTGTTGGATTTCCCCTTGACCCCTTGCTGCGGGATGTTGCAACGTGTGAGCGGGTTGACACGAGATGTGTGTGTGTGTGTGTGCGTGCGTGCTTGTCAAAGGTGCCTAATGGGGGCCACGTGAGAAGGGGAGGAGGGTCGTCAGCCTCGCAAGTCATGCAAGGCTGCCTTCTCGCCAAAGGGATCCAATCTCCGAGTTCGTGATGTATTAAAAATGATTACCAGTGCCGTTTATTCTTTTTCTTTTTGAGAGAGAGAGGTGACGTTGCTGGTTATGCCCGCGAGCTGTACCTTTTTTTTTTGAGACCCCCCCCCCCCCTTTCTCTCTATCCCACCCTTCTCTTCACACCCCGCGACCACGCGATGTGATGCGGCATGATGGTAAAGATGTGAGCGTTTGATCACAAAACGCTTTCGAAACATAAAAAAAAAAAGATGGGCTTTGGCTCACATCGCCCGGGGAGGGGGCTCATGAATAGGACATCGAGATGGACAGTACCGAGAGAGAGAGTGTGTGTGATCATGAGCGGCATGTTATGTAGTCTTTCTTGCCTTTTCGTGTTTCCCGGGTTTGCCTCTCTGCCTCGTCCTCCCGTAGCATGTGCACAAAAACAAAACGGACCGCTGGCTGCGCCATCCGTCAGGCGAGACATTCCCTACCTCCATCCCTCCCTCCCTGCCTGCTATAGTTATCAAGTACGCATCAAGTGTTCGTCGTAGAAACGTACGCAAAGGTGATGATCTAGTGTATATATATGTGTGTGTGTGGTTGTGTGGTTGTGTCGGGTTCCTGCAGAAGGGGTCAAGCTATACCATGGACAATACCACATCTTGGGCTCAGGGAAGTAGGACATACTACGGAGTACTACATTAGTAGTATTATTACGCAAAAAGAAAAAAAGAAAAAAAGAAAAAGAGAGAGAGAAGGCCTTGCTTATAGCATCGTAAAAGTAGGTTTCGCTTTTCTTTTTGTCAAAACTTGCACGTCGGGATGATGTGAATGCGCGACACAATTCATACGACACGCACACTCCAACTGCCCACAGCTGCCCAACACACAAGCAAAGCCACAAAACAGCCAACCACGAAAGGAATCTTTTGATATTTTTTTACAGTTCTAATTGTCGCTACTTTTATTCTCTCCTCCTACATAGTATTCACCGGCGAAATATGCTGCAGAAAATCAACCAGGATATTTATCCCTTCGCGTGGTGTAAAAAAACAAAAAAAATAGTAGTAGAGGGAGAGTCTTTTGTTGCCTGTTGCGCGCGCAAAGGGTATAGAAGAGAGAGAAAGCGTCGGGGAGATGGCGTTTGGGCTTGCCTGTCGCTTTCACCATCCAAATCGGTTATGAGTGCCGAATGACAAACACCTTTCATCAAATAAAGGCGTTGTGGCGGAGTGGTTAACGCGATAGACTCGAAATCTATTTCCTTCGGGAGCGTCTGTTCGAATCAGGCCAACGTCGAAACATTTCTTTTTTTGCTCATTCGCCCTACTAATAATACTCCGTACGGAGTACTCTCAAGAGGAGATTTGATTGTAACGTTGTGCAGAATACTGTATTGCGCCAAGTGCGTGAAGCTCCTCCTCTCGTCAAGTCGGGAGCTTTGCTTTTTACGCCTGGGCTTATTTATCTCTGCGGGCGAGCCTGCTGTCAAAGCATTTCATAGTTTTACTCTGTAATTCGTACGCACGTTTAAGTCGGCATTGCTTTCTATTGGGTAGGAGTAGCAGCCTAATTGGCATGGCGCTTACGTGGATTGATGCGCCAACGCACTTCGAAGCTGAGCATGATTTCAAACATCTCATGTGTGTCATTCGGGCAAGGCCCTTTCGTCATTGAGCAACACGAGAATACCGAATCACCATTGCGAAGAAATTAGTTCATAAAGATGGGGGTATCGTGACTCGCATGCTAATCGCTGCACATAGGAGAAATCATATCAGCATGCCATTTGACTGTTCCATGTCATACGTATATATTTAAGTCATCGTGTTTATTTGCAATAGAAACGTAAAACCCTGCTCGAAAGCCCAGAGCATTAGAAAACAAGTAAGCGCGCTGTGTGTGTCCCATATTTTAATCGTACCGTTTGAAGACTTTCCTCGTTCTCCTCAATCTTCAAGTAATCATCAACTTTCATCATAAATCGTAACGCATCTCGGCGACCCGGCTGAGGATATTCGCATGGCCCATAGCCCTACTAAGGATAACCCTGGCGCCCATGACTTGCCTGTGCAGTGCTCGGCTGCGGAAGAACGCGGAATTGAGGGGGAAGGCTTGAAGGGGGATAATGGTTGGGGGGTGACTCGCGTTCGGGCGTAGGAGGCTTAGGATCAGGCTCTTTGACTTCCTTCTTCTTCGACAAGCTAAGGAGTCTCTTGAGACCTGTAGGCTGTTCATCTGGTGGAAGAGCATCGTCTGGGGTGTACTCATAAAATAGCTTTGGCACTAACAGGCGGTAGGGAACAGTGATGCCTGTCGGGTCTTTGGAGTTAACCTCGACATTGAAACAGACGTCTAAACCACCCTCAAGATCAACCTCAAAGTTCTCCGCCTTCCGAAGTTGCTTTGTGGTCAAGCCTGTGGGGGTCCGATGGAAAGGCTTGGGGATGAACTCCTCGTCGGCCTGATCTTCAGGCCCGGCAAAGGTCTGAGCGCGAGGTGGTGGGCGAGTAGTGAAGTTGGCCTCATCCCCGTCCGAGTACTCGTCGTGAACAGCACCTCCGCGAAGACCCATTGGCCGAGGTTGGCCGGGAAGTCTCTGGTCCGAGTCGTAATCCTCGATATCACTCTCAGGCGCCCACTGGCCATTGGAATCTGCGATAGAGGGGCGACTCTGGCTACTGCGTCGCATGAGTCCGCTCAGGAACCCAGGTCGTTTCACTGCATCTCCATCTCCACGTCCCCATGACAAGGTTCTGGTAAGCTTGCCAGGCCGGTCAGCATCGCTAGTTGAGTTGCGTCGCGATAGGCTGCGGAAGAGACCGCCACCTGAGTTCGTGTTTGCGATGGGAGGTCGAGGCCCCCTGACGGACTCCCGAGACATATCGAGACGTGGCCGAGAGCCACTAAATGATAGCCTTCGAAGGAGACTTCCACCACGGCTAGGCGGCGGCGGCGGGGTTGCACTGTCTTCGTGGGACGACTCGGGAGGTGACGGAGGAGGGGTGCTACCAGGCTCCCATTGCCTGATTGAGCACCAATTGCGGTGAGGTAGTAGCCTTTTGTTGTTTCTAGGCTTGCCGTCGACGCCCGTTTGAAACAGGGGTATCATGGCCTCGTCTGTCTCTTTGTCGAGATGATGTATCTTGTCTCGCCTGTTGATGACATCGGCCATGAGGTTGGTGGGGGGAGAGTCTGTGATGCCCGAGGACACGATGTTGGGCATGTACCTCGGATCCTTATGCTTGGGTAGGTTCATCTTTGGATTGGAATAGAGTTGACCTGCCGCAGCAAGTTGAACGTCGCCACTCAGAATGGTAATTCGCAGGGATTTGTCAATGGCCAAATCTTGGAGATCTTCAATGACAATCTTCCTCTCGGCTTTGTGATTCTTGGCGGTCCAATGGTCGCTAAGATCATCAATCACCTGGGTGCCACTGTCGATATCGTTCAGTGCCTTGCCAAGGAGGCCCCTTCGACCTAGGGATTTGATGGGATCCATGGCCCTAGAAGATAGGCTGTGTCGTGTTAGTTGTGTACAATGCACGGTGTGTCCTTACGGGTGTAAACTTACGCTTTCTCCAGCCATGCCAGCCTAGGGTACGCAATGGGTACGGGTAGAACAACGAGCAGATGATCAACCTGGCCACGGCGAACCTCTGCATACAGTCGGTTGATAATCTTCTCCCAGGTCTTGTCGGTAATGATATCCTGCTCCGTCCTTTCTGTGCGAGTGTCGGCCGCGAGCAGGGCCATCCTTGATCCAAGTGAAACGTAGACAGAGCGGCTAAGCTCGTTAACGAATGGTCCTGGCTCTATGCCTGTTACCCAGCTTTGCTCCGACTTGTCCGTTTCGGGCATGATGCTCTGGTGCTGGAATAGCATGTAGTACTTGAAAGCCACAGCACCAACGCCTGACATGACGGGCGATTTCATATCCCTGTATGGATAGGACCCAAAGCTGTCATAGAAATCGTGGTCATTGCAGATATTTACCATTGGAATCTGGCTATTTGCCAGGCCGAAAAGACCGCTGGAAAACCACTGACAATAATGATCAAGGTAGTAGTCCTCGAGCTGATCTTGCATATCAGGCGTGAAGGGAGCATTGCGTCTTTGGGTCGGGTTCTTGATATCCAGCCACTCCATAAATAAGCTGCAGTCATCGACGATGCTGTCGTTGTAGATCTGGTTACCACCACCAACCATGACGTGGAAAGGCCTGGTCTGATGCGTATTGAGGACGTCACGCCACATCGGATCAGGCCCGCTGACATCGTCGGGGTTGACATCTATGCTGAAACCGTTGCAGCTATGAAACATGACGTTCATGGAGCGGCCTTTGGCAGGCACCCAGAATGCCATCGCAGGACCTCTGTTGATGCGATATGCGATTCGCTGCTGTTTATCGCGAAGCTCAATCTCGATGTTGAACCTCCAGAAGGTTACGCCATGTTCGGCATGGAGTCTGAAACCCCTGATGTCTTTGTACTTCTGAACCTTTTCCCCATCAATGTCAATGCGCTTCCTACGGCTGGAGTAGCTGCCATGATAGTCGTCTGAACCATCTGGGGGTAAAACATCCCCAGGACTGCGGGTACTCTCAAACAGACCATCATCATCCTCGACTTGGGACAGATCTCTGCTCTCATCGAGGTGCTCGACGGGCCTAACAAAGAGAGTCTCTCCTCGTCGGCCCATCTTGGGGTGCCCGGCGATGGGATCAACATACTCTGGAGACAGCTCACCATTGACATAGTGTGGTGCCGCGGGCAGGAGCTCCATATCTTGTACGAAGAGACGAAGTATTGGGGCAATCTCGTACGAAGAACTTCCATCTCGCGTCACAATCATGATGCTCCCCCTCCAGAGCTCACGATCCCTCTCACCAGTGGTACCCCTCGAGGATTTGGTGGCAACCTTATCCTGGCGCAGCCCGCAGTATCTGAGCAGCGGGCCGCACTCCAAGTACAGAGGGGGCTTGAAGCGGGTAGTTGAGTTTGTGTCGTCATACTCTCCGTCGTAGGCCTCTGCCTTCCGGGGTGTTGAACCAAAGCTACCGCTCCTTCGGCGCCCACCATCCTCCCACCACGCCTTATTCTTTTCTGACGAGGGGGGGCTCTTGTCCCCCAGGTTGAGCATATGCCCGGAGAGTATACCGACAGGAGCCTTCCTCCACTCATCGAGCCACTCTGGCGGCGAGTACAGGCCATCTCCAGGCTGCATGGTCTGTGGATCGCGAGGCTGAGCTGAGCCCTCTGTAGTGTATCCCTCTTCCATCGCCAGACTTTGTCTGGGCATGGCTGGCTCCTGCGCGGGTGCACGAATGGGAGGGTCCCTTTGGAACACGGGAGCAATTGGAGCGGCAGCAGAGTAAGGATCGGCTGCGCTCATAGACTGTCTTCTTTGGCCCGGTTCCGTGGCGCGGCGCTGAATGCCCTGGACATCGTAATCCTCTGCATACATTGCTGCTCCTCGATTCCCTTGAGCGGGGGGAGCTTCTCTTGCTTGTGTGATAGGAGGAGCCCCGTATCTCCTGGACGGATCAGAAGTAACAGTAGGTGCTCGGTGCTGAGGCATCTGCTGAGGAAGCTGCTGGGGAAGTGGCTGAGGGGGCTGCTGGGGAGGCTGACGCTCGAGGCCGTCCAAGCTCTTTCTCTCAGCCTCCATCCGCAAACGATACCAAGGATCGTCGGGCGGATTTTTCTTCAATTTGTTGCTGCCACTGCGTGTTAGAGAGAACCGTCGTTTTGGTTTTTCCTGGGCCTTTTCTTGGGGAGGACGTGGCTCCTGTTCTGTGACAAACCTTGCATCTTCCTGTGCCGCAGTACGTTCACGGAAGCTCAGATTCCGCTTTGGCAGTACTGGCTCCGGCACCGGCTCAGGATCGTACGTATACGTGGATATAAAGCCTGTCGGCTGTGGCTCCTCCTCCTCCTCCTCAGGCTCGTCGGGAATGAGAGGACTTGGCCGCCGTGGTTCGGTTGGGAGCGGACGAGGCAGAGGAGCGTACGAGACTGTTTGGTCCCTGAAAACAGGATCTTCTTGAGAAATGTCAGGTTCGGAAGCTTGAGTCGAAGATGCTTGTAGAATTGGCTCTGCGTCGGGAGGGCTTGCCGAGCGCTGTACAAGCGGATTAGCAGATAAGTCGATTGAAAGACCAGCTAGGGCTCGCACAGCTTCCGCGGCAGGCTGTCTCGGCTGCATTGCATATAATTCTTTAGCATATCTCTCTCTAGCTTGCCTTTCCCTCGCTCTCCTCTCAGCAGCCTCCATCCGAGCTCGTTTTTCTTCCTTGGTCATGCTACCGAGCGTCAGCTCGAGTTTTTGCAGGGGTGAGGCCTGCGCTGACTTTTTGCGACGTTCTGCACCTCCGATACTTGCTCGCCGAGATGGGTTGCTCGGACCGGGGGCAGCAGTTGCGCCGTATGGGTGAGTACTCCCATTGTTAAATCTTGGGTACGAATCCCCAAGGTCGACGTCCATGGTGTCTGCGGCTTTGTGAGCCTTCAATTGGTCGGCGCCGCCACTCTTCTTGGGAGCTGGGACTGCGCTCGTGGATGCTACTCTGCCTTGTTGAAGGCGAGAGCTTGCCGGCAAAGCTTGCGAATTTTGTGCGTAGGCGGGCTCTCTTCCTACGTAGTTAGAACGATAATTGGGATTGCTGCTTGAGCGTCTGGAGCTGCGCACGGGAGCTTCAGACAAACCCGAATCCGCAAGAGCTCGTTGAAAGGATGGCGGTCGAGGAGCTAAGCCATAGGGACGAAAAGTAGGAGAAGTTGGGGATTCAAGATCTTGGGGACTGAAAGTCGTTTCAGTAGGGACATCAGATCTGGCAGTCTGCACTGAACTACGGTTTGCGCGAAGACCAGCGGAAGCGGCCAATGAAGTATCGCCGTCATCGTCGGGTATGCGTTGGTGCTTGATGATCTTTGGGCCGGGAAGCTGGCCCCAGTATGGCGCCGCCGACATGGCTGGCGGCTAAGGGCCCAAAAGGTAGGGGAGGGTAATGTTGCGGTCTGGAGCTTTAGCTGCAGCGGAACTGTTGGCGTGAGGTAGAGCACACACGTAGTAGGAAGAATGGGTCTACTGAGCGTGGAAGGTCAGCGACCGGAGCTTTGCGAGCTATTATTACTGGCAGATGGAGCAGCAGCAGTAGTAGCCTATCGTAGGTACTCCGTAGCAGTAATAGTAATGGCCGAGGGATATGTATATCGTTGATTCGTAGCAAGTTGCTTTCACAGTTCGTCGGGCATGAGGGAGGTATGCCAAGGTTTGCTCTCTAGAAGTAGTAGTGACGGTATCTGCTAGTAATCTTGCATTATGAATGCTGGCACGACAGTAACAGTGAGCAGCAGTGACGGAAAGTTGATAAAAAAAATCTCACGCAGTCCCAAGGTGTACTACTACTGCTCCGTAGCTCGGTCGAGTCAAGTGGACTTTTGGTACTAACCAATGCTGTGCAGACACATGCGACCTAGAAGCTGCAGGAATATGGAGCAATCCAAGGAGCCATTGGGCAGGGAGTTGAAAACTTGCAGGACAGGGTCGATAGGTAGGTCCAAATCGAGAGAGAAGAATGGGGGAGAGAGGCGGACAGGAACATGTTGGGAAAAGAGGAACTGCAGCTGGTCCCTGAATCTTGGGATTTTCTTTCTTTCTTTTTTTTATAGAACGTTAAGATTTTCTCTCCCTTGTTAAAAGGATTGCTCATGGTCATGTTGGTCTTTTTTTGATATTTGGTTTTTCTTCCGTGCGATTTTTCTTTTTCTTCCTTCGTCCCCTGCGTTTGTCTCGTTCGTCTTGTGTTGGCGGTGCAGGGGAGGGGGATAGTAAACACAGAGTTGATGTGGAATTGAAGCCCAAACACTGGCGCTGGGAAAGATGGGCGCAAGCAATTCGAGGCCCGCTCAGCGAGCCAGCTGTTCTCAATGGAACCCGATGACGATAGCTCCGGGGCTGAGAATAGCGGTCACGGATCCAATCGACTTTGCTCGGGCGGCGCTGACAGTGACCGGGGGTCTTAGAGGATCGGGCCATAAATAATGGAGTGGCTGGGTGAACAAAACTTGAAGCTGCAAGGTACCGGTCGGCGGTCCGGGTTGTGTAGGCGAGATTTTTCATTAATTGAAAACATGACGAAGGGCGGGGGGGGGGGGGGGGCTAAATGGAGGGGAAGGCGGGACGGTATGGGAAAAAAAAGAAAAGAGTGCGACAATTGGCGACGTAGAGGGTACCGAAGCCTTAGCACTTCTTGAGCTACATAGTACTACTACTTTTGCTAAACGAATCTGAGTTTGATTACTTTGGGATTCTGAATCACTCAGTACATGCCTTGAATCCCATTTTCCCTCTAAAACGTTGAAAACTGCGTGACTGCTATTCTGAAGTCGTCAAACCTCGAGCTGCCTGCATTATAAGGGCGGTGCGGCCTTGCCTTGCCTTGCCATCCATCCATTTGTCCACGGGTTCGCTGTCACCGGAAAAAGCCCTGTAGCACGGCGAATATTCTGCGCTACAGACGCTGGTGGTGAGCCTACCTAGGTAGGTAGGTAGTGCTCCCCGGGGCCGTATTACAGCGTGCACTTGGTGGAGGTGGCCCGCATGAATAAACGCCTGACGGCCAGGTCGGAGGGGTTGGAGGGGCTGGTGAAAGGCAGCCCGTTGGATCCATCATCCATTGGGAACCTCAAGACTCCATGACTCTTGGCCCTCCCGACCCCAAGAATGGAAGCTTCCAATCTAAGTCTTTACTATTCTAGAGTACGGAGTACTGCCTCTGTTTTCCACACCACCGGCATCGTATTATCACGTACATGGCAAAGATCGGAAAAATCTAGGGCCTATGGTAGTGTTTCGTCCCTTTACCAGCCATCGGTAAAGGAAGAACCCGCTCGGTCTGGGTCCACCGGAGCATAGCCAAACGCAATCACTTCTGTGCAGGTATGTCTCTCTATTAATTAATTACCTGCCTTGCATTAATTTCAGACACTTGTGCCAACTATTAGATCGACACTGTTTGCCGTCCTATTCCCATCGGATAAAAGGTGCTACGTAAGCTGTCATATACGCCCCCTTCTTCTGCGAAAAGTTGAAGGAGATGTACGAATGCAGCAGTGGTGTCTCGACCTCGTCATCGACCGTATCCTTTCCACTGCGACCTTGTTAGCATATTGCAACGGTTTCCCCATTGTATTAAAGAGCAAAGGGACTTACAAGGCATCGGCCAAGATATTCCTATAGGTACCTTCGGTCCCCCAATCCCATCCTCTTAGCCCGAACGCCTTCTCTAGACTGTCCGCAATGGCACGGTCACTCTTGAAATACTGGAAGAGAGGCACATAGACCTTTACCTCGGGTTTCTCCACCCCTGGTTTGAGTTCCCAGCTGGATACCATCCCTTGGTGGCCACTCTTGGGCACATTCACAGGCTTCGAATAGGCTGCGTCCATAGTTTGCGGCTCATGGAAGAATAGGTGCCACATCTCCCGCAGAATGGCCAACCCGTCCATGGTCTCCTTGTCCTTTGCCTTTCCACCAAAGGTGACGTGGTCCTCAATCGCCTCAAAGGTATTGCTCCGGGGGTTCATGTACAGCTTCACTCTGGCACCTTGGTGCGGATCGATGCAATCTATGCCGAGGACTGTGATTAGTGCCTTCTCGGGCTGGATAATCTGTCGATATGACTGTATGTATTCGAGCGCAGGGATGAACGCCTTGCCCAGAGGTTCGAGCTTCTTGATGGTCTCGATGCAAACTTTGTCGGTATTAACGCCGGATGCCATATTCTTGATAACGGGGTAAAAGTAGGCCTTCATGGATCTGTCTCCGCCGTCGAGGTCAAATGCTGTCATGACCCGAGGAATGCTGCGGCTATCCTTGGGCATTTTTGTCTTCATGATCTCAATCTCCTCTTGATTTGGGAAAAGTTCTGCGGCGAGCTGCTTGAACCACCCAAGGTCGGCGCCCACACCCCTGGCCACACCTGGGATCGGACTGTCCTCGAGGATGTCACTATCTGGCATATGAGGCTCGATGGTGAATCGAACACACGGCTTGCCATTATCACTGACGTTTACACTGGTCTCCAATGGCCCTCCATTGATGGTCAAGAGTGATCTTGCGCGTTCCTTTTCCGGCTTAGACCCCAGCGCAGGGACGATGTACTTCTCCACGAATCGTATATGCGATATTTGCTCCTCTGGTGTATAACTCCCCACGTTCTTCAGGAGAGATTTGATGGTAGGCACGCAGTGCCTGGCCCAAAACGCGAATGCCTCATCTTCTGGATCTGAAAGCGCCTTCTCAACAACGCTAGAAATATGTTAGTACATGGGTTTTGGATATTATTCATGTCCTTGATGGCCATAATATACGTTAACTCGGCCGCTTCTCCCTCTTTCATCCCCTCGGCAGGAATAGCGACATTGGCAGTGATGCCTCCATTGGCGATGACCAGCTCTGGGATTGAAGCCATGTTGTTGACAAGCTTACAGAGGACCGGTCCGTCTGTCAATCGAATTATTTTAGCAAGAAAAGCGGCTTGAAGTGTCCGACCTGACAGTAACAGAAAGAGAAAAAAAGGGCAGGATGAAGGTGAGAAGAGTCACAAGAGGTAAGTAATTCCACCTTGTGACAGAAGATCTCCTAGGGAGTATTAGTAGTAATACCTCGGATGACAACCGATCCTTGAGCCTCTCCCGTCATCCTTTCCAAGAGCTCATTCGTTGGCTTTAATCTTGTTCTTCTTAGCAAAGAACTACAGGCACTTGCTGCTTATTACTACTACTACTACTACTACTACTAGTACTCCGTACTCCGTAGTTGGTATTATTTTTGGCTGCCTGCGGGGTGGGTCAGCTTCTGCTTTCTTTTTGTCCTTTTTTCCCCAACCGAGCCGCTTCCCCAAATCCTGCCCGTTGAACCAAGGCGTCTCATTGGTCTTGCTCACTGCTCAGAGTCGGAAGAGCCCTGGTAGAGATGTCTACTCTTACATCTTACTGGAGGTATTGTATCAGGGATGCCGCCCGAGCCGGGAGTGCACCGAGTACGGAGTACGGAGAAGAGTACGGAGACTACCATACGAAGTACGAAAAGGATGAGCGACATGGAGGCTTCCATGTTGTCTTGCTTGCCCCGCGCGGCTCGCTCCTTGGGGTAATCTTTCCCCAGAGTCCCTTTTACTCCAAACCCAAGCCAATTCCGGCGACGATATTACCCTACTTGTCTAGGCAATATGGTACTCCGTGATCCACGTTGGATTTCGCTTGTCTTTGACAGGCAGCCGTGTGTGGAGGGCTCATTGGGACATCATGACCAGGGTCTGTCGGCTTTCCTTTTCTTCCAGAGATACAAATTCCAAGGATTCATGTTCCCCAGACGGCCGACAGCTACCCTTGTTTCTCACTTCGCGTGGGCATGCGTTTTCGTCATATGCCCGTGGCTTCAAGCGAGGATATTATATGGACCATGATTTCTACCAGGGCGGAGGATCTTAGCCCACGGCATGGTCCGATTGAATGCAACGAGCACCATATGAAAGCTGCGGCAGGCGATGGGGAAAGATTACCTTGAGCATCTCTTCGCCACGTATGGAGTACGGGTGAGAATTGGACACGAGTTATGCTTTGCTTTCATACACCCGCTGATCAGTATTGGTTGAACAGACGCCTCTGACGCGTTGGGATGAGAGCGTCCCTCGATGCCCTGATGCCCTAGACGCCATCTATCGTAGGGGTCGGGTTTAAAGCGGCACGTTACTGCTCTGCAATGTTGCCGTTGAAGACGTTGGTGATATCTGGCTTGCTTAAGGATATAATTCAGTCGCCAACGTACCTTGAGGTAACCAAAGTGCTCGCGGAGCTGCTTTGGCTGGCATGTATTCATCTCGAAGCCGCCTTTGCTGGCTACAAGGGCTGCTGCAGAAGTAGGTGTACTTTTCGAGACTGCCTTTGTCGACTCTGGCAGCGGTCGCCAGAGTGTGTACTACACGAGCTGCCGTGAGAGCACCCGACTTGTACCGGTCGTGACTACTACTAGTAGTACTGGTTTCATCGGTTATGAGGGCTATTGCGAGGGCTGCATCGGCTCCTGCCTTGCTCTGCAATGTCCCTTCTTTGGTCTCTACAGCTGCTGTATTTTCCATCGGATTTTCTTAGAGTAGCAGCCTACTTATACGCCTATACGAGAGTCCTTCGGGAATATCCGCGTCAAGCTGCCTAATACCTATGTCTGTTGCAGGCCTTTTTCTTACCACAGTCCGGAGGCCTTCTTTCTTCCTTCTTTCTTTCTTTTCTTTTCTTTTCTCCCTACGCAAGGGGGAAGGAGAGCACCTCTGATGGGCTCATCGAGGACCTTCCGGAGGCGCTTGCCGCGGGCTGCTCGCCTTCGGCTCGTGCGTTGGCCTCGCCTGCCTCTGCCTGCCTCAAGCAAGGAGGCAGCACACGAGTAGGCAAGAGGGCCTTGGCCTGCTGGGCCAGCGTAAAGATCCCATCGAATAGGAGGCGCCCGATGTCAGGCAAGATGTGGGAAAACTTAGAGGCTGTTGGAAACGACAGGTTAAGTTTTCGAGCAGGTGCCCATCGTCGATATTCAGTCGTAGCCTCGACGTCGGCACGCTTGCCCTTCCATTCTTCTCCTTCTTTTCCTTCCCCTTCTTCTTCTCGCCACCGTCCAACGCCGACTACTGCCTCATACAAGTTAGTCCCCTTTCCCTTTCCCAATCCACGGTAAACAGTGCTTTTGGCAATGTTGAAGAAACCCCTCCTAGTAGGATGGCGGATTGCCTGCCGCAGGGGGAGGGGATGAGTGGGGAAGGGGACGTTCGCTGTACGTCTGCCGTATCTGCATGTCTGCGGAATCCACTTCTTCAACATTTGTTTAGTCGTTCGTGGCTTTTTTTCCCCTCTCGTCCTCTGATACTGCATTACTAATTAGTATCACTAGAGACGCGTTTCTTGACTTTCTAAACAAGACATGAGCTACATTGTCCAAATACGGCATGGGATCTAACCCGTGGGGTAGCTAAAACTACGACGGAAAGGCACTTGGGGAGAGGAGACTTGAATTTGATGCATAATTCATGAGACCCATTCGTCAGGATGGAACTCCCTCCATCTAATTTGCCCTTCATGGTATCAGCAGTAGTAGTTGCTCTCTGTGCCTCATGCAAGGAGCAGAGGAGAGGAGGGGTAAAGGACTCGCCTGGAGCCACGCATTCATTATGGTATTATCGTTTCGGGGTGTCTTTGGTGATAGTACTGCCGGCGAGGTATGTCTTACCTCTTTTTGCGGCAGAATTGGGCTTTCGGGATCAGGCATTGGATGGAAGCATGTGAACAGGTGAGTCACGACACTGCCGTGAAACTAAACGGGAAAATATAGGAAAACTAGCAAGGCTTATTGGCGCGGGCGGGCACAGCACTCCACAGAACGGGCATCTTGGACAGCAGAAACTCTCATATCCAGCATCGCATCTCGCGCGAGGAGGGAAGAGGGGCTGGGACAACAAAGCTATGGTCCCCTTCGTATAATCGGCATTTGAGTCAGCATGATCACCATGTCAAGTCACCGCTCAACGCCTTGATGTTGAACATATAAGAAGCAGACCTGCTGCACCAAGCAGACTTGGAAATCATCAAACACTTCATCGATCAATTCAAAGGACTACGCCGCTCATCCTCTTTCGAGTTATATTTTTGCCTCTACAGGCCTGACAATCTACATCGCAATGGCTACTGACGGTCCTCCCTCGGCTGCCCGCCGCTTGGACGAAGTTCTCAAAAGCAAGCCGAAGTCCCCCGTCGAAGATGAGCCCCTGAAGGTCTGGGATAAGGGCGTCTTCGACAACGAGCTCCGCAAGCAAGGCATTGTGCTCACCACAACCCCCCGGGGCGCCATTGATGGGGGCCTCGCTACCGATGAGTGTATCGAGCAGGGCACCTATGAAGGCACACAGATGGCTCTAACTGAGATCTACAGTCGTCTTGAAGATGCGTGAGTTGAATCCTTTCCCCGCCCCGCCCCGCTCCCTCTCGTACCCTCCATTTTCAGGCACATAGATACATGCAGGTCTTTTATTTTCTTTCGTTGCTCTGACTAGGTACTTCTAGTAATATCGCATACTTCCACAATCTGGGCGTCGATCCCTTCTTCCCGCGACAGAGGAGTCTTGATCTCAAGCACGAAAGCTTCCGATGGAGCAAGCCGGCCAAAGACGGTTACCCACCCCACCTGGACATGTCGTGGTGGCAAGAGAAATGGGAGAGCATCGGCATCTTTGATATAACTGGGTCGGTCTCCGTTGCTACCATAAACAGGTTCTTCACCTTTATGATACCTGATTGGCTTGTCCTTTTCCAGGGCACCCCTTTCGCGGGACCAAGGCTCACAGACTGCGAGCGCTACAACAGCAAGAGTGCGAAAATAAAAACTGATATCATGGAGGGCAAAAACTTGGGCCACGAGGACGACTGGTACTCGGATGCTAGGTTTGCGCAGCAGCACTTTAGTGGCGTCAACCCTACGACCATTGAGGCGGCGTCAGTGGAGAGAATCAAGGAATACATTGAAGAAGCCACCAAGCAGGGACTCGATTCCGTCAAGAAGCTGCTTGTCGAGGGCCGGGACCTGTTGATGCAGGATTACTCATATTTCCGGGAGGCCACGGGTGTTGCTAATCATGAGACCTTTGAGAACGTGATACCAGAATGGAAACGTGGCCGTAAAACTGGGAACAACACTTCGCGGTACACTTGCGCGCCGATTATCATCTTCCAGCTGCATCCCGACGGGCGCCTCCACCCATTAGCTATCACGCTGGACTACAGAGGCTCGCTAAAGGACTCCGTCACCATCTTCAACCGGCGGCTGACTCCGGATGCGGGAGGCGTGGACGAGAAGGAGGACTGGCCGTGGCGCTACGCAAAGACGTGCGCTCAGACAGCTGATTGGGTACGCCATGAGGTTGCCGTCCACCTTGTCGACACCCACATGGTCGAGGAGGTCATCATAGTTGCCACCAATCGTACCATTCCAGAGTATCATCTCCTGTACGAGATACTGAGCCCGCACTGGTACCGGACCTTGCCCCTCAACGCCTCGGCTCGATCCACCCTGGTGCCCCTCGTCGTCGCTCGCCTCTCCGGCCTCGGTCCCCACGTTGAATCCGACGCCCAGACAAACCGCACCTTCAAGTTCCTCAACTACTCGTACCGCAACTTCGACTTTCAAGGGAAATACGTTCCCAACGACCTAAAGAAGCGCGGCTTCGACATGGAGAGTGATCATCAGACGAAGTACTGCAACTACCCATACGCCACCGAGATATACATGCTCTGGGGAGTGATTCGTCAATTCGTCAAGTCCGTCCTCGTCACCAAATATGGCTCCGACAAGGACATCCAGGACGACACTCACATCGCCGCGTGGTGCGCCGAGATCCAGAACGAGGGCCAGCTCACCAGCTTCCCCACCATCACCACCGTCGAGCAGCTCGTCGACGCCGTCACCATGTGCATTCACACCGCCTCGCCGCAGCACACCGCCGTCAACTATCTCCAGCAGTACTACTACAGCTTCGTCCCCGGCAAGCCGCCCTCCCTCTGCACGCCCTTGCCCAAGGACCTCGAGACCCTTCAGGGGTACAAGGAGAAGCACCTCACCGCGGCCCTCCCCATTGGTGACGGCGAAGGCAAGTGGAAGGATTGGTTGCTCGCAGCGCAGTTGCCCCAGCTCCTCAGCTACAGGGTAAGCGAGGCCTATAATCTGGTCACGTACGCCACGTCGCTCAACAACGTCGCCAAGAGCCGCAACATAAAGAATAATGAAGATTTTGATACAAAGGCCATAGAGAAAGCTGCAAAGTGTTTCTTGGACCGCCTAGAGGTATTGGATGGTGAGTTTAAGAAGATCTCGGAAGGCCAGACTAAGGGGACCGTCCCATATGGAGTATTGCAACCGATCGTGACTGCTGTCTCCATCCTCATATAGGCCCTAGGGCAGTGTGCCGATTAGCGGTCGTGAATAAACTGAATATTGAGGTCCGGGAATCTACTTGCTTTTAAAAAAATGTGAAATTACCAAAGAAGGTCTCGCATTGGGTGATGTCTATAACGTCTAGCCATTATGTCACGTTGCCACCTGCCAAAAAGGCGGGAATTATCAGCTCGATCCGATAGACATTTACTACTCCGTAAGCCTTAACGCTTATCTATTGTACATAAAAAAAATACCTACTCCCGAAAAACAACTTACAACGTGTATAGAGATCCGACGCCCTCTTCCAGCATGTTCAACCACTGGTAGCACATGGGCGTGGAAACGTTGCAGGCCAAACCTATGCCCAGCAGGATCGCCGTAATCAGGGCGACCAGAACCCACCAGTCCAGCCCATCCCCATGGGCAATAGTCATCCTCTCCAGTTTCACATGAGACATGGCCTCCTCGCGCAAACTGAGCAGGCCAGAGTAGTAGAGCACGTGGGGTTTGAGCACCTCGTGCTTGCAGACTTTGCCAGCTTCATCCCCGCCCACGCGAGTGAACAGGGCGACGCCCGGGAAGACGGAGATCTTGACCCTCGCCTGGCGCATGACGGGGCCGTCTCCGGCCTTATCGTCATCGCACGCTTCGGCGTTTGCCACGGAGCGCTCGTAGGCCTCACGCAGGACATCCTCCTGCTTCGTTTCCTGCTGGTCGCCGGGCCTCGCCCAGTCGAGCCTGAGGATATCGTCCGACAGCCGGGTCCTGAGACTGAGGACCGCCGCGTCGGCGACGAGGCTGTGCAGCCCCTGGTAAAAGTTTGCGAAATGGTCCGCGTCGCGCGGGACGGCTTCCGCGACGGCGTTGTATAGGGGGAGGAGGGCGGTGGCAATCTGCATGGCTGCCCCGTCGACCTGCTCCCAGAATTCTGGGGGACTGCCTCCGTGCCGTTTCAGGTAATCCATATTGTCAAACTTGCGTAGATTGGCGCGGTTGAATGCTATATATAGTTCTGTCAGTACCGTACTATTTCTTACCTGTCGAGCTCGGTGTCATCTAATACGAATACGGGAGAGGGGAAGGGAGAGACGAGGGGAAAAACATACCTGATATGTCGACAGACTGGCTGTCAACTTGTTCGAGATGCCAAGCTTGGTCCTTGGAGCAGCCGAAGCACAGGTTCGATAACACCGTCAAGTCAATGTACTTCATAATGACGGCCTGGACGAGGAACACACGCTCAGCTTCGTCGCAGACGAGGCCGGCCCAGTGATCCATGCATGGGTCGTTGCAGGCTACCTGCTCGACAAGGTCGTAAAAGAGACTGTACTGCGCGCGGTGCCATGCGGAGTCCTTGTCTGCTAGATGGCCGCCCCCAAAGGCATCGGCGGCGTATCTGTAAATGTTTAGGCAGAACCCGGAATAGATCTTCTCAAATTCCTTTCCGTCTTGGCGGCCCGACAACCTGGTTTCCGGCTCAAGAAGGCTGTCTAGTTTTGGGGTTTCGATCAGCCTGTAGGGAGTTAGTGTTCGTAGATGGGATGGCGTTCTTGGTTTGAGCTTCGTTTCATGCAAGGCGTGCCTTGATGCATGAAGTGGCGCGTGGGATGTAGTCGAGTAAACCATGGCTGAGAATTTTCAATATGCTTTTTGAGTGTATAATAGGAAGCAAAAGTTGACAAGAAGGAAACGAAGAAGAAAAAGAAGAACAATGTTAATAACACCTTGAAAGTGGTCATCGAGCTAGTTATCAGAGGCTTGAGACCGAAAAAAAAATCTATCCATTGTCTCTTTGTCGTATGGCAAGGGCGCATAACAATGCTTGTCTTGGTTCAGTTTTGTTTCCTCAACTGGCAGACAAAGCTTTTGCCATAATGCTCAAGTCCAAACAAAGACACATATCGCACCCATTCAGCCCACCCCAAAGGCCCATTTGTGTGAACAATGTTCGGAACAGGCAAGTGTACCTGTATATCAAACTGGAAGGGTAATTTTATCCCCGAAGCTTTTGGTCAGCGACTCATGAAGCTGCAGTATTATCCCACGCCGTAGACAAGCAGGGGCAGTGGTGGCTTGGGGAACTTTTGCCTCCTTCAAGTTGCCACCAAAGAGGCTATACCGCAATCTTGGACCTGCAATAGTCTGTCACCACCCAGGGTCTTCTCGATAATAATAGTAGCTACACCCCGAGGCCATCTGAGGGGAAGACCCGGGACGGCCTGCTTCGGGGCGGTAGGCTGTATGCAGGATCATATTAGTCTCCATGTTTGCCAGCTAGATAGGTACCTTATGGTAGTCAGTAGGCTCGTGACGTTTGCCCGGTAATGAGACGGGTTTGGACGTTTACCGGCGTTGTGGAACTGTGCCAGCTTGGATGAAAGTTTGGAGGATGATGGAGAAACGATCAAGATTGGTATCTGTCCAAGAAGGGTATCCCACCTCGTCATTGATCTTCTGTTACACCAAGATGCAATAAGTACCCCGTATAAAGCAATAATATGCCATGATGCATCTCCATTGCGCCGTCGGGGTGGGGGCTAAAAACCGTCAAAAAGGACCACCAAGACCGGGCAAGGTTAGCGTTCCAGGGGGGGAGGATGATCAATGGGGGGCCCAGGCCACCAGGGGCCGCAGCCGCGCCCGAGAAAGCTTGACATGCGGAGCGTATGGCCGGTACGGAGCGCGGTGTACCTCCCCGTACGGAGTAAATGGCCTTCGAGATAACTCTATCGAAGGAAGCCATGCGTTGGTTGATGCCACTATCTAGACCAGATCGACATCAAGTGCCGCAAGATCCACGTTTGAAAAGCGGAAGAGGATGCGTGGCTTTTTTCGTTCTGGATGCACCGCCTCGATGTAACATCAAGGCAGACTCCGGGGTCGATGCAGATGCCACAGTATCATATGCTGCTGTCGTTGAGCAGTATTCCGTAGAGACCTACTAGTATTTAAACGAAAGCGAGACCACGGGCCTCACCCCCGCGCGAGTCTCTCTGCTGGTGCTCCGTACTCCGTATTCCCTCCCCAAAAGGACAAGCATGGTAGCGTATTATGGTACTCCGTATCGAGCCTGATAACCATCTAGTAGCGCCAAGGCCACCCCCTCCTCATCCACCCCGGGAATCAACCAATCTTAATAGATCGAACTGTCGAAAGCCGTCCTGTGATTGGGTCACTCGTAAAGATCTGCGTCCAAGCGGCAGTGTTCCAGTTCACCAGTGGAGTCTTCAACCGACAACGCCTTACGAGGTGAGGAATCAGAACTCGTTCTTAACCAACATTTCTCTCCGACGATAGATGATAGTTTGGAACAATCGCGGATACGTTCTTCAATAGTCCGCCGCCATCTGCACTATCAGTCTGTAGCAAAAGCGGCATGCTTCTCGAGAAACGCTTAATAAACCACCCTCTTTTTAGCCCAACGCCAATGGCTACGACCAGTGATGGATCCCGTGGCCCCCAGGATGGTGGTAGTGGTCGCCCGGTTTTGAAGAGAGCCTATCACAAGAAGGTTAGGACTGGATGCATAACATGCAAGTGAGTACCAGAAAGGGCAAAAAAAACCCAAGGTCTCAATACTAAACACACATGACCGTTCGTCTAGGATCCGACGAGTTCGTTGTGACGAAGGCAAGCCTTCATGCAACCGTTGTACATCCACTGGCCGCAAATGTGACGGATATGAAGCCAATCCTGCCGATAAACAGAAGTCATCTGTTACATCCGATGCTGCGGCGGTTTCTTCCTCCTCTTCTTCCAGGCCGATGACCCCTTGTACATCAGCCTTGGCCAGTGACGATTTAGCTGTGGCCCTAGGTCCTGCTAACCCAAAACTACTAATGCCACGAATAAGTCCCAAAGAGGTGAGAAGTTATCAATTCTTCCTCGAAGTTACTGCCCCTGCGTTGGCGGGGTCTTTCGATGCCGAGTTCTGGTGTCGGGATCTGCCAAAGGTCTGTGTGGCCGATCCGGCATTGTGGCATTCCATCGTCACTCTCGGCGCCGTCCACGAGGCATACGGACAGAAAGAAACGGACTCAGAGGCCCGCAACCTTTTTGCCTTGCAACAATACAGTGCCGCTATTCGTTGTCTTGTCGAATCCAAATCGCCACGCCATGCCGATAGATGGAGAGCCCTGACCGTGAGTGCCGTTTTCACTTGTGTCTGCATCATGCAGGGTCTTCATCAGCAAATGTACGTACATCTCGCGGCGGGGTGCAATATTATAAGAGAACTCCAGGATGAGGAGAAGACCAAGCACCCACGACCAATGACGCGTGATCAGCACATCGGCATGTCCTCCATCCCTATCAATCTCCACCCCGTTCGGAACATCCTCTTCCAATTCGAGATAATGGCACAAGCTATGGGAGAGGGTGGATGTTCGAGCCAACACCACCTCGACATCCTCGCCCAGAGTGACAACTTTGGTTTCTGGCGTTCGTACAGAGCACCTCGCGTGCCAACGGAGACTCCACGATTGGGAATGCGAGAAAATATAATCGAAGCTTGTCGAGCCGCAGAATCGCTGTTAAACGGTATAGCGCTCTGGGGCCAAGAAAACGTCACGGACATCGGCGCCCTATACCTTGGTCAGTCTAGTCTTGTAATGTACGACGTCCTCATTTCAAAACAGGCAACTTTGGTCAAGTGCTATAGAGAACTCCTCAAATCCCTCAGCAACTTCCAGAAAGAGATGGTCTCCGATGTGCCTCAAGGCGTGGACAGGCAGATTCGCATGCTTGACTTGATGTTGGCCACGGCCAGGCTTCTGTTTCTCTCAGACCCAGATATCCCAGACATGGCGGAGAGAGCTGCTCGAACGCCTGAGCTTTGCGAGAAAATACTGGACCTCTGCGAATCCCTCATAGAATCCGATGAGGCTTGCCAGTTGGGCGGCAGCAAGATTGCCATCAGCTCGAACTCGCAGACCATGCACCCCCTATTCTCTGTTGCTCACGGCGGCTACTCGCATGCAACCCGAGAACGAGCGCTGACCCTTATGAGGAAACCTCGACTCGAAGGGCTATGGGAGACGGGTATGAACGCCAGCCTTGCTGAGGCTATGTGGACGAGAGAAATGGTCGTCACGCAGGAGCACTTGGATCGACAACGAATCTTTGGCGAAAATAAAGTCAAAAACCATGTTGGGCCTGGGCTTCAGATTATTACGGGAGGTTCCGCGCCCCCTCATTTCCGCTGCTACAGCGTGAGGATGGCATTTACAGGAAAACGCGAGGCCAGGCTTGTGTTGCAAACATGGGCAGAAGCCAACAGCGGCTTTCCAGGAGTAGAGCAAACAATTAGCTGGTGAAACGGCCAAGAGTTTTTCGAAGCGGAAGATCATTGTGCGATCTATTGATGGGTTTCGACTTGGACATAATATAAAAGGCGTTGGTCGGGTTAGCGAGTGATGATGTGATTCCCTCTGCTCATTTTATTTTCAAGGTTCTTGTATCGATATGGAAGGGGCACCAGACTTTGGAATACTACCGTTGTACCTCTCTCACAATTGAAATAGAACCATTATGTAATTTTCCATCCGATGTAATTGTGCGTTTAGTCAGGCACGTTGGTATTGTACCAAAGCAGCCTTCAATCCCATCATGAGGCAGGAGTGAAAAAGGCTGTATCTAGCCATGGTTGCTGCCTCGGAATCCAGGCAGCAAAGGTCAGGCGAGCTGAGAGGAAATGGCTGATGGGCAAAGTCGCAGGTGGGGTTGGAGGCCCTTTCGCCTTGAACTGGCGTTTTATAGCGCCAGCGCACAGTTATTAGTTGGCTTTGGGGGGGTAACTCGGGGGGGCTTCTCCAGCAGAGGTTGACAGCGGGGCACAGCGGTTGGCGGCACCCTGGAGCTGAGGTGACCTCAAGGTTTTTTTTTTCTGCGACGCCGACTGTGTGGGATTAGTTCTCCGTACATGGAACAATAGCCTGGACGCTTCATCGCCTTGCCTCGCCTATGTAAAGTTGTGCAGCCAGCTCTCAGCCTGCCTGCAACTTCCTCATCGCACCTTCGACCTCCCTGGACTCGACTCACGATTGCCTGGCGCAAACAGTCATCGGCTCCTCCCCTCGAAACCGAAGCGAGAACTTGCCCGTAGTAGTTGATCTAACCGGGCATTTCTTGTCCCACACTCCATCCCACCTTCACCTCACCTCATCACACAACAACACCCAGCCTTTCGGGTTCTACACTTAATAGCACGACGCTTCGCACCTCATTTCGACCCCGGCAATACGGTTCCCCAACACAAGATGGCAGCCCCCCTCGCAACCGAGTCGGCCAACCTGGATCAGCAGGTTGACCTCTCCACCATCCCCATCTCCCCCAACGGCAATGGCGACAATGAGAACGGGGAAGTCAAGAACGACGGCAAGCCCGTCACGGTCTTCCACGACAAGGACAACTTCACCGTGAAGCATCCGCTGCAGAACAAGTGGACACTTTGGTTCACCAAGCCGCCGAGTGGCAAGGTACGCTTGGACCCGATTGATTAGTGTTCCCTGACGCATGCTTATTTTGCCACAGGGAGATAACTGGTACGATCTTCTGAAGGAGGTCATCACCTTCGACTCGGTCGAGGAGTTTTGGGGTATATACGTATGTTTGCCGTCTCGTACAACCCGGCCACTGCTGATATTTTCCAGAACAATGTCGCCCCGGTCTCTGAGCTCGCCTTGAAGTCCGACTACCATCTTTTCAAAGCCGGCGTCCGCCCAGAATGGGAAGACCCCCAGAACAAGCACGGCGGAAAATGGTCGTACCAGTACAAGGAGAAGCGCTCAGTAGACATTGACCGCCTGTGGCTTCAGGTCATGATGGGCGCCATCGGCGAGACGCTCGAAGAGGAGGAGGACGGTGAGGTCATGGGTGTCGTTGTCAACGTCCGCAAGGCTTTCTTCCGTGTCGGCGTCTGGACTCGCACCATAGGAAAGAGCATTCCAGGTCGTGGCGACGGAGACGTTGCCGGTGGCAAGGGCAGAAGCGGCGATAAGGGCAAAAGCATTCTGCTCTCCATTGGACGTCGTTTCAAAGAAGTCCTCGAGCTTCCCCAGAATGAGGTTGTCGAGTTCTCTGGCCACACCGATAGCGCAAACGCTGGAAGCACGAGAGCCAAGGCTAAGCACACTGTATAAGTGCGAGAAGTGGGAATTGGGAGGCCATGAGAATTATGGTGCAAACAAAAAGGACGAGATCATGAACATTCTAGACCCATATTGGCAACGCAGCACCAGCGTATGAGAGGAGACGCCAGTAGACATTAGGTCTGGCACGAGGCGCCATATTTACCATTATTGTTCAGCAACGAAGTCATTTTTAGGGTGCTTTTTCAGACGGTGCCGGCTGATCAACGCTGTCATGTTTCAGGCGGGCGATTCAGGTGAAGTTGCTTAAGGCAGTGGAAAGTTTTGCGGACACATCTACGGCAAAGACGGGTCAATATCAATACTCCAAATTTAACAATTTTTTTTTGATCGGCTCGTGCCTTGTCCAAGTGCCTCTCTTGCTGCTATGGATTACTCTGTGAATCTGTGCCTGAATGGGTCTATGCGGCTTTTGTACGGAGTAGTATATACGTGAATAGATGCTCGCTCGCTCGCTATTTTATATCTCGTCACCACTATAGTCCTCGGCGAAGATGGACTTTACCAGCTCCTTTTTGTTGATCTTGCCCATGGCGTTCCTGGGGATGTGGTCCACGACCCTCATGACCTGGGGGATCTTGTAGTTGGCCAGCCTGGACTTGAGGGCCCGCCTCATGGCCATGGGGGTCCAGGAGGTGACGACGTCCCTGTCGAGGATGAGGACGGCGCCGACCTTGTGGCCCCACTTGCCGCTGGGGACGGCGACGACGGCGGCCTCGTCGACCTCGGGGAGGGAGAGGAGCTCTCGCTCGACCTCGAGGGCTGAGACTTTTTCGCCGCCCGTCTTGATGATGTCGGCCGACTTGCGGCCCAGGATGAAGTACATGGGGCCGGCGGTCCAGGGATGCTGGGCGCGGGCGGCCTCGGGGACGGGGCGGCGGGTGGCGACGTCGCCCGTCCTGAACCAGGGCCCGCGACCGTCGGGGTCGTGGACGAATTCCTTGGCCGTGGCGTCGGGGTTGCGGAAGTACTCTTTGAAGATGGTGGGGCCGCGGAGCTGGATCTCGCCCTGGCGCTCGCGGCCGCCGCCGAGGTTAGCTTGGTCGTCGTGCTCGTCAAGGGGGATGACGGCGCCGGTGTCGGTGTCGACGAGGCGGGCCTGGACCGAGGGGAGGGGCCAGCCGACGCTGGCGTCGACGCGGTCGGCGAAGTCGAGGCCGCAGCTGAGGGCCATGCCGACCTCGGTCATTCCGTAGCGCTCGAGGAGGACGTTGCCGCGGGAGAGGTCGCGCCAGGCGGCCTTGACCGGGGTGGGGAGGGCGGCGGAGCCGGAGATGGAGACGCGCATGTGCGGCGGGGACACGGCGTCGCGGGCCGCGGGCTGCACGGCGGCGGGGAGGGTCTTGTGCGTGGCTAGGAGGCGGGAGTACACCGTGGGGACGACGGTGAAGAAGGTGATTTTGGGCGTGCTGTTCTTGGTGCCGTCGGCGCCGGTGTGCCCGTTGGTGCTGCTCCCGTTGGTGTGCGGCTGCTCGTCCCCGTTGGTAAGCCCGTTGGCCTCCGTGCCGGCCGCTTCCTCGGCGGGTAAAAAGGGCGCTGCTAGGCGGGCCCAGACGGCGTCGGCGTTGAAGGGGAAGAGGAACTCGACGGTCGAGCCCGCCATAAGAGGGGTCAGGAGGGCGTTGACGGTCCCGTGGATGTGGTGGAGGGGGAGGACGTGGAGGAGGTGGTCCTTGGGCGTGTACTCCCACGCCTCCACGAGGGACCGACATTGGGCAGTCAGGGTCGTCGCGGGTAAGAGCACGCCTTTCTGAATAGTCGAGGAAAACCCCCCCTGGTCAGCAAAAAGAAGAAAAAAATCCAACAAAAGGTAGGTGCTCGGCGCTCGAATCTTACCGGTCGGTTGGTCGTCCCCGATGTGTAGAGCATCATGCCCGCGTCCCCAAGATCCAGGCTGTCCTCCCACGCCACTGCCTCCTCCTCACCCGCGTCGACGACGGCCCTGTTCCCCTCGTGCTTCGGAAGCTCCAGGTGGCTCGGCCTGGTCTCGAGGTCGGACGCCAGCACTTTAGCCGCCACCGCGCCGAACTTGGCCGAGGAGACGAGCAGGGCGGCCTGGCTGTGGTTCAGGATGTACTGCAGCTCAGGGGTCGGGAAGGCCGGTGAGAGGGGCACGGCTATCGATCTCGAGGCCATGACGGCCAGCAGCGTCACTGCAAATTTCACACATTAACATTTTCATCCTCTCTCTCACACACACACACACACACACACACACACTTGATAAAAAAACAAGGGGAGGAGAGGAGATCTCTTCCTCCCCCCCCCCCTCTCCTCCCCAACCAACGGGAAACTTTGCAAAAGATTCTCTTACCTACGTAGTCGTAGCTATTCTCCACCAAAAAGGCGACCCTCTCGCCGGCCAGCTCGCGGCCGCCCGCGGCCTCCCTCAGCCGGTCCCTCGCCCTGCTCACGTCTCCCAGCAGCTCCCCGTAGCGAAACTTTCTTCCCGAGGCGCAGTGCACCACGGCGGTGCTGGCCGGGTCGTGCCTCGATATGGCCTCGAGGATGGGCAGGCGCGGCAAGGCCGTGGTGGACATGGCTCGCGACGACGGGGCCGTGGTGGCCGCTGAGAGGTTTACGGTCCGGCGAATAGGTGCTGTACGGGGAGAGGAGGAGGAGCAGCGGGGGAGGCGGTTGGTGCGGGATGAAGCTGCTGCCGCGCAGTGTAGCGATCGTGATGAGAAACCGGGATGGCGGAAAGATGGCGCCAGACGGCGAAGTGGTGAGGATAAGAGGTAACGCGGGGACATGTGTAGCGAGGTTCGGAGGAAGTTGTCTGGAGACATATAGTTGGTTCAAAGGGGGAAAAAAAGGCCCATCCAAACGAGCAGGGATACTCCGCTCCCTCCTAATCAAGAGGGGTTTTTTTCTTCTCTTCCTCTGTTTTTTCTCTATCTCTTTTTTCGGATCCTTCTTCTTTTTCGTCCTGTCCAATACAATCAAAGTGTAGACAGACTGAGAGTCTTCTCTCTCCCTCTCTCTCCCTCTCTCCCCTTGTATCTCTCAGCTTTTCCCCTCTTGCCAATATTTCTGGTATCCAGATCCAGGCCTGCCCTTTTGCTGTTAATCGCGTGACGCCGTGCTACTCTGTGGTGAGGTGCGATTTCGGTCGGAGGGTCGCATTCGGATTTTTTTGACGGGTCTTTTTGGGGGTCTTTTTGGGGGGGAACAAGAGGGGCGAAATTGGTTTCCCGCGTACGCCGTCCGCCATCTGCCATGATCGGTTCCGATGTTAGTGGAATGAACCCGAATCCATTTTGTGGGGTTTCGGGGAGAGTTTTGGGGAGTTTTGGGGGTTTCGGTGTGCAGAAGTGGTGGCCGTTGAGGTAAAAGTTTGGCGGGAGACCCCGTTCAACGACTCAACAATGTCCTCCTGATACCCACGGGATCATTAAAAGATTTATCCGCCACTATTCAGTCTAGAGAAATTAAAGATTCATTTGCGACGTGGATGCATCATCTGCCGAATGCGTCATGAGTATTGCGGTTAGCTGGTGGTGGTGGGCCGGAGGCTCAAGGTGGGATTTTACGCCCCGAGTCGGATGCTCCTCTTACGACAGATTGGTGAGTGAGATGCAGGCCACGCGCTTATTACGACCTGACATGCAGATAGCGTAGCATCGACGGTCTCTTGTGCAACGGCTCGTGTTTCTAGAATTCGATTCCGAGCTCGCAGTTTCCAAAAAGGACAATGTCGCTCGTGTACCCCAGCGTCTTGAATGCATATGTAATCCGTGCTATCCAGTCCTCTTCGTACGTAGGGTGGGTGGTAAGATAAGATGTAGGTTTACCCCCAAAAAGTAACACCAACGGCTTGCGTATCAGTATTATATGACGGCATCGGATCTTTCCCGGTCAAAGTTCAGCTGCACGGGAAGAGAGGAGCTGAGAATATGATTGCACAAAGTCATGAAAATCAAACTGAAAATTTCTGCCAAGCCGTGGCTAATATTTTCATCATTGCGTACGGAAGGAATAGAGTTTACCCGTATATACTCGTCATTATTTCTTGACAGATCTTGTCAGCATCACTCCGTAGTCTCCGCACTACCATTTTGATAGTACTCCGTATGGGCATCGACTACGGAATGCACGACTCGTCAACGGCATTTGCGGGACATATTATATCCTAGATGCGCAATCGGGTGCTTGACGTAAGCAGTATACCTGTTATACTCTGTAGCCTCAACTGACATCGTGATTGATATCCCGTGAAGCGCAGAAAGAGAAACACACATATTCCACAGAGTACATACGGCGTAAACGTTGACGACTCCAAGCAGGTAGAAATGACGAGAAAGACGACAAGTCTCTGCCACGTTGCACGCCGAGGTGTCCCTTCTTTTTTTTTTCGTTTCCCATTTACGAAACCCGTATTAGCCGAACCTTTTGGAAGCGAACGAGAAGGCTAACCCGCATGGACTTTCGGTGACGGTGTGACGTACACGGGACGAGGGTCTCGTGACACGCGGGTGCACCTGCAGGTGCCAGGCCGCCAGCAGTCCTTTCCTCGCCTACGGAATGCACACGTACATAGTCGCATCGGCCCAGCCACATCTTGGCCAAGGGGGGACGTCGGTCCGCTTCAGCGACAGGAGGCGGCCTGCTACGGAGTACTACTACTGCGGCTACTACTACTGCTACTACTCCGGACGTAGCCATGGGGGAAAGCTCTAGGCCGCGGGCACATCTTGAACGGATCGGGCCGGACGACGGGTAAGTCTGATTCGCCTGCCGCCAGACCGGGATGAGGCCGACAGACCATAGCCCTGGGTCTTTTGGCAGCTCTCAAAAACAAAAAAACGTTGAAGACGATCAGGGGGGAGGGAGCTTGTGTCTATATCGAGAAGCGTTATTGGACGTTAACCGGTAGAGTGTCTCATTGGCCGGGGTGAGCTGGACCTTGGTACTTGTGTGTTTACGTGTGCAACTTACCATATCCCGCCCTTGGTGAAGGTATTTTGCGAGTACTAGGTGAAATTGCCCTGAATTCCATGAGATGGCCGACAGTCTCGCGGTCAGGGGATTGCAAATATCTCACGCCGGAGGAGGCGGTGGGAGTGTGTGTGTGCTCTTTTGACTTTTTGACTGACAACAACAACAACAACATGGCATTTTAATTAAAAGTACAACGCATCAAGGGCAGTCCAGTCCGCACTGGTATCGGTGCGGGCTGTGTACAAAGTAGAAACCTTCGGTGAGATGTTCTCTAGCCCACGTCGTTCCCCCCAAGTTATAATAGGTATCAGTATTGCCTAGAGCACTCCGTAGTACGAATGAGGCTCCGGCGACGACCCATATCGGGTAGCAAAGACTGATCATACCACATCAGTTTTAGCCCAAAAAAGGTGACGAGGAAAGTTGACAAGACAGCTCAAACCTCATTGGCCAGCGCCTGCCACGCGAGGACTTTGCTCGCAAAGGCGGTGACAAGAGCCCAACCACGGATTCGGAAACACTTGGTCTTGAGGGGCTCCGGGTGACTAGCGAGCGGTGTCTGGGTTGTCCGTGGGCAGCGGCGGCGGCGGCAGCCACCTCATTCCCTAACCAAGAAATGGTTGAGACTTTGCGGGAAGGGGGACGGGGGGAGGAGGTTGACACCGCAGAGTTCCCAATCGAGTAGTACATGTTATTATTATTTTTAAAAATGTCGATGCATCAAGCCTGGTGCATCATGTGCTTGATGCGGTCTGTACGTGTGACCACATAAGCGACCTCACCGAGATGGCGGAAGGGGGGAGGGGGGAGAAAATGTGAAGAAGGGGGAGAAAAAGGCACAGGCCGTATTGGGGGCCGTATTGGGGCGTGTACGTTTTCTTTCTCTCTCTTTTGGCTGGAGGTTTGACGTTGACGACCTAATAGAGACGGACACAGACATAGACTGCCATACCATTCCACACACACACACATACACACACATACGGAGTACACGCCCCAGAAGTCTGACGGCTTGTCAGTCAGGTCGTCCCGCCGCCTTGGGAAGCGAGACGATCAATGGACAAAGTGGAGAGAGGGTGAACAAGAGACGAGAGAGAGGGGAGGAGGAGGAAGGAGGGGAGGGGGGTGGAAGAGAAAAGGAATGGCACAGTAGAAGAGCACCAAGGATCTGCAATGCAGCAAACATCACAAGTCAGGGGCACAAACACTCACAGCGAGAAGGAAAGTGTGTGATGATGGCAAGCAGATAATAGACGGTATGGCTTCTAGGGCGGCTAGGCGGGAAGAGAGAGGCTAAAGCCCAGCAACCTAGACCTAGGAATGGAGAGGGGAGGGGGAGGGGGTAGGGGTAGGGGTGAGCGGAAGGGCCCCGGGGGAGGGAAGAGAAGAGACAGCCAGCAACCAAGGGGAAAAGGCGGTAGAGGAAAGTTTCCCAGGTCCCCCCTCCAAAATGGTCGTGGCGCCAGGTCAGTGGTGTGGTGTGTGTGTGGGTGTGTCCAATGTAGTTGCGCTGCTGCAGAGACCGTGTCATGGAACAAAAGCCTTGCAAGTCGCAAGCGTGGGAGAAATCCCAGGAATTGGGACCGGTTTACGGGATGCCTGTCGGCGGTCACCCACTGGCGCCACTCTCGCTCACGGGTATGCGGCGCCGCTTTTAAAAGGCGGACAGGCGGTTTTTTGGGCTGCTGCACGGTGTGCCTGGTTTGGCGGGGACACACACGCTGCCTGCGTGCCCCGTACGTGGTTACTCCGTGGACAATCGGTGAGACGTGCTAGGTCCAAAAGCGGCGGCGAACCTTTAACTTTTTTTAGGGGAGGGTCTGACGCTCACTGAGACCCCGTCACCGCCATGCTTCAGGGCTGCTTGCACACATACACACACACACCTACACACACCTACACACACACCTACCTACCTACACATGCAGGCCCCTTCTGCAGGCCCCTCCACCTACAGCGTCCGCATTCACTCGATTGGACGCCCGCCCTTCCGGACCTCTCAGAACGTTCAAAAGAAGCAAAGAAAAAAAAAGGACGTAGACCGCGAGGAGGGGAGAAGGAGAGAAAAAAGTAAAGCGCAAGGAAGAGAAAGGGAAAAAAGCAAGCTACTACTACTGCTACAGTGCCTACTACCTACTTTACAATTCACCGACTTCACCGAAAGCAAAGACAAGAAACAAAGAAAAGAGGCCGCTCCTTTCCCCTTACCCTCCTCCTCCTCTCCCTCTCTCTCTCTCTTCCTCTACTTTTCCTCCCGCCTTTTTGAAACCTTGTTCTCCCCGTCCTTATTTAGGTACATCTCTTCTTGTTTCAAATCGTTTATATCCTTTTGACTTTTTGACTTGAGAAAGTACTTTACCTCGTCCCGCCTTCTCTGCATTACCAACAGCTTTCATCATCATCACCCCACCATTGCTACATACATCCATTAGCATCCATTAGCATCTACAACAACAACTACTACTATTACTACTACTACTACAACATACGCCAAAAAGCAAAACACACGACGTCAAACGTGTGTAGAAAAGTCTTTATATAGCAACGACCAAACACGGGAAAACAAAGCAACTTGCAGCTCTTTGTGTTCGGGACAATTCCTCGGCACAGACCTAGAGTCATTGTTAGTTAAAAAGGACCGGCATCACCGACTCCAAACCACCACGCCGACGAAGCAGGACCATGTTCCGACGATACGCCCTGGGTTTCTCTACTGTCGGCAAGCAGCTATCCACCATGGCTTCATCATCCACCACCCCCCTCGAGGACGCCATCCGCGCAAAGGTAAGTTGCTTTCTTTTGCTCACAAGCGCTCTCCTCCCGCGCGCGGTCTTACCCGCATTAAGTTGGCAAACACCCACTCACACCTCGCAGGTTACCGCGGCCTTCAACCCGCAGACCCTGGAGATCTACAACGACTCCCACCTGCACTCTCACCACAAGGCTATGCAGGGCAGCACCTCCAAGGAGACTCACTTCAGGTACATATTCTTCTCTCCCACCTTACCATGTGTACTCCATACTATGATGCTAATTATAAAATCAAGGCTCGTCATTACCTCCGATGCCTTTTCTTCCAAGATGCAGCCCGCCAGGCACCGCATGGTCTATGCCCTTCTGCAGGAGGAGATGGCCGTCGAAGGCGGCATTCACGCCCTCCAGCTCCGCACTATGACCCCTGAGGAAGAGGAGCGCCACCGCAAGAAGGAGGCCCAGGCTGCCGCCGCAAAGGCCAAGGCCAAGCCCGTCGCTGACGAGATTGTCGTCGAACACTAAGAGCAACAAAAAAAAAAGCGACGAAAAAGAAACCAAAAATAACCACACAACTAGGACAACAACACTTTTGAGCTCCAACGACTCATCAAGCACGATTTTACGATTAATTCAGGAGGGGGGAAATCTTCATTTGTTTTTTTTTAGATCACGGCGTTTGCTCCCGCAACGACTTATTCTTTTCTTCTTCTTTTTATAACGATAGACATGAAGCTGCAAAGGAAACAAAAAAGCCTCGACAAAAACCGTTCATCTCGGGGGAAAGGGGGGGAGGGGGAGGGGAGACGGAGATTTAGTTCTTTTTACACATCATCACCCTCGCGAAAGTAATACCCGGCATCGACGTTCGAGACCAGGGGAAACTTTTCTTTTCCTTTTTTTTTCCTTCTCGACCTAGCTAGACAGTTTGCCCACGCAAAAATGTTACCAATCTGTTTGCTCTTTTTTTTATAAACAAAATATAGCATTGTTATGACCAGCTCTGAGTTGAAATGCATCTTTTCCATTTCTGCTGCATATTGCGGGTGATGGGGTGGTTCGATATGCATGGTGAACCAACCCCTTTCGATGTGATATTGCAAAAGTCGACGAAACTGAGCACTTACGCATAGCTTCTTTCAGTTACTCGGATTTTTACGTGTGAGTACGGAGTTCCATATCGTGCCGATCTTATTGCGAGAGCACGGATTATAGTACGGAGTAGCTATACTATAGAAGACTACGGAGCTTTGATTTCTGCGTTGCTCCCATCTCTGGGTGGTTACGGTGGACTTCCTACACTTTGACAGCTGCGTATTACGTGCTTCACCGCCTACCTCGGGCTTGGAGACGTGGGGAAAGAAAAGAAAAAGATCTCGTAGCACACTGAATAATCTGCAACAAAACTCTGCTGCTTTGTTTCATTCAGGAATGGGACCCGTGCGCGATTGCTGGTGGACGCGCCCCGGGCACCGGACGGTTGTTTTCTTCGTGGATCACTTTTCTCCGGGCCGGGTTGGGCGGAGGGGAAGTGTTTGGCGGAGGGCTTGCTTATATCAGAGGCGCAATGCTCCGTAGGGTGAGCAGACAAGCATATAACATATGTAAGTAAGCCTAAGCAAGGCTGTGAGGATTACTGGGTAGAGTAAATCACTGTTACTGCTACTACTTGCTACAAGGTATTGGAATCCGTGCATGGTAGCAGTGGTAATGGAGCGACTTTGGGGCCGCCGTGAGCAAAGCGAGTGATGCCCCCCCCCCCCCCCCCTCCCCCCGTTGTAAGCCACAGCATGCAGCAGCTCATTCGGCGGGCGAGAGCCGCCTCCGCCTCATTGTTGGCCCCCTCTCCCCCGTTTCCCGTATTAGAAAGAGAAAGAGAAAGAGAGAGCCCCACGCACGCAACGCATACTCGTGTGATTTCCGAATGTGCGGAGAATGTACATACCCTACGGATCATGTATGCATGTACGGATTTATGTATGTACTTTGCGCCCCACGCGTGGAGGACGTTTCCATCTTTTCCGGAAAAATAAAAGAAGGGAGAAGTCATGCACCTCTTTTGCGCATGCGGGTTTTTGTTGGTTGGGGTCACGGGGGGGGGGGGGGGAGAAAACCTACTTCTTGCAAGGCGGCCGTGGCAGCGGCAGTGCACGGAAAACAGAACATGTAAGTAGTCCTTACGGAGTACAAACACTGAGCATGTTCATTTCTCGTGCCACTGTTTTCGTTTCTTTTTTTAAGCGAGCAGCACGGTAGGATATACAATACTCGTATTCATTCGATCGAGGGCGACATTTGCGTAGGTTGGAGTAACACGATGGAGCAAGAACTCGGCGAAAAACCGTCGTCGGCTGTATTGAAACGTCCTAATTTGCACAGAGTGCACACTTGCTATAGCAGATATTTTCAAAAAGAAGAAGAAGAAGAAGAAGAAGAAGAAGAAGAAGCGATTCGTTGCAAGTAATATTCAGATAAAAAAGCCCCTTGCCACGATGAGAGAGGTTCTGGTTTACCTCTAACCATTAAAAAAAGTACTCCGTACAGCCACGAAAAGCCACGATTGCTGTCATTAACATGAGATCCAGCCCTTCCAAAATAAGCACCCCCCTACCGGTAATGCAAGAGAATAAAAGGAGAAAAAGAAAAAGTGCATTTGCATGCTGACTGTTCTTTAAAATCACACATAAAGAAAAAAAGGCCGCCCCAAACACCTAGAGGAAAAAAAAAGAGAAACAAAAACACGCCTGACAGTTGTACAATTCTCAAAACGTTGTGTTGAAATCTACCACCAGAAGCAGTAACAGTGGTGTTATAGGGATTGTTCAGCGCGCCTCGTCTTTCACGTTGAAGAAAGCGCGAAGCCAAACAATCTCGGCATCAATTTTTTTCTCTTCGATTTAGGTTTATTGTTTCATTTCTTTGTCTTCTTGTTGCAAAGGAGACGTTGATGTTTGGGGCCTTGGTCTTCAACAGAATGGACATGCTTGGGTCGAGGAAATGTCACTGTGGCAGCTGCCGCATTTGACGACCTGCGAAGGCATGATGATCTGCGGGGGGAGAAGGCCGCTTATGCAGTTGTGGTGGGTGGGTGTGTGTATGTGTGGCTTTGCCGCCGGGTGCAGGCGTGCTGTTATTGGTCTCTTCCGTCGCGGAGTTATACCACACCAAAATGCAGTACTAGTAGTAGTAGTAGTTGTAGTGGTAGTAAGATGGATAAAATGCCTGTTTGTTTGTTTGGGGGCCGTTTAAAGAAAAGAAGTTTGGGGGCGAGAAAAAGAAAAAAAAAAGAGGAAAAACACCACAGATGACGTTTCTTTTTATCTTAAACGGCATAACATACCCTTGCAAAAGAAAAATCGACAAGTATCAAAAAGTATAGAGTCATAGGACATATCGTAGGGTCGCAGTGTTGGTAGGCTGGTTTTGTGGAATTCTTCCCTTTCGACCTCGTTCTCGTTCCGGATTGGTCAGTCATCGTCAACATCGGACACCTCACATGAACCGTGTCGCATCGGAGGGCGAGCGAAGCCCCCTCCCAAGCACCTCTCCCCCCCCTTCTCTATATCTCCATATCTCCATATGATCGCAAGACCTCCCACGACGTAGCATTCTTGGGGTTACCCGTTACGACACACACGAAATCGTCGTCACATCACGAATCACCAACACCGCCACCCCTTGATCCTGAGCGGCTACCATCGCAAATGCGCTGTGATCGTGCATATGTGTACCTGGATATTCAGGTACCACGAGTTCGTCCGCATCAGAAACAGGGAACAAAAAAGGTGACGAAACGGTCTTGGTCGCGGAACACGGAATCACATATGGTGTGTGGATATGCCGTGAATGGTAGCCGCCGTGGGCAAACATGTGATCATGGTGTAAACGTTTCAGGGTGAATGTCAATGTGAACGAGCCATCATCGTGGCTGCCTTGTTTGTTATACGTAGTCGTCGTATTTGGCATATCGACTGTGACATAACTGAGAATACAGATAATAATTACCAGCACAATTGACCAATCTCATACCCAATTCGGCTCGTGATTTGCCTCGTCAAACCGTCTCTTCAGAAACGCACCGCTCGGATGAGTTCCGGTGCTGTATTTCGAATAACCAGAGGCCCTGACTATTCGTGACAAGCCCGTCTCAGGCACTATTGGAATCAGTCGTACAGCCTGAGAAAAAGGTACATGATGAGGGGCCCTCAAAGTCCTGTGCCGCTACGCGTAGAAGTGAAGGAACCGCTCTGCATGCTTCGCACAGATGCCTGGATCCTGGATTTTCTCTCAGCCTCCTTCTTTGGATTGCTGGGCTTCCGCGATGCTTTTCGTATTCGATCCATATAGCTCAATTTGCGGGGACCAGCAGAAGAAGAAACAACCCTGGATGCAGGCGACGAGGGGGTTGCTGGGGATTTGCGCGATCTTGGCTGTGCAGGGTGCGTGGGGATAACACCCGAGCCGACACCCTTTGATGTAAGTCTAGTTGAAGGATCCTTGGATGTTGGGCAAACATCGTCAAATCCGAGCTCAGGAGATCTTGAACCCGCAAGTCCAGTCGGTGTGGATTGATGTGGTGATCCCACGAGAGAAACGACGGGAGGACTGATTTCCTGAGTTGTATGCTGTTGCTCCAACTGCACACTGGGTATCATAGCCGTCGGGCCTTGTGCCGCTTCATCGTCTAGCGGGGCCTTTTCCACCTCTGGTGACCTGGGTGCGTCATCTCCAGATTTTCTGGGCTCTAGAACCGGCTCCTCAGGTTCGCCAGACTGTCCATTTTTGGACGGGGCTGAATTTGGTTGCTGCGACTCACCCAAATTCAGCGGTGTCTCTCCACGTACCCTAGGCAATGTTGAATCCGACTGAGGTTTTAGTGCCTCCGAAGGGCTGATCTCTTTACTTTGCATACTGGGTGTGTGATGACCTGGTTGTTGTTGCTGCCCTTTCGGTCCACCGAGCACTTCTTCGTAGGTTTCGTGCCGCGTTGAATCTGGCTGAGGAGTCAACACCCCTGAAGCCACGGACAACCCACTTTCATCTTTGTCAGAATCCTGACAAGGAAGCAAACAACGTAGTTGCCTTGGATGCTTGGTTTGATATTCGTAGATGGAGGGTTTCAGGGCATTTACCGTGCTTCGATAGGAGCACAATATGAAACACAGGTTGGTCTGATGAATCACCATTTTAGTGAATAATGGTGCCTCGTTTAAACTGCTGAACCACTCTAGAACCCCCATAGGTCCGTCATTGGTCATTTGGCTGTATTTAATATAGCCGCTAGAGAATGCTCGTATGAAGTCGTCCCACAGGAAATGATGTAATGCGCAACCCTCACGAAGATGATCTAAACACATGCATGCCATGATGAATCGCTCGAGATTACCCTTGTGGTCCGTTGTGTAAGTAGGATAAGTAGCGGAGTAGACGTCGAAGGATGGTAAGAAGTCGCGAGATTCGTTGACGGAGACCCTAGAGACAACTGGGGGCCGAGTCTCTTCACTCCTTCTGCCATCGGCTGATGCTGGAGGCGCCATTTCAGCATGTGAATCCGTTGAAGTTGAATTATGCTCGCTTGACGTAACAGGAGCCTCTTCACTAAGGCATGTCATACTCACATGTCCCGGATTTGACCGGGGACCAGGGGCTTCTCTGCTGCCCACAGTTCCTGGGATGACATCAGAGACGGTAGTGGCCATTGAGCTTTCAGGATCTTCATAGGTCTTGGTAGTTTCCATCCTGGGTTTTTTCGGTGCCCTCCCTTCAAGGTCTTGATAATTAATGAGCTTTGGCTTTTTGAATGTTGCCTTTGAAACCAACGCTTGTCCTCGGCTGGAACCAACAGTCCTTGGCGCAACAGTAGTGATATCTTGTGCGCATGTTGGAGTTGATAAGGATTGTGTATAGCAGCGAAGTGGGGTTCCTGGTGCTGAAGAGCTTGGGAGCTCCCGCGGAGGTTGAGTTTCGAATTGCGGAAGTTGTATCTCCAACTCTTCCTCATCAATCGTAGGTGGAAATTCATGCAGCACTGGGCTTTTGGTAGTCTCAGGCTCCTCATAGTGCATCGAAGGTGACAGAGGTTGCGAGAGTATGTTGTGATCCACGTCTGTCCCATCCACATCTGTCCCTTTCATCTCTTCTTCTGCGCCTTCCACCCCATCATTCTGGTTGCTTTCTCGTTTCTCTTCCTCTTTGAATACAACTTCTTCGTTTCGCCGGTCCTCAACACTCGGAGAAGGCGACCACGAGATTTCCCGATCCGGAGGAGTTGAAGGGAATGAATCCGCGGGCGTGTCTTGGCTGGAGAAACCGCTGACACGGCGTCGAGCTGCTTTGGTCGGGCGAGGTAGTGAGGGGGCATCGATTGCTTCTTTCCACCCTTTGGCTGACCTTCTATTTCGGTCATGAATGATTGCTTGAATCAGCGTTTGTTTGACGCTTTCCGGGATGTTAGGTTGATCCTGATCCCAAGATGTGTCTTGATCAAGGTGTTTCAACTGATCTCGTGGTACGGTTGCACCGGCCCCCTGGCGCAAAGCGCGGCGGGGAGGTGCTGCCATGATCCAAGGGTATGGTGTTCTGTCGTCGCAATATCGACCTGCTTGGATATGGGTTTAGCCGTCCGGAAACAAAACCGGCGCATAATGCGCAAAAGCGGATATGGAGACCAAACACAAGGTTTGAAATCAAGAAAAAGGCGTAATCATGTAGAGATATGCCTCTGTGCCCACAAGTTGTGATGACTGTTTTATTTATTCGAGCTGTGTACTCCGTACTCTGTAGTATAGATTGAACTGGCAATGCCGTCAGATGCTGTATGTGTTGTAGTTGGAGTTTGTTCATGGAATCAATCAAACGCGCCTGGAATACGGTTGTGCGCGCCGTAACGCGGTACTACAGAGTACTACGGAGCACGGAGCATGAAGTACCTCCAGTTATGTACCTCTACCTACAGGGGGGGGGGGGGAACGGACTGTCATGAAATAATAGTGGGCGGAGGTGGTCAGCGCGCTTTCCTCGGCGGGAGGACCGACTTTGATGGCCAAGTGGACTGCGGGGTCCCTCCTCTATGTACTCCTCCTCAAAGGGGGGGAGAGGGGGTAGCTGCCACGCTAGCTCATGACTGACCAGTACACAATACGTCCCTCCAACACATCCCACAACTTGAATTCTTAGTACTCAAGACTTTTATGATTTTACTGACAAATGTACCCTGACGACACCGCGCGGCGGCACTATCAATAGCCCCAGCAGCCCCAACCGCGAAAAGCGAGAGCAACGTCGAGGTTAAGCCTCAAGCTGCCTTAGCTCTTGGGCGTCGTGATATTTCATCTCCTACAGTTGCCCTTCGGTTCGTAAAACCAGCCATTTTAACATTCCTCGCTCCGTAGCCTACATTACGGCTTGCGTCATTCTGCTTCTCTGCCTCGGGTCCAGTCTCAAATTGCGTACCCCCATCCTGTCAGCGTTTCTACATCTTCTGGCCAGAATCGAAATGCCCCAACATCTCCCATACTTGTGATATAAGAATATCCGGTGCGCTGCTGTGAGCACTATGTTTGGCTTGCAGAAAGCCATTTCAATTGTCGTAGCCCTCGACTGCTAAACGGCCACTCCACCGACAGGCCGATTTACACAACCAACGCTGCGGGTGTCTTGGACGAGTCCTATCCGGCACCATGACCAACGGCGCAAACACAAAACAGTCCGGCAGTCCTGCAGTTTCGGGTTCTCCCATCAGTTTCCGTAATCGACGAGGATCTATAGCCTCTGTTTCTACCAACGCAGCCATCGACAAGGAGCATCTTGCCCAAGCCTTAGATCATATCCATACATCGGCCCGAGAATGTGAGCAACTGACCACATTCAACGATTTTGCGGAACCTCCGTCTTCGACGGCTGTAACCGAAGGGAAAGGCACGGCGGGTGATATTGTGCAACAAGGGTTTAGTGGCTTGTACAGTCGTTTTCGAGAAGCCGTCGGCGTAGGAAGTTCGAAACGATCGAGTGATGCAGAACATGCGGATACTGGAAATGACGATAGTAAGAGGCCTGGTAGCCATCAGTCTCGCCTATCGATTTCTTCCTTGGCACGAGTCGAAACCGGAGGTACCAACTCGTCCAACAAAGCGCCTAGCATCGATGCCCCTTCACCAACCCGTAACTCGGGCTCTACGGATCGACCTCAGGGGCCACAATCCTCAAAACCAGCTAGTATCAATCTGATTAGTACAAAGGCTCCATCGTCCAGTCGCCAGAGTCTACCTACCAATGCTACAAGTTCTGTCAATGCCGCTCCTGCAAAGGATGATGCTACTCGGCTGCGTACTAGAGACAGCGCGGAGAGCTCGACCCGTCGAAGTCTGAGCAGAGCAGACCCGAAGGCGCAGCGTATACCGGAATCACCTGATCTCTACGATGTCAAGGAGGGTAAACTGCCACCGAGATCGAAAAGAGAGGAATCGTCGAGTGTTGAAGGGAGGGTTGACACTGCTCGAAGTCCGGCCAAAGGACCTGTACCTACCTTGCCCGCTCTCAAAACTAAACACATTCGGAATTCATCAGCTGGCTCTTCATTGTTGTCTCCTGATACTATTCGCAGACGACCGACTGCAATAGACCGCATCAGTCGGTCACAATCTCCTGGCAGAGCCGGCTCGCGAGATTCTTCCCTTGACCGGGGGACAGCTGTAGCCAGCCCTATAAATAGCTCGGCGCATAGTTCGATACACCACGACTCGTTTTCCCAAGAGTCCCGGTCACAGCATATGCGATCAGGAGATCTTCGCATTCCGGGGACGACAATAGGTCACGAAGGTGCGACAGATCAGATCGCTCAGCTGGATCGAATGCGACGGCAAGTGCTGAGCAAAGAGTTTTGGATGAAGGATGACACTGTCAAGGAGTGCTTCCTCTGTCAGACCCCCTTTTCTGCCTTCAGACGTAAACATCACTGTCGAACATGCGGGTGCATATTTGACGCGAAATGCACGACTGTGATTTCTGGTACCAAGTTTGGTGTTCAGGGCTCTCTTCGGGTGTGCAAAAATTGTCTGGAGGTTATCAGTCGCCGATTGGATGGGAGTGGATCTGAAGACTCTGGAGATGAACAATCATTCATGCCTCGAATCTTTGGACTTCAGCATGGGAAGTCTCCGGGTGCGTCTGGCAAGTCTAAGCTCAGAGAGCAAGAAATGACGATGACATCAGAAGGTTCCGAAGATGTTCGTCCTGTTTCTACTCCGCTAATGACTATACCTACGCGTCGACTAAAAGATCCGGACCATCGATCATCGGCGGTCCTGGAGATCGATGCACCGCAACTCAGTCGCCCCAGCTCCTCACGTTCGCTGAAGTCAATGGTATCTGGGAGACCTCAGTCATCAGCCGGCCACGGGCACAATCAACACCATGGACACAAGCGGCATCACTCAAAGCATGGCTTTATAGGCCGGCATAAAAATGTTGCTGAAGAGCGAGCCCCGTTCCGCAAAGGCATCAATGAGGAGAGCACCAGGCAACCAAAGTTTCCGGCTTTTCACGACGACAATATCATTGATCCTGAATTAGCCGACTACATGTCAGACGAATCAAGTGATGAGGAGCAAATGAGCATATTTGCAACCATGTCCACGGCCGACCTGCCAACAGGGAGCTACGACAATGACAAGTCCAATTTTGGGCATATTCCGCATTCCAGCAAGAGACACCGCCATGGACGGGGAGAGAAGAGTGTTAGCGGCATGAGCTTTGCCAGCCGCGGTGCGTGGGATGATATCAACGGGCCGGCCAGTCTCGTTCACCGACGCGCGAACCGGCGCCGCAATTTGAGCAATGTGAGCGGTAGTGTACATCACTTAGCCTTTCCGAGGCCAAAGTCTACAATATTCAAAGGTCCAACCTCCTCATCGGAAATGGTTTTTGCTCTTGACGCTCAAAACGCGAACACAACGCCCCAGTTAACAAAATCCGACTCGCTGGAGCGGAAGAAGACAACCACGGCTGAACTTAACGATTCAAGTATTAGGCATATCCATAAACTTATACTTCAACTCTTGGAGGATGCTGAGGTTCCTGACCCATCAGCTTGGCAAAAGGCCCTTATTCCGATCCTTATTCAAGCAACAGACGATGTTAACCCGGACGTTGCTACTGGCGAGGATATGGACATCAGGCACTATGTCAAGCTGAAGAGGATCCCAGGTGGCAGGCCCAGTGATACATGCTACGTCTCTGGCGTCGTGTTCACGAAAAATCTTGCTTTAAAAAGCATGCCTCGAAGAATCACCAATCCGCGAATTGCTCTGGTCACATTTCCCGTCGAATATCAGCGTCATCAGCAGCAATTTATGAGCTTGCAGCCGGTCATTGAGCAAGAAAAAGAATTCCTCAGAGTTGTGGTTCAGAGGATTACGAATCTTCGACCACAGGTACTTCTTGCAGAGAAGGGCGTTTCGGGAGTAGCTCTACAATACTTATCCGATGCAAACATATCTGTGGCATACAATGTGAAACATACGGTTATTGAAGCAGTGGCACGCATGGCAGAAACGGAGATCATCACTTCTCTCGATATGCTAGCCTTACCTGTCAGGATTGGTAAATGTTCAAGCTTCGAAGTTCGTACGTTTGTCAACAATGACTATCCGGGTAAGAAGAAATCATATATATTCCTATCAGGATGCCTGCCTGATCTTGGCTGCACCATTGCCCTTCGCGGAGCCAATAACGCCATACTCGCCACCATAAAGAACATTGTTGAATTTATGGCATACGTCGTTTATAATTTGAAACTCGAATCCAGTCTCCTGAGAGATGAATCGATCGAGCCACCCGCAGGTGGTGATTCTCTAGCAGGCTCCGTACAAGTTCTAGACGAGAGTTTCAAGCCTACGAGTGTCGCTTCCTCTGAGAACCCAAAAAATGGTTCGACTATGGTTTCCAATCATCCGGATACGCAAACCGAATTTGCTTCGCAGGTTACTGCCGATGCAGAGAGTGCTGGCGACACGGGTACTGTTTCTGCGGAAGTGTCTATTCACCCAAGCCAGCATTCTATGCAAGGTTCAGCAATGGAGAATAACGTGGGACAAGGGGAGCCGATGGAGACAGAGGTACCTGAAGATGTTCCAATGCCTAGTTTCTACAGCGATCTCGTTGCCAAGTACCAAACCAAGACTCTGTCGGTCTCGCCTTACGTTAAGTTCTCCCAGCCCTATCTCTTGATGAAGGCACGGGAACAGGAAAGAAGGCTTTCCTACCTTCGCCGTCTTCGCCACCATGATTCGGCAGATCAAAGCCACGACGAGATGACAGCTGGCACACAAAAGTTCCAGCTCATTCAACCAGAAATGGTGGAAGAAATTGGGCAGAAGGCCCCAAAGCAGATAATGGAGATTCTTCACGCAGTGCATGATGCTGAATATGATAAGGCATTATTCAACTATCGAACTCAGACAAGACAGTGGGAGACGTACATCCAGGGGAACCTGGATTTATTCGATCCCTATTCTCATCAGAGTATCGTTGTGCTAGAGTCGGTCATCTGCACCGAGACCAAAATTCCTTGTGTAGAGCCTGGTCTAGTTTCCATAAACTTCTATGATGAACAACATGTTGATACGGAAATGGACCCTGACTGCTCACTCGGTCAATACATAGAGGATCAGATTTATGCCAAGGATGAAATCTGCAACTCTAACGGCTGTGAACGAAAGATGATCGAACATCATCGTACGTATGTTCATGACCAGTCTCGGATCACGGTATTTGTTGAACATGTCCCCAATACGCCTGCGCGCCATGCAGATTTGGGTGACGGGATTACTATGTGGACATATTGCAAGATGTGCAAGAAAGACTCCGAGGAAAGGCCCATGTCTGGACCTACGTACAAATACTCGTTTGGGAAATACCTCGAACTATTGTATTGGGGACGTGGTCTACGAATGAAGGAAAGCCTGGAGTGCTCGCATGATCACCAGCGTGACCATGTTCGGTACTTTAGCTTCGAAGATTCTCGGGTAAGAATCCATTGTGACCCGATCGATCTACTCGAGATCATTGTGCCACGGGCTAGGATCACGTGGAAAGTCGCAAACGATCTCAAGCTGAAAAACGAGGTTTACAAGAAGATGGAAGATAGGTGGGACAAGTTCATGGCCTCAGTCAGGTCCCGTCTCGACAGCATTCGGATCGACAGTGTCTTGCCAGAGAAGGCAGAGGCTTGCAAAACTGAACTGGACAAACTCAACAAAAAGGCCCAGGATGACCAGCATGAACTGATAAGTCGGCTACAGGAGCTGTATGTCAACTTCAAATACTATGAGGTTGTCCCGTTCAACAGTCTCGTTCGTGAGATGCTCGAGAAAGCCAGCGGATGGGATTCGGCATTTGCCAAGTTTGAGGCGGATTTCCTCGGTGACAAAGATATGCGCCAACTGACTATGCTTCAGCTCAAAAAGATGTTTACCGACAACGAGTCTAAAGAGTCGGTCGCATCGAATGAGGGAAGCGGGTCGGTAACTGACAGCGACGAGAAGCCGTCTCAAACTTTCTCGGAAACGGAGGAAAAGAGCACACAGCCCACCGATTACACAACCTATAGTTTGGAAGCCAGTGAGATTTCTTCTGCTCCGAAGGGTCAGCAGGATGGAAAGGATGAAATTACTGAAGAACAAGAAGAAGAGAAGGTTACTGTCCCAGTTGAAGACGCCATCGAAAGAGTTGATCCATTGGACCTGGCAGGTTCCCCCGTCGCCATCAAGACACCAGGTGGTTTACCCCAACCTACAAGTGGCGACGGTGTGATTAAAGCACCCACCCCCCCTCAAACAAATAATGAGCCGAGGGCGCCAGTGACTCCAAACAGTGTGGATAATGACATCGTTGACGCTGCTGTTCCGGCCCAGTCACTCTCGGACCGGGTAGATCAAATGCGAAGGGAACAAGCAGCCCAAGCTGCGCAGTCGAATAAAGCGAGCGAGCCGAGTATTGAAGCCAAGAGTAACAGTCCCCAGCAGCAACGTGCGGAGCGAAGAACAGCAAGGAAATCTGGTAGTAACGTTTCGCCCCCCTTACTCCGTGCCGCGTCTCAGCCCGCACAACTTTCAGCCAAGCCACAATCTTCTTCTGGCAGACAATCTGGCACCAGGAACTCTAGAAATGGCTCCGTGGGCCAACAGTCGGTTCCTGAAAATGTTCCCTCTCCTGCCCCGGAAGGGTCGATGAAGGTGGATAAGAAGCTCTCTGATCGACTCGGACTTGGTGCCCTCAAGAATCGCCCAAAGCCCGGACAGTCAAGAATTCCACAGCTTGTGCATAAACGGAGGGAATCCAAGGTTTCGAATCTTGCAAAGCACTTTGAGCAACTTAGTCGTGAGTTTGAAAAGGAGCGTATCCGGGATCGCAAGAAGAGAGCCGCTACGATACGCCAACCCCGCGCTGTGTTGCCGAGAACTTCCACCAAGGCTATCGTTGAGGTATACGATGATGTGAATGAAGCCTTCCAGGAGCCGGCGCCTTCTGCTCCGGACCAGGTCGCCGACCACGAGGCCAAGCAAAGGACTATAAGCATGGCATCGAACCACACCGACGGCGATGCTGCCAGGTCAGCCCCGGTTGTGCCTGGGCCTGATGAGCGTGCCACTGTCCCTGAATCGAGCGATGCAATTGACGCCGAGACCAAGGGCGAGGTAGATGAGATGCCTACCGCTCCACCTAGCCAGACCTTGTCAGATGATGAGGGGACAATTAGTGATGTCGAGCCTCAAGTCGCCGAAGAGTTTCTTCCGGATATTGAAAAGATTGCCGACGCTTTGGAGCCAAATACTGATATCCCTACCGAGCTACCAAAGCATCAAAAGACTAGCCTAATGCAGTATCTGACAAAGTTTTGGGCGGAGAGATCAGCCAGCGGCTGGCCAGCCCTGGAGTATCCTGTCAACTCTACAGATCACATATTCGTTGATTCGGACATCATCGTGCGGGAGGATGAGCCCAGCTCAGTAATTGCCCTGGCACTTGACAGCGAAGATTACAAGGGCAAGCTGGCCAATATTCGCAAAGATGTTCAAGTGGTTATGCAGCAGGCGGAATCAGGCGAGATGGCCTCACACCCAGGGTCAGCCCCTTCATCTGTGAATGCCGAGACGGGCATCGAAGAAGTCGAGTTGGAAAAGAGTCTGCTCCGGGCCACCGGAACCCATCTTAAGTATCAGTTCAAGGATGGGCCGGCCGTCATGACTTGCAAAGTCTTTTACGCGGAACAGTTTGATGCTTTGAGAAGAAAGTGTGGAATTGCTGATCGAATTGTCGAATCGCTGTCTCGCTGTCTTAAATGGGATTCCAAGGGTGGAAAAACTAGGTCCGTCTTTCTCAAGACGCTGGATGATCGCTTGATTCTCAAGTCTCTTTCGTCGATAGAGACATCGGCTTTCCTCCGATTTGCTCCTGGGTACTTTAACTTCATGGCACAGTGCCTGTTCCATGATCTGCCTTCGGTGATTGCCAAGATGCTGGGCTTCTACCAGGTCTTTATCAAGAATCCCCAGACCGGCATCGACATCAAACTCGACCTCCTCATCACCGAGAATCTATTCTATGATCGCTCACCCACCCGGATCTTCGATCTCAAGGGCTCCATGCGCAACCGCAAGATCCAGTCGACGGGGGAGCAGAACGAAGTCCTCCTCGACGAGAACATGGTCGAGTTCATCTACGAATCGCCCCTGTTTGCGCGCGAGCACTCCAAGAAACTACTCAGGGCGTCTGTCTGGAACGACACCCTGTTCCTGGCGCGCCAGAACGTAATGGACTACTCCCTCATGATCGCCGTCGACGAGTCGAGGAAGGAGCTCGTCGTGGGCATCATCGACTGCATCAGGACGTACACGTGGGACAAGAAGCTGGAGAGCTGGATCAAGGATAGGGGTTTCGCCGGTGGTGGCCGCAACAGGCCGACGGTGACGAGCCCAAAGGAATACAAGAGCCGCTTTCGGGAGGCCATGGCAAGGTAAGTGAACTGGTGGTGATGATGACGACGGAAGGCGATGGATGAAGGGCATGTGTAACTGACCTTGAGCAGGTATATCCTTCAGTCGCCTACGTGTTGGCATCTATTTTCGCCACACCAGTTCCCTCAAGGCCAGCAGCGTGCCAGGTTTGAAGAGCCCGAGGCGATGCTTTAAAGCTAAAAAGCTTGAATCCTGGCGTCCAATTGTGTATAAGGGGGGAGGGGAGGGGCGGACCAAGTATTCTTTTTTAATATGCGCTAGAAGGGGAGTCAGGTTCATCCGTGACTGTCAGCTTCAAGGAGTACTACTATACCTCACCACGATGACTGTGCTTCGAAAAGCATCACCACGTCCCTAGAGAGCTAAAAACGAATACAAAATAATAATAAAATGTCCCTGATGGTTTTAATTTACTAGCCACTATTGTGTGTCGCTTTGTAACCTATGCTGACATAGTGGTTCATGGCAATGGCTCGCAGCAACCATTTGATTAGCCAGTCACTATAATTACGCTATAGTAGTACTCAAAGAAACAAGACATGGCTTCGCTTCGACATGTTATTAAGGAATCTACATCTCATCGCATTAGCCATTGGCCCTTTGCCAATTGTGCGGGTTCTTCGACTCACAATAGAGGCCAATAGGCAGGGTACCAGTAGTAATGGTGCTCCGGGTACCAGAAACCATCCTTACTTCTTCGCCTTGTTCGCCTCTTCGGCCTCCCTGGCCTCTCTCGCCTCCCTCGCCTTCTTCTCCCCCCCCCTCTTCTGCTCCCTCTCCGCCGCCGTAATGCCGACCGGGGCGGCCACGCTTCGCGCGGTGAAGCCGGCGCCACGATTGCCGCAGGCGCGGCACGTCATACTGTTGTTCTTCGTGCCGCCGTCGGTGACGTTGCATGGGAAGTCGTGCTTGCAGATCCAGATGGCCGGCAAGTCCGCCTCGGAGGCGGCGCCGGCGAACGGGTTTGGCCGTTTCGAGGACATTTTGAAACTCGAAGGAAAAGAAAGAGGAATCAGATATTTAGTTGTTATTATTATTGCCGTTGTTGTATGAATGTTTTTCTTTCCTTATTGTTCTTCTTGTGTTTCTTTTGCAGTGTTTGTTGTTTGCTCGTCCAAGGTGTGCTGGTAATGCTGCTGCCGGTAAAGTAGGGAAAAGAATGCAACGCTTCTCCCATTTATACAAGTTATTGTCCAGCGAATGGGGGGGGGGGGGGGGGGGGGGGGCACTCGTCGTGGTGTGAATGGGTGCGCCTGCCATGTGGTTATCGTTCGGTGCGATGTTGTTGAAGCTGCGCGCGAGAGTTCGTCCCAAGGTTCGCAAGTCTAGATGGCACATCATATCCGCCAGCGTCTTCCTTTGACGCAGCTCGTCCTAGGAAAAGTCTATCCTCGTCACCTCCTTCTCTTCCCAGCCTTGCCCGTCCATGATGCCGTGGACGTACCCGGCCCCGACGACCTTCCACCTCGAGCCCTGCTTCCTCGTCACAAAGGGGGAGTCGCCGCCCGGGAGCAGCATGATGTAATCTCCCGCCGCTGTTCCCATAGGAAGGAGCCCCAGGTACCCCTTGGCAGTCCGGGTGAGCCTCTTCTCGTAGCATCTCGGCGTGAATACGCCGGTGTGACTTCCCACTTCCATGAGTATTCCTGCCGTCAGCGCCTCCGAGTAGGCGCGTTGCATCTCCGAAGGAGCCTGATCGACTATGGCCCTTATCCCCTCGATTGCCGCACTGCTCCTTTCGTGAGCCTCGCGAGCTTTCTGCAGTTCGGCTCCTGCTACTTCCATGTCGCTGCCGGGCCCCCATGTGGTAGCTAAGAAGGCGGTGGTGTAGTCTGTGCCCGTGGGGTATGTGCCTTCTTCCGCGTCGTCGATCCCCACCTTCCTCCAGGTCGCCAAGATGCTGTTCATATTCAGCATTGTGTTCATCGCCTCGGCTACGAAGTCCGAGCTGTGGTGCGGGGATTCGCCCATGGCCGCCAGATGCTCATGAGGGGAGACGGGGAAGGGGAGGGCCTCTGCCACGTGCGAAATCGTGTCGAATACTACGCCTTCGAGTTGGAGACAGTCTGCATCTACGAGCTGCATATGCCTAATGGTTTGATGCGGAGTCGGGCAGTGTCTTTCTTTCTGCGCGGCCATCCTGCCCGTCTGGGTGGATGCCTGTATCAGAGAAGGGGTGCGCTGGCCAGGACTGGCCTCGGTGCCGTTTTCGCTGTTCCACTGCGGGACCCAGGATGGCAAGTCTGGATCCCTGTTTCTCGAAAAGGCCGGCAGAGCTTCGAAAAGCCTGAGGTTCATAGTTGATTGGAGAATCGAGTACGCCGTTCTCACATAGCACTCCCGCGTGGAGATTGTGTAATCTGGAACCAGGCCGCCGTTGCCTTCCACGAGGGCCAGTAGGGAGTATACCTTGTCCCTAGGATCGGTGGTTGGGGAGTTTCTAAACTCAATGAGAAGGCCCAGAAGATCGGGCATCTCGGCAACGCCTCTCTGGCGGTTGTTGTTGAGGGAGCTGACGGCGACGTATCCCTCGGAGTGGGCGAGCCGGAACAAGGCCGCCGTTGCCGAGCTCGTTTTACCCGCGTCCTGAGAGATGTCAGTACACTCGCAGGCAAGGTAGTGTAGCATCACATTGAACACATCCCAATGCATCGTCTTGTGTCCAGTTACAAGGATGGGGTTAGGCCCGAGGAGGAGCTCCTGGATAATCCAGCCGCGGACAAACCAGGGATACTTCAGAAAGTCAAGGACGGCATTAAGATTCTGCAATCTGGAAACGACTTGGGGTATAGGGGTTTTCTGCGCATGTGCTGCGTGCATGTCGTTGCAGAGTTGGAAAGTCGAAGCTGAGCTCTGGCTGGGCTCCCCGAGCCAGATGAGCGTAGAGGCAGACCTGAAGTAGATATAGGCCATGATCTGGACCTGCGCTGTGCGCTCAGCCAGGTTTCTCTGGTCTATGCAGAGGGCGTCCACCCATAGAGTGCGCGTGCGGTCTTCGCGCCTGAGCCAGCGGAGAGCCTGGTCAAGGTTTCGGGTGATGGAGTGTGTGTGCCCATTGCACGTCGCGGGGACCTTGTCGGCGGCATCGCCCCAGGCGTACGAGAGCGCCTCGTAAGGAATCAAGTCGTCGCCAACAAGGGTGTGCGATGAGAGCTGGCAACTGATGCCATGGTCAAATGTGGGTGACGGGTAGAGGGTCAGAAGGCGAATGCTGTTTTGGCCAAGTGTTTCATAGATGGGTGACATGGCGAATTAACAGTACCAAGTACATATGTGAATGGGATAACACGTCTCGTTGCTGGCCCTTTTATTTTTATTTTTTTCATCATTCAAAGCCAACCATTGTTGTTCATGGGTACTTGCTTTCAATATCGGGGCTCCCTCGTTAGCTCAGCGGTATGCGGCTTGCCTGTCTATGATGCGGGGGGGCTTTATCGACTTATCCTGTCTAAGCCCTTATTGACAACCGCAACGTCTTGAGCCTTGGTACGACTTAGTAGAATGGTAGACGGACTATTAGCGGCCTAATCAAATTAGTTTATCACGACACTATTACTGGCAATAATAAGATTGAGTTTCAGATCCGGTACGACTATGCTGGAGCTACTGGTAATAATAGCCATGCTAGTAGTAGTAGTAGCAGTACAGCACACTGTTAAAAGTCCCTTGCCACCCCTCACAGTATTACCTTAAACGGTGGTTTTATATATATTATAGAAATTTGAGATCAATCAAAAGTAAAATAATAATTATACATTTATATAAAGTAAGCTTTAAATAAAATATTATATATAGATTATTTATTATTAAATATTTTATATAAAGCTCGAGAAGCGTTTAAAAAGAGAAGGTTTCGATTTATATAGTGCGAAAGAAGAATTTCTTAAGAAATCTTAGTTATTCGTACTATATAAAACGTATTTTATCTTTTAACCTGATATAAAAGCACCTATAAATAAGGAATTTAAAATTTAAAATAACGAATATATTATTTTAAAGCTTCATAATATATATATATATTTACTTTTCATTATATAAGCTTAAATAAATTTCTATCCTAAAATATAAAATATACGTTTTTTTAATATTTGGTAGGCACTATAGGGGTGGTAAGAGACTTTTGACCATGCACTGCAGTAGTAGTGCTCCTGTATATACTTGGGCTGTATTGAGACTACTATCGTATGTACGGAGTAGTAGTGGTGAAATGGTGAAATACATCAGTCAAATAGTGCCAGTTTGATTCATCCGAATCTTCAGAACTGGATCGTGCATGTTGGCGAAAGAGAAGATCAGGGTTGTTAAAAGAGTGTAGTAGTGTGCGGAAAGAGAGAGAAGTCGGCATCTTCCAACAAGAGACGGCGATGTTATCAAGGCATTAAATTTAGAACAAAAAGAGCCAGGAGGAAATAGCAAGAGGTTATTTGTCTCCCCTTGACATGGACGACCACTGGTAGTATTATATAATACAGTTTCAATTAGAGGCATTGTAATACGTAGATTTGACGTTGATAAAATGTCAAAAGAAACGCGCAACAACAAGGAGGGGCATGACAAGTATTCAGACACTTACCAATTTAGCAGTATAATCTTCATTTGACGTGGGTTGTTCCTTTTCGTGTTTCGTCGTTTACTAAAATGGTAGGCGCAATGTGCCAAGACGGAATCACACAGCTCATGCATGGACTTGAGATGGAAGGCACATCCGATTAAAGTCGGCGCTTGCATCTCATGTTGCTCTTGCATTCCCAGTCGCTCTTGCTCTTCAAGTCTTTTTCGTATCTCAGGTCGTTCTTGCGCTTATCCATGGCTCAACCTAGTTGAGAAGGCGAGCCTTCCAATTCTTGGTAGCCGTATTGAATAACAGCGTGTGTGTCGTACTTGTTCCGTGTTATATGGAAGTACTTAGTAGTAGTAGTAATCGGGTCAGGTATTATTAGACTGGCAACCATGTACGTTGCGATGAGGTCGATGGATAGTTTAGTACTTCCTCATGCAAAAACCATCCGTCTCTACCTACATGTACAATGCACACAGTCGCTTCCCCTCCGCGCGAGCTGTGTAGCTAAGCTAAATACCATTCCGTATTAATATTATGGTATGTCAATCTCGATGCCATAGACTGACAATCGTTCATTTCGAGTATGCCTCACTGGCGCTTGCGAACTGATTCGCACATGGCATCTGCTTCGAAACGTGGCTGTGCCAAGTGATATGCCCTCCTCCTCGCTTCTTTTCTCTTTGCCATTCTCCCAATTAACCCGCCTTGTCGCCCCGCCAAGACGTTGGTCCCCCAATTAGACCCCCTGCTTGTCTAGGGACCAACAGACAAGTGAGAACTCCCCCATGACAGGCTGGGCGGCTCAGGTCAGCGCATCAAGATCAATGTAAATGCTAGTCGAAGTCACACTCTTTATCATGGAAAAGTACCTTCGTATTTCTTCCGTGGTACTCCTCGACCGGCCGCATTCCAATGAGCGGTTTTACAATCGCGACTTGATTTATTGGGAGCTGCCTCTCCCATAATCTATCCCCTATGGATAGCACTTACTGAGATTCCGAATACACGAACGTGATTCTCAACCTTGACGTCGCAATCCCGAAGCTTCAGGATCCAAGGTCAGGTCGAATCGTGTCGCATATCCGAGCCAGAAGTTTGGTGGTGAGCATACATCAATCCGTTGCCTCCCATACCTGTTAAAGTACTGAGATAAAAGTCCAATCTCAGTCGCTGATTGAATAAATTGTATGAATCTCAGAGCTTCTGTTGATACCTCTGGACGAGCAAAATATGGTTGTACACAAGGTTGTGATACTCGGCGATGGTGGGGTTGGGAAGACGGGCTTTGCAATTCAGGTAAATTCTTTGCAAATCTAGCAATAAAAGTCAATAAGTGTTCGTTCACTAATACGACCATGGCTCTTCCAGATGTCCTTGGGACAATTCGTCGATACATACGACCCCACAATCGAAGATTCGTACCAGAAGCGCATTGTCGTCGATGGCGTACCTTGCAAACTCGATATCCTCGACACGGCTGGCCAAGAAGAATACACGGCTCTGCGGTATCAATGGATTCGGGATGGTGACGCCTTCATCCTTATGTATAGCATTTCGAGTCGGTCGTCACTGAAACGAGTGCGAGGGCTTTACCGGCAGATCCAACGTGTCAAGGAGTCGGCTGGCTCCTCTAAGGGCAGTCATGGCGTGCCGTGGGAGCCACTGCCTATACCCATCGTTTTGGTCGGGAATAAAGCGGATCTCATACTCGGCAGAGAGGTTTCCATTGAGGAGGGGTCTAGTGTTGCTACTTCGCTCGGGGTTGATTTCTTGGAAGCTTCAGCAAAGGAATTCCATAACGTAGAAGAATCATTCTTCAATCTTATCCGCCTCCTCCGACATCAACGCTCATCTACCTTGAGTGACACGTCTGGCACGAGCCCCTCGGGGACGACAACCACGTACCCGGTGTCAAAGACAATATGGGGCACACAAAGAATATCTATGCCGCCCGAAGAGAATTCCACAGTGTCCGGTCGAAGCCGACTCGCTACTTCTCTTGTATCCGCAGTGAAGTCCAACGACGAAAGACTTGTGTTGGCGTACATTGAGGCTGGTGTAGACGTGAACTGCCACTCAGGGTCTGACGGAAGTCCACTTCATGCTTCAGCCGCCGCAGGCTTTGTGAATATTGTAAATATTCTACTGAAGAATGGAGCGTCGGTCAACACCTGTGGACCAACCGGTGAGCCGCCTTTACAGATTGCTGCTGCCGAGGGCAACTTGGCAGTGGTGAAGCTTCTGCTCTATAAAGATGCGTCGATTGATCAAATCAGCCGGCTGCATGGGACAGCTCTGATGGCTGCAGCCTCTAGAGGACGCGCAGACATTGCTCGGTTTCTTATAAAGCAAGGTGCCGCAGTCAATAAAAATGGCGGACCATATGGCAATGCACTTCAGGCAGCCTCCTGGAATGGAAACGCAAACGTCATTCGCTACTTGCTCGATGCCGGGGCTGATGTTCGAGCAAGGGGAGACGGGAGTTGTACGGCACTACAGGTGGCTGCCTTTGTGGGTAAGGTCAAAGCCATACAGGTTCTCCTAGATAGAGGTGCCAAGATCGATATCGACGATCACCATGGCAAATATGGGAGTGCGCTGTCGGCTGCCACACGAGGAAGACACTATAAAGCGGTAGCATTACTACTCGAGGCCGGAGCGAGGCCTCTAGATTTTGATATCTCAGTGGTTGATATCTCAGTGGCGATAATAGGTCGGGCTCAGCACGATGCGCACGAAGACTCTAAGAGTGGCAGTCCATCTACAACCCATGCCATTAATACAACTACAGCAACCGGAACCCTGGGCAAGCCAGAAGCAGAGACAGGAATCTTGTCAATAAACCATGGTTCGGTCGATATGCCTAGAACGCATTTGTCCCCAACACTACCCCAGAGGCCCTCGCAGACTAATAACCCTACCTATCCATCCTCTCAAGACAACAACCGCATATCCCCAGGTTACTCAAGTTTACGGTCTCGACCAGCGATAAGCGCCAGGGGCTTCTCAACCATTCATAACTCCCCCAATGTTGCAGTTGAGTGAGTACTCGTACAAGCAAGTATACGATTGAGGTGATCTAAAAGCTTTCTTGCAGCATAGTATTCATACACGGGTTGGGAGGGCATCCAGAAAAGACGTGGACTTATTTAGAAGGCACACATGAGAAACCCGATAGATGGCGAAAGCTCTTCCGAGCAACTTCCACCCCCGTCATCAATGACATTCATTGCGTTTTCTGGCCATATGATTTGCTCGCGCAAAACGATGACTTTGCAAATACCCGGATAATGACGTGGGGGTACGATGCGGAGATCATACGAAAGTCATCTGGGAAGAGTGGTCAACAAAACATTTCCCAGCATGGAAACAACCTGTTGGTCAGTCTGCAACAGGAGAGAAAAGCAAATGTTTGTATTCGAACCCCAAGCTTCACGTTACCTAAAACAAAAATCTAACATCATCACAGCCGGATAGGCCCCTGATATTTATTGCCCACAGCTTTGGCGGTATTGTCCTCAAAGTGGTTAGTATATAAGACAACCCCCTTTATCTCAATACACAGCCTGCATCCTACACTTCACATGCTGAGATTGATCTATTAGGCTCTAGATAACTCAAGAAGGTCTCAACATCAACCGCAATATCTCAATGTCTATAGTTCGACAAAAGGCATCGTTTTTCTTGGCACACCCCATGGAGGAGCCAGGGCTTTGCGCGGTCTCAGTCCCAATAGTGAACTGCTCGAGAACCTAAGAAAGGTCTTCTTGCAAATGCTTGAGGATGACCAGTTTGGTATTCATTCTTTCTACGAGACCAAGTCGAAGTCGGGAATCCTTGGTCTCGATGGGCTGGTGAGTTTCAAGCACATTTGTTAATTAATATTGACAAGAAAACCATGATGATTTCACAACTAATACGTGAATATAGGTCGTGCCGTATGATTCTGCATTGGTAGGTCATGCACGAAAGGAGATTTCAGTCGGCCTCCATGGAAACCACGAGCAGATATGCAAGTTCCAGGGACCAGATGATGCCAACTACAAGGCCGTGTTTGGAGCCCTGCAGGACTATCTCATAGGGGCCACTCAGCCTAGGTCAACGTAGGTTTCATGCCGTCCCCCCTGCATATACTCCATATATTTGAACAGAATGGAGGTTCGAAATGCCAAGGTACTTCCAGCTCAGAAGGTTATCCATGAGTCTCAAATCCCAACCAAGCGTACTGCTTCACAAACTCATCAAACAGCCTTTTCAACCCCAAGGCATCCAGCGGGTCCCGGTTGTCGTCCTCGTCCATGGCCATGAGCATGAAGTGTATATCGAATGACAAGGCCAGAGCATACCCCAACGATGCTTCCGCAAAGACCTGTTCCGCCGTGTCACAGTCACCGGTAACCTCATTCCACTTTTGGGCGTATACTTGGCAAAAATGTCTCTTCTCCTCGTCTGTGAAAGGTCTGCAGTTGACGATCTTGCTCGCCTCGTCATCCCACCTGAACATCTTCTGGAACCAGTGGCCGCCAATGTCGAATGCCCGGTAGTTTCGGAAGACAAACTCGAAATCAATGAGGGCGATGGTGCTTCCAGTTTCCTCGGGTCGGTCCCTAACGATGACGTTCCCAAACTGCACATCGTGGACGCACCATCCCTCTTTGGCACGAATTGATCGCATACGGGCGACAACCTGCGCAATTTTGGACGCAAAGTCGTAGTCTACGAGCTCATCGATAACGACGCCTCCTTCTCGGGCCAGTCGCTTGAGCTTTTCCATGCCGCGATACTTCTTCAGTCCACCGATGACGGCCTCATAATAGGCGTCCACCGAATTCCCCGGCAAACCCGTACCGTGCAGAGCGTGCAGCACAGCGTGGGCCTTGGCGATATCCGCCCGAATATCCTCAACTTCGGCATCCTCTGACTTCAGTCTGCGGCCAGCAACGAGCTGATCGATTCTACCCCGTGTGCCATCTACCGTCTGAAAGAAGCCGATGACTCTAGGTCCGTAGCCTGTCTGACCAAAGCGACGAGAGAACTCAGCCTCGGCGCTTTTTGTCGGTACCAGGTGTTTGAAAGCTTCAACACCCGGATCCCCGCCCTTGTGGAATTTGATGAAAACTTTGGAGGGTTCTCGTGTTGAAGCGCCGTGGGGTATCTCCGGACGTTCCACGAAGCAGTGCGCGTCTGTGTGTCCGGCGCCGTGTCTCGTGGTCAGGGCTTCCGGGTCGATGACCGACCAACCTTTTATAAAGGTGCCGATTATAGCGCTGAGTATGGTCTTGGTCGGCTCCCCATTCTGAGGAAGGGTCACTGGGACATGAACACAGGCGACCATGTCGGAAACAGGAAGAGTTTGTGCGATTGGGAAATGTTACATGTGAATATTCCTTTGGTATCTTGAAATCCAAGATGAAAATATCCCTAATTTCTCAAGAGTTGCCGGTGTTAGATTTAAACCAAGGGTGCATAGCTTTTGTGAGTCATGTCAACTCATTCGAGAGCTTTTAGTTGAAGGCATGAATCCTATCTGACTATTCTTATACTGTTCATACCTGGCCACTATGTTCTAGGCAGTCTGGGAGCTATTCAAGAGCGTGGTTTTTGTTATGTGGTGCATGAGGTTGTGGCATGTATGAGGTAGAAGTGAGGTCGAACGCGATGGGATCCGCCGAGGGGGGAAAGAGCTGGATTTGTGTGAACACCTTAGTGCTGTCCCACCAAAAAATGACATGTTGCTTCACAACCGCATTTTCTGCGCATTAGCTCATCACGACGAAATCATAAAGAGAGAAAATAAAAAGGAAAGGAAAAAAAAGAAAGGAAAAAAGCAGAAGCCAATGCCTCTTTTCTTCTGTTTTTTTGCTCCTCTTCTCTCTTTCTTTCTTGCCCTTGATTGGGAGAAAAACAATCATGTCTCTCGAGGTCAACTGGGATACGATAACCAGCGGGCCCGACGGCGAAGAGCTGGCGGAGCGCATCCGCAGCTTCATCCACGACAAGTTCCAGACGGTGCCGCTGCCCAGGTTCATCAGGTCCGTCAACGTCCACGGGTTCGACTTTGGCACCATACCGCCGCGGCTAGACCTCAAGGACATTACCGATCCACTGCCGGACTTTTATGAGGGTGATGATGATGATGACGACGACGACGACGACGATGATGATGATGATGAGGGAAGCGATGACGGGAGCAGTAGCGATGGAGGGGGAAGCCTTGACAACCAGCCCCCGTCGGCGCCCTCGCCTGCCCGAGAGAGGCATAGCAGCAGACACCAGCATCATCATCATCACGGCTCGCGAGGAGGCGGGGTCGGCGGCGCGGCCGCGTCCGAGAGGACCACGCCCAAGAAGCCGAGGGCGGAGCTCCTGCGGCAGGAGAGCAGCCCCGGCTACGACATGAGCGGCGGCGGCGGCGGCAGTCCGTTCCTCGGCGCCTCAACGCCGGGCATCCTCGGCGGGCCGGGCCTGAGCTACTTCCAGGGCCACCTCGGCGGGACGGGGACGCACACGCCCCTGGCCGCCGTCGCGGGCGCGCACCACCTCGGGGGCAGCGGGTGGATGGGCGGGATACACTCGGGGACGCAGAGCCCGCGGTTCACGCCGTGGCACAGCCGCAACCCGTCCCGCGCGAGCTTATCCGAGGAGCATGCGCAGCAGCAGCAGCAGCAACAGCTTCATCATTACCATGACCCCTTTGGCGGGTCGCCGGCGCTCAGAGAGAAGAATAGCGTCAGCACGCTGGGTCCCGCCACGAGCGTGAGCGCGAGCAGCCCCCCCGCGGGCGACGGGCGGTCCAGGCTTCCCGGGTCGGCGGTCATGGACGACTACAGCAGTGATGACTATGACGACATACAGGACCACGACGACCGGCGAGCGACCGCCGCGGCGAGGGACGCTAGGCAGAGAGCCGAGCAGCAAGCGCAAGCGGAGCAAGCGCAAGAGCAAGCGGAGCAAGCGGGCCGGGGCCAGAGAAACGAGCCGCGCGTGGACGACATGCAGGCCGTCTTCCGCATCCAGTACGACGGCGACATCCGGCTCAACCTGACGGCCGAGATCCTGCTCGACTACCCCATGCCCAGCTTCGTCGGCATCCCGCTCAAGCTCAACATCACGGGGCTCGCCTTCGACGGCGTCGGCGTGCTCGCGAGGATACGGAGGCGGCTGCACTTTTGCTTCCTGAGCCCCGAGGACGCGCTCGCCGCCGTGGGTCGCGACGACGATGACGATGATGAGAATGGCGGGCATGGCAACGGCGACGACGGGAAAGGAAAAGGGGGTGGCGCAGGCGCTGGTGCCGGAGCCGAGGACAAGAGCAAGGCGCGGTTCGGCGGGCTGCTCAACGAGATCAAGGTCGAGAGCGAGATCGGGGAGAGGGACGGGGGGAAGCAGAGCCTCAAGAACGTGGGCAAGGTGGAGCGCTTCGTTCTTGAGCAGGTCAGGAGGATCTTCGAGGAGGAGTTTGTGTATCCGAGTTTCTGGACTTTCCTAGTCTGAGTCCAAGGTAAGGGAGGGAGGGATAGAAGAGACATACGAGCGTGGCACAAAGCATTGGAAGGCGTTTAAAAGGGAAAGGGTATATTGGCAATAACCATTCACGTCTCTAAAAAAACCCTTTCATTCATTCATTCCTTGGTCTTCTTTCAGATTCATCAAATCATTCGTACCGGTTACTCCCGTATATCAAGTCAGGGTCCTCCTAAACCCTTGGTACGCCTGCTGAATGTCCAGGTCCAGCTCCCTGGCCTGCTGCTCGCTGAGCTCCTCCGTGGCCTTCATCTGGTTAAGGGTGATGAGCCACTGCACAATCTTCCCCCGGCTCTCAAAGTCCTTGTCCGTTACCTTGTTGACCGCCTGTATCACGTCGGTGAGGAGCGGGTGCAGCTGGTCCTTGGACAGGAGGCCGAGCTTGACGGCGTCGAGGAAGGTGATAAACTCCTGCGTAGCCTCGAGGACGAGGATGGCGCTCGGGTTGTTACCCCCGCCGCCTCCGCCTCCTCCTCCGCCGCCGCCGCCGCCGCCGCCGTTGTTGTTGTTATATGACTGCTGATGGGTCGGCGTGGCCGAGGAGCCCGCCGTTACCGTGGTCGAGGGCATGCCGACCCGTAGGCGTTCCGTCGCTCGGGGACATTCCAGCTATTTATTCGTTGAACCCCAGTCAGCAAAATATCATCCCTAATACCCTAGGGGCACTTTTTCTCCGCATGAGAGGAGTGGCTTACATCCCACTTTGCTTTGAACTCGTCCAGCCCCACGAACCCCTTGGCGATGGTCTCGTCCGCCAGCAGGGCCTTGTACTGCCTCAGCGACCGCTCGCAAATCTCCGTGTACGCGGCCTCGGGTATGGCGTCCTTGAGGAAGGCCTTTTCCAGCTCGTCGAGGGTGACGATTATGCTGAAGAGCTCGGCCAGCGAGCCCTGGAGGTCGCGCTCGGCCGTCGTCGTCGTGAGCTTCACTTCCTACGAGAGAGAAAGGTGTCAGCATTTTGGGGGTGTGGTAGGGAGGGAAGAGGATCTGGCTGAACTGTGAGGGGAAGAAAAGAAAAGGGAAAGGGGGCATACTTCATCAAGATTGATAGTCGCCGAGAGATGGGTATTCGGAACATAGCTATGTGGAAGCGGCGCATAGCCTTGCCTTTGGGGGATCATGGTGGTTTATTGCGAAGAAGCAGCAGCAGCAACAGCAGCATCAGTGCGACCCGTCGTTCTTGGGCCGGTGGTGGAATCTCCAACTCTTCCTCCCCCACCCTACCTACCCCCAAAACTATTTTATGGAACAGAAATGCGCCAGAACGTTGCGACAGTGGGAACAGAGGAGCACTGAGACTCCGCCCAGCTACTCCGTACAGCGGGCTCACCCACCCAAGTTACGTAGCTTTACGGCAGAAAGAACACACCGCCTGCTGATCTTGGCAATCCCACTTCAATATCGATAAGCTGCGGCCCCGAAAAAAAATTTGGCGACGCCAGCCAGCCAACCTTCGCTTGGTGAGAAAGTCTCCAATCTACCGATATTACCCAGCATAGCCCTTTTCCTTTTCTTATAATAACAACAATTCTCGCCAATTCGATCCCCAATTCGTCAAGCAACACAATCTTACCACCAGGTTTGTCGCTAGACCGGAGGATCGGCCACAATGGGTTCCGCAAAGAAGAACCTCAAGGCGACAAAAAAGTTTGAAAAGACCAAGCTCAAGGGCGTCCTCGACAAGCGCAAGGCCGGCGCCAAGGTCAAGCAACGCCACCAGACCGCCGACAAGAAGAAGCTGCGCAAGTCCAAGGATGCCGAGTTCTACAAGGGCGGGGAGGAAGGGGCCGAGTCCGGGACGGCGGCGGCGGCGAAGCCCAATGGCGCCGGGAAGAAGGTCAGAAAGGTGGCCGAGATGAGCGTGGACGATTTCTTCCAGGGCGGGTTCGAGGACATCATCAAGGATAAAAAGCAGAAAAGCAGCGCCGTCAGCGGGAAACAGGATGATGAGGATGTCGAGATGAGTGGCAATGACGACGACGACGACGACGCCTCATCCGTGGGTGCCCAGCCCGTCGCGAGCGACAGTGAGGGCGAGGATGCCGAAGAAGAAGATGACGACGGCGAGGGGGAGGGCGGCATGAGCAAAAAGACCATGGACGAGCTGGCCAAGAACGATCCCGAGTTCTACAAGTTCCTAAGAGAAAACGACCCCGACGCCCTCGACTTTGACGACAACGCCGACCTCGCCGAAGTAGACGAGCTGAGCCAGGGCGAGGATTCAGAGGAGGAGGGGGAAGACGAGAAGCCCAAGAAGAAGCGCAGCAAAAAGACCAGGGGCGCCGATGACGGCGACGAGCCCATGCAGTACAACGAGCTCACCAAGAGCCAGGTCGCGGCCTGGAGGAAATCCATGACGGAGAAGCACTCCCTCCGCGCGGCCAGGCAGGTGGTGCTCGCGTTCCGGTGCGCCGCGCACCTCAACCTCGACGATGGTGCCAACGACGACAGCCAGCAGCAGCAGCAGCGGTGGTCCATCAACAGCCCCGATGTATACAACGACGTGCTCGTGCTGGCGCTCAAAGAGATTCCCCGCGTCATGAACCACCACCTCCCCGTCAAGGAGTCGTCGTCAGGCCGTGTCTACGTGCAGACGGAGAGCAAAAAGTTCCGCACGCTGTCTCTCCTGCTCAAGACGTACACGTCGTCCATCATGCACCTCCTCGGCACCCTCTCGGACGACGGCACCCTCAAGCTCACGCTGTCGTCGCTCACCCCCGTGCTCCCCTACCTCCTCTCCTTCAAGAAGCTCCTCCGGTCGCTCGTCCGGTCCGTCGTCAACTTCTGGGCCCAGCCCGCCAGCTCCGAGACGACGCGGCTGACGGCCTTCCTCGTCCTCCGCCGCCTCGTCGTCATCGGCGACAAGGGCATCCGCGAGTCGGTCCTCAAGACGGTCTACCAGGGCCTCATCCAGGGCTGCCGCGTCACCAACGCCACCACGCTTCCCGGCGTCAACCTGATGAAGAACTCGGCCGCCGAGCTCTGGGGCATCGACCCCTCGGTTGGCTACACCACAGCCTTCACCTTCATCCGCCAGCTCGCTATCCACCTCCGCAACAGCATCGTCCACAACAAGAACGACGCCTTCCGCATCGTCTACAACTGGCAGTACACGCACTCGCTCGACTTCTGGTCCCGCGTCCTCGCCGAGCACTGCACCCCGCAGCGCGAGGCCGAGGCCGGCAGGGAGTCCCAGCTCCGCCTCCTCATCTACCCCCTCGTCCAGGTCACCCTCGGCGCCCTCCGCCTCATCCCCACGGCCCTCTACTTCCCCCTCCGCTTCCACCTCATCCGCGCCCTGCTGCGCACCTCGCGCGCCACGGGCGTCTACATCCCCCTCGCCTCGCCCATCCTCGAGGTCCTCGCCTCGGCCGAGATGCGCAAGGCCCCCAAGGCCACCACCCTCAAGCCCCTCGACTTCAAGACGGCTTACAAGGCCCCCAAGTCGTACCTCCGCACCCGCGTCTACCAGGACGGCGCCGGCGAGCAGGTCGCCGAGCTCCTGTCCGAGTACCTCCTCCTCTGGTCCACGAGCATCGCCTTCCCCGAGCTCGCCCTCCCCGTCGTCATCCAGACCAAGCGCCACCTGAAGCAGGCGCGCTCCGCCGGGAGCGGCGGCCGCAGCGCCAACGGCAAGCTCGCCTCCTCCCTCACCCTCCTCGTCCAGAAGATCGAGGCCAACGCGCGCTTCGTCGAGGAGCGCCGCGCCAAGGTCGACTTCGCCCCCCGTGACCGCTCCCAGGTCGACGCCTTCCTCCGCGGCTTCGACCCCGCCAAGACCCCCCTCGGCGCCTACGCCCTCGGCCAGCGCAAGCAGAGGGAGCAGAGGGAGAAGATGCTCGACGAGGCCAGGCGCGACGAGGACAGGAAGCGCAGGGAGGAGGAGCAGGCTAATAATCGCGGCGAGGAGTTTGACGACGACGAGGATGATGAGGACGAGGATGCGGAGAGCGAAGAGCTCGACGTCGAGGATGAGATTATGGACGACGATGACGATGATGAGGAAGAGGAAGAGGACCAAGAATAGCAGTAGCAGTAGTAGCTATCCGTCCCATTTAGTATATCAATGATACCTGCCTGATTCGCCTTTCATCAACAATACTGAGCGTCGCCCGCCCATTTTGTAATCACCATTTCCGTGTCATTTTCAACAAGTAATCTGTTTGTCGTATCATTCCCACACCCTTTAAGAGGTATGTGATTTTCTTTCTTGTTCGGCAAATAAGAAAAGAAGAAAACACCATAAACTATCGCAATACCAGAATGCAAGCCAATCCATACCATATTTAACCCCCCCTTCCAAACTCCGGGAACATCCCTGACGCCCAGACCAAAAAACAAAGACAAAGACATGGCAAGATGCTCCAGTCCAAAAAAAACGTATCCAGTTTAAACAAAAAAATAAAACAAAAACAAGACCATCCATAAACACCTAAAACCATGACTTCAATTCTCGTCCTTTTCTTTCAAAGCCCTCGCTATAGGTCCGGAAGACCCTCCCAAGTCAGCTGCTCGCTCCCAGCCGTGACATCTCTGACGGTCATGCCCGTGATGCTGAGCACCGTCATCTCAAGCTCCTCTTCGCTCATGGTCTGTCCCGCAGCCTTCTGTCCCTCCAGGACATCATACAGGCTATAAATCTGGTCATTCTTGGCCTCGAGGCGTTTGAGCAGCCCGCGTATGCTCTCAGCGATGCTGAGGCGCTCGCGACGCCCAAGCGCCTTATCGTGGCGGTTGTACTGCCCCTGCATTTGGGAAAGCTCAAGCTGGAGGTGACGCGACTCGTCTTCGAGGCCCTTGATAACGAGAGCAAGGGCGTGACCAGGAGAGTTGACAGGACGCAGGGTGTGGTCATCTGAGGGAAGATCGCGATCCGAGACGGGAACTGGACGAGATACAGTCACGCGCTTCTTGCCGCTGATAAGATCCTTCTGTGAAATGACACCGTGGTGCGATGTGATGCGAGCACAGACGATGCAGTTTCTACAGCTATGCTCACAAAGATCATCGAGCACCTTGCGGGCCTCTCCGGACAGGGCAGGGCAGTTCGAGTCGGTCGTCTTCTGGCTCTCTATTGTTAGGTCGGTTGTGGAGGCTCGCCTGTGCTGGGATGAGCGGGACTGAGATCGAGCACGCTGAGGTTTCTGTGCGCGAGCGTGCGCCTCGCTGGACCGTGACTGTCTTTGCTCATCGGCCTTGACCGCCTTGCGGGCTTCGGCAGTCTCGTTAAGTCTGACAAATAAGTCCTGAGTGGTGTCGCCGCCGGAGATGAAGCCTGTGGAGTCGTCGGCCTCAGCCGCAGATGGCTTCTTCAACACGCCATTACGCGGAGTGCCACGGCGTTTGCTACCCTGGTTTGGGAGGGGCGAAGCGACCTTGCTGAGCTGGGTAGACTCCTCGGGGATAGAGAAAGCAACCTTGGAGTTCTTCTCGCCATAATTCTTAGATGTAAGCCTCGAGCCACTCTTGGACTTTTGAAGCAAGCCACTCTTCTTCTGAACGGTCTCGCTGCCCTTGACTGACTTAGCGGTCGGTTCAGTGACCTCGTTGACAGTAGATAGTCTATCAGTCTGGGCAGTCAACTCTGGAAGTTCAAGCGCCTCGTGTGTCTGGGTCTCAGTGTCGGGGCCTGACTGGTTCGTATCCACCGTGATATCAGGCAGGAAGAATGCCGAAGTCATGTTCTCATCCTCCTCAGCTTCCTCGTCAAGGCGAGCCGAGAAATCATCCTTAGGGATCGGTCCGCAAATGTCGAGTTGCTGTCTGAGGCTCTCAGCTTCATCCTTAAGTTTAATCTTTTCCTCATGCAAATTGCGAACACTGCGTTCGAACCCAGCGTTTTCACGGCGGAGGATCTTGTTGTCGTTGAAATATTTCTCGTTGTGTCGTACGAGACCCTCGTTGTCCTCGCGGAGAGCGGCCTTCTCCTCGTTGCTCGTCTCCATTTCCTGCTCGAGAGCTTCCACCTTCTCCTGCAACACATCCAACTCATTCTGAGCATTGTCCCAGCTACCACGGAACTCCTCGTTCTCATCCATCAATCCCTTGTTCATGGTACGCAGAGACTTGTTCTCGGCCAGCAGAGACTGGTGCTGTCGTCGCAGGGCGTCGGTATCTACCCGAAGGGACTCGTTTTCAGCCTCAAGTTCGCGCAGCTTCTGCTTCAACTTCTCGTTCTCCTCTTGGAAGGACGAGTTTTCGAGTTCGAGAGCATCACGGCCATGCTTGAGAGTGACCAGATCACGCCGAAGGGTATCATTGTCGTGACGCATCTGCTCAGTCGTCTCCTGCTGGCCTCGAGAGTTTTCTAACTCCTTCTCCTTGACATTGAGCTTCTTGGTGAGCTTGCTAATATCATCACAAGCCTCTTGGAGCTTCCTGACAGCGCGGTCCTTTTCCTGGGTGACTGAATCCTTTTCAATTTCAGAAAGGCTAACTTTTCGGGATGCCTGCTCCAATTTCGATTGCAGAGCAGCAACCTCAAGCTCAAGTTCTGTGTCAAGTTAGCGACCGAACTCGTGACAGGATGTTATCCAGGACTTACCGTTCTTTTGTTGCAGGATGTGCTCGTTGGCACGATCATAACTCATCTTGGACTCGTTTGATTTGCGGTTCTTGAGCTGGTTCTCCAACTCCTGTACCTGTTGCTGCAGGTTATCGGCGTACTCCTGCACTTTGTCGTAGTGCCCTTGCAGAGAAAGTATCTCTTCACGAATCATATCCATGGATACAAAGATTTTTTCCTCATCTTCAGGGATCTCAAGGCCGTCAATCTCAGCGTGGGATACTGCGGCAGGGTTTTCCCGCCTATCGTGTACCCTGCCATTCTTGACCAGGATGGGGACGCCATCTCTGACATTACCAGTAAACCGCAGAGTGCCAGTGACAAAGTCGCCAAGGTGAGAAACATCAGGCATGAAGAATGACCGCATATGCGAAGCATCATATTCTGGTGAACCCCTAGGTGAAGAAGGCACAGCTGTCAAGCTAGACTTTGCCGAGGACATGTGCGGCGAACCTCGCTCCTCTCTCTGCTGCTCTCGATTCTTGGGACTGTTGGAAGCCTTGCGGAGGCGGTCCAGGGCATCAGAGATGGATGACCGGCGCTCTCTGCGATGTGTTGACTGGGATCTCTCGTGCGTCTGAACCTTATTCAACGGACTCGAGTGACGCCCGTTCTTATTCTGTGCGTAGCTCGAGAAGGTTTTGGCAGGCGGTTTAGAGAGGATGGAAGACAAATCCGATTCGTCATCGACACGCGGCTGCATCTCCGCACGCGTCTTATTCGTGCCTGTCCACGGCTCCTGCGTGGTCTCGTCGTCGGCGTAAAGCCTCGCTGGCGCTGCACGGCCATTTGGATCCTTATTTTCCTTCGTTTGGGCGTTGGCGAAGCGAATTTCTGTCGTATCATCAAAGTCGGGTAGGCCAAGCTTCTTGTCGGGCATGCTGTAGAATTCGGGCCACTTGCGATGGGCAGCCTCCCAATTGATAGGCAGCTTCCTGGCGGCCGTGACACGGGCGATGTCCTCGTTAAGCCGACGTGTCGACTCGCCTTCTGGATCGGAGAAGACGGAAGACAATGTGATACTACCATGTGAGCCCGTCGACGACGGCGGCGAGTTAAAAGGGTTGTCGCGGTTGGCGTTCATTTCTCTAAGGATGCGGGAACGATATCTGCTAGCAGTATCGACCTCCATCGTGCCTGAGACGCGTCTTTCAACGCGAGAAATGGCAGGCAGAGGGCGACTACTCCGTAGTTGTGGTGGGATAGGAAATATGAGAGTGGTCCAGGGGCCAAAAAAAAGACTATGGTTTATTAGAAGTGAGGATGGAAGTGAGGATGGATTGGAGTTAATTCATGAAGCATGAAGCTGGAGAGTTTGAGGTATCCAATTGTGAAGGTGAGCAATGGAAGAGGCGACCCCAGTAGGTAGTCAGGCCCACGCGCGGTAGGAATAACTCGGTGCACGGTCTTGCCGAGAGACGAAGCTTTCGGGGGGGGAGTTGAAGGTTTGAACGAGGTGAAAGTGGTGCGTCGCGGTCCGTGAAGAAAGCGATTTCAATTACGGTTGCAGGGAAGTGCCATTTTGGGTTAAATGTAAACAAAGGCTGACCACCAACCAAACTGCCCCGAGGCTCCACTAACACCCGCTGCAGCACCAGATTCACGCCGACCTTCAGGTACGGATTAGGTGCAGCCAGCGCCTACAAGCATACAGCCCCGGGCTCAACTACAGTGGACGCTTACAGTCACGGTGGGCTCTTGTGGTGGACTACCTTTCCCGGCTTCCCCCGCCACCCATTTATTAATGGAAAAAATTCACGTCACTCACGTTAGCCACGCTACCACGACACGCATCCACACCGCCCACGGTCTACATCGCATCGCGCGTCGAAAAGAAGAAGAGCCCCCTCTTCCCCCCCCCTCTCCTTACCCTATTGGACCGAACCTACCCTCGACTTCGGCCCAATTACTGTAATTTTCACATGCAGCCTCTTCACGATACAACCTCAACGTTACTCACGAGACTAACCATTGCTACCCTATTGCATAAAAGTCCTCCGCATTTGAGCATGAGATCGATCCGAATCGAGCAGGAAGAGAGGAGGGTGTCCATCTAGAAAATCAAAAAGTACGGAGTATTGCCGAGCTGGAGTTTTCATTCTCATACTATTACGGAACAGCAGTAAGAGCAATAATAGTAGCGTGATGCAGTATGGATGGAGCACAAAGTAACACCAAGGGCGTGTATCCTTGCTGCTGCGTGTCTCATTCACAGCCATGTGTATCGGATATTTTACGCAAATTAAAGTGTGCAAATAAGCTCTTTTACAGCGCTACCGAAGTACTGCTAGGTACTTACTCCAACACCACTTACTATATATTCTTGTAAGCCAGAAACAAGTGAGCATGCAAGTCAAGATGAACATCAACAAAACTAGCCTCTCGGGACGAATGACATTTTCATCACTCAACATCAGTCACAAAAAGCTCATCAAGAGATCTCCAATATATTCACCCAATCGAGTCATGCGTCGCACTTGGTGGGTCCATCCCTAACGACACCACTTTGTTTTTTCTCAACGATGGCACTACCACTTCGTGATGGACACACAACTTGAAGCTAGCTTCCCCTCCTCCACCCTCCGACGCACCTCGACGCATCCATTCTTCCCCGCAAAGGGGCTTCGAGAGAACGTAACACTCAGACCTTGACCTTGGCCTCCTTGCGAGCTTTCGAACCATGAGACTTGTCTCGGGCTTGGCGGGCTAGAGAATCCAGGGCGGGCATTATGATAAATCGTGGTTAAAAAGGACGCACGCTCCGGTGGCATTGTCTCGATGTCCTTTGTTTTCCAAGCATATCACCCTTAGTAGCACGCTGTACAGCAATTCTCTTGCATACACCATGAGGCGCTCCCCTCTCAGCCTAGGCCTCTTCGGTCTGGCTGTAGCCCGGCCCTCGACGCCCCTTGACTCTGAGGCATCCGCTCAGCATCACATGAAGCGTAGTTGCTCTGTACAAGACTCGAAGGATTCCTCGGAGTGTGTGTCATTCTCCGGAGCGTTCTTCAATGGGTCATCTCCTTCAACTAAAGTCGCAGCAGATGTGCAGGTACTGGAGGATGCCTTCCATGCCCTTGCCATCATGCAGACCAAGTACTTTGACATAGACTATGGCACATGGACCACAGCTATTGACTGGACGTCCGCCTTTGTCGGGACCGCCGCAACCGGCATGCTTGCCACTCTTTCAACGTCTCTGACCGAGTATGACCTCGGCGGCGTGGCGGACTTCAAGGCCATTGAGACTGTTGTATCGACATATTACGCCCAGGTCATCATGTCCTATTTCAACCAAGATATACTGTCCATCAAGGGCCAGGTTAGTCATCCTTGCCGCTACTCCAAAGTGAACCTTGGTGCTAACAGCCGTGCTAGGCATACGATGACATGCTTTGGGTTGTGCTTCAGTGGCTCGAGGGCATACAACTTGTGGGGACCCATTCCACTCTCCATTATCCGGGGAAATCGTTGGACAACGCAACCACAACCCAGGGCTTGACTGAAGCCCTAGAAACGCTCCCCTGGCATGGTAGTAGTTGGGTACCGTCGTTTGCCCACCGCTCCCGTATTTTCTGGAACATCGCTACCCAGGGTTGGAGCACCGACCAATGCCATGGCGGCATGACGTGGAACCCAAAGCTTGAGACCTATAAGAATACCATCACCAATCAGCTGTATATTTCAGGCTCCGTCTCGATGTACCGGAATTTCCCCGGAGACAACTTCACCGCGCCGTGGCTCTCGGGCGCTGCATTCCCGGAGCGGGACCCGGCGCACCTGGCCGCTGCTGTGGATGGGTACAAGTGGCTGCAGGGTGTCAACATGACAAACGAGCAAGGGCTCTATGTCGACGGGTACCACATTGACTCTAGCATCCCCGGCAACGTGGAGTGTGACGTACGTGACGAAATGGTATATACTTATAACCAAGCTGTCGTGCTGAGTGGCCTGCGGAATCTTTGGGCGGTCAACGGAGAGGCGTCGTACTTGGAGGACGGCCACGCCCTCATCCAAACCGCCATCTCTGCTACTGGATGGGACTTGGAAAAGCAGGCCCCGTCCGATGATATTGGAAGCCTCCCGCCAGGCGAACTCCCTCCGTGGAGGGGCTTGGGCCGCGCAGGCATCATGGAAGAGCAATGCGATGCCAGCGGCGAATGCTCCCAGGATGCGCAGACTTTCAAGGGTATCTACTTCCACCACCTATTGGCTTTCTGCAGCACCTTTGACCCTCCATATGATGAAGAGTCTAGCGGGATCAGTGCGGATGAGTATGAGCGAGTCACATCCGCCCACGATGAGGCCTGCAAAGCGTATGTCCCTTGGCTCGGGTACAACGCCCAGGCCGCGCTGCAGACTCGCAATGCAGATGGTCTCTTTGGAGCATGGTGGGGTGCACCGCTCTACGGTGGTGCCAGCACGACAAAGAAGAATGATGGCATCGATGAGAAGCAGAACGCGACGGACTACCGCAACGAGGGAACTCCTAGCAATGAGCTTTGGGGCACGGGTGACAGCTGGATGCCAGGCGGTGTGCAGGTGCAGGATGTAAGCGAAGTCGACTTGGTAGCTGCAGATGTCTTAATCGGCGACGGGCAAGAGACTCTTCATGATCTAAGCGCTTTCGCGACCCGGGAGCATCATCGCAGGGCTGATGACCCCAATGACAGAGGGCGGGGTCGGACCGTGGAGACACAGGCCGGTGGGTTGACTCTCCTCAGGGCATACTGGGAACTTTCCCAATTACTATCTGCGGCATGAAGGGAGCGGAAGGAATGGTAGCGCTGTGTGAATCGAGCGAGGGTTTGGCGTACGTTAAAAGGCGTAGAAATAAAAATCCTCTTTTTTCACGACTTGCCATTTTTTCTTCACCATCTCTTTTGCTGTGCATACTCCGTACTACTGGACATGTATGTAGCAAGGACGTGCTGACATGAGCCACTCGATTTCCCCTGTCCCGAATGCGAATTCAGCCAACCCGCGCCCTCTCATTGGCTCGAAATGCGAGACCATGCTAAAAAGAGTAAGTGTTTCGACGTCTATTTGATATTAGCACTCGCTCGGCTCAAAGATGCCGTCCAGAGCACCATGACGATTTGAAATATGTATGCAGTGCCACAGATGATGATGTGGCTATGCCAACACTAGCTGTTCTGTCCCGCGCAATCATTTGGATGTTTATGAAGTATAAAACATCTACGGGTAAGCCAACATCTCTGCGTATCCTCTTGTTTTCCCATTAGCCACATTTCATCAATATATCCGTACTCCGTACTACATATAAAGCCTCTATTTCTGTTAACAACTGCTGGTCCTCGATACTTTTTTTACCGCATTCATTGTATCTTTCGAGCCTATTAATAAAAACAACCTATTCAGTATCGACCGCTATCACGGATCACGACTCCGTGTATTCATACCGATCACTGCATACCGCCACCCACAAGACACATAAAGTCGTTGCGCGAATATGGCTGGCGTTCTTATTGGACTGCTTGCGCGAACCATTCGCGACGCAGCGGAAGACGATAGGCCTGGTGCTGCCCACAATACCCCGCCCAGCCTACGGAGCCGAGATCATGATGTCTCGCACGAAGGGCCGATGATGGCTCCACGTTCCCGGTCATCGCGCCGCGGAGAGCAGAGGAGTCTTAGAGCCGAGCAACGAGCAGACCGCTGGGCCGCCCGCACTGAAAGATGGTCTGAACGCAGGTCAGAAGGACGCTTTGGCAGCTCAGGGAGGGAGCAGCAAAGAAACCACAGCGGTGACTTTGGCACTTCGCAGTACCATCAGCAGCGGCAGCACCAACCGCCGCCACCACTCGAGCAATCATACGGGTACCAGTCTCCGACGTCTGGCAGTTCTCGCGCTGGACCGGCTGGCGCGGCGACGCTGCCCCGCGGCATGCAGGGAACGAAAGGTCCCAATGCGGCCCACGCTGCCGCTGGTACACACCACACAGGAGGACCATCTGACGATAATGTGTTGCCGGACGAAGCGCCACCGCCGTCTTACGAGGAATCCCAGCGGGGGCATAGGGTTTAATCTTGTGGGGTCTTGTAATACCGCTCCGATCTTGGAAATATTTAATCGAATCTTCTCTGTTAGCGATAGCCTTGTATTAATTGAACCTATCATTCTCGAACCAAGCCGCCTAGCCTGAGCACTGGATGTGGGGGATCGTCATAGCCTACCAGCAGTAGATGTGAACATGTGAACATACTAAGGTATCTGTCATTTACGGGGGAGACTTTCGTGGTTGCCGCGATAAATCCACTGCACGAACTTTCAAGAGCTGTCACTGCGCACGATTGGTTGCATGTGAAAGAGTGTACTATCCCTACAGGAGAGAATGGATCGGAGCTGTTCTGTCCACTGCGATTGGTACCAATAGCAGTTGGCCGTATTTTGAGGAAATGCGTAACGATTTTCCAGGATTCCGCACCTAGAGTGACACTGGTCTGATGGATTGCCCCTGACGATCTGATCTGATGATGCTCGCAGCTGGAGGCGCAGGATGAAGTACTACTGCTATTACTATACTAACTGTACGGAGTACTCTGTACTGTAATCCCCTACTTTGCCCTGGGCTCTCAATGCTTAGGACGGATGGTGGAATATCACATGGAAGTCTCTGTAGCTGTGCATTTTGGATCAGACCACTCGAGTGTTCTCGACCCAGGCTTTTCAGACAGAGTATTGTCGTCATACTGGAATGTCTGCTTGTCTTCTTGACAAGGTTACTAGATTTAGTAGTAGTAGTAGGATGTGAAGAGACTTGGGTACCTTGGGCAGTGTCCATACTCCGCACTGACTCCTCTGTCTGTCTTGTTTAGGTCAGAGACTCAGAGAGCGGAATCACGTCAGTCGGCCCACTATAAATCTGTCTGACAGGGAGCCCTAGCAGCTCTTTACCGTCGAACCGTTTCTCCATGGTTGCCCAATTAAGACGCCATCTAGGGCCCTATCTGACCAGAAACTTCAAACCCAAAGTCCCCTTGGTCAGTCGGGCCTCATGGGCACAGGCACACCGAAACATGCATTATTGGTGTTTCACGATATGATGAAATTATAAGTGCTTTCGTCCTTCGTTTGTAGCTACTACTACTAAAGTACTAGTAGTAGTAGTACCAAGGTACAGTGTACTCCGTACTGCGTAGTGCATCACCGCCTGTCTTGTGCCAACGCAGCTTATGACATGCACGTCATACATATGAATATGGTACCCTACCCTTGTTGACTCAGCATATGTGTTACTGGTGCTGTCCGTACCTGCTGAGTTCTGGCTCGATTCGTGGTTACTGGTGCGCGAACCTGCTTAGGGCTGAGGTTGGAGGGTGCTTGAACCCATGCACAAAGCACTGCGTGAATACTGGAGACGAAGGGGCATGGACGCATGGTGAAAATGCGTTGCGCGACTTTTCTTGAGCCAAGGACGAAGAACCGGCGTACAACATACGGGTTATTGTAAAACGGAATGATGCGCTACGTGGTAGTCGTGGTACAGAAAACTCCGTACTCCGTATAGTACTAGGCCGTGAGCATGGCATGAGAACCCATTGGCCAATGATGGCTAGTAGATGAAATGGTGGAGAATGGAAGTATTCCGTACCTGGAGTTAGACCCAGCAAGGCACTGACTGGGAGAGAGGCACGGTACAGTCAGATGGAGTTGTTGGAAGTGGACCTAGAAAAAAAACCTCGATTCTGCTACATTTTTACACACCCCAAGACGTCAAGATGGATGGAAGAGAAGGAGTACGAACTTCACCTGAAGGTTTTTCACACGAAGAGCACAAAACCCGGTGATGACTTTTCCAATGATTGAAGGCTGCCCTTCTCGTGACAATTCGGCCGGGCCGTGCATATATCTCAGTTGCCGACGGGCACTGATACGCGAGGTAATTTACGATTGGGCAAGCCTCTTCAGGCTGCAGGAAGTGTAAGCTAAGAAGGACGTGCCTATAGTAATAAACGGACTTGAAAGCGTGCCTGCGGCCGAGAGTCTTATTATCAAGGACAGTTACAGCCTAGGAGCAACGGTTGCACGACTAAGAGGGCAGCAGAGGCATGTTGCCTAGCCGCAGTAGTACTCCATACTATGTGGACGGGTTTAGGTAGCAGCCTGCAGTTTGTGTTGCTCAATACTGCTGAAGTTATCGTGCCCTTGGTCTGGAGATGTTATTGAAACCAACGACGGCCAGCCTAACATTTTGTTGTTCATTATGGCTCTAGTGAGCAAACAATGAAAGAGTATAGGCGCCATGGTATGTGCATGATTCTGCGGCTCATCTAATCGGTATGTTGTTGGGAAATCGACTTACGATGGAAGTTGAACTGGGGATTTCTCCACTGAGTACGGGCATCCTCTGCCCCACGATGAGTCTAGCTCGACCGGCGACTGGAAAGTAACCCCCCTGTTGCCCGTGCTTTTGGTGGCCTGCTGTCGTACTACCGGTTAGGACCCTTACAGGGGACAATGTAGACGTAACTCATCATTTGGCTTGTTTTACTGCAGTGCGAGAGGTACCTGGTACGCGATGCCTCTTTACCCCTCCATCGTTTAGTACTACTCTGTACCACCAAGTGGCGTGCCACCTCCATCAATCACAGTCAATTGAAGTTCTTTTTCAACGAGTCAAAAACTGCGTCTTATTCCGTCTTCGCTCCAGGACAGAAGGAAGCTTCCTTTTTGTCTCTCTAGGTCGCTCTTCTCGGTTCTGATTCTTTCCCTCTTCTCATTGTCCTCTAAATGTTGCCTTGATCGCATCTGCAGTTTCTTGTCTTTTCCTGGCCCCCCCATCTTTGTGTTCTTTTCGTCTGCCCTACCCTTGCCCTGACTTATAAGTCGCCTATATGCCTGCAGTGGATGTACCCGATATGTCGGTGACACCGCCGACCGCAGAAATGCAACAAAACGGTGCTCAGCAGCCGCCTGTTGGCCGTGTCACTGATACATTCAATGGCGACACAGCTCCGACCTTCGACTCCGACTCCGATTCCGGCACCGACCCCCACGGCATCCACGATGCGAACGGTTTCGGCTCCAATGGCTTCAATGGCTTCGACGGAGGCTGGAAGCGCCGCAAGTCTGTCATGCGTGGCATGGCTTTGACAGATTATAGTGTTAATCCGTCAACGCCTTCAGACTCCAAGAAGGAGGCTATCAGGGACATTGTGCCCCCGGAATACCTTTTGCCCAATGGTCACCCGGACGTAAGTGGCAGCCTTCCACGTTTGAACTAGGATTATCTTGGAAAGTTGGAGCTTTCCCTGGTGTTTTCCTGCATCCGTGGGCATTTGGCTAATCTGACATCACTTTACAGTATCTACGGCTTATTGCTAGTGCTACATCAAGGGTGTATGAAGCCTGCAAGCAAACGGAACTTACGCATGCTGTCAACCTCAGCAACCGTCTAGAATGCAACGTATTGCTCAAGCGCGAAGACACCCAGCCCGTATTCAGCTTCAAGCTGCGCGGTGCCTACAACAAGATGGCCCACCTGGACCCCAAGAAGAGTTGGAAAGGCGTCATTTGCTGCTCTGCCGGAAACCATGCGCAAGGCGTGGCCTTCTCTGCCCGCAAGCTCAAGATCCCCGCGACCATCATCATGCCCGAGGCGACCCCGGCCATTAAGCACTCCAACGTTTCCCGCCTTGGCGGCCATGTTGTGCTTCACGGTCCGGATTTCGACGCTGCCAAAGCTGAATGCGCTCGACGCGAGAAAATCGACGGACTCATCAACATTCCTCCTTTCGACGACCCTTATGTTATTGCTGGACAAGGCACTATCGGCAACGAGCTCTTCATGCAGACCAACATGGCCAAGGTGGAGGCTATTTTCTGCTGCGCTGGTGGAGGCGGTCTGATTGCCGGTATCGGCCTGTACATCAAGCGCATGGCACCCCACGTCAAGGTTATTGCAGTCGAGGCCGCTGATGCCAATGCGCTCGCCCAATCACTAAAGAAGGGCAAGCGTGTCATCTTGAGAGACGTCGGGCTGTTTGCCGATGGCGCCGCTGTCAAGACGCTCGGCGAGGAGACCTTCCGCATTTGCCAGGAGGTGGTCGACGATGTTATTGAAGTAAGCACCGACGAGATATGTGCTGCCGTCAAGGACATGTATGACGATACTCGATCCGGCCTTGAGCCTGCTGGTGCCCTCTCCATCGCTGGTCTCAAGAAATATGTGCAGCAAAACCCGAGCAGGAACTCCAAGAGGGGCATGATTGCTGTCACATCTGGTGCAAACATGGACTTTTCCCGTTTGCGTTTCGTTGCCGAGCGTGCTACAATGGGCGGTGGTAAGGAAGCTCTACTGCACGTTCGTATTCCAGAACGCCCACAAACTTTTGCCGAGCTTGTCGACACTATTATGGCAAACCAGGTTACCGAGGCTTCGTACCGATATGCTACGGATGACATTGCCAACATCTTTATTGGCCTATCCTTGAACGCTGGTCCCGAGGACCGTCCCCAGGAGCTTAGCAACATTATCCAAGGCATTGAAGGAGCGGGTATGGAGGTCGACGATGTTTCACAAGATGAGCTGGCCAAGTCTCATATCCGCTACCTCGTTGGCGGTATCTCGGCCGTGAAGAACGAGAGACTTTACATGTTCAACTTCCCCGAGAGACCACGTGCTTTACAAAAGTTCCTGGCAGTGCTTCGTCCACGCTTCAACATCAGTCTGTTTCACTACAGGAACTATGGTGGCGACATTGGCAAGATCTTGACGGGTATCATCTGCCCTGATGAGGACATCAAAGAGCTCGAAGACTTCCTTGACCAGATTGGCTACCCTTACCAGGACTGCTCTCAATCGCGTTTGTTCAAGACGTTCCTTCGATACTTTGATTAATTCTGATAAGCAACTACAAAAGTATCACCACCACTTCACTATTCTGGGTGGTTGCTTCTGATACAAATGCTTCCTTTTAGCAGGCGGCGCAGGCGCTTGGCGTTTTCGGAATATTTGCTCGAGGTTTACTTAAAGCTATGTTGTGTGGGTGGAGGTTTCAGTGTATTGGGTTTGAATCTTTGATCTTGGTATGAATTACTCCGTACTTGGGTTTGTGACGGCATATATAGAATTGGGAGCAAGTGGGTATTTATAATGCCTTGTGGTTGGAGAGGGAGTCAAATATTAGAACCCAGCTGTGAGCACAGGAGATGGATCCATGTCTACCACAGCAGCATAGTGATACAATTTGGGACTATATTGGTACGACGTACCCGATTGGCATTATCTACAGGTGTCTGCTTTTTGAATCGATATCGTCAAGTCTGTGTCGGCAATACATATAGATTAGATGGTGGGATGTGTGGACATTTCACGGATGGAATAACAAAACCACATTAATAATACATTTTTCCCTCATGACCAAACACTATGCATATAGTGGTTCATGTAAGCGTTGATGAGAGCCGATAGCGCACATATTGTGACTGGTGGAGGGGTCTCTTAATGCCTACAGTACGGAGTAATAGTAGATCACCGCTTAGTTGACTCGCTAAGATATCGCCGGTGCGGCGACACCGTAGGGTGCGCTTGACAAGCTGACGGGTCCAGAACCACGCGATTCACTCTTCCCATTTGCCAGGACCGCTAAAACTCCTCAGGATTAAAGCCCATGGCGTTTCGTAGTAGGTGCTACGGAGTACTACTAGTGGTAATTCATAGTAGCAGGCGCTTCCCATTTATTAAGTATTAAGTACTCCGTAGCTGGCAGAATAATAAGATGTTTATCTGATTGGCGTCTCAGCGACTTGCACTTTACTTTGGAAGTGAAAGTTAACGTCCGGGTCTTTTGGGAGGAGGTTTCATCTTTTCTCACCAAATTCCGAGGTAAACGTGAGACTTGCAACCTCCAGACTCTTTGTTGTTGCAGCCCTGAGCCTTACACACCCCATTCGGATCTGTCAAACTTCCAATGCCAGGGTACACACTATTATTACTATCCATCTCTTGATACTAAGGATATGTAGCACTTGCGTTTGTGCACTTGCATATATTCAAACATACGACATACTTAGCACCTACATAAGTAGGAGATCGCTTTTTATTCGAATACTTGGCAAGGTTCACCGGGCATGGCTTTCCAGGATGGATCCTTCCTCGACTTCACCTTGGACACGGATTTGGTCATGCCGACTTCGGATCAGGATTATCTAAACCACGCGACTTTGGAGGACTTGCTTCAAGACGATAGCATCACCACTACTAACAGCACCAACGCCAACAACAATGCCCAGGATATCGACGACATTTGGTGGCAACAGATAAATGCTTTGCCCCTGAATGAATTCAATCCTTCGAATGAACCATCAGTAACCGCGGCAGACATCTTGAATCCCGGCTCATCATGGGGTCTTCAAAACCAGCACCCCCCCGACATGGGTCTTCCCAGTACGGCCAGCAGCAGTCGGCCGGAGACACCTGGTATTCACACACCAGGAGGCACGGCGGTTGGAGGTGGAAAGGAAAGAAAGGACCAGCTCCCCCCCAAGATTGGTACACGGTTCTCCAAGGAATCCTTACGTATCCTTCGAGGCTGGCTATCAACCCATGCTCGCCATCCCTTCCCTACAGATGAGGAAAGGGATATCCTTCAGAGGCAAACAGGCTTGACGAAGACGCAAATTCTCAACTGGCTCGCCAATGCGCGGAGGAGGGGGAAGATTCCAGACTACTGCCGATCATCACCCCGTGCCCCAAGTCCGAATCAAGGTGCCGGGACAGGACCCATGGACATCCCCCGTCGGCCAGGGACACCGGCACCGAGACGCAGTAGAACCGCCGGGATGAACCCGCTGGAAAGATGGTTTGATTCCCCTCCCGAGTATGAGCCCGCTACCGCCACCGCTATCGAACGCGCTGTGGCGAATAGCTCTCCTTTTGGTATGTGACCGCGTCCTTTCTACCTTGTGTTCTATACATGTCCCTGAGCTTAGGGTGTTAAATGCTAATCGCTATAGCAATAGGGAAAGACAACTTTACAACAACCGGGACAGCCTACACAGCTACTTCGGGATCATCGCTGCACCGGCCTTCCCCATCTAGCAGTATAGGTACATCGGGATCAAGCAACGGCTCGGCTTACTCACATGCAAGCCAGCACTCGGATAACTCATTTGCTCGGCTTGGTCGCCAGCGGAACAAGCGAAAGAAACGAGCATTGAGAAACCGATCAAGCGGTGCTGGAGCAGGTGGTGGTGCGGCCGGGGACGGCAGGACGTCACTGCAGACGCCAATGAACACCTTCCAGTGCACCTTTTGTACCGAAACATTCAAAACCAAGCACATCTGGCAGCGTCATGAAAAGTCTCTGCATCTACCGTTGGAAAGATGGCTTTGCGCCCCCGAGGGCCCGATGGTGACGAGCAAAGATGGTGTTGTGGCGTGCGCATTTTGCGGGCATGTCGACCCGAACAATGCCCACATGGAGACTCACAACTATGCGGCCTGTAAGGAGAGATCTGTGGAAGAGCGGACTTTCCACAGGAAGGACCATCTCGGACAGCATCTTCGCCTCGTGCACAACGTCGACCCCACGCAGCCATGTGGCCTTTTGGACCTCTGGAAGATAGAAACGCCATCTATTCGATCACGTTGCGGTTTTTGTAGCCTGACTATGGATACATGGGCTACAAGGGCGGAACATTTGGCGGAACATTTCAAGATGGGTGCAAACATGGCAGACTGGGAGGGAGATTGGGGGTTTGATCCCGAAATTCTCGCCCTGGTGACTTATGCCATAGAACCTTGTAAGTGCTCAGGAATGCGTTATTGGAGTTGTCTAACCAGTTTCTTACGGTTTTATAGACATGATTGCCTTTGAGAGATATTCTCCCTTTCCATTCTCAGCGACAAACGCCCCCCTTGAATCACCCCCAAACGCGTATGAACTGTTGAAGATGGAAATGGTACACTTCGGCGACAATGTGTACGAAAAGACAGGTAACCTGCCATGGGCAACCGAGATGCACGTTGAAGCTTGCCGAATAATATTTGCCTCCGAAATACCATATTTCAAAACCAATATGGATCAAGTCACTCCCAGCGCAGGTACATCATATGATTCATGGCTCCGGGACATGGTCATGTTTGCGGATGATATTGTCAAACGGGCCAGATTAAGCCCCTTGCGTTCACCCTCTGAGAGCCGATTAGCTGTGCTAAATATCATTGGAAAGGACAACATATTCGATGCCTGTCCTCTGGAGCGCCACCTTCTCCAATACGTGGAAGAGAACAAGGGGGTAGTTATCACGGACAGTGCGCTGCAGTACGAAGCTTGCCAAGCTCTCCGAAAGGCGGAAAGCGAGTCCAAAGAGACAGGAAATATTGTTGCGACATGGTTGATTGAATTGGCAAATTCGTCAACAGCATGGATTCAAGCGTTTCGCAAACGCGTCGGCCTACCAATAATGGGCGACATGCGTGTTTCAGTAGCACCTGCGCAAGCTTACACGAGAGTTGATGCCTTCACCAAACAGTACAACGAACTCAACAGGAGGTTGGCATTCTATGTTGATACTCTGAAGAGGCATGGCATGCAGCCAAATGATGCCAGTTTGAGACAGCAGTTCTTACGAATCATTGACGAGTTTGATGACGCAGATTGGAGGCAGGAGGTTGCACGAAACCAGGGCTGGCTTGGTAGATTCAAAAGGAGGAACATGCCCTGGACGAGCTGGGGTGCACATAAACATTCACAGCCTCATTCGCACGTCTACGGGCAACCAAGGAGCGCCTCGCCCATCCCGGGGCCAGACCCGGGTCTTGACCCTAGGCCACCAAAGCCAGACTCGCCTGTAGAGTCTGGACGTGCGGAGTCTGGGGATAGCCCAATCATCGGTAACCCGAAAAGGGGTTATTACTTCCTGAATGACCCAAACTTTGACCGACTGGTTGCTCGGGAGTTGGCGAGGTGGGTGGCAGCCACTATGTCCCCTCACAATCCGAATCAACACGTACCGACGGACGAGGAGCTACAGCACCAGGCGCGATGGATAATGTTTGAGGATGGGGATCCGTGGAATCAGACATCAGCTGATAACAAGGAGTGGTTGAGGAGATTCAAGTTGGATGTGGGAATCTTAGATAACAGTGTTCCGGAGCGGTGTAAGATTGGTGGCTCTTTGACACTGTATGGAACCAGCACACAATCTCAATAATTGGCTGGGGTTTGTAAACAAGTCTCATTATATGATGCAAAGGTTTAGGTGCAAAAGTGTCTCCTTTGTTTTTCGATGACTGCTATACGTAAGAGGCTTATCTGTGCCGTATGGCCTACGTTCCAACCAGACAAACTTTGATGTTTTCATTTTCCCTTCCTCGTTCCCCCGTCTTATAATTAGATCTGGTTACGAGAAGAAAAGGGGGTTGGGTACGGAGAGGAAGTTTTTTTTATCCCCCCCCCACTTCTCCGCACCTACGTAATAACGAGGTGATGGCGGGAGAGTTCAGTTTGAGAGTGGGAAAGGGTGGGAGGGGGTGAGAATGTGAAAGCGCGAACAGAATGTTGTTGGGATTTTGCAACGAAACAAACCTGCAAGAGGAGGGTCTGTCCCTTTAGGTACCTACATGTGATTTACTGAGCAGTACTATACTGCATTCAGACCCTGAGAATTTCGTAGTAGGGAATCCATGACTTATCTGGAAGGGTTCGGCGCGGGCTGGTTAGGCTCGTTGAGTGGAGGGGAGGCCGCGATGGACGCACTTGGGTACCCGCGTAATGGATATGAATGTCCAGCCCTCCGTAGTCTCCGTCCATACGGAGTGCTACTACTACTACTAACTACATGCTACTACTAGTAAGTATTGCCCAATTACGGAGTACTTGGCAAGTAGCGATTCAGTTGCTAGCGAGGTCGATACCCTGATGATCACCGACTCAGGCAAGTGGGGAAAAACATACATCAACGAGGATCAGACCTACTTCAAGATATATCGACGTGGTGAAGTGGCTACCACGAGGTGGTCCCAAGTGGTCAGGAAGGAATGGAGATGGAAAAAAATAAAATAAACATTCGAAGCCCAACAGTACCTCCGACCAGACTTTCTGCCCAAGCCATCATTCTACATATTGTTACTGCTCTCGTCTCGTCTGAATGTGCTTCAACGGGGAAAGAAGAGCAAAAATCGCAAAAAAGCCGTAGATGGAAATATTGTGGTGTGCGCGTGCTCTGGCCCGGCTAGCTGCTTGCTGAGAAGCCGACGTTGCTAGACCGCCTAGAAGGTTTTCGCTTGCCATTGTAATAGCGGAGCGGCTCTTTTTTTCCTTTTTCTTTTTTTTTTCTCACTCTCACTATATCCCATCTCCCTCCCTTGTTGCTTGCCTGCACTTTATGCCGGTGGGAAGCAATCAAAAGTGGGCAAGAAAAGCTTCTGGTGCTACCCCACGTCGGCACCAGATCCTATAGGAGTACCTCGCGAGCAAGCAGGGTTAGTAGTAGGTAGAGACAGCAGACAGTTTGGGTACCTCTTTTTTCCCCCTTCCATTCTTTTAGCGTAGCGGTCGAGCTCCAGTGCTGACGGAAGAAGGAGAGCAAAAACATTGGATGGATCAGGGTAGTCCGTCATGCAGAATGCCATGGTAGGCTATGCCCGCAGAACTGGAGCAAGCGTCAACAACAACAACAACAACAACAACAAAGCCCCTAGGCCCCGTCGCTTGTAGTACCTCCGTACCGAGTATTTACGGGCCACTACGGGCGGGTGTAGGGCGACCCGTCTACTACAGCTTCTGCTGGGCCTAGTGGGTCGCCTGGTAGTATACTCCTAGACTCCGTGGGTGCGCTCCGTACTGGCCCTGCCCGCGCGCCCGCCCTGGTCACAGCTCACAGCTTCCCGCCCCCAATCCAGCCATCCCACCTTTCCAATCCACGGGTCTTCTGGTGCTTTGAATGCTCCTACTAGGTACTTTTCTTCCGTACATTGATCGCAGTTTACTCTGCTTACCACGACAGCCCGACACGGTTCTGTGGTTGCTTCTTGTCTAATAATTATTGCCATTTACTTAGTATTCTTCTTTGTCGCTGCGAGTCGCCGGCGCCTACAAGCATCATCTATTGAATACCACCTTTGTTTCGGATGTCCTTCCCACCGGTACCTGTCCCTCCATCTTTTCCTCAGCGACGTAGCATCCGCCCGGGATTCCGCGCGATCGAGTAACATACTTTTTTTTCTACGACGCACCCTTGCCACACGCTCCAACTTCCACGAGAATAAACGCCGCCGTGCCTTGTGCCTACAGCAACGAACTGCCACTTACCGCAAGTTTGACCCTGTCGACGTTGCTGGCTCAAGTGTTACGTCTTGCCGCCACTTTGTATTAGGAGCCCTACCCGCCCTCCGAGGCGCGTATGCTGCCTTTACACCAGGTCCCCTCGGCCCCCGCTGCGATCGACACGGCCTACATTGTTTCATCTTAATACTCGGAGGAGAGGAGGTGTGTTCGTCGATGAGAGCGCCGCCCGCGCGAGCCTGTAACGGACCCTTTGTCCCACTCCAGATTCCGAATTCCCGCGGTTTTGAGATAGTATGCGCCTTGAAGCCTGACTCGACATCCTATCGGTTGAAACCAGTGGTGGGCTAGGTCCTTGTCTCTGATTTTCACTCTCAAGATAGTAGAAGACGAGAAGGAAGTTTCAAATAACAACCTCTCGAAGCCCGCCTGCTACGGCAGCCGTGGTCTGCGAGCGCCTGTCCGCCAGGGCTCATTATCCGGCTTGACTTTGTTAGAATAGATGGCAAGGATGAGGAGGTCGCGATCTCCGAGTTCGCCGGGCCCGTACCGGGCCATGGCCCACCAGCAGATGGCTGTGGCCGGGTCAAGACCTAAGGACACGATATCCTTGATCCGGTCCTTCAACACGGAGGCTAACCCGAGCCGGCCTATGCGACCCTCTCCGCTCACAGCATCAACTATCCGGGATATGCCATTGGACCTCGTTGACCGTATCAGGTCTTTTCCTCTGTTCATGTCGGCCCCCGATGAGTTCTTGGTCGAAATTGGGAACCATTTGAAGCCCCAGATTCATGGAAAGAACGAGAATGTCGTGGCCGAGGGAGATGAGGCCAAGGCCATGTATTGGCTGGTGCGAGGTGTTGTTGCAGTCACGTCTCGTGATGGAGAGGCTGTTTATGCGGAGCTTAAGCCAGGGGCGTTCTTTGGAGAAATCGGCGTTTTGATGGATATGCCACGAACGGCCACTATTGTGGCCAAAGCCAAGTGCTTGTTGCTAGTGCTCAAGAAGGAAGACTTGCAAGCAGTCATGCCCAAGTTTCCGGAGATGGAACAAGCCATCAGGCACGAGGCTCAGGAGAGGTTGAACTTGCTGAAGAAGCGACGGCAAGAGGTTGGACCAATTTTGCAGGCCCCCACTGGTGATATCGGATCCCGAACGGCAGCACCGGGCGAAGTTGCCATGGGAGAAAAAGGGGCTATCAAAGATGGAACTGTCGTAAACCATAAGAAGCGGAAATCTCCTAGTCCTGGCATCATCGAGGACCCTGTCGGAGGCAGTGCGATTGCTAGCGGCCTGGTCAACATTAGAAAGACGCTTAAAGAGCTGCCGCTCTTTTCGACGTTGCCCCCCGATGTTCTCCATTTCCTAGGGCTGAGTGCGCAACCAAAGGTCTACCCACCTTTCACGGACATAGTACAGCAGGGAACGATTGGAAACGAGATCTTCTTTATAGTTCGTGGCGAGGCAGAGGTCGTGCACGAAACGCAGAACAAAGATAACACTAGGACTGCTACTCGATCAATCCAAAAGAGGCCGCGTTTAAAGGCTGGCCAGTACTTCGGAGAAGTCACCAGTCTAGGCCTATCTCCAGGTCGTACGGCAACTGTGCGATCTATCACTACCGTGGAATGTCTCATGATTCCTGGAGACGCACTGCAGGAGTTATGGAGTCGCTCCCCGCCTACAATCAAGTCTCAAGTCGAAGAAACAGCCAGGATGCGCTTCAGCTCCGGCAACGATGATGACGATATTGCCATGCCGGACGCAGACGCAAAGGAAAAGCCCAACAAGTCAGATCCGCCGACACCAACGACGCCCGTCAAGATGGGCGCACCTCACGTTACCTTTACTTCACCCTCGAAACCCACATCGCCCACCAGGGACAGCTCGGGCACCATTGAGCGCAAAGATCCTGACCCTTTCCTTAGCGTGGATATGGAGAATATCAGGAATCGTCGGCGGCACTCACTTGCGCCACCCACGTCGACAGACATGGCATCTTCATCTCCCCTCAGCAACGGCTTGCGGCCACAGTCTTTAATAGAAACTAGCACTATTAGACCCATGGCCGTAGAGGCCCTTCATGATACTGTGCGAGCAAAACGGGCCAGAACCTCCCTACCGCACAGACCGCATACGATGGTCACGGCTTCTCTATCCGACGATATACTTGTGAGAATATTCAACTTCTTGGGTCTAGGGGATATCTTGCGGCTGCGTCAAATATGCAGTCACTGGCGAAAACTGTTGAACGAATCACCTGATGTGTGCAAACACATTGACCTGGCGTCACTGAACCGCAAAGTTACGGATAAACTTATTGTCAGGCTTTTGGGTCCCTTCATCGGGACTCGTCCCATTTTCATTGATCTGAGCAACTGTTTTCACATAACCGATGAAGGCTTCTCGGCATTATGGAAGAGCTGCGGCAAGAACGTACAAACATGGAAAATGCGCTCTGTGTGGGACGTGTCTGCCACGCAAATCTTGGAAATGAGTGAAAACGCGAAGGGTCTTGAAGAAATCGATTGGAGTAATTGCCGCAAGGTTGGAGACCATTTACTGGGTCGAGTAGTCGGATGGGTTGTGCCAGCGCAATCCCCGAACCGGCAGCAAGTTGTCATCTCCAGCTCTGGCAGCAAGCCCAAGACACGCTCACAGTCCCAGCAGCAACAGCAACTTCAACAACTTCAACAACGGCAGCAGCAACAGCAGCAGCAGCAGCAGCAGAGGCCAAATATGCCACCGCCCGGCACGGTAATCGGATGCCCGAAACTACACACCTTGAACCTCTCCTACTGCAAACATATTACCGATCGCTCAATGGCACATTTGGCAGCTCATGCATCGAATAGGCTCCAGTCTTTATCGCTCACTCGTTGTACTTCAATCACAGACGCAGGGTTTCAATCATGGGCTTCCTTCAAGTTCGAAAAGCTCACCAAACTATGTCTGGCGGACTGCACCTATCTATCTGACAATGCCATTGTTGCTCTTGTCAATTCTGCAAAACATCTGACACACCTTGACTTGTCCTTTTGCTGCGCATTATCGGATACTGCCACAGAGGTCGTTGCACTAGGTCTCCCAAGGCTTCGTGAGCTCAGGCTTGCTTTCTGCGGCAGTGCTGTGAGCGATGGAAGCTTAGAGAGTGTGGCCCTGCACTTGAGCGAGCTCGAAGGCCTCAGTGTCCGCGGCTGCGTCCGCGTTACGGGCAAGGGCGTCGAGAATCTGATGCGAGGCTGTCACCGTCTCAAATGGATCGACGCTAGCCAATGTCGCAACTTGGAGCCTTGGCTTCGAATGGGAGGCATCATGAAATGGGGATACGATGAACGAGCTGGAAAACCCCCACGGCTACCGGACCTTGCGGCCAAATCTGCTTCGACGGCTGCCAACCTGCCAATGTTTCATATGAATATGGCAATGCTGGCAACAAACCATCAGCAACCAGACATGCAATCAGCTTGGCGAGCAAAGAGGCCGGTAAAGTTCATTGTGGAAAAGACGATGACTGGACTACGATAAGGGGCTATGAAGGCGGTGTATATGTCACGATTTTACGATCTGGGGCCAAATGGAAGAGCATCACTATTCACATGTCAAGGGTCATATTGACTGATGGCAACTTATGATGATTTATGTTCTTTTGTATTATGAAAGAAAAAAGCATGGAGCAAGCTACTAGCACGTTGGATATTTGACATTTCGGTAGGTGTTTTAGAACGGTTCATGAATTGGTCAGTAGTAAGTGGTTGGGTTGTGCTCGGGCTGTTAATCATGTACTTGGGTATGTATGCGCCGTATCAAAGTTTGGGTACAGGTAAAAAGGCAATAGACAGGTCTCACAAGGTCACTATTCAAGTATGCGGTAGTAGTAGTAGTAGGACCGTACTCCGTACTACTAATGATATACAAAGCACGGAATACGGGATACTTGGACTTGCGTCTTCCGCTGCTTACGTGAATATTGAATCCAAGCCGACCTGCTCCGAGAGACGCCCGGAATTTTCTATGCAATTCTACCGAGGGATACACGTGACCGTCGGAGTTAGCTAAGCTCCAAGGTGTTATCGCAGACGTCACCCAATTCAAGGTCCGGAGGCAAAGGACTTCAATTTACCTACGGAGTACAAATCCGCTTTCCTCCCCGCACCCATATTCCTGTTTTTCTTTTGTCAACCAAACAATTTGATAACCTCGCACAAAAACCATCGAAACTCGATAATTCGACACATCTGCATTCGCTCTCTTCAACAAAATCAGAGATTGAGAGGGTCATGTCATTCACCTTGTCCATCCGGCAAGGCCCCGCGCGCCTGGCGCAGCGGCTGCCCGAGCTGTCAAAGTCCGCCGTCCTGCGGGCGCCCGCCGTGCGCTCGTTCCATCAGCAGACCGGGTCGGCCTCGAAGCGCGTCGGGGCGGCCTTCTTCACATCGCGGCTCTCGGGAGCATCGACGAGGGCGGCCTTTGCGCGGAGCACCGTCCGGGCGTACAACAACCAGGGCGGCGCCTTCCAGACGGTCGACCAGGGCCAGCGATGGCGCAAGCTGTTCGTGGGAGGCGCCATCTTCGGCGGCACGCTGGTGGCCATCAACGCCGTCTTCAACCGCGAGACGAGGGAGGACGGCGGCATGCCGTGGTACGAGAGGGAGTACCTGAACAGCACTTTCCTGCACACTGGTCTCGGAATCGGCATCATCGGTCTGACGGCGAGGCAAATGGTCAAGACCGGCTTCGTCTACCGCATCATGGTCACGAACCCTTGGGTGGTCGGTATCGGTGGCCTTGCCCTGAGCTTTGCCACCATGATCGGAACACGGTCCATCAGCCCTGACAAGTAAGTTGCAACGATAAAACATTTCTCTTGTTTATTAGATCCAGCATGGTATGCTAACTCTTCTTTTTTTTTCTCCAGCTACATTCCCAAGTACGCCCTCTGGACAGCTTTCAACGCCACCCAGGCCGCTTTTGTCGCTCCTATGCTCGCCTTTGTCCCCATGCCTCTCCTCGCCCGCGCCGGCGCTTACACGGTTGCCATGATGGGCGCTCTGTCCGTCGTTGGTGCCACCGCTAAGCAAGAGAAGTACCTGTACATTGGCGGTCCCCTTCTCGCCGGTGCCGCCATCGTCGCCGTCTCCGGTTTCGCCCCCATGTTCCTGCCCGCCACTGCCGTGCGCACGCTAGCCTTCACCGAAAACCTCTGGCTGTACGGTGGTCTCGCCGTCTTCGGCGGCTTCACCCTGTACGACGTCCAGAAGGTGCTGCACCACGCCCGCCTGGCGCACGCCGGCCGCTTCCCCAAGGACCCCGTCAACGAGAGCATCGCCCTCGAGCTCGACTTCCTCAACATCTTTATCCGCATGGTCCAGATCCTGATGATGCAGCAGAACCGCAGGTAGACGTGTGTGTGTGTGTGTGTGTGTGTGTGTGGTGTGGAAATTGGGCGTTTGATCGCGCGTGTCTTGATACCATTCTGAGCAGAACTCGGACCTTTCAAAGGAAAAAAACTCCCCTCTCTTAATAGGATGAATGGGAATTGTAAAATAGCAAAATCACAAAAAATCGAATAATATGAGTCTACCAATATGACTATTTGCCATGCCGATGAAGTCGCAGTGACTCGTGCCAAATACCAATGAAAGAATGCCTTGTTACGTATTGATTAGTATGGTTATGTATTCATTCATTCGCTTATGCTAGCTGCCTTGCTATACTCCGTAGTAGTGCTAGTTTACTCCCCCCCCCTGCCCAGGTCACTCGAGCGGAGGGAACGTCCTGAGGAAGTGGCTGGGGCACTCGTACCCGCCCGGGTTCCGGTCGAGGTAGAGCTGGTGGTACTCCTCGGCGGACCACCACCTGCCCGCGGGGGCGATCTCGGTGACGACGGGCGAGGCCTTCCACCACTGGGCGCCGACCCGGGCGGTGACGTCGCGGGCGACCTCCTCCTGGGCGGCGTCGTGGAAGTAGATGGCGCTTCGGTACTGGGGCCCCCGGTCCGGGCCCTGGCTGTTGAGGGTGGTGGGGTCGTGGGTGCGGTAGAAGAATTCCAGGAGCTGGCGGTAGGTGACTTGTTTGGGGTCGAAGATGATTTGGGCGGCCTCGGCGTCTGTTGTCACGTTTTTGGTTAGCCTTTTTTCCCTTCCATTCTGGGTTTTTTTTTGCCTCCCTCTGTCCTCCTCCTTCTACTTCTTCTTCTTCTTCTTCTTCTTCTTCGGTGGGAAAATAAGGGAAGAGGGGGTGCTTACGGCCGGTTTTGCCGCCGCAGACGGCGCGGTAGGTGGGGTTCTCGACGTCGCCGCCGATGTAGCCGACCTTTGCGTCAAGGAGGCCCTTTCCGGCGAAGTGCTTCCGGTAGAGGTGCTCGGTGCCCCAGAAGCAGCCCGCGGCCACGGTGCAGCGCTGGGCGCCGTCGGGGATGGGGCCGGCGTGCGATGCGGAGGACATGGCGTTTGATACCGAGGAGGCGGAGGAGGAGTCGGGGGCTACGGAGAGGCGGGTGGATTGGGTGAAGGGGCGGGTTAGGCGGGCGAAGAGGCCTGTGAACATTACACTAGTTGGATTTGAGGGAGGGGGAGGGGGGGATATGTCGATAGATATGTCGGTGCTGTTTAGTCGAGGTGCGATCTAAGATCAGCTACTACGTGGGGTTCGAATATATATGGCTTAATATGTAATGATAAAAATAGGGAGGGGAGGTTTTGTAATCCGTAAAGAGACAAAACAAAAAGTCGTTGACGTTGCGACAGGTTTCCCTCTCTCCGGCGTCGCACCGGGTTCCGATTGCCGATTGCGCCATTGACGTTGGGAATTGGTTGGGGGGGGGGAGAAGAAGCTAGGTAAGGAGACACAAAAAGTCGAGCTGAAGGTAGTTTAGGTTCAGGCGAGAAATGGTCCGGCTTCTTTCTGTCCACTGGGCAAAGGGTAAGAGGAGGGGATGTAGAGGTGGCGGAAGCGGGTGGCGGGGGTGCTGCACGCCGAGAACGGTGGGGCCGGGGAGCGGAGAGGGAGGCGCAAGGAGAATGCAAGAAGAAACTCCGAATCTTTGGAATCTTTGGAATTTAGTAGTAGCAGTAGTCGTGGTGGTAGTAGCAGTAGTCGTGGTGGTAGTAGCAGTAGTCGTGGTGGTAGTAGCAGTAGTCGTGGTGGTAGTAGCAGTAGTAGTAGCAGCACTTTCTTACTTGGGGCCCTGCATTTCTTTTGTCTGTCAGTATAGGCCACACAACACAGGTGCATTTTTTAAAAAATAAAATAAAAATAAAAGGTTTAGCGGGCTTCCCTTGGGGCGCATTGGTTGTTATGCCATCCGTTTATCGCACGCACGGAGCCGACCAAGATTCTGCAACAATGAGGTTTTTGACAAACGCAAATGGTTGCGAGTGCCGTTTGTGATTGGCCGATGCAGAACGCCAGATGTGCGTGTGTATACCCCGTAATTGGGTTGTATTCCGCTCCGTAGGTAAGTTGTTGCTCTTGCGTTGCTTGGCTGCGTCTTATCTATCCATTGAGCCAGATACGTGTATCTCGAGGATGCCATTTCCCATTGGGTCCAGAGTCAAGACACGCCCCCCCCCCTCCCCCCCATTTTCCTACAATGTCAAACGCAAGTACTAAAAAAGAAACACGGCCGTTCTTTATTACCATTTAAAGAAAGAAGAGAGAAGAAAAAGACGGAGGAGAAAACACAACTATTGGTTCTCCGTTTGCCCGGAAAACGCACATATAATAGAGATTGGAAGTAGTAGTAGTACCTCTCCCACCTTGAGAAAGAAGAGAAAAGTTGCCTTTATTTCCGCATCGAGTAATGCATACTCTTTTCCCTCTACGAGCCTTCCCCCCCCAAAGCATCCCTAAAACAGCAGTCGAAAAGTCTTCGACGTGTAATAAGTCCTACATACGGAGTACGGAGTACAGAGTACTACTAACGCAATTCTTCCCTCCCTTCCTCCCTCGGATGGGACCGAACCAGAATAGTAGTCACCTGTACTAGGGGAGGGAGGGAGGAGGGAGGCTGGCCTAAAGGGCTATTATGTGGTCTCGCTTCTCCCTCCCAAACCCAGCACCCAATCATCTGAGCCCATCCTCTAATCAAAAAAAAAACCTCTTAAAAGTAAAAAAGGACACAGAAGATCATGGGGAAAAGAGAAAAAGAAATGCACGTGAACGTTTATCTCCCACCCCCCGCGCCCCGTCTCGTTATTAGTGGTATATGGTAAGGGTCGAGGGTTCTAGGCGAAGGCAGCAGCGCGCAGTAGTGCCAAAGAAGGAATAGCCTACGCGGTTCAGGTAGGAGCAGATCTTGGCTAGAACCATGTTTTGTTCCCCCGAGTCGGCGTCTTGTCCTAGTTCCCCTCCCCCCCCCCCGGTGATGTAGGTTCTAGTGCCGTCGAGGATAAGAGAGATCTCCATGGTCCACCTGCCAAACCGGTCCCGCTCTATCCACGCACATCCTTCCTCCCCGCATAGTTCAAGTACTGTATGGTATTATACTGTATGGTATTACGGGAGACGGCGAGTCGGGATGCGCCATAAACGACTGATATTAGTATTACCAAGCATGTGGCAGGAAGATTAGGATATAAAGTCTTTGGGTGCGCACTTATGTTTGGATTCTAATGCGGTGTTTGCTTCCCTTACTATCACCATAGATCTTATATCCGAACAGATTCCCATATAAGCCCTGTTCACGTGTCACGGTCTTGCTTCTTCATCTAGCTCTTCCGCGTAACCAAGTGCTGCCATCTGTTCAACATGGCTTCTGAATATGACATTCCCAAGGAGATGAAGGCCATCAAGTACTGGAAACCCCTAGACTTTTCCTACACCACCGTTCCAGTACCCGAGCTGAAGCCTCACGAGATTCTGGTCAAAGGTAAGTAAGGATTTCTCCCACAGACACAAACAGACAGTTTCTCGTTACTGAACCCCCCTCTTCTTCCTATCCACAGTTAAGTCATGTGGTATCTGCGGGACAGATCTTCACATCCACGACGGCGACTTTGGCGTCGCTGAGGCCGTAGTGACGGGCCACGAGACCTCGGGCATCGTCGTCAAGATGGGCTCTGCGGTCAAGGGCTTCGATCTTGGTGACAAGGTGACGGCAGATAATTCTGAGTTGTGCGGCTCATGTCACTACTGTCGCAAGGGCCAGTTGCTGTATTGCGAAGACTTCAAGGCCCACGGCTTGCACCGTAGGTTCCCCTCTACCAAACGACCCATTACCTGCAAAACAGGCTAATCATCTCATCTTGATTGGCTTTCCCAGTGGACGGCGGGTTCGCAGAGTACTGTGCGTTCCCTGCCGACAGGCTGTTTAAATTCAGCAAGCTCTCCTGGACCGATGCTTCCCTCTTCGAGGCCACATCGTGCGCACTGCACGGGCTGGATCAGCTCCAGGTGGGAGTAGGCTACACGGCACTACTTATTGGCTCTGGCCCAACAGGTCTCTGTCTTGCCCAGCTGCTACGGCAAAACGGCGCAAGGCACGTCACAGTGGCTTCGAACCGGGGCGCCAAAATGGACCTGGCCCGACAACTGAACTGCGGCGACGAGTACGTTGACCTCGACCGAGAAAACCCGGCACCCCAATGGGAGACACTCGCAAAAGACCATCCGTACGGCTTCGACGTGGTAATTGAGGCGTCAGGCTCGCACCAGCTGGCCGAAAAGGCAATCAACTACGTTACCAGGGGAGGGAAGCTGCTGTACTATGGGGTGTACGCCAAGGATGCCTTGGTCAAGGTTTCCCCGTCCAAAATCTTCAGTGACGAGATTACCATCGTTGGGTAAGCTCCTCTATTTTTGCCCCTTTTTCTTTCGCTCCTTGGCGGGATATCCGGGCGTCGCATTCAGGGCAACACGCTCCTCTTCCCTTCTGGATAGTAGCACAGTGACTAACAGGGGCATTTCCCCCTCCGCAGGTCCTTTTCGCAAATGTACTGCATGCAAAAGAGTGTCGACTACCTTGAAAGCGGCAAAGTGAGGGTTGATGGTATTGTCGACCGTACATATAAGCTGGAGCAGTATGGCGAGGCGTTAGAAGCAATCAGGAACAAGAAGTGTATCAAGGCGTGCATCGTCATGGATTAATTAATGGACCATCTTCATACAGCCCTCACGCACAACCACATAAAGGTGGGCTTCAGCCAGACGGTGTGTGTATCGATAAATGACTTGAAAGACAACCAAAGCCTGCCGTTCAAAGTTGTATTTCCTCTGAGAAGCATTCCCCCATTGTCGCTACTGTGTGTTATGTATGCACGGCACTTCGGTGGTGTGTAACGTCCGAGCGACAGTCCCCGAACACGCTGGTGGCTATAGTTCGGGCATCCCTCCCCCGCAGCCCATAAGCCCCCGAGTCTTGGCTCGGCCCGATGCGACGGTACGATGCAAATACTCTAATTTGGGGTCGGAATCCCGATCCAGCCCGTGTCGTTGTGGATGTATTGTTCAGTCAGTGCCTGGGAGAAGCGGGTATGAACAGCTCAACGCCCTAGGCTCCGCAATGAATAGAGTACCCTTTTCCAATGCAGCAAGGAGGAGTCACATGGATTTAATGTCCTGTACAGGAAATGGCACTACCCTCTGGTAGGACGACAGGTGTGACTCAGCTCGTAATGGCATTCGTCTTGGTCATCTGCAGCTCTAATAGGCGCTTCCAATTGCCCAGCTCGGGCACCTCGCCGGACCAGTACGCCAGCATGGCAACAACCTTGTAGACGACGAGTGACCAGCGCGGCGGCATGTCGGCGGCGGGTACCAGGTTGGCTGCGGCAACGAGAACTAGAGCACTTCGAGTGCACGACTTGATCATGAAGAGGGCCCCGTGATGGCGGTGCAAGAAGCCCGGCTCGTTGGCCTCGAGGCGGTCGACATGCTCACCCAGGGCCCGGCCCAACATCTCCCGCGTTGCGGCGCTTGTCGGCCGCCCAGAGGCTATGGCGTCGAGGCCCGCGACGGCAAAGGGCCAGTATACCGTCTCGAAGAGGTTGGCCAAGTGGCCACGCAGGACAGACCGGCAAATATCCTCATCTCCCATACCGTTGTCGCCACTGATAGATAGCTCTGCTGGGAGGCTAGCAGCCCACTCCCGTGCCTGCATCTCATACTCAGGTATCATCTCAGCTAGGGCCTCTAGGAAGCGGGGGACGCGGGGGTTGTCCCGTCTTAAAATCTGGATCTCGCCGCATAACCGGCCGTTGAGCCGACGGAGAGATATTTCGGCGAGGTAGAAAAGCCAGGCCGCCCGGGCGCGTTGGTCCTGGGGATCTGGGGCAGCTCCTGGTGAAGTGACAGCCGCCGAGGGCTGAGGCGGCGTGGGGAAGAATGGGGGGTACAGAGACTCGTTGTCGCCACTGCTACCATCGGTACCACCGAAGTCTGGGAGAGATAGTTCTCGGCGGAGCTCCCTCTCCGACTTCCAGGCGGACCAGTAAACAGCCTGTTCCTGGGTGTCGCGGCGGCACATGTCCATACCCTCAGGAGAGAATCCAGAAGCCGAAGAGGGAGTAGTGGCGGGGGAAGAGGAGGAGAGATGTTGGGCGCGGCGTAGAAAGGGAACATGTTGACATGCGGCGAGGGCCTGGGAGAAGAAGCGCCAGGCAAAGATAGGCTGAAAGGTGCTCATCATATAGACCCCCGAAAGGAAGAGGCACTGAGCGCCAATGATGTCGGATCGAGCCAGGAGGACGCCTATGCGTCTTTGGGCAGCATGAAAGAAAACTTGGGAGTCGGTATAGGCCCGCGTCCCCGGTCCGACCGAGTGGCTGGGCCCAAAGGGGGTAGCCAGGCAACCAAGGGCGCAGATTATCAGAGCCAGGCAGGATCCAGGGGACCAGTCGATGCCCTCGGCAAATGCCCGCCGGACTGTTCTCCGGGCCGATGCCTCATCAAGTATCGGGTTCTTGCCGTGAATGCCGATGAAGAACTTGTCCAAGAGAGTATTGACGCTCTGCTGATCCATCTCGGCGAGCTCGGCCAGCGAGCCGTGAGGGTTGACGGGCGTGGTGACACTGCTCGTTGGTGAGGCCGCATTCGCCATATCCGTAGTCATCGGCAGCGAGCCGTCCGAGAAGTATGGCCACCGCAGTATAGTTTCGACCCTTTCCGGCAGTATACTCCTCAGCGGGACGTCGTCAAACTCTCGGTGATAGCCGCCTCCACGTGTGATCCCGGGAGAACGGTCACTGCCATGGCTAACCCCACCGCTGCCACTACCGCTACCCACAGCAGGCAGGGTCTGATGCTCCTCTGCAGGTTTACCACTACTGCTGCTACTAGTAGCCGCAGCCGCAGGTATCTCCTCGTGGTCATCGATGTCATCTTCGATAGTCCCAAGCCCCCGGACAATACTAGTAGTAGCCGCAGACTCTGTTGGAGACGGACGAGGCCGCAGCAGGAGTCGCTCCAGTTCATCGAGACGGTCCAAGATCTTAAGGCTGGCCGGGTCGAAGCTAGATAGATCCACTGGGGATTGAATGCAGTTGGCGCCAACGCTGACGCAGTAAGAACAACTGGGCTTCTTATTATCGCACTTTGTCTTGCGTGCCCGGCACACTTGACAGGCCGTGTTGGCCCGTTTTCGGGGGTAGAAGGCAGTACCCCGGGCAGCTGGCCGCTTCCCTGGACGGTTACCGTGGCCCAAGTCTGCCAGCAGAGGTGATGTGGTGTTGGTGCTGGTGCTACCGGCAGCCGCCGTGGTCTCTGACCTAGCATGAGCCATGCTAGTGGTAGTAGCAATAGTAGTTGTTAATGCGTAGCTCTATCCCAGGCCGTTGGTTGGAGGGGGGAACGAGAGTCGAGAGAATCTGGGGAAACGGCGGGGAGTCTCGGTGTTATAGCCCTCCGGACCACCAAGTGGGGAGGAGACGCCTTGTTGCCGTTTCGGGCAGCTGGGAACGCCAGAAGTCAAATTGGGGGCAGTATTCGGTCCATAAGGAAAAAGACACTAAACAAGTTGCCTCGGACTTGGTTCCGGTAGAGTTGTTGCTCGGATCTTCCCCCCTTGGCTAAATTTGGTAGACGAGGTACCATACCCAGGGGAAGGTGGCGGCTCGCGAAGCAGTCCACGACTCCACGATAACACCTTGATATGTGGACTCTACGTCAACGGAGGTGCTCCGTACTATATAATCTGTGCCGAGTACGGAGCACATGTAGTGCATTCCTGTACCCGGTCCCTCCCGGGACAACCTTTGATTCGGGGCGGGGCCTTGGGCGGCAGATAGTTCCCATTTACTGGCTCACCACGCCGCAAATCGGTCCGGAAGCCAAGGGGGGCACATCCACATCTTTTGTCGCAGCCCTTTCCCTTGGCAGATGGCCATCGTGCTTGTCCCTCGTAACAGCCTAGGGGGAAATCGATCTCGAACGCCGTGGTGGAGGGGAATGTCCATGCCGACAAGGACGTAGGCTTCAGGTCGTGGTCAAGGGAGGTGGTAGCGTCCAGGAAAGTGTGAAAGTGTGGACAGCTGATTACCCTCGAAGGCATATGCTAGGTATTAACGAGTCACCTCAAGGCTTTGACCAGACGACATTGTCTGGAGTGGTTTAGAATTACTTTTGAGGGACAGAGTTGCAAGATTATTTCGTGGCAAGACGTACTCCGTATAGTACTAAATGTCTCTTGCCTCTGTTGTACCCCCGTGATACGCTCCTGCCTTGAATCCAAATATTAATTGCGCCTGCGCTAAATTTACCCCAAGGGTCGTGCCTTCTCTGCCACATCAAAAGCACCTAGGCAGCGTTTCGCACAAAAGTCGATATGAGCGTGAGAGCGAAGTGACGAAGGGCCGGGAAGACTTGTCTTTCTGTTTATATCGTCTCTTTCAAATACCCATTAGGGTACTTTACGTTACACTTGCTCGACATGCTCAACGTAAACCCGTAGAGCTACTTGGGCCCTAAGGTCTACCCTAGTGATGCAGGCGAATTCGGGGTTGAGGGTTGACAGCTCCTAATAGCTATGTATAACCAAAACGGACGGCACTAGTAAACGTTAGAGCCTACACGCGACTCGAAGTATATGAAGACTATAGCTCTGGGAAACTGGTTGAGATGGGAGATTTTATACATGGGCTTTGATATATACCAAGGTTGTGAGGCTTGGCGTTCATCAGCTACATACCAGGAGGAACAGCACTATCCTAACACGCCCATGTTGTCACAGAACAAGGTTAAAATTATAGTTGCCGAGCAAGTTCAAATTGTAGATTTTCGAACAATACGGCGTAAGCGTCTCTTCTCTACCATATTTCTTCTGCCGAGGAATCTTGTTGCAGAAGACTAAGCGCACAAGCACATATTCCGCATCCCTAGTGGTGGAGCTAGTACTCCGTACTACTACTAGTAGTAGTGGTAGCTGAAAACTCGGCGGAACAAGTACCACCAAAAATACAGATTCACATGGAAGTAAAAGGGCTAGAAGACCATTAAGCTTGGAGGGAGAGAAGCATCGTAACTTTTTTCCTGTCCTGTCTTGACAGCAGTTAACATGGTTTTTTCCCCCCTTGGCAAGGAATTTCCCAAATCCTCGGACAGGTTTCACTTTTACGACTTACAGTTGGCACATTAGAAAAAGAAAACACCGATTGATAGTACCGTGTACGTAATGAATAGGTAATACCGTTCGTGGCCCCTGCTTCTTCGACCCATCAAGGCGCCCCAAGGGGGGAAATCTCGAATTATTACCAGATTCTATTATTCCGTTGACGATGGCCGCACACTGCTCGCCAGTTGATCTTGGCATTCTAGGACCGACGAGACTCTCTCTCTCTCTCTCTCTCGCTCCCCTTCTTTGACCCCCTTTCCATAGGTTTACGTAACTATAGGACCCTGCATTCGAAAAGCAAAAAGACCATGGCCAACTGCATTCTGTCCAGAAACGCCCTCTTCGCCAGACCTTTGCCGCTGCTCCGATCGTGAATGATAGTAATTATTTGAAACGCATCTCGTATTTTTTTCGCGCAACACAACTTCCATGTCATGGCAATGGACCAGTCCCTCCGCGCCCGGCCGGTCCGGGGCTCCGCCGTCGCAGGAGGCTCCCGCTCATCACCGAACGACGGCGACGTGGAGATTGGCTTGCTCTCCGTCCGCGGCACCAATTTGAAGCCAGACGGTTCCGGCGGCGACGACGATGACGGTGGTGACCATAATGCCGATGATGGGAGCTACATTAGCAGCGACGATGACCTCTCTCGGACGCAGGACTTTAGCGCCTCTCACGCGCTGCTGAGCCGCATCTCCTCCAACAACAACTCTCGCATGCCGGACGCTTCGCCCGTCTATATAACCATCCACCGGTGAGTCGCGCGCGCGTTTGATCTTGACGGCATATGACTGAACTTGGCATGCGCATTCAGGATTCGTCGTCTAGTTGCCGCGAGCATAGGTTAGCTTTCTCTCTTTCTCCGCGTGCTATACTCCGTACCATACATCGTAGCCAGATGAGTGCTTACCCGTAGTCTTTGAGACGAATCATGGATATATAGACGAGCCCTATACTCTAGATCAGCTGCGTAAGCCGCGCATGATCTCCCGCATAGTCCAGCCACTGGTCGCGAAACTCTATAATCCTACCGATCTTTCCATTGGTAAGACTCCCTTAGTCTGACCTCGTCCTTTTCTTGCGGACATGAACGAGACGTTATGTTAATGTACCACGGTTCAGTGTACTGCCTGCTCGTCAACCGCGTCCAGTTCCTCCGGTCCCAGTCACCCTCCCACTCACAGACGGTAAATATTGCCCGCGCCAGTCTCTGCGAGCTCGTAGCTACACGGGTGCTTCGTCGTTTCCATGAGGATAACCGGGGCACCCGCGGCCTTCTCGTCCTCGCCAACATCCTCGTCTCTGGCTTCGATCCATTTCAGGGTGCTCCCGACAACATACGCCGGGGAGGGCGCCGCAGTCAGTGGCCCGTCAAGGACCGCGGCGGCCATGAGCGCAAGTTTACCGCACTTGAGCTGGCCATTCTCTCCGAGAGCAAGCTTCTCATCAGCTCCTCAACCTTTGAGCGCGTCGTCACCGCAGTCCACCGGGGCATTGTTACTTATACGCCGCTGTCCTTTGTCGACATTCTTCCCGACCACTACGAGTATATGCCCGTCTCACTATACAACCCCCATGCCGCCCCTTTTCTCAACCACTCCCGTCTCATTGTACCCCGCACCCGCAATATGCTTGAGCTCTTTCACTTCGTCATCCTCGTCCTTCTTTACATCCTCACTATGGTGAATCGCGGCAACGACGGAACCCGCCACATATTCGAGGCTGTCTTCAACGTCTTCGCCGCCGGGTGGGTGCTTGAGCAGTTTGCCGCCATCATTGAGCACGGTTGGGAGGTGCACTCGCAGAATCTGGGGTCTTTTCTTGATGTCACGTTTATCGCCATCCTCGCTCTCTATGCCGTCGCCCGTATGATAGACCTCGGCACCGGACCCGAGATCACCACCTACCCGCTGCACATACTCTGCGTCGCCGCGCCCGTGCTATTGACTCGTGTCGCGTTCACCATCCTGCCTGAGAGCATCGTCTTCATCGCCATCCACGTGCTCATGAAGGACTTTATGCGCCTCGTCTTCATAGCGTTTTGGTGCTTCACCGGTTTCCTGGTCGCTCTCATGTGGCTGGAAAAGACAAACTCCACCGAGGTCAGCGACGAGGCCGGCAACGTAGTGCTCGCGCCGCCGGAGGAAAAGACGAGCTGGGCCGTCATCTCTAAGTGGCTTCTCTGGATCTGGTTCAGCCTCGACGGCACAGGTATCGAGAAATCTGTCGATTTCGACGTCATCCTCGGCCCTATTCTCATGGTGGCCTTTGCGTTTCTCGGCAACACTTTCTTCCTCACTATCCTCGTCGCCATCTTGACCAACACCTTTTCCAAGATCATTGAGCACCAGGCTGCCGAGGTCCAGTTCCGTCGCACTGTACTCACCTTTCAGGGTGTCAAGTCGGACTCCATCTTTATGTATCCGCCGCCCTTCAATATCCTCGCACTAGCTATCCTATTGCCCCTCAAGCTGGCCGTAACCCCGCTCACGTTCCACAAGGTCAACGTCTGGCTCATCCAGGTGCTTAACGCCCCGATAATCATGCTAATTAATGGCTATGAGCGCCGCCGACTCTGGCGTCGACGCTCGTCCTCGTCTTCGTTCCTCAACTGGAACTTCACCGGCTTCTCTCCTCACGGCGATATCGAGGGAGTCTTCGAGGTACAACCTCCCCCGGACATCCAAGCTCTGCTTGAGGAAATGGATTCGCTGGACAAGCTAAAAACGGAAAAGGACGAACACGAATCATCCAACGAGACCGAGCGAGGTGGTTCCTAAGACGAGGATCTCCTCCCCGAAGAAAAAGATAATTGGTCGATTTAAAGCAGCGAGCATACTGCTGATTTGTGGGCAAGGGACTACTAGGATGGATTCCTTTTTTTTCTTGCGCTTGTATATTTTGCTTTGGTTTTAGAGGTGACTCGGAGTTTTTTTTCTTCTTCTCTTCTTTCTCTTCTGGAAGTTAGCACATGCAGTTTTGGAGTAACGTTTGGGAGATAGAAGCGCCTATTAGATCAACGCCCGTCATGGGCCATGTAGACATATAGATGAAGTTTGAACAGTATTTCAACAATGTCCTCTTATCTAGTTCTTTTCCGGCGACAAAACCGAACATTAATCGGTATGGTATACGGGAATATGAGCATACAGACTATCGATCAACTAAAGAGGTCGTAAAGATACTTGTCCTGACCAAGGCTCCTGCGAAATTTACACTTTGCCCATTGTTGAGTTCAGTAGGTAATCGGCTGGCTCAAAAGTGCCCAGCTGGGTTTTACTCAAAGGTGTAGGTTCCTTCTAGCGCTCATCATTGGGTTCATGGATGATCATGGTTGAGGCAGGCCGCCCATCTGGTCCGCTTTCAACAAGCTTCTTTGACTTAGTCTCAGCATGGGAAGCTCCTACCTCTGATGGGTCTGTAAGCGTCTTCCTTCCTCTGTCGCTTATTCTCGCTTATTCTCGCCTATTTTTGCCAGTTGTGTGCGTATGAAGAAGGAACGAGTCTTCTGAGCAAAGAGGAACTGGTCCATCGGGAGCGAAAGAGATTAAAATAGGTAGTCACTATCATGACGCCAGTCGCTGCTTGACATTGGCATTGTGTCATAATAAGGATACCTAGGTTGGGCACTGTAATAATATAAAGCCGGTTAGTACTAGGCACACTTGAACTCTTGCGTTTGAACTGTGAAAAGCTGCTATGGATGTGAACCCGCCCAAGTGTCCATTCTTAACTCTTGCTACATCCCACTTGCAAGGCCAAAGACCAAAAAGCACAACGTGGAACATGAAACGGCCAAAGAGGCCCCGAGGACTTTGCTCATAACAAAATCTCTTAGACGAGGTGATTGATCCCCCAACTTGACCACGCCCCCTTTCATGACTTTGGTGTTTCTAAGTATCAAAATCTCGACCTCGCCCCAAGAATCATCTCTCGGGGAGTATCGCCCTCCGCACTTTTCACCCTCCCCCTTCATTTTTTCTTGGCAAACACCACGCTACCGAATACTAGGGCCAAGGCTAGGGTCCTGTCACCGAGGGGAGAAACCCTTTCCCCAGAGTCCCCAGACCCTCCCATCCACCACAAACACGTTTCGGACGATCGTGGCCGAATATTTTCCAATTCGGTCCGAACCTTGTACGGAGTACGGAATATGTGCGGAGGATATAGCACTATTTCTGTATTTTCGCTAACAGATTCTACCCGCCTAGGGCGGTTCAAGCCAAGCCTTTTTTTTCGCCAACCCAGCCGTGTCTCGTTCCTGGTATTCGTTAATATTACCATTACTTTGGCTTACCTTTCCTGCGGCTTTATCCATGTGATTCCTACTTAGACCATGAAGTCCAAAGAGGGAAGGCCGATAGGAATATGGTCCCCCCCTCCAGAATCGTTCCCCGCGATTTGCACCCCCGAGAAGACGGACGAGGAGGAATAACCGACTCAATGGGTCACCCTTCCCGCCCCTTCACGCCTAGAATTTGTACATATAGAGCGGACCCTTCCCACTTGCCGATCTTTTCTCATGATGATCTTGTCAAAGCATCACCTAGCGGGCAAAGACCCTGGGAATCACTCTTACTATCCGTTTCAACTTCTGCCAGTCTAGAAGGTTTTCCTTGTCGAACTTTGTAGTGCAAAACACTATGGAAAAAGTCAAAGACGTTTCTGAGGCTCAAGTCGCCGGCGTCGAGTACGCGGAAGGCAAGCAGGACAGCAAGGTCGCCTCGGACCATGAACTCGAGCATGCCCTGACAGTTAGGGATGTCTTCCGCAACCACCCGAAGTTGGTTTGGTGGTCATTCTTCTGGGCTATGGGCGCGGTGGGCTGGTGAGTTATAACCCCCTAAAACTCTCATGGAACACTTGTCTCCCCCTTTTAGTTATGACTAACATGCATAAAAGGGGGTTTGACGCCCAAGTCAACGGTGCCGCCATCTCCGTAACTTCGTTCCGTCGAGACTTTGGATACGTGCGCGACGACGGCGAGGCCATCCTTCCTGCCGACTGGCAGACAGCTTTCAACACTGTTAGCAGTGTCGGTCAGTTCTTCGGTGGCTTCCTCTGCTCCTACGCTGCCGACCGCGTCGGTCGAAAGCGCTCACTTGCTGTCGGTCTCGCCATCGTTACTGGCGGCATTCTCGGAGAGGTGCTATCAACCTCCAATGCCGCCTTTGTCGCCTCTAAGCTCGTCCTCGGTCTTGGTCTCGGCTTCTACTTAACGCTTGCTCCAATGGTTACCTCTGAGATTGCCCCAGTCATTCTCAGGGGTATCTCCGCCGCAGGTGTCAATCTTGCCATTGGCATCGGCCAGCTTCTTTCGAACGCTGTTATTAAAGCCTTTGGTGAGCGACCTGACCGCTGGGCCTACCGCGGACCCTTTGCCACCCAGTTATTCTTTAGCGCGTTCCTCGCCGTCTTCCTCTACTTCGCCCCTGAATCCCCATGGTACCTCGCTCGCCAGGGCAAGCGGGAACATGCTAAGCGATCCATTGTGAGCCTGTATGGTGGCGCAGTCGACGCCGAGTCCAAGCTTCTAGCCATTGAAAGAACCATTTCGGAAGAGGAGAACACTAAGGCTGAGCAAGGCGGCTTCGTGCAATGCTTCAAGGGCACAAATCGTATCCGGACACTTGTTAGCATGGGAGTCTTCGTCTGCCAGCACTTTGTCGGTATCATTTTCGTCCTCGGCTTCTCGACCTACTTCTTCCAGCTCGCTGGGCTCGAGACGTCGCGCAGTTTTGACCTTGGTGTTGGTGTCACGGCCTGTGGCATCCTCGGAAACCTCTGCAGTTGGTTTATCGTTAACTCGTTCGGCCGCCGCCGGGTCTTCATTCTAGGCATCTGCTCCTTAACTATTGTCCTCGTGCTCATTGGTCTTCTCGATGTGGTGCCCACGGGGGCGGCCAAGTGGGCACAGTCAGGCCTCACCGTTCTCTACGCTTTCATATACTTTGCTACACTCGGTGCCATGGCCTTTGCCATACTTGGCGAGACGAGCAGCACCTCAATGAGGGCACCTACCATGGCGCTTGCTACAGCTACCCAGGCGGTCATGGGCACCGTAATGAACTTTGCCATACCTTACATGGTTAACCCCGACCAGGGCAATCTCAGAGGCAAGGTCGGCTTCGTCTTTGGCGGTCTCGGTGTCCTCGCCAGCGTCTGGGCGTGGCTCTACGTGCCCGAGCTCAAGGGCCGCACCTTTGATGAGATCGACCGGATGTTCCAGGACCGTGTACCACCCAGGGCCATGGGAAAGCACATCTTTACTGCAGGTCCCTGAATTTATTGTTCATCTTCATGTTTTCTGAGGGGGCGTTGATAGTGAAGAGCGCGTTTATTCAGCTTGTTTTGATTGAAATCCACGGACATGTGTTCCAGGAGATACAAGGCACGGAAATTTCAAGTTTATCTGGTGGCATCTGTTAAGGAAAGACTGTTTTTTTTTTGTTTTTGCTAAAGTTTTATCTAAAATACGATATTGGCACATTATCCTTGCGTATTATTCCCCTGTCCGCTTCCGCACATTACCCATTACTTCCAGCATAGCCCATTACCTCCCATACAGCCAATATCAGATGTTTGCTCACAGCTCAGTGCACCAAGTACCTCTTAGATGCCATGCTTGCCATGCTGGCCCCAGTTGTCGTTCTTGCCATGCTGGCCCCAGTTGTCGTGCTTGCCGTGCTGGCCCCAGTTGTCGTTCTTGCCGTGCTGGCCCCAGTTGTCGTTCTTGCCATGCTGGCCCCAGTTGTCGTTCTTGCCATGGGGCTTGGGCTTGGGCTTGGGGAGCTCAATCTTGTCCTCCTCGCAGTCCTCCTCCTCCTTCTTGTGCTGACCCCAGTTGTCATGCTTGCCATGCTGGCCCCAGTTGTCGTGCTTTCCATGCTGGCCCCAGTTGTCATGTTTGCCGTGGTTGATGCCCTTGTCAGAGGTGGGATCGGCTACAGCCTCGGCCTCGGCCATGGGGGCGGGGGCGGGAGCGGCGAGGGCCGGGATGGCGGCGAGGACGGTGAGCCAGACGAGCTTCATGGTTGCGGTGGTTTTGGGTGTGGGATGAAAAGGGATAGAAAGATTGCTTGTAGGTTTGGTTTGTTGTTTGGTTTGTTGGTGAGCCTGTGTGGTATTGAGCTTGTAGGAGGATGTGCTGCTGTTGGAAGCTTGGGATTTAAAAGGTTGGAGTTAGGGAGGAGGCGATGCCTCTTTATATATTCATCCTCGTCTCTTTCTGGCGAGGTTTACCTTCTCATCAATCTGCGCCTAAGAATTTCGGCCTTCTCATTCCGCTTTCAGGGCGGTTATGCTTCCCATACTTTCCTGTAGCGTTGCTCCCCCATGTCTGCAATTCCTGAGCCCAGTCAGTGATGTTCTACTGCCCGCGGTGCTGCTTGGTGAGATGGTGTTGACGTTCTCGAGTTCTGGGGGTTCCGCTTTCGCAAAAGCGAACTAGGAACTAGTTGATAGCTTGTGAGTTTCTTTGGAGTCCAGAATACTAACATTCCTGTCCCGCATTCCAGGGGTTTGCGTCTAATGATGGGACATCTGCGACAGCCGAAACACACACACACGCCCAAATTCTGGGATTGGAGCAGTAGCGAATCCACAAATGGCTTTCACTCTGTTTTTCTTGGTGTCTCCTATGGACTTTTGTGTTGGCTCTAGCCAAGAGCTAGAATACCATTCATGAGATTGTGGTAAAAGTCTCGATCTCTACATGTATGTATCTACATCACCAAGATACTACTACTCGTAGCTCCGGATGCTTTAATCCGTCTCCCATGCCTATAGGACAAAGAAATGTAAATTTCGAAATGATCTAGTCTTGTCTCGGGCTTTTCTTTCGGGGGACAGTCTGGTTATTGGTGATTATGGATTTATGTTTCAGATGTTTATGCACCTTGTATCCTCGAGCTTCACGCCGTGACCGGTTCCCCGGTCACTCTCCTCCAGCAAAGTCGATCCACAAGATCGAACATTGACGAACCTCTTGATAGATGTAGGTAAAGTGTAACATTCGATTCCATGTACAAGTCCTAAAGCAGTAGGGTTTCTTCAGGTGATGACAAACTTTTTGCGGCTGAGGTGGTAAATATTCCGGCCTCATGCACCACGAGGCGGCGCCACCACACACAAATCTTCCGTCTAGCATATCAATCCTCGGTGTATAATTTATTTCTTTTCCATACAAGACGGTACGGGCAGTAGAGTAGGTAGGAAGTACCACGGAATACTAATCAACCTCGCTGGGTGGGGTTATCAGAAAAGAGACATTGATTCTCGATTAAGATTTGTGACCGAGGGCAGTCTCGCATCTTTGACGGAATGCCAACCGGCGCTATTCCCCATGGCTTGTTTGTTTTTCGCTCTTTACTTTGGGCATTGAAATTCCGGATATGATGGGTTCCGGGGAGGAAAATAAGATTTGAATTCTTTATTTTCTTCTTCCCCGGTAAATAGGCTGTTCTTCCCCGACGATAGAGTTGGTGGGGGGGGAGGAGAAAGGATGGATCCGTCTCATGTGTAGATGCTAGTACTAGTAGTTGCAGTAGTAACAGTAGTAGTATTTACTCCATGCAGTGTATGTTCAGGTACATCCATGACTGCCACAGTTGGCTTTCAAGAACGTGGAGACCTGCTTCCGGCGAGAAAACGCACCCATCAGAGTTCAATGCCTCCGAAGACGCTTCTTAAGTTATCCAAACTGCTTTTGATTCTGCAGATAATGTCGGGTGTCGTTAGCTTTACCGCATCGTGTGTTTGGCATCGTGTGCCAGATCCGGTTGCGGCTGATATCAGGCCCAGGCATTCGGGGGAGCCTTCTATTGGAGTTAAAAAAAATTTGCTCTCTTCTATAGCATACTGCCGGGCTCTTCCTTGATCATGGCATGTTCATGTTATTGAACCCAATCGACTAGTAACGTTCGACCCGTTTCAAAAATCATACACCATGAACTGGTATTTCCTCTTGGAAACCACCGAAAGCGAAAGTAATTGCGAACAAATGAATACAGTGGTACAGAGGGTTCGTTGGCGCAGCCACCCATTCCTAGAGTCGGGGGATATAATCATATAGCCATCATCATTGATCAGGTTAGCCTTGCCATAACAATCGATGTCTATCTCTCATAGGTCGACCTGCCTATATGATATGACTGCGTACCAATCTTGCACCCAGTGATATACAGTAGGCGCCACACGCCCGATAAGATGGCAACTATTCAAAAAGCATGATTTGCCAGTTGGCGGTTCCCATTGGCTGTCGGAGGAGATGGATGTGTGCCTGATGGCTGGAATGATGGTTGCTTCCAGCTCCCACTAGCACTAGGCAGTCCTTGCAGTACCATCTTCTCGCCTATTAACTTTCTATACTACGTGCTTTAACGCGGGGCCTAGAGTTTCTCGATCCCCGTGGCTATAGAGATGACTTCCCGTGAGCTCCGGCCTGGAGGCGAGGGGGGAGGGGGAGGAGTTGATTTTCCTAGCCTCTTGGGCACTTCTCTCGATGAGGATTCAAGGAGGGGGCGAGCAATGACCGTCCATCGACGACACCCAACATCTCGGACGACAAAGAGGAAAATCTCACCACAGCATAGTAGATAGATAGAGAGAGAAGCCAGCATGGTAGCAGGATCTCAGTCCAGAATGTTCTTCGATACTGCCAATGGCTTTCTTGAGCCAGCGGCGATCAGGACCAGCCAAAGCTTACTGTTTCTGAGAGAATTGGACGATGGCCAACAAACATGGCACACGCAACTCTGCGTATAAGGTGCTGAAGGTTTGCTCTTGATGCCTGTATTTCCCAGATGCTGTCGACCAGAGGGGGTGCAGGTGAGAAGGGGCTGGACGTGTACTAGGAGAGCATAGGCACCCATGTGCTCGGGAACGTGTGAAAGCGATTTTCCAAGTATCACCTCTCCTCGCCTCCACGTTTAAATGATCATAACGGGGCATATGTTTATGTTATACAACAAGATACTTCGGATCGTCTTTTAGCATATCGAAGTTGCCCGGCACGCGGCCGAAAGAAAACTTCGTTCGTGATACTAACGCCCATACCCTGTATCATGAGTGGTCACCAAAATAAATTGGGACAGAAAACAGTATAATTATGAGAAAGATATGCGGAGAGTGTTGGATAGGGTGAAAAGAATAAAGAAACCGAAAGTAGTTATCTAGAGACAACGTATGCAAAATATATGACCATCGCATTACAGAAAATATAGCAGGTATATCTAACAAATAGAAAGATAACCATGATCAAAGCACTTACCTTTAGGGCAAACAAGCACAAGCATACTTGGGAGCCTAAAAGAACTGTGACTAACCAGCAAAAAAGTAAAAAGAATTGGACCTGTCATGTTATAGACGATACAAAAAAAGATGTGAAGGATTGTGTTTAAGATAGTCTCTGGGGGGCTTGAACCCCCGACCTTCGCATTACCGAATACATGATGTTGTATTAGTACGACGCTCTAACCAACTGAGCTAAGAAACCCGCTGTTGAAGAGTTCTCGTTTATGACTAACTATGAATGACACATCGGCTGTAGAGAAAAAAGCTCCGGTGGCCCCTCCCCTCCTCTCTCCCCTCTCCCCACTACAGCCAATGTGGCAGCTCCATTCTTTCAGGGGTTCCGGAGTCCAGAACCCGCGATCTATTCATCCCCGTATCTTGGGCTAGCTGTTCCTTCGTCTTTTTAACGGAGTATGACCAATCTGTCAACACCACCACGTATACCAGTCTGCTTTTGAAACTCTACTACATCTTTCTTTTTTTCATCGCATACCGCTTTTATTTCTTTCTACTATTAATTTACCGCCAATCGTAACTGTTCGTCTGCGCCTGCGATAAGAGACAAGTCATCACTTAACTTGTACAGAGTACTTCCGAATTAGATCCCCCCCCCCCCGACGAGCCGGCCAGCCTTTTCGTCGAACCGTCACCTTCGCCCTTTAGCCTTCTCTCCAATTGAGGGGTACGCGGATGGCGCAGCCATGTCGCGGCACGACCACTCCCACACCCAGAAGATAAATATCAGCCTAAAGTCCTGGTCGCGGCGCATATGGCGATGGGCCAAGGGCCCCGGGAGCGCGCAGGCCAGTCGCCTGGGCGGCCGCACCGCGCACCAGCTCCGACTAAACCTGCAGGCGAGGAGGTTGCTCAGCTTCCCACACTTAATGGTGCTCTTCTGGGTGGTGCTGCTGATGTGGGGGGAGAGGTGGCTGTTTGACAGCAAAGCGTCGAGCTGCGACTGGGACCACTGGGAGAAATGGGTATGAAAACAGATGGAATAGAGGGAAACGAGAAAAGGATTTGCGAAAGGCAAATCAATCAACGGCATATGGGCTAACTCGATGAATGTGAAAAACACCACTGTAGCCCAAAGGAGCGACGCCTCACCATCTCATCTTCGTCGCCGACCCCCAAATCACCGACCCGCACTCGTATCCGGGCTCGCACTGGCCCATGACCGTCCTTGTCCCCACGATAACGGACAACTACCTCCTCCGCGCCTACCGGAGCCTGCAGTCCAATCTCCTTCCCGACAGCGTCTTCTTCCTCGGCGACCTCTTCGACGGCGGGCGCGAGTGGAAGACGGACAGCGGCCGCTTCGTCGATCCGACCCTGGGCAAGAAGCGCCCCGCCGACGAGAGGGCCCAGCTCGACCGATGGCACAGAAAGTACGGCGAAGACTTTTGGCTGCAGGAGTATTCCCGCTTTGGCGACATCTTCTTCGACCGCTGGGCTGACGGCGGTAACAAGCCTGGCCCCTGGCAGCGCGGGCGCAAGCTCGTCTCCGGCCTACCTGGTAACCACGATCTCGGCTTCGGAGCTCAGATCCAGGTGCCCGTCCGGGACCGTTTTGAGGCCTTCTTCGGCCCTGGGAACAGGGTCGACGTGGTGGGAAACCACACCTTTGTCTCGGTCGACGCTGTCTCGCTGAGCGCCGCAAGCTCCATCTATAGGGATAAGAACGACCTGAGCCCCATCTACGGTCCCGTTCACCGTTTCCTCGACACCATCGAAGACACCAAGAAGAAGGCCGTGGCGAGGGAGTTGGATGTCTGGTTCGGGAGAGAGGGCGCCAGACTCGGCCACCGCGTGGAGAGGCTTGACGGCGCGGACATGTCCCAATTTCCCCTGGGCAAGCGCAACGGCGGCAACGGCCAAGAGGACGCTGACTTACCCACTGTCCTGCTAACGCATGTTCCGCTGTACCGCGAGCCTGGCACGCCCTGCGGTCCCATGCGGGAGCATTGGCCTCCGACAAAGCCCCCCAAGGGACAGACGGAGCCCATCAGACCGGACGACCGCAACGCCCTCTCGGTGGTGGCGGGCTATCAGTACCAAAACGTGCTCAGTGACATGGACACAGACAGGCTGGTCGGGCCCAACGGCATCGGCAACGTGGTCCGCGCCTTTTCCGGGGACGACCACGACTACTGCGAGGTCGTCCACCCGGAGACGAGGGGCGGCGTGCGCGAGATCACGGTCAAGAGCCTCGGCATGAACATGGGTGTCCCCACGCCCGGCTTCGTCATGGCCAGCCTGTGGAACCCCGTGGACGAGCACGGCCGGTCCCTTGGCGACGGCGGCCCCACGATCCAGACGCGCCTCTGCCTCATGCCGAACCAGATCCACACCTACATGCAGTACATCGGCTGGGGCGTCTTCACCGTCACCCTCCTCGCCGTCCGCGCCTTTCTGGTGCCCATTCTCGGCCTCACCCCCTTTGCCCTCTCGCCCGAGGCCCAGACGCCATCCTCCAACGCGTCCTACCTACCCTTCTCCGCAAAGGAGAAGCTCGACCCGCCGGACCTGCGATCGTCCAACTCCTCCTCCTCCCACCCCTCCCTAGGGGGTCGCCTATCGCCCGCGGCGTCCTCCTCAGCGTCGCGGGCGTCGACGCTCACGGCCAACGGGCGCTGGCAGTCGGCCCGGCGGCCGGGGAGCAGCCGCGCGCCGCGCATCAACCTTGAGGAGGGCATCTTCATCGACACGGGGAGGCGCAGGCGCAGCGGGGGCCGGGCGTTTGGGCAGGTGGGCAGGGAGATGTGGACGAGCACGTGGAGGTGGGCGTGGATGGCCGTGGGGTTCTGGCTGTGGCTCCAGAGGGAAAGGTGAAGCAGTCACAGCGGGATTGGGAATACCCCTGTCCGATTTCATATTTGAGCATGTAGGGCCTAGTAGTCAGTGGTTATTACCTCGTGTGCGGAGTACGCCTTGTGAGGGTATGACTGTAGTATGCTGAGGGGGCTTTCCCCTCCTCCTCTTTTCTTTCAAAGGATGCACAGCGCAAGGGGAAAATATATATCACGTTTTATCAGGACCCTGTTTCGTACCTGCCACTAATACTCGTGAGACCATTTCCGTATCCGCCCACCTTGTTGAGCCAAACCAGAGAGACTATATACTGGAACCTCAAGTTTTTTATGAAAAAAAAAAGGGGGGGGGGGGGATAAGTACTCCGTTAAAAAGACAAAGAAAATACATGCGCCAACATCACCGTCTCCTCCCGACGCCGATCCTGTCGTCCCTCTCCCTCCTTCTCTGCACCTCCCTGTCCGGCGTTTCCATCTGCTGCTGACCCTGCGCCTGCGCCTGCGCCTGAGCCTGTGCCTGTGCTTGCGCGGCCATGGCCTCCCGCTCGCGGCGGTCCTCGTACGAGGCCACGTCCTCGGACGTGATGCCCAGTGTCGTCGGCGGGCGGCGGAGCATCTTTTCTTCTTCTTCTTCTTCTTTTTTGCTCTCTCCCCCTCTCTCACTTCTCACTGTCCTCGTTTCTTGTTCTTCTACCCTGAACCTTGGCGCGGTTCGGTTGATAAGGACTAATAAATGCTTTTTTTCTTTCTTTTCGTCAGCACATGAAACGGTCCCTCCCGCCAAGTCTAGACAAGCAAACTTTCTTCCTCTCCCCCCGCGACGGGTTTATTGCGCTTGCGTTGCGCGCAAGATTCACTCATCAACGGTACACGCACACGCATACACGCACACGTATACCGCGCAATCATTGCCGAAAACGGGCCTTGACTCTACCCTTGGCTCTCTTTCTCACACACTCTTCTCCTCTTCGTAAACCGAAAGAACGATGCAACTTACAATATGCGTCTATGTGTAGATGACGGGGGGGGGGGGGGGGGGGGGGGGAAGGTGAGCGAGGCAGAAATGTACGGTTTAAAACCCTATTGTTCTGGCGCGTGCGTACAAATGTCTTTGCGTATTTGTCGTATAATCTCGTGTGCAGGGGATATATACGCGATATGAACCGGGAGGGGGTTATTATGTCAGGGACACAAAAAAGTAGACCTCTGTTATGCGGGGGATGATGCGGAGAAATAAAGAGCAGCAGCGGGCGCTGGTTATTGATTAGGCGTGATGAGAGAGTCGAGTGAGTGAATGAATGAGAGATGAGAGGTATGGTAGGGAGGGTGTGTGTGTATGCTGTGTGCATGTGTCTGTGATGAGAGGTTCCAGCGCAAGGCGGGAAGTCAAAGTGGGGCGGAGAGAGAGAGGGAGGGAGAGCGAGAGTACAGCCGTATTGGCCTGGCACGCCTGGGTAGGTAGGCATGGCACCGTAGATACAGGTAGGTATGGTCAGTTCAGGTAGTACTCGACCCGGGCGGTGAGGCACCCGCTGCGGTTGGCCGGCGCAGTTGCATGCAATCATCCTGGAAGTTCTCAGCCCCTCGTGCCATAAAAAAAACAAGATCCAAACCTATGGTACCGATTATAAACAATAAGCAACCCAAACCCGGCCTTTCATCACAATCAATAACGTCTCTCGTATACGAATGTCCTCCCCCCCCAATAGGTCAACCCATCCCACTTACAATGTGACCTTTTCGTGGTTCATGAGCGCCATGAAATCTCATGTATAATGCTCCGTACTCCACACTCCGTAGGCTCCGTAGCATCGTGTCACCAACGCAGTCTATCAAATCCTTGACGAACCTGTCAAGTGACTCCTTCCATGTTCCGATTCTGATGGTGTGCCATCTTCAAGAACGCGAACAGATCAAACAACCAAAAAAAAGGATCAAGAAAAAAGGCGCGCAACGGAATTAAACAACAAACGACGTATTTATTAATTTGAATCTCCTCCCATGCGCCCATCTCCAAGATTTTTAATCCTGCGTCTGTCTTGATTCAGTGATAGTAGTAGCAATAAAGTAAAAAAAATAAAAGTATCCCATCCATGTTTAGACCCAGAGGTATCATAAAACACAAAGGAGAGGCGCTGTCGCTATTCCAAGAACAAAAAACAGAAGAAAAAAAAACAGATTGGCCTGCTCCCATAGATAACCGGTTAAAAAAAAAAAAGACCCCTGGAAAAGAGAAATGTAAGGAAAAGATCGTAATCATAGCAAACGTGCAACCAAGTCACGTCTGCTGGTTCCCGCCACTCGAATAGACGCCCCCGAATTTTGTCCTCCCATCGCAAACCCAAAAGCACGAACGCCTTGACGTAGCCACATTGATTTGAAAAGAAAGAAAAAAACACAAGTACGAGCATAGAGAAAGGCACAAGAGCGGTTTAGCCGTAGTAACCTCCCGCGAAAGCATGCTGAGCCTCCCACTTGAGGAAATCCCCAAGATCATTCTCCAGGTTGAATCCCATCTCCGCCACCCCTCCATCCTTTTCATGCTCCATGCTTGGTCCGTGACCACCGTCGCCGACAACGTAGGGCGGCACACTGCTGTGTGCGCCGTGTTGGTCAGGGTGTATAAGACCGCCTTGACCCCCGTAGGGCTTCATGCCCCTACCATCACCGCGGAAGAATCTCGTCTTGTCAAACTCGTCGTACCCGCCGGTGTTGGCGGCGTTGCCAATATTGTACCCGTTGAAACCATATGGCGGGGGTTGATACTCGCTGCTCAGCGGAATAGGAAGCTCATGATCAAACATCGATGTCGTTGAGGCTGTGCTGTGTGACGACGAGCGTGGGCTAGCTGCCTCCTCAGGAATGAGCGATCCGTGGGTTTCGAAGCCAAAATCACTAAACCACGAGACTACATCTTCGATAAACTTTCCATCGTCGTCGTCAGAGACGTCAGGCCCCAGTTGCAGATCGAAGCCCGCGCCGCCGAGAATAGCCATCTGGAACGCCGTCCAGTCGAGCGTGTCATCCATGGTCATGGCGGCTTTGCCCACCTCGGACTTTGCGAAAGCGATTGGCCCATGTCGAAACCCAGGCGTTGCAAGGCTATACGGCGTGCTCTTTAGGTAGTAGAATTCATCGTCTTCTTCCGAAACGAGTGTCATATTCGGTTTGGGTTGCTGATCTTCGGGGATCACTGGCAAGGCGCCAGCCGGTGGCGGCAGCAGAATTGCTTCCTGAGACGCTGAGCCCTCACTATCCGGAGGGTTTGACACAGTCTTGAGACGAGAATATCCATCTTCTTCCTCGTCGCTGTCATGGTCCGAAATCAGGCCACCGCCCTCATGGGAAGGACGGGATTGATGATCCTCGGATGAGGAGCGAGGGGATGAGGTTGATTGGCGAGGTTGAGGAGGGGACTTGGATTTCGATGGCACCACCCAATCCTCGTCTTCAAACGACGTTTTTACCGACGTGTCCGCTCTGGTAACATCCAGTGAAGTATCCTTGGTGCTGGAAATGCCGCTTTTAGACGAATTCGAGGAAGAGGGGCGGGGGTCTGAAGCCAATGCCGCCAATGCCTCTCTCCTGGCCTCGTCGCGCTTCTTTTTCAAAGCTTCTAGGCGGTCCGGCGTCAGCATCTCATCGACCTCAATCTTCTTGAAGCGATCGCCAGTAAAAATGTCTGCGAGGCCCTCGGGAATATTCCAGCGGGAGCCAGCTCTCGACTGACGCCTAGCCGTTTTGCACGTCATGTTGCTCTTGTTCGACCTGCTAAAGGCAGATATTCTTTTCCTGGCTGCCACCGATTGCTGATTTGATCGCTTCGGCGGCAGCCTGTGAGGATCGAGGGGTGGTGTTGGACGGATGGCTCTGCCTGTCGGAGGAGATGTTTCGGCCAGAGATGCACGTTGGTCTGGCAAGGGAGGTAGTGATCTTGACATCCTGCGCTGCGCTTCGGTAGGAATATCACTGGTTCGGTCAACGCTTTTCCTGTCTTTCCTAGGGGATAGTGGAGATTCTTCTTCCACCTCGGCCTCCTGTTCTTCCTGATCTTGTTCAGCCATGATGCTGTCGTCTGCATGTTCAACCTGAGTGACATGAGAAAGATTGGAGCGTGTCGAGATACGCGACGCCCTCTTATCTGAGGCCGAGTCACCAATTGATTTCCCGAGATCGGGTAGTTCGAACGAGGGCGCCCGCTCGATGGCCTCGCCAACAGACTCGAAAGCCAGGTCGGCTTGCCTGATAAAGCTCTTGATATCATCCGACCAGTCCCTGGCAGTGCTCCGGCGAAACACCTCGGGGTCGGATCCATTGTCCAACTGCAACATCCTGCTATCGGGTTCCGAAGGCGATCTTACATGGGATGATGATCGCTCCGACAGGTAAGAAGGGGAAGGGCTAAAGAGGAAAGTCTTGGGACGAGCAGGACGCGGCGGTGGTTTTAGGGAGGATGGGCGAGTTGTACAAGATGCAGCGTCTGTATTATTAGACGCCGACGCCGACGTTGTACAGGACGACGCTTCTGACGGCGCAGCAATGCAATCTGCAACGAGAACCGCAGGGGCGTCTGCAGCGCCACTACCTGAAGCGGAGGACGAATCTGCGTCTGCAAAGACGGGTTGGGCATGTAATATCGCCTCGCCGCCAGCGTGCTGGAACACCGGGGCAGGAACAATTGTTTGCGCTGCTGCTTGGGGTGCTTCTTGGGGTGCTGATGGGGTGGTGGTGGGATCGGGGGCTGTTAGTACTCGTTGCGCTGCCTGGGGTGCGGGTGCTGGTGGGTGTGGTGGCAATGATGCGTGCAACGAAGTCCGGCTCTCACTCCGAACTGTCACGGGCTGCTTCTCTGAGCCAATGTTCTTGCTCAGCCAAGATGATAAGCGACTCTTGAGCGGGTTGCGGGTACAATCATCATCAGACGCCGAGGCGCTGTCTTCGTCTGTGGAGTCATCTTCCGGGTTGTTCAAGCGGCTGTGGATGAGTTTCCGCAGCATCGACTGAGCCGACGCCGCCATGGTCGTATAGTAATAGCGGCAGTATGGAGTATAGGGCCTGGATATTGCATGCAAGGTATACGGAGTACCAATGGAGAAGAGTGTGCGAGGGTGTGTGAGTGTCCTTGGGGGTAAAGTGTGTGTGGATAATAACGTAGCAGTAATAATTGCGTGATGTAACGGTACGCCTGCCAGTCGGGAAGCTGAAAAGAGATGAAGGGGATGAAGGGGAGTGTGAGGGTTCCTCTTTTCTGTGCCTCACTCAATCCCATCAAGAACCGACGTTCAAGAACCGACGTCGAGAATAACTGAACAAAGGGCGCAATTCGGTGTACGAGAGAACGTCGAGACCAGAGAAGATATTCAAGAAGGCCTTGTTGCTTTTCGCGCCTGTTCAACCTGTGTCGTCGGAAACCAATGCCTCCGGCCTTTTTCTTTACAAGATTGGAGTACAAAATCCGAGTACAAGTTGAAATTATTTTCGGCTGCCCACGTTTTTGCACGCTGTCTGTAATACTACTAGGTAGCGGGCAGTGCTATGCAACTTCACCTAGACCAAACGGTGCGCGGGATGGGTCCAAGTAGCATGTAGCATGCTGTCTATCCTCCGCAAGACAACAAATAACCAGATGCTGCGAGAAAGGGAGGGGGGGGGGGGGTCGAACGTGGAAAATCGAGATTCCAATATGGGGAATACCATGAGCGTGATCAATGATGAGACCAAGATGTTTTGCAATTGTTTCGAAAAGTTTTGAGCAGGAACAGGTTCAAGAAGAGAGAGAGACTGACCCCTACGCCAACGCAAATGAACAATAGCAGCTGCAGTAGGATGGACTCAATACGGAGTACGTAGTGCTACGTAGCAGGTATTGGGGGAAGGTCCCGAGTCCGAATCCAAGTCCAAATCCAAATCCAAATCCGAATCCAAGCCAAGCCAAGCCCAGGACCAGGTTCTGGGTCTAATAGCTGTCTGGCAGTACGGAGTACCACTAGTAGTAGTGACGGAAGCGGGTAATGGTGGGCGAGAGGGCTATTAGGTCGAAAAAAACAGCAGCCACAAAGATGTCGACAAGAGAACCAAGACGGAACTAACGTAGGTACGGCCGTGCCTTGTCTCAATACCAAGCGCTGCGGAGCATTCCACAACCTGCGATAAAGATTAGAAGACGCTCGAGGCAACGTGATTCGTCCAACTAAGAGCGGCGAAGGCGGGAGTCGATAGTAGTAGTTCCTAGCGAGGAACGCGGCGCCGAAGGACAAGAACCAAAGTTGAATCAAGCAAATGAAATAAAAAAAGGCAGCATGCACTCGACTCCGGTAGTGGAGGTACGGAGTACGAAGTACCTACCTAGAACAAAGATTGGGGGCCCTGGACGCTGCTGTGCCGGATCGAGGCAGCGAGCCATGAGGCATGAGCTGAGAGCCTGAGAGGGGGGAGGAGGGGAAGGGGGGGGGGCCGTGGGACGGATGCTGGGGCAGTACAAAGGCAGGTGCGCAAGTGCGTTAGCTCAGGTAAGTTACTACTAGTAGTAGTACTCCGTAGCTACCATAAAGGTGCTCCGTAGGTGTGCACAGGCGTTGACGGTCCACTAATAGTACCGAAGCGATAAATGTACGGAGTGTGCTAGCAGTTAGTAGTGCCCTGAAAACACACCCGTCGTGTCGACTCTAGTAGTACTCCGTAGTAGTAGTGAGGTTTCTTCTGGTTCCTTAATATGCCCTGATTGTACTCCGTAATCACCATGAAACCTCAAGCTCAGCCCACGAGCAAAACGAGACAACGAGAAAGAGAGAGAGACGCAGAGAGAAAAGCAAGTGATCTGCGAACGGGAGCGGGCCCTGCTTGCGCGCGTACATCCCAGCAACCCTAATGTCTGAAGGTGCCAGGTTGATGCCGGTTTCTAGCCCAGTCCAGCTAGGCTACCATCCAGCTTGGGAAGCCACCAACAGAAGGCGAGACAAAGGGACGCATGCCTGTTCGGGTAGCCTCAGAGCACCCTGTTGTTACATTGGCCGTGATGGTCCTCCTTATTGCTTCCTGTGAACGAGTAGAGGTGAGCGTTACGACGGCCTCAACTATGGAGTACGGAGTACAGTTTATGTTGCGCGTTTGCACGGGCGCGCAGTGTCCCCTATCTACTATGTACTTTGTACCTGGTGGATTACGACGCCGATGGCATACCCTGTGCAGAATCTTCTGTACACCGTAATTGGTACCATATCAATTGGTTGGGGAAATGGTAGTCTCCTGTTCCTTTTGTGCTTCGCGCATGGGACTCATCTGTCAATGCAGCCAACCCCGGCCCCTTCTCTCCGTGACTTGCATGCATGGTGCTGCCATCTTTTTGTTATTGCATCGTACTCCATACAATAGCGACGGCATGTTTCAATAGCATGTTCCAACAGCATGTTTCCAACAGCATGAACCTTCCAACCCTGTCAAGACAGGATGATGCACCCAATGTTTCTATTTGGGCTCAGTACTAACAGTAGTGTCCACTTGTCAAATGTTCGCTACAGTTGCGCTGGCGGAGGCTTCTCTGTACTACTACTTTCGTATCACGTACTCCGTAGTATGCAAGATAACGAGTGGAAAGGAGCATGCATCAAAGAATTTATCGAAAGCAGACGTGTGCGTGTAAAGTTGAATCCTTCGGCCGAACCGCTGACGTGACCACCTCCCCGTGAAAGGTGTCAACTCTCAGCTATTGGCTGGCTCCGTCCGGCACCTAGAAGGACGCTAAAACCTAAGCCCGGGCGAACAAGCCAACGCCTCTCGCCCTGGTTCGCTCTTCCTAGCAATGGATCTTTCTTCTTCCCCATCCTAAACCCGGCATTGCTGGTAGAGTCCAGTAATAGCAGTAACACACCCCAAAAGAAAACCCCGGAGACTCCAAAACTTGGTCACTCGTCAATTTCGTTTCCCGCACCGCCCAGACGTGCATGACAACTGACGACGATTTTGTTTGATTGAGGAGGGTCTTTCAACAGGACCCTTGAAGTCCACCAACAGGTGATCCATCTCCTACCCTCCGCCACCCTGGTCCCCCCCCGGGACTTACCACCGTGTCGTCACCAATGAGCAAGATTCTAGTTCCCGATAATCAGTACGAAGTACGCCATGAGGGCTAACTTCAGGGATCTGGCGTCATTGTAATCTTCGTCATCATCACCACCACCAGCATCACCGTTATTTGATATATCCGAACCGCAAGTGCTGATGGCGGTGTGCTTGAGCCAACGAAGGCTCATTCCCGATTTTCCATTTCCAATATCTCGGTTCGTTATGCTATATACCGCTATACTGTTGCTAATAACATGCCTTGCGGAACACGCCCGTATCAATGGATGGTTACGGAGTACTACTGGCAGTTGTACGGAATACAGTAAGAGCGGCGTCTAATAGTGCAGGTGTGTGCAACACACGCACTCCAGCCAACTCGGCACCTTGCTTACCGACAAGCGCCAGAGTCGGTAAACTGAACTCCGTACTCCCCGTTCCGCCAGCCCTGCCACCCCAAAGGGTAAAGAGTCTGAACATCAAGGCGCGACGAGTGAGTGCACGGCCACCTGAGAACACATGGTCGGGGAGCCATGAATAGCAATTGCTCCTCATCAAACCCACATCAGTCATCAAGGACGACGATCGACCTGGGAAAAGGGCGAGTGGTTTGCGCGCACAGCCACGTGTTGACAGCGACTCGACGACTCAGACATCAACCCTCTGCCTGATGCAGAGAGAAACAACCACAAACAAATAGGGTATCAGGACGTTTGGTAATCAAATGCTGCCAGCGGACGTCGGACGATTTGCTCGAATCCGATCGCATAATACGGAGTACCGTGCTGAATACCGTATTTAGGCTTTTCTAGGGGGGAGGGCCACGGGGCACACTTCTTGGGGGAAGGGTACGATATTACTACTACTCCGTGCTGTACTCCGTACGACTGAGTAGTCTGCCATCCACCACCTTTGTCTGGGCACACCATCTTTTTGTTCAGCTCGTGGATCTGCGCCATGAAGATGCAAGGAGATGCTGAAGCCTCGAATCGACTGCCCCCTCCCCTCCTCTTCCCCTCATCGCCTTCTCTTTGTTCAAACTGCGTCTAGCATAAACTTTGCCGGTGTTAATGCCCATTAGCGCTGGACGGCTGGCAACGACTCTTTTTTTAATTCTCGGTTTTTCCTTCTTTTGACAGAACAAGCTTTACCGGTTCCAGCCTGGGCGGTTTGGTGTCCAGCCTGCCGTCATGAATATTTTAGTCATCGTCGTACAATGGCCGCAACGGCATTCGCTCAGCCATCGTCACGATAGGTTCTCGGAACACGTTCGCATTACGGAGTACGGGGTAGAAGATGGTCAACGTAGTGTAGCACAATGCTTACGGAGTACATGTTCGGCGGCTGCCTGACCAACATGCGCAAAGAACCCTCCACCCCTCTCTCCTCTCTTCCCCATCCAACCCAACCGTGCCAACTTAGTTCACTGCTGCGATGCACTGCTGCGATGCACATGCCAGAAGTATATCAAAAGTGGGCTCGGCCGGGAAAAGCAAAGTTTCTTCTACCCTCTATCGTCGCCTGCGGACTGCTATTACTACTATGGAGTACGGAGTACATACGGATTACGGAGTATGCTCTGCCTGCGATGCAATGTAACCTCGCTTGCCATGCAACTCGTCGGCCCTGCAGATCTCGTTGCTAAATCAGACAGTCGTGGTACTAATACTGGCATCACTACTCCGTATTATCACCTAATTCTTTTCTTTGCTTTTCTTTCCTTTTTTCCCCCTCCCCTCCCTCTCTCCCCTCGCTGCCTCTTAACTAATCCAAGGCTAAGTAACCCATGAGACAAAAGGTCGCACCAACGCCTCCCTTGTCGGCCCGCGATGCGGCCTCTCTTCCTCTCCCTTTTTTCCTTGCTTGAATGAATTTCCGTTTCCGTTGTCGAACCCCCCATCTTCCCCTCCACCCGTCTCCATTTGCTACCTACCACTCAAATCCTGGACGGAGTGATCCGTAGCAAAGCCACATGGCTTTTTTTTGTGCCCTGGAGATCAGTCAATACGGAGTACCGAGTACTACACAGCGGGGCCCAATCGTAATCGGTAATCATTGTTCAATCAATCTCAGCCAGGTTGCCATCAACAACATACTCCGTATGTACAGCAAAACGGATGAGAAGATGCATGAAATCCCCGGGTCCTTTCCCCCTCACCTCACAGCTCCCTTTTTCCCCATCTTCACTACCACCATGTAAAACAGCGCGACGCGAAAAGTAGACGCACCGCTCGGTATTAGTGATGCAAACAAACTTCAAGTATAAAGAATAGGATATTGCTGCAGGCCTAGGAGGCGGGGGGATAGAAGGAAACCCCTCACGCTCACCCGGTCCCTGGGCGTCTCGGGCCATTCGGACAGTGAAGCATTTGGCTGTCCGTCCTTTTCCTGCCCCCTCCTCCTCCTCCCTCTCCGCCTCCCCCACCTTGTTGACCTCGTTTCTCTCCCCCCTCCACTCAACCCGCCTGTCAGGTGAGGGTCACGACGCATCTGCATGACAAGCACTGCCCTCCTCTCCTTCTACCTAAAAAAAGAAACAGAGAAACGGAAAAAGATTTTGGTTTTTGGTTTTTATTTACTTATTTATTTTTTTCCAATGAAAAATAGAAAGAAAGAAGGCCGAGCGTTTCGAATCAAAAACGAAAGATGAACACTTAAAATAACATGCCCTCAGGGGAAACAACCGAAAAATGGCATTACGAGAATAGACCCCAAAAAAAATAAGAAAAGGAAAATAAGAAAATATAATGATAGTAAAGATATGCCATAGATTAGGGGGACAAGCAAGAAGGAAAAAAAAACAGACTTTGACGACGACAAGAAGACAGGCAAGAAATGCCAAAAAAAAAAGGAACCTCCCACGCAGTTGGATGGCTCATCTCGACTCCCCACTTTGAAATCCCTCCCTTGGGCCTTTTTGCTTTTGCTTTGCTTCATTTTTTCCACACTTTCACACACATACACGCACACGCACACTCCCTCTCCTCCTTTCTCCCTCTCTCTCAGCACCGTCCCCCGCGCTCCTCAAACACGACCCCCCGCCCGTCCCTCACCCCAAAGCCCAGGAACCCGCTCCCGTCGCACTCCTCGTCCAGGAGCAGCATCTTGTCGTTGTACTCCTCCTCCTCCTCCTCGTCCCTGCGGCCCGCGAAGGGCTCGCGCCCCTCGATGATGCTGATCATGCTCCCGCGGGCACCGCCACCGCCGCCGCCGCTTCTTTTGCTGGTGCTGCTGCCGTTGCTGCTGGCACCACTTCTGCTACCGCTGCCGCTGCTGCTGAGCCTGTTGCCGCCGTGGTTGCCCCAGCAGCTCGTCACCCAGCCTCGCAGCGAGCGAAAGGCCCGCTGGCCCGGGACGCGGACGCGGCGGGAGGGAGAGCGGGTCCCGGACGGAGGGGCTCTGTCGACGCCGCCGCTGCCGGTGAGGACGGTGTAGGATTGCTTGGACGATGCGGTCGAGAAGTAGCCCATCTTTACTCCCTGTGTTGTATACCCGTGTGTGTATATATATGTTGTGTGTTTTGTGTGTTTTGTATTTGTATACGTCTGTATGTGCCTGCGTGTGTCTCTGTGTGTGAAAAAAAAAAGTTCTTGATAAATTCGTATCAAAACGTTGGAAACGATCGTATCTGAGAAACTGGGCCAAAAAGAAAAAAGAATGTAATAGTTTTGTTTCTCTTATTTTTCCCTTCCAGAGGAGAAAGCGAGCGAGTGTACGGAGTACGTGATGACGATGGAAGTAAGCAAAAGGAAACCTGGGAAATGGTTGAAAAGAATTTGAAGGGGCGGCGTCTTCCTTTTCTACAACCTGGCCCACCATGTCTTATTCGCGAAGAGAGGGAAAAGAGAGAGAGAGAGAGAGAGAGAGAGAGAGAGAGAGAGAAAACATTCGATTTCCCCCTTGCGATGTTGGCAATCCAGGTCTCATTCCAGTGGTCTGAGTGGGCTGTCACGACTCCGCATGTCTGTCTCAGCCATCCCTCTTGCCAATGAAGCTTAGCACCATCATGTCTCATCCAGAGGCGAGGACAAGCCAAAGCAGATTGTGCGATCATCGACTGGGGGCGCCCCGGCGTTACAAATAATGCATGTACTACGTGCTACGTAGACTGGAGTGACATTCGATTCGGCATCGGGGTTGATTGGATACGTGTCTATGGTCTCGCCGCGCGAAGCTCTCGTGATAGCGCTAGATGTCTTCATCATGTTCTAGATCGCCCTCCTCCTCGTCTTCGTCCTCGTCGTGCTGCACGAAGGGGATGAATCGAAACTCTAAAAAACTCTGCTTTTCCCCTTCGGTGATGACCATGAGCTGCAGGTTCAAGACACCCTGCCGGTCCCCTCTCAGACTCACTTTGCTGGCGATGCGCATCGCTTCGGTCGAGTTCTTGACGAATTCAAACTTGTAGCTCTGTTGCCATTTATCCTGCACGCTGAATGTCTCCATAAGATCCCTCCCGCGTGTAAAGTCAACAGCTGAGCTCCCCAAGTCTCCCAACCCAGCTATGGTGAAATATGGGGCTGTCTTTTGTACTACAAGAGTAAGCCTGTTGGGCGCAGTGGGTGAAATTTCAGACAGAGAATCGAGCAATGAGCGTGCTTGCATGATGATCTTGAAAGCTGTGTCGTCTCGATCAAAGGGTATTTCCTCGGGAATCTCAGGTACATAGGTTGTAAGAGCTGCCGTTGTCTTGACACCAGCCTCTTCAATAGTGACTTTGAACGCATCGCCCTCTTCAGCATAGAGAAGTGTACACGTTCCTGAAAGGCCGAGTGTCTGGTTGCTGAAAGCGTCCGGGCGGTAGTTGCGAAGGTTACTCCTGAAGGGGTCTTGCTCGGCCTTTTGTGCGCGAGCGGCGACGTCAACTGCACCAAGTATCTGCAGTACCTCGAGAAGAGAGTTTAAAGATATTTGGAAATTTGCCGGCTCCAGCGGATCCCCGTCCTCGGAGGGGGGGAGGTTGACAGTGTACGAAGAAAAGAGAGAACTATCGAGAAACGACACGCCTAAGCTAGTCAGCCAACGGGAGCCCAGCACCGAATATCATCAAGCAGCCTTACCTTGCATAACACGCGAATGATCTGCAGCGAATCGTATTCCCTTCTCCGTGATCTGAACGTGAACCCTTGGGGCGAAATTGATGCAACGCAGCAGCTGGTACAATGGTCTCGTGGATGTCGCTACAGCTCGAAACAGAGGCGCAGAATCAGGCGCCATGATGGCTCGTGGGATAAATGAGAATCGGAAATTAGGAATAAAGCAAGCAGTCGCTAAAGAAGCACTTTTTTTTCTATATTATCGTACAGGACCGGGCGACTCGACCTCTACGCGGGGTATCCTAGACGTATACACCGACGGCGCAGAACATGTAAACCGTGCCAAACCTATCAATTGGTTAGTTAGTCGGAAGCCATGGCATGGGGGGAGACTTTGAGACGTACGCAATGGTGACACCTGCTGGTACACCAAAGGCGACAACGTTGACAAGGCTGCGGTCTTGAACGGGTTAGGAGCTGACTTTATATGCCCATCTAACAACATTCGCTACTCACTCAGCGCAAAGCAGGACGTGAGGATCAGCCCAATCAGGAGCAGCGTGAAGCCGAGAAAGAACTGGCTGCCTTTGCCGACGGTGGGGAGGAATGGACTGCCAGCAGCAGCTTGCCAAACTTCGTGCAGAGAGGAATCCATAAGCCTGGCTGTGCGGAAAAGAAATAGACGCGGAATCGAGGTGCGAGAAAACACAACGGCCAAGATGAAACGATTTGTAAAGCCTAAAGAAGTGGACGAAAATCGTAGCTGGGCTCGTCGGGTTCGTACGTCGATGTGATGGTAGCTTAGAGCTTCTTGAAGCTTTGACGGGGCAAGTAAGCAGACAAGCACAAGCTACGGAGTACTCCCATCGTCGTCTCGAAATCGTGGCCTGTACGAAATAGGCCTAGCGCTATCCGGTGGGATGTTTATTAGGTAAGCAAAACGCGGTTGCGCCGCCAGTCATCAACCCCGGACCGGATTGATTGCGGACCACCAGCATGATGCAACCTGACATTCGAGATCCTTTCCCCGGATCGTACACAACAACTGGCCATGCCAGGCGCTCGCAAACATGACCAAGGACGAAAGTAAGTGGTTGCGTGCAGTCTCTCTCTCCCACTCTCGCATGGCATCATTCGCGCTGTTGATGCTGGCTCGGTTCACTCACTCACATGCCACCAGATTCTAAGCGAAAGGCGTCAGAGGACCCCTCGTCTCCGTCGGCGGCCAAGCGCACGAAGCGCGAAGAGTCTTCCGAGCAGGCCATCGATGCACCAAAGCAGGAGATCAAGCGTATCCCTTTCCCCGAAAAAGTGAGACGGCTTTTCGTGATGATATTCGATGGATTGCTGCTAATGTCGACGCCTGTAGCCCGCCGTGTTGGAAGAGCGAAACGGAGAGATCGAGTTTCGCGTGGTGAACAACGATGGCGACCGCGAATCCCTCATCATTCTGACCGGCCTGAAGTGCATCTTTCAAAAGCAACTCCCCAAGATGCCCAAGGATTATATTGCGCGACTCGTCTACGACCGAACCCATCTCTCAATCGCCATCGTTAAGAAACCGTTGGAAGTCGTGGGCGGCATCACGTACAGGCCGTTCAAGGGGCGTCGCTTCGCCGAGATAGTCTTCTGCGCCATCTCGTCTGACCAGCAGGTCAAAGGGTACGGTGCGCATCTCATGTCGCACCTGAAAGACTACGTTAAGGCCACAAGCGACGTGATGCACTTCCTAACATATGCGGATAACTACGCCATTGGGTATTTCAAGAAGCAAGGATTCACCAAGGAAATCACCCTTGACAGGAGTGTGTGGATGGGTTACATTAAGGATTACGAAGGTGGCACGATAATGCAGTGTTCGATGCTGCCGCGGATTCGCTACCTCGAAATGGGGCGCATGCTTCTCAAGCAAAAGGAGTGCATCCAGGCCAAGATCCGCGCCTATTCCAAATCTCACCTCGTACACCCTCCCCCGAAAGAGTGGCGAGCCAGCAGCGGCGGCGAATTCAAGGAACTCAACCCACTCGATATACCCGCCATCCGAGCCTCGGGCTGGTCCCCCGACATGGACGAGCTTTCCCGCCAGCCCCGTCACGGCCCCAACTACAACCAGCTCCTCCACTTACTCAACGACCTCCAGAATCACAACGCCGCCTGGCCGTTCCTCGTCCCTGTTAATCGCGATGATGTGGCCGACTACTACGACGTCATCAAGGAGCCCATGGACCTCAGCACCATGGAGAACAAGCTCGAGGCCGACCAGTATCTCACCCCCGAGGACTTCATCAAGGACGCCCGCCTCATATACGACAACTGCCGGAAGTACAACGGGCCAGACACGCCCTACACCAAGTCGGCCAACAAGCTCGAGAAGTTCATGTGGCAGCAGGTCAAGGCGGTGCCGGAATGGTCCCACCTGGAGCCGGAAAAGTAGAATTTATCACGGCAACAGACGCCCGGGAATATGTCGCCACCGCCGCTGCCGCTGCCACCGCGCCGCGCTGCCGCTCAGCGACCTAAAGATTCGAGGACGCCCTGTCAGCACGCGGCGACCGCTCGGCCCCGCTTGCAGGATCGCATCACTGGCGGACCGGACGGACGCAAGAGGGTCGTTCAGAAAGTGGTCGGTGTTTCTCAGGATGGGACTGGTTGACAAGCAATAATGATGACGATGACTTTTCTTCTTCTTTATTTTTACGCGCCGCCCGATGCGGCGAGGCGTTAAGGGGGGGTTCGGTTGGTTGGATGCAGATTGGGAGGTCTTCAGGTCGCAGAGGAAGGAGTCCTTTCATCATCCCTCCTTGCTTCCTGGGATTCATATCAGGTTTTTTTTTCAAAGGTGTAAGCGGAGTTTGGGTATAGAACTTTGATAGTCACAGCGATTTAGTAGTACATGAAACAATTCCCCTTTTTTCTTTCTTTCTCAAATCGTAATACGAGATGCCAGATCTCGGTTTTCTTTTTCTCATTTATTTGTTTTTGCCATGCTTTTTCGTTTTGCACACGCGCGTTCTGCGTTCTACCAGAGAGTTCGCAAAAGGGAAGAGAACAGCAACGAGAAACAATAATAGGAATGATGAGCAACAGCAACAGCAACAACAACAACCAGATCAATGCCGGATTCTAGACTGAGTAAAAGCACTTGGCCAAGCCAGCCCACCCGAAAAAAAAAGGCGGCTGTTCCGTCCAGGAAAAAAAACCCCGAAACCGAAACCTAAAAAATAAAAATAAAAAAGCGCTTCCTGGAACAAAAAAGAGAAGCAAAAAAAAAACGCCATCTACTAGACCAGTGGCAAGTCCCATCGAAGGAGGATAAAGAAAAATTATCCATCCGTATGTATATACCCAAAAGCTACCTACTAACCTATTACCAAGTTCCCAGAAAACCAAAAAAGAAAAAAGGAAATGAGATGGACCGTGTAGACAAAGGATGATACCCGGAAAGTTGGGGGGAAACCACATCAGATCATGTCATGTCATATAAAATCGCGTTCGTCATCGGGGAGGAAGGAAGAAAAAACCCTCACGCCTCGGCAATGTTGTGCCCAGAATCTGTTCCCGGTAGCCTGAGGTCCCCGTATGTCCTCCTGCCCTGCTGCTGCTGCTGCTGCTGAGTGATCCTCTCATCGCGGAGCGTTTGGCGCAGAATGGGGTGCAGGACTTCGGGGATCTCGACCCAGTTGCCTCGCCTGGCGGCGCCGAGCATATTGGCGGGGAAGAGCGTGGCGGGTACGCGGGGGAGGTTGGTGGTGGTGGGATGCGAGTTGTAGCGCACTAGAGTGTCGGCGATGTGCGCCAGCTCGCCGCTCTCGAGGGCGTTCTTGAGCCACGTCTCCCACTCGTTATCAAGGACAGCCTGGGGGTCCCCCTGCTCGCGCAGGGCGGCGCCGGCCCGGAGGCGGGCGTTCAGGTCATGTCCTATCGATAACAGGATATGGTCATCCTCTATGTCCGGTTCCTGGTCGCTCATTTCCAAATCCTCCTCTTCCATGTCTTCGTCGTCGTCCAAATGAACGGCCCATTCGGATGCTCTACCGACTGTCCTCCAGGGCTCCGGGTCTCGGGGTACGTCGGCGGAAACCGCCCTGCCCTCGTCCTCGACCCATTCGGGGATGCCATCGGCGGCGGTATCTCTAATCACCACATTGTTCTCCTTCTCGTACTTGTCCTTGGCCCACTTCGTGCCCTCCCAGCGGCTCAACCTGTCGACCTCGGAAGCCGTGAGGCCCAGCCCGTCGATGGCACGAAACATGCGCCTGTGCCAGGGCCATCGGCTGAGGCGGATGCGGTGCGTCGGGTGCGTGTAGTCGAGGCCAGGGTAGCGCGCCTCCTGGGTGCTGATGTGCCCATAGAAGCTCTGGGTTTCCTCGCGAACCTCGGGAATGATGCACCGCACCAGAAGCGCAGAAAAGTTTGGCGGATCGCTGGGGCGTGGCTTCGGGAACATGTATTCGTAGACAAGCTTGTCGACGTCCTTGCATTTCATGATGGGCTAAGGTGTGTACTGTGCGGTCTTTTCGGATGAGGGAAACGCAACCCAAATTGGAGTTGAACGAAACAAAAACTTTAGATTGTAAAGTAGAGGAATCGCGGAGGCAGCGATTTGTGACCTTGTCTCGGCAAGTCGTTCTATCGTATATGAAATTGGTAACGCAGTATGCGCAGAGGCAAGTAAAGGCAGTGCCGGCTAGTAGTCGTGGATCGTGTCGGAGTAAAAGGGTGAGATTCGGCAGCCACAAAAAAAACAAGGTGAAACGATCTGAGCTTAGGGGTGAATGCCCTTTGCTTAGCCAAAGGGGGTCGCTTTGCCCAAGGCACCAATGTGACGTGCAGCACAGGGCGACCGACAAAGGTGTTCAAGTGACTTGACAACCACCCTCTTAAGGCACGGGCTGATCCAGATCAGGCTCCCTCGGAAGATCGTCGTGTGGCCGGGAGTGGCAGGGAGGAAGCGGGGTGGGCGTATGTATATTCGTGTGCGTGTACTCCGTATGTATGCGCGAGTGAGTGAGAGGGAGTGTGTGTGCCTGTGTCTTGGGTTGCCGTCAACTCGGTGCTAGTTGGTGGAACTACTAGCATCAGTAGCGGTAGTGGTCGTAACAAGCAGGCCGCAGCTTGCCGTGCAAATACGTGTAGTCGAGCGTGCTCGTGTGCCGAGATTTTCTGTATACTTGACGGCCGAGTGGTTAGAGACAAGCGTATGGGTAGTCGCATGAAAGCCACAAGCGAAGAAAAGAAGAAGAAGAAGAAGAAGAAGAAGAAGGAAAGAAGTCGTCAGGTCGGCTATGCCATAGAACGGAATAGAATGAAAGAAAACGCTCAGGCCAGACGGGGGGTGGAGGGATGATGGATGGGGATGGGGGAAGCGTGAACAAAAAATCTCCATACAATATGGATGCGTTCATCCATGTTCGGGATACGGAGTACCTGACCTTACCTACAGCAAAAACCACAAGCACGGAGTAATAAGGCCTGCATTGTAAGAGGCGGTCACATCGCTCCAGCGTCCGCGACTGACACATGGCCCCGCGAGGATCAGCCATCTTTCGACCTTGGAGCCATCCAGTCGGGGGGTCCCCTCCCTCCCTGGCGGGGGGAAGGGCTCTGTTGGCCCTGGGGGGGTGAAAGGAGAAGAGAGAAGGGGGGGGTGGGTTGTTCCATGTTCGCACCTTTTGCCGCCCCTCCAGGAAGGCAAGTCACGGAACCTGGAAAGTTTAGGTCTACGAGTGGGTAATAGTACGGGCTTTAGGTAGGCACTACTGCTACGGGGGGGCTTTGTAGTCTTTTCAGGTGGTGGCGCTCTGTAACGTCCCGAGAGCATATGCAGTGCCACCTCACCTTCAGAAGCCCGTTTAGCAGGTACCTATTAATAAGGGCCCCCCCTCCACAGGTTCCTTCCCCCCGGGGCCGCGTGTATGTGTGTGAGTGAGCGAGAGTGAGTGTGTGTGTGTGTGTGTGTGTGTGTGTGTGTGTGTGTGAATGCGTATATACTCCGTACCCTCCATCCTTTCCGAAGAAGCGCCCACTAAATCGCCAACAGCCCAGCCAGCGAACCTTGAGCAAGCCTCACTTTTTTCTCCTACAAGGGAATATGGGAAGTCCGCCAGCTACCTAGGCCGTAGTGGGGAGGGAAACAAAATAGGGCGATAACCTTCCTTGATACTCCGTACATATCACGGAACCTAATATAGGCTAGCAAGCCGTAGGAGATGGCAACCCGTACTCCGTACACCGTGCCCCCCGTATAACACAATGCGCACGACAACAAAAGAAAAAGGGGGGGAGGGGGAGAGGAGTAAAGAGTCATAAGAAGAGGTACGGAATTCTCCCTAGAGAGAAGAAAAAAGGCAAAGATGGAAGAAATAAACGAAAAGGAAAAAAAAAAGATGAAATAGAAACATCCATCCATGAAAAACCCCTGCTCCGCCGCCGATGGCACCGCCAGGCTTACCAGCGCTAAAAAGGTTGACCAGCCCGCTCGTCCTGACGCCTTATTAACACAGTAGTAGTAGTAGTACCCCGTAGTAGCAGCAGTAGGAGCAGTGCCATCTAATGCAACCTCTTTACGCGAGGACTCGTTCGCCGTCCCGGCGGCGCATGACACTTCACCGTGGCCTTTTCTTTTGGCCCAAGGTCAAGCCAGTCATCAACAGAATACGGGGGGTCCGCCTATCGGTGTGAACGTGACACCAGTGCATGCCCGTCTTGTTAGCCGGCGGTAAGGTATACCCATCAATGCGCAGGTGCTATTACTACTACTACTACTATTTGGCAGTAGTAAGCATTTTACACGTACTACGTATGGTAGAGTATCGTGATAATGCCCTGGATACGGAGTACTTGATACATAGTATCCTTTTCGAGCGGTGTGAATCGATACCAGCTGTTTTATACCCTTATCCTTGAAAACTTGGTCGACTCCAGCGTGCCTTGCGAACAAGTGTTAAAATATTGTTACGGAATGATAGATGCAGGGTCAAAACACAAATGGGGACTCCCTAACGTAAAATTGTTGTCTAAAGTCGTGATAGCCAAAACCTATCATGCCACTGAATGTAATGGAACCGCAAACGCCAGCATATAGATCATCCAAATTACCAGACCCTTTTAAATCAGCTTCAAAATACTCGCATAAACACCCGCTGGGGTAACAGTTGTCATCTCTTCGTGCCAGTATACGGCTAGCTGTATACTGGGTCGGGGTATCGTCTTCCCGCAGCACTTGTAGTCGGGCTGATTCCTCTGTCTTCCGGGGAGCGCCTTTCGTACCTCTTCCTGTCATCTCGGACCTGAGGTGGCCGTCCACGTTCACGAGCATATTCCCAACCTGCCGCGGCTTGCTCCCGGCGACGATCTATATCGGCGTGGCTGCTGGTTCGCCTGAAGGTCTCGGGCCGTGATTGCGAGTAATATTCACGTCGGCGAACACGATCACGGTCGTCGCTCAGTTCGCGTGGGTCGATTTCTCCGTATAACCTTGCTTTGTTCCGGTAAGGATCCGCGTCACGACGGTGCCTTCTGCGGACCTCTTCGTCGCTGGACTCGGTATCTGTCGTGTCTTCCGAATCGGTCTCAGAGTAAACTTGTGGTTGTCGATGGACAGTCGCCGCGGGGGCTCTCCTCGATCTGGAAGAAGACCCTTGGTAGGACTCTCGCGCTTCCGCTCGGGGTCGCTCATGTCTCCCGGTGCCTAGAACACTCGACACAGTGTTGGAAACTTTGTTTCTTAAGCTGCCCAGAGGGCTATTACCCGACCGCCTCTTGAGCTCTTCAGGACGTGATCCGTAAGACCCGGGCTTCGTTGCTGAAGGCGGCCGCGGGGCGGTGGGGGGGACGTGACGCCCACTTCTCGGCGGGGTACTGGGACTATGATGCCGTCTTCTCGAGGAATTCGAGTGAGGCCCTGCCATTTCTTCAGCGGAAGATGTTGACGAATAGTGGCGAGTCTGGCTGGTGCGTCGAGGTTGGTTAGGCGGCCGTTGCGAATTCGGGTCCAAGTAATTGCTAGCTGGAGGGTATGGAGGAGATGTCGGAGATGTAGGCGAAGGGAAGTCGGAAAAGCTTCTCCTGCGCTGCCTCTCCTCCGGGCTGGGCTTATCAGAAGAACGACGTCGACCAGAGTAGCCTGTACTCCTCCCGCCGGAGCCGTGGACGTGAACGTAAGTATAAGGCTGCCCCCGTTCCGCACGTTCCGCACGTTCAGTAGGCGGAGGCCTATCTCTATCTCTATCATTGCGAGTGGGGTTCTCGACATGGACGTAGGAGAACTTGGGCTCTCGCCCACGTTCTGTTTGAGGTTGCGTCGATCCATTCTTAGCCTTGGTGGGCTCCTCGGCCTCCTTCCATAGCTGATCAGCACACGATTTGTGCCAGCGGTCGACAGCCTCGTCAGCCTGAACCGGGAACATGGCTTTAGGCAAGTCAGATGGGAACAACTGGCCAGTTTCCGGGTGTTTCAGATTCCAGTTCTTCACCGCGTATTGGAGGTATGGCACATGCTCATCGGGCCCAAGGAGGATCTCTAAAGACTCCCATCTGCTGAAGCCTCGCGGTGTAAGAGCGGGGATCGTCGGCGGTGCGTAGTCGTTGTCTGGGACGGGCTGGAGGGTGTGCTGGCACCCCGTGAGGGACCAGGCGTTGGATATCGATGCATGGTCGCTTAGCAAGAAAGCTTGCCAATAGTCAGCAAGTACTCGGTACAGTTGGCCAAGTCAGGCGTAATAGGGAGACTCACAGTCATAATTCCCGCCAAGTACTTTGTAGAAAGCCGCGAGCTTATCCGGGGTGAGCTTTAGTTGCTGCTTATTCCCAATGTCTTTGGACTGCCTGGTGTCAGCAGACGTCAACGGTACCCGGTGAGAAAAAGACGCTTACGATATGTTTCGCAATAGCGCGCAGGAGAGCGTCGAGCTGCTCCGTTGGGGATTTGTCGGCCCCGAACATGTACTCATACTTGATGGGTGCAGCACCCCCAGGCGCTGCATCGCTCGTTGTTTTCGCCATGTCTGTTCAGTCGGCAACATGTGCGGATGCATCAAGACAGCGAAATGGCACCGGCGGAGAGGAACGCAGTCAGACCCTGCGTCGCAATGCCTATTGGACAGCAGACAACGCCGTGAAGTCTTGTGTGGGAAGCTTGCGTCGCACCCGATCAACGGCGGCAGCAATGTTGGACAATGTGTGTGTATATGTAGTGTAACCAAAATGCAGAGGTTCAGGACTCATCATGCCAGCCACGCCGGATACGTGCCTTACCATCAATTTATTGGAGCATTACAACAGTTTGTGCTATGGCGAAGACCAAAGGGGGAAAGAAGAAGAAAAGTGTCAAGGGAGTTATGCAAGGTAGAAGAACAGGTAGGGTAACCATGCAAGTTCCAAAAATCCCAATATGGGTAGGTTGAAGGTATCAGAGTAGGTAGCAGTAAAGGTCGCAGCAAACAGGTCAGTCGGGTTGGTTAGTAGTTAGGTTGCAAGGCACAGCCAAGCAAGAGGACCCTCCCCGTCATCCAAGGATGTCTTGGCTCCATATCGTCGTTGGGTCGGGAAAACAACCTCCACTACTTACTGACCACTTTGGAAGAGGGGCCAGTCACCCAGTCACCCAGTCACCTAGTAGTCACCCACTGCTGCCCACTGTCGCAACCCAGTCACGGCCAGTCCTAGTTCAGTCTCCGGTTAGAGTGCCACTGAGGGGAGGAGAAGGGGAGGAGAGAAAGAGGGGGGAGGGAAGGGGAGGGGAGGGGAGGGGAGGGGACCCCGGGAAGGCAAATGGAAGGTAGAAAACAAAGAGGGCAAGACCCATTGTGGGCTGACACGTGCATACATTTTAGATGGTGACTCCGTACATTGTTCTCGTTGTTCTTTGGTTAATCGGCGGTCAAGGGTGACTGAATTCGGGATCGATGGTATTGGTGAGCATGCGCGGTGCTGTAATGCAAGACATAAGCCCAGTCGGAGGGCCAAGTACGATCTTACGAGAGTAAAGAGCCTCCTCCATTGATGATTGACTGATTGACACTTGAGTTCTGTAGGTATGTACTCCGTGCTCCGCAAAGCGCGCCGGGGCCCATTCTGCCCCTCCAGTGGGGGGGGGGGGTTTCTCTGGATACTGGCCGGTGGAAGAAAGGCATGCTGAGCCACACCTTTTTGGCAGGCCGGCGTGGCTCATGAACCGAGTTTGCCTCGCCGTTGCTTCCCGATTGCTACACGCACCAGCAAGCCGAACAAAACCAGCATGGGGGTGGAGGGAACATTTGATGTTTTTTGTATATCGTTTGGCGCTGAGACACAAACACACAGCAGAGTTTGCGTCCAACAGGAGGCTCAGATCATTTCTGTAAGGGTATAACGTGCAGTGGCTTGCATCCATCCTGATGTCATGCCGCTACGTTGGGCGAGACCAACCCGCCGAAAAAAAAAGGGAAGCCCCTGTGGGTCTAGCACCTAAATCTGAGTGGTGCGAGCTGCAGGTCTCGCAGTAGCTGCTTGGAACGCAAAGCGTAGCGTGTCATCAACACCACAAATTTCACCAAAAAAAGAAAATTCCACCTGCCTCGATTAACTTCTGCTACGGTTCACGAAACCGCAACAGTCTCGGCCGCACAGACGACAACCTTCCTTTTTTGCAGGCGTTCGCTCAATCCTAACACTGTGCCAAGATGGACGCCCTCCGCTCCGCCGTGCAGCCCATCACCCACAACCTACCCGAGCCCGTTCGCGACCTGGGCGTTTCCATCGTCGGCGAGACCTGCTACAAGCGCCTCCTCCTGGACGTCGCCCTCGACGATGAAGCCTGCCTGAAGCTGGCCGTGAGCAAGGGCCTGGGGATCGGCATCATCGCCGCGTCGTCCGTCGTCAAGGTGCCCCAGATCCTGAAGCTGCTCAGGTCCAAGTCGGCCGAGGGCGTCTCGTTCCTCTCCTACCTCCTCGAGACGAGCGCGTACCTCATCTCCCTCGCCTACAACTTCCGGAACGGCTTCCCCTTCAGCACCTACGGGGAGACGGCGCTCATCGTCGGCCAGAACGTCATCATCTCGGTGTTGGTCCTGAACTTTAGCGGCCGGGCGGGGCTCGCGGCCGTCTTCGTCGCCGCGCTGGCCGGCGCGGTCGGGGCTTTGTTCATGGACAACGTCGTGGATATGCAGACGCTGAGCTACCTCCAGGCCGGCGCCGGCGTTTTGAGCGTCGCGAGCAAGGTGCCTCAGATCGCAGCCATCTGGCAGCAGGGTGGCACCGGACAGCTCAGCGCATTCGCTGTAAGTAATACCACCTCGCGCATGACGCGCACAGCTTTTTTCTTCTTCTTCTAACGCATGGGCTTTTAGGTCTTCAATTACCTCGCCGGTTCCCTCTCGCGCATCTTCACGACTCTTCAGGAGGTCGACGACAAGCTCATCCTGTACGGCTTCGTGTCCGGGTTCGCGCTCAACCTCGTCCTCGCGCTCCAGATGGTCTGGTACTGGAATGCGCCCTCGGCCAAGGCTCAGGGGAAGCGCAGGGCCGCCGAGCCGATTGCAGCCTCCAAGGGCTCTGCCACCGCGTCCGCCACGGGAGCTACCCCGAGCAAAGGCGGTCCTACCACGCGTCGCCGCGGCTAGGCAGTGTCCCTCGGTTCACATTTTACTACGCGTGGGCGGCGCACTCATTATATACAATTTTGTAATTTGATAATATTTTTCATTGGATTTATCCAGCGCGCCTGTCTTGTTCTCTGACTATTATGATGATTTTACAAAAGATGCCGCTCGATGCATCTATTAAACAAAGTACCTGGTAAATCTGTCCCGACCTAAAACGTTGGGTAACTTTCAAACGCCGTCCCGGAACTCCCATACGGAGTACACGCCATGCGGGTATCCTATTTCATTTCTCCCCCCCTTTTTTTAGCAGACGGATACCTCGGCATTGGTCCAGCCAATGCCTCCGACCCAGACCCTCCTCCCGGCGCAGTGCAGGCACCTCTTCTGCTCACCCAGGTTGCTCACGGAGCAGCTGTAGCAGATGTGCTTGCCGCATGCGCCGCACGCGGTATCGTCCCCGGCGCCGCCGTCGACGTCCATGCCGTCGTCCAATCCGGCGCCGCAATCCTCGCAGGCGGCGGGCCTCTCGAAAGTGGGTGCTTGGGTCATCGCCGATCCCTGCACGGGGGGCGCCGAGTTGATGTTCCAGAACCGGTGCAGGCCTTGGTTCTCTTGTTGTTGTTGTTGTTGTTGCTGCTGCTGCTGAACGGAAGGTTGCTGCTGGGGCTGGCACTGGGGAAACTGCTGGAGGGCGGCGGCAGCTCCGGATTGGTGCTGGAGGGCGGCGCCGCCGCCGTGCTGGGCCGAGTACAGCAGGTTCAGGGTTCGCTCTGGGACGCATGAGCTTGTGCTGCTGCCGCCGCCGGCACCCCCGCTTCCGAGGCGGTGGTGGGCGCGCCACTCGTAGAACTTACGGTGCACCTCGTCGTCGGACGGACGGCCGTTGCGGAAGCGCTTCATGGTTCGGCTGTTGAGGAGAGAGGAAGGCGGGGACATGTCCATGGACATGGTGATCTGGTTGTTGCCGCCGCCGCGAGGGGGGGTCGAGGAGGCCGAGGTGCTCAGCTCGGAGCCGGAACGCTTGCGCTTGAGGATCATCGCGGGTGGTGGGAGAGAGTTTTGGTTTGCGTAGGACTTTTACTTTAGGTTCCGTCTTTTGATATTTGTCCTCTCTTTTTCGGTTTGTAGATGAATGATATCTCTCAAGTGATGACGGGGAAATTGGTTTGGTGTGATAAGTAGTGGTTACTTTTTCCGTAGGCTGAGTGAGTGTCGAGAAGGGGAGAGAAGAAAGAGGATGTGTGGGTTTTGGAAGTTGGAATTGGTTCTTTTAGAAGGGGGGGGGATAAGGAGCGTCTAGGTAGGTAAGGTATTCCACGGGTGGCGTCGTGCGTGTTACAGTAGTAAAGAGAGAGAGAGAGGGACAAGAAAAATAAGCAAACAAAAAGTACTCCGTATGGCGTTTTGTTCATACATGGGAGAGTTAAAAAGGGCTGTACGGGCTTTCGATGGGGGACCAAAAAAACGCGTGGGAGTCGCGGGCGTCGCGGGCGTCGCGAAACCCTTTTAAGAGGATGACGCGAACGGCTTTAAGGTTCACACGGTTCACCCGTGGCTGGGCCAACGCCCTCTTGCCTAAGATTACGCGCGACAAGGGTCCAAATTCATTACTGCACCAGCCACGTGAAATGGGGATTTTACAGTACAGACTACTTTGGCATTGTGGAAATGCATACTCTACTCCGTGCTCTCCATTCCATAATGTTTCATAGACGGTACCTCCTTCATGGTCGCTTGCCTCGATTATCCTGCGGCAGTGGCAGCGTTACCGGCGTTGGGACCTTATCCCGGAGTACGGCCAAGTACGCCATCATGAACATGGCCTTGGATAGGCACAAGACAGAAGAGAGAGAGTGTGTGTGTGTGAACAAACGGGATGCGGAGCAAGCCAGCATGCTCGCCTGGTCCACGATTGGTATATCATACTCCGTGTAGGCACATACAAATCGCCATGCATCTCGACACCAATCCGGCCCGCGGACGCTCACGAGGCATCGGCGATTACTTGCCCCTCCATGATCAAGCACCGAGGCCAGTCTCGAACTCGTCCGGTCCTATATGCACAAGATAGTTTCCTTTGGAAAGGCCCAGTGGCCAATACCGTTGTCGGAGCGTGTGCTTGTCACGGTGCTGGTGGCCTGAGGAGTAGTATGTCTTCCGGGCTTTCATGGTCCCCCTCCGGCCGACCTCGGAGCTGCTCCGTGATCCCCCCTTCCGGGGAATAACAAGGTAATCCGGAACCGCAAGGACCGGCCCGGCCATGACCGTCCGCCTCGTGCAGCGGCAGCATCAACCCACCACTACCCCCCTCCCCCAATAGTGTCTCCCAGACAGTAAATCGCAGTAGGCTATACGGCTATACGGATTACGGGGTATATACCACAGCCGTGACCCAAAGACTCGAGACTGGATTGGTGGACATGTCCAAACACAAGGTCGCATGCAGCAGCCCCCTCCCCCTCCCTCCTCTTCCCCTCCCTCCCATCTTCGTTCTAGTTCGCTTGACGTCGGGCCCCCTTTGCTCGCTCGCTCTTTTTTTCCCTTTACGGAAGCCATGATGCGGGATAGGCTATATGTACTGTAACTAGATGAGCCGAGTGTAAGTAAAAGTGTTATGATTTTTAGACCCCAGCGCAGACTGAGAGGGTTCGCTGTTTTGCCCCCCAAACGGGAATCATGGGGAGAACTCCGTGAATCGGAAGGGTGACTGGCCGGCCGGCTTCCTTTGAGCCGTTGCTATCCATGATGAGCATCTCCGCGGCGCGTGCGTAGTGGAGAGAGCCTCTTGCTGAACCATCGTATGTGTAAACAGCATTTCACTTTTTGACTTTGGATGGCTCCGCTCGGATCATGAGGTTGGATACGTGGGAAATGGTGAGCAAATGCAACCCTCTGCCGACGGCATCGTTTGCCTAGGCAGGGTCAATATGCATGGATAGTGGCACGGCGCTCGACAGCGCCTTGCATATGCAACACCTTGCTGGCGCAGAAGCCATCACGCGTTGATGTACGAACGAAGCTCGCAACGGCTTTACAACAGCATTACATATTCCACTCGAAACTGGTAACCACCTTGCTCTCATCTAATATAAATACCCCGAGCAACCCACGCCCCCAAATGTTATCCCAAAACACAGCCTCGCATCAGAAACAGTTCTACTTACTACACACACACACACAAACACACACACAAACACAAAGACATTCACAATGACCTCCCACGAAGCCGAAATCACCAAGGCCCTCTCCTCCCTCTCCGCCTCCCCCGCCACCCTCTCCCTCCTCCGCGACCTGCACGGCGCCGCCCTCGCCGAGCCGGCCTTCCAAAGCACCGACGGCCAGCCCCAGACCGCCGCCCTCGACCGCTTCGTCGCCCTCGACGCCGACAAGTGCGCCCTCGTCTACCTCCTGCTGCGGTCCTCGCGCGCCACGCGTGTCGTCGAGGCCGGCACCTCGTTCGGCCTGAGCACCGTCTACCTCGCCCTGGCCGCCACGCAAAACGCCGCCGCCTCCTCGGAGGGAGCAGGCAAGGCTGTCGTCGTAGCCACCGAGAACGAGCCGACAAAGGCGGCAAAAGCCAAGGAGCACTGGGCAAGGGCCGGCGACGGCCTCGCCGAGTGCATCGATCTCAGGGTCGGCGACCTGCGCGAGACCCTCAAGACCGATCTCCCGGAATCCGTCGATTTCCTGCTTCTCGATAGTAAGTCCATTCCCCCTTCAATCCCTTTCTCCCTTCGTGATCGTCCTCTGGTACACGCACACACACACACGTATATATATATCAGATCACTGACTCAACTATTGCTCCAGTCTGGACGCCCCTCGCCCTGCCCGCGCTCAAGCTCGCCAAGCCGCGCATGAAGCCCGGCGCCACCGTCGTCACCGACAACGTCACGGCCTGCGCCGAGGGGTACCGGGACCTGTACGCCTACCTGGATGACCCGGCCAACGGCTTCAAGTGGACCTGCGCCCCGTACTCGGGCGGCCTGCTCATCGCCGTGTACATGGGGTGAGGGCTTTTGCGGCCATTGATCAAACAGCAGTCTGTGATGGATAAAGAGTAAAAAAGCTTAAAAAAGAAATTAAATATATATAACCAAGAGGCTCTTCCCCTATGCGCATATGCAGTGTATCCCCCCATCTATGCCGCCCCCCCCCCCCCCCCCCCCCCCCGTTCCTCTCCCATACACCATCTCACTTGCAAAGAACAATGCTGGAAAGGGTACCGTCAGGGTTCGCACTCCCCTAATCCTTCCTCACCTTGACAATCATCCTCCCGACGCCGCCGACCTGCGTATACACCTCGTTGCACCCCTTCCTCACGGCCTCGATGTCCTCGAGCGGCACGACCCTGACCACCCCCTTGACCTGGCCCCTCGCGATGATCTCCCCAGCCTCCTCGAGGTCCTCCCGTATTGCCGGATTCCCCGACACCATCTCGTGCCGGATCGACGTGCCCCACAGCAGCCACCTGTAGTACCACTGCGCCAGGTCCAGCACGGGGCCCAGCCAGAAGGGCATGCGCTCGGGGCCCAGCATCTCCAGCACCGTCGCGCGTGTCGGCAGGCTCGTCACCGACATGAGCACGCCCGTGTGCGGGTTCAGCAGCGGCACCGACGGCGCGAGCGTGGCGAGCTGCGTGTTGATGGCGAAGTCGACGCTGCCCCTCGGCACCACGTCGAGCAGGTTCTTGGTCTTCTTGTAGTCGATCAGCTGGTCCACCATGCCCGGGAGGTACCGCTCCACGAGGTCCATCTTGGCCGTCGACACCGTGCTCACGATGCGCCCGGCGCCGAAGACGTTGCGCGCCACCTGGATGATGACGCAGCCGGTGCCGCTCAGCGCCGCGGGCACGTAGACGGTCCGGCCCTCGAGGCTGCTCCACCCCGCCAGGCGCAGGCCGCGCCGGATCGTCTGACACGCCGTCACCACGAAGCCGCTCAGCGCCGCCGCCGACTCGAAGGGCACGTGGGCCGGCTTGACCAGCAGGTTGGCCGCGCGCACGCGGGCGTACTCGCTGGCGAAGAAGGTCGGCGGGTCGAGGAACATGGGCTTGCGCACGTTGTGCCCGTACACGTCGTCGCCGACCCGGAGCGTCTTGACGTCTGCTCCCACGGCCACCACGGTGCCCGATCCTGCCATGCCCAGGGGCGACGGGAACCTTTTTGTTCACCAGGTGTTAGTCATGTATGTTTTGATCTTTATACATCACTCATATGTTCGGTGGAGAAAAGGGGGAGGGTGGGGGAGGGCAGAAGCATACTCGGCCTTGTGGAACATGCTGAGCTGGCCGTTGTTCAGCATCACCTCTCCCGTCTCGATGGTGGATGAGTGCGTGCGGACAATGACCTGATCAGGCTCAGTGATCTCTGGCACGGGCATGTCCGTGACAATGTATTCCAGAGGCGTGCCCTTTTTCGGCGCCACGAGGGAGCGCATCGTCGTCGGTAAGCCAGCCATTCTGAATCGGTTCATGCGCGGTGATGATGAGAATAAGTGGTGTCAGGTGTTGAATGCCAAGTTTTCGTTCTCTTTTTCTTTCTGATAGGTTACGAAACTTTGCCCCATCGTGCTTCTCTTATAGTCGGTGGATGCCGCATATGTGCTCCCTCCTTGTTCTTCGGCGGCGGATCTTGATAGTTACGGCGTTCGGTGGGGCCGCCCCCTCCGAGGTGGATCGCCGAAGCCGAAAGCTTGCACCTCCACCCGAATCCCCCCCCTTGATCCGTCCTTGATGCATTACCCCCCGGCCTGCATTTGCGGAAACCAAAGTCCGCTTTTCATCGTCTGCAATTGGTCATTCCGCGCAGGCACTGACAAATCAACACTTCCTGTTCAATCTCCTACTTCCATCAATGTATTCCGTACTTGAACACACAAGGATCACAGATGTGCTCCGTATATGTAAGCTGATGGCCACCTTCGCTTTTGCCGATTCACGCCGCTCGATATATACAGCCCGTGCCGGATCTAGCGACCTGACAGTGCACAAACGGCCCTTTACCAGCCTCTGCGTCTTGGGTCAAATCTCCTCTTCGAGATCCCATAATACCCCCCTCCGCCTCCGCTGCCTCGTCCATACCAAGACGAGTACGTGCTCGTGTCTGTCGCAAGTAGTCAGCCAAGCCCTCTCCATGGTCCGGGTCTTGGTAAATATTGACAACTCACCTCTTTCCTGGCTCACGCCGAGCTGATCTGCCACATTAACATATCCCTCGCTGGTAGTCCCCTGGGTCAGGTTCACCCTCTTCACCTTGTCCTCGGGGCTCTCGTCCTCCCACTTGCTCCTGCACATCGGACATGTCGCCGCCTCCTTGAAGCCCTTCGTCTGCGCCCATGTGTTGAAGCAGTCCCGGTGCATGTTCTGGCCGCACGCCGCGCGGCAATACGTGACATCCTCTCCGGAGGGGTCGAGCTCCGAGTAGCATATGGGGCAGTCTCCCTCGATGGGTTTACGTTTTCCGTCACCAGAGGATGCTCCTTCATTACCTCCCACCAGGCCATTGATGGGTGGGGCATGAGCAAGAATTTGCTCCAGTTCCGTAGGTAAGAGGGCCAGCTGGTACACCGTATCCCAAGGGGCATTAAGCACCTTCTTCATGACCTACAAAATACGACACGCACCACCCCTCAGTCAGCAAACAGCTCCTGAAGAAACCAAAACAAAACAAAAAATCACAAGGGGAGAGAGCCGCTACTCACAAACAACCAGTGTTTACATTGAGCCCCTTTTTTCCCGTGAGGACAGTTACACGACGGCTTCTTCTCTATCCTGACCCGGTACACGTTCCCCGTGCTGCTGGACAGCTCTACCATCTCGCCCGCGCACCCGTCCACTTCGGTCCGCTCCCGCCTGAGGACGTAGAAGCGCTGTGTTATCGCGCGCTCGTACCCGTCCCAAAAATCGGTGGGTGGCCGCGTCCTGTGCCTACGGAGACGCTTCTCCACGGGCTCCTTGGGCTTCCTGGTCCCACCCGATACGCCTGATGGCGCGGGCTCTCCTGTCCTGGGCGTTGTCCTGCGCCTTTTGCTCGCTGGTGCCGGTGCGACTCCAATAACATCGCTCTCCTCGGCCTCGGACACCCCGGAAGACCGCGTTTTGCGCTTCATCGTTTTTTTGTTCTTTGCAGAGATAGGTATTGGTCTTGTTTCTGTAAGATGATTTGGTGCTGATTTGGTGCTCCGTAAGGAATGGAAAGCTTGGAATTCTCAAAGGGAGCTTGCAACTTAGGGCCAGCGTAAAGTAAGATGAAGGGCCAAAGTCGAATTAGACTGCATAGAGGAGATTAGACATCCAACGACAAGCGCGGCCACTAAACAAGTCGAGGTTTATGGAGTATTATTGGGTATTTCGTTGCTGTAAGTTGACTTGACAACGATACTATCAAGTATGCGCAATCGGGACAATGGAGTCAATGGAATCAAGGGGGGGGATATGGTGCAAGAATTCAATACCAATGATGGAGATTTTGTGTTGCATTACGGAGTACTTCTAAATATGTTGATGATAATGGGGAATGCGTGAACCTACCCTCTCCCGACAGTGTGGATCGCTTTGGACCCTGAGAAGTTACAGCGTCAAGAGCTGCGTCATACACCGGGCTGACCACGCGGTGTCACGTGCATATGAGAGGACTGATCCGAGCTTTGCGAACGACCTGGGCCTGGTCGCAACACTGCGGAGTACATAGTACAACATGCGATATGGTAATCGGTAATCTGTTCTGCATTCCGAATTAATTCGTATGGTACCAAATACTCCGTATGCAAACTAGGTAGAGGGCAAATCGCAGATTTACGTAGCATTAATCCGTACGGAGGACAGAGTACACGTCTCGGAGTTTGCCATGCACCTGATAAAATAGCAGGGGAAAATAACGATGAATGAACAAGCATCATGACATTGTCTGTGCTAAGTGCTACAAAACTCCCCAAATCCATCTCCTTTTCCATCCATAAACATCCCATCACCAAAGCAGCATCGCTCATGCGAACCCTATAAAAAAAAGACAACAAGCTTGAAAGGGAGAAAGAGAAAAGGAAAAGGAAAAAAGGAAAAAGAAAGAAGCATATGCGACTGCCCTTTAAACCGAAACGCCAGCGGAACCAGGGGTGTATCCCGTCCTGGGCTCCTAGCCCCCAAAAGTCAAACCAGGCCCGCTTGAAGACCGCTCCATTGACTTTGCCTCGCCGACCGTGTGACGCCCTTGAACAAGTAGTTTCAAGTATATCCAATGAAACATAAGGAACATAGAGATGAAAGAAAAGTGTGTATGGGGTAACCGGATGTAGCATCCACAATTATCGCCGCGCGAGGTGCGCCAGTCGTTCATGTGGTACCATAATGACAAATAAGAAAATGTTGAAAACGCCGAGTCTATACTGTGGCAGTGGTGATAAAAAGAAGAATTAGACACGAGAAGAAAATTAAAGGTCGTCCGTCAAGTGTCGTCGATGTTATACAAGTCATCGAGGTCATCGTATGTATAGTGTCGACTATGGTTTCATGCATGCGTCGACGTACCGTTCAGGATGTGGGAGAGGCAGGCAGGCCTGAGTCCAGATGCCTACTTCAGCGGGCTTCCTCAACGGAAGTCACGTCGGCTGCTAGGGTCGTGAGGGGGTTGGAAGTGAGGGTTCTGGCGTTGCTGAGCGGCAACATACTCAGCAGTGGCATTGTGACGACTAGGCTGCTCGGCAGGCAGCTTCTGATCTTGGCGGGACATGCTGTGGCCACGGTTGCTGGGAGCGGATCCAGAGGCACCAGGAACAAGGTCGGTGACAGCTTGGGCAATGGTCTGCACCACATATTGCCTGAGCTCCTCGTCTTCCCGTTGATCCTCCTTCTGAAGTCGGAAGCGCTCATCCTTGCCCATATTTGCCCTGCGGCGACTCTTGATCTCCTGTGTGATGTAGAGCAAAACTTCCTCGGGGCACCGGTTGCGGTCGTTAGCAGACTCGGCCTTGCGGACATAGCGGCGGGTGACATCGGTAGCACCATCGATAGAGAAAGCGACGCAGTAGGACATCTTCTTGCCCCAGCCCTCAGTGTAAAGTCTGGGGTTGTCCCAAGCTTCCTCGCAGGCATCAACGTGAACCCAACGCTTCTGATGCTCCGAATAGACCTCGGTCCACACATGATCCTCAGCATTCCAGACCCATCGCACGCGCCCACCCACAGCACGGCACAACATGCTGAAGCAGTTGGCCCACTCTCCAACACGACCTCGCCGTGTCTGAAGCAGGCGCCAGACGTCACCGTATCGGGGGAACCGCTCATGAGCGCCACACGATTGGGTGGAGCACCGGTAAAGTTCAACTCGCAAAGCGCCACAGGCACTCTCCTCTGGTGTGGGTGCTGTCATACCTTGGGCGATGGTAGGGGACAGGCAGGCGGGACAGGGGGGGTTGTTCACCCATGTAAAGAATGATCGTTTGAACCATCTAAACAATTAGTTAGCATATCTGAGAATCAACGAGGAGTACTCAAGATTTTACCTTAGAAGTGCGCGAATGACGCAGTCCTGGTAGCCCCATTCTGGTCGACGACCATCGCCCATGCTCATTGCCTCAGCTTGCAGTACTTGCGTCTCCTCCTCAGCCTCGCTGTATATACGATCCAAGGGAATAATCTGCAAAGCCTCGTCCAGCAAACCAGGGTTCTCGTATTTGGTAGGTGTCAGGGATAAGCTGAGGAGTAGGTTTCGGAATTTCTGTGAGTCGCGATCGCTAGCGTCGGGTGGTGTTGGAATCTTGGGGAGATGTCGAAGTGCAGAGTATGAGGGAGGTGTCGCAGCGTTTTGCGATTGTGTGGTCGTGGGCCTTCCGGGTGCCATGAGAGAGGGTTGAAGGCCGGAACCCGAATCATATTCCTGCAGTCCCTGCATTGGCGATCCATGCCTTGAAGATGAGCGCAGGTCATTCATGCGCTTGTCCTTCATGAGGCCCTCAAACCGCATCCTCAAATCCTGAGCCCATTCCTCCCCATACTGTTCGCCGCGGGACACGGAGCCCGATCCGAACGGGTTAGAGCCCGCCATAGTGACCGTACTGTTATTGTCGAACGCAGATGTTGCTAGTGATAAGCCTCCGATATAAAGTGTTCAACAAGATATAGTCGTATGAGGTGGTGTCAAGTTGGTGTTGGAAAAAGAAAAAGGAATGTGTAGGATATTTTGTTCAAGAACAAAGTAAGTCTTCGTCAGCTACAGACGGGAGTTTGTGTCGTCGTAAGCGGAGTGATTCGTAGACCTCGAATATCGCCACAGGCTTCCCCTAAGCGCCCATGAATATGTTGAGAGTCGTCTTCGGAGCGTGTGCGCAAATAAGGAGGAAGCCAAGGAAAAATCGCAAATCGTCAATCAGGTTATCAATGAAGCGGCGGGGTGGTCTTTTTGTTTTAGGAATATTTGTCCTGGTCGTGAGAGAAAAAATGTCGTCGCTTCTCTCGTTGAGTTCGAAGCCGGGTTTGTCTCAAAGCAGACAACAGCGTTTGAGCTGAGGGTGGAGAGGAGAGGCAGGTTTAGGTGCGTCGACGACGACTGAGCACTTGTAAGGTATTAGGATGAGGATGACCCAGAAGGCGAATGGGGGTGGATGGCGCTGACGAATGGGGGTTGGGCCCCAGGCAGGGGAATGGAATAAAGGGACGTGGACAGGACGCAAGACGGTGCCAGGATGTGGATTGCGAATGCAGTCGAATGCGTCGCCCGACCGTCAGTCAGAGGGACTGTGGTGGCAGTTTACGCGTCAGCGTCAAGGCTGCAGCCAATCAGGGCGATCAAGGCGGCCTCGCAGGGGATCTGCTAGGCAAAGAGGACAGGTACCGCTACTTGTGATCGCACTGGGGCCGCCTCCCCCAAACCCCTGCGCCACAACCCGTTCACCAGGTACCTACAGGATTCCGTACTCCGTACGCAATCCGTACTGACATGCTCTTCACTACCAGGTCCATTCATTCAACCAGCCAAAAGTTCGCAGACCCTCTTATGGACGATGACGAAGACTGCTAACGTGTGCGTCAACTACCCCTAGCAACATGCGATGGAAGACAAAAAAAAATGCGATGTTTAATACTAGGCAGGAAGGGAATCGCGACTACGAGTACCGATTGCTCCGTACATAGAGGTGGAAGTTTACCGACAACAAAAATCCCAGCAATGTCCATCTAAGCGAAGATGGAGATTCCACGCAAGCTCTCCTCTAATAAGGGCCCATATTAAAGAGATCTAGGAATTTTCTGGTGTTCGCAGCTAGACCCGAGGCGGGATGATTGACGGGGAACAAGAGATGAAAATGGTGACGAGGCCGCACCACTCACGAATAAAGAGCAGCTAATAAGCAGATGGAACACTGGACTCCGATGGAGCAAGGCACAAAACGGAGCGGATGTGGCAGTGGAAACTTGGCCTAGCAGTGCTAGTAGCAGTAGTAACAGCACTCTACGGAGTAGCTCTCTCTCTCTCTCCCCCTCTTCCATGTGGGCGGCCGATGGTTCTTGGGTGCGAAAGCCACAGCAGACGGAAGACTCCGTGACCCGGGTATCTGTACTTCCGCGCAGACGTCGCCATCACTGGGGAGGGCGATGACGAGGCACTGCCCAGTGCTCCGTCCACTTTTCCTGGGTGGCACAGTGCCGTTCAAGCCAGTGAGTGCCTCCAGCGAGCCCGCCTTGCAGACTTCTGCAGAGCTTCGAACCGGCGGGCCAATTGGGGGGTAAAAGAGGGCGGGGACGTTTATTGTCCTTTTACTCCGTACATAGCACCTTTTGGAGGGTGTGTGCAGGTGGTTTTCGGTTGGTTGCACGAAGCGACTTTGGTTCCTTTTTCGTCTGTCCTCCAGCTAGCTAACCTACCTGTAGGAGTACCTGAGCAGTGAGCACCGAGAGGTACCCTACGGAGCTCGTAATATTGGATGGAAAACAAGAAGAAAAAAATCGCCGCCGGCTTGCGAAACAATGCTGGGCTTGTTTCAAAAGAAGAAGAAACCCACCCAGCCGCACGGAGTATGCTTCTTGTAAAATCCCCCCTACGAATAATATCGACATGCTAATTATTATATCCTCTCGTTTTTATCGGTGTTTTCTTTTGACCCTCTGCATTGTACAGTATTTCTACGTTTTTTAGTTGTCTTGTTAATACAGCAGTAGTTTGCACGTACAGCACCCCGTATGCGTGTCGCACCGGTAAATGTGAGGGGTTCGCTGTGCACACGCGGCAAGCGACGATAAACCGGAGGTTCCGCCTCGCCAAACTTCAGCCCACTTGCATTAGGTACCTAACAGACTCGGTTCACTGCTGTATACTATCTACCGCCAGCCAGTCACTCGACTGCTCGTTGGGACACCAACAACCCGACAAGTCGATGATCTGAACTCAACTTTCCAGCATTTGTAGCCAAACCCCGACTGCCGACAATTAAACCCCCCAAGGTTCATTCACGCGGATGAGAAGAGAGAGTAACCCAATCCGCCAATCTAAATGTACATACTACGGAGTATATACGTGATCAAGACAGCAGTTAGACTAAACAGCCGTTCCAAGGGATCCGACCCTAGCTGTATGAGGTAATCGAATCTGGAACGGACACGGATGATCTAGCATGCATCTTGCAAAAGATGCAACCTTGCATCTCTCCAGCTATTATTATGTACTAATAAGCTCCGTGAGAGAGCGCGTATTCCGCAAAAGCAACCAGCCTCGTGGCAGAGTCGGGAAAATAATTGCACTGCCACTTTTTTCAATACGGAGTACATGCATGATGAACGAAAAGCGTAATTGCTGCCCTCTCTCTTTTTTCCTTAGCATGTGCTTTGCCCGTAGCCATGGCCAATATCTATATAAACTACATCATTGCCCCGTATCGCACAGCCGAGGGCGCGAAAGTGAAGGTACCGATTACGGAACACACAAATGGGCTGCGTTTCGACGTCTCATAGGGATCAATATTCTCCCTTCCATATACGGTGTACACAAGGTACGGCGTACATACGCCTGTGCGAATAATGGCTCACGCAGCCAACTGCCCTTCGTCAAGGCGGATCTTTGCCATCATTGGGTCAAGCGCGGGAAGAAGAAGAAGAACAAAAGCCAAGGTGAAATGGGATTGTCCGTCGCGAATGCTGATCTTCGGTATTCTTTCCCACCCACCCCTTCTTCTCACCTCAGAATTCGTAGGTGTGTGCTTTTCGTACTTCCCGTACAGACCCGGGCCACGCAAGCTTGGCAAAAGGGGGTTCACTACTACTGCCACTACTACTAAAACACTAAAATTCCCTTCCCGGATGTGGCTCTACGATTCCGTTCGTGCCATCTCAAACCGGATTTTACGGACCACGTAACGGAGTCCTCCGTACGGAGTATAACACGGTACGGTTGTTAGGGATTGTACTATGTAGCCACAGTAATAACAGGATTCTCCCGCCTCCCTTCGTGGGTAGATGACCCGGGAACGAGAAAAATTCTCAAGGCTTCCAACAATTCTGGTCTTTTTTTTGGTCTTTTCTTTTCCTTTCTCCTCTTTATCCGTTGCATGGGGGGAGGGGGGGGGGGGGGGGGGGCTCTTATTACATACGCCGTACATGTTTGGAAAATCTTCCCGACAAGAAGTGGCTCTTGTCTCGTAAAAGCTTCCAGGTGTTTTAGGCTCGGCCGCGTCAGCCTCTGGCGGGTTCGCAGAGAGCCTCCTCCGGTCCCAACCGCAAAGCCAGCCCACGCAGAACACACGCACACAGAGAGAGAGAAAAAGAGAGAGTGAGAGAGAGAGGGAAGAAAGTTTGAGAACCCACCGACAACTGGCTTGCGGACGGTGGTGCCTGCCGATCATCGCCGCATTAGCCTCACCCTTGAGGACTCGGCCGAGAGGGGGTTTTTTTTTCGCTGAGGCAAAGCAAAAACACCGGATCTTCTGTCCCATAACGTTCCCAAGGGCATCGTGTTGTGCATCTTGTCAGCGTTGCCTTCTCGTTTCTTCCCGTGGTCCTCTCCGGCCGCCGTCGGAAGCATGGCAGACTCCGGATTCTCTGGAACATCAAGGAGCTTTCCATATGAGGAGGAGTAGTAGTACTCCGTAATTGAACTACTTGCTGAGCCGGACCGACGGTAACACGGAGCACGGGGGGTCCTGAAGGTCTTACATAGTAGAAGATGCATGGCGATGCTAAATTTACTTTGCTTGGCGGCTCGTACTCTATACTAGCAGTACTACCTACATGCATATTCCGTACAGATACCTACTACTCCTGTGTAATACGCATGGAGTCAAAGTTCACATACGTGAAGCCGACTGATGGAATTTTCTATTCATTGGATTTCCAGTGCGTGCAGTATCGCCTTTCGCTACCTACCTGGTACCTAACCCGACATTCATCTTGGGAGTGCTTATCCTTCATCTTCAAACAACAACTGCTAATCCTACTGCTTCGCTCACCACCGTTGACATGACCGATTCATATCGTAAAATCACCATCTGCAGATCTAATGTGCTTACGTAGTCCTAGGTCGCAAGCCGAACGACTTGTGTACTCCGTCTATGAGGCCATCATGCCAGCCTCCTCCGGCGCCGGACATCGGCTCCGTCTTCCAACCGCGCTTCACCAATATCTGCTGTGGTACTCCGTATAATACACCTTACTTTGCCGTAGCAGTGTCACATTGATCGACGTCAATCTACCCGAACCCATATCAACTTATCACATGCACCCCCTTCCACGTACTGCGTAGTAATAGTAGGCGTAGCATTTGTGCCTGATGATCACAAAAAAAAATTATCGTATCTGGCTTTGACAGAGACGCATCCATGCCAATTCGCCTCGGTTTCGGTAGTTACCCTATAGTCGGTTTGTACCAGCTTCTTCGTCCAAGTGGTTCTAGACCTGAGATAGAATAAGAATACTCCGTGTCGAATGTACAAGGACGATTTGTAGCATCTACTATTGGTATAAGGGTTTTCTTTTGGGGTAGTTCCATGTGATTCCTTCCATCACCCAATATCAGGTTGATGCTAAAGGTTTCCCTACAAGAGTTCGGAGCACAGGACAACGGTACTCCGTATATATGCTCATATTCAAGATGGCAATGATTATTCAACAGGCACATTGTAATGTAAATTCTATCTAAACCAACATGGGCAATACTCCTCGAACAAACGCGTAAGCACAAAACTCTATTCCCGCGTGTTGCTTCCCACGCATTTCTTTTTAGGTACCTTTGTTTAGGACGTGAAACAGCCGCGTAGGCCTTGTCGCCACCTACATAGTACAAGCCTCGGGCTGCCACCCATCCAAGACGCTTGCTGCCCACTTCCCGGGTTCGGCCTCCTCCTAGACAGGCATCTTTCACCTCTCCCATTCCTCGCCGACGTAATACCTCTCCGCCATCTCGACGTCCCATATCGGCCGCTCGACGAGCGCGACTTCGAGGTCGCCATCGGAACTCAAGGGCACTATGCCGAAAATGGGACGGTACTTGAAGGTTATCCACCACGACCTAAACTTGGAGGAACCGTTGGCTTGGAGAGTTCCATTAGCGCGCAGCTGCGCTAGCTCGTTACCCTTGGATGCATCATCGCCGGCGTCTTCATCGTCCTCGCTGTTGCTGGCGTCGTCAACTGGCTGCGCGTCGTCCATGTCAATATCCTCTTCTTGCCCTCCCGATGCATGTTTGCGGATAGAGTGGGGTGTCAGGTTGCTTAAAGCCATCTTGCCGCCAGCACCGCTGGTGGCGCCCTTGCGCTTTCGCTTAACCCCGGACTGGTCTGGGACCTCGGCATCGGTCTTCGGGATGTCCAAGGAGAAATCGATCATGGTGAGGAATGAAATTCCATAGACCCAAGCCCGCGAGCCTTGCCATACAACACCCTTGGCCAGGTCTAGTAGATTCCGGACGGTAGTCGGAAGGGCTTTGCGCGGGTGTTTCCGAGACCACGACGTAAGCGAGCCTTGCAGTGGATGGAATGCAAGGATGTGCCATGTCGAAGTAATGGCAAGGAGTGTATAGTCAGCCTTGTCATTGCCGGGTACGTCGTCCGAGAAGGACAATAGTGTTGGTGCAGAAGGCAGCTTCGGTAAGACTTTGCTGTTAGGGTTACGAACCCAACGCTCTGCAGCCTCCACATCCGTCTCCTCGTCTTGTGAAGAATCGCTATCGTCTGATGATACGTCATCTTCGTGTGAGGCGTTGGCAATATCTTCGCTGTTGAGCACCCATGTATCCACGTAGCCTGCCAAATCGGCTACTGCTAGCATCCTGGAATCGGTGCTGAACGTCATCTGCACAATATTCCTATCGTACCGACCCAAGCCGCCATTCTGGACATGACGAGGAATATCGTGATGCACCCGGGATACCCTCTTGATGCCTGTGAATGTAGTAGATGTGCCCTCAGCGCCTCGGGATTGGCCAACGCTAGCGACAAGAACATTGCGGCCTTCCTGTACAGCACACAACCAATTGCTGTCCGGTGATAGTTGAATTGAAGTAGCTCCAAGTCTTGACAGCCTTTCAGGTATCTCAATGGCCTCGACTAGGACATCGGAAGGCCTGGTGGGGTCGGAGTGCGTGAGTTGGAATGCCTTTACGTCCGTAGTGGTTGAAACGACAAGCAGGCTGCCTTGCTTATTGATCGTGGCACTGGAAATATTGGAATCTCCTTTAACCACAATCGTTTTAAGAAGCTTTCGGTTTTGCTTGAGATCAGCCTCCTCTTCTTCCGAGTCAAGAAGCTGGTTGGCCGAGTTTCTAAGGGCCCAGATGTTGACTTCCCGATCCCACCAGCTGACGATGAATCTGGCATCAGGTGCCGATGCGATTGGCGTCTGGTGCGGCAGGCTTGGAATCGTTCGGTGGTTCTCGCGACCCATTTCCTTCAAAGGAACAAGTATGGGATTGGCGTCAGGACCTAATAACAAATCAGCTTGGGTATCGGACCGCGTCGCGGATATTCATTCTTACCTCCAGACACAACGACACTGATACGGGTGCTTTCAAACGCAGCCATGGCCTTGACATCGTGGTCATGGTATCTCCTGCCCCATACCTTGGTCCAACGGCCTCCTTGACCCGGCTTGTAATGAACTGTTCTCCTGTCCATGCCACCACTGACGATAGATGTACCATCAGCCGATACAGCAAGACTCAAAACGTCGGATTTGTGACTCTGAACCCGCTGTGCTTGCGTGTAGGTTTTGCCATCCCAGATGCACACTTGCCCAGTAGAATCGCCAGAAACAATATTGCCGTTAGGGAGGCACTGGACTGCCCAGGCAATAATCTCCTTGGAACCCCCAACCAAGTCGGAGCCCAATGTCATCCTCCTGATCATATGACCATTCGAAGTATTATAGGCCCGGATTGTGCTGTCAGAGCATCCAACAATAACCACTTTGCGGGACTGGAAAGCCATGCTAACCATCTGAGCCTTCTTGGTCGGAGAACGCACCATGACACGTTGGAATCGGAGGTCGTCGTCTTCGATCGAGTACATTACAAGCTCGCCGTCAATAGTACCGGCAATGAGCTTATTGGAGGCTTGCGATTCCGATCCCTTTTCAACGTGAGATAGTGCGGGTTGTGCAGCCATACACCAAATATCGCCATGCTGACCACTGGCATATCTCTTGGGCTTTCCCTTTTCCAGATCCCACTCTGTCACTGCAGAGGTATACCCAATTGAAAATAGTCGCGATTTCCCAGCGAGTATGCGACCGTCACCAAAGTCTTGATCAGGTTCATTAACCCAGACAAGGCCGTCAATACTGCGATCCTTGCCACCGCGAATGATTAGTTCTTGGTGCCAAGCGCCACTTTGAGGGTTCCAGATCTCGACATCGCCGTTGGCTCGACCGATTGCTAACCGCGCATCAGTTACAGCCTGCCCAGATTTGGTCTTCGGGTGGGAGAAGGCGATAGCGTTGATGGCCGACGGCTGGTAGGGCACGAAGCGACAGCGATGGATGTCCATGGCGGGCGGGGGATAAAACACGCCTTTTATGAATTCGCAATGTCGAATATTGAGTGGCCTAGGCCGAGCTTCTTGTGCGATCGCTCAATGGTTAGTTAATGAGGCGGTGGTTGATGTTGCTGGTCAAGCTCTGATCACTGAATCCATTATCCAGATTTTTTTTTTGCTAGGTAGATAAGATATTCCCCAGATTTTAGGCATGGTCATAGCGCGGAGGGCCGATAGCCCCTCCAAAGCCTCAAGGCCTCGTAGGAGCTCTGGGAATTGAATGACTGTGACCCCACTATTAGTGCTTTGTACGTGCCTTGTTCTACTGCCCGAGTCGCCTGAGCAGCGGGAAGAGAACCTCTACAGCATGCAACACGGTACTATGTACTATTGGCTAAGGATGAGCAAATGGATGGATGGATCTACCTCTTCAACGATATCCAATATTAGCACCTCAGTGACAGTAGCAGCAGCAGTAGCGCTGGGTCCCTTGGAGTTCAGCTTTCTCCTTTTTCTACCATGTACGTAAACGGGTAGACTTGCCCCTCTCGAGTTTTGACCGTAGTGTGCACAACCATCTGGCCAACCAACCATTCCTTCATCCCTCTATCCGTATAGGAGACGCGGATGCAAGGCAACATCTCCCGGCGTCATCCGAGTTTCACTTGCTGCTGTCGAGTATTGTCTACCCATTTTTATTCAGTGCACTCTGTACCACTAGTAGTAGCGTGTTACCATATACCATAAGTGATGTCTCGGTTTGGATTTTTTTATGTACGGATAGCTGATAAATAGCTCAAGATGTGACAGTGAGGCAACACACCCATATTTTTCATTGCTTCGGAAGTAACTTTCTGACACACGTCAATTGAATATTGGATTCTTTTGTCTCCTCCTTTGCCGCTTTTCCACTAAGCTGGCAGTAGTAGCAGTACCTGCCCCCCCCCCCCCCCCCCCCCCCCCGTCCTACGGCCCTTTTCTCTGTAGCCTTGCAAAGTTCTCTATGGAGTACCTACTCTGCCGCTGATTAAGACTCGTGACTATATAGCTATCGGTTTTCTTCGCCGTCATTTCATGACGTCTGACTCTTCTCTTCATCTCATCCAAAACAGTAATAACCTTGAATTTTTTTTATACCTTCGCCATGGATTTCAACAGCTCTTCGCCCTTCCCGGAGGGCGTCATATCCTTTCTAGACACAGATCTATACAAGTTGACTATGCAATGCGCTGTCTTCAAATTTTTCCGAGACGTGCCTGTAACATACGCCTTCACCAACAGAACCCCGGACAAAAAGTTATCCAGGACTGCTTTTAAGTGGCTGGATGAGCAAATTCAAAGTGTGTTGCGTAAGCTATTCTTGCAGTCATCAATTAGTGGCTAATGCTACATCAGAACTTGGAAATATTTCACTGTCCAATGAGGAGTACAGATTCCTCCAAACTCATTGCGAGTATTTGACACCCGATTACCTGGACTTTCTCAAGGACTTTCAACTTAGGCCACGTGAGCAAGTACAGATCAAGTTCATTCCAGATGGCGAGGAAAGCGATATCGGTGCTGTTGAGCTGAACATCGCCGGAAAATGGGTTGATACTATTCTATACGAGATCCCCGTGCTAGCACTGACATCCGAGGCCTACTTTCGTTTCATGGATACTGATTGGAGCTACGATGGGCAAGAGGAGAAGGCTTATGAGAAGGGCATGAAGCTGCTTGAGCATGGATGCATTACCTCGGAGTTTGGGACGCGCAGACGGCGTGACTACCACACTCAGGCACTCGTGTTTCGTGGCCTAGTGAAGGCCTCAAACGAAGCTGCCAATAAAGGCTTTCCAGGAAAGCTCTCCGGCACCAGCAACGTCCACCTCGCAATGCGATTTAATATCCCGCCCGTGGGTACTGTGGCACACGAGTGGTTCATGGGCATCGCTGCCATTACGGGAGACTACAAGCAAGCTACTGAGAAGGCCCTGCAGCACTGGGTCAGCTGCTTCGGGACGAAGCTTGCAATAGCATTGACAGATACCTTTGGCACTGAGGAGTTTTTGAGGGCTTTCAGCCAGCCAGTGAACCCTGTCGAAGGAGGATTCCCAGTGACGGCATTCCAGAAGGAAGACGGGTCAACTAAAACGTATGCCGAAGCGTTCACCGGTGTCCGTCAAGATTCCGGCAACCCAGCCGACTACGTCAAGATGTTGAGACACTACTACGACGAAGCTGGAGTCAAGGACAAAAAGGTCATTGTCTTTTCCGATTCCCTCAACATTGACCGCTGTCTAGAGTACAAGGAGATTTCAGAGAAACATGGCTTCCAGCCTACTTTCGGTGTTGGCACCTTCTTAACCAATGATTTTATCCATCTCAAGACGGGTGCCAAATCTGTCCCGCTGAACATTGTTATCAAGTTGAGCTCGGCTAACGGCAGACCGGCCATCAAGATTAGGTGAGTCGACTACGGCGCATATGTGCAGCATCGCTGGCGTAAATAACGTACTGAATTTGATTAGTGATAACATCGGGAAGAACACTGGCGATAAAGAAACTGTACAGAAAGTCAAGAAGGAGCTAGGTTACGTTGAGCGTGAGTGGAAGGAAGGTGACGAGACTGCCCGATGGGGCAAAGAGGAAGCCACAGCCTGAGAGTACCTACCTTGGTGGTGATTGTTGTTTCAAAATTTCATTTCTTCCTTCCCCGCCCTGAAATTCTAACCTACCATTACTACTTAGTAGTAGTAGTAGTAGTAGTAGTAAGTACTACATAGTAGTAGGTACCACCTGACGTACCTACCACTACTGCCTACCATTGGACCCTTGAAAATCAAATAGAACAATAAACATAAGCAAACCGGAGGATGTCATTTTCGGTCGTATTATAGTACCAATAGTTGATAAAGTTGCTAAGTAGTGTCAAGGCTTTATCACATTCCCCCAAGATCTGGATGACCACACGCTCCATACCGTCGTTGGTAGTGGTTGTGACGAAGAGGATACCATACCCTATTCCTGTTGGTAGGAATTTAAGGTAGTACCTTCCACTGGGTATAATGGACCTAACTTTATGGGAATAGCGGTAGCCCTTGATCGCACCTTCTTTAGATACGCCGTGGCAAGACCTCAGTCCTGCGTCATCCACAAGGGTAGAAACTTCATTATCAAACTGTTATGAGCATTACCAGTTCGGCAAACGTCGCGGGAAGAAAGCAAATATGTAACAAGCCATATTGAAGAACATCGCCATCGTACTGTCTATATGACAATAGCTTGCGCTGCACATGGCTCATCAAGGCTCCAGCTATTCTAAGCTATAAACCATGATAGGATTACAGGTAACACGTGGGCACAAGACGATCATCCACCTCTAAGCATGCAAGCGCTGCCAATTAACTCGGGGTTTATCACATCATAGTACGACACTGAGTGACAGGCTTTAGTCGGCGTCTACATATCTCGCTCCAAGCCCTCGGTTTATGCCTCCGCTTATCCATTCAAGACATCGCCTTATCTTGGCAGAGTGTTATATTCTAATCTAACATCACAGAACTTTCATATGTACAACAAGGTTAACAATCTCATCATCAGCACTGTGTCTAAAGTGGAACATATATAAGCAGCTGACTTATCTGCAGGAAATATTTCTTTGTTAACTTGTCAGCCCACCAACCATTGATTCGCAGGAAGATCCCTTAAGGATTTGTCACAAGTCAAAAGGTGAAGCTGAAACAGGAGAAAACTCAATCAACTGATGTTGAGAGCAGAACCGATTTTTTCGTCATCCTAACAATACCCTTTGCCCCGAGGATACCTGCGGTGGCTGCGCGTCAGCACATCCTGATCGTCATACTCTGGCACATTTTTTCCTCCCCTTTGGAGGAACTAGCCGCGCTGACTACCTAGCAAACCTGTCGAAAACTTGGTATTTCCTATCAGACGGTGGTTTGACTACATTTCGCTTTCGTTCCCGCGCCAGTTTCAGAGAACGCGCCCTTAGCCGCTTGGTAACGACCCGCCATCAGGGATGTAAGAGAGTGTTGCTGGTTCCCGCAAAGCACCATGAATGGCTAATTTACGATATTGTGCGCCTGCGGTTGACGGACCGAACAACATTCTTCCGACTTCTCGGAAACCCTACGGAACACTTATGGACCGTATTATAGTGGTTTTTATGTTCTTTCGGTTTTCTCTCCCCTACTATCAGGCGTTGGATTATGGGGTTACCTGCCGGGAAAAAAATGGTGAAAAGTGTGGAAGACGCTGACTACCTACGGAGTGCGCGGTATCGCAACTTCCAGTGGCACTACGGAGTATACTGCATGGAAAGCCATTGGCACGCCGTGGCTGGTTGATGTGCATGTTTCAGAATAAATAGATTTGGGGCATTATTCTGGTCAACCCGTCAAGAGGCGGTGTTCGGAATACCGAAGGTCGCTCAAACCGCCGCCCTCCGCCTGGACATCCGGCAGCGCTTTGTGCTTGTGTTGACTTCTTATGCTCCACGGAGTACTACGGAGTACATACAACCGCATCTGCAAGGATACTTGCCATATGGCCCCTATTAGTGGACATCTTGTTGAAACAGCCCAATAGGGCTGTGATTAGACCGAGCTCCGAGTGGGCTTGAACACAGCCGAAAACCCTGGATATCTCAACGGTACCCTAACGGAAGAATCACGCTATGAGCAACAGTTGCTTGACGGACAGAAGTCTTGATCGCCTACGCGTAACCGTTCCGCGGTTGCATGACTCATTGCCCATGAAGCAATCAAGGAATGATGGGCTAGCAGCGCTTCGTTATCTTTTAGGGCCCAGGAGGTTTGAATCCGTTCCACTGCTTGGCTCAATCTACGGACAGATATAACAAGAACGTGGCCCAAGAGCATCATGACAGGACTGCTGTTCAAAGTGGAGAGCCCCTTTTTATGGAACACGCTTGCAAGCGCAACAGCATTCAGACTTGAATCGGTGAGACAAGCTTGTTTACTCGGTAGGTGTGTTAGGATTCTTAGTCGCAAGCTTCGCCATAGAAGAAATCTTGGCACTCCGTACGGAGCATACTCAATGCCGCGGCCGACTTTTAGAGCAACCGGGGGTTTGTCCAGACAACCATTGAACTTACTTAGAGTTTGACAGCCGTGGAAACTGGAGAAGTTGCAGCCGAGGCAGGCAGAGGATATGTCTCTCTTGTCAAATATTTCCGAGGCCTAGAAATTTGCCTAACGCCTGTCATTGTGCGGAGCTGCCAGAGCAAAGGGCGGTACAAGGATATGGCAGGTGATGGCTTCACCTATCGGCCGCTCCGGGTGGTGCCTATTGGTATGCTCGCCTTACCCGCTAATACCGAAAGGCGGCCCCTGTTCAATGGTTCCACGCATACGGATTACAGAGTATACACTCTTTGAGCCTTGGCTTGGGATGGGGTATTTTTTCTTCTTATTTTTCACTCTCCCCCCTAGAGTAAACCCCCGGACAAGCGCTAAGCAACGGTTCACCGTGGTATCGCTTTTATAAATGACGCTCGAGGAAATAAGAGGAAGCAGGATAATGAAAACATATACCAAGACATTCGGGCTAGGAGAAGAAAAAAAACGGCCCACTTTGATGAGGAGAATGCGACGGACAAGTTGAATCCCCCGATGGACAGCTGCCATCTAGCCCGGAACCCTTGTTTTTGCAAGGTTATGTTGCATTTTAGGCGTGACAGCCTTATCTGGAGAAGCTGTGATGTTACTTCGGAAACCAGAAGTACCAGTGACAGAATAACGTCAATGAATGCGTTCTGGATTGAGCGCAGGTTTGGCGCCGCCGGGCGGGATTCTGAGGGGAACCATGGGGCCTATTTTGATCTGTTTCGGACCTGTGGAACCTATTCTGCAACTAAGTCATGGCAAGAAATATAGTACATATACGAAGTATGGACCGCGGAGCAACAAGGTCGAACAGGGGATGAGGGAACGAGGGAACGAGGGGAAGATGGCCGAGGCTCTTGCACACACCGAACGTTTTCTCGGACTTATTACAAGCCAGCTCGTACGTGAGCCAGCTCGTACGTGAGCCAGCTCGGCCGATCAACGAAACTGCGATTTGCGGGCTTGGGTGTCGTAGGCTGGCAGGTTGGCAGGCTGGCTCTGCGGCAATCGCATGGAATTGGCAAAACAGGGTCCCCCATCCCCTCTTCTCAGCCTCTCACCCCTCTCACGCACGGGAATCCTATCCCACGTTGGGAAGATGTTCCCCTTGTTCCCGAAAATATCTGACAGCTGCCAGGATTAGCAAACACGCACACCCACATCACTGCCACCACCACAACTACCCATCGTAACAGCAGACCACGCTCGCTCCTTCGAAGGGCAATGAGACCTAATCCTTGCACGAATCCCACTGTGAGGGTATTACCACTGCTATGTACTCCGTACTCCGTACGTAGTATGTGGTGTCCTACCGGCCTCTTATGGAGTACCGGTAGGGGAGAGAAGAAAAACCAGAGTGGGCGCAGACATTGCAGGGGCTGTCTTGATCTTTTGATATAAAAGGACGCCAATCCGTTTCTGCTCGTAAACTGTACCAGTCGGAGAAGCCCCTGACAAAAATGTCGTTGAAAGACCTATCATCAACCCAACCCCCCCCAGTCGAACCCTTTTGAGCCTACCTATTTCCTGAAGCATCGATAACTTCGAATTAGTCGCGTGCGCTATTGCTTTAGTGTACCGATTTGTTGGAAACGTCAGATTGAGGAATCGGAAGAAGGGTGATAACGCCGCCCGACTTTGTCGATTTTGGACAAACATACAAGCATTTTTTATCTTCCTTCGACAACGCACGTGGTTGTACGGAGAATAGGCTATTCTTTCCTGCCCCTACGCGGAGGAGTATCCTTTGGGGGGCCACACGGGAGTTTCACTCGTTGTGGATCTTTTGAGGCCCGGACGGGTTTCTGTGCGTAACGAGAGCCACCAAACTTAGGTGTATATGCCAGACGTAAGTGCAGTACATCCCATGCATTATATTACTTTTCCTTCATCCGCAAAAGCATGTCATATGGTGAGGCGAACGGTTGCAGTATCAAATGAAGCAAGCGAGGTTTGCTTCGTGATGATCATATCTGAATAACAAGATGTAGAAATGGTGACCAAAGCTAACATGAGCTTTTGCCGTCTAGGTGGGTGGTGTGAAAGGAGGAGGGAATAATCACCACTACGAGCAAGTACACGCTCAATAACTAGAGAAAGGCGGCGGGAAGTACCCCGAGAGCTCGAAACGACACTCTGCACATTGCATCTTGCTTTGTTCGCCCGTCTCTGTCTTTCTCTCTCTCTTTCTCCCCACAAAATGCCTTCCCGAAGGCCACATACCAACTCGCACCATGGTTGTGTCCAGTGTAAAACCAAGAGGGTCAAGGTACGGAATCCCGATATCCCCGTCCTGGGGAGTGTCCTTTGTATCTATGGAGCATGAACTAACGGAGTCTTTGTTGAAAACAAACGATAGTGCGACCAGGGACAACCTGCCTGTAACAGGTGTGTGAAAAAAGGCAGCGGGTGTACTTATCGACATCTCCTCTCCTCGTACAATCCCTTTCAACACACGGTACCAGGACCCTCGGGGCCGGTCCCCAACCCTGCGGCGCATCCCGACGCAGCCCAGGATACTACAAGGTCCACTCGTGCACCGACGAAAGAGCCCGTGACGAAGAGCAAGCTGAGATGGCAGAGCCCAGTGAAGCTAGAGGAGACAACGCCGAGCTCGCTGGTGCTGGCCAGCACGCCACCCGCAGTGAGGGTCGCGCAGTTCCCGACGACGGCCATGCAGATGCAGCTCTACTCCGTCGCGCCCCCGGCGTCGCGCTCGGTGTCGCCCCGGAACCAGACCAAAGAGGACGAGTACCTGATGACACATTTTGCGGAAAACCTCTCCGTGCCCACAATGTCACCCATACTCGAGTCCGAGTTCGCGCCGACGCTGTACGAATCCATCATAAGGTGGAGCCAGTCTATAGACTACGTATACTCTGTAACACTATCTTTCTCAGCCTTCCACCTGGCTTCTATACAAGCCTCTGGGCAGGCCGAATCGTCGCCTTACTTTACCCCGGATGCACCGTTCAAGAGCAACCTCTTGTCCGTCGCCATCGCGCACAAGGACACGGCCATTACGCTGTTCAGGGAGGAACTGGCTAAGGGCATCACCCACGATAATGGCGGGCCGCTGCTGACATGCTCGGCCGTTCTAGTAGCCTGCGCCCTGGCCCTCCCCGTCGCCGACCCCGGCCGGGTCACCCAGTACGACTGCATCGACTTGCTAGGCGACGTGGCCATCCTGTTTAACGGCACGACGGCCATCTTCAAGCAGGGGATATTCGGGCCCTATCCTAGGGAAGCGCCTAACCACACCACCGTTGATGGGCAGCTGTCTCCTGGCGACGGCGTGCCATGGGCCGAGGCCGAGGTTTCCCTCTCCCGGGTTGTGAACGTCATCGAAGCCTTGCCAGCCGACACCCCCTCCTCCTCCTCGCCCACAACCCCCGAGGTCGCGGAGCGGCGGGCGGTACTGCAGCACGCGGCCAGCCGGCTGCAGCAGTGCTTCCACCTCGTGGCCACGGCCAAGAAGGACTTCCACACGGCCTGCATGTGGCTCGGCCTCGTCCGCCCCGTCTTCGGCGCCATGATCAAGGCCCGCGACCGACTGGCGCTGGCGCTGCTGGCGCACTGGATCGTCTGCCGCAGCCACATGGACAAAATATGGTGGGCTAAGGGGTGGCCGGCCGCGAGCATGGCCGCGGTGCTCGAGGAGGTGGCGGGGTCCGAGGAGGCGAGCCTCTTGAGCTTTTGCGCGGGCAGGGTCGGCATGCAAATATCCTAAAAGGGAGGGAAGCGAGCCGAGTAAGAGCATAGGGAATGATAGGGAGTAAGGTTTGTTATCAAGAATGTGTAGAAAGCGGCATGGCATGTGGCATGGAACAACGGCGCACAAGTCCCCTTTTGCTGTCATTTTTTACTCTTTCGCATAGACTATTAGCGAGTTGTTTTTTTCTTGATTGTTGTTTGATGCTTTTTTAGGTTCTTCTTTTCTATGAACTATTCGTAGTAAAGACTTTTTGGGATATATAGGAGCAGGCCAGAATGGTATTATATCGTATTCTTGGACTTTAAGATGGACGAAACAATGAATACTCCGATAAAACTTATTGTACACCTAAGACGCCTTTCTGTCATAAATGCGTATATATATGTAGATTTTTTTTAATGTCAAGTCTTATAAGTCATTCTCAGATGCTTGAAAAGGCGTTGTGAATTTCAAAGCCATGTCTTATATCGTCAGGAAGCTTTCCTGACTTGCTTTTTCTGCATCACCAACATGTGTCCAAGCAGAGAGAGAGAGAGAGAGAGAGAGAGAGAGAGAGAGAGAGAGAGAGAGAGAGAGAGAGAGAGAGAGAGAGAGAGATGGAGAAAACAGAGAGATGTGGAGTTTATTCTTGGGAGGCATCTTTCTTTTTGTACTTTTTGCACTTTTTGCACTTTTCTCGCTTTTCACATAGTCATGGAATATTTTGCTTGCACGACAGTAGGCCTATGGCCCTAGATACGAGGATATGTTCGACTTGACAAACATCTGAGAATATACGGAGTACATGCCATGATGATGTAGGTAAATGGAGGGGAGTTCGGGCTTCCAAGGTGATTGAGGTGATAGCGGTGATTGAGGAAAGAAAAACCTCCGTCTCTTTTTTTTTCGCGGGCATGTTCCGTATGCTTGGGTACGGGGTTGCAGTTACACGCATTCCCCACGAAGGGGGGAGGGGGGGCAGTGGATGTGTCCCTCTCTTTCTTTTCTCTCCCATCTCTGCTGTCTGTCTGTCTCCCCGGACCCAGTGGCGAAAATTCAAGCTTTGAATCAAGCTTATCGTCCTTGCGCGCGCGTCCCCAATTAAATATCGTATTCCACACGAATAATAACAGGAGAAGAAAAAAAGGGGAGAGTGAGAAAGATAAAGTTTGTTGTGGAGGAGGGGGGGGAGAGGGGAAGGGAGAATGAGCTCCATCTCAAATGGACATGCGTGTTTCCTCGACTGCTATTACCCCCCCCCCCCTTCCCTATAGGCACTTTCCTACCTCGCTATCACATATCATATATAATATGCATTGCATTAAGGAGTACTCCATAAAACTCGACAATCGTTGAGAGAGGAGGAAAAGGACCTTGCCGTGTATTACTACTACAACCAACGTAGCATTCGCGTGACGTAAAAGCAAAAGTGTTTCCCCTCTTCCCCCTCGTGCATACGTCTGGCTTTCTGTAAAGAGAAAAGGAAAGAGAGCTGCGAGGAGGAACATGGGTTGGATGTGATCGGTAGCATGTATGACAACATGCGGATTACATTGCGCGCCGGAAACGGCATGAGAAAGGAAGAACAGCCTGAAATCGGCGATGGGGCCACCACACCCTTCATCCAGCTGCCACTACCACCACTACCTTTCTACTCCGTATGTATGTACTCCGTAAACGCTGTACGGAATAGACGGAGTTGACCTGTCAAAATGGTTGGTAGCAGAAGAACATCTCCAACACTGGGGGCAGGGGGGGTCAGGTGTCTCGTTCTGTCTAATTTCTTGTCTCGATTGCTGGTTCGTCGCCGACTTCTTTTCTGCGGTCTGTCTAATTTACCCATTATCCACACCTTTTTTCCTTGCCTCTTTTTCGCATCACCGCCCTCTGTCCATGTTGGCGGCTCTATTCCGTATTCTCAGCCAAACGGGGAAAAGGGAGAAAAACACAAGACCAATGCCGTTTTGACATGCCGTTTGTCTACTACTAGTAGTAGTAGTAGTAGTAGTACTAGTAGGAGTGGTAGTAGTAGGTGGTACAGGTACCGCCTGCACCTACCGACTTTTATTGTTTTATTTTATTTGGAGAGGACAATAGCACCAACGCTCGGGGCTTGCTTGCTTTCTTCCCCACCAGTAGCCCCTCTCCACGAATCGTGAATGGGGCGAAGAAAAGAAAAAGAAAAAAAAAAGAGACGGCCATAATGGGGGAGTAGGTCTTCTACCTCTCTCTTTTTTCTTTCTTCTTCTTCCTCTCCAAGCGCTAACGATGAAAAAAAAATTAGGACTGCCGAGGTGCCGAGAGCCTGAGACCTGTGCCCCCCAACCGTTCCCCACATCCAAGGCAAACGGGGGGATCGGGAAGGGAGAGGGGGAAGCTAATTCCAAGCGTTTGTCCAATCGAATTCTTTCTGATGTTCGAAAACACGATGTGACTGGTCCCTTGGCTGTAAAAAATGTGGTGCTAATGTGTAGTACGTCGTAGCATCGAGTTCCACCCACTCAAGTTGGTTGGTGCCGGTGCTACTGCTAATGACTAGCACTTTTTCACATTACTAGCGGGCAGCATTTTCACCGGGCGCCTTGTTGACACACCACACATACACACACACACAGCACGCACACAGCTCGTAGACAATTCGGCGCGTTTAATCCCCGATCTTCCCAATGGCGTCATTCCACCCGGTACTAATGCACCAGGTACCGGTATGTACATGTTACTCCGTACGCAGTACATGCATGTACAAAAAACCAGAGAGAGAGGGAAAAGAAGGGGGCACCAAAAAATGGATGTGTGTCAAACCAAACGAACATCGTGGAAAGAGATTGTACGTCGAAACAAAAACAAAAAAAAACAAAAAAGTAAGACGTTCGAGACATGCACAAGATTGAAAGCTTATTACCCGTGTCCACACAAACCCCAGAAAGGGCCAGCGGTGAAATCGGTTCCGTCTCCATATCCTACTACCACTCGCGTACCGATTACGGAGTACACGCCCTGTGTCCATGTACAGGTTGTACGGAGCATGTACCTCCCAGGTATTCAAGTGCCAGCATTGGTAGCAGCGTTGCACTCTGTACGGAGCATGTACATGCAGTGTACCTGCAAGGGCTGGGGAGCCGGCCTCGTCGGCAAAGTGAGCCCCAACCAATGAGTCTTGGCGCATATACTCGACCACCTCTTTTTTTCCCTTCACCCAAACGCAACAGCTGCTGTCACCTGTTCGTGTATGTGTGTGTGCAGTTTATTGCCAGAATCTTGAGGGACAATAACAACAGGTTTTCCATCAACGAAGCTATCCCTCCGCCCCCCCCCCCCTTCCTAGTCTTCTCCTTCACCTCTCTCATCATACCCCCCCGGCTGGATCATCATCCGTTCGCCCAGAGTCGCCAGTAGTCTTCTTCCCCTCTCTTGCCGCCGCGTGAGGGGAGATCTAATGCTTGATCAGGGCCTGATCAATGCTCGACTAAGCAGAAAGGAGAAAAAAAGACAACAGCAGGACTCCACAGTGCTTAATGAAGCTACTCCGTAACCCAACACGAGCGTCATCTACTGATGAACCCTGGGCGTGTGGAGGAAGACGCGGAGAAGGTGGGTAGCAGTAAGGTAACTAAAGGTGAAAAAAAGGACCCCCCTTCATGGGTAATAGGTCCGTAGTTCCCCCAATTGCGATGACACCTGGGGAAAAAGGCCCTTGGCTAAAGCCAGCTACTCCGAGCGGAGGTGGTTCTGCACCTGCATGGTACCATATTGCCAGAAGTAAGACTTTGTCTTGCGGTGGTAGTGTTGGTTGTTATGATGGGCCGGCGTATGTGTGTGTGTGTGCCGCTCGCCGGTAATATAAGTTGAGCTCTCAGCCTTCTCCTCCCTCCGAAAAAAAAACTTTGGTTCTGCTCTTGTTTCTTCCCCCCCCCCTTTCTCCAAGTTTATACCCCATTGGAGCTTCAGTGATACCCCCCCAACTTTGCTTTTTTTCTTTTTGATACCCCAATCGTCTTTTAATCACAGCCTTAACGAGCAACAATGGCGACGACAACCGACCACGGCCACAACGCCGCCGCCCTGGAAAAGGACATCACCAACGGCGGCTCCACGGCGCACCACAGCAACGTCGCCAACGACAATGGCCCCACGGGAGCTCACTTTGACGCCTACGCCGCCGAGCGAGGCCACAACCACACCGGCAGCGGTGCTGGTCACCACCAAGGGCCCGGGATCTGGGGTCACCACGGCCCCGGCCAGTTCGCCGGCGCCACGGGCGGCAGCCTCCAGCCCGGTCAGTGGCAGCCCTTCACGCACCGCAAGTTCGCCAACCCGGCTCCCCTGGGCCTGAGCGCCTTCGCCCTCACCACCTTTGTCCTCTCGGCCGTCAACATGGAGGCCAGGGGCGTGTCGGCTCCCAACGTCGTGGTGCCGCTGGCCTTTGGCTACGGTGGACTGGTTCAGCTTCTGGCCGGCATGTGGTAAGTTTCTCTTCTGTTCTTTCCCTCTCCTCTTCAAATCCTTACCCAGCGTGTCTCTGGTCGGGAGTTGTGAGGATGGGGAAAAGAAAGGGAAAAAAAAAAGAACGATGGAAAAGCGCAGTGAAAAGGGCTGACAAAACATGTGTTGTTGTGCAGGGAAATGGCCGTGGGCAACACCTTTGGCGCCACAGCCCTCTCCTCGTACGGCGGCTTCTGGATCTCGTACGCCATCCTCCTGACCCCGTCCCCCTGGGGCATCACCGAGACCTCGGGCCCTTACGCCGGCGACACCAACTCCCCCATCGGCTTCTTCCTCACCGGCTGGTTCATCTTCACCACCCTGCTCCTCCTCTGCACCCTCCGCTCCACCGTCGCCTTCTTCTCCCTCTTCTTCACCCTCGACCTGGCCTTCCTCTTCCTCGCCATGGAGCACTACGCCGCCGACCTCGGCAACGAGGCCGCCGCCGAGGGCCTCAAGAAGACGGGCGGCTTCTTCGGCTTCCTCGCCGCCTTCTTGGCCTGGTACTGCGCCCTCGCCGGTATCCAGGACAGCAGGTAAGAAAAATAATAAAAACCCCTTCCTTTACCTTCTCCCCCGCCCAGTTCGCGAGGCTATTTCCTTTTTCGTTTTGGTACTGACAATTTCTGCGACAGCAACTCCTTCTTCACCGTCCCCGTCATCCACTTCCCCTGGTCCGACAAGGGCATGGAGAGGCGCGGCAAGACCCCCAAGAGCCAGGTCTAAGCGAAAAAGAAAAAAAAAGAAAGGAGAAGAAGAGCATTGCTTGCTTTGCTGTAGTACCTACCCGCTCGCGAGTATATATACAACACGCGCAAATGCATAAAGTCTGAGTTGCTTTCTTTTCAACTAAGCCACTCGCAAGTTACAGAAGCCGATCGATAGGTCGACAGATGTGAGGCCCTAATTGGGGGTCACAGAGACAGAAGAAGAAAAGTCTACATGGCTTTTTTCTAAATGGAGAAAGGGATGTATCCAAACTACGGAATTTTTGCTTTCTCTTCTCAAGGATACCAATCTGAGTTTTATAGTAGTGTGGAAGCTGTAATGAATTGAAATGTTTTTAACGAACATGAGGACTAACTTACCTACCCCTTGACAATGCCATCTATTATTAAGAAAGCTTCCATACTTTCCACTTACACGGAGAATATTAGTAGTAGTAGTAGTAGTAGTAGTAGTGGTAGTATCAAAGTCCAAGGTTATGGAATATTACATAGTAGGAGTGTAGGTTACTTAGCCTAAGCGAAGGTTCGATATAACCGGCAAAATGACATCTTATACCCGGGTCCCATTCCCGAACGACGCTTTGCCCTTTTCATCCCGACCGGAGGAGATGCGACGGGAAAGGACGAGCAAGAGAAAAAAAAAAGAAAAGAAAAAAAAAGAGCCAACAAAGAAGAACAAGAGCTAGAAAGTCACTTGACTTTTTTCTATTCCCGGCCCTTTGCCACGCCCGAGGTCACTGGAACCAAACAAACCCGGCCCGGCTGATTACTACTAATATTTCCTTCGCCTAGCGCCTCCTCGTTACTACCTACTCGGGCAATGACAAAGGACGCGAACTGACAGGATCGGAGTTAGAAAAGAGACGCAGATGCGTTTCTGCTCCTCTTATTCTCATTCTTTTCCCTCTGCTCGCTCTGTTTCTATCCGCGGAGATACGAGAGGCTGAATCGAGGACAGCTTTGATCAACGCTATACTTTTTTTTTTCTCTCTCGCCTTCTTCTTCCTTTTCTTCTTTGTAGGGGCCACTTGGTTCCGAAAGGCTTTTTTCCTTGGCAGATAGCCTTTCTGCATGAAAAATGGGTCTGCAGCAAGGGGAACTTAAGAAGAGAGTGTGAAAAAAAGTTTGGGGATTAACGGCATACCGTAAGGTGGCATTTAGGTAGGGTCCTTTTGGGGGAGCCATTCGGGTCTCCGAACGGCCATTTCGGTTTGTCAACGGGAACGAGACTGGGGGGGGGGGGGGGGGGGGCATTATACGTACATAATACTCCGCAGTCGCAGCATACTATGTAATATTTATAAGAACCAGGGGTCGAGAAGGAGGGAAGCGCGTCTCCGTGCAATAATAGCCTACCGACTTCTTCCCAAGCTGTTCGTTCACCACCATCTTTTTCCTACTATTTATTTAGTAGTTGTTGAGGCTTGGGGTCTTTCGTGCCCACCCCCTTCCCTTGTCGTAGTTTTCTTGTTCGAGTACCGGTCGATTTGGACAAAGTAAAACGAAAAAAAATTAGAAAGGAAAAAGAGGAAGAGGAGAAAAGAAAAAGATGACGCATCAGGATATGAGCGCGACGGATCAAAAGGAAGGCGGCGCCGGCGTCGGTGTTACTGGTCCCGCTCCTGTCTCAGCCGTGGAAATGAATTCAACGGCGGCCCATCAACTCCAACCTTCGACATCACTCACGCCGGCGCCTCAACCCAACGACGATAACAATAGCGATACCAAGGAGGAACCCGTCACGCGAATCGAGTCCCAGGGTGGCCCCCCCCCTCCTCCCAATGGCGGTTACGGTTGGGTATGCACAGCATGTGTCGCCACCATTAATGGCCACACATGGGGTCTCAACTCGTCCTATGGTGTCTTCCTCGCCCATTACCTCAAGAATGACACATTTCCGGGTGCCTCGCCTCTCGAGTATGCTTTCGTAGGCTCTCTCAGCATCAGCATCGCCCTCGCCATCTCGCCGGTCGCCACCCTCCTGGTTCGTCATATCGGCACAAAGCCCACCATGTTGTTGGGCGTCCTTCTCGAGACTGGAAGCCTCATCGCTGCTAGTTTTGCCACTCAGATCTGGCATCTGTTCCTGACTCAGGGTCTGACATTTGGCTTGGGTATGGGCTTCCTCTTCGTCGCCAGTGTTCCCATTGTGCCGCAGTGGTTCACTACCAAGCGCTCGCTGGCCAATGGCTTTTCCTCGGCAGGGTCGGGCGTTGGCGGCTTGATTTATTCGTTTGCCACGGGCGCCATGATAAAGAATCTCGGGTTACCTTGGGCGTTCCGAATCCTCGGCATAATTGCTGGCGTTGTTAATACCATCTGCACCATTCTCGTCAAGGACCGTAACAAGATCATCGGTACGACCCAGCTGGCCTTTAACGTCGCCCTTTTTAAGCGCATAGAGTATGTGCTTCTCATGCTCTTTGGCTGGTTCAGCATGCTTGGTTATGTTATCCTCATCTTCAGTTTGGCCAACTACGCCAACAAGATTGGCCTGGATTCGTCCCAGGCAGCTCTGATCAGCGCCTTTTTCAATATGGGCCAGGCTCTCGGCCGACCGCTCGTGGGATACTTCAGCGACCGCACCGGGCGCATCAACATGTCGGCGGCCATGACCATCCTCGCCGGCATCTTTTCCCTTACTATCTGGATCAATGCCGAGGTATACGGCGCCCTCATTGTCTTTGCCCTTGTCGGCGGCGCTGTCGCTGGCACCTTTTGGACCACCGTCGGCCCTGTCACCGCCGAAGTCATCGGTCTCAAGCACGTTTCCTCGGGCCTCAATCTCATCTGGCTCACCATCATGCTGCCGTGCACCTTTAGTGAGGCCATCGCCCTGCAGATTGTCGAGAGCACCGGCAGCTACCTCGGGACGCAGCTGTTTACAGGCTTCGCCTTCATCGCGGCGGGCATCTGCCTCATCTTCCTCCGTGGCTGGAAGATTGGCGAGACTGCCGAGATCTCAAGGGCCACGGAGCTACCCGAGAAGGAGATTGACTGGCTCAAGATTGATCGCAACCCCGACCTTTACTTCAGGGGCAAAGCTGCCGGCCGTCACCGGATGATGAAGGACCTCTTTAAGCTGAAGAGAGTTTGAAAATGTCTATGGGAGAAATTTACACTGATGGCTTAGTCGCATCTCGGAGAGCAACAGGACGCCCCTCTCGTGTGGTTGAAGCCCCTCGATATGTCAATGACCAAGGCGAAAAACAAACGGCCGCCGTCTGGCTGGCCCGATCAACAGTAAGAAGTACCAGTGCGGCTTCTCGACTTGCAGGTCCTGCTTTCTAATGAATTCCAATTCTTACAGAGGGGAGCTCCTTGCAGAGAAGGAGTTGGTCCGAATGCGCCTCCTTCGGATAGATTAGAAGTTGTCGATGAGAAGGCGCATACTCGGTCACATAGCAGCCTGGGTATCAGACTCTCCGTGATCCCATCCGATACGACGAGTGCTCACGAGCATCAGCCTGACGAGAAAACACGATGACGTAGAAAATAATGCCATGGCGATTTAGTAGTAATATGTTTATTTATATAAATATCTCAACGTTTCAGCGTCCTTGAAAAAAAGGACTATTGAGCTTTCTATGTGGGCAGCAACGGGTTCTGTTGATCTAGGAGTAATATGATGAAGTATAACGTTGGACGGGCGGGGCCTCGGTCCAACCTCTCGAGTGCGGTATCCCCGTGAGGTTTGGCTCTGCTTCATTCGGCGGAATGTATGAGAGCGAGGCTAATCTTTTTGGGCGTTTTTTTTGTGTTTATTTAAACTAATTTTCCCTCATTCTTTGATCACTTTTTCTTATTTACTTTACTGTATAATCGATTTCAAGTTTTGGTAAGAATCTAAATTTTTTATTTTTACACGACAATAACATCGGAAACGCAAGACAAGACGATTAAAAAATGGCCAAAGTTGTGATATTGATGGCCGACAAGGGCCACGATCCCACCGGTAAGGTTCCCCTTGTCGATGGAAACCAAACGAATCAGATTGACGCTGGGGATGGAAAATGGACGAATAGTGAATCTGACGATTTTTACCCTTATTAGAGACTACGCTCCCGTACTACGCTTTTAAGAATGCGGGCTTCGATGTCAAGTTTGCTACGGAGAAGGGCGATGCGCCGGAGTGCGATCCCGTCATGCTCCGGGGGATAACGCAGCGTTTACTTGTAATTGCACACACACACTCTCTCTCCCTCTCTCCCTAAATCCACAACACAGGCAAAACAAAAAAAGAGGAAACAAGACTACATGAAACCTACAGAAACTAACCATGCCCCGAAAACCCTTTGGATGAGGGGGGTTCGGGGTGCGTGAACAGGGTGCCCAAGCCTCGGTAGTGAAGCAGTACGACGCCATGGCCGCGACGGACGAGTTCAGGTCGCCCCTGGCCTGGACGGAGCCGTCCTTCAGCCTGGCCGGCTACGACCTGGTCTTCTTGCCGGGGGGCCACGAGAAGAGCGTCCGGCAGATCATCGACTCAGGCAGGGTCCACCGGCTGCTGGCCGAGTACGTCCCGCTGACGAGGAGGCCGTCGAGGAAGGCGCTGGCGGCGGTGTGCCACGGCGTCATGGTGCTCAGCGCGGCCAAGGTGGAGGGGACGGGCGAGGGGGGGAAGATGAAGAGCGTCATCGCGGACTGCGTGACGACGACGCTGCCGGCCAGGTTCGAGCAGGTCGCGTTCTGGGGCACGAGGGCGTTCCTGGGGGATTATTACAAGACGTATGGGGCCGGGTCCGAGGATGTGGAGGATTCGGTGAGTCGTGAACCTCTCTCTCCCCTGCTCTTCTTCTTCTTCTTCTTCTTCTTCTTCTTCTTCTTCTTCTCCCTCTACTTCTTTTTGTTTCCTCAACTTTGCCCGTGTGTGTGTCTTTGTTTGAATTATGAGGATTGCTGACTAGGGATGGGGATTTTACCTTTAGGTCGTGAGTGCGTTGGCGGACAAGAGCCAGTACAAGAGGAGCCTCTTGCCGACACCGTGAGTTTTCCTTTTTGCCTCGGCTTGGTGCTTCTTGAGTTGTGGTGTCATTCTTGGGGTCTGTGTGGCTGACATTTGAAATTTCAGCTTTGTGGTGGAGGATCCGAATTACAACTACATCAGCGCCCGGTTCCCCGGCGATGTAGCGCTCATGGGGGAAAAGATTGTCAAAATGGTACAGTCCTTGCAGCAGTAGGGAGGCAGGAGGCACACCGGGATGTTGGGAATATGTTGTACGCAGACTGCGGACTACATGCATTTATACGTAGAATGTTCAATTTCTTTTTACTTTAGTCTCTGGTGGTAATTCTTTGGGTTTGTACTAGTTTGGGGATGGGAAAGAAAGTACGTAATATGGGAGCGACGCCGGGGAGTTGATGTCGACATATCAAAGGTGTATGGATACAAGTTTACTATGTAGGTATTCCATATACAAGACGGGTTATCAGGGAGCCACGTGAGTTGGCGTCGGCGTACGCGTTCCTATTAGACGGAAGCCCCGCAAAAAAGATTCGCGACCGTGAACCGCAAGAACGTCATAAGGTCCCTCTACCTACCTACTAGCAGTACCCAACTCCAGGCTGCTGGATTTCAATTCGCGAATCCGAGCACGTCGATGGAGTGACATAATGTGGCTCCTCGAGAGCGAAGGAGAACTCCAAGGTAAATTTCGAGGAAAACCATTGCGAGCAAAAAAAATCGCACATAGCTCGCGCGCGTACTCTGGCTTACGCAAAACACTATAGGCCGGCGTCTCTGGCTTCGGCCGGGCAAGACCTACCTTTTCGGACGAACGGCCGCCGAAGGTATGTTTTTTATGTTCCCATCCCCTCCCCCCAAGAGCTGCAATTCATCTGTTGTTTTCTCTCTCTCTCTCTCTCTATCTATCTCTCCCTGTTGAACCTTGATTGACCGGTGGGTAAATAGCTGGCCAGCTCGCGGTATCGCACAATACGATTTCCCGCAAACATCTCACCATCACCCTCGATCCCGTACGACCCGACGATTCCCTGAACCTCTCCTCCCGCTCCAAGGTCACCATCGAAGACCTCGCCACCAAGATAGGGACCACGGTCGACGGCCAGAAGATCAAGGGCGCGAAGCACGTCGTCAAAGATGACTCGGCGGAGATACTTATGGGGAAGTGCCCCAGCGTCTTTCGGCTGAGCTACCGCCCCGTCGTCCTGACCTTTTCCTTCACCAGCAAGGAGCTGCAGACGAACCCCCTGCACACGCTGCAGAGCCGCTTCGAGCAGCTCGACATCAAACTGCTGACCGACTACAGCGTCGAGTGGACTACGCATGTCGTCTCTAAGAAGAGGAACACTGCCAAGGGGTTGCAGGCGTTGATCAATGCCAAACACATCGTCACGGAGTCGTTCTTGGATGTGGTGGTGGAGGCGGCGAATGCTCCTGGAGGGGACGTATTGGCATCGAGCGGGTTGGAGCAAGACTACGAACAGAACTGGCCGAATGCGTTGCAGTACGTGCCTCCCCCGGGCGGAGAGCCTGTTCAGCACGAAGAGGGGATATACGCACCAGACCAAGGAAGGCATGATATCTTCGAGGGCTTCACGTTCATATTTTACGACGATACGCAGTACAACAACCTTCTGGCGCCCATTACCAACGGAGGCGGCAAGGCAGTCTTTGAAAAAGTCCAACCGGAGGTTACAACCGTGGACGATTTCGTGAGATTCGCCAAGAGCGTCGCTGGGGAGAAGGGGCTGGGCGAATTTGAAGACGGTAGCGAAGGCAAAGGCGTGGTCCTCGTTCGTTACTTACCTTCCAAGGGATCGGGGGTTGAGTGGTACACCAGCTTCCTCACCCAAGTCTCGTTGCGACTGGACCACCGGCCAATCGAACAGAGCGAGTTTCTGGAGGCAATCCTGACCAAGGATGCCACCATACTTCGAAAACCCCTGCAGGTCGAATCGACGCCCAACACGCAGACCTCGCCGACAGTGACACGGTCTACGCGATCGCAGCGAGCACAGGCCCCTTCGCAGCCAGAACCCACGCCCGAGCCCGAGGCGACGGAACCTCAGCAGCCTGCAGCGACGAGGAGCAGGGCCAGAAGACCCGTGAGGAGGAGGTTTGCCGGCTTCGCCGAGGATGACAGTGATATGGACGAGAAGCCTGCTCCTGCCCCTGCTCCCGCTCCTCCGGCTGTCACGATTGCGCCGCCCCCGGTAGAAGAAGAAGGCTTGTTCGTCTCCCAGCAGAACGAGGAGCATAACGACGCGGCGTCAGTGGACAGCGGCAGGTCGGGTACGAAGAGGCAGGCCTCGGCCCTGCCGGAGGACAAACTTATGGAGGGTATGGCCCCCGCCGCAGCGAGGTTCAAGCGACAGCGACTGGAGATGGGAGAACCGTTTGCCTCCCCGACTCCGGAGCCCGAACAACCCGAAAAGGCACCGCCGGAGCCTAAGAAGATCAAGAAGGAGGTGGACATCCTCGCCGTCGCGGCCCAGCACCGCGAGGAGGAAGAGACGCGCGCCCGGCGGGAAAAGGAGGACCTGGCCCAGCTGCCCTCGGACGTCGACCTCTCCGAGATCCGGAGGCTCAACATCGTGGAGGAGATGCCCGTCAGGGGCCAGAACGGCGCCGGTGCCGGCGCCAGGACGCGCGAGCAGGACGTCGCGGACGGCAGGTGGAACCCCAAGTGGAACGGCATGAAGAACTTCAAGAAGTTCAAGAGGAGGGGCGAGGCCGCGGGAAGGCAGCCCGTCAAGATCATCGTGCCGTTGCAGGAGGCCAGGAACAAGGAGTTTGGCGTGGGCGACGACTACTGGCTCGAGGACGAGTCCGGCGAGAAGCGCAAGAGCTCGCAGCAGCAGCAGCAGCAGCAGCGGGAGTCTCAGCCGTCGGCCCCTGCTGCCGCGACGGTAGCTTCGTCATCCGAGGCGCCGCCGCCCCCTTTGAAAGCTGCGAGGGTCGTCCTGTCAGATGACAGCGAATCGGACCAGGACGAGTCCAGCTTGGCTCTCGAAGCCCTCCCGCTGCCGACGCGTACGGCGGGGAGACGACGGGCCGCTGCTGCTGCTCAACCGTTTGCGGATGACCAGGGCGGCGGTACTAACAGCACGGGGAGGAGCCAGTCGTCGCGCCCGACGACCCAGAGCCAGGGCCAGGCGAAGCGGCCGGCCCCTTCGACTTCCTCCACGGACCAGCAGGCCAGCAAGCGGCAGCGGCCAACGAGACGGACCAGGCAGACTCGGGAGTCGGACGATAGCGACAACGACGAGTTTAAGTTTAGGTTTGGGAAAAGGAGATGATGTGCCGCGCGCGTGTGTGAGCGTGAGCGTGAGCGTGTGTAGGATAAAATTGGGAAAGTTCTTTTTTGTCTGTTGTATTTTCCTGTTTGCCTGTTCACCTGCCTTGGTGTATCGGGGGGGGGGGTTCGGTGGGTATCTCTCTCTATAGCGTTGATACATTATATATATATAAGACATTATACAGCCCCTGACGTGGTGTTCTTCTCCTTCTCTCTATACGCATCTATCTCTCTCTTTTTTCTTCCTGTAACCGAATCACGACTGCCTTCAATCCATCTTGTCCATCTCGCTCTCCTGGGGCTGCCCCTCGACGGGCTCCTCGACCAGCAACCCGACGAGGCAGGACTGCAGCATGGTCTCGTAGTTGACCCAGGGGTGCACCTCGCCGAAGAGCGTGGTGCCGTCCCTTGCGGCGCCGCGCATGAGCTCGGGCACGCCGCCGGGGTGGAAGTCGGCGTAGGGCGAGATGTTGTAGACCTTGCCGTTGAGCGCCATCCACGCGTCCTTGCCCCTGCGGCCCGTCTGGCGCTTCAGCATCGAGGGCGTGACGCGGATGAAGGGCGACCCGGGGTCCAGGCCGTTGAGCGCCTTGGTCGGGTCCGACGACACGCGGGCCCAGTCCAGGGGGGAGTGGCCCGGGGAGAGGAGGACCTTCCGGGACGGCTTGCTGGGCTTGGACGAGTGCGTCGGCGGGGGGGCCAGCCCGCCGCCGAGGTTGCTGCCGAGGGAGCGGTCGGGGGTCGGGCCGCGGGCGCGCTGGGCCGAGTTTGCGGCGGGGAATTGGCTGAGACGCGGGGGAGGACGCGGGGGAGGGGGCATCAAGGATGAGGATGGTGTTGTTGTTGATGATGGCGGCGGTGGCGGCGGTGCAACGGGGGAATTGCCTGGCGGCGGGGGGGACATGGAGGGCCGGTTTGTGCCTGCGGGCAGTGCCAGGGACGATCCTGCCGACGGTGGCGGCGGCGGCGGCGCCATGGAAGATTTCGCCGGCGGTGGGGGGGACATAGGGGCCCGGTATGGTGCTGAGGGAAGTGCCAGGGAGGATGTTGCCGACGGCGGTGGTGGTGGAGGGGGCATAGAGGATGAGGATGTTGTCGGGGGAGGCGCCATGGAAGATTTTGTCGGTGGCGGAGGTGACATCGGTGCCCGAGGTGGTACCGAGGGCGGTGCTAGGGATGATCCTGCCGGCGGTGTCGCCAAGGAGGATTTTGCCGGCGGCGGAGGGGACATTGAGGGTCGTGTTGTTGCTGCGGGTAGTGCTAGGGAGGATGTTGCGGGCGGCGGCGGCGGCGGCGACGGCGACGGGTCTGACGGGGAGGAGGAGCCGTTGGAGAGCGAGAGAAGATCGGGCACGGGGGCCGCCGGTTGTGACGGGGCGGCTTTGGGGGTTGTTTGTTCCTCGACTGCGTCTTCTACGTCTTCTGCATCTTCCACGTCTTCTGTGTCTCCGTCTGTCGGCGTCGGCGGCTGTACGACCGTCTCCGGTTGGGCGGGTGGTGGCGGTGGTGTTATCGTCAGGTTATCGTCTCCTTTTCGCCGTTGCGGCGTTGTCGTTGTGGCCGGTTGCAACTCTATCCCGGTGGCCGTCGTCCCGCTCGCATCCTTCCGCTTCTCCTCCGCCTCCCCCGCCTTCTTCTTCTGCTCCGGCTTTGCGCTTCCTGCTTGTCTCTGGCTTGATGGTATTCTCTTATCTACCCTGTCGCTTCCCCGCGGGCCCTCGATCCTCGGAACGAAACCGAAAAGTACCTGCCATGGCGGTAATAGTAGATAACGTTGCGGGAGGAGACCGAGGGGATGAGCGACGAGGTAGACGACCGAGGCCACGATGAGGGATACCCCCAGGTACCCCATCGTAGCGAGAGAAAAGAATGGGAGTTGGGGGCTTGATCAGAAGCTGAGGGGGAGAAGGGGGGTGGTGGTGGTTTCGACGTCACCCGTGATGGTGGTGATATTAGAATTTGGGGATCCTTTTTTGGTGGTACAAAAAAAAAGAAGGGACGGCTCCGGGAGAGAGAACAACGCACACTCCCCCCCCGCCCGTTGTCCAAAGGCCCGCCTTCCCCCACTTGTTTGCTGGATGACATATCGGAGACACGGGAGAGGGGAGAGAGAGGTGGCCCGCCGGGGGACCGATGGCTTTCCATTGCAACGCACCTCTGGAAAAAAGAGATGCTCGAGTTCTACGGAGTATTAGTGGTAAAGACCTATTATGAGTAATCCGTATATGCTGCTATTCCCACATGATTTTTTCCATCATTCTCGCCTTTTCTAGTTCTTCTTCTTCTTCTTCTTCTTCTTTGCTAAAAAAAATACCATTTCTAGGTTTTCTTTCAGATGCCACCTAGTGCCAAGGGAAGAGGTGAAGAACCCCCAAAATGTCGGTGACTGGCCCGGGCGACGGTACGCCACCGAAAGAATTCAATTCCCTAGTGTCCCGCCAAACTCAAAAGATGGATATATATGGACTATCCAGCAAGAAGAAGAAAAAACCGTGCGCGAAACCATCGTCGTAGCTCACAAATGGCATCACCAAAAATGATGGAATTCGGGGTCCTTTCGGTTGGTACTTGGTAGTACTACGGAGTAGGGAGTAGGCCTTAGGGAGTCAGTACTGTGTGACTGACACGGGAAAAGGGGGCCAAGCGACACAGTAAATTGGGAGGATGGTACGGAGCAAATGAAAGTCCTTGCGACCCTTACCGGATTCCTGGAAGATGACAGGTCTTCCCCGCCCGAGGGAGTGCGTGCACTGAGCGAGCATGGTATCAAGCCTCAATGCTCATGGGGATGCTGGGAAAGAAGACCAACGCCAAGGTTCTTTTCTGTTGTGCTGGCCAAGTCGTAGACCTCCGGCGTAAAGAGCGGTAAGGGAGATGGATGGAACATGACAACTAGACCTTCGGGAACCCCTCCGATAAGGACGTCTTTTCTCTATCTATCTCTATCTATCGCCCTCTCTGTCTCCCTCCTCTCGGTACCTGCGTTCCCCGGCATTGATGATGCGATGCGTGTGGCATGTGATGCATCGATCAATCGCAGCTGATTAGTAGAACTGTGAATGGAGCAAGCAGTCTACACGATAGCAAAGCAGACTACAGGCGGACTACTACCTACACTAGACCAACCGGCTCAACGACTGCATATGCACCTATATCAAGGGTGCAGCCAGGTGCAGCCAAATCCCAAGCGAACAACTGGACGGAGGGCGTGCCGTGGGCGCATGAAACGGCAGGTGAAATGACGATTGTGTGGGCACGCTGTGCAATGTGGGGATGGAAAATGAATGGGCACAGGTAGAGAGCAAGTAAGGGAAAGAAGAGAAGAAAAGAAGAAGAAGAAAGAGAGAGAGGGAAGAAGAGAGATGCGGTGGGTGGAGAGAGTTGCAAACACGGGGCGAGTAAACATTGGATTCGAAAGCGATCTTTATGGGATGAATGACTTGTCTGGTTAGGTGGACGTTTTTGTTCCGTCTCGGTATAGGATACCAATAGGATACCACTCTCACTCTCAGGTGTACTTCTTCTTTCCCCTCTCTGCATGCTTTGCCGCTTGCCGCCTGTTTGATGCAAACTGGGCTGCTAGTGATGATGGATGTAGTACTCCGTTCTCCGTAGTAATAGCCCAGTATACGGAGTACATGCATCTTGCACGAGGGCGAGACATATATCCAATCCAATCCATCCGTCCATTGGATACCTTGAAGTTTATACCTCATGCTCTCCATGAGTCAAAAAAGCCCTGTTTTCTAGATCCAATCCTTGAGCTGGAAAAGTTCCCCTCAAAGTTCATGTTGCTTCCTATCATTCCCTCCCCTCCCCTCCCCCCAATTTTTCTTGCTGGTTTTCTTTCACAATTCAGACGACCGAAAATTGCAGGTGGCTTGAATCGTAAAAGAACAAAGCCCTTTTTTCTTTTCTTTTTTCTGCTGCCCCCCCCCCCCCCCCCTCCCCTCCCCCGTCCTACATTTCTTCCCGCAAAGCACCCTCCATACCTACTACTTACCTAAACAAGGGTCTGTCGGAGGCTGGGAGGGCTCGTGCCAAAAAAAAAAAAGAACCCAAAGAACCCCCCCCTAGAAGCTCGCGTGCGCCCGGGCCAAGTATCCTTTTTTTTGTAGGCGCCAGAGTGCCTTAAACCGCACTACCAGCACACCTCCAAGTTACTCGTTTTAGGTACCAAACAATTGCTGGAAACGAACGACTTGTATATTCTGTTTTGCTCTGCTGCTATTGTTGTAGTGAGAATTGGATTGGAAGCATTTGGGGTGTCATACGCACATTCGCACATACACACATATACACACACAATTCCTTTCCATCCATTGCGCCGCACAAATCAAGCCCACACACACACAGCCTAATAAGCAAGCCCAAGCCTAAAAGCCCAGCGCGGTCCAGCCAGCCAGCCAGCCAGCCAGCCCGCCTCTCCGTAGGTGGTAGGCCCATTGCACGCACACAACCAAACAACCGAACCTACCTAACCTACCTACCTACCTAAACCTCCAAGGGGGGAGACCCGATGGATTCCTCGAGGAATTCCAGCAACACAACAAACCAGAGACAACCTCATCATCCGACGACGCCGCACCACAAAAAGGGACTCGCACCTCCGGCCGCCATTACCAGCTCCTTCAAGCAGCCATCATTCTTCTCTCCCAAACCTCAATCCCTTCACCCGCCGGATCGCACTCCGCTCCGCCACAAGGACCGCAACCAACAAAATGCTCCCTCGCTGAGCGTCTCTCCCTCCAGAATAACAACGACGACGCGATCCCCGATCGCTGCCACGGCTGCTGCGCGGCAATCAACAAGCATGCCCATCGGCCCCGGCGGTGGCAGCGGCGGCGACGCTGCTCGCCGCCAGCCTCAGCTCGCCGCGGCACCGAAGCGCAGTGCGCCACCCCTGACCCCAAAGGTCGCCGGCAGACACACCGCCGTCGCCCAATCCGCCGTTTCCCCCCTGAGCAGGACGAGGGACGCCGACGCCGGCTCCTCCCTGGCGCCGTCCGCCCCCTTCATCGCCAATGTCACTCCGCGGTCGGGCAGCAGGCAGGGCAAGATGGACGGCGCGGCGACGACGCCCAACGGAACCCCAAACCCGGATAGGAACCAGGACGCTTGGGATAACAACCTGAGGATATCGGTCGGATCTGGGACGTCGACGAAAGGACAGGATGCGCCCTCGCAAGAGGACTCCAAGTTTTTCTACGCCAGCGACGCCAAGTCGCAGCAGCAGGCGACGGCGCCGCGGCCGCCTTCCGTCGCCGCTTCGACCAAGGCCTCGGGAGACAGATCCCACTATGCGAACAACTCGGCCAGCAGCAGCAGCTCGAGCGTGAACAAGAGGACTATCAGCCCTCCAACTAGCCACGGTTTCCAGCCAATGCTTGCTTCCACGCCTGAGCCGACGGCCAGCAAGTTCTTCTACGCCAATGGGGCGCCGGACATCTCGAGGTCGGGTTCGTTGAACTCGTCGACCTCGAGGCTGGCTCAGGGCCCTCGCCCTACGAGTGCTGCTTCAAACTCTACACGGCCAATGTCACCCTCCAAGCCCACCGCAACCCCTTCCTCGCTCAAAGGCAGTGCCATGCCCCCCAGCGTCAGCTCTCGGCCGCCCCTCACCTCGCCGCCCTCTCTGGCGCCAATTGTAACCACAAAGGAGAACCGGCGTGTCAGTATCGAGGCCCCGTCGCCGAGGTCCAAAAAGCGGCACACCAGGGCCGGCAGCGTCCCAACGTTTGAGACGCTAAGTGTGCCCAAAAATATTCCAGCACCTCAGTCTCCGCCGGCGCTGGAGACGGCCTCGGCGCCGCTGAGCCCAGGCCTTGCCCAGCCAGCCATGACCATGGCGTCGCTGCTACAAGCTGTCGAAGATTTGGCCGAGGATGATGACGAGGATGATGGCGACGATGATAAGGGAGAGTCGTCAGGTTCCGACGTAAAGGCCCCAGGCAGCCCGGCCAAGGAGCCGGTGAGCGATCTCGTGGCCAATGCGCGCCGCGAAAGAAAGGTGCAGGATCTCGAGATCACCAACGCTTCTCTGGAAGCGATCAACAGAACCCTGGAAAGAAAACTGCGGAAACAGACTACAGAGCTACGAAGATTCCGTCGGCTTTCCAGGGCGGGCCGCCTCTCTGGTGCCACGTCCGCGGCAGCAAGTCGTGCCACCTCGGCAGCAATATCCCAGGCGCCTGTTGATCTGTCTGATCTAAGCGAGGATGACGGGTGGGAAGAATTTGAGGAAGGAGAGGAGGAGGAGGAGGAGGAGGAATCACCAGAAGAATCAGACTTTGAGAGCGATGAGACGAGTACCTTGGAGGACCCAGCCAACCCCTCAGAGAAGCAGCAGAAGCAGCTCGCCCGCAGGAAAAAGGACGAGGACAGACTCCAGCTCGACCTCTCCAAGCACCAACAGCTCCTCGTCGATACCCAGAAGATCAACCAGAGCATCAAACGCTGCCTGGACTGGACAGAGGTGCTCATTAAGGAAGGGCAGAAGGCGCTCGAGTACAAGGTCGGGGTCTCCGAGGTGCACTTTGGCGGCCGCGTGCTTGCTCCGCCGGACGAGGACGACGATGCCCTGTCCTCGATCCAGGACGACAACAGCGTCGTCGTGACGGACATGACGGACAGCACGACGACCCTGGAGCGTCCTACGCTGGAACATCCTCTGGAACCCCCTCTGGCTAAGAGCTTTCAGGACAACAGGGATAGCGGTATAGAGCTCCAGGTCGCGGAAGCAGGTTAGGGCCCGCTCCCCCTTCCACTAGCCGTTGGCAGCAGTACGGGCATCGCTACTCGCAGGACGTTGATCCCTATGAGGTGCTCTCGGCGGACATGACTCCTCCTCCTCTTCGGGGAAGGCCACCACCACCAAGTACTGTTGCTTGTGTTCGGTCCCCCCCCCCTTTTTTTTTTTTTGAACGTTGGTTCGTTTGGATTTCTTAGACGGGATCTTGGAGGGATATGTTCTCTTCATTGCAAAAATCAGCATTCGGGCAAAAAGGGCGTTATTTTTGCTTTATTTATTCTTATCTTGCTTCGTTTTTTTGGTGCACAGCCTCACTTCCTTGCGGAAAGGGGGAAGGCAGCGTTTGGTCCTGATCATTATTTTTAGCCTTTTGATTTTTTTCTTTCTTCCCCCATGCCATCGTTCTTCTTGCTTTTTTTAGAGCCACTACTTGCTATATTCCCCCACAATCCTCTTTTTATACAATGAAGTGCTTATTTTTTTCTCCCTATGCTTCTCCCGCTACCTCTTTCGCCTCCTAACTTTTTAGTGTAAATATTGTATCGCTCCATCCAATGTGTGTGTGTGTCTTTCTCTGTGATGTTGCTATATACATATACCAAGGTTGGCAGTTTGCGATTTGAATGCCTTTATTTTTTTTCCTTTGCCATCACTTGTGAAATGATGCCAATGCTTCGGTGAATACGATAGAAGAGATAAAGACTCTCCCTGCGAGGAAAGGGGGGGGCAAGCCAAAGAAAGGAGAAAGGAAGAGGGAGAGAGGGAGGAGGGAAAAGCTCACGTTTATAGCAAACGGATACTACCCCCGAACCCTATCGTAGCACTCCGTACTCCGTAATTTTGTAAAAAAAAATTCATTTCTTTTTACTCTCTCTCTCTCTCTCTCCCTCTCTCTGAGATGAGAATACTACTACGTCACGACGGTATAAATGGCCGGCGGACATGAGACAGAAGCCATGGATCCAGTCTTGGCAGGGGGGCCGTCAAAGCACTTTGGAGGTGAACTGAGTATATAGTAATGTATGCTTGGTTTCCATCTCATCCAATGTGGCTTGTGTAATGACCGTTCTATCCTAATAGTATGTCCCCGCGCGTAAGTAGTATGTAATGCATTAAAGAAAACAGTAAGACAAAAAAACTGCTCAATCCAATCCGACCCTCCTCCTCCCCCTTCTAGCTATATCACGACTTTTCTGCCTCGGCCTTCTCCCCACCGGAATGGTGGGCGTGATGATGCTCGTGCTCGTGCTTTTCGTGCTTCTTCTTCTTGTCCTCCTTCTTGTCCTTCTTGATGGCTGCCTCGGCGACAAGTTGCTCGAAGACAAGGTAGTCTCCCTCCTCCTCGGGACTTCTTTGCGACTGCGGTAATGTTAGCATCACATTACGACCTACGATGCTCGACCGAGGGGGGGAATACGCGTACCTTTACGAAAATATCACCGATGAGCACCAGCGCCTGCGCCCGCTCCAATCTCTTCGCCAGGGGTATCTTCTTATCGTACAGTACCGCATCGCACACATCACGCAGCACGCTTTGAATCTCAAACTTGCTGCCCCTCCAGGCGGCCGTGAGGATCTTACCCGTGACTCTACGCTCGTATTCCGCCTTCTTCTCGTCGTCCCACGTGTCGCCCGCCTCCTGCTCCGCCTTGGCCATGTCCTCGAGCGTCTGCTGAGCATCAAGAGCACTCGATATAGTGTTCCATGTGTCCTTGACCATGTTGCCCTTGTCGCGCAGCTTGCTAAAGAACCCTCCGATGCCTAGGAACTTCTGACTCCGGAGCAGCGTCGAGGCGCGGGTGACATACGTTTGGCCGATGGCATGGAGAATGTCGATACCGAACGACTCCATCTTGAGGTTCTCAACCTCGAGGCGCGTCTTGGCCTGGAAGGCGTTTGTCACCTCCGGACCCTTATCCGTCTCTGTCCACACACTTATGCGGTCAACGAGCTTGCGGGCGAGGGTATCGACGCGCTCCTGCCGTACACGAGCGCGCTCCTTCTCGTATGCTGCGAGGTGATCACGCTGTTCCTTGGTGAGACCGCCCCGTTTGCGCTCCTTGCGGCGCAGCTCCTCCTCGTCGAGGACACCACCCTCGGCGGACAGATCCTCATGGGACTTATCTGTAAGCGCCGGCCGAATAGGAATCTGCGTCCGTGTGTTCGAGTAGGAGGACGGTGCGGGAGATGCGGCTTCATTACGGGGCGGTAGAGGAGGCCCGTCAGCGGCGGGCTTAGCGGGCTCTTTTTCCTCATCGACTACAACAACAGGAGGAGGTGTGGGATCACTACCTTGCTCCTTCATGCTCGCCTTGATGGCTTCTTCTGTGCCAGGAAACTCCTGGTCATTTTTCTTGGGTTCTGCGGCAGCCTTGTCTTTCCCTGAAGCCTCACCCTCTCCCTCCTGTACCGCAGCCGCAGCCGCGGCCTCCTCTTCCTCGTCCATAGTAATGTTCATGGTGGCGGTGAGGTCCTTCATCAAGGTAATCTCACCGATCCAATCCATGAACGCCTCACCACCGAAAATGGAGGTGAAGAACTCCGCCGGGTCGACGAAGCCCTCGGTGGGCTTGGCATATTCCTTGCCATGCTTGTCGTACGCCGCGCGTAGGTCTTTGTCCGAGAGTACCTGGTATGCTTCACCAATCTCCTGAAACTTTTCGTGGGCCGTGGGGTCGTCGGGGTTCTTGTCTGTTCGAGAGAGCAAAGACGTGTTAGCACAAGTTCAAAGGTGAGACACAAACGCCGGGCGGCGGGCACGGATATGCTGCGTTACCAGGATGGTGGACGATGGCGAGTTTGCGGTAAGCCTTCTTGATTTCGAGCTCCGTCGCCGTGGGCTTGACACCGAGCGTGTCATAATATGCCGAGTCGACAACCATGTTTACGGGTTTCCTGCTCTCCTAGATGGCAGGCAGCTTTCGTCGCGCACAGAGGATGTCTCGGTCTTGGGGAAAAGGACCAAGTTGGCAGGAAGCGGCTTATATGAAGGATGCGCGGGCCAAAGGTAATACGTGGTGTACAAATAACTTGGTACTCTGGACAAACGTGCGTGGGATATTCGCAAGCGCTCGGCGGCATAAAATTTCACACTCTACGTAATCGCGGGGTGGCGCCCGCGGTTTCCTGCCTACTACTACTACCTGACCTAGTAGTATGGCAGGTATGGTACTCCGTGCTCCGTATGGTCCCTAACCTACTAGCCTACCTACGGAGTAACTTTTACCTCTTTACTACGCACTGCCTGCCGTACGTACGTAACCTGACCGGTGACAGTAGGCGCACTTTGCGACATGTGGTTATCAGCCACGCAAGCACAAGCCCCATCTCATTCCGTCTCCCAGCCACATCTTGGCAAACCCGCTGCAAAGCACCCGCTGCAAAGCTACGGATTACGCGTGTGCCTCGCTCCCCCCCCTTTTTTTTCATGATGCAGAATTCCACCGCACATTCTTGTGCGAGTATAACCCTATTATGCATATCACACATCACAATAAACCATGAATATTCAAGCTAGACGTTGCTCTGAATTCACCGCTCGAAGCATACCAAGCCCACGCAGATCGCTGCACCTCTTTTTTTTTTTGGCTTGTCTACATGTGGTGAAGCCTCGTCCGCGGAGTAAAGAACAGTCTGCATCTGGTAGAATAGACGGAATATGCCAGACACGCTTCTGCCCGCCCACTGGTGTTCAGCATGGGGTTCGTGCTTGCTGATATTTTCCGGCCAGTAATAACAGCCTCCACCACCGCGCAAACTGCAAGCAGTATGGGGGTACGGAGTGCTGCAACATTGAAGAAGGCACGGAGGACGCACGGCTATGATGTCCACGTGATGTTTCTCATACACAGAATAATAGGAATAGCCTCGACCATCTTTGAACAGCATGCCACGTACGTTCATCTTTGCGAATGTGCAGCTCTGCGTGGGTGGACTTACTACCATATACGGGATAGTTGTTCCTAACCATTCGGGGCAGCGGTCGACAAAAAGTGCATATCAACCATGACAATATCCGTATTATAGGCGTAGTAGTGGCACGTATCTAAAGATGCCGTGGTGGCAGTAGTAAGACATTCAACATGCCTGACTCAATGCCCTTTGTCCACCGCTTTTACACAACCCCCATTGTATCTCGCCAATGCAGCTTTCCCCTCTTCCCCCTCCTTCCCCCCCCCCTCTCCTCTCCCTCTTCCCCCCCTTTTTCTCGAAGCGACAGGCTGGATGGGCCGCTCTAAGCCCTGATGGGCGGGTGATAACCGGTGAGGCGGGCGTTAGTACATAGTAGAGAGACGGGAATGATAGTACGGGATGCGATTGACCCGAAGAGAAGGATATGATCTATAACCCCAGATCTCGATTAAACCCAGTTGAAAGTAGCTTCGCAACTGAGACAGGTCTTTAACCTGGTATATTTGGTGGTCAATGTTAGCTACGGCATTGGTGTGAGCCAATCCCGGAACTCCTTAGCACTTAATTGGATAGGAGCTTGCTTTGCCAAAAAGTCGAATGATTTTTTTCTGGGCCACATCCTGGAAATTGCTTGGAAAAGGATACTAGTCCGCTGGCCAGCGCATTTGCTTTTCCCAAGCCCGCCCGCAGCCCCCCCCATCCCCCCAAAACTGGCCAGAAAGGGTCAATCCCAGAGTAACAGCAGCTTCCGGGTGCCAAAAAAGATCTGATCGTCCATCTTCCCCCTCCTTGAGATGGAACTTTGGAAGGTTGAGCAGCAACCAGGACCCAGAGATTCATGGGCACCTTTTTTCATCAGTTGCATCAAATCGCATCGTGACCTTGAAGAGATCCAAAGAGACCATTACCAGGGTATCTACGGAGTACGGAGTAGAAACCCAGTCAGTTGGAATGGAAAAGTTTGGTCCTACTATGAACAGGGCGTGGTGACCTTGTCAGAAATCACGAAAAATCTTTCAAGTGGAAAAGGGGTTGTGCCCCCAACCCAAGCCCGACCAAGCTTTCAGTGAGCTATCAATTTGTTCTAGCAAATCTCCCCCGGCCAAGTTCAGAATTGGGCAGCTTTCTAGTGGCTGCACCATGCCGCCCCAGCCCACAACGCGCATTCGACGCGGGGCGGTGACGGTCGGGCACAGCAGGCTACGGAGCTACAGTAGAGTAGTATGGTAGGTGGAGGAAATAGGGCCGACGGAAATGCAACCAACTGACATCACAAACTGGTCGGTTATTTTCTTTCAGCCGCCTCATCCCTAAAAACTCTGTGCGTTCTACTCGCTCCAGTGCTGGTGCGCGGGTGGGTCGATGTAAATTTCGGGCGCTGCGATGCACCCGGATGCGCAAGCAATAGCAGCAAACTCCCTGAAATTAATTTTCTAGCTCCAACCCCGAAACCCGCTTCGAGCAGCACCACTAATTAGAAGACAGCATGACTGACACCTCCTCTCCCGCTGCTATCTGCATCTTCTAATTTGCCCTTTGGTTGCATTCTCCCATCGTAATACACCTTAGTATTAATACCTTGTGCCCCCCCTTTCGTTGTCGTTCTTGTACGCTGTTGTTTTTGTTCTTGTGCACACACGCGACTTCTTCTTCTACCTCTACTAGTCCTAACTAATAAGTGTCCCTCAACGGACCATCTACCTATCTCCCCCCCCACCCCTTTTTTTTCAAATCAACTCTGAACCCCAACCTGAAAATTTCAGCAACCACCAGCAAACATGGGCATCATCTACTACCTCATGCGGCCTCACGAGCTGCGATCTATCCTTCAATGGTAAGAGCAATTCTAGAGCGCGCGAATGCATCTACGAAGTACACTGCAAGAGAATGGAAAAGCTCACAGTCTTTACAGGAAGGTTTTCCACGACCCAGTTCACCAGCGTGACCTCAGCAAGGAAACTCCTGAGCAGAAGGAATGCTTCCGTCTCCTCAACCTCACCAGCCGAAGCTTTTCCACCGTCATCCAAGAGCTCAACCACGAGCTTTTGCTGCCAGTCGCGCTTTTCTACCTCGTCCTTCGCGGCCTTGACACTGTTGAAGATGACATGACCATTCCGCTTGAGACGAAACTTCCTATCCTGCGCAACTTCCACGAGACAATGCTAGTTGACGGCTGGTGCTACAACGACAGCCAAGAAAAGGACAAGGAACTTCTCGAAAAGTTCCATAACGTCGTCGCCGAGCTGAAGCAGCTCAAGAAGCCCTACCTTGACGTGATCAAGGAGATGACCTTGAAGATGGGTAACGGCATGGCCGACTACTGCGAAAACTCGCAGGTTATTGAGAATGGCCTTGACACTGTCGAGGAGTACGAACTCTACTGCCATTACGTCGCCGGTCTCGTTGGCGAGGGCCTGACTAAGCTTTTCCTTTCGGCTGAACTCTGCCACCCCAAGCTTGCCGAGCGCCCCACCCTCACAGAATCTATGGGCCAGTTCCTCCAAAAGGTCAACATCATCCGCGACATCCACGAGGACCAAGTCGACGGTCGTCGCTGGTACCCCAAGGAGATCTGGAACAAGCACGTCAAGGAGTGGGAGCACATGTTCGACCCCAAGTACGAGGAGCAGGCTCTCAACGTGCTTTCCGAGATGGTTCTTGATGCCCTCAAGCACGTCGAGGAATGCCTCTTCTACATGGCCGGCATGAAGGATCAGAGCGTCTTCAACTTCGTCGCCATCCCCCAGGGCATGGCTATCGCCACTCTGGAGAAGGTCTTCCGCAACCCCGACGTTCTGAAGAAGAACGTTAAGATCACCAAGGGTGATGCCTGCCAGATCATGATCGAGTCGACACAAAACCTCTTCCTCGAGTGCGAGGTTTTCCGCAAGTACATCCGCAAGATTCATGAGAAGAACGACCCCAGGGATCCCAACTACCTCAACATTAGCGTTCAGTGTGGCAAGGTATGTACAATACGATGTCTTGAATCTTCGAATGCAAAGCTAACCAATTCATAGATCGAGCAGTTCATTGAGAGCCTGTACCCCAAGCAAGATCCCAAGAAGCTCACACTCGAGAACACGCAAAAGAAGAACAAGGAGCCTACAACCGACCCCGGTGAGGCTGCCGTCATCTTCGGTGTTGCCATGCTCTGCATCATCTTCATGACAGTTCTTATGGTTGGCATTGCCTGGGCGTTCGGCGCCACATGGAGCCACTTCTACGACGATATCAAGCCCATCGTCGGTGACATCCTGCCGTCAGTACTAGTACCGGGAACGTCGAGCAGTGTTGCCCGCCCCGTGATGAGTCGCGATGAGCTGTGATTTTGTTGTTCCAACTTTGCGGCGTTTTTTTTTGTTTTACTAATGTCCTGATGATACCGCCTCGCCAAGGAGAGGCCCTGCTGGCGTTTTTCATATACACTCTGGGGGATATACGGATACAAATACTTATAATCGCAGGCTTGACGCCGCGCTAATCCAACTAATTCAACGATTACCAACACACCACATAAACCTCTTGCTGGCTTGCTTCTTTTTCTACCCTTTGCGCACATGTGATAGTTCTTACCAAATAGCACGGATGTCAAATTGCAATCCAGTCCTTTTATGACTGTGGTTGTGCCGAAGAAGTGCTTATATAAAACCTGTCCTTTGGTTCGTCGCGAGACTGATCTGGCGAGAGATGTGTCAGCTGCAACAGAAGTTGGCGGAGATCTCGGCGGAGGGCAAACATTTTCATTCGTACTCGGTACTCTGTCGTCTATGCTTTGCGCGCCCCCATGCCATGCATCAATTCACGGCGTAATGCAAATCATCCCTGCAACGGTAGGGTGGCTAGGTGGTCGCGACGCAGGTTTGACGTTGTACTAGGTACTACCACTACCGCGCGCTGCACGTTTGATCTACGGTTGGGGCTATTACATGCATGGGCGCACGCGCGCGCCGTTGAATCGCGGTCGAGACCTTGCTTTGTGTGTGTCAGCCAGGCCTAAATGTCAAACGAGACCGTTTCATGGCATGGCGGATAGATAGGATTTGCATTACACAAGTCACGTGTAGATGCTACCTGGGGCGCCTACAAAGTATTTACTGAATAGTGTTTGAATAGAAACCCAACTTGGTAACATACCAAATTGGTTAACATGTCAAATCAATCTAGTATATGAATCAGAGACCGGACGATGTCTTCATTTCTACGTGAAAAATTAGCAGGATATTTATTATATACAGTGAGTGGATATAGCAGAAGTCTATGGTATCAAATAACATATACCAAGGTTTACTCTTCATGCCCCAGTCCTCCAGAAACTATAGCGAAAGTTATGTATCTTTGTTGCGCGTAGAAATAGAGTGAGAAAATGTGTGAGAAAAAAAATAAAGGCCGTGAAACACGCGCGCAACTAGGCAAATTTGCATTTCATTACCACAACAGCCGCTCGAAGAAACATCTCCCATCTCTACCGTTCCATCTTCTTCGCTTTGATTTGAGTTGTCATACACTCTTCCCGTTTACCCAAAGTCCTCTCCGTCACAATAAACAACGCCTGGTCGCGAAAATACTTCTTGACAAAATACCACACACCAAGACAAACTGAGGCCGAGCTCAACCAACTTTAGTTGTTGGGGTCGGTGTTGTTGCCGTCCTGGTTGTAGGTGTTGCCGTTGAAGGCGATGAGGTTGGTGGTGCCGGAGATGTTGTTACGGACCTTGGCGCCGCCCTGGGTGGCGAGGTCCTTGATGAGCTTGTCGACCTCGGCGGGGTCGCTGACGCCCTGGAAGGCCATGAGGTAAGCGGCCAGACCGGCGACGTGGGGAGAAGCTGTGTGGAATCAATTGTCAGTATAAGTCGTGATCTAATGATGGGAAAGGGGGTATATGGAGGGGGGAAGGCGTGGAAGAGGCAGTGGACTCACCCATGCTGGTACCGCTCATGGTGTCGGTGGCGGTGTCGGACTTGATGCCGACGCTGAGGACGTCGACGCCGGGGGCGTAGACGTCGACGGGGGCGCCAAAGTTGGAGAACTGGGCGCGGCGGTCGGTGGCGGCGTCGATGGCGCCGACGGTGATGGCGTTGGGGGCGGAGCCGGGGGACGAGGTCTTGGTGTCGGCGCCCTCGTTGCCGGCGGCGACGACGGGGACGATGCCGGCCTTGAAGACGGCCTCGATGGCGCGGTTGAGGGCCTCGGAGAAGCCGCCACCGAGGGACATGTTCATGACGGCCTTGCCCTTGATGCCGCGGGCCTCGACGTCGTTGATGACCCACTGCATGCCGTCGAGGACGGCCGAGTTGGAGCCGCCGCCGTCGGCGCCGAGGACCTTGACGGCGACGAGGTTGGCCTTCTTGGCGACGCCGAAAGTGGCGCCGGCAATGGTGCCGGCGACGTGGCTACCGTGACCATTCTCATCGGTATCCTATGCCATGATCTGATTAGCAACGAATTCTCCCCTTTTTTTGGGACTTCCTTCTTCTCCACGAGTGTGGTCGTGGTTGGATAAAAAGGGGAGGTAAGACTTACGACGTCGTTGATAAAGTTGGCGCCAAACTCGGCGCGGCCCTCAAACTCGTTGTGGGTGGTGCGGATGCCGGTGTCGACGACGTAGGCGGTGATGCCCTTGCCGGCGGTGCTGTCGAAGACGTAGCCCTTCTGGCCGCGGGCGGCGTGGGAGATGCGTTCGAGGCCGGGGGGCGCGTTGGTCTGCATGAGGGTGGCGCTGGCCTTGACCTTGGTGTCGGCCTCGACGTACTCGACCTCGTCTGAGTTGAAGATGCTGACGATGTCGTCGTCGGCGGCGTCGAGGGCCATGGCGCGCCAGTTGTTCATCTTGAAGGCGTGGACCTCAGTGGAGAGGACGCGGCCGGTGCCGACGTCGCGCTTGCCGAGGTTGCGCTTGGAGATGTGCGAGGACCACATGGCCTGGGACTTGGCGATGGTGTCGTCGTCGAAGGTGTTGTTGTAGACGACGATGTAGCGATTAGGGATCTTGTCCGCGGCGTCGGGGTTGCTCAGGATGCCCAGGACGGCGTCTGAGATGGACTCGATGACATCCTCAACCTGGTCAGGGAGACCGAGGCCGTCGACGATGTCGCTGATGGGGTTCTTGGCCTGGGGGAGAGCCTTGGCGAGGGGGAGGGCGGCGAGCGCGAGCTTGCCGAGGGACTTGAAGGAGACCATCTTGAAGGCTGTTGGCTTTTTTTTTCTTCCTTTTCAAGTTTATCCTTTCAAAGGAGGTTTTGCTTGGTGGTGATGACCGTGTGTGGGTTGGGTGTATAAAGTCGAGAGAAATGGACCAGCGGATTTCTCTCTTTTCTTTCTTATTTGGCTTGCCAAATAAAGGAAAACACCTTGGATGTTATGTGTGAGATCGTCTGTCGTGTGTATATATATGTATATATATAAAAGTTGATAACTTGGTAAGGACGGGTTTTGTTCAAATATGATATATAGAACAGGGCTCTTTGACTTCTTAAGGAACCGGCGATCAACGCTGAAGGTATGTTATGGTATATACACGACAACGGGGGGGTAGTATTCTGTTTCAAACGAGGTCGAAATAAAATAAAATAGATCGAAAGAATAAAAAAAAGGAGGAATGAATGAATGATATTCCTCTCGGGGGGACTTCTCGGCAATTTGTTGTTTACCTTTTGCAAAAAGGTAGCGAGGAAGTCGATGTTGGGAAAACTGGTCAGGGAATGACTGTATGAAGCTGCTCTTTCTGATTGCCGAACCAGGGAAAAGTGTCACCTGGGGGAGAGATTGGGTGAAAGGAGGATAGGGAGCGTGATGGAGAGAGACAATCAGAAAAAGGAAGACGAGAAAGGGAAAGAGAAGAATAAGAAGAAAGAGGAAAGGATGATCTTTGAATGAATAAAAAGAAGAGGAAGAATAGCACAAAAAATAAAAGTGGGAAAGAAATGAAGAGAAGAGACGATGAACAGGAACTAGTTCAATGGCTCGATAACACTACCAAACTAGACGATACACTCACACACGATCAATACTAAATCAAGAAGTGACGGACAATTGTGAGCGAGCGGCGAGATCATGGGCTTTTTGAAAGAAAAAGAACGTACGCACCACACACACAGGCCCGCGCCCTTGCCCACGGGTGTGCCCTTCCATCCTGTCACCATCCAAGATGCCTCCATCTCACTCCGTACTCCGTACTCCGTAGAGAGAGGGCAAAACAAACCCCCATTACACGCCCGTGAGCTTTCTTCTTCTTCTTCTTCTTCTTACTCGCGGCTCGCTATAGGTGGTGGTAAGTGATTAGGAGCCAGGCCAGGGGGTGTGGGTGGTTCGTGGTGGGGAAGGGGGTGTGAAGCAAGCCCCCCCCCCCTCCCAAAAAGAAGAATCCACGGACATGTATGTTGGTATAATCCAATGCCAGCTGGAGGTAGGTTTGGTAGGTTCAAAGTCGTTGCCTTCTCCCAAGAGGAAGAAATAAGCCAAGCAGGGGGGAGGCGGTTTAGAACGAGTGGCGCGGCACCACCATGTTTGGTTGTGGGGAATCCGTGCAACACATGGTCCCTGTGACGTTTGACTTGGCGACGACGGTTTTGGGGGTGGGAGGGGGGGTAGGGGGGTTACAATAAGGGGGACGAAGGAGAGGGGATGGGAGGGGAGAGGGGTGGGTGCGTGGCTAGGGTTCAAGTTCCAATTGTTTTGCGTTTTTGAGGCTTACGGATTACAATAGCGGGCAAACAGTGGGAAGAAGGAGTACCTAAACTCCTGGCTCCTGGGGCCTAGGGAGGCCCTGTCGTACGGAGCTGTGCTACGGATTACAGCGCAGTTGGCCAGGTGCTTCCAGCTAAAGCTCTCTCTCTCTCTGCCCGCGACAAGTGACTGGTCTGATTACCCAATTGCCGTTACTTTTCGGTTGCGCCAGTTAGAACAACGAACCCCCCCCCCCCCCCCCAAAAAAAAAACAATAGACCGTTCCAAAAGTTTGACTTCTACGGAGTACCTAGTGGCGCTTAACATCACAACGCCCATCATACAACTGTTCTCTCTCGAAAAGAAAAATGTATATTCCACTCGCTTGGCATAAACTCAAATAAACGTACCAAATTCGTAATACCGGGGGAACTTCGACCCTTCATTTCAGGCGAGAAAGCTCGGTTGCGACAATCTGAGCTTTGCGGAAGAAATGTGTTGCGGTCGTCATAGAGGGCCTCGCTCCCTCTCTTCTTCGGCTGTACTCGGTACGTAACGGGCTTTTTTACATGTATCGCGTAGAGTGGTTATGCCGTCATGGGATGCGTCTAGCCGGTGATCCTCATCTGAGAGAAAAGACGCTGTAGGCTGGTGCTGCGCGTCTCCACACCTGCTGCCCCGAGCTCCCTCGCCTTTCCTCTCTGTCTGTCTCTCTCTCTCTGCACAACGACAACCTTCTAAAAAAGGCCTACACTAATATCTAGGATCGGATTTCCCCTTGCCACTTTGAAGAATTGATAGACAGGCCCGAAATATGCATACTACTAATTCTACATATTAAGTTGTACGGAGTTGCGCGCAAGATTTAGCTAAAGACACCCTTCATCATCATCGTCTTCTTCTTCTGTTTCCTTATACATGGATGGTTCGCTCGTCTTTTTTCCCACGTACTCCGTAGTAGTACGCCGTATCGAGCAACAGTTCGGTAGTATACGGAGATTTCCCGGCTATATCAAAGCACCCATCGCCAACTACTCCGTACTACTAGCAGTACTAGGCAAACCCGCCCAGCAGGGGAAAAAAAGACTTCAAGTAAACGAGGCCGTGGCGCAAAACTTCCCGAGTCACGGAAAACGCTAGAATATCTCTCTCGTTTCTTTGCCTCTTGGTTCCGTGGATGCACGCGAGTACAGAGTAGCTCGCAACAATGAGTCGCATGAAATCCATTGACACGTCAGTCAGTCCCTTATCGTGATGTTTTTTTTGTGGCTTCTTCGCTTTGCGAGGTAGTATGGTAGAGTTTGACGCCACAAAGGGGTGAGAGCGAGAGAGTACAATGTATCATGCCTACGGAGTACTAAATACGGAGTACCTACGCCATAACATTACAACTCTCTTGCCCAGCCTTTCTTTACCTTGACTCTTTCCGGAGGCGCCACCCGCTGGTCCCCCATCCTTTTCCATTCTTCACCCCCCCTCTCCACTCCCTCTCCCTCCCTTGCTCTCCGTTCGGGCCCTGACGATCTGAACCTACTGAAGCCCCTCCGGGGCTCTTAGTGAGCCGCAAGGGAAAAGGGCGCTAGGTCGCTAAAGGCACCTCTGAACTCTGAGTTTGGGTTGGAGGATGAGTTTCTGATTGTGAAATGCAATACCATATGCCCATGAATGAAGATGGGCATCTTTCCTTTTCTTTTCGCCCAAGGGGAAATGTAGATGATGGACGATATAGGCAGTTGTTGATCAAGGTCTTTTTCCCACCCGGCAATCACGTTCCGAACGTTACCATTTTGTCCATATCGCACATTCACGCATCTCTTTTCGTTTTAACCTTTTTGCGTCTGAGAAATCGGTGTTAAAGGGGGTGAGGTCGGAGTGTGCTCCGTACGTTCTGCCAAAACTTCCAAAACGCTCTTACGGGGCTTGTGTCCTGAGACGGTTGAGAGCCAAAACTCTGGTGAGGTGGTGACGAAGAAGGGGCCCCTCGACCGTCCCCCCCAAACCCACTCACTGCCGGTGAAAGGGGAAGAAAAAACGTGTAAGCGTACTCCGTAGACACTGCGTAGGTTAGAACCTATTACCGAAGTGGCCCTAAAAACCTGCGGCGCTTCGGAAACGCCCAACGGGTGAGCGAGGAGAGAGGAGACGCTGAGACGCCCCGTGAGCTTGGTGGCTATTGGCGCTCGTGATTGGACGCCGTGCAGGAAATCGTGAAACGCCAGTCGGATGGCGGTCCAGGTACACCCACGCACACGCACACGCACACACCTAAACACACACATGCACACACACACGCAGGCGCCCGCCGGCGCACCGACGTACGGAGTATCCTACACAAAAGTCAAAACCCACCCTTCCAAATCCCCTAGATAGGTACTAACCAACCATCGACTCTTACTCGCCGCGCTTGTGTTCGCCTCTCAACCGAACCCCCATCCATACATACTGACATCGCCTCCGGGGTCTTCTCTTCATCTTCCCACGCCCAATTAAGAGCCTGCTCTGCATGAATAGCCAAGCGCAAGTGTGCACCGACCTGGCCCATCGGAAAATTTGGCCGAATGAGACGCTACGCAAAGTCAAGAGCCACGGCTTTTAGTGTGAGTCCATGTGCATGATCGATCGTCTTACGCGGCGGAGTTGGAGCGAGGCTAGGCTGGACGAGAGGATACTATATACGTGAGATTGGAGCTTCGTCGCTGCAGCTTGCATGCATGTGTGATGTATGCATATGATACGGAGTACTATGCTCCTACGCTGCGGTAAGAGCTAGTTCGGCTATTGGCCTTGTCCATTGCAATATATCTATGGCACCGATGAGGCGAACCGGGGACGATATCGGAACAGGGCTGCATAGGGACAGGATGCTCTGGACCGAGAGACGCACAGCTCCAACAGGAGTCTGTTCCTGCGTAATCCGTATTATAGCCAAGAGCTAACGAACCACAGCTGCAGCCAGGCCGACCCTCCTTTCCTCATGCTCCTCCTTTGTGCGAAGTGCTACCACCGGCATACGGAGCGCAACCACTTGAAAGTACTCCGTAGTACGGAGTAGTAGCATTAGTTACTCCGTAGTAGCAGGAGTAGTATGTAGTAATGCATGACTTTGGAAAGACATATGCCAAGGATGACGGTTGACTTTCTGAGCACCTTTGAACCGCCACAGCGTAAACTCAGCCTTGCCCTGCATCCCCCATCGGCTCCTTCGTTCCCCTCTTGAAAACAATGGCAAAAAATAGCACATCACACTGAATCGTAATTCAGATATTACAGTAATCAAGCGAAAGAGGAAACCAAACAAAATCTCGATGCCTGTCCCCCCGCTATTACAGGATGTCCTGTCACGCCGGTGCACAACATACAGGTCGTATACGGAGTAATCGGTACGGAGTATGGAGTATACGCAGCACTCGGGGTGAGAGTTGGTCTACCTGCTTCTTTGGAGGATGTTGAAATTGCTCGGGGTTTTGCAAGGCAAGGCTAGTTAATGCGGCGCTGAGGGGAAGCAGGGTTGCTCTATCATACACATGCATGTCCGGGCCGACTTCCTGGTATTGTTCCTAATAATACCATGGCTTGTTTGAGCCTCCTATTCCTTCGTAGGTCGCGTGTAAATACTGCTTCCTCGTTTGGAATTATATTTGAAGATGTAGAATGGGTACGCGTACGGAACAGCCTTGTCGATATTGCAACCGCCAACTGTAGATTGGTGCCGTTGACAGTCTAGGCACGGCGTACTCCGTACCGGCGCCAGTGGTCTCTCTGCACATAGCGAGGCTCAAAGTGCGGCTTGGGGCTGGAGTAGGTGCTCGAGGCTTGGGCTGAAAAGATGGCGGCTTATCTTATCGCAGCTGGGCCAACCTCACCCCACGGCCCGACTACTGTTCCGAAAATTTTCCCAGCTCGCTAGCGTCTAGCGGGATAGCTGCACGCAAGAGCTTCCCGACCGCGTACCGCCCATTCGCAAAAGGAAAAAGAATCGCCAACCAACCACGCACGAAGACGACGTAGACGCCACAAGATGAGCTTCGTCCCCGTCAACCCGCGGCCTATGCTGCAAGGCCTCGTCGACAAGGAGATCATTGTCCGCCTGAAGTGGGGCGAGACCGAGTACAAGGGCACGCTGGTCTCTCTGGACTCTTACCTCAACATCCAAATGTCTGGGACGAAGGAGTACATGGGGGACAAGTTTACCGGCGACCTAGGTCAGGTGCTCATCAGGTGCGTGGGACCATAAAAATTCAACGGCGAGTTTGCAGGCTTTTTGCTAATACTAAGAATTAGATGCAACAACGTGCTCTGGATACGCGGTGCCGACCAAGGAGAGGGACCAGATACAAAGATGGAGGGATAGACGCTTATACACGATGATACCCACATCTAGAAAGATTCTGCAAGTTTTGTTTTGGTATTACCACAATGGCGCCTTGTGGTTGGCATATACCAAACGGAGGCGGGAGGGGGATGGATTGACGACGCCGTGCTGGTGCATCTTGGAATGAATCGCGCCATTGGGACAGAGCGTCTCTTATGGTGTACCTAGTCATGCCGGCACTTCAATTGACTACAACAACAAACCCTTCGAACGACAAGTGTTTCATCAACGTCACTTGCGCACCCCTTGCAAACCACGCCTTATCACGACACGGCGGGGTCATGTGCAGACTTTCCGCCGCCCTACATCAGCATCTTGGAGCAGTTATAATCGTCATTGTTGGGAAATTTCATAAAGGATATTGAGTCGGTGATAATCTAAAGTGGCGGACCACAGTATTGATTTCACATGTGGAACCTGCACGGCGTTTTACGGCCAGGGAATTGAATGATACAGCCAGCATATGCTACCCTACTTTAACGGATACTGTGACTTGAATACTCCGTACTGTGATTATGATCGATCAAAAGAGGCATGGGACATCATGGTGCATCAAATACAGCAGCAGTGTGGGCAAGTAGAGGGCTTGCCACGAAGAACGATGATGAGCGTTGACGATTCGCAGTCTATTAATAATCTACGAGCGAGGCTGACTTGTGCAGACGGGGCGGTGTTTCCATCCTTTAGAAAAAAACATCAGTTTCTATGTTGCTGCAGGCGGGCGCGTATTTTATGATGGCCATTGGTCTGATGGTTGATATGGATGGCCACTTTCGGAAGCTTTCTTTGCACGAGGGCCGATTTCCATCACATCGCCATCACTAGAGGAAGTACAATTTGGCAGTAAAGTAATAGAAGAATATACAAAAGGGTAACTTTTCTTCAATGCTACGTAAAATGTGAAATGTGATAGAATGGTATGTCCTGAAATGCAAGTGCACACCGAAGCGCTAGGTACCATAATCATAGGGTAAATTGGATGCAGCTGGGCATATCTCCCCTCATTTTTTGCCCATTGGGGGGCGGGCGGGTGATAGGCAATCCATCACTACGGAGTGTGTCTGGCCATCTGCGTTGGCCTTTGGGGAATGCCCACAGGTTGCATATCTGCAGCATATTGGGCACCGACATAGCCTCACCTCACGAAATGTATGCGACAGCAAAGTCGCTTGTCGATAACAGTGTGATGGTGTGCTCAGCCTACGAGTAACGAATGAGTGCATTGAGCTGCCATCCTGATGGAACATTGGGTTGCTAAGTATGGCATGGACTTGGCACACAGAGACAAGAATGGAAATGGAGCAAAGCTGCTTAGGTGGTGCAGCTGTCCATAAGGTAATAAATAGTAGGTACATAGTAGGTGTTGGAGCAGAAATGCCAATGCCAATGCCAATAGCGCAGTAGCAGCGCATGGCCCTGGGTCGCGTAAAGTGGTTCGCTGCGGCCGCGGGCACTTGACTGCCGTGCCGGCCTGGACCCCCAAATCAATCTCCCGTTTAATATCCCCCCATCTCATCTCAAAGGCTCTTTCAAGCTGTTGCTTCGTTGCCCGAATTCTTTTTTGCTTTTTCTCCCTCCCTCCCTCCCTCTCTCTCCTACCTCTTGAGAGCAAAAGTCGCTTGCTTGAACGTTCCACAATCACTTGCAGATACGGCATTTGCTCTTTTCTTTTTTTGCTTGACCTCTGCATTATTCTTGACACATACGACGTTACTGGGTTTCGCCTCCTCGCCCTCCCCGCCGCCATTTCCCTACCGAGCGTGAGGTCATTTAACGACTTTTTTTCCCTTCCTCCTCCTACCCTGCCTTTCATCCTTCCATTGTACCATATTGCGTGTGCGAAAAAAAAAGAGGGAAAACGGAACTCGCCAAGATTTGATCTAGGCTCAAATCCAACCTTAACACCGCAAAAAAGTGTCTTATCGCAATTTCTACACGACCCTCCCTCCCCCGTGACTAGATTTGGGTGCGCTAGACATCCATAGATCGATCGCCAACATCCTCCGTCCTCCACCCTCGGTCTTGGAGATGGTGCCAGTGTCTCGTTTGTGTCTCGTTTGTTGATTACAAAGTTTAACGAGATATTTTCCGTGACACGCGACCGAGCTTACACTTCGCTTCTTTTCCCATCATCATACCCTCTTGCTCACCGTGCGGTCAAACCGACGTCCCATTTCTCACCTCGTCTCGGAACCTTGATTTGCGCGCGATTTGGGCGGACAGCGGCAAATCAGACTTCCTTCCCTCCCTCCCCCAACAAAAAAAAACGCTTGTCTCCCAAGGCTTCGGAAGCCTGCGATGCTGCTACCTCTTTCCACAGAAACGGAGTCGTAACAGCCAAAAGACACGAATCATGAGAGGATCCGGGGATTTTGCAGCCGACGTCGACGGTCTTGATATCCTCTCCAATATAGACGAGCGGCGCGGCCGAAGCCAGCCCGACACGAACGGCAGAGTCGATATACACATGGGCGAGTTTGTCACAACCAGCGCGAGGATGTCCCCTTATCTAGATTCGACTAGTTCGGACCCCTCGCCGCAGCGGGTAGAGACGCCCAAAATGGCGGATATCCAGCCCCCAATGCGACCAAAGAGCACGCCATTCTCGTATCTCGATAGGCGGACACCCAGTCCGGAGCGTACAGATCCATTTGATGTGACTATGGCGTCGTTATCCGGTGACGGCGATGACGGTGATTCTACAACGACACTCTTTGAGTATCCCGAGCGATCTGAACCGATAACCCACTTCAGCGACCTGCCGATTGAGGTGCATGAGGCCATTTTGGATTATCTATTTGGATACCGTGTATCGACGACGTCTAGAAGTTCAATGCAAGTATCGAACCCAGCAGCCATGAACCTATCGACCGCGCTACGGCACTGCAGACGGAGAGAGTTGACAAAGCTGGCTCTTGTAAGCTCAGCGTGGAGGGACCTGGTTCAACAAAGACTCTACAGGCATGTCAAGCTTAAGGCAACCCTCGACTTCCTAGAGGAGGCCATGGAACATTTCGCCAAGCACCCTCACCTACAAACCTACGTCAAACACCTTGAGATCTGGTTTCCCGTGTTTCAGCCTACCTATACCTCGTGGACGAAATCTAACGCGTTGACTCTGCCTACGGTAACCATGGACGGCCTCACAAACGCGACGTATACCCTGCCCTGCAACAACTGCACATTGGAGGAGGTCTTTACTTTTGTGCAGCAGGCACTCCCGAGCGTGCGCATTTTGACGCTCGAGGGCGGCGAGCGACGTAAAGCACCAAAGGTGGTCCATTTCGGGCAGCACTCGGCCGGCTCATCTTGCGCGAGGCTGCCATCCATTGCCTCTGTGCAAACTCTCATTACGCGGGGCCAGTGGAACTTGATGCGGGACAATTGCGACTTTGCCACTGTATTCGCGGCTTTCCCGAACCTTACGCGGTGGAACGGCTCCTATAGCAAGCCCAAGTCGAAAACCTACATCAGCATGTCGGATTTTCTACCCTATCTGAACAACATCTCAGTGAACCTGAAGAGCTTGGACCTGTGTCTCGAGAGTGACTATCGACGGGAGCCGGCACTGCCCCACTTCTTTTTCAAGGCGGCCTTGAAGACGCACACATGTGCCAGGTTGGCGGAGACACTTCCCGCTCTTGAGCATTTCTCTTTCACGGGACGCATTTGCAACGGATTTTTCGACGCGGCGTTCCGGAATATCGACCCGCGGTCCACGAAGCTCAAATCCATTGATCTGACCGTGAAGAACTGCTGCCGGGATGTGATCAACTGGCATGACTCCGGTTCCGGGATTCAGGATATGGGGTTCATTGAAGCCTTTGAGAAATTGGTCGTCTCAGGCATCAGAACCCTGGCGAAATTTAATCAATTGCAATACATGAGGATTAGGTTTGTGGATCTTGGTAGGTTTCCTTTATACTTTCCCCTCAGAGGATGCTGCTAACCTATAGTCTAGAATCTGTGTTGCCGCCTCTGAACCCCTTCTTCATCTTGAAGGGCGATCAGTGCACCGGCGTATGGAGTAACGCCATCCTGGAGGCGCTACGAGAAGCACGACCTTTGACGTCGTTTGTTGAATTGAGCACTAACTTTGGGGATGTCATCTATAACAAAGAGGGTCGCATGGTGCTCGAGAGAGCAGGTTCCAAAGTGCAATCACTCTACCTGCCGAGTTATCAAAAATTAGCAAGCAGGATCACAATACAGTAAAGAGTAAAAGGGGGTATGGCGCGACTCAGGAGGACAATAACGATAAAAAAAAGGGAAACAAACAAAAGACTCCCAAAAATATGGTTAACTCGGAGGAAGACGGAAGTTGGCGCAAGAAAAACCATTATTCATTTATCACGAAGGGCGTTTATTTTATTTTTATCATTTTGGGGACACGCAAACAGACACATGGGCTGAGACCATAGGGAGAGGTAATGGCTATCTACGGGAGTTTATACGGGACAGCTGCCACGAGGAAAGCACAGCGAGCTTTGATTTCACGTTGATTTTTTTCTTTTCTTTTCTTTTCTTTCTTTTATGCAGTTCCGGGGCTGGGCAAATGTGCTCGAAAGCAGGCGATATTATTAGTACGTCTTGAACGAAAAGAGTAAACATCAAAGCATGATGCTTTATAACGTTTTCTATTGTAAATTCTTTTTGACACGACATGGACTCGTACGCTCGTGATTTATATATGTGCATATACTACATGCTCCTTTGTCTTTTCTTTTCTTCTCTTTATCCCCCCCCCCCCCCCCCCCCCCCCCCCCTTTTTTTTTTTTTAAAGATGTTCGTTAGTTGACGCGAACCTTTAGGCGGGTGCCCATGACGGATCCGTCGACAATGATGATGCCGAGTATCCAGCAGTTGACGAGGAAAAACGACAGGGAGGCGAGCCAGAGGCCCGGGAAGAAGGTGCTGACGCCGAGGAACTCGAGCTTGTAACCCTGGCGGAGCCAGGCGGCCTGGTAGAGGACCCAGAGGAGGAGGGCGGAGAGGCCGAGCCTGGGGACGCGCAGCATGGAGGAGCTGGGGAGGTAGAGGGGGAGGAAGACCATGTACCAGAGGAAGTACTGCGCGAGAAGGTTAGCACCAGACATGCGCATTGCGGCATCGGGAGTCCGCGGAAACAGAGGGGTTCTGTGTCCTTGTGGGGGAAGGGGGAGAGGGATCAGGGGGGGTGTTTTGAGAGTTTCTTACCTGGGAGGTGCAGACCTTGTTAAAGGTGACAAAGGCAAAAGTCTGGGCGAGCATGCTGGTGGCGAGGTCCTTCTTGGCGAGGACGAAGGGGATGAGGACGCAGCTCAGGAGGAGCTGGGGGACGAAGGCGAGGCTCTCCGGGCGGAGGGTCGAGGGGGAGGGTGACGAGGCCGAGGCCTGGTAGAGGAGGACGTTGTAAGGGGAGAAGTTGTGGCGGTGGTCCACGCGGGTGACGTGGTGGAGGAAGGTGTGCTCCAGGAAGGGATATCCGTAGCTGTGCGGGTATTTAGCTGGTTTGTCCCTTTTCTTCTTATCCTTCTTCTTCCCCCCTTTTGCTATTTGCGTGGATAGGTTGAATGGAAACTGGGGAAGATGGGGGACGTGAGGAGGGGGAGTTAGGGATGCTTACATATTGTACATGAGGGCGTTGAGCCCCGCAAAAGTGGCCAGGCTGATGACGGTAAACTGTATCCTCTCCCAGGAGAGGAAGCGCAGGGCCTTGGTAAAGACGGAGACTTGCTCATCGTCGTCATCGCCGGTTGTGCCCTTGCTGAGGTTCTGGTCGTCCATCCACCAGACGAGGGCGGGGGCGTAGATGAAGGGGTAGATCTTGAAGTGGACGCCGAGGCCGAGGAGGAGGGCGGCGGCGCGGAGGCGCCTCCTCTCGGCGGCCCAGACGAGGGCGGCGGTCAGGGCGCCGAGGAGACCCTCGGAGCTGCCCCTGGTGCTTATGGCGGCAACCATGGGGTTCCAGAGCCAGATGGCGGCGAAGGCGCCGGCGCGGGGGGCGGGGAGGCCGCGGGACCGCAGGAGGCGGAGGAGGAGCCAGCCGGCCAGGAGGTCGGCGGCGGCGAAGAGGAGCTTGCCGAAGACGAAGAGCCCGAGGCCGCCTCCCCCGTGACCGCCGGGGGAGGAGGATGGGGCTGTGGGGCGGAGGAGCCAGGCGAGGAGGGGCGTGTAGCGGTAGGTCTCGCGGTCGTAAGGGGTGGGGAGGCGGGCGGCGTCGGTGAAGACGAGGTAGTCTATGTCCGTGTACTTGAGGGCCGAGGTGGCGTCTTGGTGGATGCCGTAAAGGAGGAGGACCAGGCGGAGGAGGGCGGCGAGGAGGAAGAGGGGGCCCGGGTGGAGGAGGGTTGCGAGCTGCATGTTTGTATTGTTTTGCGGTGTGGTGATGAGGGGATGGGAGAGGAAGGGGAGGGAGGGGGACCTTTTTGTTGATTCCTTGGATGAGGCACGGAAATGAAAGATGGAAGCTCAAAGCGAGCGCAGTTCCATGTTGTGTTTTGGTTATTGTGAGATGCGGGTGTTGAGGGGAGTGGAAAAATATGTGTGGTGTTGATGGGTGTCTTTTGTCTCCAGAGGTTGTTACGAGTGAGTATGTGTATATGTGGTTTGAGCTGTCTCGTGTCTTAGTAGTTGGTACTGAGATGGGCAGAGAGATGAGATAAACGGAGTGCTACTGAGTAAGGTAATTGGATGACCCTCATAAATATTTCTCCCCAATCACATCACGTCCACAATTACTCCCGAACCGGCATCCATTGTACCTTCCGCTAGAAGGTAGATGCCATTTTTTAACCAATTCAACTTTCTTCCAAATCCCAACGTAAAAAAAATATCATTCACCTTTTGCTTTCATTCTCATTGATAACTTTTACTATTTGATTACAGAGGCTAGGGTAAAGGGAAAATTCCCATCAGCATGTCCACCACCGGCGTTAAGCGCGACCGGGACGGTAATGCCCGGGCAGCAGCAGCGGCGTCCCAGAGCCAGAAACAGGCCAACGACGACGTCCCGCGAGGGCGCTTCCACGACATGTTTGAGGGGTTCCGGAACGAGCTGGACGAGCACCATGACCGCAAGGAGAGGATCACAAAGGTTTCGAGGGACGTGACGGCTCTCAGCAAGAAAATGTTGGTCTTTTTTTACTTTCCCTTGCCTTTTGATACTTGACAAGCTCTGGTTTTGGGAGAGAGAAAAACGAGAAGAAGAAGAAGAAGAAGAAGAAGAAGAAGAAGAAAAGAAATTGCTAACACTGCTTTGTCCTGAAGAATATTTTCATTACAGAGGTAAAGTCTTTTCAATTCCAAGATGGCGAAGAGGGCAAACGGGAAGAGGGTAAAGGGGGAGACTGAAGTTTTGTTTTTGTGCTGAACGGTCCTTTCTTTTCTCTTTGTAGGATCAACGAACCCAACAAGGAGTTTACGCCCAAGGTGCAGGAGGAGATTGAAGCCCGGCTGGCCGAGATCACGGCGCAGCTGGCCAAGGTGGCGCCGGACCTGCAGTCCATTAACCGCCACCGGTACACCTGGCAGATGCGGTGCCTGGACGAGCTCGTCGAGGCGCTCTCGCTGGCGCACTACCTCCGCCACCAGACGCTCATCACCCGGGAGGAGGCCCAGGCACGCGTGCCCGAGGCGGTGCCGCTGACGCACCTCGACTATCTCTGGGGCGTCTTCGACCTGTCGGGCGAGATGATGCGCTTCGCGACGGTGGCGACGGCGCGGACGGGCAGGATGGCCGGCGGGGTCGGCGGGAGGAGCATCCTGGGGGACCTGCAGGAGCTGAGGTTCAGGCTGGAGATGCTGCCCGAGATTCCGACCAAGGAGTACAGGGGCAAGATGGAGGTCATGAGGCAGAGCGTGCAGAAGGTCGAGAAGCTCGGGTACGGGCTGGTGGTCAGGGGGAGCGAGAGGCCGAGGGGGTGGTTGCCGGATATGAAGGACGACACGGCTGGTGCTGTTGAGCCGGTTTGAGGGGGGAATTTGCCTGTAGCGAGAATATGCTCAGCTGGAACAGATCTGTTCTTTTGCAAATGTGACAGACTCTAGACAGATCGGCAGCTAAAACAAACGAATAACTCGACAAATACATGTTGGCATGAAGTGATGGTCGAAATGGAATAGAGAATGTTTGACCTTTTCTGGGTATGGCACGGCGCCTCTTGGAATTTAGGGAAAGGCATGGGGTTTTATCAAAGGGGTAGGCTTCTTTTTTTATCATGTTCTCTCTATCTATCTCTGTCCGCCTATTCTGTATTCATATATACATGGGTGGGAAGCAGCAGCAGCAGCAGCAGCAGCAGCAGTTCTGGGTGATATCGCTCGCGTGCTTGTTTTGTGGAGAGGCGCTTCTTTTGGGACGGGGTCTGAAGGCGTTGGTTCGGCGAGCATGTATGGGGGTTGTTTTTGTTTCGCTTCTGTTTCTCTAGTAAGCAGCGTATCACTTATGTGGCCGTGGCATCATCGTTTCGTGGCATTGTCTTTGGGTTGACGAGGGGGTGTATGCTGGTGAGGAGGTGGCTGTGAAGTGCGGTATCTGCTCGTGACAGTTTCCGGGGCCAAAGTGTTGGGAGGGGTTGAGCTTGAAGCTGGGTGCAGCAACAGCAGGCCGGCGGGCAAAGTTTGAATATGCTAGATTTCTCGGTATCGCTGATGTGTCGAAGGAGGGAGGGAGGGAGGGGAGAGTCGTACGTTTTGGCGGTGTCTATTTGATGCTAGCGGCATCGTTTCTCGTTACTTGGCAGTTGTGGGAGCGAGAAGGTCGTTGTTAGAGAAGAGTTGACCGGCCATTCACAGGCAAGGATGGGCTCGTTTTTGAATAGAAAGGGATCTTTGCGTTGGAGCAAGGCACCGCTGGCCAAAGGCAAGAGAAACCCCGGGTCTTGAGAAGAGTAGACGGATGTTTGATCCTTGAAGCGTTGGATGTTGATTCTTGGAGCCTTGGGTGACGGCTGTTTGTTCTTGTGCTGGCTATTTTGGTTTATGATGTGCAAACTGTGCGGATTTCTGGTTACTGGCTCTGTGGTCGGCCGTAGCCTTCTTTTCTTCGCCCTCGTCTTGGATATACCAACCCGGATAAGCCTGGATGGTTCAGATACTGTTTACACAGCATCCCCAAGAGGGCTGGGGCCAAGGTAATGCAGGTGCCGACTCTTCTTTGTGAAAGGCGACGATCCATCCGCTATACCCTTCCGTCTACTGCTTGTTGAATGTAACATTTTATTGGCGATCAGAAGTCCGCCGTCGCTGAATGTTGCTTCTTGTTCACGTGTGAGCTCACTCGCTTCTCGGGCCTTTGGGCGTTCGTGAAGGTGTATCTTGTCTTTCTTGGTGCTCTTTTGCGAATTCTCGTTTTCCATGCTTTGTGTGAGGCTGTAACCATGGTACTTTGAGTAGTCGTGCGTTTGGTGCTGAGAGAGAATCTGGATTCAGAAAAACCGCAGCGATGGTGTGCTTTACCCAGTAGACTTTCTGAACAACATGGGGATCAGCATTTGGGGCAGGAACAAAGGCTTGCTTGCATGTTCCACAAGCAAAGTCACGGGGTGAGTAGAACCTGCTATGCCATCTAGCGAGAAATAGTATCCCCTGCAGTATGAAGTACGCAAGCTGCGCGATTGTATGTTTGGACTGATTTTGTGAGGGCTTCCGAGATTGCTGCCTGAGCGATGGTTGGCGCGAGGAGGAAGTTTGTTCCAGACCGGAGGTTACTGGTCGGAAGGAGGCTTTGCTTGGGTTGTATTTATATACGGCACCTTGGTTGATCGATCCTGGGAACTCATAGGCACTTGTCTGGCGATACGTTTGAAGTAGTGGTGATCGGGTCGGGATCGTTTGGGTGCTGCTTTCTCTGCAGATGTCAACCTCGGGGGACATCTCAGGAGCCCTTGACACTTGCGTGCTTCTCGCGTGTGTATTCGTATCACATATGAATAAGATGCTTTGCTGGTTCAAGGAAGGGATATTTCTGGTGGTTTACGAGATGGGCCGCGAGAGATCGTTCGCATGGCGGCGGTTAGGGGGGACTACCGAACTAAATGACCGTCGCTGTGAGCGACTAGCGCACACGTCCACCTGGGCATGCTTCATTTTCACCAGCTTTCCCGGTTGCACATTACTTTTTGTAGGTTGAAATTGCTAGATAAAGATTTATGCATGTATATACAGGTACGTAGGAAATAATGACTGAAGAGGGCGCTTTGAAAAGGTTGGGTTCGAGATGGATGGCTCATGTGTCGCCGCTGCCCTTGAGCGCAGGGCTTTTCCTCTGCTGAACGAGGAGGCAGCGACAACTATGCTCGGGGATTCTAAGTATACGAAAGCCAACTTTTGAGGAGTATTTACATTCGATATGGAGGGGTTTGCTCCTCATAGGCTTGCGGTGGTCATGAGCTCAGGGGTTGATCACACCAGCCACGCGAAGTCTTGTGATTGTACGTCTTGTATTTAGATATATCAGTGCTGGTATAGCGGCGGTAAAAGCGGTGCATATCTACGTTGTTTGTATATGTGAACTTGTAGCTGGCGAGGTTGGTAGAGTGCTGAGGCTTGAGTTGAAGGAGTGCGTATATGAGCGGTCGGTCGGTCGGTCTATCGATCGAGGGTTTATTTTAGGCCAGGTTTCATACGATGCAGTTACGGAGGCATATCTAGAGAAAATACAGTAGACGAGATGAGCTTTCTGAATAGTCAAAGTGAGGCAAACTGAGAGGGGCGTGTGGCATTGGGGCGAGTTTAGGGGGCCAAGGTGCCCAAGCAAACCAGGCACCGTACGGTAAACCAACATTCTGGATTTCCACCACCAAAACCATGATTGATACTATAAAAACTTCATGAGATCCTTTAGATTAATCTATTCAACGTATCTAGATTGTTGACAATTCTTTTGTGCATAAATCAAGGCCTATTACTCGTATGTGTGGTGGGACCTATTGCCTCTCGCTTTCTTTTCTTCTTCTCTCTTTTTTTTCTTCAAGCGACGCGTCACGGAGTTGATAAACAAACACCCCCAAGAGTTTGCCTACGCTACTGCAATATTTATTACACGCGAGCACTATGTATTGTATGAGCTTCGTATTGATCTTTCTTCCTACCTCTCCTCGAGGGGCGTCGTTCTTCGAACTCTATGGTGGACTATAGAATAGACTAGCTATAACAAGAGAGCTCAGGCATCTTCCTATCGCTTGATGATGCCTGAGGCCCCTCGGCCTTGAACCCTCCTGTCTTTCTTCACGGCCGTGGGCAACGAGGCTGGACTGGGGGAGATGAGCAAACAACCATAGCGGGTCTCCCCCTCCCCCCCTCTGCTGGCGAGGCATCGCCCCCCTCCTCCCCTCCCCCCCCTGGGTTCATCCGATATCTAGTACGTAGTTGCCTTTTGAGCAGGCGGGCCATGATGGGTTCTAGACCGCAAGCCTCGCTTCCATAGATGACTATTCACCTCCATGCTACTCCGTAGCGGTACCTATCCTCGCGTAAATCTGTTGAACTCGTAAGCCGTGTGCGGCCAGCTGGTGACGTCCAGGCTGGTGCCCTCGTGCGCGTAACTCGATGTATATTCTTGCGTATAATGGCTGCCGGGTTGACTTTCGTCCCCTAGCGTTAGTTGCCTGACGCCCTTTTTTTTGTTTTGATATCTATGCTGCCTCCTACTTCCTTTTCCCTTTTCCTCTTCCTTTTCTCTTTTTTCCTTTTTTTCCTTTTCTTTCTCATCCTCACTTCACATTTCACCTTTCCTCGATCCTCGAACCCGCGCACCTCAAACGCGAGCTCGAGGTCGTTTCCGTTTCTTCTTCCTTTTGTTCGCTTCTTCTTTTGACATCCTATTGTTCTCATAGAAGCTCATTGTAATCTCATCATTCTCGTCCATCGTCGTCGTCTTCTTCGGCGGCGGCAGGCATCTACTCCTCATTCGAAACGCTGCTTCTTTTTCTTCTTGCTTCTTTTTCTTCTTGCTTCTTTTCCATTTCTCTTGGGAAGGAAAACCCTTTCTTCTTCTATTACTTTTAGTCAAAGCTCTCTTCCTACTTTTGATTCTTCGGATTCGACTATCACTTTGGAGGAGCATATTTGCCCTTCTTCTCTTTCGCACATTTCCCGCCTCACCTAAGAAATCCTGCTTTTATTCTTCAATCAGTACAACGCTTTTTCTTCAAGTAAGTTCTCTCTTTCCATCTCTCCCCGTCTCGCTTGGTCTTACTTTTACTCTTGGGAACTTGCTTCTGACTCACAAATCATCACAGCTTTGCCTCTTTCAAATCTTCATAAGCAAAAAAAAACAAAAACAAAACAAAGAAAAGAGACAAACTTCATCACCATGGCGCTCATCCCCCAAACCGCTCTGTCGCAGCAGCAGCAGCAGCTTCAGTACCAGATGCCGGCCAACCAGGTTGTCCGCGACGAGCTCGTCGACGGCATGGACCTCCACAACATGACGGTGCAAGACTGGCAGCTCGCGCAGCTCGTCCTGAAGCTGCGGGAACAGCCGCTGTCCCGCCAAGAGACCTTTTACCTGGGCGTCGGCCTCGACGGGGTTTACCCCCCGAACCCGGAGCAGCCCAGAGTGTCCCCGTCGCAGATGTACGTCGAGAAGATTACGCCCGTTTGCGTCGCCACGCACCAGAATTCCATCGTCTTGATCCATGGAGACTACCAGACTGGCCAGGTAAGTTGGATAAACACTCGTCACCCCATTTGCCCTTTTCTTTTCCTTGAGATTTGGTGAGAAGAAGAAGATAAAGACTGACCGTGGCACGTTTGTGATACGAAAACGACAGGTTTAGCATACCAAGCCTGACGGTGGTCTCGGATGGGCCTCTGTGTTCCTCGAGCTTGGCTATGTGGTTTACATCGTCGACCTTCCAGGCGTGGGCAGGTCGGCGGTCCAGGACCCCGACAAGACCAAGATGGGTGCCATGGTACGTCACGCAGTCATCTCCAAGCAAATGACTGATGTCCGAATCCCTGCCGGCCAACCCAGGGGCGAAAGACAATGGCCTGGTGTGAGTTTTCCTTTCCCCTTCCTCTTCCCCCCTCTCTTGTCCCTCTTCTCTCCATCATAACCTTGTTCCTCTCTTCCTCTTTCACAACCTCAGTATTCCTAACGAGTGCAAAAAAAGAAAGGAAACAAAAGCTGACCATGACGATTAAAAAAATAGAGCGGCCAAATGATTGACCCAGCCACTGGCCAGACGGACGACGTCTTTGCCAAGCTTTTTGCTTCCTTTCGCCCTCTGCCTGGCGGAAAAAAGGAACGTCAGTCCAAGGCTCAGTATGCTCTAGGATGCCTACTCAGAAGCGTCAAGGGCACCGCGACTCTCATCGGCAGCGGCTCCGGCGCCACCATGGCCTGGCTCGCGGCGGACATTGAGCCCGACAAGGTGTCCAGTGTTGTGGCCCTCGAGCCGGCTGGCCCCCCCTTCTGCAAGCCCTTCACGTACAACAAGGAGACCAAGAAGCGCGAGTACGGCAACTACATGCGGTTTGACCCGACAGTGCACCAGTACGGCCTCTCCGACGTCTACATGAACATCCACCCGCCCGTCTCCCGGGCCGACGGCACGCAGCACGAGGACGGCGGCTTCTTCCTCTCCGAGTACTGGGGCTCCCAGGGCGGGTGCCTCGTGCCCAGCCACCCTCACCAGCTCGTGCAGCTGCAGAAGACGGAGCACCTGATCCTCACGTCGCCGCACAGCCACCACGACCTCTTCGACTGGGCCACGGCCGCCTTCATGCAGCGCTCGGGGCTCTACGTCAAGCACAGCAAGCTCGAGGCCGACCTGGGCATCCGCGGCAACGGCCCCCTCATGTTCCTCGAGAGGAACAGCACCGAGGTCGCCTGCATCGTGGACCGCTGGATCCGCAGGGTCGCCGCCGGGAAGCTTCCCCCCTTGCACGAGTACCCGGCCCTCAGGACCGCCAAGGGGCTCATGCTGCCTCCGCGCTTCGGCCCTGGTTACGGCAGACCCCGACAGATTAAGTGCGAGGAGGATCCTCCCGCCATGCCACCGCCGCGCCCATCTGCTTCTGCTTCCACTCATAATCAACAGCAACAGCAGGCTACGCCCGCACCTGGACAGAGAGCAAAGAGGCCAACATGGAACGTCTTCACACCTGCAACTTACGGGACCCCCCAGGCCAATGCGGGATCCAGGACGTCGCTCTTCCCCGCCTCCCTGTCTACCCCCCTCCAGCCATATCAGGACACGGAGATGGGCATTGGCTACGAGCAGCACCAGAATAACACCGCGGCCACCAACGAGAACAATGCCGCTGGCGGCTCCAAGAAGGTTCTGACTCGGGCTCAGGCCCGGGCCCAGGCTCAGGCTCAACCCCAAACCCAAGCCCAGGCCCAGGTTGAGAACGAGGACGACATGAAGTATGCTGTGACTGCTCCCGACTCCGAGAAACACAGAGTGTCTGCGGTATCCGAGCAGAAGCAGCAGGAGCTCCTCGAGCAGCTGCGGGTGCAGCAGGTCCAGCTGCACAAGGAGATGAAGTATCGCCAGCAGCAACAGCAGCAGCACCAGCAGCACCAGGAGAATATTCGTCAGTATCAGATGCAGCAGCAGATGCTCCAACAGAGACAGATGCTCCAGCAGCAGCAAAACCAGCAGTATTTTGCCATGGGCCCCGCCGCCGCTGGCGTCACGCAGAGAAACAACCAAGTCGGCATGATGCCTCGCCAGGGTGGTGGTCATCCTCAGCAGGTTTACCAGCAGCCGCAGATGCTTCCTCAGCAGATGTCCGCCGTCGCCGCCTACCACCCGGCCATCAACAGAAACGCCGCCGCCGCTGCTGCTGCCGCTACTGCCCCTGCCGCCTCTGGCACCCCGACTCTCACCGCCGCGTCCTCTGCGACCATGGCTGCCGCGTCGCCCGTTCAAGCTTTTCCCTCTTCTGAACCGGGAACCGGCAACAACAACACCCAGGCGGGCGGCACGAGCAGTGGCTGGCTCAGCGACAGCGCCCACCAAGTGCGCCGCCACATGGGCGAGGTCCCCTACTCGCCCACCGCCCTCCTCTCGCCGTCGTTTATCCTCACGCCCCAGACGCAGGCTGGCGATCACAATGCTGCCAACGATGATGACGAGGCCGGCAACGCCGTGAGTCGTGTGCGGATGCCCGAGAACAACCAGCAGGTTAAGTTTGTGATCCCGTCGATTCTAGACTCGTATGATCCCGAAAACATTGCCGCCACTCCTGGTATCGCCGACTCTGGTGCCGCCGTTGGCGAAGGCCCGGATGCGATGGAGGGAATCAAAACCCCGTCGCCCATGCCGGACACCCCTCCCCCAGCACAGTCTTCTGAGGCCATGACAACCGCCGCAGCCGCAGCCGGCGACGACGACGATGACGTGCGAATGGGCGGTGCCGACGACTTCGGGGACGACCTCTTGGACAGCCTCATCAACTTCGACATGCCCGCCAGCAACGAGGCCCTCGGACCCCTGCCCGGCGGCAACAGTGACGGGGTGCAGTTTGATATCGATAATGCTTTCGGTCCCGCGACCTTTGAAAGTATCCTGCGCCGCCTTGATAGCGAGAACCGTTTTGATTCCGGTGACGACATTTACGGAAGTTCCAGGTTCTAGTTTTGACTAGAAAAAGGGGCACACAGTCAGTCAGTCATCCCCCCCTCCCTCTCATCTACCAATCGTTCTCTTTTCTTGAAAAAAGGTGACTTTTATTTTCTTTTGGGAGAAAAGGGGGAAGAAGGGAAGGGAAAGGCTTGGGATAAAACGTACATTGTACTTCGCCCCCCCCCTTGCTGAGTACTGGTACTGCTACTTACACTGACTTTGGATTCATAATTTGGGATGAATGCTCGTCTTCGTTTTTCAACGACTTTTGCATATCCCTTTTCGCATAACGGATCCAATCCTATACTGTCCCCAACGACTTGTTTTTTTTTCGGAACCCACGTCTTTGTTTCCAAGAAATTCGAGGTTTTTTTCCTTCTCTTTCTTTCTTTCTCTGCAACAGATGGGACTCTCTTACCTTGTTTGTCCCTCTTCAGCAATGAGGAAACATCTGGAATACTCTGAGAAGATGAGAAGAGAACTAACTCACAAGACGAGCAGAAACTTGGTAGAAAGGCATTTTGTCGATGTTTTGCCTGGCTAAGCATCTTCTTTTTGCTTTTCTTCTTCTTTCAATTTCGGCTTTTTCTTCTTTCGCACATTGCTACTTCGATGAAGGAAACCGGCATTTTGTTATTGTTATTGTTTTGTCAGAAGCTGGGGGGGGGGGGGGAAACAGGGAAGAATCTTCTTTTCCTTGTACCTCAGGGAAAGAAAAACGGAACAAAATCAGGGTAAAGAAATGGACATATATCATGGCAATGGTGTAAATTACTTCTCTACATAGCATAGGACGGTACATTTCGCACACATAGCAATTCAGTGGTATACATAAACTACTAGTAATACTCACATAGTGAGGTGACTTGATGTATTACTGGTAGTAATGTTAAGATGAGCTTGTGATGGTGGTTGAACTATTACTACTGAAGTCGCTTGATCTGATTGGACTTTATGTAGAGGAGCGACCTAGATTTGAAAGAGTGAGTGCCTTTACCACGAAGGGACAAGTCGACGCTTGTAATTGGGCACTTATGTAGCAACGATCCACTTTTCCATCAAGAACGACTTAATACCATCGTCACTTCCCTCAGTCAGGTACCATGATCACTTATTACCCTTTTTCCTACGTCACAGCTACTTCATTCTTTCCCTCCAAATTTCCATCTCGGTCAATTCGATAAACCTTTCACCCAAAAAAGAAGAAGAAGAAGAATAAAAGACAATGGAAAGACTGATCTCTCCTCAAGACCTCTTCATCGCACACCACCACATCCTCCTCCCGTACAGCGACGACGACACTCGCTGGCAGGCCGTGCGCACCCGCGACGCCGCCGCCGACGGCCACTTCGTCTACGCCGTGCGCACCACGCGCGTGTGCTGCCGCCCGACCTGCAAGGCCCGCCTGGCCCGCCGCGCCAACGTGTCCTTCTACCCCTCGGCCGCCGAGGCGTGCGGGGCCGGGTTCAGGGCCTGCAAGCGGTGCCGGCCCGAGGCTGGGGGCTTGATGCCGGAGGAGGAGGCCGTGCGCAAGATACGGGCTTTTGTGCTTCTCGAAGGCGGTGGCAGCGGCAGTAGCAGTAGCAGCGGTGGCGATGGTGGTGGTAGTGATGTCGGGCGGGTGAATGCGATGAGTCTGGGCCAGATGGCTCGGAGGAGCGGCTTGTCAAAGTGGCATTTTCACAGGGTCTTCAAGGCCGTCGTGGGTATGACGCCGGTGGAGTTTGTAAGGATGAATAGGAGGAGGGGAGCAGCCGAGACTTCGGGGGAGTCATCCGCAGAAAATGCGACGAAGCCTGGCTCCGGTGAGGGAGAGTTGGCCCTCGCCGAGGACGTAGACGCCCACATGCCTGTCGATCCTACCCTGTCGTCGTCTTCCTGGACCGACCTCCTCGTCTGGCCCGACGACGACGAAGCCCAGAGTCTGGACACCCTATCCGCCTGGCTCAATGCGCAGGACCAGAATGAGAAAGCTGCAGACGAGATGTGTGTGTTGCTAAACGGTACTGGAGCTGGATGATTGGAAAAGTGTCGAGTGCTTAGCACTATCCGTTTCTCTCTCCTGTTCTGCTCACATACAACACACATACAACACACACACACGCATACACAAACATTCAAACAGTTCTGCTCCGACTGTTTGCAGAATAGCATAAACTGAAAAACAAGGTACGCAGAACGGAGTACTATCGCAGAGTACGGAGTGCACTGCACGCAATATGATTCTCCAGCGCTAATACGAAAAGTGTCAAACAGCCGTCTATTCCGGCGTACAGGGTCACATTGTGGCCTCGATTGCTTCTCGCCCCCTTCCAACGTTTAATTCCCGTCGCATATGTCATCCTAATCTATAACTGCATCGAATTTCATTATTTTATTCCACTATTCTTTAGCCTAAAAGCTTATTCGCATCGCCAAGCCACCGGCAGTGGTCGCATCCGCAGAGCCTCCCCGTCTCCACGTCGCAGGTTGGTCGCCCGCACCAAATTGACCAAAACCCGTGGGGTTTTGGACTCGTCTCAGATGCATAGATCCCTGCCCATATCAACCCCAACCCTCGTGAACCCTGTCAATTGATGAACCCCAGAACCTTTGGGACCAGCCATGGCGAACCTCTCCTTTGAACCATGACCGCAAGGCTGAGACGCAACCTTACACCATCTTTGGGCTGCTTCATAGCCTTGCCAAAACGCAATCAGATGGATCCGTCTCAGCTTTCTTGTTCTCGCGTACCGACTGGGCGCTAGGTGAAGCATGTCCCTTTCCCTCAAACCACCTCACCCCCTTCGCCTACGAAAAAGGCTCAGCGCCAGATGAAGCATCACGCCAGCGCCCTGATTCGCAGATGCGGAAAGACACGCCGTGGCTGGGTAGATGTCCCCTTCGCGTGAAAGGGGGTTATCGCTATCCATCGTCAGCTACCAAATAGGGGAATCTTGGCATTTCTGCCTCAGAGATGGAATCGGGGTATATATATCACAGCAGTAGCTGCAACGAACTCAAAATCTTGGATTATCATTTAAGCAACATCTTCACAATCCCTATCCATCTCCTTACTCTCCCCTTTCCTCTTTCACTTCTTCTTTGGGTAGTTCTGGCAACACCTTTGTTTTTTTACTCTCTATAATTTGCACTTACATATCCCCGCGAGTCGGCTGGATTATCCTCTCTCTCTCTCTCTCTTTCTTGTATCTTACGGCCTTTTCCCCAAAAAGTACACTCTCAACAAAACATAATGTCTCCCTCAAAGACCGCCGTTCTCGCCATCCTCCTGGCTTATGCCGAAGCCCGCTTCGGTCAGGAGCAGGTCCCCGTCCAGGCCGTCTCCGCCCTGGGCGATGCCGGCTTCGGCGACCCTGGTGTCGCCGCCACCATTGCCGGCAGCATCCCTTCATCACTCCTGGCCGCCGCCAGCCCCTGCGACAAGGTAAGATATCAACCCCTGAACAGGCGCTGTCATGGAAGAACGATTGGCTGACACTGCTTGACTAGCTCGCCATTGCGGACCAGATGATCGCCGAGCTCGGCGACGACCCCGAAGTCCTGGACGCGGCAAAGGGCCTCGTGGCCGCCGAGACAAACTTCAACCCCTTCGCCGTAGACGTGCCCTTCGTCTGCGCCGACCCGGAGCTCCCCGCCACCGAGGCTCTGCGTGGCATCACCCCGCTTGTGGACCCCGAGGTCGAGGGCGCCGCGGACGCCAACGCCGCCTCGGAGCAGTCTCTGAATACGCCCTTTGATGCCGCGGGTCTCTCTCAAGCAGAGGTGCTCCTCGCCCAGGGCTTCTCGGCGTTTACGCCTACGGATGCTGACGGGGCTGAGGTGCAGCTTGATGGACAAGACGGTGCTGCTGGTGGCGATGCCGCTGGGGATGATGCTGCTGAAGATGAAGCTGACGATGCTGTTGGTGACGATGGCGCTGATGCTGATGACGATGCCGACAACAACAATAACAACGGCAACGTGAACAGCGGCTGCAACGTTGGCAACGGGAACAACAACAACAACGGCAATGACAACGCTAATGACGATGCCGAGGATGATGCCAACAATGACGATGGCGCCGAGGATGATGCTGCCAACGACAACGTCAATGATGGCGGAAATGCCCACGGTGATGATCAGGCTGATGACAACGGCGACGATGGTCAGGCTGAAGATGATGCCAACAACGATGCCAACGATAACGGCAACGCCAATGGCGACGACCAGGCCGACAATGACCAGGCCGACGACGATGCCGCCAATGATGATGCCGCCAACGGCAACGCAGGCAACACCGCAAACTTAGACTTTGGCGCCTGCCAACCCACAATGGCCCTGATCGGTGGCCTCAACGGCCGCCCTGCCGACGAGCTCACCTTCATCCCCCAGGACCCCCTCATCGCCGAGGGACAGCAGGAGGCCCTCAACCCAAACATCATCACCAACCGCATCTGCGACCAGCTCACCAACGTCTGCGACGCTGACGAGGAAGCCGTGGCTGCCTGCGAGGATGCCCAGGCCCAGATTGAGGCACTGGGGACCAGGGACCAGAGCACCGCCGACACCTGGAACGCCCTCCTCGGCTTCGCTGGTGCCGATACTTCCGTCGAGGTTGTCTAAAGGACTGGGAGCAGAAGATACGGTATGGAAGAGGAGAGATGCAAGCTGAATAGGCTTGGTGTAAATGTAATTATAAAGTAGTAGTACAATACAATTAGTCGTATATCATCGAGTATAACCTTGTTTTATGATTGAATATGTGCAACCTCGGCTTTCCGTTACCAACTATTATTGATAACAGACTATTGAATTATATATGAGATAAATGCTAAAAAACTACTATTCCCTTGATTCTCGTGATCATACCGTTAAGTGTATCGCGACCTCACTTGGTCTTGTCAGGGTTGCCGCTCAAGTCCCGAACCGAAGAACGCAACTACTTTTATTTATTTATTTAAATTTAGAACTCGCCCCAAATACAAAATAAGGTTGATATTTCTTCTTATCACCCTGTGGACTGTGCATGCTGGCGTGGTGATTTCGGGTACGCCTAGTCCTCGTAATAGGAAAGGCCTGTTTGTAAAGCTAGGATTCTACCTGCTGGCCTCTTGGTCTCAGTAGTATTTTGCATGTGGGAGGATGTATATATAGGCATCTTCCTCCCTCCAAATATGCTTTTACCTTCGACTTGGACCGCCTTCTTGCCAGTGCATTCATCGCTCCTTCTATGGATGGAAGATGCAGGTGGAAACGTAGGTGGGAAGGTGACGTGGTTGACTTTTGTCATTCAGGACACATTTCAACCTTCGCTCTTCAGAGTTTTCCTACTTTTCCCATATCCTCTTGTCCCTTTCTGCTCTCCTTCTACCGACTATAGCACTATTACGCTTCCCCTTCTCTCGTTATTTACTCGTCGTATCCTCAACAACAAGCCTTCCACGTCATATCATTAGAAGATCAGAAGAAAACGTTTTTATTCCTTGGAACATTGCCAGCTAGTTGATTCCCTCCCCGCCCGCTCGCTCGCTCGCTCACCCGCCACGGCCAGGTCTCTCCTCGTACAATACATTCGTCGTTTGCGAATAAGACAATAACAACGATGGAATACCCAGGAGCTAGACGCCGTGGGAGACTGACCGAGTGGTTTCGGAAGTACAGCGTGATGTTGTTTGCTCTGATGAGGTTGGTGTAGCACATTGCCGAGCTTTTGGTGATCAGTCTGGGGAAGTTTCCCGAGCCCCCGGCGGATTCGGAAAATGAGGAGTGGGACGGTTGGCGTGATGGCCGCGGGAAGTTATGGTGTTTCGTGGTGGTGGATGTGGCTGTGGATGTTGGGGCTGCGGTCTTTTTACTGTACGTTTTCTGTTCTTACTTCCAAGCCTCCTACTTTCCGTCTTCCTCCCTTTCTCTTCTCCATGCCTTGAGATGAAACTCATCTCTCTTGCCTCTCTCTCTCTCTCTCTCTCTCTCTCTCTCTCTCTCTCTCATTTCCTTCTCCTCCCAGTACTATTTCGTGTGGCTTACGAGAACATGTAGGGCGACAATCCCTCGCGATGGCCCCGTCGATGAGGATCTCGAAGGGGCTCACGACATCATACCCCTTCATGGGGAGGAGGCGATTCGTCTTGAGGTATTAGAAGGGCTAGCGCAACAAGACGAACAGCAGCTCGCTGAGGGGCACCATGATCACGTCGCCGATGCGAACCTAGAGGAGGTTCGCGCAATTGGATTAGACTTCGAGGAGGAACAAACTCAGCAACAAAGACTGCGGCAGCGGTATCAACAACAGCACACCCCGGAGCACGACCCGTCAGGCACTAGAGAAGTTTTGAGTACTGGGGTTGTTAATCAAGGACGCTTGAGTTCTCCTACCGTGGAAGAAACCAGTCCCGCGGATCGCCCTTTCGATTTCAGGGAGAGCGAGGAATTACCTTTTTACGACGAGCAGGATGAGGATATGTCTTTTTATCATGGCTCTGAAGCCGGTGATAATTTGGACAGTGCGTCAACCGGTTTAAAGTCGAGAGCAAAATAAGACACTCGCACAGCGCGCAACCTGGATGATCCTGACCAAAAATTCTCAGCGATTGGCTTTGCGCTTGATAAAACATCCACACAGCCCACTGACGGCCTGCAACAGTGGAGAGAGAGGGGAGGCTTCTTGTTTCTCTGAGGTATATGGCTCTAGAAGGCAGTGCAATGAGCCACTAGAGGGAGGGGATTCTGCATACAGGCATGGCCTCTGCTCGTGGGAGAGAAAAGGGCAACTGCAATATTGGTTATTATATGGATAGGCAATAGCGACAGGAATAGCGACAGGAATAGCGGATGTGGATGGATATTCTACATCTTTGGTAGTCATGTCTTTGTAATCATGCATAGAAGCGTTGTACTCGATTACTGTTGATATCTTCTTGCGCCTGACTGTGAGTTTAATAGATAGCTACTCAGCTGACTACTGAAGTAGTACTTGCCGTTGGGTCAGGCTAAGTATGTATAGCTCGTAGGATAGCACCAGCACTGAGAAGCAACGAGGCAAAGGGAGAGCTCTCGGGCTAAAAAGGCCCAGTTAAGAAGCCGATTCAAAAGGTTAAGAGAACATGTTCTCCTAGGCTATAGACGGTGTTGACGGCTATCTCTTGTATACTTTATCTGGTAACAGGATCATCCCCCTCCCCCCTAGTCGTGTTTTCAACTCCTTTCCCGTATGTCTTCCTTCATGCATATATCACTGGTAAGGCACATGGGCTAGGTGCTAGGGATCTGCAGACTGTGAGCGCAACATCCACGACGGGAGTCTACCGTCAACGACAAAGAAAGACGGACAAACGACGCTCGCGCTCGACTGGGAGTAATATACGGTATATGAAGATTCTTTTCCCCATCTAAACATGCTACTCAGTGCTAGCAGTACGGAGTTACTACTACTCTCGCTCGTAACGTACATCCATCTATCCATCCATCCCGTTGTGTCACGTACTACGTACCCACGTCGTCGTTGTCGTTCAATCATGCCACTGGCAAGGACGCCAAAACCCAACTCGATCCATTCACTCATAAACATGAAAACAAAAAGACAACGCTTGCGGTTCATGCCACCGCCCCGCACCCACCATCGACCAAGCTTTTCGGTACTCCGTACAAGAACCCCCCTCAAACGAACCGCGGCTCATCTATCTTCTCCTTCTCTGCCTCTTCTTCTTCTTCTTCTTCTTCTTCTTCTTCTAAGGAATACAAAAGTCGATCCAGCTTCCTAGGTAGTCGAGCCGGTTGCCCTTGCACTCCTGGCTCCTGTAAATCTCCTCGAACTCGTCGAAGCTGAGCTTGCCCCACGCGCCCCTCTCCTCCGCCACCTTCTCCGCGTCCGAGTGGCGCTTCCACTCGCGGAGGTCTTCCACCGTAGGTCCGTCCCTCTCGCTATCCGTAGCCGTGGCCGTTCCCGGGCCCGTGGCCGTATTCTTGGGGTTCGTGAGCGGGTACGTCATCCCGCCTCTCCTAGAGACTTCGTCCCATGACATGTCGTGGGGCCGGAACTGAGGCATGGTAGGGTCTGCCGCGCCGCTTCGGCCGCGAGCTTCGTCCGCGGCGTCTTGCGTTGTCGTGGGGCTTGCCGACGAAGCGCCCGCCTGGTCGGCAGATCCGAAATCAACAGCGTTGCGAGGCTGCTCCGTGGGGGCCTCCGCCGTCTCGGCCGCGACCGAGTACGTGGGACCAGCCAGCACCTGCTCTATAGAGAGGCCTTCGGGAGACCTGCGACCCGAGTCTTCCGACGCGTCTCTGCCTGACGCCTTGCCCTCCGCATCTTGCACGTCAGCCTGAGCATCAGCTTGGCTGACGCGTTCGATTTCAGCCCTCCACATTTCGCGGCTCCGTTTCGATCGCTTCGCAGCCCTGGCGATGTCCTCGCTTGGCTTGAATATGATATCAAGCAGCTCATTGAATGCTTGCTGCGTGACCTGATAAAGGATCTCCTTGCCGGCATCCTTCTCCGAATCTAGTGCCACAATACCGCTGCGCCACTCGTCCTGACTTGGGCCAGACTCGCTGCTTCCTTCTCCCTCAGCGACAGAATGCGAAGTAGGTGTTGTGGTGGACGCGGAGGCCGAGCCACCCCCTTGAGCGGTATTTCCCATCATTTCGTCGTACGCGTCCGTGTATCCGTCCGGGGCATTGCCGCCCTCTTCTTCGTCGAGGTAAAACTCTCGCCTGGCCCACCGGTTGAATATTTGCCCTCTGGCCAGATCCCGTCGGCGCTTCTCGGCTTCGGAAAGGGTGCGTTTGCTGTATTCGATGGCCCGTGCTCGGTACTCTGATTCGGTGACACCTCTGCCGATAGGAGGCGTGCTTTGTGCTTCTAGAAAAGGGTGCACATCTGGCACGCCCACGAAAAGGGGCGACTCGCCTTCGTCGTCCTCTTCGTCTTCCTCGTCATCCTCGAATGTCAAATTAGAAGTGAAATTCTGGGGGATATCACTCGCTGTTGTTGGAGGCTCTAGCGCGTTCAAGATATAAGGACGGTCGGCATCAGCAACGTGTTGGTTGATCATCCGCTCATGATGATCCCTTGCATGGTAGTACCGCTCGCGATCCTCTGCGTTTCCATCTCTGGGCCTCTCTTCGATTCGCCAAGCTGCATCAGGGTCGGTTGCGCAGGCGAAAAGGCTCATGAGGATATCGTTTCTGGTCGCAGTGTCTGAGTGGTTCATGTCGACGACACGAGTGGCGTCTTCTAGTTCAACAGTGCCGTCGACGCGTACCCTTTTACCACCGAGCCTCAGCCGTGGGTCGCCGCGGGGAATTCTTCCCTCCCTCCCAAACAGACTGCTGAGCGGTTGGCGGCCGGCTATGAGGCTTTGCACTTCGGTACTGGATAGTAACTGATCCTCAAGTCCGTCTAGGATGTCCTTGTGCATCTGCTTATAGAGAACGTAGTAAGCACGAAACATGCGCAGGAAGTCTTTCCTGTCCACATAGCCATCGCCGTCGATATCGTATCCTTCAAATACCCGCGCGAGCTTGTCTTTGCGTTTTCTATAGGCTAGCCCTTGCAAGAACTCCCTGAAACCAATTAAACCGTCCTTGTTTGAGTCGTAGAAGTTGAACATTCGATCGTGGATGAGGTTGGGTGCAGCGTGTCTGGAGCCACCAGTCGGTACCAGACATTGCTCAAATGTCTTCCGATCCATGGCCAGATACAGTTCATCCGGGTCGTTGCGCATTTGCGTGTTAGCCATGTACGTCCATTGCTCCCAGAAGTTTTCCAACTCAGGCCTCTCGAATCCGGTCTCCCTCGACAGCTTGTACATGATGCTGCGGGGGAGATTCTTCCTGTTGGCTTCCGGATCTCCAGTGTACCACACGGGCTGCATATGCCTTGGACCAAACGGGGGCGCGGGGACTCGGACTTTGTAGAATATGTGCGTCTTGTAGTGTACGTTTTGTGATTCGCAGACCTCGCAAAGATCAAAGTCGGCACAGTTGGCGCAGCGATACCTTGTTCCACGGATGGGGACTTGACCACACCAGTTGCACTGACAGCCGCGGTGGACACACCCGCTGCGACGGGCGCTGTCCTCGGAGACACGAAACAGGAGGTTCACGATGTGGGCGCCGGCTCTGGGCGTCGGGAGCACTTCCGCCCACTCGTTCGGGGCATTGAGGATATCGGTGGCATCGTCGGCCAGCGGGCGCAGCACGCCGTTATTGGGTTCGTTTTCGTCTCCGGCCTCCGAGGTCGCGCTCGAGTCGGCCTCGTGGCGTCCGGCTTGCCGGCGGCTCTGGCGCACGGCGTTGCTTCGGTGCAGGCCCGGGCCCGGCACCGTGCCGAGATAGTGATCCCGGGACCTCGCGGACCAGACGTAGTATCCGGCAGAGGCTGCGGCAACGATGGAGATGGCGGCGACGACGACCCGAGGCCGGGTGAGGCTCTCGTGTTGGGTGAAAGCAGGCCACATGGTGGGCTATCTGTGCTGCATAGTGATGACGTTTGTGGGTTGCTCGAAATAAAGCAATTAGCAAGCAAACGTGTAAATATGTCTGGGTAAAGTAAACCAAAAGAGAAAAAGAGAAAAAAAAAGGGCCGTTGAATCTCTTTTGCGAATGTGGTTGTTTGTGGATAGCTCGATGTTTTGACTCGTTATGCTTATTACCTGTCTAAAGGGAAGAAAGCTGATGCGAGCACCGGGCAAAAGCAGAAGCTACCCGTAGCTCTTAGGTAGGTGTTACATCCGCTGTAGGGAGTACCTAATGGTAGCCTAGTACACAGTGTACTGTACTCCGTAGTAGGTAAGATACTCCGTAACTGGAGGTGTCTGTCCGTCATCTTTGGTCGGTTGCACCCGCCCGCACCCCGCCCGCAACCCGCCTGGCGCTGGCGTGTGTTTAGGGGGGGGGGGGGGGGGGGGGAGTGTGGGGACCTGCAGATTGAACGTCCGGAGCTTCCCAGCTTGCGAGTTTCTTTGGTCGAGCGCAAATGGATGATGCAGGTGGCTCAAAGATCTCCCAAGGTGTCGAAAATCCACAGAGCAAAAGTTGCTGCGATCGCATACCTCTTTTTCTCATACTACTTACTCTCTCGTCCGTTTCTTACGTGGTCGCAAGCCGGCCATTACCATAAGTCGCACCGCAAAACTCTTTCACAATGGACGACAGACATCCCGCTGTCCCGGGGCAAATGCCCTCGTCTTTTGACGATAACAAGCACGTTTAACCCCCCTCCTCCCCCCCCTCCATCCCCCATATATACACCCCTCCAATACGATATATATGGCACTCTCATGAACATACCTTAGTTTTTAGATGACTTGTCTCCCGTGCTAACGGTCCGGTAACAATGGCAGGGACTTCTACAACGAGCGGCCGATGCAAAAAGTCACCCGCAAGCTTAGGGAGGAGCCCCTCATCCCCCTGGGCGCCGCCCTGACCGTCGTCGCCTTCGTCAACGCCTACCGCGCCATCCGCCGCGGCGACTCCAAGCAGGCGAACCGCATGTTCCGCGCCCGCGTCGGCGCCCAGGCCTTCACCGTTATTGCCATGGTGGCCGGCAGCATGTACTACAGCAAGGACCGCGAGAAGTCGGCCGAGCTGCGCAAGCTGCAGGAGGCCCGCGATACCGAGGAGAAGCGCCAGAAGTGGATCCGCGAGCTCGAAGCCAGGGACGACGAGGACAAGGCCTTCCGCGCCGCCGTGCAGCAGAGGGTCAAGGACGCCAGCGTCGGCGGGCAGCAGCAGCAGGCCGGTGCCGCCGAAGATGGAGGTGAGGTCAAAACGGAAGGCACAGGAGGTATTCTGGGCAAGATGGGGCTGTGGCCACAAGGCGAGAAGAAGGCTGCCGAGGAGGAGAAATTGGTGGCAGAAGCAGAGGAAGAGAAGAGGTCCAAGAACCCCAAGAGCTCGCTTGGCGATATTGGGGCCATCATGGCTTCACAAAAAAAGAAGGGCGATGAACCGAAAAAGTAGGCAACCAGGCCCAATTGAAACAAAACAAAAAAGGATTGATTGGAGTTGGGAGGTTTGTTCTTGTTATGACTGTATAAAAGGTACGGAATCATCTACGCTCTTTTTATGTTTGTTTTTAGAGCTGTGTAAAATAAATATCCGGGGCTTGGTTTTATCAAATATCAACTCCATAGCGGCGGTATTGTGACCGTCGTAGAGATGTTAAGCCGTGGGCGCTGCTGCAATTATCCACACTCCAAGCTGCCAACGCCATATTCCATCAATCTCTCTAATCAATCCGTTGTAAAGGAAATTTCTCCTTAAGCCATGGACCCTCCACTCTGGTTAGCACCGACTAACCCAGCCATTTCCAATAAGGCCCTATCCGCCTCGACATTTCCGGTCCCCAAGTTGACTCTCCGCCGAGCTTCGGCTTCCCTCGCTTCCCACGCCCATCTCTCAGCTTGAGCCTTGGCCTCGGCGTCACCGCCGCAGCCCCAGACCTCAAGACTCTCGATCTGGAAACGGTCTTGAAACTCGTATTTCCTCACCAGGCTAGTCTGGAAAGCGCCCCCTCTTGATTTGTAATCGTGGTTGAAAACTCCAAACTCCAGAGAGTCGTCAATGAGCAAGGAAACAGACCCGAGTGACAGCGTCCCTGCCCTTCGTTGCGCTTGTGTGGGCTTGGGATGGGGACAGCCGAATGCCAGGCAGGGTTGGTTTCCAGGTGGCTTCGTAAAAGTTACGTAGTCCTTGTTGATGGTGGAAGCAGGGAAAACATCATGGACCGGCTCCAGCTGGAAGAGCGTGGTTTCTGAGTCTCCGAAGCACTCTCTGTGCGTGTGTTTCCACGGCTCCCTGGTGTAGACGCCAAACGTGAGTCGATCCGATTTTGATCCGTCTTTGAACCTCTTTGGCGGCAGGGATTCCGCGAAATGCGTCTCTGGCCCGCCGTCTGGCTTGCCGCCTATCCGAGTCCCCCTCACAAGCAGTATGGTAGGCGCTCTCCAGTTGAAAACCTTGGTCTCGAAGCTACCCATGGAGAAGCCAGCATCATTTCCGGAGTAGAGCAGGCGGACTCGATGGAACAAATCAGACCCGGGCATGAATAAGGATAGCTGCGACAGCATATGCTCGTTGAGAATCTCGCCCTTTTGCGTAAGCAACGGCTGTGCCATCTTGGGTGCCTCCTCGTCCGAGGGCGCGCTGTCCTTGTGCTTGGTAAAGTCCAGGTCCTTGGAGAAGAGGAAATGCTCGAAGAGACCGTTGAACCCTGAAAACAAGTTTGGAAACAGGACGGGGATGATGCTCTTGAAGCGGCTATACCGAATACCAGGCGATGATTCGACGTTTACAAAGGCCGCGAGGACGCATTCGGCTGTAGAACGGAGGCTTTCGAGGTCTTCCCCCCCGAAACGAGTCGTGTACTGAGAGAGGCTTTGTTGAGGGTCCAGGGGCGCTGCCAAGAGCAAGAGCATCAACAATTTTCGGAAATTGTCTGTAGGTATCATGGCCCCATGATGTGCCTTCTTGTCGCTTTCCTTGACTGCTTCGTGGACGTCGAGGAGCTCGAATGCCGTCAATACAAGGTCGTCATCGTCCTCGTCGTCATCATCGACTTCATCGCCGGCTTCATCGATAGCAAAACCGCGGGCATGCGAGCTCGCCGCCTTTTCTGGTTGAATTACCTCAGGGTCGGGAGGGCTCATGGCAGCTCCAGAAGCTTTCCGGTCGTAGACGGCTAGACTTCTGTATAGAAGTTTGGTCCTGTCAGATCCTTTGGCCAGGACTCTTCGGTAGCGCTCAGTCATGATGACAATGACCATGATGACCTGGGGCAGCTCCAAAATTACGGGTGCATCGTGGAGAAAAGGAAACGCCCCTATGTATGAGACCATTTGAAAGATGACGGGAGATGCCCCCAAGATGTCCGGCAACTCGAGAAAACGTGCTATAGTGTCCTCCTTGAGGTAGCGCATGGTATCTTGCTGATCTGCCAAATTCTTGAAGACATCTTTCAGGCAGTAGAACTCTAGGGATGTGAAGCACTTGTCTTTGAATCTATGCGCCTAACGACGTGTAAATAGTTGAAGAGATGCGGCTGGAACAAGGGAAAATCTTACCAGTTCGTTGGTCAAGTCTTGGTGCGACCTCTGGTGGAAGCCATGTTCATCAGAGAGAGCTTGACCCATCTTGAATGGCTCACTAACGCAGCTCTACTGCGCGTAATAGTGATGGTACTAGGGTAGACAGCTCGGTCAGAGTGTGTGGGGTAGCCGAGTGAAGTCATACGAGACGAGAGATGCAAGCGATCAAAGCAAATCATTAATTGCGAAAACAATGCAGCCAGAAGAAGTTGTAAGTATTTTTTTTGGCTCCTTACAAAAAAGTGATGGGAAATAGGTAGCTTTGTTAATTCGGAGCATTGACTAATAGTTGGCAATTCCTTTTTTTGGAGAGTGAGTTGGAGCTGGCACGTACGCGTGTGAGGCTGAAAGTGTGACGTTGTGTGGCTACCTACCTGGGCCTGCGCCCCTGCGCCCCTGCGCGGCTGGGGTAATACTAATCGATGAACAACCATTCGATTAACACGTGATGGCAACGCGCCTAATTCAACTACATGTCAGTTTCCATCGAATCAAGGGCCATGAAATCAAGGGAAATACATATCACAATCATCACGATCATTACATACCTGTGCTCCTTCATATATCAGACAACCTGGCCTATTGAATAGCTGTCCACCCGTCGAAAATCCTGATAGGCTTAGTTACAACTCGAGGGACCGGAGAATGGTAACTTGTACAATATTCCCCAAATTAATATTATGAATTAATGAGTGTCTGGTTCTAGCTATCTCTAATAATGAAGAGAGCGTAGTAGTAGTAGGGGGGGGGGGGGGGGGCTGCTTGCTATTTGTCGCCGACCAGTGTCCGACTTCATTGGTGGGCAGCCCTGGGCCAAGCATGCTCTATTTTTATTATTACCAATTACTTTCTATTTTCCCTTCCTCCTTCCTTGCGTCCTTAATGCCTTGACAACCGAACAGTCGTGTCGGTAGTATTTTCTTATGCTGTGCTTGTCTTCTGCTGACGACTTTGTTAGTACAGGTGTTTCCTCTCGAGGTGCTTGGGGTATCAGGTTGCTCACGCGTTTAGACAAGAATGTTGTCCAGGGCGCTGCCATCGCGCTCAGCGACGTGCCTACCGCCATGACCACTGTTTGGGTGTCCGTCACAGGGATGACCACCACTGGGGTGTCCGCCATGTCCACCGCTGGGATATCCGCCATCATGACCGCCACAGGGATATCCGCCGCTGGGATGTCCGCCGCTTGAGTGACCACCACTGGGGTGTCCGCCGCTGGGGTGTCCGCCGCTAGGGTGACCACCACTGGGGTGTCCGCCGCTGGGATGTCCGCCGCTTGGGTGACCACCACTGGGGTGACCGCCACTCGGGTGGCCACCACTGGGGTGTCCTCCGTGACCACCACTCGGGTGACCGCCACTCGGGTGACCGCCGTGACCGCCGCTGGGGTGACCGCCGTGACCGCCGCTGGGGTGTCCTCCGTGACCGCCACTCGGGTGACCACCACTGGGGTGACCGCCGCTGGGATGACCTCCGTGACCGCCGTGACCGCCGCTGGGGTGACCGCCGCTGGGGTGTCCTCCATGACCGCCGCTGGGATGACCGCCGCTTGAGTGACCACCACTGGGGTGTCCGCCGCTGGGATGTCCGCCGCTCGGGTGACCGCCACTCGGGTGACCGCCACTCGGGTGACCGCCGCTGGGATGACCTCCGTGACCGCCGTGACCGCCGCTGGGGTATCCGTCATCATGACCGTCGCTGGGATAGTAACCATCATAACCGTCGCCGGGATAGTCACCATCCTGATCGTCGCCAGGATAGTCGCCATCATGATCGTCGCCGTGGCTTCCGTTGTCACCATCATCGTAGTCTCCGCCGTGTGTTGGGCGAGGCTTCTCAGATGTATAAACGGGGCTCACGGTGCCGTAGTAGGTAGTGGTCGACTCAGGGCAGGGACAGTACGTGCTGGTCACAGGAGTGACGAAGGGCGGCTTGGCCGTGCTGGTGTAGATCGTGGTGGGAGCCGTGGTAGTGGCCGGGGGGCAGGGGCAATACGTCAAGGTCGAAGGCCCGGTGGGGGCCGCGGACGTGATGTAAGTGGCAGTGGTGGTGTAGGTGGCCGTTGACCTGCCCGAGGTTGTCTCCACGGTGGTGGTATACGTGATGGTAGTGGACGGCGGAGGGGGCGGAGGGGGCGGGGTCCTGGTCGTGGTGTACGTGATGGTAGAGAACGATGGGGTTGAGTAAGTGGTGGGATATGTAGGACGGGGACCGGGAGGATAACAGCCATGCTCGCAGCATCCGCCTCTGGATGGTGGGCAGTAGCAGTTGGCGTGGTTGTCACCGTGGTTGTGGCCGTGGTTGTGGCCGTGGTTGTGACCGTAGTTATTGCCGTAATCGTTACCGTAGTTGGTGGTGCCGTAGTTGGTATCGTCATCGTTCTGGTCGGCACCCTGGTCACGCGCAATGATAATGTTCACCGGGAGAGGAGAGGGGCGAATGACCTGGTGGGCAGAGTACCACGACGGCTGCTCAGAAGTGGTGGGGTAAGAATCCGGGGGCCAGTACTGGGAGCTAGTAGAGCTGGTGGAAGTGGGGGAGGGAGGAGGGGGAGGGGGGTAGTACTCCGAAGAAGAAGAAGAAGTGTACCAAGGGGGCGGGTACTCGGAGCTGGTGGGGTAGGTATAAGTGAAGGGAGGAGGGGGAGGGGGAAGGGTGTACTCGTAGCTGGAGGTGCGCTCGGAAGTGGCGGGAGGAGGAGGAGGGTAGTACGGCTCCGAGCTGGTGCTGGTGTGGTGGTGCCCAGAGCTATGATGGTGATGGTGCGAGCTCGAAGTAGTCTCGTGCTCGGACGAGGTATAGGTCGGGTGCTCAGAAGAGGAGGAGGTCCAGGTCGGGTACTGGGACGAGGTGCTGGTGGAAGTGTAGTACCAAGGAGTGCTCGACTCGGAAGCGGAAGACGAGGTAGTCTGAGCGTAGGTGGAGCTAGTAGGAGTCGGGTACCCCCAGCTGGAGCTGGTGCTCGTAGTGATCGGGTAGGAGTGAGTGTGGGAGTGAGAGTGAGAGTGAGAGCTGGTGGAGGAGTGGCTGTGGGTGTGGGAGTGGCTGTGGCAGTGCGAGGCGGTCGAGCACTTGTTGCAGTTGTTGTGCTTGTAGCACTCCCAGGCCTGGGTGCAGGTGTTGAAGAGGCAGCCGGCTCCGAAACCGGCGCGGTCGTTCCTCTGGACGTAGTGCCTGATGCGCTCGTGCGGGTGGGGGGGCTCGCAGTGCGGCTTCCAGCCCTCGGGGATGTGATCGGGGAAGTTACCCTTGAAGAGGCCGTCGACGTGCGCGTAGCCGTAGAGAAGCTTGGCGACGTACTGTGTGCCGTTCAGAGTCAGTCTCGTTTTACATAACACCAGGGCGGGGAGTGGGGGGGAGAAAACTCACGTCGTGGGCTTCGGCAAGCTCCTGGATCCTGTCGTGGGTCAGGCAGCGGACGGGCTCGGTCTCGGGGAACTCGTCGGCGCGGCCCTGGAGGACCTCGAGGAACGAGGCGGCCTGGAAGGTGTAGTCGAGGTAGCACTCGGCCACCTGGAGCTGAGAGTAGTTGCTCCAGACATTGGTGGACTCGAGAGACTTGGCGAGGTTCTCGAGCAACTTGGTCCAGGTGAGGATGCCACGAAGGACGAGCTAAAGAAAACCGATATCAAGGTCAGCGACCCCTTCTTGTGCACATTTCAGGGGGTGGTGTTAAGAGTAAGGAAAGGAGGGGAGAGGGATGAAAGGGGCAAAGAAAATATGTGAGCAAGACTTACGGTCAGTGGGCCACCCTGCTTCTCGGTGTCGACAAAGACGCGATCAGCATCGCGGGGCTGGATCTTCTCGGTGAGCTCGATGAGGCTGTAACCGAGCCACTCGAGGGCCCGGAGAGCCGTGCAGGCGTCGGCGTCGTTGAGGGGCACGTTGGAGTTCACGAAGCGCTCGTCGGCGACCCTCTTGGCGAAGGAGTGAGCATCATCATCCTCCGAGGCGCCGCGGATGAACACGCGATTGTCCTTGGGGTCGTCGCGGGCAACGAGGAAACGATTATCCTTGGGATCATCACGGGCGACAAGGAAACGGTTGTCCTTGGGATCATCGCGGGCGACGAAGCGATTGTCCTTTGGGTCGTCGCGGGCAACTAGGAAACGATTATCCTTGGGATCTTCGCGGCGCTCGAGCGCCACCTCGGCAGGGGCGTTGGCGTCCTCTTTGAGGCCGCAGCAGCCGCCGTCGCCGTCGTGGGCGGCGAAGAGCTTCCAGTCGTCCGGCTCAGCCCTGGCGACCCTGTTGTCCTTGGGGTCGTCGCGGGCGACGAGGGAGTCCTTAGGCTCGGCGCGGAAGATGCTGGCGGCGGCCGCCAGCGAGGCTGGGACGAGGAGCGCCTGGGCAGGTCTCATGATGATTTGAAGAGGCCTTTATCCTCGGTCAAGGGGACGGAGGGGAGAAGGGGGAGAGAAAAGAGAAAGAAAAGAGAGAACTAACTATCAAAAGGGACGATAGAAAGGGGGGGGGAAGGGGGGGAAAGAAGGAAGATGAGGATGATGATGATGAGAAGGAAAAGAAAAAATTTCACCGTGACGAGGAGACTCGCTTCTTTATAGATGCTGAATGCATCGTAGCAGCTGCTTTTTGGGAATATCCTCAATCCTGAGAAAGGAACGAGAATTGTCGACGCTCGAGACGCGATAGGCTGAGAAGCCCTCCGTACTCCATACGGGATGCATACAATCCACCTTGATATCATGTCGATGATAAGAACAAATTCTCTCAGGTGTTACTGGTGGAAAAGGGTTGTATCCTATGCATCCTACAGCCCATGCCTTCAACATTGGGAACGAGGTAAGAAAGAACCCGCAGAATCTGAGGGTCGGCGGAATCTCTTGTGCTTCAGATACGTCCTGAACGCTCCCACCGCCTCAGAGTGGGTGTAATGGGTGGGAGAAAGGATAACCAAACAGGAAAGGAAAAGAAAAGAAAAGACTTTCGTTGATGAGGAGTAATTCTTCTACCAAAGCACACCCCTTGGCCGAGAGAACACTTTCGATTCTACAATATGAACGGGGACATGGAAAAAGAAAAAGGCACGCTCTGCGCCAAGACTGGATCCCCTATTGCTTTTTTCACCCAAACAGCAAGCGAGAACCCCTTTCTTTCCATGTTGGAGAGTTTCGTTGAAGACCCCATCCAGATACGAGGGCAACCTGCCTTCACCGAATTCCACGGAACCCTGATAAGCGTCATCTGCCATGATCTGCCGTGAACAGCAGTATTCTGCGGCTATGACTTTGTCATATCAGCGCATGCGCCGCGAGATATAGACCTCATCATACGTTATTATGACGGAAACTAAACACACATGCACCCCAGATAGTCCACTAAAGCAGAAATTGGTGAGAATTACTGCGCACAATTAGTTCCTTTTTTGTTTGAACCAAGTCCACTTCTTTCCCCGTCCGGCCCGTCCTCATGCCGCTTCATGTGCCGTCCAAGCTGCAAGCTGATGAAAAAAAGAAAATCTATTGGGTAGCCTAGACAAGTGCCCTCCCCTCCCCCCCCCCCTTCTCCGTCTCACGAGGAAAATGTTGAACAAGACGGAGAGAAAAGAAGGTTTCAAAAGTATGATAACATTCCTAGACGGCCTCTAGATAAGCAACAAAAAAGAAGAGAAATTACACAAGGAAAAAGCAAAGGGAAATCAAATCATATAATATTCCAGGAGCATCAAGAAGAACATAAAAAGAGAGCTCTCGAGACCCTACCTTACCCCATACTTTGAGCATACCTCCATTCTTTATTTTGCTGTCCCCCCGCACCTTGAAAACTTCCTTTTCCAGTTCTTTCATGTGACTACAAGGCCAGGGAGAAAAGGGGCAGAGAAGACAAAGGGATAAGTGTTTTTAAAGACACTATTATATAGCCTCGCTCACCTCTTTTTGTTCCAAGCTATTACTTGACATAGAACAAGGGACAGACGGGGACAACCCTTTTGAATCAACCATGCGTCCCAGCGCTCTCCTCACCCTGCTAGCCAGCAGCGGCGCCGTCATCGCCGAACCTATCCCCCGCCCATCCCCCTCGGCCGACGCTGACGCCGGACTCGGCCGCTTCGGCGACCAGCACGGCCTGACCCCCCCGGGCCCCGACCACCACGGCCATCCGGGCCACCCGCCGCCGCCCGGTCACGGGGGCTGGGGCTCCCACCCCCCTTACCACCCCCACGACCCGCACTACCACGGCCACGGCCACGACCACGGCTCCCTCTTCAGGCCTGAGACGTACCTCTCAGCCCACCAGCAGCGGACCTTTACCCACCTCGTCGCCAGCATCATCAAGTCGCAGGAGAGCATCGCCCGCCTCTCGCCCTCCATTTCCAGCGAGTTTAGGCGTTCCATTGTACGCGAGCAGAGACTTCCATACCTCTATACCCCCCCCCCTCTCCCTGATACACAGCACAAAGATAAAAAAAAAGAAAAGAAAAGGCATCACTAACGTGTGTGTGTTTCATGTGCTTCTTAGGGCCTCTGGATCCACCTGCACGGTCTGATCCCCGAGTATAGCCGCATCAAGCAGTCGCACTACATCTTCGCCATCGAGGCCCTCCGCGACGCCCTCCTCCGCCTGGGCAAGGGCCACCACGGCCACCTCAACGAGATCCGCGGCCTGACCCACGAGCTCTTCTTTGACAACCTCGTAAGAACCGCTTCCCCCTTCCCCCCTTCCCCTTATTCTCCCGTAGCTGGGCTACGCTCGCTGACTCTTGAATAAACCTGCCCCCTTACCAGTTCCTCGTCGGATTCATCAACGACCAGTACGGCTCGAACCCTCTGCCCCCCGCCCTGACCGACCGCCCCGGCGACGTCATGGGCGCCCTGATCAACTTCCTCGGCATCGACGCCAGGGAGCACCTCCACTGCAAAGGCAAGCACTGCGGCCACGGCCACGGCGGCCACGGAGGCGACCACGGCCACGGAGGCGGTCCTAAGGACGAGGACCACGAGTGGGAGCTCTGCCCCATCGACGACCCCAAGTGCTGCGAGGGTCCCGGCCCTCACCCGGACTGCAAGAAGCACAAGGTCGGCAAGAAGATCATCAAGTACCGCAAGAAGAAGGTCACCAAGAAGCTGAAGGGCCACAAGAAGCCGGGCCACCCCCACCACCATGGCCACCACCATCACCCGGAGAACCACCACCAGGGGCATCGCCAGGGGCACCACCGCCAGCAACACCACCACAAGGGGTACAAGCACCACCGTCTCGGCTGGGGAGAACACCCTTGAAGAAGAAGAAGAAGAAGAAGATAAAAGATGGAAGAGAATGAAATGTGGTGGGGGGTTTGAAACGCAAAAAATCCGGGGAAAGAAAAAAGGCATCATTCATTCTTTTGCCAAAAAGGGGACACATGTTTCTTTTCTCTCCCTCCACCTCCTCCCCCTTTTTCTTTTGCTTTTTTCTCTTCTCCCAAAAACACAACAAGCTCAACACCGGGCCGTGGGTGTCCCATTTTTCTCTTTTTTGGGTAATATCTGAAGGTTTTCTTTTTAACATATGAGATAAGGAGTTTTTGGGTGGGCGGAGAGAAATGCGACTGGTCCAAGGATTAAAGATAACAATCTTTTCACTACTACGAGGAAAGGGGAAAGTTTCAGGAGAGTTTTGTAACACCCCCCCTCTATCCCTCCCCCTTCCTACCCCTCTCCTTTCGTCACATCACGATCTTGGGCCAAAAACGGAAAATCAAAACGGTCTCTCCTTCAAGAGCAGAAATTCTAGTTTACTAGTAATTAGTAATAGTAGTACGGAAAGTTAGCCGTCTGGCCGTGGAGGGAGTGTCCTCTCCCTCCTCATTCACTCCCTAGCCCCCCCCAACTCAACATATTCTAGCAAAAGAAAGAAAAGGGGGGTAGGTGTAGTGTGTGTGTGTCTGCCGCGTGTGCATGTGTGTGTGGCAAACGTCATTTTGTTTCTATCGGTTCAGATGGTTCCATAGCAAACAGCACATATCGATAGTCCCGCAATGTTAATTAACATGGTGTTTTTTTGTCTTTGATACATCTCAAAACAGAAGTGGGTCGATAGTAATTAGTTGGCATTCTAACTAATTAATAATGCAATACTAGCCAAAAATATGGAAACATCAAAACCATAAGTATATGCAATGTAGATCGACGCAGGGTTCTATCGACAACATGGCGTCGGGGGTTGTTACCAAAACTTGCCCTCCAAAAAGAAAAGAAAAAGAGGTAAACAGAATAAAGAAGATGAAGAGTCGCTGCAAGCCGATAAACACGTACGTGTGTTGTTTTTCCGTACGGCGGGTATCCAGAAAAAAAGTGAAACTTTTTGCAAGACCTTCTGTCGATCTTCGTTTCCTTTTTCCCGTTTTTCCGTCCCTGTCTCTCCGGAGACAGAATGACAAAGGGAAAAGAAATGTTGGAAGGGGGTTGGCAAGGTAAAGGAGTTTTGGTAGCTGGGTAGATCCCTAGACCTTGCGGAAGATGGCCCACTCCCACTTCATCTTGGCTGCCCTGGAGAGGCAGAGCAGAATCATGCTCGTCAAGACGGAAAAAGCAAAAATCATCATGAGCACGTCTGGTCCCAGAATAGCCAGGATGTTTGTGCCGGCGGGAATGCTCACCGCTCCACTAATATGCCATCAGTCACACACGTCCTTTTTGCGTGTACGGAGTAGAAACAGGGAGAGAGGACAAGGAGACAAAGAGAGAGAGAGAGAGAGAGAGAGAGAGAGAGAGAGAGAGAGAGAGAGAGAAACTTACGCGATACTGACGGCAAAAGAATTAATGCCCAAATACGTGCCAAACTCTCCCTCGGCGCAGACTCTGGCAAAGAAAACTCCGTTAGTAAAAAAAAAGATGTTCATCTAAAAGAGAAGTGATGCAACACTCGTAGAATGTGGAGGGGGGGGGGGGGGGGGATGAAGATGACACCTACTCTCGAATCAAGGCAATCATCATGCCGAGCACAGCCCCAGAGGTAAAACCCCAGCAGGAAGCGACGAGAAAAAACTTCCACTCGGCGCCGCCGATGGTGAGGAAGAGGAAGAGCCAGAGGACGCCCAGGAGCTGCGCCAGTATGACCGCGTTGAAGCGCCCCATCTTGTCCGACAGGAAGCCCACCACGGATCTTCCAACGACCGCTCCACTATAGGAAGAAGAAGAGAAAAGGGAAAATGTTAGCTTCAGTTCATCTTCATGATCATGAGAATGAAAGAGAAAGAGGGGGAGGGGGGGGACGTTAGTTACCCGTTGACAGCAGCCACGACGTAAAAGATATTCTCCCGGTCAAACGACTCCCTGTCAGCCCACCCGGGCATCGTGCCCATGATGCCCGTGACCACGAACTGAAAGGCCACCAGGCTCATCGTCAACAGCACAAAGTCGACCTGGCTGAGCACCCGGCTGAGCACCTTCCACACGGAAGCCCATGAAATCTCCCGTCGTCCTCTCTTATCATCGCCCTCCTCCTCCTCTTCTTCTTCCTTCTTCTCCTTCCTCTTCCCCTCCTCAAGCTCGCGCCCGCGCTTGTGCTGCCGTCGTCGGCTCCCCACGACGAGTATCACCGCCGCCGGGCACAGGCATAGGGCGCCCAGCGCGAGCAGAAAAATGGCCAATCCCCCCACCAGCAGCATGGCCGGCATCCAGCCCCAAGCTCGCAGCGTCGCCCTCAGCACCAGCGGCCAGACAATGCCCCCCATCGACCCACCCGCCGACCCGAGCCCCAGCGCTAGCCCCCTCCTCTTATCGAACCGGCCCGACGTGTAGCCCGTCACGGCCGTGGACACGAAGCCCGTGCCGGAGCCGCAGAAGACGCCCCAGAAGACGAAGAGCAGCCAGTACGTGGCCGCGGGGTCCGCCGTGGCCGTCCGCCCGTCGAGGACGCTCGTCACGACGATGCCGGCGGTGAAGATGCCCGCGCCCGCGGCAATGATGCGCGAGTGGCCCCATCGGTCGTACATGGGGCCCGCCAGCAGCGGCGAGAACAGCGTCAGGAAGCTGTTGGCCGCCGCTATCCATCCGACCTGCGGGGGCGAGTAGTCCCGGAGTTGATTCTGCTCCATGTGCCGCTGGAGCAGGCCGACGGCGTTGATGACGCCCATCGTCGAGAGGAGGCAGCAGAACGCGCCTGCAATAGCGACGCAGTCGCGTCCTGTCAAAACGGCAGCGTCATCATCCTTACCATCATCATCGTACCCAGCACCTTTGTAATCATCGACAGATGATAATAGGGCCCCGCTGTCCGTCCCTGTTCCTGGTCTGTCACTGCTCGAGTCGTCGCCTCTTTCCAAGTCCGAGGCCCATGAGTGAGAACAGCGCCCCAGATCGCAACCCGTCCTTGGCGGGGACTGATCTGTGGGCTCCGTCTTCTCAGGCATCTCCGGGATCGTTTTCAAGGTGGTTGTGAACATCCTGTCTGTGCCATCTCAGGAGGGAGGGTCGAGAGGTATGAGTGTCACTGCGGTGTATGCGATTTTGAGAAAAGAAAATAAGAATTTGGAACCACGCCCTTCCATGCCAGCTAAATGAAAGAGATTAATAGTGAGAAATAATAAAAATAAAAATGAGTACTCCGTAGGCTCCAAAGGGAATGTGGCTACAAAAAGAAAAGAGAAAAAAAGATCCCCAACCTAAAGTTGCGACAAGGTCTCAAACGTTAAAAAAAGCGAAACTTCACCTTCTCCCTTGGCAGCGTAAGCTGAGCCATGAACTCTGCCAAAGCTTCCGAGCTTCAGCCTCCGAGGCGAACGCCTCAAAGTTATTGTAGTGCACAGCCGGCGTGGCAAATGTTGGGTAAATGATAAATTGCTTAGTAGTATTGTAAGTAAAAAGAAAACTTGCTGTCTTGGCCTGCACGTCTGCCGATACAACCGAGGCTGTACAAAATTCAATCGCCCAAGTTTCCCAGTCACTTGTACTCCCTACTCCAAAGACACCTGATATCGCCGACTAAGAAAACTGTCTCCTTGCTGTGGACAGATATTAGAAAAGGGGGTGGTGGGCCAGTCTGAAAAGCTAAAAAGGAATAAACGGCATGCGCCCTGATAGGCCCGTGTTCAAACAGCCTCAACATCTTTGGCGGTTACAGAGTTGATAAGACGCTGATACCGGGCCTGACTCTCTTGTTCGGGGTCGCGGGCCTTATAAGAAGCTGATTTATCAGACGACTTGGCCGCGGAAGACTGATGCGTCCATAATACCGGCGGCTGCGTAGATGTGTGACCTGCACTCGTATTTGCAACTGGTGTCGATGTACTGGCCTTTGGATCCTCGTTAGCAGCAACAACCGTGCCGTCCTTCTCTCCTTCGTTTGAAGCCCGAGGTAGTCTCATAGCGAGCAAGACATACTCCGCGCGAGTCATGTTATCCATCACGTCGTCCATGTAGCGACGAACTTCATCCTGAGGAGCTACAACTCTAGCAAAATTCTCCAGATGACGGCCAGTGGGCGTGTACATGCGAACGGTGACAGGCTCGTAGTAATCCAGTTCGGGATTTCCACCGTACTCGGAGTTACTACCTTTTCGAACAATCAAAAACGAAGCAACAATCTGTTGCCCACTCGGAGTAGGCAGATATTCTAATATGCTGAACTTGGGAAACAGATACCGATCGCCAGTACCGAAGTCGAAGACCACAGCAGAAACATCTGGTTTCGCTGTGGGTGGTGGTCCTTTAGACCGCAATGCTTGCGCATTGGGATGGGTCGCAGACGGGCTCGCCGCGGGTTTGGCCTGGCCATTGGCAAGAGCATTCGTTGCTGGCGGAGTACTTTTCGTCTGTATGGGCTTGGGCGCAGGTGGTTTGGCGGCGTCTCGGTGCAGTTTGTCAAGTATATCCTTCAGATCAGTTGCGTCGGTAAAGCTCGGCCTCCCCTCGGCAATGCGCTTGATCATATTCTTCGTTCTCGTGTCCTCCAGTGCTGTCTTGACCAAAAGCACCACCAGGGGATCACTCCGTGGCGGTGGTCTCAAATCTGCCGATTTTTGGTTGGGATTCGATGTTAGGACAATGTCAAGAATTGTGCGAACTTCATCTGCAAAGTATTTCACCGTCCTCCCATCCACCAGCAGACGATCAGCAGAGGGCCCCTGCTGGCCACCGCTTTTTTTATACTCGGCATTAAGTTGGTCAATTATCTTTTGAAAGTGCGCGAGTTCTCCACCTTTTGCTTGCCCAACTGCAACACGTTTCATAAGATCTCTCAGCTCTGGATCTGTGGATGCCTTCTGGGCCAGGAGAGCAATCACAGGATCATTAGTCGTTGGTTTTGCCGCCGGGGTGCCTGGGCCAGATACAGGTGTCGTAGCCTGACCAGGGAAAGGCGAGGTGGCAGAGGGACCTGCGACCGCTGGGCTCGGACCGGGTGCTGGATTGTTCATGATTGGAGCTTGAGGAGGTCCGGTAGCAGTCTGCGGTGGCATATTGGTAGTTGCATGCACATCCTGAAGCTGAGACTGCGGGTGGCCAGTCTGTGGCAAAGTACTTGAAGCTGGAGGAGGTTGTTGCGGTGCTGCAAGTGTCGGCGGGGGCGTCGGTCTAGGCGGGTAACTGGGTGCTGGCGACGGTGCAGCTTGCTGGGCAGCAATTTGCGTGGATTGCATAGCCGTATTGGCTTGGGCTTGACTGATCTGTACTATGCCCTGATCGCTCGGGGGGGCACTGGCAGTGGCTTCTGGAGAAGGACTGGGTGCTGCTTTGCTCGGGGTGCCGGGTGCCGGTGCCGGGCGAGGGGGCATCGTTCCATTGGGAGGACCATATTGAATGACTGGTCGAGCTGCTGCCATATTCGGGTTGGACTGGGGTGTTGCAAGTTTCGACTTGTCTTTGACCGTAAACATCGTCGCCTCGATAACATGAGGCTCAATGGTTATAGTGACCGTGCCCACCTTGGTCATGCTATCCTTGGGTGGGTTTTTAGGATCCTCATTGACAACTCCCTTCCGCTTATGTGGTTTGGTCCAGTACTTTTCGAAGTAACCATCGCTAACCCATTTATGTCGTGATCGAGTAAGCGATTCGGCGAGCACTCCGCTATGAACAGATTTAATATTAGCAAGGCTGTCTCCTCTCCCCTCAATTGCAGTTTTTTTTTCCTTCTCGCGCGCGCTCCGTCTAAAGCTCACCTCTCACCAATGGACTGAAAGCTCTTAGGAGGTAAATCGTCCGGCTGCGCGTCGTCCGTCGTGGGAAGTGGCTTCCCAGGTTGTACAGAGGTTGGTAGCGGAGCTGGTGGCGGTGGTTCATCAACCTTTGGACTAGGAACTGGCGTCTCAGATCGTTCGCGAGGCGTCGATTGTCGTCGTTTTGCGCTTTGCTCGACACGAGCCGCAGCTCGAGCGGGCAGCTTCCGCTTTCTTTCCATCACAGAATCAGGACTAATACCAAAGCTCCTCTGCGCGGGTAATGTCCAATATCTCTACTGGTTAGGCATTATAGGTCACGCGGACATTGACAGTCCATCCAGATGGTCGCGTCGTCGCCGTGGTGAGGGGGGGAGGGGATTAATAATCGAATAGTTCGAGGGCTGGGAGTGGTGGGCGAAGAGGTGCTACTATAGAAAAGACTCGCGAAATAAACCTCGAGACTGTTGGGATGGGGTCGGGTGCTTGAGGTGCCCTCTTGCCCTGACCTGACTTGGGGGACGCGGGCTCTCGGCGTTGGCTCTGTAATATGGACGGATGGATGTTTAACAGGGGGGGCCTGATTGGCTTTTTTTTTGGGGGGGGGGGGGGGGGCTTCTGCTGCCCGGTTTGTTGCGGCAGGCTCCGTACGCTAAACCACCTCAAGTCGTCGTTGGTCAACTATCATTCTGAATGTGCAACACCATGTAAAAGAAATTACTAACAAGAATCACTTTTGGCGTGTCCCGCGAAAACGGACGATTCTTGAGGAAAAGGAATGAATACGTTGTCCAGGATGTAATACTTTATTTATTTAAAACTTTTCTTTATTCAACTTTATTTAATTCGAATCCCACAATGTGCGAGATGAAGTCGCGACAGCTGCTTGCTACCGACGGGTAATCTGCGGAACCGGTTGCTGACCCCAGCGCTAATCAAGTTTGCTGCATCCTTCGTACGCGATTCGGCAACGCCTCGTCTCAAATTGTTAGGCGGCTCCGGCCATAATCCAACTTCATCTCATCCACTAACAAAGAGCATAGACCCCCTGTGCCCCCAAACTTGCCCCCAAACTTGCCTCCCCCAGTGACCACAGCCTCCTCCTTGCTTTTTATTTTCAAGATTTTTACGTCAACCAACCGAGGGGTGTGTCCGAAGAACCGCTCCTCCTATTGTGGCATGTATGTATAAATAAAAAGGTGAAAATGGCAGTTCCTTTACATCCGGCATTGCGCACCTCGATCTGGGTTGTCACTCTGCCTTTAGCCGTATACACTTGTTTCATTGGCTTGGGGATTACACCATTCTTCCAACGACAGTAAGCGAATTCGAGATGGGCACTTCAAAAGTTCAAAACACCACCTTCCTAACACGCAAACTTGGTAGCTTCCTCTATGCACACAAAATCAACACACTTCTATGGAATGATGTGAATGAACCAGAGAGATGGGGTTTTGCCAGTTAGTTTTGTGTCAATACAATGAATGCAGAGACTAACAGACATTCATGCAGCAAATCAGGTGACACCTTTTAATTTGCATACGCCTGATGGAGAGACGATATATGCTTGGCATATACTGCCCCTGCCCCTTTACCTTCAAAACGAGAAAACATTGGCCAAGCAAACACCAGGCCTGTCTCACGACTTTGCAACCACAGAATCTTTTCGGCTGCTGAGAGAAGACCCAGATGCCCGCCTCGTTCTTAATTGTACGTAAAAGCTCATTTTATCTCTGCTTAATGACTAACAACAACCAGTTCATGGTGTATGTCTTTCAACTTTGGCCGACGTGACCCTGAACCTTACTTACCCTGAATAGAATGCAGGCCATGTTGCCCAAGCCGTTAGACCCGACAGCTACCATGCACTCACGGATACTTCGTCTTATCACGTCGTAGCTATCGATTACCGAGGCTTTGGACACTCAAGCGGCGTACCAAGCGAGACTGGTCTCATAGAAGATTCGTCGACCTTGATCGAGTGGGCCATCAACGTAGCAGGCATTCCACCTGAGAGGATTGTACTTTTAGGCCAAAGCCTGGGTACGGCGGTCGTAGCCGGTGTTGCCGAACGGTACGCTGCGCAAGGGGTAGAGTTTGCGGGTATTGTATTGGTTGCCGGCTTCAGCGACCTCGCAACCATGCTCAACGAGTACCGTATCGGCGGCATATTTCCAGTGCTAGCGCCATTGAAAGTCTTGCCATCTCTACAGAAGTTCACTCATCGCTTCGTTGTGGATAAATGGCATTCGGCAGATAGGCTGGCCAGTATTGTCCGAAAGACGAAGACGAGGCTGAGGCTCAACCTAATTCATGCAAAGGACGATGCAGATATTCCTTGGACCGAAGATAATAAGCTCTTTAAAGCAGCGGTCAACGAGGTTCTCAGGCTCTCGGATAGCGAATTTGATGAATGGAAAGAAGGCAAGACTAATCGGAAGAGCGAAAACGCCTTTGTCACTATTTGGGAATCAGACCCCGACATCATTGTACGCCAAGAACTCTTCCCATACGGGGGTACGTTTCCTATCCTTTTCTCCGCTTCGATACAGCGCTAAATAACCAATGCGTTTAGGGCATAACAACATCATGGGTGCAGCCCCAGTTGCATTGGCCGTGATGAGGTCTTTTGACCTGCATGGGACTACTTATCAGTGATCGGAAGAGAATTACAATATGCAACCCGGCAAAGAGGTTTTATACATATTTAATAGACACCCAGCTTCTTATTATGACTATCATGTTCTTTTCCGTGTTAAGCAGGCCGGGGAGAAGGCTTATTACGTGACAAGACACCGTGGTCAACCCCTAATTGGGAGTTGGCGGTTTTTTGCAGTCTTTGCAAGCCGAACTCGGTCTTGTTCTAACTTCAGTCAAGCGGAACGTGGTATATAGTCTCTGTGCGGGACGCCTTAACGGTAAATTCCTCAGATTGTTAATTCGAAGTACATTGCTTTGTCATTCAGTAAGAGGCGAGGTACGTGACTCATTTGCAACGTGTCACCAACTTCTCACACGTAGCGAAACGACACAGGCTGTTCAGCTTTGTATGTTCACCTGTATTACCCAGCACTCTTTATAGCGGAGATTGATTATATGCACAGTTAACATAAAACTTGGGCAAAATATTCTGTGCCTCATATTCTTCCAAAATTCAAGCTGTCGCCTGGCTAACAAAAGGGGCGGATAATATGACAAGCATGTTCATCAATTGACGCCAGTTGGGTGACAACGCCTTTCAGGAAAATATAAGTGCTCTTTGACATGAATGCTAGTTTCCTCCAAATTATGTATCTTCTTTCGTTATATGTACAATATAAGACCTGGCGTTGAATCTGTTCACCACGTGGTTTTGGCCATTTGAGGGCCCCGGGCAGTTACCATCAGTTGCACTCTCTGTACTGTACTTAAGGCTATCAAGTGCTTTCCGATAGCGCATAAAAACTTGCAAACAACTAAATTAATGACTAATTAAGCACTGTATATATTTTATAATTCATAACAGGCATGTAAGAAAAACTTATTAATGAGTGTTAGTGGTGCGTCAAGTAGCGAGGTTGCCCTGGTCTACTACTAGTAGTACCTGCCGAGTGCCGTGGCGCGCGCGTGTCACTAACCCCGCGATTTGCGACGTGCCTAGTAATAACATTTACCCCACCATGGAATGACGATCAATTCAACCTCTCTATCCTCCCTTTTCCCCCACGCGAAATTCGTCTACACACAAACGCAAAGCTTCCTTTCTACACGCCCACGATGCCGACCGAGGAATCCAAGCCCGTCGAGCCGAAAGTCGACGAGGTCGACGCCGCCCTCAAGGGCAAGCAGGCCGAGGTCGATTCCGCCTCCGAAGATGACGAGCCCGCAACCAACGAAGCCAGCGGCGAGGCTGGCGCCGGCGCCGGCGAGGGATCAAAGAAGAAGAAGAAGAAGTCGAAGCGCGCCAAGGTCAAGGAGGCCCTCACTGGCTCCTCGGGCGACCCGGAGGCGGACATAAAAAAGGCCATCGGCGGTCTCACCCCACAGCAGCTGCAGGAGCTCATGGCGCTCAACCCGGCGCTGGCGCAGGAGATCACAAAGGGCAACGACGGCAAGCAGCCCACGCCTGACCAGGCCGCTGAGCTGATGAAGCGCCTGAACCTCCAGGATATCATGACGGGGCTGGCGGCTGGTGGCAAGAACGTCAAGGATATGGGCGATTACAAGTTCTGGAAGACGCAGCCCGTTGCCGACTTCAAGGACCCCTACGATGTCGAGGATGGCCCGCTCAAGCCCGACCAGAAGGTCGAAGACGTCTCCAAGGAGCGCGCCCCGCTAGTCGCCGGGTTCGAGTGGTGCGAGGTCGATCTGCTGGATGAGGGCGAGATGAAGGAGGTCTATGAGCTGCTCAACGGGCATTACGTCGAGGATGACGAGGCCATGTTCCGCTTCAACTACTCGCCTTCCATATTGAGGTGGTGCGTAGAGTGACGCCCAAGCATTCTTCTTCAACTTCACTTGTAATTGGGTGCTGACATGTATACAAGGGCCATGATGGCGCCGGGCTGGAAAAAGGAGTACCACATCGGTGTTCGCGCCACGCAATCCCGCAAACTCGTCGCATTCATCTCCGCCATCCCCCAGAACGTGCGCGTCCGCGACAAGGTCATCCTCACCTCGGACGTCAACTTCCTCTGCGTGCACAAGAAGCTGCGCGGAAAGCGCCTCGCCCCCGTCCTCATCAAGGAGGTCACCCGCGTCAGCAACCTCAACGAGATCTGGCAGGGCCTGCACACCGGCGGCATCGTCCTGCCTCGCCCCGTATCTACGGCCAGGTACTTCCACCGCGCCCTCAACTGGCAGAAGCTCTACGACTGCGGCTTCAGCCCCCTGCCCCCCGGGAGTAAACCCCAGTACCAGGTGCGCAAGTACGCGCTTCCCGAGAGCACCTCGACCAAGGGGTTGAGGGAGATGAAGGAGGCCGATCTGGACGCCGTGATGGATTTGATGGGGAGGTATCACAAGAAGTACGAGCTTGCGCCCGAGTTCGACCCCGAGGAGGCCAAGCATTGGTTTGTGCCCGAAATCAAGCCCGGCGAAGACCAAGTCGTCTGGTCCTACGTTGTCGAGGTAAGCTTTTCCTACTGGCACAATTAGGAGGCAGCACAGTAGGAAATACTAACACGCCCTTCCTTTCTTTTTCTACAGGACGCCAACAAGAAAGTCACCGACTTCTTCTCCTTCTACATCATCGAATCCTCCATCATCAACCACCCCAAGCACGACGTCCTCCGCGTTGCCTACCTCTGGTACTACGGCTCCGAGACGGGCGTCGCGGAGCCCCACGACCGCGCCGCCCTCAAGACGCGCCTCAACTCGCTCGTCCACGACGCCCTCATCCTCGCCAAGCGCGCCAAGTTCGACGTCTTCAACGCCCTCTCCCTCATGGACAACGCGCTCTTCCTCGAGCAGCAGAAGTTTGGCGGCGGCGACGGCCAGCTGCACTTTTACCTCTTCAACTACCGCGCCAAGCCCATCGCCGGCGGCGTCGACAAGAAGAACCAGCTGGACGAGAAGAATCTCAGCGGCCTGGGCCTGGTCATGCTGTGAGGAGGGAGCGCATCTCTTGGAACGAGAATAGGGGGGGGAGGGGGTGGAAGAGAAGAGTCGAAGATGAAGAGAGGAAATTAAAATAAAATCAAAAGCATGGGAAAAGCCTTGGTGTTGGAGGGAATTTAGATGATATGATAGCGTATGTAGGTATACGGATGCAAAAGATGTGCAAATCTAACTATTGGTACTACTGCTTTTGACAAGCCCGTACGCAATTTCCCCATGGCAAGGTTTCGTTTGCCCTCATCCTTTTCCCGCGGGAACCCAACCCCCCTCATCATGCCTTGGACCAAGCCAGCAGCTTCTCCTCGAGGGTCTCGTTGAACCACTTCTGCCTCTCCATGAGGGGAACATGGCCCATGCCCTCGACGAAAAAGCTCGTCCCCGGCTCGATCACTTCAATCAGCCGCTCGCCGTTGGACGGGACAATCATCCGGTCGGCGGCGCCGTGCACGACCATGATGTTGGCCCGGCCCACGGCGTCGGCCATGGCGCGCAGCTGCGCGTCGCTCTTGCGGTGCCACCCCGCGGCCACTAGCTGGCTCAGGAAGCCGGGGACCGTGAACTGGCCCGGCGCGAGCCTCTTCCTCAGCTCCTGGGCCTGGAAACGCTGAAAATTGCAGTCAAATCTGGCCGCGGGGTCAGCGCCTTCGGTCGTGGTCGCGGTCTCGGTCTCGGTCTCGGGCGCCACGGCGGCGGTAGCGGCGGGGGCGACGGGGGCGGCGCAGAACGGGGTGACGCCGGGGACGGGAGCGTCCGTCTCGGCGTCTGGCGCGCGCAAAAAGTCCTCGGCGAAGATCTTGCCGGCCGTGTCGCGGATGGCGAGCTCCGTGCTCTTAGGCCGCAGGAAGGAGAGCATCTCGGCGGCCGACTCGGCGTAGCTCGTCGCGTTGCGGACCTGCGCCGAGGTGCAGAGCAGGCTGAGGGAGCGCAGGCGGCGCGGCGCGGCGCAGGCTACCTCCTGCGCGATCATGCCGCCGAGGGAAATGCCGACCAGGTGAACCTGCTGCTCCTGCTGCTCATCCGAATCTTCCGAGGTCGTACCGCCCCAGCCGACGTGGTCGAGGACCTCGAGGACGTCGGCGGCCATCATGGAGGTGGAGTAGCGGCCCAGGGGCTTGCCGCTGTCGCCCATGCCGCGGTTGTCGAGTATCAGCACCGAGTACTGGTCGCGCCGGTCGTGGCCAAAGTACCGCGTCTGCCGCTGCCACGACGTCTTTACGCCGGCGAGGCCCATCAGAAGCTACCCCGTCAATGAAACGAATAATCTCAGCTTTCTTGTTCTCTTTTTTCTTTCTTTTTTCGTAGATGTACTTCTTTCATCCCTCACAGTGCACGCACACACACACACACACTCTCTCTCTCTCTCTCTCCCTGTCTTTATGTGTTCTCTGCACATGTTGTGTTCCCCCAGCTCAAAGAGCATCTATTTAGGGACGAAAGGAGGGGGGGGGGGTTCAACTGTACTTACGCATACTTTGATGGGCCCCTCGCCGTGTATCTGCCACGAGATATCCGCCGGTGCGCCCCTACCCTTCCCCACGGGCAGCAAGCCCTCCCGATCCGGAATCAGATTCCATATGCAGCTCTTGTACGCCGGGTGAGACAGCGTCTCCTCGACGGTGGGATACCTGAAATTGGTATCTGAAGTTGAAGAAGACCTGAATTTTAAAAAAGGGGGGAAGGACACCAAGGAGGGAGGAGGTTGGTTGCCTTTGTCAGCATGAAACATTCCCGCGCTTTTGTATAACAACGTGCGTGACACAAAGAGAGGAACGTGGCGCCACAACAACGGGGGAGGAGGGTGGTTCAAATGAAGTAATATGAAAAAGGGAGAACAAAGAAAAAAGCCCCTTCGGATGGAAGAGTGACATGATGTTATGAAACAGTATTTCCCCCACGTTGAATCCTCACGTTTGGGGTAGATTTTGAGGGTAAGACGTACATGATCTTATCGTGGTTGGCAGATGATAAGCCGAGGTTCAATAGATTGACACAAGCAATGAGGTTGTTTAGAGTTTAGGACGGAGATATCATAAGGGGATTGAGATTGAGCGATGTGCGATTTGGAGAATAAGGAAGAAAGAGATAAAAGATCAAAAAGACCGCCCAGGATTAGGACAAAATATGACAGGCAAAAGAGAAGGATGGATGGATTGATTCAAAGCCAAAGAGAACCTTCGTCCGTCGTAAACTGAGTGAGATTGGAATCCAGAGTGACGTTGGCCCTCCATGACGGCCATTTTTGTGGGCCTGCCGTGATGGCGCCTCGGCCTCGAGTTCCGCCCCGTGCAGTCCGAAGAAGGAACTTGGCATCATGACGGACGAGCACGCGCCTCTGAAAGGCTGTGATTGCTCTTTTCACTTTCGGCAAACAATTGGGTAGTAGGTACCTAGGTAGTCATACATCCGGGGGTCCAATCGCCACTGGCAATGCCCCAAAACTTCATTGTTTTTTTTTCTTTCTTTTTGAATCACATCATTTGGCCCACTATGCTCCCCGCACCCAAAATCATATGCTGCTCTTCGCTTACTTGCTTTTGTTTTCATACACGTGAAGCCCGCCAATGGCTTATTTCCCCGCAGCCAGTCGCCTTTGTTGAACCTCTCTTAGGGCCCTAATCCCGCTGAGGAATGCAACGCCTCCGACAACAATCATGATGGGAAGCGTGGGCAGCAACTTCCAGCTGACGTAGTAGCCAACGAAGACGGCTTCCATAGCGATCAAAGATCCGAAGAAAGCAGCATGTGCGATGGGGGCGCTGGACAGCGCCTTGCCCATATCGTCGACATTAGCTCCCATAATCACCCACTACACACTCAGTTAACGACACTACGCATGCAAATATGGAAAGGGGAAACGTACGCCAATGACCGCCGCAGGGACAGTAGCCATAACTAGCAACGAAAAGATGGCAGATATGGCCATGGGGGGGCTCTTGGCATCTTCCCTGAAGATATGGTGAATCTCCTCCTTCTTCCCATAGCGCTCCTGGGGCTTGTAGACCGCCAGCTTGGTATCAGCATCAGCCGCAAACTCGACTTGGAACACGTTGTTGGTAATCGAGGGCTGGGTCGAGCCAAATGAGCCGAGGACGATGCTGGCCTCTAGGCGGTCCCTCGTAAGGCGGAACTGCCTAGGCATCTTCTTGTATGACTGCCAATTGGGTTAGCCAATCGCCTACTGTGTTTTGTAGTCGTCGAAGCGTACAATCTCAGCAACACCCTTGCCAGATTCCTTGACGGCAAACGGGAACGAGGCCTCGAGCCCGCTCCCAGCGTCCTTGAGCACCACGAAAGCCTGGTGAGGCCTCTGCTTCTTGCTGCCCTCCTTGGCCGTGAGCTCCACCTTGATAGAATCGTCCTTGCGCCAGCTGAGCGCCGAGCCCACGCCGTCCTTATCCGTAAAAACATGCTTCTGAGCGTCGCCCGCGGCCTTGGAGACGATCTGGACGGTGGCGTCGGAAAAGGCCCATGACGAGGCCGCGCTGGCGGCGCCGGCGAGGAAAAGCGCCGCGGTGGAGGCGATTGACAAACGCATCTTTCTCGTGCGTTGTATGGCCGTGCGCCTGGATTTCCGTGCGTTTGGTTTTCGGAGGTGGGATGTCGAAGAGGAAGCTTGCTTTTTAGCTTTCCAGAGCTCTGGTCTGCTTGAGGGTTACGTGGTTGCAGTTGGGAGGTAACGATTGGCGGGCGAGGTGGGGCTGCTCGGGATACAGCAGCAGCAGCGGGATTCAATGGTCGACGATGATCTCACTGATAGGAACCTAACCTATGTCACAATATGTCTGCAAAACATTTCTAGAATCTGAATTTGTGGCATATTTGAGGACTAGATTTAAGTATTTGTGAGCATGACATAAATGCGTCATTTTTACTTATTTTACGAGAAGAGACGTATAGAGTACCTAGATATACAAGAAATGCTTGCAGTATCGTCGACTTCAAAAGGAATATATAATGTAAAAAAGAATTTTAAAAAAAAAGAAGTACCTTTTACCAAATTCTTTTCTATCTAGCATTATCAGATCCAAGTCAAATTTTATTTGGGAATTCGACTATGTAATTTGAATACCAAAATTGTTTTGCCCCTTTATCAGCACATGTGGCAACCGTTACCTCCTGATGCCAGATAGCATGACGTTGACCAACGAAGTCGAAGAAAAGTGTGCTCGGTTCAGATATGCAACCCGCTACAGATCCAATCTACGTGTCGGCAAGCTAGTCAAGCTAGTCCGATTTGTGGATGCTATCCGGCTAAAAAGGACCTACAGATGCACAGCTCCAACATATCATACAGAGCAAAACGTGTATTTGAGTATTTACGTATGAAAGACATCAAAGATAGGGTAGGTTCAAAATAGAAGTGTCTACTAGTAGTTCTTGTCTGGAAATAAGTGACATGCATCCATTTTTTGATACTCCGACTTCCGAGACTGGAAGCCACGTCTTCAGCCCCGTGATGTGTAGCTACGGCTCTTGCTGAGGATTTGATTTGACTTGAACCAATAGTGTCCTTTTACAAACGGATTTTTGTGCGCTGGCAGTATAGTCAAAAGGTCTGGCAAGCCGTATGGCAAGCCGTATGGCAGGGTTACCATCTTGGCGTTAATGCTTTCCTCAAAGTTCTCGTTGACCGTCAAGGGCCCAGCTACACTTTCCCCCAAAACCTGTTGTTCCATCAGGTTAAGCTTGCCTCACGTTGAGGCCATGAAGTTTTGGCTAGAAGCTTCCAAAAGTCGTTTGATCATGCTCAGACGCCCCTCGTAACTCCTCGAACCTTCCTCGAAGCTTTGTTAGTCACGACCATGAAAGCTTGCTCTCTCCGGAAAATGTCTTTAATGAACTTTGACGGCATGAACTCGCCTAGACTTATTATGCTTTCCGCACGATCAGCGGATGCGTACTGAACTTTTATTCAAACCTACCACTCAGTCACGTATAAAAGCAGGACCCCCCGACCTGCCTTGTCCTATTCTTTTTTTCTTTTTTTCACGGCAGGTCTTGCTAACCTACCGACAAAGACTGTTCTTTTCATGCAATTGACCCGTGATGAGCACTTGGCATAAGAGAGAGATGGAATTCGAAAGAAGTCTACTGCCTCAATACAAACGACTGTGCTGTCATCAAGTGCACTAAGGTCATGATTATCTATTACAGCGCCTTGATATTTTTCGTTTCCTCGCGGAGCACGTGATATGAGAGGGTGATTAGAACGATGGAAGCCATACTTGTATCGATATGAGAATATCGGTTCTCTACCTAGTTATTCATATAATAATAGTAATCTACCAACATTCATAGTCGCGGGACTTCCGTCGTTGCGAATACGTAGCCAAGTTCTTGCATCGGAAGAAGATATTTCCTTGCTTAATCTACATGTAATTCTTTATACGAGGGGCAAGCCTTCCTCGCTTTTTTTTTAGAGAGTAAGAACGTCTTAACAAGTAGAGCTTCTGACAATCGAAACATGTCGACTTTGGTCCTTGGTGAGATTGCGTCCTGATGACCAGAGGTGCAAGTGCCAGGATGATGAAGTTCAACGCGCTCAATACGACGAATCTAAGATACGAAAGTCGGTTTGAGGTTTACGGGATAGTCAAAAAGAGCAGGAGATAGCGCTTCTTTGAAGTTATGCGCCATCAATGCCGGGAACTTATGCAGCAAAGATATCTATCTGGATGATCAAGATGATTGGGCAACAAAGGCTGGACAATAGGAATTTGATCTAGTGGTCGTCGCGGAGGGTACCATCTTGCAGATTGCAACGTCGGTGTTCGACTCCTCTCCAATCTGCCTTCCACACCTCTAACTCTCGGAATGTCTGAGCCGCATGACTCGAAGCCCCTTACCGTCCTATTCCTCTACAAGCCGCCTGGCACAGGAAGGGACAAGGCAAATGATTCGTAGACGGCGAAGAGTTGTATCGTCATCATGGTAAAGGTGGCAAACCATTGGCGTCTCTGTTGCACTTCTGTATGCACCCAGGCTTCATTCATGTGGAGATGCGGAGAATGCCTTAGAGTGACACTCGAATGTCGTTTATGCCCATGCGCGCACCAACGTCCTATTATTTCTTTGCCCTCTCGCAATCTGCTCTCGTAGTGTGTCCTCCGGGTGGGGTGGTGCAAATGTATGGGGAACACCGGATGGTGGCCAATATTTGGGGGGGGGAGGGGGGGGACAGGGGTGCGGCGCGGGGTATTTCGGATGTGCATATGCCAACAGGCCAATGTACTACTCCATACAGTACTTGTCATTAAGGATACGAAAGGTTGTCATTACATATGGGGGCGATCTGCAGCATGCCGCCCAGCAGCAACGCTTCGGCAATGGCCTTCCGGCCAGGCGCATCGTCTAGAGAGGCCCAGGCGTAATTTGGCAAACCCGCGGGCTTTTTTGGATACTCGGTGCCAGCCTAAAGTATTTCGAGGGACCAAATAGACAGCCGAGTTGATGGCAGATCTGATCGGAGGCGATCTCTACGCAGCCTGCCAAAGTGTGTACTCACACCTCTGAGGGCATCCCTTCCCTAGATAGACAACTAAATAGACTTTGCGTTGTTCGAAGCCCACAGTGCCTACTTTTCTACTCGCCCCAACGTTATCAAATGCGTGACCAACCTTGTGGTACTTTACTGATGATTCGGATCAACGCGTACATGTATTTGGCGAGGAAATCCCACTTCCCCCAGAACTTCAACCTGTACAATAACCCCTCCGCTTCATGTACACAATCTACATGCGGCGTGTTTGGCGAGGTTTGCACAATGGCTGAGAAAAGGTGCTGTGCCGTAACGCAGCCTTTCGGCCCCCACTGCGACCTTGGTGTGCCCCTCAGTTACGAGACCGTAGTGGTGGAGTGGTCGCGTGTGCCTCAAATCTGCAGCACCGAGCCACGGTTCCTCAGGCCTGTACGTAGTGTATGAGATTATCGTTGCCGTATTGTGTTTCTGTTTGTGGGCGGCGAGGGCGCCCCAGGCCTTGTTTGATCATAAGAGTACCAGTCGAATCTAGTAAATCCATGAACAATCATGACCACGAGGCTTTCCTGTGCAGACATTTGTGAGCTCGTTGCCGCCATCCCACAATAAAACCTGCAAAGTTATACGTGCCGCGTTGTGTAGGCTCTTATTCATTAAAGGGGGGGGGGGGGGGGGAGATACATGTATCGAGAGGAGGAGAACGAGAGGCCGGGTGGTATATAGCGAGGGAGGGTCCCGAAAAGATACACGGACCATCTTTATTGTTCCGCACTCTGATAGGCATACCTTAATATCCAACAACCTTTGTGCTATACTTGGACGCATTCTTCTTTTTGGTGTCACGACACCTTCTCGTCCTTACGCCCTACCTCCCTCCCGGTCTTCAACACGTCTTATACGATACAATGCCAACATTTCACCCTGACAAGACCAATTACATCAATGAAGTCTTGTGGAGCAACTATGATATACCCAAGGCAGCTCTTCTGGTGAGTTTTCCATTGCAAAGAAACCAGTAAAACAAGGAGAGAAGCAGTGGGCCGGAGAGCAGAAGAGGTTGGGACAGAAGAAGCAGAGGTTAACACGTCCTCTACTTGAACTAAGGGAGTGATATGGACTGGGTCAGCTATTTCGCTGCTCGCTCTCGCCGCCCGTCTCCTCATCCGGTGGAAGCTGCTGCATAAGCTCAAGGCCGACGACTGGCTCGCCATAGCCGCCATGATCTTTTTCTTAGCCTCGACAATCACCTACACCAGTGTTAGCTACTGGGCCTACTATGAAGACGAGAGAATGATCCTTGCAGGGGAAGATCTCTACGAAGTCTGGAGAAGGCTCGATCTGCTCTCGCGAACCCAGCTTGTGGGCTACGTCTTAGCCTGGACCTGCCTCTGGACTGTGAAGCTTTCCTTTCTCGCATTCTTCCGTGGTCTGGGCCAGCAAATAAGATTTCAAAGGATACTGTGGTGGTGCATCCTCGTCTTGACTCTCGTCACTTACGCCATCAGTATTGGCCTCTTGAACTATAAATGCATGATTCCTGAAAACGGTGCAGGTCATGGTGAGCCTGCCCCCCCTTTTTTCTTTCTTTTTTGAACTTGCGTCGATGTCATGTTTGATTCCCCTCGATCTCCTAATAACCTCTTCCGGAATCAGAATGCACGTCAAGAGGTTTTCTGGATGGCCCGTACTTCTACATGCGGTTCCTGACGGCATTTGATATGATTACAGACGCTCTGAGTGAGTTTACTCTCCCCCTCCTCCTCCTCTCGCCAGTGAACCGTTGACACCGTTTGTCGACAGCCCCTAACTGAAATGCGCCAATAGTCGTGGCTCTCTCGGCTAATATCGTCTGGAGAGCCCGCATCCAGTGGAGAAAAAAGCTTGTTCTCGGCCTCATCTGCTCCCTGACCGTCATCCTGGTCGTCGTCGCCATTGTCAGAATCACCCTCTGGTCGCTAGGAAAGGACCCAGACTATAGCTGTCTGATGCTCTTAAACTCCATAGAGATGACTTTAGGTAATACGAATCTTCTTTCCGATGGCTCCGAAACTCGGGGTCCTCACAAGTTGCTTCACTGCTGATTTCCCGTCCAGCCATAGTCATTGCATGCGCCGCCTCCTTTCGCAGCCTCTACTGCCAGGCTAGAAACCGCAGCCGCACAGTCCCATACAGCAACGGCATACCAGACCAGGCGGAAATGAAGAAGACGCCCCCACGCAGCCTCTTCGCCTCGGTATTTGCAGACGATACAATCCTGGGCGACGAGGTCACCCACTGGGGGCGCGAGGGGGATGAGGAGGAGGGGTCGCGCGGAAGTCGGGAGAACCTATTTGATTCTGGGGCTGGAAACAGCGTCGTCGCGCTGGGTAGTGTCTCGCCAGACTCCGTGATAAGAAAGCCAAGCCCTGCTAGAGCTCCGTACCCATATCCCTACGGGGGAAGAAGGAGCCCAGCGGGGCTTGAAAAATAAGAAAAGACGAAATCCTGGCACACTTGTCGTGATCCAAAGTGAACTAATATAGGGGTAAGAAAGGAGAATTCCGAAATATACTCTTGAATTTGCAGGAAGCCAGGAGCTGAGAACAAAAGGGCTCGATACAGGCGGGGTGACGCACACGCACACATACGCACGCACCCTCAGTATCTGCAAAGGATGTTATGCAGCATATGATGTCCAACGGCTGCCTGATGCCGTCTCAGTGTCCCCCGTCATCCCTTCAACTCAGTGCGATACCCCCTAATAGCATTCCTCTCCTCCTCCGTCAACCTAATCCCAAACCACTCCCTCAACGCCTCCACCCTTTCCCCCTCCGTCCTGCACTCAGTCACCACCCTCGTCTTGCCACCCAAATTCTCCTTGACCACCCCGTTAACCAACATCCTCTTCCCATAAATCTCTTGCTCCCCTTCCTCCTCCTCCACCCCCTGCTCCCCCTCACCCTCCCCCTTTTCCCCTTTCCCCCCAACAGCCCTCCGCAAAAACTTGATGACCAAAACATTAAAAGTCTGATGACTCCTATCACTCCCCGTGAACGCGTTTAGGATCTCAAAGTCGGCGGGCGACCACTCGACGGCGTCGCTGAAGACGTAAAACGTGTTCCACTCCGCCGCCGCCGCCGCCGCCCCGGCCGAGCCGTTGCGGTACTGGTACGCCCACCACATGCGCTCGGGCGCCAGCTCCGTCTGCCCCGGTATAAAGGTCCGGGTCAGCCGGGCGTCCTGCGTGCCCATGTTGCGAATGGCGCTCCCCTCCTCGAGCCGCATCGGCTGCGTCATGCCGTCGCCGCCAAAGGCCACGTCCACCACGTACCTGGTGTCTTCCTCTCCCTCCCTTTCCCCTTCAAACGTGACGATGATGACGATATGCACCCTGCAAACAAGAGATTAACGCTATCAGTATCGCGTTTGTTCAAGAAAAAGTCCCCAACGTCATGAAGGCAACGTGTAGGCCTATTCGTATTTGCTGCTTACCACCCGACAAACGGCCCCTTGGGCACGCCCCCCTCCCGGTACCTTATCTTCACCCCGACCGCGTACGCCCTGAACCCCAGCGCCCGCAGCACGTGCAGCAGCAGCAGGCTGTTCTCCATGCAGTACCCTCCCCTCCCCCGGCCTTCCCCCACGGTCTTGCGGAACAGGTGCTGCGGGTCCAGGTCGGCCCCGGCGTGCGGCCCGTAGTGCAAGTACAGGTTCTCGTACGGCAACGCCGTGATGACGTGCTGGTGCAGGGACTTGAGGAACGCGTGGTCGCGCGGCGGGTCGCTGGCGAGGCGGTACCTGGCCGGCATGCCGATGTAGTCGAGGAACCGGGACACCTGCTCCTGCGTGTAGACGTCCGCCATGGTCAAAGAATATATATATATATATATATATGTTTATATATATGTTTGTGTATATGTATATGAGGAAAAGGTCGTCGTAGCAAGTGAAACTCTCTAATGTTGTAGAAGACTAAGATGTGTAACCGAGAACTCTTGAGCACCTCCAAACTGTTGTTTCGATAGCAAACGCGATGGGCAGGAATATATACAGAAAGCCCTCGTCCTGACCTCTCGTAAGCCAGATCATATCAGCAGGCAAACCCATCCAGAGACCAAAGATCACGGGCATGAAAGCATGTCACTGCATAGGCCCGGAACCAAATACATCTCCACATTTAGCACCGTCTCATTTTCTCCAAAGTGATTCATCTCATTCACTAATACGTCGTCGGCCGAACGCACTCGCGGCATCGTCCCAAGTCATGGGCTTGTCATCCTCCGTGATCGGAGCCGAGATCTTCGGGGCCCTAAACGCCTCATGCAGGATTTCATTCGATGTCGATGGCAACACTCAACACCATGCGGGACGTGCATTAGCTCTGCGCAGAAGTTATACGCACGCCCGCACCTTACAAACTTTCAAAGTTCGATTTCTCGTATGTGCGGGATAGGTAGTTCCAAGTCACACACAACAACGCCCCAGTGACAAGACTTATACATCTCAGCAATTTCACAAATATATATATATATCTGCCGCAAAACATTTTCCGACATTGGATACAACGCTTAAATCCCTGTCAATATACATGATATTCGTCTTTATAAAACACGCGAGCTCATAGCTCCGTCCTCTGGCTCCTCTCCTCCTGCACGGCCGTCTTCTTCTCCGCCTTTGGCGCCAGCTGCGGCATGTGCTCATTCACCTCCATCCACTCCACCGTGAACGCCGTCACTATCTTGGCCCAGTCGCGGCACGTCGGCAGGTCCAGGTGCTCGCCGTCGTCCTCCATTTTGTGCCACACGCGGGGGAAAGGCGACGGGATGAGGTGCAGAATGTCCACGCCCCGCTGCATGAAGGGGACGTGATCGTCCTCGACGTAGCCCCTAGAGAACCGGGCCGCCGTCTTGTCTGCGTCCGGGAAGAAGGCGCTCTCGGGCTTGGCCTCGAGGATGTCGAGATCCCGCATGCGCTTTTCCAGCATGGCCATGTTGCGGTACGCCCAGTGCGTCGGCAGGAAGTAGGACGGGATGGTAGGTCCCTTGGCGCCTAGGAGGTCAAGGAGGACGAAGAGGCTGATGGACTGTAGCGGGCTTCGGTAGGCGGACATGGTGCCGTAAGATGTCGACTCCCATTCAGCAGCTAGAGAGCTATTTTCCTTCTCGTCAGCTTCGCGACCACCAAAGAAAATACATGATCAACATACCGCGCTCCGTAAAGAGAGTCAGTCTTGGACCACTTGACAAATGCCTCCTCGCCGTCAAGTAGAAGGATTTGCACCCCCTTCGCAGGCTCCAGCCCGTCCTCGCCTTCCCCCTCCATACCCTTCCATTTGGCCGACAGAGCCGAGTCGATGCTCCTCGCAACATGCATAAGCATGGCGCAAGGAGCAGCACTATCAATGGCCCCAATGAACCCCTCGGGCGTGATCAAACTATCGTAATGCGCCACAAGCGTCAGCCTCCCGACGTCCCCTTCCTTAGCCCACGGCGGGTCTCTTCTCAAGATGATATTCATGAACGGCACGTCCTCGTCCCCAGTCGCGGGCGTCTTGCTCGTCGAATTTTGCTGTATAATTTCCCAGTCCGACAGGTTATCCCTCCACCAGTCAACGAAGAAGCGCTGCACCTTGGCCGACCCCTCGGTACCGGGGACCCGGGGGGTCAAGATCGGGGCGAGCAACGACCCCTTCTCGATGTCGAAGTCATCGCCGGGGGAGGGTATGTTTCGCAGGTCGTCGTCGGTCAGCGTGGCGAAGCCATATGCGAGGCGGGCATCGTAGAACGATAGCAAGAAGACAAAGAACCACAGCCAAGGAGCAGGAGGGGGAGCCATGATGATGGTGTCTCTTCTCCTGTGGGGGTGGAGCAGGAGGGAGGATCTTCTCGCGATTTAAAAAGAAGGGGGCGAAGAACGTAAGAAAACACTCAATGGCGCATGTTCGTTCCTCACTTCTTCAAGCAAACATATGCTGAACAAAGATGTCAATTGAAAAGAATGTGATCCGTACAATCGATACCAACTCCGTACAAGTTGTAAACCAACGTCAATAATGGCACGGACCCCGCGGTCTGCAGATGGTTCAAAGGTGGCCTCTGCGTTCATGCAGGGAGCTGGAGGCATTGATTGACTAACGGCCTGCGGTTCCAACAAAGTCGGCCCCGGTGCTCTTCGTTCCGACTGTGGGGCTTCACAAACTACCGCTTCGGGAGACGCCCTGACCTGGCCTTCTGACCTGGCCTGGACCCTGATTAAAAATTAAAAAAAACCCTTTATCTTGGGCTGATACTCCGTAGAATCCATCCATCAACAGGCACTGCTACCGTTCCAAACCACATCATGTCGAGGTAGTATTAGAAAAGGATAAAATTAGTGTTTGGATTATGGGTTGATACTAGTAGTAGCAGCCCCCTACTAGCATATTATAAATGCTACTTTTGCTCTTAAAACCTCTACTCCAACGTGGACTCGCAACAACGCTTTAACCAAGACGCCACCCAGTCAGTCATTTTCTATGTCAAACGCCGTCTCTCTAACAGATGCTCTCTGCGCCGTCAATCGCCGGTGAATCAAGTAGTTGAAACCCCCGATTCTGCAATGTTGAAACAATGCTTGTTCTTTTTTTCCCGCCTCAGTCTCTGCGGTTCTTCTCCTCCTGGGCCTTCAGAGCTGCAATCTGTTTCTCCTTGGGTACCGTAAAAGCATTGATACCGAGGAAGTTGCAGATGCTGTTGATTACCAAGTACGCCCAGCGGAAATAAACCACGAGGGAAAAGAGGAAGTAGGCTTGCAGGTACAATAACTCCCACTCAGCAGTGATTTGCGGGAGCCCAAACCATGGCAGGTTGCCGATCACAGCCCCTCCCACCAAAGGGGTCAGCATGACTGTCCAGTAAGGGAAGGGTTGTCTTGTGAGATGCGCCAGAATCATCTTAGTCGTAAAGCGCCCAAACACAAAGGACATGGTCAAGCAGAAGAGGACCAGGTGGTTCTCCGCCATGAGTGTGCTGTATGGAGAGTACAGCCATACTCCGATGCAAATGGTGTACACGGCCATAGGAGTCCACTCGAGAAATACGGGTGCCAGCGGTAAGCCTTTTGCTTTCCTGGCGCAAGCTACGTGGTACACGCAAAAGGGTACGTGGCCAATGCACAACGAGCCGACAATGATGCCTATCCAAATGTCCAGCGTCGTCGTATCTCCGAGCCACTCCCTGATGGCAGGGAAGTTTTCGCTGACCGCCCAAGCGAGGGGTTGGGTCCAGAGGTCAGGACCGCAGATACCTGAGATGACCATGATGGAAGCAGCAATCAGCAACCCCTCAGTTGGACCGTTGAAGTAACCGAGGTAGAGCGTGTGGGTGTGATATGTTTCCCATGTGGAGAAGAACATGGCAAGACAAGGACACAACGCTGTAAATACACCTTTAGGCGTAGGTCCCAGTCCCATTGCTGCAGTCTCGAGTAAGCTAGCCAGGGTGCAATTCAGCGAGTCGATGCCGTGGTCGAATAGCTCTCCGAGCCCGCTCGATGTTCCGGTTCTCCGGGCTTGCTTTCCGTCGACATTGTCCATCGTCTGGTACATGAACAAACCGAATCCGAAGCTAATATATAACCACGTCGGCCCCTATTTTCACAGTTAGGACACCGTTTCCACATTTCTCAACGCAGTCTGCAACACCTACAGGACCAACCAGGTCTGGCATGAATATCACAAGTAGCCCAATATTCCCCAAGATGAAAAAGAACCCAAGTAGGGTCACCATGTTGGGGGCGAGCCATAGCGGGAGAATTTCAACAAAGGCATTCCACTGCGCATAGCCGTGTTAGCTAGAGGTTCTTCGCAGGGGCAAAGAAGCTAGAGGGCAATGTTTACCCAAGGGCCCAGTATATATTTCGAGACGGGGGATTTGTCGACACTCGAGTACTTGTATAGTCGGAGATTGGCAAGTGCCTCGTCCGAAATGCATTCGGCTGCTGCCGCCTCTGTCGCAATGTTAGTAAATGAAGCTATTCCAGGAGTTAACGCCATAGGAAAAAGCTTGCGGTGAACACGCGTCTGGTTTCTTACTTTTGCTAATATTCATGATTGTTCAGCCCGTTGACACCGATAGAGCTGCAGAAACAAATAATAGCAACGGCACGCTGCAGGAAAATGCAAGAAGCGGAACCTCCTCGTGGGCGGTTCGCATCTTTAAAAGTGGGAGGGAGGTGCGTAGGTACGTATGTGTGCGAAAAGGGTCATTGAGGTGCCCACCATAAATCTGGTGGGCTGCCCGTCACAAGGCCAGGCCAGGGTCTTGGCCCAATGGTGTGCCAGAGTGGGCAGAATGGGAGGCTGCCAGTGGGCTACCAGTGGGCTACCTTTCAGTGGATGGTGTGGGAAAGCTTCAACCTTGTGCCCCCCAATAGATCTCGTGCAATCGAGGTACGGCCTCGGCAAGCGTTGGGATTGGCGGGGACCTTGCAGTCAGCCTCGATATTTATGAGGTCGTTGAATGGTGTTTTGGTTCCTCGGCTCTAGAAATAAAGGACGCATCTTTGATCTGATTTTTTTTTTTGAGAACCCGATTTGTTGAGTTATGAGGCGATTCAGTTTTACTCCGTACATATAGTATATGCCCCTTTTTTTAAAGGTGCCATTCATTCCATCTTAGTGCCCGTCCGTGCATAGAGCAGCTTTCGAGGCGGTGGGAGACAAGAAGAAGAAAAAAGAAGAAAAAATCCTACGCCAGCCTGGGCTACATGCATGCAATGTTGACACAGTCGAATACCATACAACGGGTGCCACTGCAATACAGTCATAGCATTGAAACCTACAGATCTCATATAATGGACTAGATGTGCATGTGATTGTGAAACGTCACATCGTCTCGGAACACCAAAAAAACGGGCTGTTAGCCTGTTGGTAAAACTGCCGCTACAAATCGCAACCATTGAACCATTGACCCCCACACACAGCGGCTTTGGTTCGAAGCATCACTAAACGATAATAACAGTGGGTAGGTATGGTAGTGCTCCAAGACGTTTAACGTCACTGTCTCGATGACATTCCATCAGTTTTACCAACACCACAGTGACTACTTATTCCGCACTCCTAACCTACTGAGCAAACCGAAAACCGTACCCCACTGTCTCGGGTCCATGCGGAAGCAAATGTGTGTTTTTTTTTTATATTAATCCGACTCGAGTCATGTCTTGTTGGTAGTCTCACGTCTCGGTCGTCAATATACTTAGTACCAATCCCAATACGCTGAAAACAGTAACACCCAATCGCAAGCCTCCATGGCTTCGATGCAATAAGAAATTGCAGAAAAAAGAAAGTTTACTCCGAATTAGTTGCAAATGATTAAACCAGAGCCCGCTTACGAAACACAAAATTCCAAGACAGCATGTGCCCCATTGAACAGCCTAAAGCATGCCGGCGATCAGAGCAGTGACCCCCAGAGAGGCGATCCACGGATACATGGCGTTGGTCGCAGATAGCATCCTCATCGCACTCGAATCGTCGTCATCATCACCACCACCGGGCCTTGTGTAAATTGCGTTCGGGTCGTCCGTCTGGCTTGCAGTGGGCTCAAGAGAGCTCGTGGTGTTGGCGCGAGTAGGGTTGAGAGCACCGCAAGGGTTGTCCTCACGGCATGCAGAGCGGCATGTATCATCTGAACAGTCCGTAACGCACTGGTTTCCCCATTCACGACAAACGAAGTAAGGAATGGTGAGGGAGTATTCGGACATGTTGGGCGTCTTGTTGTCACCGCAGACGCATTGATATTGAAGCGTTTCCTGTAAGTTATCAGCATGGTGTTTCTCAGCACGGAGGTACGGGTGACCTACGGCGTCACATTCATTCTCATCTGTCGTCCCTGGCTTCATCTGGTCACAGATCATGGGGCATGTCGAGGTCTGGGTAGCACACCAGTACTCTGTTCTGGTCGTTAGAATCAATCAGGCCATTCTTGTGCTGTTCTCCATACCTCTATCGGTAATATCAACCGTCTCAGGGTCGATGCTGTACTCTTTGCAGGCGACCGAGGCAACAGAAGCCAAGGCAACGAGGGCAGACTGGAAAAGCATGATCGCGTTTGTCTTTGCCGGTCAAGTATGAATAGCGATGTAGGTAAAGTTTTGTCCGGCAAACACGGGCTTATTTCGTGGGCGATATCAAGAGCACCAAACCTATGTAGAGGTGGCAAGTGGAGTGTTGGTGCTACGGAGCACAAAGCACAGAGTACAGGGCAAATGGATAGAACAAGGCAAGTCGAGGAAGACGCTCTTACAAGTACGACTATGAGAGCTATGCGGAAGAACTGGGAGTAAGGATACAGAGTATAACGAGTGAACTTCGAGGATGGGCACCAGGACCCTAATAAAAGGGACCAGGCTTGGGGGGACGAGACGAAGAAAAAGCAGCTTCCGAGATTCCTACCTCATTAAGAAAGCGGGTCCAACTACGGAGAACAATCTCAAAGTCCAAAGGGAGGACGAGACTCAACTCGACCGGGGCCCTCCTGGGGGTGCTTCCTAGCGTGATATCGTACAGAAGCTCGTGCCAAGAGTCTAGAGGCCCCAAGATTGAGATGTACCGGCATGACGGCGAAACGATACGAAGTACTACTATGAACTACTACCTAAAAGCTACCATCGCTACTAGTACTTTTTGTTGTCTTGCATCTCCTCCTCCTCAAAATGAGGGGGGGATCTAGACGCTCATGATAGACTCTCGCTATAGTTTGCCCAGCTTTTCGTTTTCTGAACGACTCTTGAAAAGACGTCGACCAAAATCTCACCGAAATCAACGGTCAGAACGGTCATTCTAGCAAGGGTCCCCTCATATTGAGGAGAGGCCCGTTCATGCTACTCCGTCCATACTACATATTGTATTACATTGCGGAATCTTCCTCCGTAAAAGTCCCAGAAGTCGACTGCCCGACAACGCTGATCATGGATTTTTTGGCATGATAAACCCGCACCTACTACGTAGCATGCATCGTTCCCTTGGCTTGCCTGGACGGTTATCACTTCTCACCAACAGCTCTCGTGCATTGCTTTGAGCTCGTATTTCCTTGCTCTGAGGGCGCAGCGGCATAGGCTAATGCTGCAATGGCTTCTCCGTAGTACTCCGTAGGTGGGTGACAAAATACCGTCCAATCCGTTAGCCGAAAACATCCAGCCACTTGCAGCCTTTTTTCCGTCACCGGCTAGCACGGTATCAGGTCGTACTGTCCAGACCTGCCTGTTTGTCTCGGCAAACGACATCACGAGGATGCAATATGCGGAGGCTGACATGGTGGCGGTTACAAAAAGCCATTTTTCCTTGCTTACTTTCGTGACATTCCAAGAGGTTGGGGAATAAAAGATCTGGTGTCTTACGGAGTACGGAGTAGTGGGGGAACGATTCGGTTAGCAAAGGATTTGTCTGTCTACTATCTAGACTCCCAACATCGGTTCAACGCACAACGTGAAATATTTAGTCTCATCGTTTTGATGGCGAATATCACATCGAGCGGGCTTGGCGGTGTTTCTTCCTTGTCACTCGTAATAATGTCCTCGGAGTATAATCTTCTTTCTTATCACACGACTGCCTAAATATCTGTTTTCTTCGATAATCTATCCGTATCCCTCGCTTAAACGCCGACGAGCCGATGGTGTCTTTTTATGAATACGAACATTTCCATACACCATACCACCACACGGAGTCATCGGTATTAACGTAGGAATTATCAAGGTCGTTCGTTCAGAGATCACATAGCGGGGTTGATCCCGCCTCTACTCGTACATGACGTGTACTCCGTACAAGGCTTCTGAAATGGAAAGTCAAGTCTCCAACAAATATCAACCGAAAGCGTTGAAGTCAATTCAACATTAGCAGCCCATTGATTGGCTACACAAAACCCTTCGTGCAGGCAGTAGTCAAAAGCCGTCGAATGCAGGAAAATTCATACCACTATCTCTACTAATGCTGCTACCATAGTAGTTCCACTACCAGGTACCACAGCAGTAGTAATAATGGTAGGAGTAGTAGTACGTATTGGTGGCAGCACACCATCCGTACTCCGGCTTCGTACGTTGTTGCGCCTTTGTCAACAGAGAGAGAGGCCCGCTTTCAAACATGCAAACATATCGCTTGACGCTTGGGAATGGAGAGCACTCCAGTCTAGCACAGTCTGCCCCACCAAAGCGTTGTTGACACCTCCAAAAAAGGTGCGGGTCTCGTCTCGGGGTCTTCTAGGTAAGTTCTACGGAGTACTCCAACCAAGAATTTCTCCAGAATTCAAATGCATCGTCGCAATCCGCTACACCCGGATAAACCAAGCATTGTCTTATCATCATCGCAAACGCCGAATTACACCGTACAGCAATAATTACATCACTCAAAGGAGAATATTGACTCAATCGCACACGATATCACACAGAAACCTCGGCCGGAAACGATTCGCTACCCAATATCGGATACCGGTCAAGAATCGCATGATTGTAAGCATTCGCTCGCCGGATGGCCTCGGCAAACGACAGGGGCGCAGGGCACGCCAAGTCGAACGAAGGACGAACCACGGTCAAGACACCTCTCGGTTCGGGTGCTCTGGTGCCCGCGAGACAAGATCTGGCATCTCCCAGAGACAGCGAGGATGAACCCAGGGCGTCAACATCATCCAACATAATACCGCCATATTGGACCAACACCAACGTCCGTAGGCGCTCCGTTTCCAATGTGTCGAGCGAATCACTTCCGATTGGCGCAATCACTTTGCGCGACAACGAGAACAGCGACGAAGATGATCGCAATGCTGCTTGCTGGGCGAGAAGCGTTGAAATTGTAGACCACACAGTCGTCAATGGTGGTGCTACAAGCATCGGCGCATTTGTTGTCTGGATTATCAAGGTGGAGACATTAAGTGTATGGCCAGAATTCCACGCGAACAATCAGCTCGCTAATAACAGGGCCGGTATCAGGGGAGCTATATGAATATTAGGAAACGATACTCCGAGTTCGATGACTTTCGCGTCCGACTAGTTCAATCTTTCCCAAATTCTGGCGGCGCTGTGCCTCCGCTTCCGGCAAAAAGTCTAATCTCCAAGTTCCGTCCTCGATTTCTAGAGAAGAGGAGAGCCGGCTTACAATACTTCCTCAAGTAAGTAGTCGAACGACAAATACCAGGTGAAACCTTGCTGACCGAGTTGGCCATCTAGCTGCATACTTCTAAACCCCGAGTTTTCCGGTTCTCCAGTGCTCAAGGATTTCCTATTCTCATAATAATCAATAGCCGGCAGAGCCTCTACGTTGGCCAACTGGTCTTTTCTTCGATTGGATACCTTCTGTACATACTCCATAACGGGCGTTGCTTTGCACATACCAGGTGGCCGATGCTTCATCGAGGGGCAGTCGGTCATATACTCCAACAGTGCTCCGTAAGTAGATTTTAGCCTACACAATGAATAATGATAATGTCTCATGAGGCTGTGGATCTTGTCTCGCTTGGAGTACGCATCTCTCATCAGCGCGCCATGGTAGGTAAAGAAAGATCGATCTAGGCCCTAGTTAATTCTTGACAAGCCAGGCTCTGCAGCCATGCGCACCAGTGACCAGCTTACCGGTAGCCAGTCGTAGTAATGACTGTAGAGGCTATAGAGTCATATTTGCACTAGGCAAATGTAGCTTGCCTCTTTTACCCCGTGTCTCCATACACCACCATCATCATACCATATTATATCATCTCTTCCCACTAACGTTTGTTGGTCAAAGACAATGACACGCTCATAGTCCCACTTGGAAGAGACCCAACACTACTAAGGAGCCTTGGACAGAAAGCTAATGTTCGTAGTACTACTAACGGGGGGAGGACATCATCTTACTAAGGGCAGACCATTGTCCTGCCAGTAGCACCTGGGTTAGATTGAGCGAGCGAAAAAGAAAGAAAAGAAAAAACAGGCTTCACATCAGCAGGCAAGATGGGTTACCCCACGTATTCGTTACTGCAGTGTCATAAAATCCCATCTCGGCACCAAATGCCGCATCGTTACCACAAGTACGGAGTGCTCCGACACGGTAGTTCGGCTGCTAATCGGGACGCGCAACACATTCAGTGGATGCATCACACTGCTCAGCCTTGTTAGCTTCACATCTACCTACGTCATACCGTCATAAATGAGCATCTCGGGTTGAATAATAGCTATATACCTAGGAAACAGACCCTTTTTTGCATCGTATTTCAGACCTTTTGTACATGTAATATTAGACTATGAATAACATGGCCGTTTATAATATTCCCTTTCACCTGCGCAAGTACTCCGCATACTCATAGGTAGTCTGGTTCCTTCAAGGCATGAGCGTCCCCTCGGAAGCTAGCGGCGCGGGACACGCAGCAAGCCATGTCGAGGCAAATGCCCCGCCGATAAATCCTGGCAGGTCCGATTCAAAGATGAGCATTCATGGCGACCTTGATTCTCCATCTCCGACTTTTCGCATCACCGATGACGACTCATTTCGCCCCGGACCTCGTAAATCTCAGTCTTACATGGACTCGCTCATACCACCAACGCAGGGGGACTTTGAGCGCATAGCGCATGTGCAGGAGAGGAAGGAGGAAGAGCTCAAGCAGCGTAACAGAGAAGCCAGGCATCATGCGCTTGAAGAATACAGGCACAAGGCCGAGCACGGAGATGAGCGCGAGAGAGCCCATGCTGCAGAGCGGATCCAGAGGACGTTTAGGGGTTACAGGGCCAGGCGGGAAATGGAAGGTTACGGACTCGATGCCAGCACGCGATGGATAAGTGCTTTTCGAGAAGCGCAGTTCCGAGAAACAACTAGGCCCAAGTCCAACGGCAGCGGCAACGGTACTGAAGCAAATGGGAAACAATCGCAAGCACCGACCGATGAGCAAAGGTCGGCCAGGATTCGGGCTCGAGACCGCTGGAGGAAGATCAGCGTGATAGCTCGCAGGGCTGGACACGATGATTTGGAATCCGACTCCTCATCATTATCGTCGCTCGATGATGACGCAGGGTCGGAGCAGAGGAAGGCCCATGATGAGCAACGGCAGAAGAAAATCGCTGCTCAACGGCACGATGCGCGCATGATGGGCCTACAGTACTTTCTCGAGATGGTAGATCTCAAACACCGATATGGGAGTAATCTGCGAATGTATCATCAGGAATGGAAAAAAGCCGACACCAGCGAAAACTTCTTTTACTGGCTTGATTATGGCGAAGGCAAAAATGTTGAACTTGCACAGTGCCCGCGAGATCGACTACATAGGGAGCAGATCCGATATTTATCTCGGGAAGAGCGTCAGTACTACCTGGTCACGACAGATGACCAAGGCAGATTGCGATGGGCAAAAAATGGTGTCCGGGTTGACACAAGCAACCAGTATAAAGATAGTATACATGGTATTGTGCCTGCAGATGATCCTACACCAGCCTTCAATCCAAATGCGCCGCCGCCATCTTCCCCTCCGCCTTCGAGAAGACCCAGCTCCATGTCCTCTATACGGTCAAAGAGGGAGGCCGATCAAGCTGCCAAATATCCTACTCCGGATTTCGACCATGCGCATGGTATGAAGAAGATCTCGCACGTCAACGCATTCACGATCTGGAATAAGATATTGCGAAAATCCGTAAAAGAAGGAACATGGATATTCGTGGCCGACACAGCCTATCGCTTATACGTGGGTATCAAAAATTCCGGGGCTTTCCAACATTCCTCGTTTCTACAGGGCAGCCGCTTGGCAGCCGCCGGCCTCATCAAGATTAAAGATGGGCGCATCACATCCCTCTCGCCTCTTAGTGGTCATTACCGGCCCCCAGCCAGCAACTTCCGTAGCTTTGTCAAAAGCCTCAAGGAGGGCGGGGTTGACATGTCCCATGTCTCCATATCCAAGTCATATATCGTGCTCGCCGGTCTCGAAACGTACTTGAAGACACGGCGGAAAAGCAAGAATATCCTCGGTAAGCTTGTTTATCACAAAGACAAGCTCGTTGATCCCGAAGAGTTCGAGCGTCAACAAGAAGCCTCCAAAGACAAGAGTAAGAGTGCGCAAAGAGAAAGAGAAGTCATTCAACAGGAGGAAAAAGAAAGAGAGGAGAACAAGGCTACGATGAAAGTAATGCAAAAGCTTGGGATTCCCCCAGTGGGGCCACAGGGACAGAAGGGGGATGTCGATGAAGGTTCAGAAGAGCGTGTGTTAGAGAATATGGAAGAGAAAGCGACGGGGGATGAAAATACCGGAGTTGATATCGCGGATGTACCAACAAATGAAAATATTCTGGAAAAGGAGAAGCCATCCACAGGGAAGTCGGAAGGGCAAGGGTCGCATACGCTCATGGAGCCCCAGGAGAGGACATGACAATGGCGTTCTGCATTATTGCCGGATGACTACCTACTGTTGCTTCTTTTGATACCCCTTAGGCGAATACTTGGATAATTATGATTATGAATGAATGATGACACACTTTTTCTCGTGTAAGGCACACCGTGTTCTTATCTTTCATAGAGAATATGTTAGATTCGTGTCCCTGGCAAGGAAACACGTACATATCCTAAGCTTTGTGAACAGCATGGTTTGATGAGTCGTCATGAACCCAAGGGATGACTGACACTCTTGAAGACACTTGACAGCTAATAAGGACTGATACCAACACAGGAAGTAATAGGTAACAAAAAACAAAAAGTCCACTGTACAACAAGGCTTACTCCCGGTTAATACCCAGTACAAGGCGGTAGAGATAAATATTCACAAGTGTTAGTAGCAGTATTCACTTTCCGGGCGTCTTTCTCATCATATCCTTTTTGCCGTCTTAGGGTATTTGCAACTTTAATAAAGTATTGCGGGTAGTCAAAGGTTTAGTGTGAGGCCACCTCTTACAGGCCCTTTGGCACTCTAAACCCCTCCAAGCTCACTGAGGCCTCTGCTGGAGGCTGCCCTAGACTTGCCACTGATAGCGCTCACTACCCCTGAACCCCACTGCTTTTTAGCGGAGGACAAACAGTATCGCCCGCACGCGTCCACTAAAACCTGCAGGATGAGTGTCCAAGGTGCATCACGGTAATCGCGATCGATCAACAGAACCTCTATCAATTGTCAGATCGCAGTCATAAGAGCCACGACGAAGAGGTCATTTGTAAACCTCGGAGCGCCATGATCGCTAATGGCTTCCGTCACCCGCTCGACTCGACGAGCTGAAGGCCTGCACCCACACCACAACAACGTCAGCGGCCCTTTTACGCGTTCTGGATCCGAATCGCTCTTCAGCGCCCGGGGGCCAGGAGGAGTAGGAGGAGGTCGCACGAATAAACGGTCGATGGCCCTCGAGGCCAACCCAGAGCGTGATTTTGAGTCTGCGAAGCACAAAAAAGCGAGAATATCGGTCGAAATTATTTCGAAGCACCCCCCTTCACCCGAATCACCCAACCCAACGAGGAATTCTCAGTCGCCACCACTTCCAGCAGTGACGATTCCAAAGCCTGGGCCCGTCGTGGCTGCAGAAGGCCACGATGCGCCCGGCCCGCAGCAACCGACCAGGCCGCAAAAACACAAGAATTTGACCAAACACCAAGCAAAAGTCGTCAACGGCATTAAACATGAACTCGAGAGGCTACAACCAGCGGGCACTACCGCGGAATCGCCGACCAAGAGTCAGGGCCGGAAACTCCGCTCGAGGGACGTGACTAGGTTCAAGAGCGAACTGTCGGCATACTTTCCAGAGTATGACGAAGTAATTGGGAACGAACCGAAAGAAGAATGTATGTTGCATATTTTTCTCTCGTACAGAATCAGTCCCTCGTCCTATATATACGGTTTCTAATTGATTCCAGTCCTATTCAACCTCGATACTCCCATTGTCATTTATGACACAGGCCTGATACCAGGGTCAGGCTCTGCGCCCGAAACCCAGGCGCCACTACCTACCCACTTAACAACGGCATCCAGTAACCTGGCATACCCTGTGCGTGGATACGGGGATGCCTTATACGCAAATGTGTCTGAATGCCAAAGGATCGATTTTGGCTTTATGGAGGCACAATTCAAGAATAACACTCTTGATGACCCTTTGGCAGATAGTGTATATGAGCCTGTGCACAAACGGGCAGCTCGCCTTGAGCGGTCGATTCGCAACACGGAGAAGGGCCGCGCACAACACGAGAAGGATCTAATTGTTCGTTTGCTTGAGTCGTTGCAAGGACATGATTGGTTGCGAGTTATGGGTGTCAACGGGGTTACAGAGTCTAAAAAGAAGACATTCGAGCCAGCTCGCGATTACTTTATCAAAGGGTGCCAGGCAATACTGGACAAGTTCAAGAATTGGACTCTCGAGGAGAAACGACGAAAGCAGGAAAAGGAGCGTGCTCTTGCAGAGCAAGCTGAAGAGGAGAACGCCGAAGAAAGCGAAGAGGAGATTGAAGGGGACGAAGATGAAGAAATGGAGGATGACGTCGACGATACTTCCGAAGAGGATATTTCACAAGGCGGTACCAGTAATGGTTCAGCGACTCCCGCCAAACAGCTACGACAAGAGGCAATGGCAAGGTCGGGATTATCCAAAGGTTCAAAAAGGGCAAAATCACAGACGGCCACGGTTCGCTCTCTGAAGTCTTCTGCGCGACCAGCGCTTCGTGCGCCGTCGCCCCCTCGTCCCTTCAAATCGTTCTTTTCGAAAAAGTACGAACGCGATAGTGCCCTTCATCGCAGGGGGCGTGCAGAAAGGCGAAAGGTCATGGCATGGGGTCATAGTCTCCCTGACATGACGGAAGCGGATTTCATGCTCCCTGAAGAGTTTCGTGACGAGGAGTTCTTGAAGGCTCGCGCGCGCAGGAAGCGGAGGCTCAAGAGAAGCAGCCGTGCTTGACTTGGCTTGGCAACAACCAAGAGCGATTTCTTTGACTGTGCATCGATTTGGGATTTGCCTAAGAGGCTAGGATTATACAGGAATAGGTTGTTATTTGGGCATGGCGTTGAGTTAGATACCCCTTAGGGGAAGCTTGCAGACTTTCCGTATTAGTAAAATTCACATCAAGTATTTCCCCTCAATACGGAGTGTTATTTATTAAACTTGAATCATGACTGCATATACCAACTTAAAACTCGGCAATGATATTATGCTTTTTTCTCTTCATTGTGGATCTCTAATTGTCCAAATAAGCGGGTGCGAGGGTTTGTAGTCTATAGTCAAATAGTTAAAGTGATGCATGCATCTCAGCTTTCGGCCTTTTTCTCTGCGTCAGATCTCAGAGCCGCATAGAGTGGTCCGTGCACATACAGCTTCGCCGACGCGCTTTCTCGACCAGCGACGAAGCTTCTTGAACTGGCAACATGCAAAAAGTACAGGCATATTAGGATACTCTCTGTGTGCGCCTTCGTACAGCTCACAGGCATCAGCCGGATCGTTAATCATCTCTCAGCCATCGTTACTCCCATTTCAAAGACCTCGACGATTTGACTACCGCGCCCGAACTTTGCGACGCCACTCGATCATGGGCCAAATCTAGCACTTTTCATATAACGACTTTTTCGCCAAAAATAAAACGTGTCGTCCGGTCGGCTCGCATACGTGATCATCAATGGGATTGTTGGCGCTCTAAGGGAGCTTGAGGGAGGCCGGACTCTGTGCCTCAATTTATCGATCAGTCACCGCCCGAGGGATCGTGATTCCAACATCAACGCTTTTTCAAGATGGCTACTGGTCTTTCTGCACCGCGGGAAGCGGAGAAGAAGCAGGCGCCAGAACCCCTGCACCCCCTCCTAGATGGCGATAATGATGTTCCTATCGAGGATGCGCCGGTTTCAGACTACTTTGTCCTCAAACAAGAAGTTCGCCTCGAGGTCGATTTCACGAGGAGGCGGATTCACGGCACTACCGATCTCTTTGTGGCCATCTTCAACGATAAAGTGGAAGAAATTGCAATAGATGCTGCGCAGTGCGACATTGATGGCAGCAATATTGCCATTTGCGAGCTGCGAGAGTCACAAGGTGATTTGGTCGAGGGCCAGAAGCGCAAAGCCACAGTCGAATACAATGATCCGTACGAGCATTTAGCATCCCCTCAAGGATGGAACTGGTCAGCCGAGCACCACGACCTGCGAAGAATACGGGCGAGGGATGTCTTCCACAGCCGAAGAGTCGACGTGGCCGCCGAGAATAGAGAGTTCGAGGGCTGTACGCCGGCGTACGGGTCATTGAAGGTCAATCTGCGTAAAGGCGAGCAGGATCGGCCGCGGTTGATTATTAGAAAAACCGCAACGAATCTTGAAGCCGGTACTCCCACGGGACACAAGCAGTACCGAATTTCCGTGCCTTTCTCAACCAAGCAGCCGAGGGATGGTATTCACTTTGTGGGCGTAGACAACCTTGATGGCAGGTTTACGCACATGTACACCCGTCATTCAACCCATCCCGGCACCGCAAGTTGCATTTTCCCCTGCATAGACGATCATGGGTCGCGCTGTGATTGGAAAATATCCATCAAGTACCCAAAAACGTTGGGAGATGCGCACAAGTTGGCTCAGCTCGGTCAGGACGACAAAGATAGGGACATGTCCGGCGGCGCTGTTCAGTTGGCTGAGGAGGATAAGCTGAGAGAGATGACAGCGGTCTGCTCCGGATTCCTGATGGAAGAAGTTACAGACCCAATAGATGACCACAAGAAGATCATGACTTTCGAGCCCGAAAAGAAGTGCTCGGTACAAAAGCTCGGGTTCGCAGTAGGCCCATTCGAGCACGTTGACCTGTCTTCTGAGTTTCGTACTGAGGAGGATGAGGTGAAACTCGGGCTTAGTGCACTCAAAGTGCACGCGTACTGCCTCCCCAACCGCGCCGACTTGGTTCGCAACACGGCCATGGCTCTCACTATGGCTGCTGATTTCTTCACGTATACCTTTGCCAAATACCCCTTCGGGAACTTCAAGATTTGTTTCCTTGATGACATGGTGGAAGATTCTACCTCTATCCAGTCGATGGCCTTCATCAGCAACCGCCTTCTCTTCCCTGAGGATGTCATCGATTTGGATGTAGAGGTCACTCGCACTCTCATCCTCAGTTTAGCGTGGCAGTGGATTGGCATCAACATGCTCCCAAATACGAGGAACGATCTCTGGCTCGTCTTCGGTATCGCACACTACATGACGGAGCTTTTTATGAAGAAACTGTGTGGAAACAATGAGCACAGATTTCGGATGAAGACAATGTCAGACCGACTCGTGGAAGCTGACAAACAAAGGCTTTCTCTTTACGACCTCGGTCCTTATCTGCACATCGGCGGTTACGAGATGGAATTCATGAACTTAAAGGCCGCAGTCGTCATGTACATTCTTGACAAACGCCTTCATAAGGCTTCTGGAGGCATGGGATTGAATCGAATCTTGCAGAAGCTCTTCACCAAAGCGCAGATTGAAGGCAGTGACAAGTCCACCATTATGCACACCGAGAGGTTTAGGACAACGTGCGAGAAGGCGGCCAGATATAATCTGGAAAGTTTTTGGAACCAGTGGATCTACGGCGCCGGTTGTCCCAACTTTGATGTCAAGGCAAAGTTCAACAAAAAGCAGATCCAGGTTGAGGTGTATCTTACCCAGCTCCAGACGCAGAGTGCCAAGAAAGCTCCCTTGGAAGCGGATGATTTCCTGCGACTGATCAAGGAACGGCGGGCTGATCTCGACTCTGCCCCTGTGCAACCACTCTTCACTGGGCCCTTGACCATCAGAATTCATGAGGCGGATGGAACCCCCTACGAGCACATCGTGGAGCTTCGTGAGGATGCGGGACGGCAGACAAAATTCCCGATTGGTTACAACACCAAGTACAAACGACTCAAGAGAACGCGTAAGCAGCGAGAAAAGAACCAAAAGGAGGATGGTAACCAAGAAAATACCGACGATGCCTTGCTATACTGCCTTGGCGACGTGTTGATGAGCCAAGAGGAAACTGAGGCTTGGGAACTTAAAGAATGGGACGATGCCACGGTGAAGAAGATGAACGACGAGTCTTATGAATGGATTCGAGTCGATACCGATTTTGAATGGGCGGCCGGTATGAATCACACTCTTGAGCCATACATGTACGTCTCTCAGCTTCAGCAAGATAGAGATGTCGTCGCCCATCAAGACGCGCTATTGTATCTTTCCAGCGGCCCGTTGCATCCTATCGCCTCAAGCTACCTGGTGCGTACTTTGGTCGACAAGCGTTACTATTATGGCATCAGAACCATGGCAGCCGCGGCTCTCACACGCCAGTCCAATATCAAACATCTTCCCGGCCTCGGTCTTCGACAGCTCATGAAGGCTTTCCGGGAATTGTTTTGTTACGAAAATTCAAATCAACCCAAGCCTAACGACTTCACTGATAAAAGTCAGTACAGAGTTCGTGGTGCGATTATCAAGGCAATCGCCGAGGTCAGGGATGAAAACACAAATATGTGCCCGCTGGAAGCTCGCCAATTCATTCTTGACCAGCTACTGTTCAACAATAACGAGGATAATCCTTACTCTGATCATCACTACATCGCTCTCTTGGTAGAAGCTTTGGCCAGATCGCTAATACCTTCGAAAGAAGGAAGCTGGCTTGCAAACTTATCAAAGGAAGCCGTTCAGGCAGAAAGACAATTTCTAGACCAGGCTCTCGAGCAGATTGAGCGTGTCTTGAGACGTGATGAGTGGACGAATTCATACCGGAACATCTGGACAACTGCCGGTTTAGATGCCAAACGGCGGCTGATGAGGGCCGAGATTATCCCTGTCAACTACTCAGAGTTTGGCGCCTATCTGATAGATGGTACCGCCGATGAGATACGCATCAAGTGTTTTGAGGCGCTCGTCGACCTCGGTGCTATGATGGATTCCGCCATGTTTTCCTTCCTGCTCTATGTCATTGCCACTGACCGCTCGCCTTATGTCCGGAATAAGCTCATACATCTCGTTACCAAGGGCCTTGCTGTCATTGCCTTTGGGCAGCATTTTAAGCCCTCGAAGAAGACTAGTTTTGAGGATGCAGACTCGGAATCGGAAGCAGAGTTTGAGATGGATAACGGTGGCGAAGACGGTTTACAGATAAATGACGTTGACAAAATCATGAATGCCCGCAAGCATAATATTGAGCGGAAGGAGGATTTGAACGTGGCTCTCAACGCGCTACGGAAAGCCATGGAGTCCACTTTCAAGCCGGATGAAAGACACTACAGCACCGCGATGCGCAAGACGTTGGACTCGAGGTCTCTGGGTCGTGCTGAGGTTGAGGATTTGCTGTTCATCGCCGCAATGATGTTTGAGGAAGCCAAATCGTGGATCCTGACGCTCTCCATGCCAAAGGGCTGGAAGGTGCGGCGTGCTGCGAACAGTTCCACGAAACAGGTACGTGGTTTTGAGGTTGATGTCTTACGAAGTGTAACTAACAGTATTGTAGCTTATGATGACCTTCAAGTCTCATTATCGATGGCAACCCAAGGCACCTCCACCTCCAAAGCTAGAGATTGTGCAGCCGCCAGTCGTTGCACCGGCAGCTGTGGCCCAGCCGCCAAGTGTAGTTGAGACCCCTAAGCCGCCGCCATTACAGAAGACGGGATCGATCAAGATTAAGAAATCACTTGGTGGAACCCATTCGAGCCCGGCACCCCCCCACGTGGCAAACCCTATCCGTCAATCCAGCGTATCATCTGTTCGCCAACCAAGCTTATCTTCTTCAAGGATCATGACACCTGCAGAAGCCCCGTCGTCGTCGTCGTCCAAACGACCATTGCCAGATAAGGAGGCGAACTCTACGCCGGCACCAAAGCGTCCGAAGACCGATGGGCTTCCCGCGATGCCATCTTCTACAAACCCCAAACCGAAGAAGAGGAAGATGCATACATTCAAGGTTAATCCTAAGCGCCTAGGTCTTGTCCTTGGTAAAACCCCGTCATCGTCCTTATCTGGCGCCAGGACAGCCTTGCCGTCTGGTGGTGTTGTGAAGAAGGAATCCTCGCCGGCCAACGTTAGGGACGTTCCCCCGGCCAAAGTCATTCGAAAACCTCTCCCAGGTGGAGGCGAGCGCAAGCCGCTGCCGGGAGGTCATTCTTCAACACCCACCCACTCGAGAGCAAGCATCCCGGGCAAGGTGGCGCCAAACTCCTCCAGCATATCTGGAACGCCAGGTGGCGAGACACCCAAAACGAAGAAGATTGTTATCAAGCGCAAGCCAACGCAGCCACCTGCAAAACCACCGCATGGGCCATAGACACCCGGACATAGGATTCCACAGCAAATTCACTCGTCCGATCCCGCGTCGGGGCCGTCACATGCCCACTATAGCCCGCCCCCTCTCCTAAAGTTGCCTTTCATACATACCCCCTGATAGAAACGGCACCAAATTCAGCAGGTTTTAGGCGGGGTATGGCAGTATGGATGGCCGCGCTGTCGATTAGCAAGGCATCTATTGTTGATTTAATTCATTAAGCATTGGATTATAGGGAACGCGGAGGAGGAGGCTGTTGCATTTACATTGGCGTTTTCGGGGATTGTTAGAAAATGGTTCGTCAGACCTTTGGCCCTTTGTTTTTTTCTTCTCGGAGTTGGGCTGTATGTGCGATTACTCGGCACATTCTGTATGTTAGGTACTCACTAGAGCGTGGGTTGATGCCCTTGATAGATGAACTATACCCAATAATTATTCCAATATGTTATATCACGTCCTTTGTTGCATGTCCTCAGTCGGCTCCGCCGCAGTCTATTTCAACTACGCAAGGTTATGTGGTCTAGCCGCCTAGCCCCTGTATACTTCCAAGCACTCCTTTGGAAGGGCATCTCTCTAAACAACCGAGGCTCCAGGCTATCGGACGACATCAATGTTTTCTCACCTAATCGAATAAGGCCGCAGAAGTGATATGGTATGATATGCAGGATAAGTACTAATACTCCACTTGGCATACATTGTAAAGTATTGGTCCCATACCGCTAGTGACGTATGCTGATTCTATTGTTGACGCGAACAATACGCTATATCTGCAGCTTTATTTTTCTCGAACCCGAATAGAGAGACGTTTTTATTCGTTCAACCCCCCCCCCTTTCATCATGCTTGAAGTCATCTTATTTATAGTACGGAGTACATGCATTGTATTTGGATGAAGAATAGCAAGTTGTACATTGTCTCTCAAAGTCTCGAGGTTTTGTAGGGTAGTAGAATGTGGTATTGTGAGGCTTATGTGAATAGATGGGTACTTACCACTTACATATCGTAGTACTGCTATTATTAAGTACTCCGTACGTTCTCCAATACGGACGGCTCCGTGGTAATTACTCCGTACTCGGTATTCCGTTCTACGGCTAGCTGCGGGGCGATTTGGAGAGGAAAAAGTGGCTTAGTAGTACGGAGTACGGGTGGAAGGCCGAGATAGGGGTGCATGGAAAAGGGAAAAAAGCGTCACTGACAACGCTACGCGCCTTATCACCACGTGACAGCGGAATCCTCCGCGCCAAAGCTAGTAATCTGCTGTTAGACTGCCATAGATCTCGTCACGCCCAGCCGCAAAAGAGGCTTAGGGGAGCTTTCTCGCAAACACCCCATTGACCACCAACACCTTCATTTCGAGACCGGCTGTTTGGTGATACTCGCGATCGTTCTCATTCGGCCGTACCGAGCAGGCGAGTCTCCTGCGCACTTTGATTAAACTTTCTTGTAGTATTCCTAGAAGCAGTGCGGATCTCGGCTCATGCAAAACCGCGTGTTGGGTAAGTTTAGCGCAGAGCGCTCTCCCGAGTTTTTGGCTTCTTGTTGTCTCGTCTCGTCGTCATTTCATTGCCTACAACCCGTCGCACAACTCGCCGTATTACCTTGAGGCTTTGTCGGAAAATTTCCTGAGCTCCCATGGCTGTCGACGCTTTGTTCTGAATATCGTGCCATTGCGTCCACTGCGCAGCCCCCCCCTCCCTCCTCCCAAAAAATCATCTCTGCGCCCTGGTCCAACCACAGAAAGGACAAGGCTAACCAGCCCCCTCCTCAATCGCGCAGGCCCATCATGAACCCCCAACACCCGCATGCGGGCAGTGGTAGCGCCCCATACGACCGAGATCGCGAGATGGACGATCGCCATCGCGCCATTGCCCAGCACGAGGAGATGTCCCGCCGCGAGCAACAGGAACGGGAGCGAGAGCGCGAACGCGACCGAGAAAGGGAGCAGGGTGAACGATTCCAGACCACTCCACGACACAGCAGCGCAGGATCTATCCCCATACATCAGCCAGTCGCATCGAGAATATCGGGCGCCATACATTCTCCTGGTGGACTGCTTGCCAACCACAATGGCAGTGGACCGACCGTGGGCATGGGCGGATCGTCAGGACCCATGGGTGGCTTCGGGGGTCCTTTACAACCCGAACACAATAGACAAGCGCAGCACGGCGGAGGCGGCGCCAGCGGAGGCGGAGGCGGCGGGCAACAGCAGCAGGCTGGTGCTGGGTCACAACAGGGCCAGCAGCAGCAACACCAAATGTTCGCGCCGATGCCTCACTCTCAAGCATCTGGCAGCTCTCAAGCTGTAGCCGCCGCTGCCGCTGTTTTTGGGGGCCCTTTGGGTCAACAAGGACAGCAACAGGACGGTCGACAACAGGGTGGCGGCCCGTTCCCCAGCAATGCCGCTCAGCAAGTGCCTGGCGGGATTGCGCAAGGGCAGCAGCCGATTCTAAATGTAAGTTGCTGATTAGAACCTTCCTGAGAATCACACGAAAGTCAAGTTGGGCAAGTGTGGCTGTTCAGACTTCTCCTGCAACATTGCAGCTCCAGGTCACATGAGCCATCCATCCATGCTACACCATTTCTTGGGATTTCTTGATCATCTCGCCACAGTTTGTCAGAATACCTTTACTTGAATTGGTTGTATCCGCGCACTCGTATAAGCATGGAGGAAATCGTCTGGGACGCCCAAGATGATGTCTCTGGCTCCCGCCTCTACCCCGTGCTTTGTCCGCTAACCAGAGTTGTGGTACAGGACGCTCTCACGTACCTCGATCAGGTCAAGGTCCAGTTCCATGACCAGCCGGACGTTTACAACCGATTTTTGGATATCATGAAAGATTTCAAGAGCCAATCGTAAGTGGTTGAGTGGGATTCGGTATGCATTTCCAATACTAACCGAACACGTAGTATCGACACACCAGGTGTGATCAACAGAGTCTCGGAGCTCTTCGCTGGGCACCCGAATTTAATTCAGGGTTTCAACACATTTCTACCTCCAGGTTATAGAATTGAATGCGGTGCCGGCAATGACCCCAATACGATTCGAGTTACCACACCCATGGGGACTACTATGCAGTCAATTGCCGGCCGTGGCGGCCAGACTGAGGGCCATGGTGCCAGCCAGCAACTCTTCCCTGAGCGAAGTGGCCAGTGGCAGCGTCCTCAAAGAAGCATCGAGACTGGGAGTCCGGAGGCCAACTTCGGCACCCCTAATCAAGCGCAAAATGGGGCCAGTCTGTTTGTTCAAGCCGCTGCACAAGCAGCTCCCTTCCCCGTTGAAGGTCAAACACAGCAGTCGAATTCATCACAACTACCTGGTGGCGGAGTCTCGGGTGGCCAGCCCAACCGTGGCCAAGCTCTAACACCAACACCTGCAGCCGCGGCCTCTGTGATTGGCACCAATGGCAACCAGGGGAATGCCAATCGCGGCCCGGTCGAATTCAACCATGCTATATCGTATGTCAATAAAATTAAGGTAAGCACTGTCCTCTTTTGCCGCTTACGCCAGGCGAAAGCTGACGGCCGTACTTAGAACCGATTCCAGGACAAGCCGGAGATTTACAAGCATTTCCTCGAAATCTTGCAAACGTATCAGCGGGAGCAGAAGCCTATTCAGGAGGTCTATGCTCAAGTTACGGAACTCTTCCACGAAGCACCGGATTTGCTTGAATCGTTCAAGCAGTTTCTTCCCGAATCTGCGGGTTCAAACAACAAAGCGACGCCGGGACGATCTGAAGAGGCAGCCAGCCAAACACCACAGCCAGGAGGAAGAGACGGTCAGAAAATGCCCCCCTTGGGCAGCTTTCCGCCTCCAGCGAGCGCCAGTAAGGACCAGAAGAAACGACCGCGGGCTGCCGACAAACCTGGCGCAAATGCTGGCCCAGTGGTCAATGAGCCTAACCAAGTTGGACGTGTGCCACAGAACAATGTCAACGGTAGTAAAAGGCCGAAGCTCAGTGCTATTCGCGGCACCGAAGGTACTTCAGTCGAGCCAACACTTACTCCCGTCATGCCTGAACCGTACCCCCCTCGCACCGCCATGACCTCTATTCAGGATGAGGTGGCGTTCTTTGAGCGTGTAAAGAAGTACTTGGGGAATAGAAACACTATGAGCGAGTTCTTGAAGCTCTGCAATATGTTCAGTCAGAACATTATCGACCGAAGTACGTTGTACTGGAAAGGAGCCCAATTTATTGGCGCAAACCCCGACTTGATGGGGTTCTGGAAGATGTTTACCAGTACCGACTCCTTTGACCGTCTTATCGAGAACAAGCCGGCGCCTCCAACGGAGAAGGTGTCGCTTAGCAACTGTCGTGGATATGGGCCTAGCTACAGGCTTTTGCCTAAGCGTGAGCGCCTTAAGCCATGCAGTGGCCGCGATGAGCTGTGTCAGTCAGTGCTCAATGATGAGTGGGCGTCTCATCCCACCTGGGCATCCGAGGACTCTGGATTTGTGGCTCATCGCAAGAACCAGTACGAGGAAGGCCTGCACAGGATAGAGGAAGAGCGTCATGACTACGATTTCAACATTGAGGCAAACCTCAAATGTATCGGACTGCTGGAGCCTATTGCTCAACAGATGTTGGCTATGTCTGCTCTCGAACGAGAGCAGTTCCAGATGCCCGCGGCTCTTCAGGGTCAGAGTACCTCGATCTTCAAACGTATCTGTAAGAAGATATACGGGGATCGTGGCATAGACGTGGTCAACGACATGTTCAAGCATCCATTTGACGTTGTTCCTGTTCTGCTGGCCCGTATGAAGCAAAAGGATGAAGAGTGGAGGTTTTCACAGCGGGAATGGGAGAAGGTGTGGCATTCCCAGACGGAACAAATGCACCTTAAGAGTCTCGACCATATGGGTATTCTCGTAAAGACGAATGACAAGCGCAACCTCACTGCTAAGCACCTCGTCGACGTCATCAAGACGAAGCACGAGGAACAGCGCCGTGAGCGGCAACTCATGGGTAAAGCTCCCCGACACCAATTTGTCTGGGACTTTAGCGACAAAGAGGTCACCCTTGAGCTTCTCAGGTTCTGTATGCTGTACTGCATTCATGTTGGACAGCACAGTGCCCAAGAAAAGGAGCGTATCCACAACTTTTTCGAGATGTTTATCCCTGCCTTCTTCGACATTCCCGATGAGATGATTGGCGACAAGCTGCCCAAGATGCAGCCAGATTCGGAGGAAGAGGAGATTGACGATACTCCTGCAGAGCTCAGTAACGGTAGAACCCGACGCAACGGCAAGAAGAGCGATCTTCTCAGAGGTGTTCTCGACCCTGGCCGTAATGGTAGCAAGCCAAGAAGCCAGAAGGAGGATAGCGCTGCCTCTGGCAGCAAGGAGACGACACCTGATGTTGCCTCGAACGAGGAGGATATGCCTGACGCGCCCGATGATTCGGCTCTCCCTGAGATTTCCAACGAGAGATGGATGCCAACAGTCCCCAAGCCGGTAGTTGTTGGCGGCGATAACGGCCTCCTTGATGCCCAGGGCGACTTGAAGGCTGATGGTAGCTTCTCGCGCAAGTGGTATCACTTTTTCTGCAACCAGACCATCTACGTCTTCTTGAACATTTTCCAAACGCTCTATCGTCGGTTGTCAGATATCAAGGAAAACAAGGATGTCGTTGCTGGTGAGGTGGCCCGCTTTCACCGTCACAAACCGGCTCACGAGGTTGGTCTTGTCGAAAGTACCATGACCTTTTTCTCAACAAACGATGATCCCGACAGCTACTGGTCCAAGACCGTGCAGCTCATTGATGACTACATCATAGGAGAGGTGGATGAAAACCGTTATCAGGACGTGTTGCGACACTACTATCTTAAGAATGGCTGGCAGCTGTACACTATTCAGGATTTGCTTAAGACGCTTTGCCGTCTAGCTTTGACCTGCAGCAGCACCGATGCCAAGGAGAAGACGCCGGATCTGATCCAACAGTACCTGAACTCTCGCGAGAAACAGGAAACTAGTTACCAGACCGAGATCAGTGCTCGGAAGTTTGCAGAAAAATGCGTCAAGGATGGCGAGCTCTTTGCCATTCGATGGGTAAGTAATGTGTCCTTCCGATAGACTAACGACCTGACTAATATTCCATAGTTTCCCGATCAAGCCCAGGCAACGGTTCGCTGGCTGCAGCGTGATGATACGACCTTTTACACGGATGATATGCAGCTAAGGGATCGATGGCAGTATTACATCTCCTCGTTCATCCGTGTTGAGCCTACCGAGGGCATTGACAGGTCAAAGCTGCAGAAAGTTGTACTCACCCGTAATCTCCCATTAGGTGATGGTGATTCCGACGACGGCAACATTCCTAAGCCTATTGCCTACCACGAAGGCCTTACCATCAGCATCTGCTTAAAGACGTCGAAGATGGTCTGGGAGCCCGCCACGTCTGAATACTTTGTTTACGACCAATCACCAAAGACAAAGGAACAACGAGAACGGCGAGAAAAGTCTGCCAAGGCGCTCAGCAACTTCCGCGAGGTGGAGCTGACCAAGAAATTCGTTCACAACCCTGTATGGGCAAAGAATATGGACAGCGCCGAGGTAGGGGAGATCAACGACAGGTTCCGTAGGTGGGTGGATCAAGGCATCTTGCCGGGCACACCTGCACCAGCGCCCAACGCTGGTGAAGATGTGCAGATGGGTTAGACCTGTCCGAGGATTCTCACGCTTGAATGCGATGTAGAAAGGGCGCATGATGGAGATATATAACATGCATTGAGGCTGACGTTTTGCAATGGAAAGGCGGTTACTGGCGTGATATGGTGAGGGTTACTGTGCGGAAAAGAGTCCCCCTCCCCTTCTAAAAAAAACCAGGATGATGCATAAAGGGGAGGGGGAATTGGTCCTTAGCGTTTTTTTGGGTTGTTCTTTTTTTCTCTTTCATAAATGATGCTAATTTCTCTGCCTCGCAATATCATATCATTATGGTGTATTTCTACGACGGAAAATGAGTGGATAGCTGGTAGCGTAATATCCAGAGCTGCTTTTAATAACACGGATAAACCTGCGTCGAGTTATCTATTTGGTGATGTACATATGGGTTTACTGCCGCAGTAATAAAGGAGGTATTACTTACTTTGCATGCTGGAAGGGGTTTTTTTTTTGACATGATGGCGGGTGTGCACTTCATATCGACTCCGGCATGTGTGTGCGTAGTAATCCTGCATATAGTAATAGATATATGTGTAGTAGGGGGCAAGTTGAAAGTCATGGCTCTGCAGGGGGGCAGGTGATGTATGTATATATGTTTTTATTTATTTATTTTGGTATCTCGTTCGTTTTCCGTCATCGGAGAAGCTTTGTAACATCTTATATCAAAGCAAGTCATTAAATCTCCCACTTAATTTTCTTTCTTTCTGTTTCTCAATGCACCGGCCCCGGGCTTCATCTATAAAGCTCAGATCCTGGCCTTGCAACACAAACCTCATTGCAGGTTCTCGATGACCATGGCGGAGGCGCCGCCGCCGCCGTTGCAGATGCCGACGCAGCCAATCTTGGCGTTCCTCTCCTTGAGGACGGAGGTGAGGGTGGTGACGATGCGGGCGCCGGAGCAGCCGAGGGGGTGGCCGATGGCGACGGAGCCGCCGTAGACGTTGACCTTTTCGGCCTCGACGCCGAGGATCTTCATGTTGGCGAGGGCGACGACGGAGAAGGCCTCGTTGATCTCGTAGAAGTCGACGTCCTTGGGCTCGAGGCCGGCATGCTTGATGGCCTTGGGGACGGCGAGGGCGGGGGCGACGGTGAAGCGCTCGGGCTCGCGCTCGGCGTCGCCCCAGCCGAGGATCTTGGCGATGGGCTTGAGGCCGAGCTCCTTGAGCTTGGCCTCGGAGACGAGGACGACGGCGGCGGCGCCGTCGTTGATGGGGGCGGCGTTGGGGGCGGTGATGGTGCCGTCCGACTTGAAGGCGGGGCGCATGGCCTTGAGCTTGGACTCGTTGAGGTTCTTGACCTCGTCGTCGCGGTCGACGACGACGTTGGGCTTGCCGCGGCCGCCGGGGACCTCGACGGGGACGATCTCCTTGAAGAGGCCGGCCTCGGCGGCGGCCTGGGCCTTCTTGTACGAGTTGATGGCGTAGTTGTCCTGGTCCTCGCGGGAGAAGTCGTTGTCCGAGGCGCAGAGTTCGCCCTGGAGACCCATGTGCTCCTTCTTGTAGGCGTCCGTCAGGCCGTCCTTGAGGACGCCGTCGACGAGAGTCTGGTCACCGTACTTGGCGCCGTTGCGGAGGTTGGGCAGGTAGTGGGGCGCGTTGGACATGGACTCGGTGCCGCCGGCGACGACGACGGACGAGGTGCCGAGCATGATGTTCTGGGCGCCCAGCTGGATGGCCTTGAGGGACGAGGCGCAGACCTTGTTCACCGTCGTGGCGATGGTGGTCTGGGGGAGGCCGGCGCCGATGGCGCACTGGCGGGCGGGACCCTGGCCGAGACTATTAATCGAGGATGACGAGTTAGCAAAACAAAGAAGGAAGAGGTAGCAGTAAATAAATGGAGGGTTTTGCTTACCCAGCGGAGAGGACATTGCCAAAGTAGACCTCCTCAACATCCTCGGGCTTGATACCGGCGCGGGAGACGGCACCTACATTGAAGCTTGTCAGCACACACACATTACCATCGTCACAGGATCTAGCATTCGTTCGTACCCTTGATGGCCTCGGCACCGAGCTGAGTGGCGCTTAGGCTAGAGAGAGAGCTTCAGAGCTGGTCAGTATTTTTTTTCGGTTCCTTTTCTCTTTGTACGCATTCCGCGTCGTCCTTCTCGCCATGGAGGGCGTTGGAGGGGCATGGAGGGGCAAAAACACGAACCCGAGGAACGACCCGATGGGGGTCCTGGCAGCAGAGACAATGTAGACGGGGGGAAGGTTGGCCATTTTTTCGAAGATGTGAAAAGAAGAAGAAGAAGAAGAAGAGCAACACACGCTGTGCTATGAAGAAACGGGTTTCAAGGAGGATGGAGATTAATGATATCTTGTTCGATGATGATGATGAAAGGAAGGAGGAGCAAGAGAGATGGTGTTTACGCCGAATTTGAGAGAGAGAAAAAAAGAGAGGGAAGAGGAGGGAAATTTATCGAACCATTCTACCATTCAATCCATCTTTGTACTTGCTGTTAATTTCTCCTACTAAAATGCTACACCGTCAATCTTCCAATGATTTTTTTTGGAGGGGGGGGAGGGGGAAGGCAAAGGGAGGGTCGATCTAACTGGAGGTCCGCTTGTCGGCCCCGTCCAAAAGAGCATGCCCGATTTTAGAAGACGATGGGATGGGCGAGGAGGGGGAGGATCCATTATTGGGGGCCGTACTAAGGTTGTTGTTTTTTTTTTTTTTTTTTGAAAAAAGGCCTCTCTAAGGCCCTACTACTACTACTGCTTTTCTCCCTCCGTACATGCGGAGTTGCTGTAGTAGCAAAGGTAGGCATCATGCACCCTGAGTACGGAGCATCATGTACCTTTTTGGGGATTCCTCCTCATCCCCTCCTCCACCTCTCCCATTCCCTGCCTGGCAAAGCTAGCAAAACCATTTACCCTGCCGTTGCATCCTACCTGTGTTTTTACACCATCGGTAGGCTCTGGTGGTGCTTATGCCCGAGGACGTGCTTACTATAATGCTCCGTCATGCACTTGACGTTCCGAGTTGTTGGGGGGTGTTGCCAAGCTGCCAGCCCATCATTGCCCTTCCCACCACCCCCTCCACCCCGGAACTGGTTCGAATTAGTAGCTCAAACCAGGGTCGCGTCTGGACTTTGCAGGGGAGCGAGAATCTCTCACGGCCTGCCATGATTCTCGGCTGGCGGATTTGGGTCGTCTCCTTGGACATAGTGCGGGTATACTAAAGCTGACATGATTTCTTTTCTTGATGTTGATGCAACATGTTCCTGGTTGTGTTGTCCGACGATTGGGGGGGGGAAGGGGGGGGGGTGGTAGCGATAATCGGAACCCTTGTCAGGCACACGTTTTGGAGGGGCGTGCGTGCCAGGCAAAAGTTGCAGCCAATGACGGCGAGGGGGCGGCTTGGCAGTAGGTAGCTTCTTCGACGTAGCCTTGCATATGTGCACGTGACTAGACCTCAGCCTTGTCGCGCTTGACGTCGAAAAAGTTACCAATCGCGAAACCCACTGCTGGGGAGCTTTTCCGAACTTGCGACTGGTGACCGGGAGCTTTGTGAAATTTCGGGGTTTCTTTTTTTTTTTCCCTCTAGCACCGGTACACATCCCTGATACTATAATACGCCTCAATACCGCAAATATGGATGACCTTTACGACGAGTGAGATCCCCCCCCCTCCCCATTGACCGCTTTCCGTTTTCTGGGTTTTTTTGGTGCCGCTTGCTAACCACACGGGTTTAGGTTCGGCAACTTTATTGGTGAGGATGTCGAATCTGAGGAGGCTTCCGAGGCGGGTGTCGATGCCGGTGACTACACATACGACGATGAGCCGGAGGATCGGGCGCCGAGCGTGACGGGGCAGGAGCTAATGGAGGTTGATGGTGAGGTGACCCGGGCTCAAGACCTTTTTTTTTTTCCTTTTGCAGATACTGATCGATGACGGTCGCATTGTGTAGGCGGAACATCCAACGAGGTCACGCTTTACGAGGACAAACAATACTACCCCACCGCGCGGCAAACGTACGGCGAAGATGTCGAGACACGAGTCGAGGAGGAGGATGCGCAGCCCCTCTCGGAGCCCATCATCGCACCGGTCACGCAGAAGAAGTTCAACATCGAGGAGGCGGACCTGCCGCCCGTCTTCTTCGACCGAGAGTTCATGACGGATCTCATGAACTACCCCGAACAGATCCGAAACGTCGCCTTCGCCGGCCACCTCCACCACGGCAAGACGGCCCTGATGGACATGCTGGTGCTGCAGACGCACGACATCACGGATCGGCTGGAGAAGCGGGTTGGGAAGAACAGGGACGAGCAGCTGAGGTACACAGACATTCACATCCTGGAAAGGGAGCGCGGCATATCCGTCAAGGCTGCGCCCATGAGTCTGGTGCTGCCCAACTCCAAGGGCAAGTCGCACTTGGTCAACCTCATCGATACTCCTGGGCATGTCAACTTTGTCGACGAGGTCGCCGCGTCATTACGGCTGGTGGATGGTATTTGCCTGGTCGTGGATGTGGTGGAGGGCGTTCAGATCAACACGGAACAAATAATCAAGCACGCTGTGCTAGAGGACATCCCGTTGACCCTCGTCATCAACAAGATGGACAGGTTAATACTGGAGCTCAAGCTCCCTCCCAAGGATGCTTACTTTAAGCTCAAGCACGTCGTGGAGGAGGTCAACACAGTCATCGCCAACACAGCACCCTCAACAGCTACCTCGAAGCGCCTCAGCCCCGAAAAGGGCAACGTGCTCTTCGCCTGCGCTGACATGGGTTGGTGCTTCACTCTCCAGTCGTTCGCCAAGATGTATACCGATACCTACGGCGATATCGACCCCGAGGAATTCGGCAAGAGGTTATGGGGCGACATCTACTACAACCCCAAGAAGCGCAACTTCACGCGCAAGCCCGCCGAGGAGAAGTCGGCGAGATCCTTTGTCCACTTTGTGCTCGAGCCGATTTATAAGATCTTTACGCATTCAATCAGCGACAGCCCGGAAACCCTGCGCCCTGTCCTGGCGTCTCTCGGTATCGAGCTGAAGCCTTCCCACTACAAGGCCGACGCCAAGCTACTGCTTAAGATGATTTCCGAGCAGTTCTTCGGCCCGCCAACGGGCTTCGTGGACATGATTTCGCAGCACGTTCCTTCGCCTATCAAGGGTGCTGAGAGGATGTTGGAAAGATATTACACCGGGCCCCTGGATACCAAGGTTGCGGAATCGATGAAGCAGTGCGATCAGGACGGTCCCATCGTTGCTCACATCACCAAGCTCTTCAGCACTTCAGACGCCAAGAGCTTCTACTCGTATGGCCGTATACTCAGCGGAACCGCCCGCCCGGGCATGCAGGTGCGAGTGCTTGGTGAGGGATATTCGTTGGATGACGAGGAGGACATGGCTATGGCTTCCATCGCCGAGGTCTTCATTCCGGAGACGCGGTACAATATCCCTACAGACGGCGTTCCAGCAGGGAATCTGGTGCTGCTGAGTGGAATCGACAACTCCATCGTCAAGTCCGCTACAGTGATGGCCCCCAAGCTTGAGGATGACGAGGACGCCTTCATCTTCCGGCCCGTCGTCCACTTCACCGAGTCCGTCCTCAAGATAGCAGTGGAACCCATCAACCCTTCCGAGCTGCCCAAGATGCTTGACGGTCTGCGCAAGATCAATAAGTCATACCCGCTCATCCACACCAAGGTGGAGGAGTCGGGCGAGCATATTGTCCTCGGCACCGGCGAGCTGTACATGGACTGCGTGCTGCATGACCTGCGTCGGCTGTACGCAGACATGGACATCAAAGTCTCCGACCCGGTCACAAGGTTCTGCGAGACTGTCGTGGAGACTTCGGCTACAAAGTGCTACGCTATCACGCCGAACAAGAAGAACAAGATCACAATGGTGGCGGAGCAGCTCGACAAGGGCATCTCGACAGACATCGAGACTGGTGCCGTCAATATCCGCGACCCCATCCGCAAGACGGCTAAGTTCTTTGAGGAGAAGCACGGGTGGGACAAGCTCGCCGCGAGGAGCATATGGGCGTTTGGGCCTGATGACACGGGGCCTAATATCCTCCAGGATGATACCCTACCCACAGAGGTGAGCTTCAAACCCTTGGGTGGCAAAGCCCCCTTCACCCCTCCCCCCCGCGCAACACCACCTTCACATGTGTTGCCTTTTCTTGACCCCTCCCTCTCTCCCCCTTTATTCGTGAGATGATCAGCGCTGACAAGACTCTTTCATGCTGCAGGTTGACAAGAAGCTCCTCGGTACAGTCAAGGAATCGATACGCCAAGGTTTCAGCTGGGCCACACGTGAAGGACCTCTTTGCGAAGAACGTAAGTGTGAACACGACCCGAATTCCTCCGCATTCCCCCCCCCCCCCCCTACCCCATTCCGAATCCTCCACACCATCCCACATTCTCTTTCTCATCCCGCTTGACCTGTTTTGGGCAATTCTTTTCTTTGCTGGGTGGCGTTTTGCAAAAGGTCTAAAAAAAAGGGTGGTGTTGTTGATCCCCCGGACCCCGGGATCGTCCGCCCCAAGTCCCCATAGAAAAAACCAGGGTTCTAGCCCAAGCGGCTGAATGACCTGCATGCGTGGCGGCGTATAGTGATGCTTCCCTGTGATGCCCGGTTTATGAGACCTTTTGAAGTCTCTTTTCCTTACGGGAGTGGACGGGAAGCTCCGTTCAGCTCTGTTGTTGTTTTTCCCCTTCTTGATACAAGCACAACGCATGAATGAGTTGACGCTAACGTGTAAATTTTAACCCCCCCTTAGCAATCCGAAACACCAAGTTCAAGGTGACGGACGTGACGCTCGCCAGCGAGGCCATTTTCCGCGGTGGCGGCCAGATCATCCCCACGTCGCGCCGGGCCTGCTACTCGTCGTTCCTCATGGCGTCGCCGCGGCTCATGGAGCCCCTCTACTCGGTGTCGGTCACGGGGCCCGAGGACTCGTACATGGAGGTGTACAACGTGCTCTCCCGCCGCCGCGGCCACGTGCTGTCGGACGGGCCCGTCGCCGGCACCCCGCTGTACCGCGTCAACGGGCTCATACCCGTCATCGACTCCTTCGGCTTCGAGATGGACCTGCGCATCAAGACGCAGGGCGGCAGCATGGTCAGCCTCTCCTTCGACAGCTGGAGCATCGTCCCCGGCGACCCGCTCGACCGGGACCAGGTCATCCGCCCGCTGCAGCCGGCCAGCGTGCAGGCCACCGCCCGCGACTTCGTCCTCAAGACGAGGCGCCGCAAGGGCCTGAGCGAGGACGTCAGCGTCAGGACCTTTCTCGAGCCCGAGTTTTACCAGAGCCTCATGGAGAGCGGCCTCTTGGGGGATATGTAGACGCTTGCTGCTCGCTCGCTGCTCGCTTCTCTTTTTTTGCTACTTTAATAACCCTTCCTCTTTCCCCTCCCCTCGACTCGACTTGGCCTCTTTCTCGTCTGGCTTGTGCATATCTCGTCTGCCCTTTTTTTCGTCATCTTTTCCCTCGGAGTTTCTTTTGCTTTAATCTTTTTTTCTTGTATCTTGGAGAGCATATAAACAAAATGAAGGAGGGGAAGGGAGGGGAGGGGAGGGGAGACCAAAAACCAGATTCATAGGAACCGGAGGTGTTGCTGCTACTACTACTACTACTACTACTACTGCCAGAATAGTGAAATACAATATGCTGCGCCGCAACGGGCTAATGCACACATGCATTCCATCCTACGAGGCACCTTGTTGCTGTTGAACCGTTTTGGCTACTGCTACTGCTGCTGCTACTGCTGCTACTGCTACTGATACAAAAGTTGTTTTACTAGCAGGAATAGCTATACTACCCCAAGTACGGGAGGGAGTAGCTTGGCACCTTGGTAGCTAGTGCCAGGTCTCCCCGCGCTTGTATATGCAAGCTCGCCTTTACCAGCCGAGATGGGACTTTTGGGCAAAAAGACAACAAAAAAAATTGAAGAAAAAAAAATGATGGCTGTTTTGGTGGTGTATAAAAGTAGTAATAATGCCCTCCCTCTCGCGGCTTATTTCCCCGAACCGCCGAACCTCCTTACCGAATGACTGCACGCAACGCATCGAGAGTTTCTTTTATATTTTTGTTTTCCACAGCTAGGCGGAGCCGACACACTCTGGTGCCGGGCATGGTTCTGTCGTGGGTAAAAAGGGACGATGCTCGTCGTGATTTGGGTGTGGTGCCCGAATCGTCCGAATAGTACCATATATACAAGACTCTTTGTGTGCAATGCCTAAAAACCCTAAATACGCACATGCACACATGTATATATGTATATATATATATATATATACGTATGCGCGCGCGTGTGCCTGTAATAAATCGATAAGATCTCGCTTTAAGAATATCTGCCTAATAGTGTGTCATTGTCATTGTCATTGTCATTTCTTTTTTTTCCTCCTTTTTTCCCCTGTTTTTCTCTTTTCATTTAGTGAATGAGGACGGACCCCTCAAGCATTGACGCACGTCTCCAGCATCTTGTCCAGGACGCCCTTGAGCGTGTCGTTCTCGAGCGCGGCCGCCACGCGCTCCTTGTCGCCGAGCTGCTTGTTGACCTGGTCGTCCTGGGCGTGCGAGTCCTGCTTGCAGCGGACGACGACGCGGTAGTTGGGCGGCAGGGCGCGCTCGAGGCGGACGCGCACGCCTAGGCCGATGACGGTGGCCAGGGAGCAGTGCGTGATGGTCGGCGTGATGTCCACCGTCACCGTCACGATGGCGTTGGGCGGCGGGTTGCCGAGGGCGGGGGACGGGCTGATGTGTATGTCCGGGAGGTTGATGACGGAGAGCTGCCCGAGGGAGACGGGGTGCTCAGGGTCGGATATCGTGGCAATCAGGTCTGCAGCGAATGTTAGACACGTAGAGGGATACACACGACTCTCAATCACTCGAATAACGCGCCACAAAAGGGAAAATCGAGGGCTGTGTTCGGAACGTACCGTAGATTTCCTGCTCGTCGATAGCGTCCTCGCCGGCGTCGTCGTTGCTTGTAGGCCCACTCCCAGGCAAAACGCCGGTGCCGTTATGGACGTTAAACGGCTTCTCGAGATATGAAGGGCGGGCGAAAATGACATCGCTATACTTGGAATCTGGCCCGGCGCGCGGAGACGCTTTTTTCGACTGTCGAGTAGGGAGCTGCGATGCGCTCAAGATGGTCGGGTTGGCGTTGTCGAGGGCGGCCATGGTGAGAGAGAGTCTTTCGCTGCGGCTGATATCTGTGCGACAGAATTTGAGGCTTCTACCTGAGGTAGAGCGATTTTCGTGATAGCAAGTTTATTGATAGGCCCGTGGATGATTCTGGCGTCGGTTTGCGAAATCGGAATGGGAGAACGAGGTTACGACGGGGGCGGTTTGGTGGGGGAGGGGCACAAAGTCGCCGCTATCAAAAACTACTACTTACCTAGCTAGCTAGCTAACATGCGTGCTCAAGATAGCAGCGTTAGGTACCATACTCCGTACTCCAAATGGAGTAGGTATCTAGCTGGCTTTGTTGATGACAAATACTTAGAGCCACCACCCATGGCAGCGGTCCAAGGCGTTGGAAAAGCTTGGCCACGATGGTCTAAGTTTTCGTGTCCCGTTTGAGGAACGACATATGTAGTAATCGGTACGGAGTACGGAGTGTGCAGCGATAACCACGATAGAGAGGGAATGTCCTGTGTCATGGCGCGTCACGATCGGCTTTGGTGCTGTATGTAGCATCGTGCTAACCCTTGGTAATAGGGCTGATGGGCTCTAGCGACGAGCGGAATACGACACCACCACTTCCACTCAAGGCAGCCCGACAGAGACTTGCAGATTCGCGATAAGACCCAGCCGGCCTTGCATTCCTCAAACGGCCCTGTCATGTTGCCATGCCACGCCTGGCCCAGCCCGGCCCAGGCTCATCCCCCGAATAACCGTTATTGCTCCTTCAATCCCGTACACCCCCCAGACTGTGGAGGCGGCGTGGCAGGCCTGTCCGTCCTGCCCGTCCACAGGCGATTTCGTCATTGACACCATCTGTCGTAGTTTAATTGCTACATAGAACGTCGCCTGTACGGAGTAAGTATTACTGCGTGGTAGCACCAACATGAGTCGCAGGTTTAGCAACGGGCCGACTTTCCATATTGCTGGCTTATCGGCTCTATAAAAAAAAAGCTGGCATGGATACCATATAATGAGTTCAACGTGGCGCTATTCCCAGTGGTGGTACGAAGTACTCCGTACGAATGAATTGATGAATTATATGCACGTATGCCGCCTCGATACTCCGTACGGAATACAGATCATGACATTGCGCAGTCCCACGCGGGAGTGGAAGCGGAATGCTCCCCAAGGTTTCCTTCCCACCCCCACGAAGGATGCGAAGAAGCTTTGCAGAACGCCGCTAGAATAGCTGAAACCACCAGTAAGCGTTGACTCGTTATCCATCTCTGGCAACATCAAGACCATCAATCGTTCTAAGGGTCCGTGGCTGCTACATAGTATGCTATGCTCCGGACCATTGCCTCGAAAAGGCCAAAGGGGGCGGGCGGGCACTTGTCTGCCCAATATGATTGCTTCGCGAAACAGGAACGAGCAATCAAGCCCGGATGGGGGATCCACCTTGCCATTCAAGTGCCGCGACCGGCGGCGCGGTGCGCTGAGCTGCTGAGAACAACGAAATACTATGCATGGTAACGACTTGCCATACGGAGTAGATTGTTTGCGAGCAATGCATCAGTCCTTGGGCTTGCCCGTGTCTGCCCGTGTGGTTGTTTGCTCGGTTCTACCCGGGTCTGCCTGCTCAGTGCTCGTTGCCGGCCTCCAGCTCGTGACTTGATCCCGGTTCTTGTGCAACCTGAGTGCCTGACTTGTAAGCGCTTTGTCTTACCAACGACGACGTCGGGCGAAACAGAAAAGGCTCACCGCATCGAAGCGAAAGTTTTGATTCAGCTTATACCACCTGAAACTCATGTTGGTGGAATTAGCCGTGACAGAATTGCCGATGCCCCTAATAATTATTAGTTTTGCTGGCGCCCGCAAAGCTGGCCTTGCATTCTACATGAAATTCGCGTTCTTAGTGACTTGCTTTTCCCCCAACCCCTGGGGCTGCAAGTCCCAAGGCTTGTCACATTTTATTATTGGAGCGTCTAATAGTTGGCTCATTCATCGCTGGGGTTGCAGCAGAACCGGCGCCGTCCCGTATGGGTTCCGTTCTGTGTAAAAGCCTGATTGGGCACCGTGGACACCTATTCGGAGGCTAAGAAGCAATCTTGATTTGAAGCCTCGGCACGCCGTTTACCATCCGAATCTTGCCCATACAGTTTTTGGTGCTTGGTGTAGACCCAAAGGGCATGTGATAGACCACCTGGCTGGGGTTTCATCAGGAAAAGAAGCTCTCCTCCTCAACAAAACGGTGGGACGACTGGGCGATTTTCATTGACAAAGACGTCGTCAATACGGGCGACGACGGCATATACGGAGAACCAGACCCCGGACGAGACTCGTGTACGGAGCACTACTACTAGTAATACCATCTAGTAATGGCATGTGGGACCTATGCTTCGAGAAATCCGTTCGGCTTCTCTGGAATATGTCCTTAGTGCTGGGGCAGTACTAGTAGCAGCAGTAGTACGGAGTCGTAGTAGTAAACATAACCTGTCTTGGTCCACACAGCAAGTGACATAAGAATATGAGCATGGCTGTCGATCGCCTAGCCCTAGAAGTCGTCTAAAGATTGGAGTTGTCCGCCGCCAGGTGCTGAGGCAGCCAGACCAGACACCAAATAGATGGCAGCTGCAGCTGCGTTGCATGCATCATGCAGTCTCTGGCTTGTCATGGCGTGCTATGCCCAGCCAGGTAGGAACCCATATTCCCCCAATAATGCAATAATGGTAGCGATAGTCGAGTGTGGCGGCGCAGCTCAATGTTTTTGTTGGTTCTCGGCTCGTAAATCTTCTTTCCCGCCTTGTTCCTATCATTATCGCAGCATCTTCTTCAGTACGGAGTACTCCGCACATCCGTACCCGGTCGTGCCAGCCCGCCTGTGAAGTCGGGTTAAAGCTTAATAGTAGACGGTTCTCGCCGCGAGCTCCGCAACTCCGCCACTCGGATCCGTACGCCTACATACATAGTATGAATATATCTGCCGATGCTGATCATATGCTCGGTTGAAATAATGCGCTCATGCCCAGAAGTGAGTTGAGCATGGTAAAACGTACTCTTCATACCTAGCCAAGGATCTGAAGTAGCTCAGGCTAACTTCAGGTTTCAAGGCAGGCTTTCGTCGTAGTCTCACTGCGATTCGACAAAGCGCTCCTTTCAAAGGTGAACATCTGGCAGGGGGGGGTACTGCATCAGGGAAAGAGCCTTGAACTTAGCCTAAAGGGAATCCATGTTGCTTGTTATTGCACCATGCCCCTGCAGTGTCCATAGCCTCGGGAGTCGGATTTCGAGCGCTCCAATATGGTGGGAGGCTGTCAATGATTGCTACTGTGGTGATCTAGCGGTACTCCGTACGTAGTGGTCGGTATAGGCATCGAGATCGCCGGTTCTTCTGTGTTATATGAGAGAATACAGGTGAGACAACCCGGAACAATATGCAATCTTAATTATTGACGAAAATTGAGAGACGCGGAGAAACAAAGTCTTGTTCTTTGTGCGGAGACGGGAAAGGATGCAGTACGTAGGTAGCGGTGGCAGAAAATATGAAGGTACCAAGGTACAGCCAGGAGTTAAGTAGTAGTAGTGATACTACTAAGTAGCAGTACCTGTAGGAGGACCGGGAAGTAAGAAGCAAGGCACTGTTGGAGGCACCTTCCCTGGGCCGCAGACGCTTGGAGGCCTTGCCAAAATCGAAAAACATCGAAAGTGACCGTGCAGAGTATGGAGTACAGACGTATTAAAAAAAGGGCTACCAGAGTACTCTGTATAGTATGTAGGAACAGTATGTAGGAACTCGACAAGTTGCACATAGCTTGTGTTCTCCAGCCTTACACCCTGATGAAAGACTCCCAACTCCTACTACCTCTTGGTATTATATTCCGTACTCCGTACATATTGACGAGACACGGGGTACGGAGTACTCCGTACAGAGTACCGATTACACACCCTTGAAAACGGAACCCATACGAACAACCTAGAACGCTACGAATTACGGAGTACTACGGGTAGTAGTAATATTTAGTGATTCAAGGGTCTATCTTCACCACTCGTATTTTCCAGGCCTCGCTTGAGAGCAGCTGCAAAACGCGATTCAAGTGCGTCAACTTAGGTAGGACGCACGTACTTCACGGAGCGCTGGAAGCATATTAACTACTACTAACCCTAGAGTACGGAGTATCGACTACCTACTTTTTAGTAGCCAATATACTGGAAAGTACGGAAGCCCATCTTTTTCACATTCTCCTGTGTTTGTTCGGTTCGTGTCTTGTTAGTGTCCCGTCTCCAGTTCTCATCAGCAGAACCCTTGCTGAGGACGATCCCATGCCCTGTATGATGTATCCGTACCAGGCAGGCTCTTCTTACTGGCGACAACCATCATCCACTTGTTGCTATGCATGGTCACACTGCTCCCTTCCCTTGGCTAATGTTGTACAAGATGGGCGATCGTGACATGGTCCCCGCGAGAACCCAAGGTCACCACCAAGTGGCTGGTCTCCTGCTGAAAAAAAAGAGAGAAAAAAGGAAAGAAAAAAAAAAGCTGGTCATCTTAGACAGGGTGGCGGGGGCGGATAGGACATGGCGCTCCCATGGATCCATATTCTTACCATGTACGAGTCTCAATAACCCCAACAAGCGACAACCACCATCTCTTGATCCCGTACGCCAACACTATAGCTCATATTGTCCCATGGGACATTAACGACGGGCCCAGTTCAACCAACCGACATGACCCGATGCTATGTTTCAGAGAGGAGGTTGTTGTCGTGCCTCTCCCGCCGCAAACTCCGTTCATGGCCAGTCAATGTTCCAAATCTTCCCCTTCCCCTCCCCTCCTCCGACCAGAGCCAGGCGAGACGAGACAGAACACACGGATACGGACACGGATGCACACGAGAGATGTCCTGTCCCACCAATGTCACAGGAATGCGCCTCTTGTTCCGCCTCTCACATCTCTAGACCAACCCATCTATCCACTTACATGCTTGTCCTAGCCCTCTTGCTGGAGAAGAGGCATCAGCCATCAGCCGTACCGTACGTACTCTGTACTGCACACAGCTTGACTCGGGCGCCGGGCACGGTGCACTCGTAGCTTTGTAATAGTAACGGCAGGTTTCCGCACTTTTATCATCAGCAACGGGCCGACAGAGCCACACAAAACACGCACTTACACGCCACCATGGGAAGAAAAAGTCTGCTCAGCAAATAGTAGCAAGGCTTCAGCCCCGAGGACAAAAAGATATCTTGGTTGGTTTTGGTTAGGCACATGCTCATAGCTGGTATGCTGATGGTGGCTGTACGATACTAGTAAGCTAATACGTAACGAGGCGTCACTACGGAGTACCACTGACAAGATTTATTGCTCGATACACACTTCGGATGCCATTGCCTCACGTTTCTCAGCAGCTTGAGCCTCACCATATTAATCCGTATAGAAGGTGAGAGAAATGGGGAGAGAGTGCTCCGTACAATATTTTAGAATAAGCAGGGGTACGATTGTAAAGAGTTTTTGTCCAAGCCTGATCCTCCCCTCCCCTCCTCATTAGATTTGCTATTCTTTCTACTGCCCATCTACCGTCATCCATTTTCCCATCCCAATCAAAATCCGTCCAGACTTTTTGTCCCTCTGCTTGCTGGCTTTAGTTTCAAACTGTGAGTTCCTGTAAGTTCGGTCAATCGAGCGAAATGAGCCCGGACCACGTTAGGCACGGTGAAAACGACAAGCCCTGTATCAAGTTAAGCCAAGGTTAATAAAAAAGCTGGAGTCGAGTTCGAGTCAACCAAGACTCGTTCGGATCCACGCAAGAGGAAAAAAAAAAGAACAAGGGCAAAGAGACGCAAAAAGGGAATCGATTGGCTTGTCGAGGGTACCTACATACCTACATACACCTACACCCCTCTCCTCTCTCCCACCCCAGTGTGCCCCCCCCTCCCTCCTGCTAATCCAGCTCCAGTAGCTTCAAAGTGCCAGCTGCTGGGTTTGTGGGTGCTGCTGGGCTACTGCAGTACTTTTCGCTATCCACTCTGGCACTACCCACTAGTACCTAACCCATTTACCCACTGCTTGAAGTGGCTCCCCACTCACACCAGCCAGCCAGCGGTGCAGCAAGCCCCCTCCCCAGGTGTAGGTGCAGAACTATCTGCAGGTGCAGGCGCAAGCGGACCAGGGCATCGATTGCGACTGGCACTACCATACACTACCTGGGCTGTTGGACTCTCTCGCCTTTTAGTACCTACGGTACGCCGTAGTAGGTAGCTGCTCAGTCCAATACAATCCGTCCATCCCAACCTGAACCTATCCCAGCCCGTACGTGCGGATTACAGCTACTACTACGACAGCACCCGTACCCATATCCATACATACAGACGCACCGTCAACACCTTAGCGCCCACCAATCCGTCATCGTTCCTCTGGCCTCCCGAGCTGTCGGCGTCTTCCATTGAGCTTCGAAGTTGGCCTGGTCGCGTGGGAGCCGAGAAAAGGGACGCTCGGGACAGGAGCAGAACGATCAAACAGTCCAGACAACGCTAAGGAGTACACCCGATACTTTGTTCTATTATCTCTGCGCGCCTGAGAGTCATCCTCCCCTTCACTTCTACGACATCTTTGTTGATCCAGCGATCCCTCAACCTCTGCCTCTCGAATACGCCAGACAACGCACCACTACGCTATACCTAGTATCCATACACTGCTCTACGGCCAGGCCCTGCTGACGCCTGACTGGTAGCTGGGAAGGTTCGGCCGTACGCTTCCAAGCTCCAGTTCCTTTTTCTGGGCGCATCCCACTACGCAGCGAGTAGAGACCCGACCGACGTTCAGATGAGCTCCTTTCAGTTCGCGCCACAGCAGTACCCCCAGCGGGAGACGCAGAAGAGTGCGTAATTGCATCTTGACCCCCCTCCTGCTTGCGCATACCACGGGTTTAGCTAACCCCTCCTCCGCAGACTATGTCTTCGTCGACGAGCACAACCGCCACAAGCGGTTGAAAGGTATGACATCCACGACTTGGTGCTTATTCAACAACACCGACCGAACATGGTTGTTAACGTGCGCGACTAGTAATGAGAGCTTGTGAAGGCTGTCGCAGACGAAAGATCAAGTGCGATGCAGCTACGACAAATACATGGCCATGCTCGGCTTGCATACGACTCAAGCTGACATGCGTCCGGCCCAATGGATATGATGGTGCTCCCGATTCTTCTTCCTACGATGCGCCTATGCACCCGACCGAGCAATTTCACCATATGTCCATGCAGCAAGCTTCCATGCACACCGCCCCCAAGCCTGGTGCTTCCGTCTATCAACCGCAAAGCCATTACACCGATCCCAATTCTGCATTATATCAAGGTGTACCTTTCGACCCTTCGCATTCTCAACCGCCTGGTGTTAATTATACCACGGTCCCTCCTCATGTTTCTGCTCTTGATCAGCCGTATCATCCACAAAGCGTCTTTCCCACCCAGGTTGGGCAGCCTCAACAAGAGCCCTCGCCGGAGGCGTACTCTCCCGACTCTTATCAGCAAGGGGATCTCGCAGATCTTTTAGGGAGCTTAAAGGTCGACGAGAAGGGAACCGGTATGCTAATCTATCCGTATGACAAATCACTTTTACTGATCTAGGATCATTAGCCCCATATCTACGAAATAAGGCATCTTTCAGACGTGAGACGAGCGAACCCGTCGTGGATGATGATGATGAGCCAGCTCTGCCTCCCATTTCGTTGGGGCCTGGCTCAAAAGTCCGCATCCCCCCGGAACTAATGCCTGAAGAGGAAGACTGTCTGAGATATATCGACGCCTTCTTCACCCAGGTTCATCCGTATATCCCGGTACTGAACAGGTCACAATTCATCCACCAGTGGAATAATAACCGAGAATCGATCTCACCCCTCGTGGTCGAGGCCATCTTTGCTCTGGGTGGTAGGCTCCGAGACGATCCGTCGGACGGCCAGCAATGGCTTGCACTCGCTACCCGTAAGCCTTCCTAGTCATTTTCCCTCTTGGCTATGGTACTGATATTTTTAGGTCACGCCGACGCATTCATGGATGTGCCCAGGCTAAGCACACTTCAAGGGCTTCTATTACTTCTCAAGGCTCGCGAAGCTACTCCCAAGAAAGGCTACTATTACCGGTCGTGGATGACAGTCGTTCATTGCGTCCAGATGGGAAAAGACTTAGGATTAGATGAGCACTACGAAGAACACGAACTGGGTCAAGGATGCGAGTTTAGCATGGCCGAATGCCAACTCCGGACGCGAATCTGGCAAACAGTATTCGTCTGCGAGGTCATGGTCGGCGCACCGCAAGGTATGTGTCTCTTTTCCATTTAGAAGTTTTTCTTCTGGCTGACTCTTTGAAACAGCTCGCCATGACCTGTCAATTAGTCTTGATACTATCGATTTTGAGGTGCCGGACCGGGTGCCGGGGATTGATGAGGGCGAATATCAGACATCACGCAATTTCACTTACCTAGCAAGAGTTGTTCGCAACGTTAAAAAGATGAGCAGCACCTACTCGCGTATTCGGAAGAAGCCAGAATGGGGAATCGATCCCGAATTACAACAGCTAACCCAGGGGTTTGACGCCTTTTTGACGGAGCTACCCTCTGATCTCTCGGTGCAGTTTCCACAGGATGGGTCGCCTCCTTGGCTCCCTTCACCTTTCATCGGAAATCTGCTTTCCTATTTCTACCTCACCCTCATCCTCTACCACCGTCCACAGCTACAGGCTTCGGAATCAGCCATCAACTCGGACCAGTGGAAACACCACATGTTGGTGTGCTACGATTCTGCCAAAGCGCTGTGTAAGCTGCAAGAGGCAGTAATCAATATTGCAGGCTTGGAAGGACTTCAATGCATGCAAAGAGGTTACAGTTTCACTGTGTACGCCGGCCTATCTTGCATTGTGCTTCACTTGGTGAGTCGCGAGCTGCAAATGCTGGTATCAATGCTAATACCGTACTCCAGGTTGCCATTACGTCTCCTGACCCGGATTTGAACACGGATGCTCGTGCTTTCTTCACAAGACAGATGAGAATTATGGAAAAAGTCATGGACGTTTGGGCCATGCCTGAGGTTCGACTCCAGGTAGAGGCTGTCCGTGACGCGTTCTCTGCCGACACGCGAAAGGCTTTCGTGCTCAAGCCTACTTTCCCCTATGGCAGCCCGCACCCGTCCAACACATCAAGTCCGCCTCGGAGCTTCCGGCCGCCCATGGAGCGGGCCGCCACTGCCAGCTTTGGTCAGCATCTTGATTCACAGAACTCGCAAAATGTTAGTTACGCTAGACATCCCATCTCGCCTCCTATTTCTGCCGGTACCCTAGAAAGCAAGGGCGACTCTCCGTCTGGACAGTCTCTAATGATGAACCAGGCTGGACAAAATCCAGGAATGGATCAGAGCCTTGGGCTCCCTGACCATCCTTCGTGGAACCCAGCGCGGATCTTTGAGTAAGTAAATGTCGCACTGTCAGGTGTCATATGATGGAAGCTAACTCAAGGCCTAGACAATGGAACAATTCTTTTGGGACGCCGTCCGCACCCGAGCCATCCTCTGCAACGACCATGTCGCCCTCGACAGCCGCCAATGTCAACAGTCTCCAAAATTATTCCAACATGAGCTCTATGCAGTCGGCAGCTCAGCAAATCACGCCACCGCAGTATACTGCGCCTCAAATTCCCAATTTCGTTACACCCGCCATGTGGCAAGAGTCAGTAGCAACAGTTTATGAGGGGGGACTCAAGAGAACATGGGATTATGACGGCGGACCAGTCATGAAACACCGCTAAACGAGAGAACGGAATATGGTTATCGGCGTTGGGGAATAACAATGGGAAAGATTTCGGATTTACGAAAGAGAAAGAACTGCTGGTAGGGTTTCGTCCAACCGTTGATAGGTCAACGGAAGCTGTGCTGCGCACATTGGGTCAACCATACATTATTTACGACTCGGGATATTTCTATTTCAATACTTGATGCGCAGAGGCGCATGAACGAATGTACGGAACTGGCTCACGAATGGCGAAGGATTCAAGTTCTTTCTTGGAGCATTTGCGTCATATTGCTGGTGCAGGCGTCCATTTTCGTTGTATGTGAAGGACAGAACAAGCAAGCGATGGGAAGTGCAGGCCGGATAATGTACGACTAGAGATGTTGTATTCCTCGCACAAAGGAATGGTGGATGGGCGTCGACGCAGTACAGGCCGTGCCGCACACGCCGGGTCATGAGGATATTGGGCGTTTATTTGGCGTACTAAAGCGGCCCTTTGGGTTACACAAAACGACAGCTGGCTGCTGACAAAACTTGGATACCTAAAGCTGGGCTTATTACAATTGATGATGATAATTTGGAGTTTCGAAAATGTCTTGTTTTTTACGATTGGCTACCTACTATGCCGTTATTATTAAGTCTGTATGGTTGATGCCTAGGTCTTGTAAGCTTGATCAAATGATATAACCACAAGTTAGGGGCCCCGTTATCATATGCTCTTGCTGAAATGCTCTCAAGTTACGTGGAGGTTCTACTCCCCTTCCCCCTCCCCTTTTCAACCAATACATTCAAAAAGAGCACTCTCCGTTGTTCCGAGATCATCGCCGCTCGTTCTGGACGGGAGTAGTGCGCGAGCATGCTTGCGATGGGGGGGAGGGGAATGGGAAGAGGGGAATGGGAAGAGGGGAATGGTTGGCTGTTAATATTAGCGCACTCTCTCTTTGCTGTCCGTCCATGAACTGGATCCTCTTTCCGGGCTCGGTAGTTTAATTTTTACCCTAATCGAACGTCGCATGCATTCCTTTACGGAACTTGTCGTTGCCGGCATGCGGCGTAGTATGTATTACTATACTGCTATTGCTAGTGAAGAGGTTCGCAAAGGAATCTTGCTTGTATATGCATTCTCCCATGTCCTAACTGCGGTAGCAGACAAGACGGAATAAATAGCTCGTCGAATAATTAACCCTCCCATACTCGTACGGCACTCTGCAAGTTGGTAATTGCTCGTCGTCGTTGCCTCAACGTGATGATTGAAAGTCCTACGAGAAGAAAACGGCATTGTTAAAATTCCGTTGCCAACGTACGGAGTACCTTATAGGTAGTAGCCAAAAGGCTCGCAAAGCTGCTGCCACAAGTCACGAAGTTACTCGCCCCCTTGCCTGCTCGCGGGCTGGCTCCTTCCTCGAGAAGACCGTCAACTAATTGCTCCTCGTGCTCACTAACAATTATGAGGGATTGGCCAATTGCTGCTTGTTGTTACTTCACGTGATGCCCAAATGTCCCATAGGAAGAGCAAATCTGGCAGCTACGCTTATCCTCAACTAGTACTATTACTACTTCTTTAGTGCATTGATATTGCTGGACCTCTCTCGAGGGCTTTGCGATACACTCTCCTGCTTCCCTCTTCGGCCCTCGACCCCTCATTTCTTCTTCTTCTTCTTCTTCTTCTTCCTCTTCTTCTTCTTCTCTTTCTCCATCAATCTCTTTTTGGCACCTTTTTTCTAAAGAGAGAAAAATCATGTCGCTGGACGGGGAATCGCTGGGGAGGAAGATGTGGGTTACGGCCAAGGACAACTGGCACCTGGGCATCACTTCGTTTGGAGGACCTCCGGTTCACTTCAAGATTGTAAGAGTGAGAGAGAGAAAGAAATGGCCTCCCTCCCCCCAACGCCCCGTTCTTCCCAGTATGTGTTTGCTGACCAGGTTGGCATAGTTTCACGATCGCTGGGTTAAAAAGAGGCAATGGGTCAGCGAGCAGGTGGTGAGTCCACAAAGAAAAAGAAAAAAAGAGACAAAGAAAGGAGAAGGGGGGGAGAAGGGGAACGATTGTTCGCTAAAAGATGCATTTTTTTCATGATTCCGATCCCAGTACGAAGAAGTGTTTAGCGTCTGCCAGGCGCTGTGCGGCCCTGCGAGCACAAAAATGCTGTACTGCCTCAACCTCATCCACGCCGGCGTACCCTCTGCTGTTCTCGCGTTTTTCATATGGAGGTGAGTAAGCAGAAACCAACCCCCCCCCCCCCCCCCCCCAGCCAGTCCTCTCTTTCTCTTCTTTTCCCAGGTCGTAGAGCCGGGGATATGAGGGGGGAGAGAGACAAGGAACCAGATGAAAGGAAAGTTTGTCGATTAACGTGTTTGGACATGGGGGAAAAATGAATAAAGCCTGCCGGGAGCGTTGGGAATGTTTGCCCTATCAGAGGGCGTCTCGAACATGCCGTTGACCCTGCCCCGGCCCGCCTACGCCGTGCTCTCCGGCCTCAACGCCGCGACCGTGGGCGTCGTTGCCCTGGCGGCCGTGCAGTTGTCGCGCGGCCCGGCGTCGGACGGCGTCGGACGGGTCCTCGTCTTTGCCTGCGGCTCTGCGGGCTTGCTGTACAACGCGCTCTGGTACTTCCCCGTCCTCATCGTCGCCGCCGGACTCTTCGCCCTCGCGGCCGACAGCGGCGTGTTCAGGCGCGCCGTCGGGAGGGCGAGGGGTATCGTCGGACGGGCGAGGCGCGGCAGCGGCAGCAGCGGGGAGGACGGTCAGGGAACGGCGCCGCCTACGTCTTCTTCTTCTTCTTCTCCCGACGGTGGGAGGCTCAGGCGACAGCAGCAGCAAGAGGAGGGGCAGAACGAGCTTCCGGCGAACGCGGCATCGGCGGCGGACGAGCCGCGCGTGGTGCCCCCCGAGCGCAACCTCAACATGTCGTGGAAAGCGGGCCTCGCCGTCATCGCGGCCTTCCTGGCCAGCTTCGCCGCTGTCATGGTCCTCCGCGCGACGCTGCGCGCCCCGCCGCTGCTCTACCGGCTCTTCGCCAACATGTACCTGGCGGGGACCGTCATCTTCGGCGGCGGGCCCGTGGTGATACCGCTGCTGAGGGAGTACGTCGTGGCCGAGGGGTGGGTGAGCCCGCGCGACTTCCTCATCGGCCTGGCCGTCGTTCAGGCCCTGCCCGGGCCCAACTTCAACTTCGCCGTCTACCTGGGGGCGCTGACGGCGCGGGGCGGGGGCCTGCCCGGCCTCGCGGGCGCCGCGGCGGCCTTCGCGGGCATCTTCGCGCCCGGGCTGGCGCTCGTGCAGGGCACCATGGGCGTGTGGACGGCGGTCAGGGGGAGGCCCCGCGTCGGGAGCCTGCTGAGGGGCGTCAACGCCGGCGCCGTGGGGCTCATCTACACGGCCGTCTACCGCCTCTGGCAGATCGGCTACATAGACGAGGGGTACCAGGGCGGCACCAACCTTGGCGTCGAACCCTGGTGGGTCGTCGTCACGGCCACGAGCTACGTAGGCGGCTTGTGGTTCGGGGTCAAGCCTTGGGCCTCCATCCTCTTGGGAGCGGCCATGGGGCTGGCTTGGTACGGTGTTGTGAGCAGTTGAGCCTGTTTTCTTTCTTTCCTTCCTTCCTTCTCTTTTCCTTTCTTTGGCAGGGAAATTGATTGTGGGGGAGGGGGACGTAACTTTCCCTCTGAGGGGTATCTCTTGTTACTATCTTGTTTCCTTTCCTATATCTTTTATTTTTCTTTTTGCATAGGTAGTATATAGTATGCGTTGGGTATTTGTTTGAGTGGGTGTATTACCTGTCCTGCCGTATATGGCCAGTCAATTCCCCCCCTCACGCGCCCCTCCCCGCCCCCCGGGCATCAATCTGCTCCTTGACGGCGTCCCAGACCCACCACACCACGCGGTCCTTCTTCTTCTCCTCGTACCTCGGCCTGACGGCGCCCTCCCCGGGCCTGCCCGGCTGCACGTAGAACTGCCGCACGGCGCGGTACATGTACCATTTCCTCCTGGCGTCCTCCCTCCTGGCAGCCTCCTCGTCGCGGACGTAGTTGACGAGGCCGAGGCGGCGCCGGCTGGGGGCGAGGTCCGCGAGGCTCACGGTGCTGTGCCGGGGCTTGGCGATGAGGCTCATGGTGGTGATTGTGAGCCTGAGCGTGGCGGCGGCGGTGCTCCCGCCGGGGGGCTTGGCGAGGAAGCGCTCCAGGGCGGCGGGGGAGGAGTGCGCGTGGGCGGGGAGCTGGGCGTGGATGTGGGTTACGAAGGGGGCGGTGGTGAGGGTTGTGAATAGGGGAGGGATGATGCCGCATAGGGCCACTACGTCGCTTGTTAGCGTCACTTCCCTTCCTACCCTTTCTTCATACTTGTGTACACATGATGGGGGGAGAAGGGGAGAGGGGCTGGGCATGTAAAAACGAACCTTGGGCCGTGTCGATTATATCCTTGCCAGAGTTGACGTAGCTGGGGACGATGATGCCGCAGAAGAAGGCGCTGATGAAGAGGGTCGTCACCTTTATCATGGCGATCATGGTCGTGCGGCCCGTCCCCGCGTGGTAGATGAGTATCCTATCCGTCACATCTTTTTTCCGCACCCAAAAAAAAACCCATACTCGTCAGCGTTTCCTTTTTTGCTCCTATACATGATACAGGGAAGGGAGGGGGGTGGGAGCAGAGCATTGACTCACCTTTTGGGCCATTGCCGGTGCCACCTATCTTTTGGGCCTGGCGTTTGGCGGCATCTTGGGCTGCGGCTTTGGCTGCTGCCGGGGAGGAAGGGGCTGCTGGGGATGATGCGGACGGGGTGGGAGGTTTCGTGGCGAGATGGCGGCACTGAAGAGATTTTCGGGAGACGAAGTTGTAGGCGTTGGAGTAGTGAGTGGTGCGGAGTGAACGTGATATGGGTATTGACAGATTTGAGCCCCGTAAGGCTATTGACCGGTAGAGTAACATTTTACGATGTGGTTTTTATGAGTTGTACATTATGAGCCGATGAGATAATGTCTTGCCTTGCAAGGGGCATGAGACGGATATACCATCTTAGCGAGCCAAAACACCACCATTAAAACCTACCCTACATCTATAACCCGTTTATAAAAACGCAACACATTGAGTATAAGAATGGGGTTCGGTGCTGTAAATACACTAATTGCATGCTTTTATTATTTCATAATGATATCAACGCCTGACAGCAGCTTTTAAACAACGTTGTTGGTCAACCACTCCTTCCACTGGTCCTCACCCCAACTCGAGCTGATATCATGAACCACGCCATTGAAGACAACAGTGGGAGTTACGTGCACGCCAGACAAACGGTTCATCCTCGTGACGAGCTTGAGGTTGTTGGTGACCCGGTTCCCAACGTTGAGCTTGGACTCGTCCGAGACGTCCTCGTCGATGCGCAGCAGCTCGTACACCTCGTCCTTGTCCACGCCGACCTTGTGCGCCACGTCGGCCAGGCGGCGGTAGGTGTCGTTGCGCGTCTCGTTGACGACGCTGGCATCGAAGAAGCCCTTCTGGGCCTTGAAGAGCTCGGAGCTGAAGGCCCAGAAGAGCTCGGGGCGGAGCTCGAGGACGGCGAGGGCTGCCTCGTGCATGAGGGTCGATGAGGGGTGCCACGGCTGGACCTGCTGGCGGAAGACGAGGGCGAGGGACGACTGCCAGCGCGGGGTCGAGCGGACGAGGGGCGCGACGGCGTCGGTGAGGGTGCGGAACATCTTGGCGGAGAAGGGGCAGCAGTAGTCGAGGTAGATCTCGAGTGTGTGGTGGGTTGGGGCCAGGGACGAGGGGGGCTCGGCGAAGACGAGCTTGTGGGCTGCAAATTTGGGAGGGAGGGCCATGGTTTCTTTCTTTCTTTGAGAAGATTTGGAATTGGTGATTACTGTGAATGTGTACTTTGGTTATGTTTGTTCTGGCTGAAAGAGGGGGGGGGGTTGTGATTTGGAAAAAGAGAAAAATGGCAAATGTGGTGAAGCGGCGGGTTGAGGCTGTGGTTGGGTGTAATGGATGATGTGATTTGGAGATATTGATGATGTCAACCAAAGCAAAGCTACGGAGTACTTACCTAGGTGGACAATAATATGGACCTTTACACCCGGGGGCCATAACGATCACAGCCAAACTCCAGCGGGGGCGCAACGAAAGCTGTGACCCAAGGGTCCAGACAACGCAACGCAACTTCAAGGTACCTAACCCAAGGTGCCAATGTATTAGAATTACTGTTACTACTTAGTAGTACTCCGTACGGAGTAGTAGTGCCTATCGAGGTGCTTGAGGTGTCACCGTAGCACCCATCTGACAGCCAATGCCGTGTGCCCGCTCATCATGACAGATAGACCCGGTTGCATATCGAGCGAGCAGCAAAGGCACCTTGATGGCAATTCCAAATTATTTTCATCGCAGCACCTGACCACCTACAGACGGGGGCCCAGCTCGTAAATACTTCGACCATTAGCCTGGGGTACAGAGGACTACCGAGCAATGAGAAAAAAAAATACGGAGTACGGAGTGCGTAGTAGTACTACTCAGTACATACTATAATCGGTACTACTAGTGATGGTTGTCAAGTGAAACCTGGGGAATAGCCGACGCCCTAGAGTCTGGGGGATGATTTACCGCGTGACCTCTTGTCTTGGAGTTCACATTACGAGAAAAAACGTGCCGTTCCGTCTTTGACTGGCTGTACGGAGCACATACCGCGCCCAGACTATTACTCTAGCTATAGATAGGCACTGAAGCCGCTGGCAGTGCTGGACGAGGCCACTAAAGGTTTCCAATTTTCTCGGCAAGACGGGTGCAAAGTCCCTATATTTCCCGATGCCTGAAACCGCACACCATGGCATTGCCATTTTCGGCACGTTTTGAAAGCATCGAAGCAAGGGACGGGAGGCCACGCACGCACACGCCAAGCTGGACACAAGCTAAAGTAAAACGACAATGATGGATGAATGCTTCGGTTTTGGTCTGATAGAGTTGAAACTATATGATGAATGCGGAGCACTTGGGTTTATGAATCGACATTAAGCTTTGTACGGGTTACACAATATCAAAGTGTATAAGCAACCTGTCCGCTTCTAAGAGGCACGACACCACTACCACATGTTCTGCAGCCCAGAACCTGATGAGATGAGATGAGCTTAAATGGTCTCTCCCCCTCCTTCAACCCATCTTTATCCAGTCGGAAACAAACCATGCCGGGCGATAGCGTAGCTTTCCCTTCGTCGTGGTGGACTGCCAACTACTAGTGGTACATGGTGATGATGCCACCCCTGTACGCCCACCCACACACCTGTTACTCACAGCCAATCCACGTCCATGTACGGCACGGGATTGCTTCGTCCCTTTTTCTCTCTCTTTTTCTTCTGCTTTGAATTTGGAAGGTTCTTTGGTTCCAGATAGTAAAGATTGGGTAGCTGGAGGTTGGGATCCGTGCACATCCGACACGGTGCCAAACTTGGACGGCTTCCGTTAAAAAAGCAAGTCCCAACTTGAACTTGCCTGGGAGGGAAGTTGAAACCCTCGTCATTAATAAATGGATCTAGATCCCCAATCCCCCATCTTCCTCATTTGATCCGAACTACGGAGTACCATATGTGTCTGCTTCAATAAACTTTTGCTGTCATCTTTGCAACATTCTTCTTCGCTCGCGAGATTGATACAAATAAAGTCCCTGCATCGGCAACTTGGTCATTTTTTTCTGGATTACGACCTTTATGTGAACATCAAGGTCCATTAACCGAGTATCTGGTCTCCCATTGTTCTTCGGCCCACCATGATCTGCCTCAGCAAGGCCGACGAGGCCGCCATCAGGCACCTCTCCTACAACCAGAGCCCCCGCGCCCTGGCCCCCGAATCCACCACCTGTCAGGATCTCAACGGCATTTCCAACCTTCGCGAGCTGGTCGCTTCGGATCAGGACGACGATGATAGTGGAGGAGGCGCCACCCATGGTTCAGCAGACGGGGACGATAAATGGCAACACCTCCAGGCTTGTACCGACGACGTTGCTGTCGGTCAGCTTGACGCGGGACGATGGCCCGCGTCTTGCGCTGGGCTGTCCTCGCGTCCCGTGGCGGTCGTCAGCGGTGAAGGCCGGCGTTACTGTCCCCCGGAGAGGTCCCCGATCGCGTCTACGCTGTCGCGTGCTTGGGACTGGACCATTTGGATTGTCTCTGTTATTTCCGTTGCCTATGTTTTGAACTACTTTACCACTCATGATTCTTCCCCCGCGCTTCATCAACATCATGATGCCACCATCGCTCCGCCCAAGGTACGAAGGGAGGAACCCAAGGAGGAACCTAAGGTGCTGCGCAAGAGGGATAGCTGCGCCTCTGGCGGCACCAACGCCAACGAGTACAACACTGGCCTCCACGTCGGCGCCCTCATGATCATCTGGTTCGTCTCCTCTTTGGCTGCCGCTTTCCCCATTGCGGCCAAGAAGCTCCCCGGACTCAAGATCCCGGCGCGCTTCTTCTTCGCCGTTAGGCACTTTGGCACCGGTGTCCTCATTGCTACTGCCTTTGTCCATCTCCTGCCGACGGCTTTCATCTCCCTCGGCAACCCGTGTCTGGGAGACTTTTGGGTGAATGATTACCCTGCTATGCCGGGCGCCATCGCCCTGGCCTCCATCTTCCTTGTCACCGTGCTCGAGATGATTTTCCATCCTGCGCGTCACGGTCCGGAGCCTCGCGCTTGTGCTGTTCCTGCCGTCGCCGTGACGGAGTCTGATGGCAACGAGGGTGGTGAAGCACAGCGGGCCGCAGCCCCTGAAAATGATAAGTGCCTGGCTGTCCCCTTCGGTCCCAAGGATGGTCGCCGCGGCCGCGCTAATAGCGTTGGCTCCGGGCTGAACCGTCTGCACACCACCGAGCAGGATAGCAATGCGCCCGCCGCTGGAGAACGCGACGCCGAATTAGCTCGTAAGGAGGCCGACGACGAATCCATCACCGAGGAAACTACCCTCACGCCGGAGCAAAAGATTCGCAAGGAGCGGCTGCAGTGTGTCCTCCTCGAGCTCGGTATCCTCTTCCACAGCGTCTTCATTGGCATGGCCCTCAGCGTATCCGTCGGCAACGAGTTCATCGTCCTACTCATCGCCATTGCCTTCCACCAGACCTTTGAAGGTCTCGCCCTGGGCTCCCGCATCGCCACCATCTCCTGGGGCGACAATACCAAGCAGCCGTGGATTATGGCCGCCGTCTACGGCCTCACCACTCCCCTCGGGCAGGCCCTCGGCATCGCCACCCATACGCTCTACTCCCCCGACTCCAAGGAGGGCCTCATCGTCGTCGGCGTCATGAACTCAATTTCCGCCGGCCTCCTTACTTTTGCCAGCCTTGTCGAGCTCATGAGCGAGGACTTTCTCAGTGACGAGAGCTGGAAGCACCTCAGGGGCAAGAAGAGGATCATCGCCTGCGTGCTCGTCTTCATGGGCGCCTTCGGCATGAGCCTCGTGGGCGCTTGGGCGTAGATGCCCATCGGGCGTTTCCCCAGCGGGGGCAAGTTACAAGGCCCGGGTGGGCGGTCAAGCAATCCCCCGCCACGGAGCGTCACCAACTGCACATGTATTTAGGTGAGAAAATATCATGGCATCTTCTATTACCTTCTTACGTCGCAATATAGCGCGCTATTTATTACATTTGAATACCGGAGACTGGCAGCAATTGACATTGATATGGTAGTTTTATACATATACACATATACACATATATACTCTGTGAATATCAGACAATCCTTTTTAAAGAACCCCTCCCCCCCTTTTTTTAAGCATGTGTGTGTATTGATTTGCATGTGCCTTATTCTTCACCCGACCGTGTTTTTGGCCACGACGCCCCTCGCAAACTCGCCAAAGGTGAGGTGCTGCTCGACGTCGACCTCGTCGCCGAGGTTGGGCTGCGTGAAGACGGCGAGGGTGTTCCTGGCCACGGCGCCGGCGCTCCGGCCCGGGCTGACGCCCCTGACGAAGTGAGGGACGGCCTTGAAACGGCCCCGGGTGATGCGCTCCAGGGCTTCCCCGGTCTGGAAGGCGACGCAGTCGCGGGGGATGCGGACCTGGTAGGTCTCGCCGGAGCGGGACTTTATGTGCAGGCCGGCGGAGGGGTCGGGGGAGGAGGGGAGCTCGTCGAGGGGGGGGAGGGAGGCGCCGGTGCCGGTGCCGAGGGCGGCGTCCGGGGGCACGGCGGGGGAGGTGGCGTGTTCGTCTATGAACATGGCGGACGTGAGGCCCGTTAGGCAGCCGTGGTCGAGGTGCGTCGCGCACCAGTCGTCTTCGTCACCGTCGCCTTTCCCTTGTTCCTGCTGGGGGTAATAGTGCAGTAGCCTGGCCTTGGTGGTGCTGCTCGTGCCGACGACCTTTTCGAGGTAGCCCCGCGGGTAGGAGGGGCCGATGTCGCGCTCGGCGAAGCGGTCGCAGGCGCGGGCGACGAGGACGGCGGCGTCGATGATGAGGGCGCACAGGGCGGTCAGGGCGGGGCGGAAACCCGGGAGGACGGCGTCGGAAGGCCAGACGTTGGGGGAGAGGTACTCGGGGAAAGTCTCCGGCGTGTACTCGACTGATGGGGTGGTGGTGGTAGACGCCGCCGCCTCGAGAGAGGGGTCGACGTAGAAGGCGCAGTTGGCGTAGTAGGAGCCCTTGTGGGTGTCTGCCTGGCCGTTTTTGAGGGTTTCTTTGCCGAGGGACCAGCCGGTGAGGTACTTGGCCTTGGAGTTTTCGAGTTTGTCTTGCGAGGGAGAGACGTGAGTGTGTGTGTGTGAAGAAAAAGGAGATTCTTACCAAGCTCTTCCTTGGGGAGGTTCCCGAGGTAGGACGCGTACGAGAGGACCGTGTGCCTCAGCTGGGCGAACTCGGGGGGCACGTCCTTGACGACGAGGATGCCGAGCGAGTCAGGACCGAAGGCCTCCTGGAGCGTCTCGAAGGGGACGGTGCCTATTTGACATTGTGTAAGTTTACTTTGAACCCCTTTATATATATATATATATATATATGGTATGTGTGTGTTTGTGCGTATATATAAATGCACACATGTGTATATATGTATGTAGTTGGATGACCGCAGCCTCTTATTCTTTTTTTCGGTGAGCCTTACCATTCTTCAGGTCGGCGAGGGAGACTGTCACGGCCTGGGCTTGCGCAACCATTTTTTCCTTTTGACGTTTGAATAATTGGATTGATGTGTCTTATCTTAGTTTGCCTCTTCTTCTTTTCATAAGAAGACTTCGCTTTTTTGCATTGGCTTAGATATGGGAGGGGATGATGGGATATTTATACGAGTTGTTTCACTACTAATTCGAGCAAGGTAAGGAAAAATAGGGTAACTCCCCTCCTGCCTACATATTGCCCCTCCCCTTGTTATGTCGGAAGCACGCGCATGGGCGCGGGGGAGGGAAAAGGGTACCTGGCTACCCAAGGTTACCGGGTACCATAATACCCCACGCTTATGTAACACCTGCGATGGGGACACCGCTTTGCGTCGCGACTCCAAAAAAAAAAAAGAGAAAACGTCAGTGGACCTCGCCGCACTCCGATTTCTCCAAAAAAGAGAACCTACCAGACTAAGGAACTTGAACCTCGAAGAAATAAGTGACACCAATTGGCGCGAGCGCTCTCGATCCCGACGCCAACCGGACACTTTTCTGCCAGACCAAACATAATCCACCCCTTGAATCATGGTCAAACCGCTCTCCTTCAAAGGCGACAAGAAGCCCAAGAAGCGGAAGCGCGCGGCCGCCTCCGGGCCCGATGCCGACGCCGACAGCAACAGGGGCGAGTCCTCAAAAGCGGTACGCAGGACGGCGGCGGCAACAGAGGGCGGTGATGGCGTCGCCGCCGCGACCGCCGCGGCAGAAGACGACGACTCGTGGGTCTCGGCCGAGGCGGTGTCCGACGTCGCGGGCCCCGTCATGATCGTGCTGCCCACGGACAAGGCGGCGGCGCTGGCGTGCGACGGCGCGGGCAAGGTCTTCGCCATGCCCGTCGAGAACATCGTCGACGGCAACGTGGTCTCGGCGGAGCCGCACGACGTGAGGATGGTCTGGGTCGCCAACAAGGTCTCCGGGACGGACATGTTTCGCTTCAAGGGGCATCACGGCCGGTGAGTCTCCTCTTCTCTCTCCCTCCCTCCCCTCTAGACCCCCTTTCTTTTATTTCATCTATTCTCTCCAAAGGGGAGCATGCGACGACGAAAACCTAGGTTACTAACACCCTTTTCTTTTCTGGACAGATACCTGGCGAGCAGCAAAATAGGTCAGCTGTCCGCCACATCGGAAGCCGTCTCCCCCCTCGAGTCCTTCGCCATCATCCCCGTCCCCGACGTCCCCGGCGCCTTCGCCCTCCAGACCTCGCACGAGACCTTCCTCTCCGCCAAGGAGACGTCGGACAACAGCAAGACGGAGACCAGGGCCGACGCCGACGCCATCTCCTTCGCCACGACGCTGCGCGTGCGCATGCAGGCGCGCTTCAAGCCCAGGATCCGCTCGGCCAGGGAGGAGAAGGCGCTGGCCAAGATCAGCCGCAAGGAGCTCGAGGAGGCGGCGGGCAGGAGGCTGGACGACGACGAGGTGAGGAGGCTCAAGAGGGCGAGGAGGGAGGGCGACTACCACGAGAGGCTGCTGGAGATTAAGGTCAAGGGGAAACACGACAAGTTTGGTTAACGGTTTTTTTTGGTCAGCTTTTGGGTAATTATGGCGCTGGTGTTTGGGTGTTTTTCTTTCTTTGGGGAATCTATAATCTATGTCGAATATGACGGGACTTGCTTTTTTTCTCCCTCTTTTGGTTCGTCATGTTCTCATTATGTATGGCCTTGGTGGTGAAAAGGGGATAAGGGTAAGGGGAGTGGAGTTCAATTCCCCGGCCTCCACGCTTTAATGTTGCCATCCTCGCCGCCGGTGAATACGACCTGCTCCTCGTCGAAGAAGCAAAAGGACCGGACGATTTCCTCGCCGTGCGCCCCCGGCAGGCCGACGCCGTTGTCCCTGTCCAGCACCCACGAGTCCCCGCTGGCCGTGAGGAAGAAGAGACCGAACTCTGCCCGGCTATTTCGAGAGGTCAGCATCATGCTCGACAATTTTTTCTTCTTCTTTCTTTCTTTAGGAACGAGAAAGGAAGGGTAGGAGAGAGAAGAGAACAAGGAGGAAAAGGGTAAAAGTAAATAAGGAAAAGGAGGAAAGAAACGAGAAGAAAGGAGGAGGGGAAGAGAGAGAGACTTACTCCTGGGCTCCGGCGCCGAGAATGGCACCGGTGCCGTCGGCCTTGGGCACCACGTCGCAGACGTACCGGCACCCGACCGAGGCCCTCAGGTCGCCAAAGTCGGCCACGGCGTCGCCGCTGCTCCTGTTCTCGGCGACGTCGTACACGGCGAAGCGCTCGTCGTGCGAGAGCGCCGCGACGGGGATGCTGCTCGTTGCCCGCTGGCTACCGCCGAGGAAGGCGGCGTGGTGCACCGAGGCGCCGAGGTTGAGCGTCTGGAGCGTGACCTCGTCCTCGTCGGCGACGCGCAGGTCGTGCACGGATACGAGGCCGTCGGTGGACCCGCTGAGGAGCAGGGACGGCTCCGAGGGGTGGTGGGACAGCGTCGTGACGTCGTCGGAGTGGAAGTCGGCGAAGGCGCGCAGCGGGTTCGGATTGCCGGGGGAGCGCACGTCGTGGACGGCTATGCTGGCCGCGTGGTCGTGCAGCTCGGTGCCCACGGTTATGGTCTGCAGGGCGGCGGAGCAGGTCATGGATAGGATGGGGGCGGACGTGCCTGTGGTTCAGTGGGTGCTCTTAGTACACGCGTGTAGCATAATATGGAATGGGGTCATGAGCGTCGCCAAGATGTCGGCTTTGTCAAGGGGTTGAGATGGACCTCTCTTCCTCCTCAAAAACCCTCCTTTACCTCCTCTTGCGGGGAAAAAAAAGGAAGAAAAAAAAAAAGAAACTCACCTTGAAACTGGCTGACCTTCCTCCCGGCCCTGAGATCCCAAATCGCCACGCTCCCATTCTCCCCCGCCGTGCACACGACCTCCCCTACGCCACTACTGCCGCCGCCGCCGAAAACTCCCAGCGCAGTCAGGTTCCCGTGCTCGGTGCCAAAGGTCCCCACGGCCCTCAGCGTCGCCGGGTCGAGCAGCGTGAGCGCCTGGTCCGAGGATATGGCCGCCAGGCGGGACACGGGCGTGCGCGCGATGTCTAGGACATATGCCTGCTGTTGTTGTTGGTTGGAGTTAGAGTTGGACGAGGGAAGAGGGTACGTCGCCGCCTGCGTTAGGCTGTACATTTTGCCTCGCCGCGTTTTTGATTTCCTTCCTTTCTTCTTTTTTTTTTGTAAGTAGTCTAGACGGTAAAATATTTTCCCCTTGGCGCTCGTTTGTGATAAAAGAGAAAAAGTCGATGGAGTTGTTGTGAGTGTTGTGTACACTACGTGTAAGTATGGTGATAAAAAAAAGGTTTTATGTGAGATGGAGCGAGGATTGGCGATGGTGGGGTGAAAATGTGCCCCTCCATCCCATCATTTTTCGAGTCGCGAATACGGGGAAACGAACATGCGCCCGATTTACTACATCGGCAGCATTAAAAAACCACCACCTAATTCAACTCAAAACCAAGCATATTATTGAGGAATGAAGTCACGAGACGTGAGAAGGTATATTTCCTAGTAAATGAGTGGGTAAAAAAACATGACGAGAAAGAAAAGAAAAACCCCCTTTGGAGTACATTTGCGCAATGTCACGAACACGGCGTAGTAGAAAAAAAAACTTTCGTCTAAAGCAGTTTCGATTACTCGTTTTTTTGCCGTCTAACATCATTCATAACCCCCCACCGTGAAAACAATAAAATAATACATGATATCGTACAAGACGCTGGCTACTAACCCATGCGCAGAAGAGAGAGGGGGAGGTGGAAAGGAAAGGAAAGGGGAAAAAATAAAGCAAGTAGAAAGTGAATGGAGTTGCCGCCCGTGTAGCCCGGGCCTCCAACCCCTTGCCGCGCCTCTCTCTCTCTCTCCTCCAAAAAAACACAAACGCCAAAGAATGCGGAAAAGATATCAAGACACTTCCTCGCCCGCCCTTGAGCCCCAGTAGCTTCAAGGCTCACTACCCTCCAGTCGTTGATTCACCGCCTTCTCGTTGGCTCCTCGGAAAACCCTCTTGCCGACCTCGTACGTGCTGATCATGATGGCGCACGATGGCGCAACCTTCAGCGTCCGGGGCACGACGCCCCTCCACAGCCCCGCCGCGCCCTCCGTCTTGAAGATGCTCCAGAGAAGCTGAAACATCCTGCCCTGGTTTTGCGGCCCCGCGCCTGAGGCGCCGGGGCTGTCGCGGTAAACCTGTGTGCGAGTCTTGCCGACGTCAAAGGGCGTTGTGACGATGGACGCGAATGCGCCCGAGGATGCGCCCGCCGTGAAGCTGTCGACAAACGTCTCCGTGTGATTCTCCCTGCTTCTAGAGCGGCGTCTCGCGTCGGATCGCTCGGACCTTGACGAACCCATCGTTCGACCCCTGCGCTCCTCACGAACGTCCGTCAGCCTTGCGCGGATGGTCTCGTAACCCCACCAGTATAATCCAGAAAAGGGGACGTCGCGCCAAAGCGTCAGCGTCAGACCCCTCCATAGCGATCCGTACCCGTGCAAGCCGACCATCTCCTTGATCCCCTTGAACGTTTCCAGCATGTGGTTCTTGGCCGACGACCCGCTCACGGCTTGCATCCTTGTCCTCACCAGCTCAATGGGCCCCACCGCAGTAGCCGCAAGGACCCTCGCCATCGAACCCGCGACGAGCGGGGCATGGTCGTCGTTGAGTCTCGAAAAGGGACTCCGCTGGTTGAAACGCAGCCATTCGTAACCGGTAAAGTAGATAATGTTGGCCGGTATGGCCATGACGAGCGTAGGAGAGAGACCCCTCCAGAGCGTGGTGAACCCCTCATTCTGCGCAATCTTGCGCAGGCCGTCAAAAGTCGACCGGTAAGTCCGGCGCTGCACCTCCTGCACCGCGCAGTCCGCCTGTGCTGCGGCCGCCGCCGATGATGCGCGCGAAGACATGCCCTCCATCTGGGGCGTTGCGATACAGTACTCGGCATTGTTGCCCATGAAAAAAACCTCTCGGCAGCATGACGTTACACCCAGCTCCGCCGTCTGGATGGGCGTGAGCGAGTTTGTGGTCCGGATAAGTTTGGAGAAGTCGACATTCGAGGCTGCCGGCTGTTGCGACTGCAATCGGACGCGCACAACATCGAGGGGTGTCACTGTTCTGCTATGTCAGTACATTCACTGCGCACGAAAAGCCCCGAGGTGCATCGTGGGGGAGCTGGGCCGGTTGTTTGTGACGTACCGAGCAGCGACGTCAGTAAACTACCCGACATAGCCGATACCATCTTCTGTCCCGCAGTAATCTCGAGCACCTCAATCGCATCGCGACCCGGAGGTTGTGGCCTTGCGCCCGTGGTACCCATTCCGTCTATCCGGTCGTGGTCCTGTCCACCCGTGCTGCTGTGCACGGTAGATAGACTATTCATGATCGATTGCGAAAGCGGTTCCCCTCTAGAATCGTCCTCTCAAGAGCATTATCTTCCTTAGTTCCCTTTTTCTTCTCCCCCCACCTTTTCTCTCTCGCTCTCTGTCTTTCTCTCTTTATGTTGGGTTCCTCAGATTGCGGGGAAGGGGGCGATTATTGCTCGGAAGATTGTGTGTGCGTATAGTGTTGTTGGGATTGCTTAAGGTTTTCGCGGGTCGTCGGGCTAAAGCAGAAAGATTTGGTGTGTGTGGGTGGAAACGAGAAAAAAAAAGGGAAGAAGAAGAAAGGAAAAATTAGTGATGTTGGGGATATCAGGGTCTGGCCTGAAAGATCAATGACATGATTGATAAGAAAAAAAGATGGAAAGGCCGGGGGGGGGCGCCAGTAGAAAGAGCTCGTAGAATGGACCGGCAAGCCAGCCCGAGCTGTCTCTGGTTTTTTTTTTCCTCCCTCTCTCTCCTTCTCTTCTCTATCTTGCCTCTGTCGGGACGAAAGTCCCAATTCTTTCCATGAGTTTCCCCCGGTTCCGGAGCAATCAATTAGGGTAGTAGCTTTCCAAGCCTCGGGATTCAAATGCGAATTTTTGGGCCGTTTAGAGCGGAAAGTTCTGCCGCATGTTTCCGATGCCAAGTCGCGTGGCAAATCGAGGAAGCAGCTACTACAAGTACAACGGAGTACGGAGTACGGAACACCACTAAAGCCATAGGTACTCCGTGTGCTCCATACTGAACAGGCCGGCTTACAGGTGAAGGTGAGTGACTCCTCTCCGGAGTAGAGTGCTTATCGATAAGAGAGGTACTCCGTGTGAGTCTCACGGCATCTTATCTAATCTGTCTCAGTGCATGCATGGTTGACCTCATCTCAATTCACTAGGTATGTACCTTGGTATATAGACAGACGTACACCATCAAGGACTCAAGCAATATTTTCTTTCTTGAGTAAGAAAACCTCGAAAAAAAATCCAATTATTTGTATATAATTATAGTATGCAAATCTCCTCATCATTATAGTATTTTATTACACTCTTCGCCGCTGCAAGTTTTGTAGAAGAATCGCGAGAGATCCGTAGACACCGCCATGTCCGCCCCGGGTGATGGCGAGCTCGACACTGAGCTGGAGTCGTTCCGGCAGCAGTGGCTCTCCGATCTGCGCTCGCGGAATGCTGGCGCCGAGCCTCCTGCGTCGCAGCCGGCGCCTCCGTCTTCGCCTGGGCAATCCAAGAAGCCGGCGCCTTCATCCTCGAGCGCCAAGCAGCAGCCGCAGCACCACCACCATCACCAAGAGGATGAAGAGGATTACGTCCCGAGCAAAGTGTTTGACCATCCCGGCTCGGAACATGGACGTACCCTCTCCGGCGGAGGTATCGGGAGTGACAAGAAGGAGCTTGTGTCGGCCTTGGACCACTACGAAGAGGCCATGGAGAAGGAGGCCCAGGGAAACATGGGCGATAGTCTGACGCTATACCGCCGGGCCTACAGAGTATGCAACCCCCCCCCCCTTCCATCCCGTCACGCAATTGGGAAAGGTCTCTTTTTCTAATACGTGTATGGCACAGCTGGACAACAAAGTAGATCGTCGCTATAGGGAGAAGCATTTCCCCCATGGCGTCCCCAAACCCTCTTCAGCACACCCCTCCTCTCACCCGCCGCCGCCACCGTCATCATCCACCCACGCACAGCAGCCCGAAGTTTCGGCAGCAGCAGCGGCGGCGGAAGTGGCGGCAGCAGCAGCAGCCACAGAGACTCCTGCGCCGCAGAACCTCTCCTACGCGGACCTCATCACCTCCTTCTCGTCCCTAAGCATAGAGCCCCTCCCGCCCCCCGTCGAGGGCGACCCCCCTCCCCCCTGCCCCATAGCCTCGCTCCCGACGGAGCTCCTCTCCCACATCCTCGAGGACGTGGCCGTGGCCGACGTGGCCGACTTCGCCCGTCTGTCGCTCGTCTGCAGGGCCCTCGCCTACCTCACCGTCACCGAGCAGCGCGTCTGGCGGCGCGTCTGCACCGGTTCCGAGACCGGCTTCGGCGGCATGCACTACCGCTACGCCAAACCCATCACCTGGGCCGGCACCGACGACGACGACAACGACGACGACGCCGAAACGCACCGCGTCTTCGACGACGAACAGGGCACGGTGGTCGACGTGCGGCGCCAGCGCCGCCTCCGGCAGGACCTCCACACCCTGTCCCTCACCCCGTCCCCCTACCCCACCTGGCAGGACCACTTCCGCCGGCGGCCCCGCGTCCGCTTCAACGGCGCCTACATCTCCACCGTCAACTACGTCCGCTCCGGCCAGGCCTCCACCAACCAGGCCACCTGGGGCGGCGCCCCCATCCACATCGTCACCTACTACCGCTACCTCCGCTTCTTCCGCGACGGCACCTGCATATCCCTGCTCTCCACCTCGGAGCCCGCCGACGTGGTGCACCACTTGACCAAGGAGAACCTGCTGCACTGCCGGGAAGTCAAGAGGAGGGATCCCCTCCACCACCACCACCAGGTCGCGCTGCCCAGCTCGGTCATGTCGCAGGCGCTAAAGGGCAGATGGCGCCTGAGCTCCGCCCTAGAGGAAGAGGAAGAGGAAGGGGCGGAAGGCGAAGGAGAGGCGGCGGCGAATACCACGAGCCGGGGGGAGGGCGACCTGTACGTCGAAACCGAAGGCTCGACGCCAAAGTACATGTACAGCATGTACCTTTCGCTGCGGAGCGCCGGCAAGGGCTCCAGGAACAACAAGGTCGTCTGGAGAGCCTTTTACAGCTACAACAAGCTGACGGACGACTGGGCCGAGTTCCTGCTCAAGAACGACAAGCCCTTCTTCTTCAGCAGGGTCAAGAGCTACGGCCTCAGCGAATGAGGGGGCAGCAAATTTCGCCTACCACGCGACAGCACATATAAACCATCCTTTACACACATATATATATATATGTGTAACATGGCCACACACGACATGAGCAGATATACTTAGTAGTAGTTATTACAATTTTTTTTTCATATCTATCAGTAATAAATTCATTATACATGACATAGTGATAAGAATGACTTTGACATGTAATGCGTAATGACGTTCAGCGCATCTTTGCGAGGACGCTGACAAGGCTAACAACAAAGACTGCGAGGGGCCCTTTGGTAGAAAGAAGGGAAAAGTAACGCGCCGTGAAGGACATATGTACGAGAAGTCTATGACGCTGATAGTGATGATCCACAGGTAGGTATCCAAAAAAAAAAAATCCAAAGAATAAAAAGAAATGAAAAAGAAATGAAAAAGGGATGTGTGAATGGTATCTATGAAACAAGTAGATGTCCGTATATGCAATCCGCGAAGTACTTTCCTTCGTGGGTAAATTGCTGTAGTATATGTGAACGACCCGTGTGGCCCTTTTTTTATCGAAGACGGCGCCCATCTAAGAATTTGGGGCTCTTGTCTTTGTAGTAGATCTGCTCCTGGTGCATCTGTTTGCGCTGCTCGAAAGCAGCCTTTTCTTCCTCGTCCAAAGTAAATGCCTTTTTCAGCCAACCAAAAGCGCTCTTCTTTTTCTTCAGTGATTTCCCTCCTGCCACGGTGTTGGCGCCGGGGGTCCGAGGCCGTTGGTCATGAGGGGCATTTGTTACGCGGCTGAGTGTGCTCATGCCCCCTTGACGAGATGGTTGGTCTCGCAACTGGTTAGGGAAGTAACCCGACTGCTGACGAGAAGCCTGAGGACCAGCTGCAGTATGAGGTCTCTGCTGGAGGGGTGAATGTGGCGAAGCACGAACTGGTTGATAGTGTTGCAGGAAGTCCGAGTTATACGACGGGCCAAGAGGCGGCCGCTGTGATTGGCGTAGGTCGGCATGCGAGACCACTCGGGGTAAGTACTGTTGGCGGTATACCTCAATATCTGATTCATTCGATACGACCCGCTCACGGGCGTGAGAGTGATGAGAACGCGGCGAAGCAAACACGGGGGTCTGTTCACTGTTGCCACTATGCCCGCTGCAACCACTGCGGTCGCTTCCTCGCCGTTCACCAAATGTCTTCGGGGGAATGATGATATCCCCAGGTGGGGCGCCCTTTTGTGAGATGCGATGGCGGATGGAAGTTTGTCGATGCATACCAAGACCGGAATCCCTGTGAACTTCATCATTGGTAGCATACGACTGGTTACTATCTCTGATCATGGGGGAAGGCAAAGGCTCCGGAGGCTGAGGGGTATACGTGCGAGGTTGCAAAAGCAACAGGGGACCCTCTTCTTCTTCATCTTCTTTCTCGGCGATGACTTCTTGAATAACAGGCCCGGCAGGCTCCACGCGCAGCCTATTAGAGTCCAGCGACTGCTTCTTCGACAAGCGCTTACTGAAGCGAGTCGGGGGGAGTAAAGGCATGCTACCAGGCAGGGGAAAATCGGCCAGGGAGTCATCATCATCGAATTTACAAGACTGTTGCATGGTAGAAAACGAGTTGCTTCGAACACTTGTGCGTGTGCCGGGCTGTTGGCTGGAGCGCATAGATTGTCGGTGGGATGAGGCAGCCGAGGAGCCAGTGCCTCCGCTCCTCAAGCTGCCGTGCTGGGGCAGAGAAAAGGGGGGAATCATGGACCAAGTCTTACGGCTGACCTCGCCGGCCTTCTTTTCCATGTCCGAGGCGATGGTCATGAGCTTGATAACTAGACCGTTCATCTCTTGGGTCTTAGAGTTGATGTCATCGAAAGCATTCAGCCACCCATCGGCATTGCCCCTCATCGCATCGTACACTTCGACGAGTTCTGGCCTCTCTGCTCGCCACGATCCGTCCCTGATACCGATCAGCCAGTCTTTGAAAGAGGTTGTACACTCCAAGCCGGCATCAACATCGTCGTCCCACTGTTTCATGGCAGTGTTGGTCCTTGCTAGGATGTGCTCGATCTTCTCATTTCCCTCGAGAATTTCAGCTCGATATCCTCGATCCTCCAACAGCTCCTCGAACATCTTCTCATTCGTCATGGGAAGTTTCAAAAAGTCGATCCGCTCACTCATGTCCTGCAACGAGTGGTTGAGGTCCTCCAAGGTGACTTCGAGGAATTCATCCACTTCGTCAATATGTCCCTGAAGAATATTGACGACCTGGGTATTGTCATTGGCCATGCCCTTGAGGAGAAGGTACACGCCAAAGGTAATCTGAGACACGAGCTTGAGCACCTCGTGCTGTTTCTGCCCCGGTCGATATCTCCACCTTAGATCAACCGGTTCTTCTCCCTTCTCCTGGTCCAGTAACCGATCCCTGCGTGCCCGGGCGTCGAGCTCACGCAGATTAGGCTTGGTGTCAGCACCGCCATTGGTCACCTCATCCAGAGACTCTGCGAAAGCGGCTTGCATGACTGGTATGGGATGAACCGGAATATTGTGCTGGGTTTGCGGCCGAGGATTGTATGTCGTTGATGGCAACTGCTGCTCATCGGCTTCCACGCCCCTGGGTGTATGCACATCGTCTTCTCCCGCCCACAGTTCCGCGGGTTTGCCGTCCAAGTGCTCGTTCGTCCTATCGTCGGTAATCATGGAAGAGTGGAAACTCGAGGGGCGGAGGGAGATTCGCTTCGGGGCGCCGGCACCATTACCGAGCATGATATTAAGAGCCCCATCCTCAAACTCCAAGGGCGGTAATTGTACGGAAGTCATGTTTGGCGCAGGAGCACGGCAATCCGTCTTGACGAAAAACGTACAAAGAGGAACCGGAACCGGACCTTTGTTGCCGGCTCTCGACGATTGCTAGCAACGACGACTAATCGCTGCCGTGTAACAGCCCTCGAACCGTCGGTGCGGCTACGAGCAATCACCGCAGGATAAGGGGTGACGAAGGCGTTGACGATGGACAGGAGGATGTCGTACGAACCAGCGTCACAGTCACCTCGGCTGGCGTCTAGTATTTGTGTGGTGTAACGAACGGACGGAGCTGGAAAGTCGCTCCTAAGCTACAGGTCTTGCGTACATGCAGCTATGCGAATATGTCTCCTAGATGCTGCGAGGGACAAACATGGTGCGCGAAAGAAAGTACGGAGAATGTGTGAAGACTTTTGGACGGCGTCCCTCGATCTGTGCGGCCCTGTCCTAGGAAATCGAGAATCGGGAGGACGCAAAAAAAACCCCTTGTCGGTCAGTGTGGTAGTAGTGTAGTGCGTGGGACACAAATTAAAGTCGCGGCAGAGCTATCAGGGGCTATCAGTGCTAGTAAGGTAGTCGGTAGTAGGTAGTACTACTAAGTAGCAGCAGCAATAGCACGTCTAATAAGCGCTTGATTGGCGCTGCGATGCGAAGGCAACAGGCAGCGAGTGAGGATTTTGCTGTCGAAAAAAAAAAATCGGTGATGGAGAACAGAGCTTTAAAAAGGACGCGACAACAGTAGAAATAAGGTTGCAGGTAGTAAAAGGAGGCAAGGTAAGGACATTGCATCCATTGTCTGTAGTAATGCGGGAATGCTTTGGACGGTTTCATTGATTGATTGCCCTCTTGGCTAGGATAGTAGTAGTACTGCTACTACTGCTGCTGAACCCGGGGCTGTGTGGTAATAGTGGTGTGCTGGCTTGGCCTCGAAATGGATGGATGGATGGAGCCAGACCTGATCCCAAGTACCGCGGTTATCCCCTCAAAGTTCCAAAGTCCAGCTAGAGGTGGTATTAAAAGTCCACCTAGGTAATGGTACGTATTTTTCATTTTCGTTTTTTTTTTCCTCCATCCCCTCTCCGTACGGGGTGCAACTACTACTATTAGTCTACTATTGCAGCAAGTAGCTTGGAGGTTATGAATCCACAGGTCCATTCATCTTCAGCAATTGCTGGGCACACAAGAACTACTACTACTAGTCGTACTTACTACAGAGTGCTCCGTACCTCAGTACCTACAGAAATAGCGGTTTTCCTTTCCCTGTAGAACCCGACGGTTGGTACTCCGTATGTACTGGGTCGCACCTTTTTGCTCCACTGTTGCTCCTCCTGTTTCTACCTACAACCGCCATGAGACCCAGTGGTGGCAGATGGGTGTTGGGGGGGGTTGCAAGTGGGTGGTGCAGGTGGGTGTCCTCCAAACCTGAAAAACCCACACTCCTTACGGAGTACAGATTATGCGCTAAAGACTGGGTGCGGAGGGGAGCCCAGTCCTAGCGTCACGCTGGGTGGGTGGGTGATACTTACTCCGTACCCTATCCCTACCTTCCATCCCAAGTAATGATGGATTGGATGGAAGCCATCAGATATTAGATGGAAGGACCAACCTTTAGGTCATACAACAATGGAAACTTGCAATAATAGCCCGAAAAGGGAGACAACGTAATCGTTCCTCACAAAGTTACTGCTGCCACATTCAATGGTGCAATTTTTGTATCATACATGCTTCTTTGCCTTTCCAGCACCCCCTCTACGACCTGCTCCGTGCTCGTAGTAATACGGAGTACTTGGATGCCAATGGAAGCTCCCACCACGTCAAAGTCTGCATCTGGCTGCATCTTTCAATCTTCGAAACCCTACTCCATAATCGCTCCGCCAAGAAGTAAACTTAGTATCCGCGAAACTAGGGTCGCGGCTCTTACCGGAGATCAACATGGTAACACGTATGTACTCCGTACTAATAGTCGACAGAATTGAATATTGCCCCCCCCCCCCCCCTGCTGCTGTCGATGCCGTCCGGAGTGTCCTACCCGCGAGCGAACGAAGCCGGGAGTCTCAGAGTTCGAATAGTGAGACATGGAGCCTACCACAAGATGGTCCGAAAGCAATAGTAGACGCATGCCGATCTCTTTGATAATATTGGTTAAAAAAACGTGGGCTTCTGAGCTAGAAGGCTGACACTACGGTCTCTGCTGAATGCAGGTCTTGGCTTCGCGAGTCTTATATTTTGATTCTTCAAACAGCAATTCCCAACGCTAGAGACCCTCCCGCCTTCTTCCCGCGAACAACGGCAAAGAACCACGATACCAGGGGTATCCCCGGCGAATGGAAACCACTGTCCACTCAACGTTCAAGGAACGGTTGTCAGCTTAACCTTACAATCTATTTTGCAGATAACAGAATGGCCAAACGGTAACGTGGTCGTTCCCAATCAGGGACTTCCGCAATAGTAACGACATTACTGATTACAGACGATACAAACAGTATACGGGGCTCTATGGAGTACGGAGTTCTTAAACTCCATCTTCTTTTACCTTTTCCTCAACGATTGGGAAAGCACGCATTGCGCTCTCACATCGCCCATGACTTCGCTTTGAGTCCTTCCATCAGGGGGGGAAATGTCAAGATATGTACGGAGTATACTATGTTTGTCGTACAAATGCCACTCTGGGGAATACGAGCGGCCAAATCGAGTCAGTCCGCCCGGTCATCCTAAATGATCATCCACCCCAGGTCCCACATCCCGCAGCCACGCCAAGGAGATTAGATTGCCAATTCTTTGTTGAGTGTCGCAATATTCATTTCTCGTTCTAGACCGCAAAAATTTTCCACGCTTCCAGGCGAAGCCTCGCTCAGGAGGTAGACCAATAAAGTCTATGTTTAGCGAGTTGGTCCATGAAAGCCACGCGTCAACGCGTTTACGGGGTGCAGAGTATCTGGTTATGTGCCACGCAATAGCTGTTCAGGTTGGATATGCTGTGAGATGGATGACTGGGCGGCTGATGCAGCGTCAGCAGAATTTCCAACCCTAAAGACGAGGATGAATGTGCCTAATGCAGGAACCCGAAGCCATTGCCATTTACGAGTTGGATCCCCGGCCTTGGCTCGGAATACTACCCAGGCTCGAAAAAACCTTCCTAGGACGCCACCATTGTAGAAACTTGAGCTTTGTTCCCCTTTTCCCCCTTCCCTTGTGTAGATATGCATGCTCCTCCATTGTAAAAGTTCCATCTCAACGCCACCCTTTACTCTAAGATGAATATCGTGAACCCCTTCAAGTTTGGGAGCGACCTTTGGGACCCTTCCAACCGCTTCGAAACATCATGGTTGTTCAACCCTTGGATCCTCTTTGCAATCCGTGCACTCATCGTAAAGTTGCCCGACGATGACTACCATCATGCCCGTATTAATTGACTCTGTTCGAAATTTATTAACATACGCAGAGTACCTATTGCTTCACGACCCGCTTTGTCTCTATGGCCATATCCTGCACGACGTCCGAGTACGGGTGCCGTGACGCACGACGCAGCTTCAGCTACTTCACCATCCTTACCTACTGGGGCCTGGCCTTTTACTTCCTTTTCGCCGCTGTACACACTGCAACCTATGCCCTCCGGGGTCGGCCGCTCCTCGATAGCTTTCCGCGCCCGCTCCAGGCCCTGCACTCGGCATACTATACTACCGCCGTTGTATTCCCTTTTGTGGTAACGGTCGTGTATTGGGCCGTCCTGTTCGCCGGCCCCTGGTTCACCGACCGTGTCGAAGCTTGGGAAAACGTCAGCCAGCACGCGGCCAACTCGGCCTTTGCGCTCTTTGAGGTGCTAATCCCCCGGACGGCGCCTATGCCTTGGGTTCACATCGTGTGGCTGTTGGTCTTGCTCGGTGGATATTTGGGCCTCGCGTACGTTACCTACGCCGCACAGGGGTTCTACGTGTACGGCTTCCTCGACTACGAGTACGTCGGGAGCAGAGGCTACGTCGCCGCGTACTGCGTGGGCATCGCTGTGGGCACCATCATCGTCTTCGCCCTCGTCCGGGGCATCGTTTGGGTGCGGAGGTGGCTCACCGAGGACAAAATGGGCATGGAGGGCAGGTTTGCTAAGCGGCCCAAGTGGAGCAACGACCAGGAGATGAGCTCGTATGGGATGCGGGACGAAGACGTATCCAGGCTTGGATGAAGAAGAAGGAGAACATGATGATGTATGGGACGACGACGGGAGAAATGAGGTTTGAAAGTGATGGCGTGGCGGTTTGGATTGATTGAATTGCGTTGATAGGAGTAGGATATACCCCCAGACCCAAGGGCATGTTGTTATATATGACCCGTACTTAGAATAACGCCCATATACTTGTACTGAGAGCACCTGCTCCTACTACTATTGGTGTCTCGTCAGATTTCGATAATAGGCTCCAAACTTGATCCGAAATGAGAAATCACCACAGCAGCGTTATTCGTATAAATGCTTCGATCCTACATCAAACCGACGGTCATGAATTCACGCATTCTCGGGGGGTTGCTGTCGTGTACTAGCCAGGAGTGTTGCACTTTGTGTCATACTACGCATTTTGGCCCTGGGATGTTGTCACAATATGAGGGGTGGGCGAGCCTGATGGTTCAGAGGACCGCGGAGAATTATTTTGCTTCACCTTGCTAAGCCCCCCTTTGGCGTTCATGAATTTTGAGGACCATGCTACTTATCAATTGCCTAATCAACGTGACTGGCGCAATAATGTAGGCGTCTACCTATTCTTTGTTCTGAATGAATTGCAGGTTCCTCCCTGTAAGGAAATATGCCAGAATAACCGACTACAAAGCACCGCCAATTTAATGAGTGTAAAGTAACGCAATAATTTTGTCAGCGTGTATCCAAGGCAAGGTACTACCAAGGTCACCCCACCAATCAACAACCGACCGCCTAAATTTCCAAGATTCTGCCGGCTTTTTTTTTTATCACCAACGTCAATCTTTTTTGTTTTGTTTCCATCAACGATTTGCGCCCCCGACTCGAACGGCAAAGAGTACACATCGTCTAAAAAAACATTGGCCTGGATTGGCCCCCTTCTCTAAACTCAATTACGAACGGAGACGATATATTCAGTACCAGAGCAGGAAGAGAGGCACACAGAAAGAGAGAGAGGGACACAGAGAGAGAGTGTGTGTGTGTGTGGGAGAGAGAAAGGGATATACCCCTACGCACAAACACCACATAGAAACAAAATGTCGTCTATGCGAAATGCTGTACAGAGGCGGCCTCACCGGGAGCGCGCGCAGCCCCTCGAGCGCCGCCGTCTGGGCCTCCTCGAGAAGCACAAGGTAAGCAATGCTCCCCTTTGCCCGAATCCGAACTCTCCCTCGGGGAGGGGGGGATACTACTGCAACAGCCAGTATTCCTCTGAGATGAAGCCCCTCCCTCCTCAACCGAAAAGAAAAGAAAATCATGCTCACAAATCCTCTCGGATAACAGGACTACTCCCTCCGCGCCAAGGACCACAACAAGAAAAAGGCCCAGCTCAAGGCCCTCCGCGCCAAGGCCACGGAGCGCAACGACGACGAGTTCTACTTCGGCATGCTCTCCCGCCGCGGGCCCGGCCAGAAGATCACGTCGGACTCGGGCAGGAAGTGGGACGGCACGGCCAAGGGCGCTAGGGACGGGAACGCCGGGTCGATGAGCGTGGAGGCGGCGAGGCTGCTCAAGACGCAGGATCTCGGGTACGTCAGGACCATGAGGCAGGTGGCTAGGAAGGAGGTGACCAGACTGGAGGAGAGGGTCGTTTTGGCGCGGGGCTTTGACCGGCTGGACGAGGATGAGGATGATGGGGAGGAGGACGATGATGAGGAGATGGAGGGCGACGACGAGTTTGATATCGATTTCGGGGCCTCTTCTTCGAAACCGCCCAAAGCGCCTAGGAAAATCGTCTTCCTGGACGACGAGGACGAGCGCGAAGAACTTCTGGATGCCCAGGACGACAGCAACAACAGCAACAGCAGGAAACCAAGCGGCGGGGCAAACAAGGAGACGGAGGACGAAGCCTTCCAGCGGGCCGTGCAGCTGCGCAGGCTGAAGAAGAAGCTCGACAACGAGCGCAAGAAGCTCAGGGTCCTGGCCGAGGCCGAGGACGAGCTGGAGCTGGAGCGGGCGAGGATGGCCAAGACGGCCACGTCGGCGGGCGTCACGCGGAGGGGCAAGAAGCTCAAGGTCCGCACAAGGAAGAGGTGAACCTTTTCTTCTTCTTTTCTTTTTATTAACAAGAGATCATTTCAAAATATTTTCTTTTTTTCCCCTTTTTTGGGACTTTTGGGTTGTCACGAGAAATAAAGTCATCAAGCACTTGGCGTCTGGCGCAAAAAAAAGGAAAAGAAAATGAAGAACAAAATACTAAGCCATGAATCAAACCCGTTTCAATCATGTTTACGCGAACCTCATCTACTACTATAGTAACATAAGATACTAGCCCTAGTCATCAAAACATTCAAAAATTCCATACCATGGTGGGGGATACCAAAAAAGCCAAAAAGTAAAACAAGTACGCAAAATGAAAACTCCCAAATGCCATTAATACTTGGACCCAACCAACCTATAACACGGCGTAAACATGACCCTTAGGCACTTGAACGCAATCGTTAGGACCCATATAAACGCCTTGAACATCCCCTTGGCAATCTTGAGGGGCACCCGCAGGGCAAAGGGCAGCTTGTCGATGCCTTCCTTGACCTTCTTGCCGTGCTTGCCCAGGCTGCCGCCGTCCTGGCTCTCGACGTCCACCTCGAAGGCGTGCATCGGGCTCTTGCTGCTCTTGCTGCTCTTGCTCTTCTTGCCCTTTGTGTGCATGGAGAAGCGGTTCATGGCCTTGTCGGCGGCAGTCATCAGGCTCGGCGGCGGCTGAAGGATCGTTGCTGGCTGAGGGGGGGGCCCGAATGCTGCTGCTGCCGTGCCCTGGGGCAGGTTCTTCTCGTCGATATTGGCGACGAGGAGGAGTGCTGTCACGGCTACGTCGATGACATAAAATGCCTCGATGTGACCAGCGAGGGTTGTGTCAATCTCGAGCCAGCCGCCACCGGAGCCATCGCGCGTGAGTTTGGCCAGATGCCTGGGGCTCTCGTGGTGCTCCAGCGTGTACTCGACCCGGCTCCACGCCGGGCATCGGTCGATGGTGACGCAAAAAGGCGTGGCAAGCGCCGGATGGACGAGAAAGTGCGACCTGCTGTCATCATCCCAGACTAGACGGGCACATTCCATTTCGGCAAGGGCAACGGCATGTGCATCATTCGCCTTTTGCGTGGCCATCTTGGTGGCAGCTGAGGGCATGAGGAGCGACACCAGGCCATCTTGAGGGGGATGCCTCCTCGACTCCTCCTCCAGAACTGTGCTCATGGCTTCATGCCAGTGCTTGCCATCCGTAATCTTTCCGCGAGGAGAAAGTGCACCGCTACTGCTGCTAGCTGATGATGTGGCACCGTCAGGCTTGGGCTCCTTGTACGGCTTGTTCGGGTCGTGTCTCATGACGGTCACATATGCGGATGCGGACGTGGGGTCCAGGCGCACGTTGTAGAAAGGTTCTGTGGCGGACGACAGCGTATACACGGGCGCATCCTTGTCCTGACTGAGCTTGAGGCAGTACACACCCCCCTCCGAAGATGCCGCCCTCCATCCGTTGGCTGATTTCCAAAAGGTTTTGAGCTGCTCCGTCGTGCTGGTCTTGGGGGCGGGCGGTGGCTCTGAGGGTACCGCCCGAGGTTGTCGATTGTGCGGGTACTGCGAGGGGTCGTCGTAGCCGCCCCTGGGACTGCCCATTGGGCTCTGGGTCACCTCGGCGTCCTCGGGGGTCTCTCGATGGCGGTAGGACTGCCTGCTGACAATGGCTCTCGGCGGAATCCTAGCGGGGCCAATCTGTGCGGGTGCATAGTTTTGCTGGTGTAGCGGTACGTCTGGGTTGTAGGTCGGGAAGATGGAGCGAAGCGGCTGTTCGGGCTGGGACGTATCTATATCGGTGAGGGGTGGCTTCGCCATAGAATCCCGGGCTTGATTCTGAGCCACGGCTGGCGGAACCGAGGCTTGCACGGCTACATTGGTGTCTATCCTTGGAGGCATAGTCACCTCGGAAATGGCTTGCGCCTGTTGCCGGCGGCTGGCGGGGTCAAATGACCTGGGTGCCGGCCCCGTCGCTGTCTCGAACTCAGGCGACATTCGCACGGCGTACTGCTGCGGTGTCGGCTGTCTATTTCGCGGGGGTGAGTTTCTGGGCGGCGAGGCGGTCGTAGGTACCGCCACCGCCGAAGACTCGTCGCCGAGGGGAGTAGCTGCTCGCCGGCCCTGTGGCGTGGGAACCCGGCGCTCAATGGAGCCAGACCGCCTTCCCCGAGGCGTCTGGTTGCGCACTACCGGAGGCGGCTTGGAGGTGTTTGGGCTGGGGAAGAGGGAGAAGCTTCCAGGTGCTGGTGAGGATGACATGGCTGCTGAGAGTCCTCTTGGGTATAACTGATATATAATTCCCCCCTTCTTTTCCTGTTCCTTGTCCTTGCCGAGAACAACTAACTTCTTCCTTCCCGAAGAGTATAGTAAGATACCAGTGAGAACTGTTCGTCGATGTTCAAATAACAACCATGGGCCAATATATATATAAATTGAAATGTTTGTCGCTTATTCGTTCATAATACTCATAAGTCGTCGTCGTCGATTTGATATTTTCCTCAGTTTGAGAAGCCCAGCTCAACGCCACGGGAAGAGGAACAGAAAAAGAAAACAATACTGCCAGAGCAAACAAAAAATGATACCAAGGACAAGAATGGGAAGGAAACAAAACAAGCTCCCGCAAAAAGGGAAAGGAAAAAACCCAAGCACGCACTTGGCACCCCGGCCATCAGATATACCTTACATTGGCACCTTTCAGTCTCCATTATTCAACGGTAGCCGCCTCCATCAAGCGCAACGTTCTTAGGCAAGAAATGGTGGGAGGGGGAAAAAAGCGCTTGTAGACGCCGGGAAGAGGGGCAGCAAATGGGAGGTAAGCAGCGCAGAGGGATGTGGCGCACCCACCAATGGACTGGAAAGAGTTCCTGCCTCCCCTGGCAAACGCCTTGAGCGCAACAATTCCCAGGCATGAATTCAGTGATTTCTACCTCTCCAGCTCCCAGTACTAATCAAGGTCCAAGAATAGCGCCCGTGTGGGGGACCGGGGTTGTATCCAAGAGGGGCCGGAGGGGACCCAACCAAGTGTCCGAGATCCAATTAGCGGTCGCATCACACCATGCGATGCCAGTCTCCTGCAGTCGCTAAGCGCCGAGAGGGGCCATACCAGGGGGTACAGTCGTTTTCTGTCCTAGCGAATAAAAAACTTTGTAGAGGGGAGAATTCGTGATGGTGTGGAAGAAGAGCAGCAGGGCGCTTATGGGGGAAAAAAGATGGCTTCATTGTTGCGATACCCAAGTGTCGGATGCGAGGTTGTTCTCCGGGATAATCTGCATTTAGTGCCTGGAGAATAGAGCTTTCTTTCTTTCTTTCTTTCTTTTTTTTTTTGGGTGAGAGTTCTCACGAAAAACGAAGAGTTCTTCCTAGCACCCACCTTTTGGCCCATTTCTTTTCCCTCATGTGGTGACAGGCCAAACAATATGCATGTTTTGGCGGTCTAGGCCTGGCGTGTGTTGCGTTTCTTTATGCCATTGTCGGGGGTAGTGGCCGCATAACAGGCCTCCGTGTTACAATGAAAGTCCCGAAGTAGGTGCGGGTGACATCCGCATGCTATTTTTTCCTTCTTGGCCGATTCTGGGACAACGAAATCATAAGACGTCTGCTCGTTTCTGTGTATATAAAGCCGTCAGAAAAGACGTCTCTCGTCCCCCGGTCACTGAGGCGCCTTCAGCTCATCACTCGGCATCTCGTTTATATACTCCACCTTCTTCCGACTCGGATGAATATAAGATCAGAACGCTCCGACCACCTAGGACCACCTGTATCGTCATCCGGGTAAGATAAGGATATAGTGTGGGGTTGTCGACGCTTAACCCCCCGCATTAGAGAAGACCGCTTAGATATATCGGTGCTTGAGAGATCTGACTCTTTTCAAGACTGGCAATTGGAGTGGGGAGCTCGAAGAACATTGGAATGACGTGAGGTGTAATGGCGATCAGCGAAGACGATAGGTGTGTGAAATGTTCATCGTGCTAGAGACGCCATTTCTAGCTTCCTGGTCCTTCATCGGTACCCTGCAACGAGTGAGATTATGCAAGAACATGGAGAGTTCGAACCCTATCAAGCCAAGTACATTGCTTGATTGCGTGCTTCCATTTCTTTGATTTTATTCCCGAGTCTGAGTGGAAGTAAACCGACCTACACACAAAATCCCACTCGCTAATTTGCACTGTTTGTAGAAAAGATGATGACTTTCGAAACCTCGAATTCCGGTTAGCATTCAGCATGGAGTAATGTAGCAGTAATCAACCATTCATAGGACTTGGTTGAGTGTTATGTCTGACTTACATATGTCCTCTGACCGGTGTGAGCTTTGACTGTCAGTTCCGAATGGACCTGGCCTAAGTACTTGGATAGTACAGGCTCGCGCCAGCTCTGGTCGTTGATGGCTAAGCTCACTTCATGATAGCTTTACCATCGATCTATGGCGAACTGGTGTTCTCCGCAATCTAAAAGCGCCGGGCGGACTTGGGAACGCAGTTGCGGTCAACTATCAGAAAGCAAGCATCCTTGAAATACTTTGATCGTCGCACGAACTGCCATATATGCTGTACTCTATAAAACCACAAATCGCGTAGATAAAGAGACTAGAATGTATTACAAAGCTCAGGTGTTAATGAAAGCTCTAGAAACTGATTTCGTGACGTCAAAGTTCATGGAGAAGAGCGGATGTTTGAATAGGCAAGAGCGTACCTTATCAACAGGAAGGAGCCGGAACTGAGCGCACAACTCCTTCATGTCTAAATACATCTATCCGAACAACACCTAAATAACCACTCCATTGTGTTTCTTTGAGCGTTAAATCGGTCTGAACACCCCCGAGATTCGTCCGCGTACGTAAGATAGATCTCGTGTATTTCTTTCAAGGCTCAGCAGATAGCCGCAGCTTTTGATGTTTATTCTAGTAGTTACATTCCATACAACTATTAATTAAGCTCTGCCCTGAAGAAAAAAAAAGAAAGGAAGGGTTTGTAAGTGATTGAATATGACAATGTCAGGAGTTCTTTTAAGCATTACTCCCAAGTCCTAATACCTAAGGTACCTACTACTCCATACTACTAAATAGTACTGCCTAACAATACGCGACGTATAATCTAGATAAGCTGTAGCTGCCCAACAAATGCTACCCTAAATCAGGGTCCCATATAAAACACCTGCTCCGGGTGAACCCAGCCGATCGAAGGAAAGAAAAAAAGTCCCCATCAGTAGCGACAGGTTTTAATTGGACCGGCTAAATACCAGCGCATCAGAGGAAAAAACCCTTGGAGGGGCAGATTTGCTGTCCGTAGCTACCTACCTTTTATACGCGAGCCATCCAGTCTCTGCGCGTCTCGTGATGGAGGGGTCGCCCAAGGATGGCGGGGTTGAGGCTCGACCAGGTACATCATTTTGGGGGGTCCGATGGGCAGCAGCTTTTGACGATGTTTAGTGGCATGAAGCTCCTTTGAATTGTGCCTGAAGTTGATGAGCATCTTCCCAAGATTTAAAACCCTTTCCCTCTTCGAGCTGCTTTTCTTCTTCTTCTCTTTTTACTTTTCTTCTCTACTTTTGACTTACTACGCTGCTAATTGCCTTTCAACGCCTTTTTTGTCTCACGGAGCGCGTCCTTGAAAGGTCAGAACGTACGAATTACATCACTGGGAGCAACGTATAAACCATCAATCCAATATCATCCACCATGACCGCCGTTCCTAAGAAGGAGGACCTCAGCGTATGTGGCTCATGGCCGGAAAGGTATTGCTGCTAGCATCCTCGATAGATTACTAACAGTTCGTTGCAGAACCTCTCCTTCATCCTCAACAAGCCTCATGACGTGACCTACCAGGACCGGCCCAAGCCGTCGCTCAAATCGGAGCATGATGTTCTCGTGGCCGTGAACTACACGGGGATCTGCGGCTCCGACGTGCACTACTGGGAGCACGGTGCCATCGGCCACTTTGTTGTCAAGGATCCCATGGTGCTGGGTCATGAGTCGGCAGGGACCGTCATTGAGACCGGCTCGGCCGTCACCTCGCTCGTGCCCGGCGACCGCGTCGCTCTCGAGCCCGGGTATCCCTGTCGGCGGTGCAGTGAGTGTCTTGCCGGCCGGTATAACCTCTGCCCGGACATGTCGTTCGCCGCCACGCCGCCCATTGACGGCACCCTCACCGGGATGTGGAGCGCCCCGGCCGACTTCTGCTACAAGCTGCCCGACGGCGTCAGTCTTCAGGAGGGCGCCCTGCTCGAGCCTCTCGCTGTCGCGGTCCACATCGTCCGCCAGGCCCGCGTGCAGCCCGGCCAGTCTGTCGTAGTCATGGGAGCCGGCCCCGTCGGCCTCCTCTGCGCCGCTGTCGCCAAGGCCTACGGCGCCTCCAAGGTCGTCAGCGTCGACATTGTCCAGTCCAAGCTCGACTTCGCCAAGGGCTTCGCTTCCACGCACACCTACGCCTCGCAGCGCATCCCCGCCGAGGACAACGCCAAGGCGATCCGGGACCTGGCCGGCCTCCCCCGCGGTGCCGACGCCGTCATCGACGCCTCCGGGGCCGAGCCCTCGATCCAGACCTCGCTGCACACCGTCAAGATGGGCGGCACCTACGTCCAGGGCGGCATGGGCAAGGCCGACATCAACTTCCCCATCATGGCCCTCTGCCTCAAGGAGGTCACCGCCCGCGGGTCCTTCCGGTACGGCCCCGGCGACTATCACCTCGCCGTTGACCTCGTTGCGACGGGCAAGGTGGACGTGAAGAAGCTGGTCACGGGCGTCGTGCCGTTTGACAAGGCCGAGGAGGCGTTTAAGAAGGTCAAGGAGGGCGAGGCCATCAAGATTCTTATTGCCGGACCCAACGAGAAACTGTAGACGGCAAAGGGGAATATTGCGTTTTCGTGTTGGTGGGTTAGCGGGTTACATGAATGTATTTGAGACTGTAGTACAGGACATTGGGGCGATATGAGGCGGTATCTAAATGGTGCTATTTCAAGGTGGAAAAGGAGAAACGGGCTGTAATACTAAATAGGGAAAATAAAAATAAAAGCAAGCAAAGCGTAAAAAAACACAATCGCCGACGGCCCGGAGTTTTACTTTCTAACACCCCAACGAGACTATTGGCAATTCTCCGCTTCCTCCGGGCAAACGAGGCTGATAGCGCGCACCCAATACTCCGTACTCCGAGATCAGCAAGTCTTATTTCCCCAAGCAAAAATGTCCGTGCTGTGAGATCTCGTGGGAAAGAAGGAAAAAACGGTAAAGCGGAGTAACTTCCGCTTGTTATGGATACGTTGACAGTATCGACTTTGACTTCCCTGGCCCGCAAAAGAAAACACCATCCACTTATAGGTACAAATTTGGTGAGCTACCGAGTTATGCTTTTTTTTCACCCACGTAACTCCGTTCCGCGGTTTCGCCCTGGATTATGGTAGCACGAGGGACCTAAAAGGGACGACCACCCTGGAAAAGGCCAACGCCAGAATCGTTTATTGTCCGCTTCAGCCACGCCGCCGCCCCTCTGAATCTGGACGGATCCTTCAAGCTAGCAATTCCAGGCCAATCTACTCCGTATAAAGGTAGACCATGCATTCGATAGTCTCTGCGGGCTTTTGCTGGAGGAAAAAGCAAGTCCAAGAGTTATTGGCAAGTTGGCGAGTCAAAAGCTGCTTGTGTTGGACCAGCTGATCACCGCCAACAAGACGACAGTCGAATTTACATTCCTTCTCTAGGAGTGAGAGCTAGGGCGTAAACTGGCTTCTTATGCTATGTAGGGAGTCTTCTGTGTTTGCTTGGATAAGTAGCAGCAGCGTCTCTCCGCACGAATGCAACACTGCCTGGCTCCCGAGGACCTACCATACCGCTACCAGATGGAACCATGCAACCAGCCTGGTTTAGGAAATTCGACAAAGCGCCGCCTGCTAATGCTACTACATGCTTCCATACAATACTGCACTCCGTACGTACGTAAAAGTACGGACGCGCTGCTAGTAGCCTCAAGTACCCCCGATCGGCCGCCCAACGCACCGGGCGTAGCTTGCGGCTGAAGGTTTGCCAAGGCCAAAAACTGCCATTGACCCCCCCCCCCCCCCCCCTCTCCCCGGCATAGTCTCTATCCTTCCTCCCGCCTCGCAGGCTGTCTTCTCTTCGCAGTTAGAAGCGAGATTTCCTGAGGGGACCTATCTAGTAATAGTACCAAAAATAGTACTGGAAATAGTACCGTGGTATGCAGGTGCCAGCATGTTTTGTTTCGGAGGAAATGGTTATACACGTGAAGCTTGTATGCTGGCTATTCCCACCCTGCTGGCCCCCTCCTCCTCCTCCTCCTCCTCCTCATCTGGTAGCCTAGGAAGCGTTAGCAGGGCTGAAAATCTGCCTTGAGACCCTGGGAGAGGAGTTGCATTCTCCGGTTGGGCTGAATCTATTTCCCTGCAGGAAGATGGGAAGGAATTTTTTTGGAGCAGTCTAAGGGTCCTCCGAGGATGATGCTCTACATGCATGCAAGCACGTAAAAAGGAAGCCCATTGCCCACACAACCATCCTTTTTTCTTCTCTCTTCGTGGCGTTTTCTCCTTGTCACTCTCCCTGCCCGAACTTCCGGTAAAACATCTCATCGTCATTTTTCTTTCCTTTGGAGGCTTGGGTTATTGCAAGGTATTGGTTCATTGCAGGACAGCGACCATGGTCCACGAAAAGGGTGTTGTGCCGGAGCACATCGTTCACACTCCCGTCTGGATTACCATCATCCGGGGTATTCAGTTCTTCCTGGCTATTGTCATCTTGGGTATTTCGGCATGGCTCATACACGGAGCTTACATTGAGGAGCTCGGCTTCGCCATTGCCGTCGTACGTCTCCCCCTTCCCCCCTCCTTCTATCATGAGGTAAACGGTGAAGGTTGTTAACGGAGAAGCAGAGCATCTTCACCTGGATCATCGTCCCCTACGTCCTCTTCACCGAGAAGCTTCCCGGCCTGCACTCGCTGTACCACATCATCGCCGTGCTGGTCCTCGAGGGCTGGATGGTCATCATGTGGCTCGCCTGCTTCGCCTCCGTGGCCGCCAGGCGCGCCAAGTTCGTCGTGCCCACCACCGTGGACAACTGCTTCTCCGACGGCAGCCTCGTGGGCAGCCACTACTGCACCGAGATCCGGAAGCGCGAGATCCTGAAGCGCGAGGTTCTGCTGTTCAAGGGCGGGCAGGCTGGCATGTCTGCCGCCGCCGGTCTTGGCGCTCTGTGCTGGTGAGTAACCACAACCTTTTGCTGTTCTTTTTTGTTTCCGTTGAGGAGTTCCGTGTCTGATATTTTTATGTGTGTTGGGCAGGCTGCTCTTCGTCGCCACGTTTGTGTACACCATGGTTATGTTCTTCCGCGCCCGCAAGGAAGGCCGCTTCGCCGACGTCCTCGTCGTGAACCACAATGGCGGCGGCGGCGGTCACCACGACCCCGAGACCGCTGCTGCCGCCGCCGGTACCGGCAGCTACCAGATGGAGCCCAAGCCCTACGACGGCGCCGGCGCCGCCCCTACCCACAATCAGGGGCCGTACTACGCGCAGGTTCCCCACGGTGGACAGGAGCATCACGGCCAGGTCCCCCACGGTCACCAGGCCCCGTACAACGCCCAGGCCCCTTACAGCCCCCAGGAAGTTTCCCCCCCGCAGAGCTTCTCGCCTCCTCCCGCCGGGTCGTACCCGCCCTACCAGCCTTCCGTGAGCCCGCAGCCCACCATCCCCTCGCAGCACGGCCAGGAGCTCCACGCCCAGCCGTACGGGTACCAGAACCAGCCCACGCAGCAGCAGCAGCAGCAGCAGTATTATAGCAGCCCGCCTGTCCACCAACACGCACCAGTCACGCGCAACGAGCTGCCGTCCAACAGCCACCACGTCACATCGTCTGCCCCGCGGGCTTCATCGCCCGTCAGGAGTTCGTCGCCGGGGTACAGCGGCGGCAATAGCAATAACAATAGCAGCAGCAACGACAACAACTACTCGTCGTACTAAATGACGAAATGTGGAAAGGGCATGAGTTTGTGCGGATTGAGTTGGATTAATGACAGTTTTCTCATGGTGTTTTCTATTTGGCGCGTATATACCTCGGCATGAACGATCAATATGAAAGAATATTATTTAGAAAAGAATGAGCCTTGTAATCTTGCCATTGAAAGCAAAGGAACACATTGGTGCGATATGAAGTAACAGCGAGTGAAATTGAATTGTGTTATAGAAAACGAGTTGAGCCGATCCGTCTCGGCGTTAAAGAACCTAAGCAGCGGATGAGTGAGTTCCAAAAATGGAAGGCGGTCAATTAATTCTACCGCAACCCTGGAATCTTGCAGCGCTTCTCGGGAATCGCATCATGCAAATCGCGGGCCCTTTTGAAACCCACCCCCTCCGTTAGTGACCGAACCGCTTCGCCGAACCAGTCCGCAGATCCAAGCCGGTCATTGGACTTCGAATCACGAGCCCACCTCGCCATACATCGCGGTTGCCCTTGCCCACCCAGTCAATGGCCGCCATGGCGACCGACAAGCCGGAAGCCCTCCCGGAGCGCCTCGGCGTACCGTCCCGCAACCCGCTACCGCTGTCAGCTTCCCAGGAAGCGCAGGTCCGAGACGTATACTACGCCCGGGTGCGACGAAACTGCACCGACGAGATCAAAGGTACGCCCCCCCCCATCACATCCGTACCACCCTCAGCGAAACTCTTCAGGACCATTTCCGCTAACCCCTCCTTCTTGCCTGCGCAGCTTTCGCGGCCTGCGCCCTCGGCCGAACGTTCACGGTCTCCTTCGCCTGCCGCGCCGAGCACCGGGCCATGAACGGCTGCATGGCCCGCCACGCGACGACGGAGGAGCACGACGCCGCGCGCGAGGAGTGGTTCGCCATGAGGCTGCAGCGCCAGCGCGAGCGCGAGAAGAGCAAAAAGGTGGCCCACGCGCAGGAGGAGTTCATGAGGGAGTGGTGGGGCCTGCCCGAGGACGTGAGGCTCAGCCGGCAAAAGGAGATGGAGGCCAGGGGGGAGAGGGTCGGAGGCATGCCGGCCAAGGACAGGCCGTTGAGATGACCGGGCTTCTCTCTCTCCCTCTCCCTTTCCCTCTCTTTCTGTCTCTCTCCCTTCCCTGCGTTGTACCGTATATGCTCTCCCTTTCCCCCCCATCTCTGCTTTCGCTTCCCTTTCTACATCCAGGGAACTAGAGCGTTGACCTACCTGGTTTGTTTTCTGCATGGCGGCGTGTGTTGGGCCTGTATTTGCTTTTTATTTTCTATGGCGTTCATATGAGGGGTTGCATAAATGTATGAGTAACAGATGTACAAGAACGGTGCTTACATGCACGCATGAAAATTCTACCTGAGTATAGGATTCCGATACCTTTTACACATGGCATACCTTACTATATGATATCTAGTCGACTTGGGCTTCTAGACCATGTCGTGCCTTCTCTACTCGCTCGTCTACATCTGGTCAAGTTGGTATTCTTGCCCATCATGTATACACCCTGGAGACATCCCCTTCTCACCGCACTTGACACCTTGAGGTCGGAATGCGAAAGCCTGTCAAGCAGGAAGGTGCCAGCCCGTCAGGGAAGGTAAGAGGCCTGTGAGACAAACAATTCTGGCAAGAACATCGAAAACTTGCAGAGTACCTTACTACTACCTACTTAAGTAGTAGTAGTAGTGCCTACTTCTAGTAGTACCTAGGTATCGCGTTCTCAAAATACCTCAGGCCGCAGCTTCCCAATAAAATTGAATTAAGAACAATCGAAATGCAAGAGAAGTGAGTCATATATTCTCCTCATGCAAACTCGCGCCTTCCTCTAGACATCGCCGGAATCACACTAAAGTGTCACGAAGACAAGCTGGAGGATGTTTTGGGGTTACCTATCCCCTGACGACTGAGCCCTCTCCCTATACTCTCACTCCTGATCACCGCCTTCTTCCGCTTCTCCTCCCGACCCCGCTTCAACCCCGACACGCGCCTCAGCGCCTTGCGGTTCCGTTTCTCGAGGCTCTGATGGCTTAACGCAGTCGAGTTCCATAGCCTCCGGAGACCGGTTACCTCCAGCGAGAAGACGAGAGGAACACGGATGAGCAATACCGCGAGAGCTCGAGCCCAATCGCTGAAGGCGAGGCCAACGGAAAGGGCAATGACAAGCGTGGAAAGGCCAAACATGTAGCCAATTTGTTGATACAGCGACATCCACTGGGCGTCGTTGATATCGTTGTTGTTCATTCCGAAGAAGGCGGCAAAGAAGCCGAGGGGCAGCTATCCGTCAGTTACAAGTCAGAAATCGACGGCCAATGCTAACGATGGGATTCGTATTACCCACAAAACAGATGGTTACAATAGTGAACGCCATGATCGCTCTACCTTGTCGTATGCTTTCCTCTTGCCGTTTCAAGGCTGCCTTTGCTTCGATTATGCTGGCTTGCTGTTGCTTCAGCTGCAGTAAGCTTTCCAACTGATTGGCCATCTCCTTGTCAGTTAGGCAATCCTTTGAGGGGTCATTGAGGGGCTCGGGGGTCGAACTATGAAGCATACCTGACTTTGTGTTCTTAGAGCCGATTCCTGCAAGTCTAAAAGTTCCCCTTTTCTGCTCTCGACAGCCTCCAACAGGAAATCCACGCGGCCAATTGTATCGTTCAACCAGGGCTGTCCCCGTTGCATCTGAGAACTGCTCTGATCCTGGCGTGTTTCCCCAGAGCCGCCCTCATCCCGACCGCGACTCTCCAAAGTTTCAATAAGACGCTGCATCAGGGGCGCATCAACTTTGCGCCCATCTTTTAGTTCACCGTTGAGCCGACCGAGGTATCGCCTGTACTCCTTGACAACGGCAGCTTGCTCGGCATAAACTCGCAACATGATCTTGAGCTCTTCTGCAATATCCTGACATTCCCGTAGGATGACGCCTTCGGGGTTAATGTCTAGGTACCTAGAATAATTATCTGGGAGGTTTCCCATGGAGTAAAGATGAGTGTAGCGCCAAAAGTTATCGTAGGCGTTGGAAGCATGCTGCGTCTATATGGAGTCAGTTAAGTAGCACAAGCCAATTTCCTACCTATAGAGGACTTATACTCACCGCATAACCAATAGCTGAGCTGAACAGATCCATTACTTCCGGTCTCTCATCCAACGCCCTGGTGCGGTCGAAGAATACCCTTGAACACTGATCTATAATCATCGCCGCTGCAAGAAGGTTAGCCACTGTTCGTTGTGAGAAGCACTTCAAAAATCAGACGCTCACCTAGGTGGTGGATAGATTGAATCCCTTCTCCCCTGGTGTGCATAGCCTCTAGCCTGTCGCGCAGACTCTTATGAACCCCTGACGAGTCTGGTTTATTCCTCCCCCACCTCTTTGGAAAGGAAGTGATTATGGTACGGTCGTCCAGAATCCACATCCACAACTGGTCAACCATCACGACCCTGGGCTTCCCGTAATAGCCGCGGCTAGTCTTTGTTTCCCGGTAGACAACTTGGTCCTTGTCTCTCTCTGACGTGTCCAATGTCAGGAAATAGTATTGGTCCAGGGTTCGCCGCATATGCAAGGGCGGGTCTTGGTTGATGTCGCTGCGCAGGAGTCGCTCGTCAGCAGCGTAATCCATCTGATCAGCCACTTGCGCCACCTTTAGGAGGTATCTCCCCAGGAGGAACCTCAGCGGGACACTAGCACGGTTGTTGGAGATGGAAGCGCGAGGTGCTGAATCGTCCATCTTTCTTTTCCTCATGACAGTTTTCACAATGTCATGGAATTGCTTTACCTCTGCTGACTTGGGTTTCGCCTTGAGCCCGCCGTGTTTCGGTTTGGCCTTGGGCCGCTCTGACTCGTTGACTATGTTAATCATCTTGGTTTGCCGGGTGCTTGTTTCCCAGTGGAGGTAGGGCAGCTAAACATAATCATGTCAGGTCCCCTGTCACGACTGGGCCATTCTTTGAGAGTCCGACTTACAAACAAGGATATGTTTTTGCCGGCCAGGCTATTGACAGAGTCCGTGCTGCTGCTACAGTGACCAGCTAGCATTCGAGGGTAGCCATGTTGGCTGTCCACAGAATCTGCGAAAAGGCATCCCCTGTTAGTGATTGCAGGACTGGATCCTTTGAAAGGCATGTGGCACATACCTCGCGGGATCAAAGAGCACCTCGATCTCATGTGTCTCGCGTGTACAGGGCCATGTAGGCACGCATCATGTTCACGCGGCCTTGACCGCGCAGCACGTTCCGACTCTGCCTCGGGCCAGGTACCATGCATCTGACCCCTCCAGTGTTTCCGTGCCAATAGATTGTGTGTTTGAGATACGTTGTCGCCGTCGGCAGACATGCTACCCATGGCGTAGTTCCTCAAAGCCTTTTCGATCCAACCCATATTATTGGTTGGGAAATGAAACCAACGGATATTGTCCTCGTGGCAACCAATTCTGAGAGGATTATTCGTTTCCGGACCGAGGATGTCGTCCACGGACATCTTCTGGTGCGGAAATTCCCCATCACTTAGGATATCGTTGCTGACAGTCTCACCTATCCAGTTACTTCCATTACGATTACGTCTGAAGTATATGACTCCGGCCTTGAAACCGCAGTGCGCCAGCCTGGATGCCGTTGTATCTCCATGATGGTCAGCCCCGCCAACAGCACTCTCACCGTTGCTGGCTTGCCTCGCACCTTCATCAGATGGGGTCTCTCTGGCATCACATTGGCTATTCCACTGATTGTGGGCTATGGCTGTACAAATACGCTTGCGTATGCCCTGATCGCGGTAGTTCACAGCAGTCGCACTTTTGTTGAGTTTAATAGACTGAAGCGAGTTGATCGGATACTGCAAAGCTTGCGTTCTCAGTATTTCTGCAGCTTTGGTCTCACGGCGCGGGGTGGTCAAGCCGTATATCTTCTCGGCGATCAGTGTCTTCTGGACCCCGTTCTTCCACTGCTCCCGCGACTGCCTGAGCTCCCCCATTAGATGTTTCTTGGTATCATCCTCCGAGAACATTTTCCTGGCCTCTTGAATGTGCTGGAGCTCGCGGTCGAGTTTGCTTCTATCGTTGTCGGCGAGGGCGTCGTAAAACTGCTTGCGTTTGCTGATTCGGAGGCCAAGAAATGCGTCGACGATGTCTTGAGGGTACATCCATGGGTTATCGGCGTAGTCGTTCTCGTCAACTCCTGCCTCTACCCACTGCATATCGACGTAGACGTCGTATTCATGTCCATCTTCAAGTGTATTTCGTTGAGATGGGTTCAAAGTGCCCCTCATGGTAGAATTACCATGGGTAACGATGGAAGGACCATCACCATTACTTAGTTGTGCCATAAATCTGACGTGTGTGTGTGTGTGTGTGTGTGTGTGCGGGTGGGGGGGGGGCCTGTTCAAGGGAGGCTCAGCACAAAAGAATTGATTATCGGCTTCAAGAATTCTATTCACACAAAAGTTTCAACGGTGGAAATGGATAGAAAGTAGTAGCCAACTATGGTAATGCGACAGCTAGAAGCAGAGAGGGCAATGATTGTTTAATTTATTCTTTCGAGCCAAGGTCCCCCTCCCCCCCAGATACTTCAGCTTACTGTTCAAGGCTATGAGGCTCTGCAGGTGAACCTTGGCATCCATCGATGAATGAGGAATGAGCGATGAATATGCTGCCATGGCCTAAAATACGTTCGTCTACAGGCAGCCGCATCGGCGGCCGATATCCAGACTCTTCGGTGTCTGTAGTGCTTGGGAGAGAGCTGTGCCGTAAGCGCACCGGCGAGCTGAACTCGCACGACGCAATGCGATGCACTCGGTGGGCGTGACATGTCGTACGGAAGGCTTTTTGGTCTATAATATATCGGTATGTACCTGGCTACGCTCTCACTCCATTCGGAACCCTCCAAGATGGGAGGAGGGGGGGTGTGGAGGTTTCTAAGTAATCCGCATCTTGGGTAGTAGTAGCAAGGCTGTAATTTCGAACGAATAGCAAAACGGCATCGATCAGCCGCCTCAGTTGAGAGCCTCCATTACAACAACTAAAAGGGCAGCAATCATCTAATAAGCCGCTACACCCCGTCGTGCCGCCGCTGTCCAAAGAAACGGGGATCAACCCCCTCCCCCGCGTTGCGGGCTGAGATTTTGAAGCTTACATGCACGCAATCTGCCGTAATCCTTTGAGCAAGAGCACCAAGAAAGAGAGAGAAAGAAAAAAAGCCCAAGCTAATAAGGACACCGGATGCGCAGATCATGGGAGGAAAAGGGGGGAAGGGGGAGGGGAGAAAGAAGAAACGTGACAGCCTTGGTAGTACTGCTCTGGCTTATTGGCTAGCTAGCTTGCCTTTTTTTTTATGAAAAAAAACATGCAGCCGTTACCATGCAGATTGCGTTTGCAGGTTCAGCTTGTATACTAAAGCCTCCTTCACGCAACCCTGATTGCATCCAAATGCCATGGGAGATTGGGACCAACACGACAGCATGACCGGGTCCGGAAGCAGGTAGTTACAGGAGAGCTTGTGTTGCTTTTTTTATTGCTTTTTGGGTTTTTTGTAAAGGAAAATAAATAAAAAATTCATGCTTGTAGTTGTAGAGAAAGAAAAGTATGCTACTGGATGTAGATGGATGCCGAGTTCACGTCGACTGCGGGGCTAATAATATGGTGCTTCGTGCTGCAGTGGTAGTGGTGGTGGTGTTCCCGGACAATAAACGTAGCAGACAGGCGGTTGGCAGGTTGCCACAAACACAAACGGGGCCCTGACGTGACACAGTTTTGCCCCAACTCCGTAAGGAGTAATCCGTACAGGCGGCCAGGCTATTAGGGAAGACGGCGCATCTCTAAAAAAGCAACACTCGAGCCGCAGGGTACGCTCCGTATGTACTCTGTAACCCTGATAGGTTCGGGTAGCCGACACAGCTAGTAGCATGCTGGTCAACGTATCCATGCATTCCCCTCAATTCAACGGCCGAGTCCAGCAGCTGCGGTTGGGGAGACAAAGAGCGCTCAAAGGAGTAGTGATACCAGTCTGAGAGTCTGAAACTGCTGTGATACTACGACTGGTAGCAGTGTACCTACTTAGTAATATGTAGTCTTACTTGATAGTGGTATTGATAGTGCCAAGTAGTAACACGGGGGCCTGGTTGTACCTCTATGGAAGAACTCGCAGGTTGCTACTACAACGCTCGCTAAAGACGAATGTACCCAAGTATATGGAGCGCTCTTGACAGGTAGACATTGCGTGTTTGAGGAGGACTCATGGTAGGCTTGAGCCCTTACATACTAGTGGTAGCAGCACACAGAGGTCATGCGGAAGTGGGAGAGATCGGCTTTGGGTTGCGGATATACATGCAACGTAACTTGAAAGCCCGGCCACTCAACTTGGCCGAGCGCATACCATACGTATGTACGGAGTACACGTATAAATGACTTGCGGAGAACCCTGACGATGGCGTCAGCTTCGCCCTCTTTTTTTGTTTTTTGTTTTTTTTGTCTTCTTCCTTTTTCTCTTTTTGGTTCATCGTCCGTTGGAATCTGGAAAGCGCCTGTGCATCCTTCCACCGCAAACTAAAAAAAAAGAAAGAAAAGAAAGAAAGTTGGGCTCGGTCGCCGTTCTCACGCCAGGAAACATTTGAGCATCGACAACGGCGGGGACGCAATGAGTGACGCCGATGCGCGCCCCGAGCCCCTGACGGTCGTGGTCGTGGGGTTGGGCCAAATGGGACGTAAGGACACCACAATAACAACCCCTACTCGGCTCTTACTCCTTTATGCAGCTGCGTAAACTGACAGTATCCAAGAAAGCCATGCGCTGGCATACCACCACAGCCCCAACTTCCGCATCCTCGGCTTCGTCACCCGGAGCCCAGTGACCTTACCCCCAGACCTCCAGGGCTACCCCTTCTTCCCCTCCCTAGATGCCGCGCTTGCCGCCGACGACCAGGGGAAGAAGGCGCCAGACGTCGTCTCCGTCAACAGCCACTCCGACACGCACGCGCAGTTCGCCATCGCGGCCATGGAAGCCGGGTGCCACGTCTTCGTCGAGAAGCCGCTGGCGCCCACCGTCGCCGAGGCCCGGCGCGTGGCGGACGCGGCGCGGCGCACGGGCCGGAAGCTCCTCGTCGGCTACATCCTGCGGCACCACCCGGCGTGGGAGCGCTTCGTCGCCGAGGCGCGCGCGCTGGGCTCCCCGTGCGTCATGCGCATGAACCTGAACCAGAGGTCCGCCGGCGCGGCCTGGGAGGTGCACAGGAAGATCATGGGGAGCGTGAGCCCCGTGGTGGACTGCGGCGTGCACTACGTCGACGCCATGCTGCGGGTTGCGCGGGGCCGGCCGGTGCAGGTGCGCGGCATGGGCGTCCGGCTGTCCGAGGAGGTTCCCGCCGGCCAGGTCAACTACGGGCACCTGCAGGTCACTTTTGAGGACGGGTCGGTGGGGTGGTACGAGGCGGGCTGGGGACCCATGATCTCGGAGACGGCGTACTCGGTCAAGGACGTCATGGGCCCGGGGGGCTCGGCGTCCTTGGTCATGGATCGGGGGAACGGCTCGGCGGACGTCAACAGCCACACTAAGGTTTCCGGGATAAGGGTACGTCGCGTGGAGGACGGCGAGGCGGAGAGGATGCTGGATACAGGGGCCGACGTGGACCACTACGAGCTCTGCGCGCGCGAGCAGGAGTACCTGGCGGATGCGATCCGGACCGGGCGAGATCTCGGTCAGCACATGGAGGACGCAGTGCTGTCGCTCGCAGTCGTGCTTGCGGCGGATCAGTCCATGCGCGAGAAGCGTGCCGTCGATCTAGATCTATAAACGATCTGCTCTGTGCTTTCCTAGCTTATGCTTGTAAGGAATTTGGGATCTAATATTGATGAAGAGTGACTTTTGGTATGTTGATATTTCGCAAGAGCACCGCAGTCACGATTACAACGACACGTGCAAGAACCTTTTGTTGGAGGTGAAAGTTAAATAATAAAAAAAGTATCGCTCATTACTTATGCATACAATGTGCTCCGCATAGTTACACCCTCTTCATATACCCTTTCAACGACAAAACTCATCGCATGAGATGCGCCTCCTGGTGGCTGACGGAATGCCTCTTGGTAGTGCTATCCTGAGGATTATCATGCTGGATGTGAGGCCCGTCAACGTGCTCCTTCAACACCGAGGGGGGAGCCTGGGCGGCATCAAGGGGGTTGATGCTTCTGCAAAAGAATCTTAGTTAGCACAGAGTGTCCATACAATGAAGAATGGGTGGTTTTAAGACGTACGATGCGGTAGTGGTAGTAGAAGAAGTCCTGCTCTCCGAGACGCGGGGGTCGAGCTTGTTGAGAGTCTCGTCGTCGTGCGCGGGACCCGTCCTTTGCGTCGTCGACTGGGCGTGGCGGTCGCTGTCGTAGCTGCTGCCGCTGTTCTCGTGGCCGAGGGCGGTGGTGGTCTGCTCCGTGCCAAAGGTGTTTTCCTGGCGGGGGGCGGCGCCGGCGCCGGTCTGCTCGTTCTCGGTGTTGCCGCCGACGACGGCCTCCTTGACCTTGTTGAGCATGGATTCCATTCTTTTTTTTAAAAGGAATAACTCGGTGAGTGTTGGGCCAGGTGGTAGATTCAGATGCTTAAGGAAGAAATCGAAAACGTTATCAATTCTGCGTTGAGGTTGATGAGGTGCAAGATTTAGATGCGAATATCCAAGGGGTAAACAGATGTATATATACATATACACATCTCTCCTTGATATTATAAGTAGTCTAGAGCACATCGCAACATCCCTCCGTGGCTCATCTTCGAACTTTACTTCATCCCTCGTCATAGTGGAGATATTCTACGCTGCACTGCCCATCGCACTGACCGGCAACGTCCACCACCCCGCGGAAGCTATTGTTCTTTGTATCATCATCATCATCATATCATCGCGACTTGCCTCAATGCAGACCACTAGCAAATAAAAAAGCACACGCCACTTACCGAAAAGATTAGAGAAACGACCGCTAGCACAGATAAAGGGGGGAGAAGATGGGGTTATTGTGCGTCATCGGAGGGGTCCATCCAGAGGTTTAGCTCGTGGTGGGGGAGGAGGAGAAGAGGGGGATGTGGGATGACGTTGATGATCTTCTAGTAGCAAGATAGCTCCAAAGTACGGTTTACGGTTTACGGATGCACGGGAGCACACCGATCGTCTACGTCCCCATACTTACTTCTTGCTGCCCTATCATATTACATGTTATTCAGTGCAAGGTTTTTTTTTTGGGGGGGGAGACAAGAGTTCCCAGTTTGTGTGCCTCTTGGCTGCAGAGCGTGTGGCTTTCTTTTGCGGGATATTATTAACAGAAAACAAGGAAAAAGAGATATAGCGAGGAAAAAGAAAAAACAGAGTTAGAAATAAGCATAAACTACTAGCGCCGATCTCGAAGAAATAAACTTGCAAACCTTTTCGTCCCCCTGGGAGCTGCCGAATCCTACTGTTTCACATGGAAACAAAGTCTTAGTAGTACTTGGCTAGTGAACAAAAGGCACGGAGTAATACTCCGTAGATTCGGTCAGACTTGCAGCATCACACATTGTGTACTCCATGCTGCGTTCTATACCTAGTAGTACTCCATAAAGGTCATCGGAGCGTCTCTGGCTGGGCATCATCTTCCGGAGCAACCATTGCGTCATTGTACGGTCTGTGGGAACCTGGAGTTTTATGTCCGCGGTGACGGTGATGCTGCTTAGGTCTGTGCTTGGATCGACGCTAACTATTGAAACACTAATAACGTCTATCTACGTGGTATACCGCTGCTACACCAAGCCAGCCATGGCCTGCACGGCTGAACGGCCGGTTGTTAAATCGGGGAAGGGCCCAATACTTTGCAAGTTTACCTAGTAGTAGTATACGCTGATGCCAAGATGATTGCGTGCACTATGGGGTCTCGCTGCTTGGCGCTCGCTGATGGCTCATCAACCACAAGCCCGCGGCGACGCCTATCAACCCTACAAAGTACGGTAGGAGTGCCCACGTCGCCAGCTGCACATTCTTCACCATCCTCTCGCGGGCCAGCGCGCGCAGGTTGTCAACCTCATTCAGCCGCGGGAACTCCATCTCGTTGCCCTCGGCGTCCCTGGGCACCTCCTTACCGAGGAACTCGCAAAGCGGCCCCCAGCCCTGGCCCATCTCGTAGAAGAGCAGCTGCTCCGGCGGCACCATGCTCTCGATGACGCGGTGGTGCCTGTCGTAGGCCTCCCTCGCCTTCGGCCTCGCGTCCGAAATGTCCGCGACGCCGAACAAGCCCTTGATCATCTTGCGCCCTGCGGCGCCGCCCTTGTACCCGGCCCAGTACTCGACAAAGTTGAGGTGGAAGGTGGCGGCGGCGGACCACATGACGGGCACGAGGCCGTCGAAGACGCTCCTCTCCCAGGCGTCAAAGTCCCTCCGCGTCAGCACCACCTTGGCCTCGGGGTACGCCCGGATCAGCTGCGCGGCGAAGACGCTCGCGGCGTCGGTGGCGGCCTCGCTGGCGCCGAAGACCAGGTCCCACTGCTCCCGGCCGAACTCGTGGCCCGGGCTGTACGTCGGCAGGCATTTGAAGTGGGCGTCGCACGCGAGGTCTAGGATGGCCCAGTCACGGTCCCGGTGCATGGCCTCGCTGGCGTGGTAGACGTTGGCGTACCCCAGCCGCGTGAGCGCCGCCGCCAGCGACATTGACCCCGTGCGGGGGAGGCCGAGCGCCAGCACCTTCATCTCGCGTTTTGGCTCGGCCATGTCCGGGGTTGGGGAGGGGGGAGGCTTATGTCTGGTGTGCGGGATGATGAGAGGAAAAAGCGGTTGGATGATGCGCAAGATCATGACGATGATGTGTTACGATTGACGCTACTTGTTGCCAAGTGTATGAAACGAGCGCTAACACGTGACCTTTTCAACACCCATTGGCATCACATGTGGCCACCTATCGTCTGCAAATGAAGGCTACATTTTGAGACGGATGAATGTATGGATTCTCTATTGTAGTCTTAAAGATGTGCTTTTAAGGCAGCACTCAGGTTACACATTTCCTACTATTTGCGTTCCGACTATTCCGAGTAATTTCGAGAAAGATTTCAAGAAAGAAGTCATAAGCGAGCTACCTACTATAGGTGAGGAAAGAAGTACCCTTGATATAAGCGATGAGTGACGTATGCATATCACAACGACCATTGATCAGTATAAACGTACTAGTATTAGGTAACGATGAATTTTCAATCAGCTTTCATGTCATGCATTGGTACATGAACTCTTGCCGTTCAAAATTGACATGCTCATTGTACAAGAACGAATCAATGCTCTCGCCGATAGGCGTCCTTGATACGTCTCCAGACAGACTTCTTTCCGCCATCCTCCTCCCCTTGATGACGAGTAGGGACGTCGACCCTATTACCAGCCAGATCAGTATTCGTCGAAGCATTCTGCTGCGTGCCAAGATAGTAATCTGGAAACAAGAGTGTCAGTATTGTCGAAACATACATCAAGTCGGAGAGAGGATTAATATGCTTACCGGGCATCATCAGAGAGAATATGACGGGTACGACGGACAACGCGATGGACGTCGCGAAAATGATTCCGTTTGTTCGTGTGTAGGCAACGACGGCGCCCTGCCGGATCGGATCGTTCCAGTCATACTCAGTCCGGAGGACCTTGATGGACCCGTAGATTGAACTCAACGTGGATTCGGGAGTTCCAGACGGACATTCCTCGCGCATGAAGCCGAGCATGCGATCTTGCCATATCGTCGCCGCAATGGTCGATCCGACTGAAGAGGCCATGGTGCTCCAGAGCGACAGCACACTGATGACGGTGGACAGATCTTGATGCGGCACAGATGCCTGCGAGCCAACGCGGGCGCCAATGACAGTCCACGCACCGACACCGAGGAAGACCTGGGAAATGGCCAGACGGGCGGTTGAAGTTGTGCTGCGGGAGTCAGAGTCTATGGTGATGCCGTAGCCTACGAGCTTTACGACTGCCCCAACTACCATGAGCGTCTTGTACCGGTGCGTCACGCGGTGGATGATACCGCCCACGGGACTGAGGAAGCACAGCGTTAACGTCGTGGCCGAGATGAAAATCGTCCAGGCGTAGTTTGACCAGGGTTTGATGATGTAGACAAACGAGGAGAAGTAGTTGCTGCGTATGGCCGAGGCCATCTGGTTGAAGACGTTGACGACGAGGGCTGCCAGGAAGGCGCGGTTAAAGATGATTCGCCGCGGTGTCAAGGGCTTCGATGCGACCCAGATCTCAAAGGCGACGAACATGGCGAGGATGATAAAGCCGACTACGAGCATAGCAATGATGCTCGGGTTACGCCAAGTGCCGTCGGCCGTCGGGGCAAGGTTCAAGGCGAGCAGGATCAAGGAAAAGGACAGCCCAAGAAGTAGCAGGCCGATGAGGTCCATTTCCGCGGCCGCTCGGCGGGCAAAGGCCCAGTAAGCAGCGGCACCGCGAATCTCAACACCCTCCCTCCTCGACAAACCCGAAGCACCCATGCTGACCATGTCAAGCTTCTCGGCCTTGCGCTGCATTCCGTACAGCGTCCAGATGGCAGGTATCAACAGAACGGGTACCATGATGGCAAACATGCCCAGGCCCCAGCGCCAGTTGTCGGGGATGAAGGCCTCGGAGATTTGCCCGTTGATAAAGGTGGTGACGAGAAAGGGGGTGCTGAGCATGGCGCCCCAGAAGCCGCGCCACTGCAGAGGGGTCAGGTCACCGACGATGATGTCGCTCAGCAGGTCGAGACCAGACTTGCCAAAGGCCGTGAAGGATGCGCCGACAATGTAGGCGGCCAGGGTAGTGGACGAGGCAGCCACGGCGAAGCCGACGGCATACACGACGAGGACAACGATGTAAGTGGCCGGCCGGGACGAGATGTCGGAGAGCTTTCCCAGGAACGGCTTCGATATGGCGCGGATAATGGCCGTCGCCGTGTTGACAGCGCCGAGCTCGGCATGGTGGCTAAAGGCCGATGCGGCGATGGCGTTGAACTGGTAGGTGATACCCTGATCCAGCGCGTACGCGAACATGGTGAGCCCAAGCGATGCCGCCAGCACGTAAAGGAGCAGACGCCCTGAGCTGCCAGACTGGTACAGCACTCGGTTGAAGGCCTCAACCTTGCTCACGCCGGCCTGCTGGTCCGCCGGCGCGGCGTCATTGTCGGGCTTGAGGCTCTGAGCATCGCGGGCATCGACCGGAGGTTGCGCCGCCGAGGCTATCTCAGCATCTCGCGGGCTCATATTAATGGAAATGAGCTAATCTGCTCCCGAGTACTATCATTCAATAACATGCGAGCAAATCAAGTCGATGTCGTCGTGAGAACAGTTGAGTGTTCCGGAAGCGAACGAGGTTGATTTTATCAATCAAAATTTAATCAATCAAAATCTTATCAATCAGCCCATTATTCCCGGGAACCGCACCTCTCCATCCACATGGCAATTTTTTCCCTCTCCGCCAAGGCCATGGGTAGCAATGGGCCAAATGGGCCCAAAAACGCCGGTCCTTACCTCCAGGGGCAATAGGCCCGGCGGCGTACACCACCTGTTTACTCCGTGCCTTGCACCGCGGATGAAGAGGAGTCACCGGGGGTTTACTCGGTGCCTAAGCATGGAGGACCGGCGTCCTGTTGGTGTATTTTACGAGCGCGGCTTGGAAAGAGGTAATTCTTTCCTTGGAGCCGCGGCATATGCCGGTTTCTTTTTGGACGGAGAGAGACCGTGAAACCAGTATTCTTCATTCTTCCTTGGCTTCTATCATCCCAACGTACGGAGTACTCCGTAGTAAGCATCGCCAAGACCCCCCATTGGCAACATTTTTTTTTCAATATCCTTACCGCGGGCTCATACTCCGTACCCTCCAGTAGTCGGGACTGCTCGGGACTCTTCGCGGTCTCTGTGAATTTCGATTTCTGCGATATGCACCGAAACGTCCGACATGATGCCATGGAAGAATGTGCCAATAGCGAAGAAATGAAGAGAATGAATGAAAAGGGTACCGATTTGAGCTCCCATCGAGTTCAAAGTATGAGCCCTTCACACAGGCGAGATATCACGACCACACGATATCACAGAGTTATCCGCAGCTCCTACTCCCGCGCATTCAATTGTCGTTCGGTAGTGTACGGCTAGGCGAGTGACAATTACCACTGTACCAGTGTGTTACTGTGCATCGCGGACGGAAAGGACTTATCCTTCACTCACCCGCCGACACGGGGCGCCGATTTTATACGCGACTCCCCGGCCCGGGCCTTCATCCCGCTTCATCATGCGTTGATGCGGCACATTTCATTCCGTCCATCTACTCAACCAATCCCACGTTAAATATTTCGAAGCAGTAGTTTGGGCGGGGGGATATGTATCTGTAGCATTGTCTAATGTGTCCTTTATCATACCCGCGTGAACCTGCCGGACGGGTTTCTTCAACGCCCGGGGCGGCGGCGGCGGCGGCGACGGGGGAGGGTGGAATTCGGTCCGGTTATCTATATATACCCAAATATGCTGTCCATCCTCCATCCAAAAACAGCGAGCTCCAAAGCGAGCGAGCTTGAATCGGTTCGGTGGTCTAGTGGTATGATTCTCGCTTAGGGTAACACCCGAAGCACAGCTTGCGAGAGGTCCCGGGTTCAATCCCCGGCCGAACCCCATCTTTTGCTTTTTTGAACTATTTTTTTCTCCTTCCCCCTCTCAAATCTTTTGTTACCCTGCAAGTGGACAATAGGAAGTGAATAAACGATGATCCTATCTGTCCATTGTATTCATTAATTCTTGTGTTGTTTTATTTTTATTTTTATATATGCTTTTTTTTCTTTTACTACCTTCGTCTATTTTTTTTTATGCAGCTTTGGCGAGCCTTAGTTTCCAAAAAGTTATTCTCACAATGAGAGATTGATAGAGGAAACATGCCTTTGATGTGGGGAGGGCTGGGCCATGGATACATGTCTGGATGGTGTGCGCAGTTTGCCTATTCCCCCCTCAACTATATTAACCTAAAGATTAAGCATCTGAATATTAACAAATTATCTAATAAGCATCCTGTAAAGGGAGCCCCATTCGCACGCACATTGAACGAAAACAGAATGATTCCGATGAAATACCACATAAACATAGATGCAAACCCGGGTTGTAGGTACTCCGTACATCGGAGAAGAGAAAGGTTCACATCTCCCAAAGGAGAAAGTAAAAACGCAACCGTCAACCGTTGGAGTTGTTGCCAACTGCCGCCTATTACAGCCTTTTTCCCAGCCCTAGCGGGAACCTAAAAAGGGAAAATAAGAGGGGAGGAAAAAGGAAGAAGAAGAAGAAGAAAAAGAAAAAAAGGTCCAGTGACGACACTCCCCGGCCGGGGATGGATGCAGTCATTCACTCGTAGTTTACTACCTTGTTAGGCAGTACTCTGTACTCCGTACTCCGTACTAGTAATGCCCTAGCTCCAGGAGTCGAAAAAGATGGACGCAGATTGCCCGTTGGGCGTTGAGTCTTTGTGGCCCCCCCGCAAAGGAATGAAGCTACGCAGTGTGGTGACCCGGGACGAATCCCGATTCGAGCGGGGGGTAACTCCGCTTGAATTGACTTTTTATTCTTCTTCCTTTCTTCCCCCTCTTGCTGTTAGCGAGCTAAAACTGCCCTGCCGGTCGAAACACCGCAAGTTTGTATCCATCAAGCGGGACTCGGGAAGAATTCTACGGCTGTTTATTCTTTGTTTTTGACGAGAGGAAGTAGTGAGAAAAAGGCGGAGAGAAGGTTGGGAACTTTCTTCATTCTGCCCCGTAGGAACTTTGTTATTACTCCGGGTCACGGAGTAATACCGACGATGATTTGTGACGCCGAAAAGGACGACGCCAAGAGTGCGGAGTTGCCTGTGAGTCCCCGGGAGTTCTGGGAGATATAAAAAATGAATGCTTACTTACAACCTAGTGAGCTGAGCTCTCTCTCTCTCTCTCTCTCTCGTCACTTCTGTAGTCCTTGCACCAAGTAATCGCAATTGGCGCATTTTGTAGCCATCATGAAGTCGCTTCTGAGCTCTGCGGGCTACTTGAGCCTAGCACTGCTCTCTTGCACGGTCAATGGCTTTGAATCTCCCGAAGTGCTACCCAGCCGTGAGTAAACGCGCCGTCTTTCCTTCTTTCCCTTGACCGCCACTTTCTATACAGAGAGACGACGAACAAGATGGAGAAATAAGAAGGGAAAAAATATCATGAGGGGAAAGATGATGAGAAATGAGAGCTGACTTGAACTTTGTATAGCTCCCGGGCAGGGTAAAAGCGGCGCCTGGGCCGACGCCTACGCGAGCGCGAGGGCGCTGGTAGGCCAGATGACGGTGGAGGAAAAGGTCAACATCACGCGCGGCCTCGCGGGCGACAACGTCTGCGCGGGCAACACGGGCTCGGTGCCTCGCCTGGGCTGGCCGGGTATGTGTCTGCACGATGCGGGCAACGGCGTTCGCGCCACCGACATGGTCAGCTCGTACCCGTCCGCCATCCACGCCGGCGCGAGCTGGGACAAGAACCTGACGTATGAGCGAGGGCTGTACATGGGATACGAGTTCAAGGCCAAGGGAGGTGAGTCGCCATGGATTAGCTCCTGGAGAGGGTTGCGCGCATGGTGTGCATGGAAAATCTGTGAGGTTCCGAGCTGATGGAGGATGATTTTGAAAAAAAAAGTCAACATAGTGCTGGGCCCCAACGCCGGTCCCCTGGGCCGAAGCCCCCTCGGCGGACGCAACTGGGAGGGCTTCTCCGTCGACCCGTACCTCTCGGGCAAGCTCAACGCTGAGACCATCGTCGGCCACCAAGAGGCCGGCGTCATCGCCAACCTAAAGCACTTCATCGGCAATGAGCAGGAGACGTACCGCCGCCCCTACTTCGGCGTTGAGGCCGTCTCCTCTAACATCGACGACAAGACCCTGCACGAGTACTACCTCTGGCCCTTTGTCGACGGCGTGCGCGCCGGCGCCGCCAGCATTATGTGCTCGTACCAGCGCATCAACGGCACGTACGGCTGCGACAACAGCAAGCTGCTCAACGGCGTCCTCAAAGGCGAACTGGGCTTCGAGGGTTTCGTTCTGCTCGATTGGAACGCCATGCATGTTCTCGAGAGCGCGAACCGCGGCCTGGACATGGTGATGCCCATGGGCGGCAGCTTCGGACAGAACCTTACTGACGCCGTAGGGAACGGGACCGTCAGCGAGGATCGTCTCACCGACATGGCCACAAGGTGTGTTTTTTGTCCCTTTTGTCCCCTTTTTCACCGGCTTCCTTTAACTTCTTCTTTCTTTCCCTCATCCCTTACTGCATGAGGGAACCGATACTGATGATACGGGGAGTAAGAATCGTCGCCGCTTGGTACCTCGTCGGCCAGGACAAGGACTTCCCCACGCCCGGCATCGGCATGAAGAACCTCACCGAGCCGCACGAGCAGGTCGAGGCGCGTGTGCCCGAGTCGAGGCCCGTCATCCTCGAGGGCGCCATCGCCGGTCACGTCCTGGTCAAGAACGTCAACGGCACCCTGCCGCTCCGGAACCCGCGCATGCTCTCCGTCTACGGCTACGACGCCTCCGTGCCCGACACCAAGAACACCGACGTCCTCTTCCAGCTCGGCTACACCTCGTCCCAGGAGATGGGCCAGGCCGTGCTGGGCACGCACCAGGAGTTTGATCAGGCCGCGAGGGGGGGCACGTTGGTGACTGGCGGCCGCGCCGGTGCCAATGCGCCACCATACATGCTTGATGTAAGTGCAGAATTTCTCCCAATGTTTAAAAAGGTTAAAAAAAAGGTGCCGTGACTAAGAGGAGTTTTACACACATAGCCCCTGAGCTCCATCCAGCACCGGGCAGCCAAGGACGGCACCTGGGTAAACTGGGACCTGACCTCGTTCGACCCCGACGTCAACGCCGCCACCGACGCCTGCCTCGTCTTCATCAACGCCATCGCAACCGAGGGCTGGGATCGCACCGGCCTCCGCGACGACTACTCCGACGGTCTCGTCCTCAACGTGGCCTCCAAGTGCGCCAACACCGTCGTCGTCGTGCACGCCGGCGGCACCAGGCTTGTCGACCAGTGGATCGAGCACCCCAACGTCACCGCCGCCGTCGTAGCCTTCCTCCCGGGCCAGGACAGCGGCGAGGCCCTCGTGCGCCTGCTACACGGCGACGACGGCGCCAACTTCTCCGGCCGCATGCCCTACACTGTCGCCCGCAACGAGAGCGACTACGGCTCCGTGCTGCACCCCTGCGGCCGCGCCGACGACCAGGACCTCGACCCCCAGTGCGACTTCGCCGAGGGCTCGCACCTCGACTACCGCAGCTTCGACGCCCGGAACGTCACCCCGCGCTTCGAGTTCGGCTTCGGTCTGTCGTACACCACTTTCGGCTACGCCTCGCTCGGCATCCATCTCACCGAGGCGGCGTTGACTCCCGCCACCCCCTGCAACGGCGAGGACCAGTGGGAGGTGGCCTTCACCGCGACGGCCGAGGTCACCAACACGGGCGATGTCTTTGGCCAGGAGGTCGCCCAGCTGTACATCGGCATCCCCGGCGCCGCGCCCAAGCAGCTCCGCGGGTTCGAGAAGATTGGCCTGGCGCCGGGCGAGTCGGCCACGGTGACCTTCGAGGTGCAGAGGCGGGACCTGGCCGTGTGGGACGTCGTGCGGCAGGCATGGGTGATTGAGGGCGGCGACTACTTCGTTTATGTCGGGGCGAGCAGTCGGGACATCAAGCTCAAGGATACGGTGACTATTTAGAACGACTGTGGTAGTAATGGGTCATTGTGCTTGGTAGCAGTAGTGATTTGTAAAGGCAATAAACGACTGATAATCATCGTCATGGCGCAGTTCTAGAGTATCATCTGACTTCCGAGGATAAGAATTACATTGCCGACGTACCTTGTAGTAGCAAAAGGGCTCGAAAAGCTTCCACTCGGGCTGCTTCGAGGGCTGCGCTATGAGAGCGTGAGTATTGCTGAAAGCTGTCTTGTTCAGCTTCGATAGAGTGCTATTGAAAGAGAATGCGTACTACTACTTGAGGCTGCTGCCGTCGGCTGCGGGGGTTGTTGGGAGGGTTGTTGGGAGGACAGCCATGAGGACTATCTACTAAGGTAATCACGAGGGCAGTTACGGCTCCTACCATGTTCTATGACCATAAGAGGGCTTTTGGCTGAATAATGCCGCCGACTACCTACCTACCATGGTCTGAGATTGAGAACTAAACCCTGTTAATCCGTATCAGGCGTTCGGTAGAAATAAAAAAGAAAAAAATCCGTGTTATTATACAAGGCCTTGATAATTCTCCTATCGTACATCGGGTGCATTTGGAAGATGCCATCAATTTTGATATTCTCGTCAGCACATCCCGAAGATTCCCCTCGTCCGTCACTATCATGCCCCTCACGTTGCCATTTCTCACATCTCGCTTTTTTGTATTATTCATCTTTCTTCACGTCTTGGTCATGAGTGGAACCGGAAATGCCCGAGTCTTCCGTCGACGCTACAAAGGCAGGCTCCCCGCCCACTTCCTGTTGCTCGGAGCTCTCTGCTAACTCGGGCACTTCTACTTCTTCGAGGCTTTGTGGCGAGTTGGCGTCAGAGGTCGGTTCCTGGGGCTTGTGCGCGACGACGAGCCAGTACGGCTTGAGCTTCTCGTTGTCGACCCTGCTCGGCGACCTCACAAACACGTCTTCTCCCTTCATCGTCTTGGGGAACGCAATGACGTCCCTGACGGTCGCGGTATCCGTCAGCAGAGCACACAGCCGGTCGAAACCAAGCGCGAACCCTGCATGCGGCGGGCAGCCGGTCTTCAGAGCCTCGAACAAGTGCCTAAAGTCCTGAATCCTCTCCTTGGGCATCTTGAGTACGTCCCGCATGATAAACTTCTGAATCTCGGCGACGTGATTACGAACACTCCCGCCACCCACCTCCGTGCCGTTAAGGACTAGATCATAAGCGGCACTCTTGGCCTCGAGTGGGTTCGTGAAGAGGAGTTCAAAATCTGCCTGGGACAAGGGAGCAGTGAACGGATGGTGACAGGCGGAAATGCCGGCGGCATTGGCTTCTGCCTGCCAGGGCTCGTCTTCGGCCAGGGGCTTGAACATGGGAAACTCGGTGATCCAAGCAAACTGGAGAGATCCAGGATCGCCCAGGCGCGGTTTGGGCATGAGCTCTGCGTTTACGAGAGACTGCCACAGGAGCCGCCTGAAATCGCCAATCTTGGTTGACGCGTCTGTAAATTGACCCATAGGCTTCTTTCGGGCTTGGAAGACAACAATATCGCCATCGTGCAATGGATGCCCTCGAGTGATTTGGTCGAGGATGGTTTCATACTCGGGACCCAGGGGCGCAAACCCATTCAGGGGTTTGTTCGAGTCATATATGCTTATCTGAGGTGCACCATCCAAATTTTCCGTCAAAGCTCGTGGGAGACTTTCCATGAACATATAAGCAAACTTTCGCACGACTGAGGGCGCTTCATCAACGGGCAGGGTAAAGGCCTCAATAAGGGGGTCCTCCAGGTACGTGATCATGCTGACGAAGTGGTTGACAGAGTCGGGAATAGTTAGGGGATAGATGCGTCCTGGTATACGGAGGTCTGGCTTGTCTGAACCATATCTCTCGATAGCCTCGGCGAATGTGAGATGGGTGATCTCATGAGCCGGGGTCGCGTTTTTGTCTAGGTTCAATGGTATGCGAGAGACAACAGGCACCCGATAGCCATGAACGCCCTTGTACGATTTGGACGGTTGCAAGGACAGCAGTGCTCTGGTAATGATGTCAGTCACATCCTTTTGTACATTCGCGGCATTGGCAAATGCCCATTCCATATCGAGCTGCGAGAACTCCGGCTGGCGGTCAGCCCGGAAATCCTCATCACGATAACATCGGGCCCATTGCATATAACGACCGAAGCCGCTGGCCATCAGGACCTGCTTGTACTGTTGTGGGCTTTGTGTAAGCGCATAGGCTTTACCTCGCTGGCGGGTCGGGACCAGAAACTCTCTCGCACCCTCTGGTGTCGATTTGAACAATGTCGGCGTCTCAATATCCGTGAACCCCTTATTAATAAGACTCTTGTTCAAGGATGCCTTCAGCCATGATCGGAATCGCAAGCGTGCCTCTAACTCCTTGTGGAAGCGTATTTGCAGGTGCCTCTTGGTCGGAGGAAACCGTGTCTCTTTTGTAACGATGAGGTTTTTCGGGGCCTCATTCAGCGTCTTGATGTCAGAAGCAATGATTGTCTTCTTACCATTCTCCTCTGTCGCCTCGGCCTTTTCCACCTTGACCAGAACAGGCGTATGGGCAAGGATCTTGCTGAATTTTTCGTGGCGTTCGGCATCATCCCCAGCTCGTGAGCAAATCTGAATTACTTCACCAGAGGGAAGATAAAGGTCAGCAAAGGAGAGGTGCTTAGAGACGACTCTCTTCTTGCCAAAGAAGCCGACATATTCCGTTTGGCTGTCCGTTTCTAGGGGCAGATTGTGACCCTGACAGTCTGTGGGTGGTGTGTTAACGCCGTGCTTAATGAATATGCGGGAGGTGAGGAAACTTGCATGTTCTCCAGACATCGATCAAGTGACGCCGCTCTTCATCAGGTGTTGGTGGTGAAGAGTAGCTTCTGCAGGAAATCTTATGCCTGTATATTGAAGGTAAATTTCGGCATGACAGTGCTGTGCGACGCAATACAAGACTGCATCGACCGACTGAAGGGATCATGGCCCCAGATTATGCAAGGCTTTATAGAGTATTTTTGATATGGCAAATAAAAAAGATATTTATGAACATTTACTCATCTACTGCTAGTGCTACCTATCTAGACTCACTCTCTCACTTAAGCAATGGATGAATTGCTCCGTAGGGTAAACAACAGTTAGGTACTCTACTTTGGTGGATAAGTTCGGCCGACAAATTGCCGACGCCCGCCAATCCCACCGAAATAAATTCTTGCAGCCATCGCGCGCCCCGCTAGAATTTCTTTTTTTCTCTTTTCTCTTCATCCCTTCCATTCAAATAAGTGTATGTACCCTCACGTTGCCCGTCAAACGCATTCCTGCCAATTTATTTAAACTAACCGATTTCGCAGGTGATGAGATTGCGTGACCAAAATGATATACAGCTGCTGCCTCTCCCGGACCTTCAGACTCTCTCCTTCGGGTGCTTCAGTGGTCTGCTGGCGAGGGAGAGGTTTGCAGGATGAAATAGGCGTTCGACACTCGACCTTGTTACTATCATCGATCGCTATTAAACAGCTCTGATTTATTCTTGAATGGAAGGTCTTTTTTGACAATGGGACGGAGGATGGCTTTTGTCGAAGTTTTTGGCATGGCAACATCTTGTCGAAGCATCTCATAGAAGAAGCGTGCCGCAAGTGTGGCCTTGACGTTGCCATGCCATATTCCTCGATAACGTAGTTTTAGACTTGACTTGATATTAATTTTTTTCTACAATGAAGAATCTTGCGCCGCTGGCCACGCTGAATATTCATAGCATGTCTCCTCTTTATATTTACTGGGTTGATAATCAAAGCAGCCGAAGCTCAGGCAATATTAACATGTGATGCGCGGTTTGCAAGTCGCGACGTTTGCTCGAGCTCGGGAAATTTAATTGATTCGAGACTCAAGCCTGGAAGCATTGCGTGTCTTAATAGGCGTGTGCGGCCCAGAAGCGGAAACGAAACAGTTCGTCATAAGACAATAGCAGGTTGCCGCGCGGTAGTGGAGTACTTCTGATCAGTGCTTGACGGTGCGGTAGAGTAAGTACCCCGCTCGCAGAACCAACGCTGCCCAACCACCGACGACCCCTGTCAGTTGTCTATCATTGCTCGCTGGAGACTTGGGAGAGAGCCTTCTTGGCCGCAACTTGGACGACGTATCCCAAAGACTCGCAATTTTTTTATCCTCCCTCACGACCCTCCCCTTTCTTTTATTTTGCCACCATATCATTCACAGTCGATACTCTGCATATTGTCACTGTGCGTGTAAGTTTGCGCCATGTCCAGCTCGTTCGAAAAGTCCGTCAAAGGCGCGACAAAGATAAAGGTGCGGACGCTCATGGAGCCATCATGTCTCGACAGCTCCTCCATAGAGCCATCCAAATCCTGACAAACATGGTTGAATGCTAACGTTTCAATCTACAGAATGCGCCCCCCAAGACGAAATACATCGAACACATCCTTGTTGCCACGCATGCTGGTGAGGCGGGCATTGCCGAGGTCATCCGCGCGCTCCAATATCGGTTAAGGGACTCGACATGGACCGTCGTCTTCAAGAGCTTGATCACCGTCCACCTCATGATTCGCGAGGGATCGCCCGATGCCACACTAGCCTACCTTTCCAAGAACCGACACTCTCTAGCTATCAGCAACTTTAGCGATGGTTTGTCGAGCCGATATCCCGGTGGTAATATCAACTGTCCCGGCTGACGAGCAATGTGTAGCACAACTCCAAGGGCGGAACATCCGGCACTATGCAGGCTACCTTTCTGAACGATCGCGCGCTTACCGCGATACCAAAACCGACTGGGTGCGCGCCCCAGAGTCCCGTCTAGAAAAAATGACGGTAGATAAGGGGTTATTACGGGAAACGGAAGCCGTTCAGCGACAGCTTCAGGCGCTTCTGAAATGCAATGTACGTTACACAATGCGGGCAACTACGTGGCATATACTGACGCACGCAGGTTCTCGACAACGAGCCTGAGAATGAAATCACAATAACTGTCTTCCGCCTGCTAGTACTCGACCTGCTCTCCTTATTTCAAGTCCAGAACCAAGGCCTCATCAATATATTAGGTAGGCAGCCCTTCTTTTCCTCCAAGGATTGAATGTGTGACTGACACCGACGCAGGACACTTCTTTGAAATGTCAAAACCGGATGCCGAGAGAGCTATGGACATCTATCGGACATTCACAAAGCAGACAGACTTCGTGGTCGCGTTCCTCAGTGTAGCACGACAACATGAGCACCACACCCGCGTTCAAGTCCCCAAGCTGAAGCACGCCCCCGTTAACCTGACACGTCAGCTGGAGGAATACCTCGGCGACCCCGACTTCGAGATCAACCGGAGGCAATACATAGCAGAGCAGGAGGCCAAGAGAGGGAAGCCAAACCTCGGATCATCCTCCAAAACCTTCCCCTCAACGGAGGAGCGGCCAGCGCCCGCAGCCAACAATCCTTTCCCCAAGAGTAATGGCTCCAAGCCTGCCGAGTCAGCGCAGCCCAAGGCCAACAAGGGCCCAGAGCCCGACCTGATTGATTTCTTCGAGTCGATTGAAGACAAGCAACAAACGATGGATATCAACCCTCAACCGACAACCGCTCCATCATTCCAACCCCAACCCACCGGCGCACCCCAATTCCAGTCCAACGGGTTTGTTCCCCAGCAAACTGGGTTCGTAAACAATAGTCCATATGGTGTCCAACCACAACCTACGGGGTTCGTCCAGCAGCAGCAGCAGCAGCCGCCGCCGCAGATACAGTCCAACTTCACAGGCGCTGGCTTCGGAGGGTTCAGTCCTCAACAAGGAGGGTTCCAGCCTAGTGGTCTTGGTCCCATAGGCCAGAACCAGACAATGGAATTCAACAGCCAAGGGCAATTTGGTCAGCCGCAGCTGCAGCAACCACAGCAGACTGGTCTTCAGCCTGGGGGTCTGCAGCCTGGTGGCCTTCAGCCCGGAGGCTTACAGCCTGGAGGTTTACATCCCGGAGGCCTACAGCCCATGGCTACTGGAACCACCAACCCTTTCCGCCAGTCAATGCTCATGACGCAGCAAACGGGCATGGCAGGTAACCCCAATCGCCAGTCAACAAACCCTTTTGCTCGCGCCTCCCCAACCCAACAATCCGCGCCGTTTACACCAGGTAACAACTCCCCCTTCCAATCCCAACCCCCAGCTGCGCTGCAGCCTGCGCCAACAGGTACCAACCCCTTTGCGCGTAATGCCTCGCCGCAATCCCCCGTCGACGGGCATCCTCGCCCGCAAACTGCTGGCGCCGCACTGGCTCCTCAGCCCACAGGTCAGACGAACCCCTTCCGCCAGGGCGCGTTCGTCAATCACAACACGGGCATGGGGTGGCAGCACAGCCAGCAGCCCATCGGTGGTGGCCTGGACCAATTACCCACGCAACCTGTATTCCCCCGGCCAGCGCAGCAGACGCCTTGGCAGCAGTAATAGTATCACTTGATTATCTTCACACCGTTCTTTCCAACTTGACTTTGCTCTCTCTTTTAATCCCAACCCCCTCCTTCCCTCTCTCTGTTTCTCTCTTTTCTTGGGGTGTTTTGCTATCTAGTGTGAGTCACATATCTCATAAATCGCATCATTCAGCGAGGCGTTTCTCTTTTTTTCTCTCTTTTTTTCCCGCTCTCGGATGGGGACATACTGGGCCAAGCAAGGTTATGGAGAATCAGCACAAGGCCTTTTGTAGACCGCTTCTTTTTTTTTTCCCTCCCTCTCTTTTTTCTTTTTTTCCTTTTCCCGTTGCTTCCTTATCGCTACGGCAATACAGGTCATAAATATAGTCTTGTTGATTATATAATCTGTCGCAGGGGCTGGTGACGCTTCTTTCCTTCTTTCCGTCTTTCTTTTTATTGCCAACCTATTTGCCCCCCTCTTGACTGGTATCGTGAACATTGAACGCCAAACTCCCCGTCTATGCATGCCAGTTGTAGTAGTTGTAACTCCTATATGTAGCCCGATCATTTCCTGCCCCCAAAAAAATCCAAACGCCCCGTGAGAAGTCTCGTGCATGCCAAGCTTACGTGCATCAGAAAAGGAAAACGGCGCGAGGTCACTACACCTTGTCGACGGCGGCTCTCGCGGCGGCCTTGGTGGAGATGCTCTTGGCCCCCTTGTCCTCCTCCATGAAGACGCCGAGGCCGGAGAAGGCCTCGTACAGGGCGCGGGAGATGTACTCGTCGGCGTCGTAGCCGCCGACCTTGTACTCGGGCTTGGTCCTGGCGATCTCGACCCACTCGTTGCTGTAGGCGGCCAGGTTGGCGGGGACGATGTCGACGCGCTTGGGGGCGAGGTCGAGGCCGCCGTAGGGGTCGTAGGGTCCCGCGTCGACGACGTGCGTCTTCTTTTCGCGCAGGCCGCGGATGGAGAGGGAGCTGGCGGCGGTAGCGGCTCCTGATCCGGCACCGGCGGCCTGCAGGGCAGCGTCGCGCTTGCTCTGGCCGCGCTTGAGGGCGAGGGCCTTGTTGTAGACGGCCGAGGCCTGGCCGGCGTCGGCGCTCTGGAGGGAGTCGAGCATCTCCTCCCTGAACCGGGCGGCGCTGGCCCTCTCGTCGGCCTCCTCGCGCACCTCGGCCTCCCTCCTCCTCCGGGCGGCCTCCTGCTCCTCCATCTCGCGGCGCAGGCGGGCCGAGTCCTTCTCCCTGGCGAGGGCCTTGTTGCGCTCGATGTCGGCCTTGTGCTGGGCCTCCCACTCGGCCAGCTCGGCCTCGGCCCTGGCCCGGGCCGCGTCGCCGCCGTTGACCAGGTCGTCCGTCAGGCACTCCACCATGTCCAGGTAATCGTTGTACGCCGCCAGGGCCTCAAAGTCCTCCTCCTCCTTGTTGAAGACGGCGGCGACGCGCCGCCGTATGTCCACCTCGCGCTCGACGGCCAGGTCGCCGAAGTAGGCTTTCTTGAAGCCGCGCTCGCGCAGCGTCTTGCGGCAGCCGGCGTGGGGGCACTGGTTGGGGCCGTCCTTGAAGATGCGCGTCACGCACGTCAGGCACATGCGGTGGTAGCACTCGGGGTTCACCCGGAACTCCATGTCCGGGTTGAAGTAGCGCGAGTTCTTGCACACCGGGCACGTCTCGTCCGTGGGGCCCAGGGGCGCCACCGCCGCCGCCGCCGCCGGTCCGGATTTGAAGGGGGCCATATTCTTTTTTTTTTTTCTTCCTTCCCTTCTTTTTCTCTTTTCTTTTTTCCTTTTTCTAGCCTCTTTTTTTCGTCTATTTCATTTGGGGTCCCCGGAGGAGGAGGGGAGGGAGGGTTGGTTTCGTTGTCCTCTTTTTTTTTATAGTCCTTGGAGTTGACACCTCTAGCCGTGTAGTAAAGAGGATAAAGCGTTTGAAAAGAAAAAGGAAGGAAAGAGAGAGAGAGGCGAGTGCGTGATTTACGAGATGCGGCGGATGGAGAGAGACGAGGGCGCGAGGGCGCGCGGGCGGGTGGGTGGGTGATGATGGTTAAAGGTTTCCATTTAATTTGGCGGGAGAGCGAGCAGCGGTAGATAGAGGTACCGGTGTCGATGTTGCCCGTTTTCACTCTCACCTCACACCACACACACGGAGCCACCAAGCTTGGGGACCCACCACCCGCACTAACCCGGGAGCTTCCCCCCCCTTCCCTTCCCTACTGTACCACTAGCGCCGATGTTGCATCTCATCCCACTTTCACCCAAACTTCGGAGGTAAGGCAGCTACTAATAATAGGCAGGTAGGCTAGTAGGGTAGGTAGGTATGGCTACCTGATAGCTGGCGGTTGTCAGTCGCTGCCCGCAACTTTTGAACCGTGCCCCTCCATGCCCAAACTTTCCCCATCCCTTTCCGCCGCCCGATTTCAAACCCTCCCCTCCAAAGAGCCCCTCCGCGCGCGACAACCTACAAACGATACTCTAGCAAAGAGAAAAGAAAAAAAACATGGCTGACAAGGGTACGTATCCATAATGAAAGCTTCAAGCAACCCTTGCTTTTAATCGCCGAGGCCCCCCCTTTTTTTCTCTCTCTCTCTCTCTTCCCTTTGAATGTACGGAAACACTGACGACTGCTTTTTACAAAAACAGAACCCACGCCCGCCGAGGAGGCTGCCGCCCGCGAGAAGGAGGCCCAGGAGCAGGCGGCCCTGCCCTACAAATGGAACCAGACCATCGGCGAGCTCGACGTCACATTTTCCGTGCCCGGGAACTACAAGTCCAAGGACCTAGTCATCGAGATCAAGAAGAACAAGCTCGTGGCCGGCGTCAAGGGCCAAGAACCCCTCGTCAACGTGAGAACCCCCTTCCCCTTTCCCCCCTCATCCTCCCCTATACATTCCTGTGACCACAACGCGCTTCTTTCTCGAAAAAAGACGGGCTTGATGAACTAACCGACGCCTCGAAAACGGGAAAACAACGGACAGGGCGACACCCCCCACGCCGTCAACACGGACGACTCGACCTGGACCCTGACGTCTGCCCCCGACGGCACCAAGCTCGTCGAGATACACCTCGACAAGGTGAACAAGATGGAGTGGTGGCCGCACGTGGTCGCGGGAGCCCCCAAGATCGACGTGACCAAGATCCAGCCCGAGAACAGCAAGCTGAGCGACCTCGACGGCGAGACGCGCGGCATGGTGGAGAAGATGATGTACGACCAGCGCCAGAAGGAGGCCGGGAAGCCCAGCTCCGACGAGCAGCAGAAGATGGACATACTCAAGAAGTTCCAGGAGCAGCACCCCGAGATGGATTTTAGCAACGCCAAGGTTCAGTAAAAAAGGGGGGTTGCTCTAGATGGGATGGGATGGGATGAATGGGTGGATGGGTGATTCAAACAATGTGTATAAAATACTTTCTTTTGGCAGTGGGCAAGGGGCGCGTGGAAAATTTCATCTTTGGTTTTGTTCTCTGTCGGGTAGTTCGTGTTAGGGGGTTTCAAATAAGCCACGAGAACCCCTTCTTCTTGGTGGTGGTGAAAACTTTATTTTTATCATCATTTCTTTTCTCTCTAATCCTTCATTTTGATTCCAGGGCTCTGGCCGTTCGTTCCAGGAACGCGTTGAAGTCCTTGATCTGGTTCAGGAGGCCTCCCCCGGGGCCCGCCGAGCTCGCCTGCTCCGATATCTGGCGCACCGCCAGCTCCAAGTTGGCCAGCTCGGCTTCCCTCCGCGCCTTTTGCGAGAGCTCGGGGGCTTCGCGGCCGGCCTCGATAACCCTGTCGATGTCGCGCATCGTCGATGAGGTGTTGAGCAGAAACTAGTAGTAACCCCCGGGTCAGCAAGGGAAAAAAAAAAGGGGGGGGGGGGGGGGGATTTCGTGAAAAAGGAAGAAAAACGTGGAGGGGGTCAGGGAGGGGTTGGGGGTTGTAGCATACAGTTGTCTCGGTCTGATCTTCGTCGTGCCTTGCGCGGATGGCGTCCATGCGGATGGCGACCTGTTCCCTCTCGGCCCGGATGCGCAGGATGTCCTCGCGAAGCGCGAGCTTCTCCTTCTGGGCCTCGCGCACCCGCTTCCTGAGCGAGTGCCAGTGGTTCAGATATATAGCCTTTTATCAAAGAGTCAGCTGCAAGTTTTTTTTCTCCTTTTTTTTCTTTTCTTTTCTCTCCCTCTCTCCCTCTTCCCCGTCCGCCGCACGAAATTTGCACCTACATGTTCTAGCAACCGCGTGTTGAGCTCGTGCCGGTACGCCTCGATGGCCCGCATCTTGAGCTTGTACTCCTTCTTCTTGGCCGCGTCGGGCGCCTGGTCCAGGAGCTGCTCCAGCTGGCCCTGGGTCACCCCGATGACCTCGTCGCAGACCTGGGCCAGCACGTCCACCACCGTCTCCCTACCGTAGTTGGCGTAGGGGATGTCGAGCTGCAGCTCGTCCACCTGCTCCCGGTCCCCGCCCTCGCCCTCGCCCTCGCCCTCGCCCTCGCTCTCCGTCTGCCGCCTCTTGTGGTTGACGAAGCGCTGGACCGCGATGTCGATGGCGCGGCCGCCGCCTTTCTTACCCTGCTTCGGCTGTTGCTGCTGCGCGGGCGAATCCGGGGATTTGCGCTTGCGCCCCCTTTGGTGCTTTGGGCCGGACTTGGGAGGAGGAGGAGGCGGTTTGGTTGTCGTCGTGGCTCTGGGCTGAGGTTTTGATGATACGGGCTCTGGCTCGATATCGGTCTCGTTGTTGCTAATGATGGATGGACTTGGTGATTTCCGTCTTGCTGTAGGGGCAGCCTTCTTCGCTTTTGGTCCACCCTGTTTCTGTACTGCAGGGCTTCGTATCCCTCGCCTGCGCTTCGGTGGCGGTTGCTGCTCTTCCTCTTCCTCTTCTTCCTGTGCTTGCTCATCACCCTCGTCACCCTCCTCGTCACCCTCCTCGTCACCCTCCTCTTCTCCTTCACCCAGCTCAACCGATGGTGCTCTCGGACTTGACCTTCCTCGTTTCCCCTTGCCCAGTGTCTTTGCCGCTTCGACGGCGCTAATCTCTTCGGCTTCTTCGTCCTGCTCCTCCTGCTCCTCCTCTGCCTCTTCCTCCGGCTCAGCTTCTTCAGATAATATCGTCTCTTCAGGCTCAGCGACCGGCTCGATCTCTTCCTCGTCCTCAGCCTCCCCTTCCTCCCCCTCTTCTTCTTCTTCTTCTTCCTCTGTGCCTTCAGACCCTGAAGGTTCCACCGCGGGTTCGTCGTCGCTGGCTGGAATGGACTGCTGCAAAGAGCTCCGCGGCTTCGAGACCTCGCTCAACCTCCTCCTCGACTTCTTCACGAGCGGCGAGGAAGACAAGGGGCCGTCCGAGCTGAGCGCGTCGTGCAGCCTGGCGCTCGACGCCAGGGCGCTGCTCCCGGCGACCCTCCGTCTCCTCCCGCTCCCGGGCGCGTTCGCGGGGCTCTCCTCAATCTCCTCGGTGGCCTGCTGTGGGGGGAGCCCTGGATCCCGGCCGCCGCTCGACAGGACCTGCGCTGCTAGGCTCTGCGGTGGTGCCACTTCGGGGCTCTGCGGTTCCGGTTGGGGCTCTGGTTCTGGCTCAGCCGCGGGCTCTTGCACCACCGACTCTGACTGGCTTTGCCCGAGCGCTTCCTTAGACGTGTCGGGCAAGTCGTAGACGTCCTGCGATGATTTACCGCCCCGCCGTCTCTCGCCGCTCCCTCGCCCCTTGGGTGAACTGGGCGGCCGGGCTTCCTCGCCGCGTTTTCGCTTCCTCGAAGGGCTCGATGATTGCGGCTCTGGTGCGGGGGGCGGCGGAGGGGCGGCTTCTTCCGGTCCGCCGTCGATGTCGATGCCCAGGTCGAAAGATTCGTCGGCGAGGTATATGCGCCTGAGAAAAAAAAAGCTGTCAGCTTCGGTGTTTTGGATGAGGTTATATGCCAGCTGGGGGGGATTAAAACGTACTGCGCACCACGCAGGCGCTCGGCCATGCGCTGTTGCTGCGCTTCCTCGCGATCTAATCATCTACTCGTTAGCTTCACGGCGCATAGGTAGCAAGACCTCACTCAAGCGAGCATTTTGGGAGAGGGGAGGGGTGTGGAAGGGACAGCGGAGCAGACGTACTAGTAGCCATTGTCGCAAATCTTCGGAAAGCTCTGGACTTTCAAAATGGACTCAATGCATGATCCAGTGAAAGTATTACAGTAATACTCTCATCAGAATTTTCCCCCCTCTTTTTTGTCAAACGGAATATTCGCAGATTGCGGGTCGTGTTAAAAGATGCTGCTGATGTTTAATGGAAGTTTGGGCGGACGCGTCGCAATTTGTGCCGACGCGTGATGATACAGGGCCGCATGCAGCCGAAACTGACGTCGCTACTAAGCCGCGGGGCTGCAGGCAGGACACCGGAGGTACAGCCCATCTATTATCGCTTAAACTGAAAGGCGAGCTTCACAAAGATGACGAAAATTCAACAGACTAGAGTTTTCTGCATCGTTCTTCCCTTCTTGGTTCTTTGCTCTTTTTGAGTAAATATGATAATATACATAGACTAGTATTGAAAGCTACCCGTCTGCATAACCCCGTGCAAACCATGCCAAGAACGAATCTAACATTTTGCATTGCCCAAGTCTCCTTCATTTCACCCACTCCATCTTCTCGTCGTCGAAACGATACCCGCTGCAGTAAACATGATCAGCAAAAGTTTCAAGCGGGCAAGCATACCAGGTGCTGCGCTGCTGCGGCGCCTTACTTATCGAGCTCGGTCTTTGACAGGGCATCTTCGCCGTACTCGGACTCCAGCATGTCCTCGTATTTGTACGGGATCCTGGCGGCGACCCCCTCAAAAGTGGTGTTTCGCAGAGGGAAAACATAGGTATCCTTCAGCATTTTAGTATTCAACATTTAATATGCAGACGGCATTCATTATTCATTGGCTTGGTTTTGGTGCGAGAGGGGGAGAGAGCACTTACTCGGTACATGTGAGCGGCCTTGTCGTACATGATGCCGTCCCCGCGGGGATGATTCTTGTAATATCGAGCGGCCGTGATGTCGATGTACAGCCCGTTTCGCGTGTCAATCCATCTCGCATCAATGACGTTTAGCTGATCCTCCGGGTCTCGATTGTTGTAATGCGGATTGACGTCGAGTAAATACAGCCTGCCATCCTCCTCCTCCTCGTGCTTGTAGTAGTACGTCGACATGTTGTGATAGGCGGCCAGGTAGTACAGGTCCACCTCGGTGATCTGGAAGTCGGCGTCGAGATCCCAAGGCATCAGCTACGGAGGTTGTTAGTTCCAACGGCACGCGCGCACACATCTGGTGAAAAAGATGGATGGCCTTCTTCCCTTTTGACCCCACCACCAGCCGAGCAACGTCCCGTGCATAAGCCAAGTGTCGATGCCAATCATGTCAAAAGTTGCGATGTAAGACTTGATCAGGTCTCTTATAACCTGCCTCTTACGCGTGGAACTAAGAGCCCGACTGAAGTATCGAATATCATAGTGATAGAGGTGTCTGCGTGAAGAGAGAGAGCATGGGGGTCAGCGAATCGGCCTTGGGATTGAGCGCAAGGACCCAAACACTGACTCTGACTCGGCTTCCTCTAAGATGGTATTAATAAGAATGTCCGAAAAGACTTGTCGCAAAAGGGGGGGGGGGGGGGGGGGGGGGTGGGTTGCCTTACTAAAGTACTTGGGTTCTGGGTATTTCGAATCCCTTTTGCGCTCGTCCACACTGCTAATCGCTGCCGCGTAAATGGCAGTGACACAACCCAACACTGCAAGTAATTTCATGTCTTCGATGCCTTGCTCCAGGGCATCAAAAGTGCTGCTCTGACAACAGAGGAACCTTGAGTCCCTACGCTTGCGTAAGCTCTAGAACGCCGCGAATGTAACTGAAGGCCTCGAGGAGGAGGGGGGGGAGCAAAATTGTATCTCTCAGAAATGAAATCACCTTTTCCGAAACGGTTCAATGAATTGTTATGATGGCAAGAAATACCTAAATGACAAAAGGGGATGGATCGATATTCTCAGGTACAGAGAGCTTGTGGGATAAGCAGCAGCGATGACGTTACTAAGGTCCATGGAACATCCATGTATTGACCACGGATTATTGAGGCGCTGCGGCAAGACTGACTATACATAGTGGCCGTAGTAGCGGGTACCAGCAGCCATCTCATGGAGATGGCTCCATACTATAGATTATTTGTCTGATTCCTATTTTAATCATATCACTATATACCTACACATAATCATCAAGTTGAAGGTATGCATTGGTTACTGCTATGTATGAAAATATGACTTTCGAAGAATCAGATGTAGGTATGCATTTGTGCACTTTTGGCGGTTTGACACAATATTCCGTACGGAGTACCGATTACGGAGTACGGAGTACGGGGTACGGATTAGTGGGGGCGTACGGAGTACCAACCGTCTTAACCCAATGCCGTAGGTTTCGCTAGCGTATCCTTTTTTTGGTGGTCTTGGTGGGGGGGAAAGGCAGGGGTTGCTCAATGTGAAGCCATCACCGTCATCCCAAATGTATCCCTCAAACAGGGGCTTATTCCCCCCGTCTAATTTTTTTTACCTTGTCTTAAAAAATGAATATACTACGAGTAGCTGTATGCTTAGAAGATACTGTAGTCGGATTTACCGGTGGATAACGACTATGCCCGCGGAAAGGATCAGGCCTGTCTTTCTTCGTCGGAGATGTGTATGTTTGTATATGAGAACACACGGTATATATAAGAGGCCCAGTAGCCACATCTCAGAGAGAAAAATTATAGATCAACTCATACGAAGCCCTTCTTCCCTTTCATCATACATCAGAAGCAACCTGGTCGAATCCAATATTTCCAAAAACCCGATCCCAATACAACAATGCTCTCCCAAGCCTTTGCCCTCACTGCCCTCCTGGCCGGCCGAGCAGCCCTAGCCGGCACCCCTCAGGGCTTCGTTCCGTCCACGAACAGGACCTTTGAGGTTTCCTATAGCGGAACCGTTGTTTCTAACGGCAACAGCGTGCCCTTGGATGGTAAATAAAACCGCTTGCCCCTACCCCCCTTTTCATCCTCCTCATAAGCCATCTCTAAACGGCCAGCCTACTCACCACGTATTATAGACGTGCACCTATCTCCCCAAATCTCCTTCGAAGCCCAGGCAGACAATACCTCCCACGTCCTCGTCATGCTCGACCTCGACGCCCCCTACGGCCCGACCGACAATAAATACTCCCCCCTCCTCCACTGGTCCAAGGTATTCGACCCCCAGGCCACGAGCCTCGCCGCCAACGGCTCGACCGCCGAGTCCGACTTCGCCTTCTACGTCAGCCCGAACCCGCCCGTCGGATCCACGCCCCATCGTTACGTCTTCCTCCTCTTCTCCGCCGCTGCCGCCGCCTTTGAGATCCCGGAGAGCTTTCGGGGCCTGGATCCGGCCAACATCACCGAGCGGCTCGTCTTCGACATCGACGGCTTCGTCCGGGAGGGGAAGCTGGACTTGGCTGCCGCGAACTGGTTCACGAGCGTGAACAGTACGGCGGCGGAGGATGTAGATGTTCCGGTGAGCTCAGCCCCGGCCAGAGGAAGCCTCAGCGTATTGACCTTTGGCGCAGTCGGGCTTTTTCTAGTTGGCGTATTCCTCGGATAGTAGTGCGTGAAGCCAGTGGCCGGGAGATATATTAGGCTGGAGTGAGGGCCGGTGAACGAGAATTCACGGTCGAGATGTAGAGGCGGAGAGTCAACACAGAATAGAATGTATATATATATACAATTATAGGACTGCCCTCATTCTTTTACACAGTAATAAATGGCGCGTTTCCATCATCCAAGACGTGGATGCGCCTAATGGCCACTGAGCCCATACCGTAGAACGCCGTGTCCTTTAGCCACCGTCTAAGCAGTGCCGCCGCAGCCTCCCGCTGCTCATCATCGGTGCCGTAAAGTGCTACCAAAGTCAGGGTAAAGAACATGCGAAGGTACGCGCAGCCAATGTTCTTCCCTTCGATGGAGGAGGCGCAGGCGAGTATCCTCCCGCAAGCCTCGTGCGGGCTTCTTCGGGCGCCATGGCCCCCGAAGCCAAGAACGTTCAGCATCACCCTCGCAGCGGCGAAGTAGGCGACTGTCATGGCCATTAGCCCATCGTGGTAGTGGTTCCCGCTTGTCATCTCTGGCTCCCCTGTCTCGGAGGCGCCATCTCGGAACTCGTCCCACAGATCGTCAACTTCCTGGTCGAGGCTGGCGTCGAGTGTCAACTGCTCGATTCCACAGCTTCTCCGGGCCAGATGGTCCGCAAGATGGCGCAGAATCTCCATTAGGCGGTCGAAAAGCTGCTCTGACCCGCCATCGCTTTTGGGCAGTCGCATCGTCTGCGCCCATGGTTTTGGATCCGGAGTCTTCGACAGATAGTCCTCTGGGTTTACGACCATGACAAATAACTGTACTCCGTAGAGGCTTCATTAGCAAATCTTGATCAAATTCAAGAAAAGAAAAACACAAAGTTTCTCACTGTTTGACACTGTATATGTTTGGCAAGCTGCCAGACTACCTGACTCTGACTTGGACCTGGAGGGTCCGCCGGCATCATGGCAAGCATACTCTGTGCGGCTCTGAGGTGGGCGCCGTAGGCGGTGAAGCTCGTGGAACACATTGCCTCGAAAAACGAGAGCATTATGCACGTGCACAGGGAAGCCGCGCGCAGAGAATCGGGATGCTGAGATATAGACCTTGCATGTTTCGAGAGTGCCCGCCCGTATATCTGGCAAGCATGCCTGACGGCCGCAGGGTTCTTAGATGCGGCACCACAGTACGCCAGGGCCGTGGCCTGCATCGACAGCTCGAGGGCCGGCCCCTCGTCGATGACGGTGCCGTGCTGCAGTTCGCTAAGCCATGACCTCTGCCAGACTTGGCCGTCCCTGGCCGTAATGAACGAGACGAACTCTGCGATGAACACGTGCGCAAACATTGACTGGCTCGACGGCTGGTGTACGACGCTGCTGTGGCGAGGGCGGTACTGGTGTTGCTGCGGCGCACTCGCGCGAGAGGAGACAGACTCTGTCTGATTTATTATCAATGCCCCTTGCAGAGGCCCGGAGCAGGCGCGCTTCGTATTCAGACACTGCCGACACGACGGTAGACCGCCATCGCACCCGATGCGCCGCTGTCTACATTGCTTGCAACCGCGACTACGCCGCGGCATTATCCGTCAGCGTCGGTATATAGAGTGAAGACTTGGGCATCTGGAGGGAACAAAGTCGTAAATGAAAAGGTTGTGGTTCAGGTTCAAGTTCGGGTCAAGCCATAGAGAGGAGTCGATGACTGCTACCGCCCTTTCTAGCCGTAGCAGTGTGGTGCCGAACTAGGTAAGAATAAGTGCGATTGCCCATGACAAAGCCACTCACACGGGTCCTGTTTATCAAATACTACTAATACTGCTTTGATTGAGCAACTCCCAACTTCACATTAAAAATAGATTTTTGATCCCATAGTACTACTACCCAAGTAATAGTGCATGTCCTTCGCCAGGAAAAGTTACCGTGCTATTCAAATGCCCAAGAAAAGGCATCACCGTCATGATCCTGAGACACCACAAACGTACTAATCCAGTATTTCTTTTGGCAATTCAATAATAAGATAAATATATATATCAACGTATAATCTTAGTAGTAGTAGCTACATAGTTATCCGTCGCTTTGCCTAACTTATCTGACCAATACACCCTCGTATCTCGATGATCGATACACCACCGATGCCCCGGGGTCATCAAGACGATATCTCACTCCTTCGCCCACGAAGCGAACAATACTACTAATATTCCCAATTACGTGGTGCAGATTGACTTATAGCCCCAACCGTATCATACCATGATTTCCTCCTACGCCCATAATTGCCAGACACATATGCCATGAGATAATAGACTTGGACCTACTGATATATATGAACATCCCCAGTCCTTCAGATTCTTCAAGGAGTAGAGTTACTTCCAATACATTCGTTAATTATTTGGCGTGCTGGAATAACAATCGAGATGACTTTTTCTCTATATTGTTTATAGGTAACTCCTGTCGTCTTATTTGACCAGACCTGTAGCTTCCTTGGCTACTGTGGCTACTGTGGCTACCAAGATAAAAAGTAATCCTGCGTATAGCCTTTTGCGCCGCTCATCCCTCTGAATTATAATTCCAACGTCCCCATCTCCAGCTGCGTCATTATCTAACTGTTGCCGAAATCAGCAGACTATTCCAGATCATGGGCGACAGCACAACACAAGTCTCGTGGTTGGGTGAGGAAAATAAAGCAAACGCACATTTCTCGCAAGTCATGATACTTACAACTTGTTGGGCTGCGGAGTGGCAGCGGTAGTAGGCCACTGGTAACCGGTAGCATCACTGAACTTATAGCCATAAGAAGCTGTGAAGTCATCCAAGACCGCAGGACCGCGAGAGCCTAGCTAGGTTAGCAAGGCGAATAAAGATGCCTGGATACTATCTGAACTTACCATAGGGGTATTCCATGGGGATAATCTCCTTGTTGTCGTCGAGGTAGTGAAGCAGAGGAGTGAAGATGCGCCAGCTCGCGTCCAGCTCATCGTCGCGGACAAAGTTAGAGTGGTCACCCTTGAGGCAGTCGAGCACAAGCGATTCATAGGCCTCGGGGATCTTCAGGTCGGAGAATCGTCTCCTGTAGGTGAGGTCAAGCTCGGTGACGACAGTTTGCATGCTCAGGCCGGGCAGCTTCGAGTTCATCTTGATGTAAACACTCTCATTGGGCTGGATGCGCATAACAAGCTCGTTTCGGGGGATGTCCTTGAAAATACCAGACGTCACATCCTTGAACTGAATGCGAATCTCGGTCTTCTGCTCATTGAGGGCTTTGCCGGCCTTCATGATAAAAGGCACGCCGTCCCATCGCTCGTTCTTAATGTGTGCAACAAGAGCACAGAAAGTCGGGCACCGAGAATCCTGAGGTACTGTGTCATCCTCCTTGTAAGACGGCTTGCTCCCGTCTAGTGACTTGCCATATTGACCAATGATGACATCCTTAGGCTCGATCGCAGGGATAGAGCGGAGGACACGGACCTTTTCGTCGCGAATATCTTCGGAATCGAAAGAAACGGGACGCTCCATGGTGAGGAGGGTCAGAACTTGCAACAGATGGTTCTGCATAACATCGCGAATGATACCGAACTCATCAAAGTATCCTCCTCGGCCTTCTGTCCCAAATGGTTCCTTGAAAGTAATCTGAACGTTATCGATATGGTGCCTGTTCCAGGTAGCACCCAAGAAAGAGTTTCCAAAACGCAGGATCAGAATATTCTTGACCATCTCCTTGCCCAGATAGTGGTCGATGCGGAACAGCTCATCCTCTTTCCAATCAGGCTCGAGGGACTTCTGGAGCTCGCGGGAGCTAGCAAGGTCTTTGCCGAAGGGCTTCTCAACCTATAGCACTGTGTGTCAATACAACTTCTTCGCATTCGTGTCGTGTTTGTTCAACGTACGATAACACGAGCGACACCTTTGGTGGGGTAGCAGCATCGCTTAAGGTGCTGAGAGACGATGGTGAAGACACTAGGCGGGAGCGCCATGTAGAAGAGACGGTGCGTCTCAGGACGGCCAGCCTCAAGCTCCTCGAGGTGTTTGTTGAGGACATTGAAGGATTCATCCTTATCGTACTGGCCGGAAATGTAGGTGCAAAGCTTGCAAAAGTCTTCCAACTGTTGCTCAATCTCCTTGGTCGGCGTCTTCATGTATGACTTGACTCGGCGCAGGTACTCCTCGTGGTCCATCTTTGTGCGAGCATATCCGACGATTCTGACATCCTTGGGGAGGAATTGATTTCGGTACTATACAGTTATTAGATTCAATTTATTCCATATGTCGATTTTTCATATCGCGCTCCGAGGTGCTGCTTACAAGACCGAATAGCGCAGGAAACTATCAAGGTGTCAGCGAAATGCGTCGCATGGAGTTTAGGAATATGAGCTCCGCTCACCGTCTTCTTCTTCGCCAAATCTCCTGAAGCACCGAGAACCACGATGACCGTGTTCTGCTTCAGCTCTAATGTACTTTTATTCGAGAGTATCCGCATTAGCACGTTGTCTGTCCGGACCAGCCGGTCTTGCCTAAGTAGCCACGATGCCCCTCATTCGGCAAGAGAAGTAGCAGAAGCAATAGTGGGGGTGGAGTGTACATACGATGCAGATTTGGAATCCATGATGAAAAGGATTTGTGAGGTGTGAAAAGGCGTATATAAGACGAGAAAACGTAATGTGCAGGTAGACGATCCTGCTCAATTACGATATGAAGAAAAAAAAGGTTTGCAAAGTTGGGGTTGTAGTTGAAGATGTCCGAAAAAGCTGCGAGGTCAGGAGCTCGAGGGCCGAAGGAAGGCTCGACGGGTTTATGACGAAACAATTTCACCTCACAGAATGGTCCGCCCGCCGGTTAATAATACGCCGCGGCGACGGATGAGGGGCGATAAAAAAAAGCGCAGAAGCGGGCACTTCTGGACCTATGAGCTCTGCCCAACAACGACAGCATAGCTGACGTTGTGAGGGTCAGGCCTGACTGCAAACGACTATTTTGTCAAAATGGTGCTTACTGTGTCGCTGTTTAAGGACTGCTACACATTCCCTTGCGTCTATTGTCCGCATTTACCTACCTTGCAAATCCGGATACTGCGGAGTATGTATGCGTCGTTAACAGGAACGTCGCCTATGTCCAGTAGTAGTGCCCGTCTTTATTGTCCACCCACACACTTGTTAGAGCGGTTTGACACAGCTTCGAGACGGATTCCGCGACAATCACTGTAATTCATTGCCAAGCTTCCTGTAAAAGATAGCCGGCGCCAGTATGGTACCTCTGCTGTATTTTGGCTTACCTGATCCTTTTAAGCCTCGTGACTCCATCATATTTGGTAACTCCGGTACTCCGCCTTCGATCCGTTGCTTTTCTCCTCTTTGAAGGAATTTGCTCGCCTGTTTCGGGGTTCAGATATGGAATGAAGCAAGAACCTTTATTGACTACTGCTGATGGGCAGATCTAGGACACATTTCCCATTCTCAAACCCCACGTTACCATGAATGACAGGGCCATTATTCTTCGCGAGTCTTTTCCGAGGGCCGGACTCGGAGGTGGGTGGTGGAGTGAACGGCAGGCGTCGCTCATGGCTAAACCCTCAGATAACGGATTTCAAAGGCGACGGATATTACACTGTAGCGACTCCCACCACCCAGAGCACAACATGGGAGTATGCGCAATTATGAGCTCTTCCAATAGAGGCCTTAGAATGCATGCCAATATGGACAGGCTGCTTCTTCCACATAGAGGAATCAGTGACGGGTAAATCGTCTCTCTACCAGGATCCGAGACGCGACATAATACGGAGTGCATCATACCGAAGTCACCCTGCTATCGGCAAGCTGGCCATGCAAGCAATCCGCCGACTACCCGCCGCACAGTAATTACTCCGTTCGATGGCTCCGGATGAAAGCCCGGTTCTCGCTCAAGCATGCGTTGTGGGGACCTCATCGCGGGGCTATTACTGGTCGCTTATCCGACCGTGGCTGGTGCTTCAGCAGACTTGGGGCAACTGTGGCGCATGTGCCCATCAATTTCGATCCCGCACCGTCGCACCTGCCCTAAAGCATTCGACACGTGATCCGAAGGGCACAAACTTTTGGGCTAGGGTCACCGCACACCACATTCGCATCCACCCCAAACCGCCTATCCAGCCGAAGCATCACGACCGAATTCAAACCGACGTGCCTCTAACCACAGCAGCAGCAACAGGGAAGGGTCTTTTTACTAAGACATTAACCTCTTAATATTTTCCGGATCTGAGAGGGCGGAAATCGCACAACACACATCTCAAGATGCCTTCCGAAGCCGGTCACCGACGTGAGTTCAACGAACCAACCCGAGAGATTCGCGAGGCCTTCACATTATCAGTCGCGATGGGAAATATGTTGGAAACAATTGCTAATTTGTGTTCTTAACAGTATATGTCAAGTGAGTATAATCCGGATAATATCGCCACTTATTCAAGACTCGAGCCCGTAAAAGCATGGATACACTGTTCCGAATCTTCAATGCCACATCTACCTAGGAATTTGGTCATGATCGAGACGACGGGCGGGCCGCGAAACTTGTCATGGAATGTTGGCTAACGGATGGATATTTAGGGGTCGCCACCTGAGCTACCAGCGCTCTCGTAACGTTACCCATCCCTCAACCAGCCTGATCAAGATCGAGGGTGTCGACAACGTCGACGGCGCCAAGTACGTTATGGACTGTTTGTTTAGGCTACAAATAGGTTGCTGACTGAACAACGCAGCTTCTACCTTGGCAAGAAGGTCGCCTTCGTCTACCGCGGCCAGAAGGAGATCCGTGGCACCAAGATCCGCGTTATCTGGGGCAAGGTCACTCGGCCACACGGTATGCTCCCATTGATAACCCCGTCTCTTGAATGATTTGGAAATAGGCTTACAGTGTCTCTAGGCAACTCCGGCGTTGTCCGCGCCAAGTTCGCTTCTCCCCTCCCCACAAAGTCTTTCGGTGCTTCGGTTCGCGTCATGCTGTACCCCTCCTCGATATAATCAACGACATTTCCCACAAAAGTTGACGAGGATGAGAAAGGTAGCATAGGCTTCTCTGCGCACACTTCGGGATGGAGTTGGTAGTGAGGATTGGTTCTTCATTTGGCTGCATTGGTCGAGGCAAGGGGTTTTTTATTAAGAGCATTTAAACGAAAAACTCGCGGCCTCGGTACACATTACCCTGGCTTCTTGAAATTTTCCTTTGGGGGCAAAAAAAGGGTCAAGGAGCTCCTTTATTCAAATCAAACAAAAAAGAAAAAAAAGCAAAACGTCAAATTTCCCTCTCTCGAAACCCAAGCGATGAGCGCTTCGTCGGGCACCCGCCTTGGAGAAACGCCTCTCTGGACAAACAGCATGCAAGGTTTTGCGCAAACATGGAACAACTATATCGATTCAACCTCGGCGTTCCGAAACGGATTCGACTCACCGATGGCGAACAATAGCGGTCGACGATGATAGAAGTGTTTTCATGTGGCACAGCCAGGCTTGTTACGACTAGAGAGGATGGTCTCCGAGGAGGGAAGATGGCAGCCCATGCCCAAGTTTCTTAGAAGGCAATGGACAGTGATGATTCGATGAAATGGTGGATTTTGTACTCTGAACTAGAGGCAGCAATTTTGATTGCCAGACAGGATGGTGGCCTGTTCACACATCATCGTATTGTTCCTACCGCTTACACTCTTTGCTTTGGTGATATTGCCGTCTGATGTTCCCCAACCCTTAGCAGGCCAAAGCCTTGATACATACATGCCATGCATAAGTGTGGGCTCATCAATATCTACCCCAGATTTACATCTACTTCAGCGGGTATATCATCCGCTGCTAGCTCCATCCACTTGGCAGTGCGTACGCGACGCTTTGTAGTGCCCGGCAGTCGAGACAGCAGGTCAACTTGAGATGAAAGAGTCTGGTGTGCCCAGGCCGGAGCTTAGAGGGGTGCTTTTGCCATAGATCCTTGGAGCTCGGCACTTTGATCTCTACAAGGACAGTGTACGCACGCCAGCCCGGGAGATTCGGACTTTGAGCCAGTGAACGGGCTCGAGAAGAATACAATGGGTAAAATGCAATGCGACGTCAAACCCTTGCCGACATTGTAGGCCTCCAATCACTTTGCTAGCGACCAAGAAAAATCCTCGCCCTGCTGATGCATGTGGCGAAAAGGGTTGCAACAGGTCATTTTGGCATTCCTAGAATAGCATCTCAAGGTCCAAACTGGAGGGGGCGAGGGGGGAGAGGGGGCCGCCGTCAGACGCCAGATGCCAGCAATTATTGTATACATCACTAGATGCAACAGAATAGCTACTAGCACCGGCGCAAGGTAAAACACCAGAGGGTGAGTGCATGCATGTGCCACAAGGCAAGCCGCCGTTTGGGCCTCTCAGTATCAATGAAGTTGTTTTGGCTCATGTCGAGCGTCGTGCGCGCTCCGGCGCCGTCGCCATGTGTGGCTTTGATCTTCGGGGCAAGCTACCCTTTTCTTTCTTTTCTGTTTTACTCTCTTTTTTTTTTACGGCCCCCGGTCGGTGACAGATCGTTTCGTGTGACAAGACATTCTATACTACCTGCACTGCGCGGGACTTTGGTGCTAACACTACATTTGCCGCTCATGGCGGAGAAGAGAAGAAAACATGAAGGAGTGGTGGGAAGGAGAGCCAAGCTTCTGTTCAGGTGTGTCAAAATAACACCGCACGTGTATGTATAGGGGGCGGCATCCGTATTGAACCCTTGTATTTTTGTTGTCCCATTGTTAAATCCTGGGGCGTTGGCGGTCCCATGGCACGTAGTAGTAGCAGCATGAATACGAGCAACGTCCGATGGTTGGGTAACAGTTCGGGCAGTCGTATTCTCCGAGATGCGGGCGGCGGGAATGGTGTGATGAAACTTTTTGCCCTCGCTTCTCGTTTCCAAGGATTTCTTTTTGTCCCGCATGGGGATTGATCGTCCGATGCGAGTTTCCGGTTGGGATGGGGAATGAAAGGTCCAACTTATCAATAGGTGATTTGTTCTGCAATGTGCTGCAATGTATGGGGTATTTACCCAAAGCTCGTTTTTTTTTAATTTCTCGTCTTTTCTTTTCACACACACAAAACCCTCCCATCGCCAGCTGCCCAGCGTTCAGAGTAAACAAAAAAAAACCAAAGTTCGAGTCCAGGAACAAAGGTAGGTAGCGGTGCTGTGGCGTCTGAAAGAGGTGGGAGGGGCTAGACGAAACGAAACACGAGCTTTTGCTTCAACAGCACTGCCTTCTTCCTGCTTATTACTGCCGCCAACAAGAGGAAGAGGGGCAAAGAAAAAAGCCTTCGTCGACTCATTTTTCGCTCCTATTGCAACGCTGCAGTGGCGACAGGCCTCCATGGGGTTGCAGTTGCTCCGCACACGGCAAGAGCCCAAATAGGTACGATCATGCAAGAGGTGAAGCCAAGCTTCCAGGTCTTCCGGGCAAACCGGATTGAATCTGTGTTTTTTTCTCTCCCTCGCTTGACGGGGTACCGACTTGATCAGCATGAAAGACCATTCGAGGCTTCGATGGATATGGCTACTACTACCCTACTCCATATTCCGTAGGCAATCATACTATCTGCATTTCCCGCATTAACAGGGGGGTGAAATGGTATATTGGCTATTCATCAATAGACTCCAATAATCACTTCAAAGTACGTAGTAACCCATACTTGGTACAGCCGCTATTCTTACACTGCTATGTACATGCACATACATAACGGAGTACTCCTACGATGCGATCCGTATTTTGTAGTGGCAGTAGTTTTCGCGCGCCATCATCACTAGCGCATTTGGCGGTGTTAGGGCTGTCAAGTTCTCTCGTGAGGTTGGGGCGGGACCCAGCCGGGAGGGGCGTACGGAGTATCAGAAGCGAGATCGATCCACGCATCAATGGAATCGACCAGAACGGAATGCCCCGTTCATCAAATGATTGTCCCGCCAAACGGCATCTGGAAGATGCGATTTTTTGGTACTTGGGAATCATCTAGCAATTCAGCTTCTTTGATCTTGCCGGGATAATCTTCTCTTAGTCTCCTTTTCTTTGCGACGTGGCCGTGAGCTTACAGATGCCAACCTAGATAGCGCGAAGAACCAACTGTTTCAATGTTCACCGCCTTGGTACCCTCATCTCAAGATCGCGATGCATCGTACCAAACTTCCTGTAGCTTCATTTGGACTTCATGATGATGCATGCTTAGGTTGGTTGACGATGCTGAACGGCGCATAGCCATCTTGTTACCACATGACAAGATCCAGGCACAAACAGCTTAGGGTAGCAGCTTATGGTGCTCCATACTCCGTACAATCGCCAGTTTTACACCCTAGATATGTATATCCCGCGCGGCAACAGCTGCTGGCCGTTGATAAGGCCCCTGGGCCCTTGGACAGCTGAGACAACCGATTGCAGTTTGGTGTCAGTCCCTTATCTGTCTTGGCATTCGATCCACGGTAGAAAAACGCTGTCACAGGCACGGAGTAGAAAGTCTCAAGATTATTCGAGGAGCACCAAGTACACAAACGCAGTGCGATCTTGGAGTGCGATCATGGAGTGTCTCTGGGAGAATTTCATCGAATGGAAGTTGAACACACAGGGATGAAGCTTGGCCACCAACCCAGTTTTGTCCCCTCACTCGCTCGCCGGCTTTCGCTTTAGAGGATGGGAAAGGGGGGAGGGGGAGGGGAGGGAACTAGTAGAATAACCCTATCGTCTACTCAATGCCATGTATGGAGTAAACTTTTCGGCGATTCCAACTTAATGCTAAACCGTCAGAACCATCAGGCACTCCGTGCTCATTCCAAAGACAAATTGCTACGAAGGAAGTTTCCAGCTATAAAAACTAATTCCAACCTTTTTCTCTCACTTAAAAGCCAACCTAAAACCCCCCCCAAAAAAAAACAAGGAAGAGCAAGCTCGTCACCGCCGGCAGCTGGCGCAGAAGATAGTTGCACGTTCAACAGGCGTCAGACGGCAGAGTTGAAGATCCCACACAGGGCTTGTGTCCGGCCGGAACAGCTTTGGGTTTGAGTTTTGGGCTTTCGCGGTGGTCTTGTCTCATGCCATCGTCATCAGAAACGCGAATCGTCGATACTTGTGCGTATTCAACAGGGATCTGCAAAGTGCGATTGCTGCTTCTGGTATCGGTTTCCCGGACACCCAGCGCTGGCATTGCTCCGCTCGACCCGCCCGCCCGCTTTTTACTCTCGATCCCTGACCAACCTTGGCGCGCACACCTTGTAGTGCGGCTTCTCGGAACACTTTGCTGCCACAGTGCCTGCTGCTGGCTGGGGCCCGCACACCCACTGCTGGGGCAGAGGCCGCAGCACGCAGAACAAGAAAAAAGAGAGAAAAAACTTGCGGCAGGCGACAAAGAGCGAATTGCGAACAAATCGACTTTTTTTTTCTCCTTGTGCTTCGTGATTGCCATGATTAGCGCCTGCTCAGCAGAGCCCACGCTGCGCCAAGACCTTTAGCTCCGACAGCAGCAGAGCAGGTACGAGGTACATCTCACTTGTACCTGGCTTTTTACCTGTTTTTCTTCTCTTCTAGGCTGAGCCTTCACGAAAACGGGCAATCATCCTGCCATCAAAGCCCCGAAGGCAGCAAACATCAGCGCACCTGCTCAGTATAGCTTCCGTGCAAAGGTACAATTACATCAGAACCACTGCGTAGTGGTAGGTAGTAGGTACCGCCGTAGCGTCGCCGTGCTCAGTACGTACACTCTGCCACCTTGTTCAATTGTACTCTGCACCATACGGAGTACGCATTACACTCCAGTGCGTACCGACCATCGCGCGTCGCTTGCGTCTACAATGCCCAGAACTGGTCCGGTTCTTTCCAACCTTGTTTCCACGAAAAAAACCCCCGTGCAGCTGGGCTGGGTCTTCAGTGGTGCAGAGTGGGTAGAGGTACCGATGTACATTGGCAGCCGATCGTTCCTCGCCGGCCCTGCCTTGCGCTTAGCCTTTTCTTTCCCGCTATCTGCAGTACGCTGCGATAGGTGCAGCCCGAAAAAAAAGTGAGACAGCTTTCTACTGGCTGATAGCTCGAGCGTTGCTTTCCAAACATTCGATGCTCCCCTACCTTACGAAACCTGAGGTGACTACGTACCACTTCCCGTACTGCGCCCCCAGCCTCTTCACACCTTCCACCCGTATTTCCTCGTCATCAACGCCGCAACCAACCCAATTCTTTCTCCTCCCTCAAATTTCCTCCGCTGTTTTTCTCTCCTCCACGAAACTGCATACCGCTGCCAACTCAAGAAGCCTCATCTCAACTCTTGCTCAGGCTTTGTGTTATCATTGTATCTCAGACACTTGATTCCGCACTATCCCTGCTAGCAACTTTCTTGGACTTTTGGCCCTGGTTGACCTACATCCATCTTCGCCCGTGCGTTATTACTACTAGTGTTAGCGAAACGTTTCCGACAAAGCTCTGTGCCAGCTGGCTCAGTGCTCGGCTTCCCAACAAGAGGACCGTACATAGACAGATCGCGCGATCCAAATCCCCACGAAGAGTCCACTACAGAGGACCCTGGCTGCTGTCTGACTCTGAGAAGTCTACTATCGCAGGCCCCCTGGCTCACGATCCAGCGTTTAATAAAACCGTTGGCCCCGGCCCCAAATCTTCATCATGACTTCGCATCAAGACCAATATAACCACTCTTTCGGGCCGCCTCCTCCGCCAGCACATCACCCCCAGGCGCAGTTCCAGACCTCAGACCACTATTACCCCGAGGAACACTACTTCCCTCAGCAGCAAGCACCACCTGTTTCTGAGCAGTTTCAGCAACAGCAAGTGGCGCAACCAGTTGAAGCGCGGCGTTCAAGTCAAACCTCCCGGCCATCTCATTCCCGCGGGAAATCTAGAACCTTTAGCCTGCACTCAGATAAGACACCGGGAAAGGAGAAGGGTAATCTTTTAGAGTCTCACGCTGAGAAGGAAGCGAATCGATTGCACAGCAAGGCAGATCCGACCTTGGCCATAAGCGAAGCAGAGCCCTGTTTGTCTCTCCCTTGCATAACATAATTTTTCTAAGAAGTCCGCTGACATCTTCCCACAAGCCGCCGTTGCCGCCATGACGCAGTCGTCACTCGCTCCTTTGCGATCGATCCAGCACAAAGATTCATGGGGAAACCCAATTGGTACGTTTCCGGTTCTCTTCTGGACACACTGTACTAATCATCGTTTTTTTAGTCGAACCTGACAAGTCCAACCCTACGCGTAGTCGCTGGGAGCGACCCTTGGACACTATTCGTAGTTTCGAAGCTGCGGTAGATGGTGGTTATGTTCGCAAATCCATAATAAGGACAGGTAAGCGCCGGTTGTTTCTAAGCGCCCTAGTACACAGCAGACTGACCATTGACTCCAGATTCAGAGGCCAACTGGAATCGTCGAAACAGCTATCACCCCAGCGCCCCGCCGCATTTCCGTCCCAATAGCTATTACAGCAGCCGGCCGCAATCAAACGGCCCTGCCGCCGCTTTCAATGACCCGCGAGGCGGCCAGACTGCTAGGAGCAGCTATTATGGTGACCAGGGATACGACAACCAAGGCCATGCTGGGCATGCCTATGACTACGGGCAGCGAAAGCCTCAACGAGCGTCGAGAATGTACACGGATCCCCAGTATCAGCAGTACGGGCGAGACCCGCATAACTACCACCTGAATCACAAGGATCGATCGTACGAAACTGTGACATCCGCGGCCGCTAGTGGTAGCTCTGATCAGGCTGGTTATCAGACAGATCCTACCAGCAGCGACAACAGCTCGATCGAACGAAGGTCCCCAGCAAAGCGAGCTGAACCCGTCAACGATTACGGCATTGGCTTTGCTCAATCGCAGTCATACTCCAATGCAAACTTCACGCAAGGGCTCGGCCAGAACCTGGGCAACCACCCATTGCCTCCACCTCCTGCTGGTAACGCTCAACAAGCGGTGCCCAGGAAAGCAGCGCCATCGCTGCTCAAGAGACAATCAACACAGCAATCGCAACAGGAACGCCCTGCAGGACCCGAAAAGCGCAAGAGCTGGTTTTCACGGAGATTCAGTAAGAATTCCTAGAAGGATGAAACAGGTTTAAAATTTTGGACGGACGAATGTATACCCCGAATCGAAGCCCTCGGAAGTGGTTGAAATCCATCGTCACAATTTTGGTGATCTGAAATTCGCATGAGATGATACCAATATCGATTCTAGTCGATGGAGTTGGATGGGATCCGTGGGATCTGGGCAGACATTTGACGCAGAGCATTGTTCAATGCACAGCTCTTTAGCGCCAGACGCCCTGGTTCAAGGTGCTCGCTTGAAGATGCGGGACAGAGTACATACGCATACGACTAATGTACGGAGTGCGAGGAACATGATATTAATGAACATCGGTTGCGGATGGTGGGATGCTACGCTTAGGAGAGTGCCAAGAGGACAGGAATCCTTTTGGTGTTAATGATACCTCGAGATGAAGTTTATATGATATATAACACGCAGCGAAGCGAGCATGCAAGCACTCAAGTTTAAACGGAAATACCATATGGGGCCCGGTCTCTGCAGGGGATTCAGTTGAGAGAGTAAACACTCTAGTCTAAGCTTTTTTTTTGTTTGTTTTTACAATTATAAATAGTCAGCGTTTATGAAGGTGTATTGACCACAATTATATCGGATGCTATGACTATAGACGTGTGTGAAGCTATCCTTGTGGCACAGCATTTACTTTTGCTTTTTGCTCTCTTCCTTTTTCTTTTCGATGGACTCAGACTGGTCCTCCTTCATGGCCACAATGATGTATGCGACCAGCACGACGTTGGCGAGGACAGCCGCAAAACCTCCCGCAAAGGAGGAATTCCCTGTCGAATACTGTTTAACACTGGCCGGGCCACACTAGGATTCCATGATGCAACTTACCACTGAAAACAGTGTTGACGGTCACGAAATATGACCCGATGGGAATGACCACCATGGCGAAGGTGAAGGCCAGCAGCTTGTAGATGACATCGCTATCGGGAGAAAGATGTCTGGTTAGCTAGTGGCTCTCAGATTTGCTTTTAGTGAGTGAGTGAGGGGTGAATCCTACGATGGGACGGCAGGGCTGACGTCGGATGTCTCCTCGGCATGGTCATCCTTGTCCAGGATGGTCTTTTCTTGGGCGACGATGCGACGTGTTGCCATGTTTGTATCTTTGAAAAGTCAAACCTGTCTACGGAGTAGGTTGGTTATGGTGTTGGATGATGCCGGGTAATAGTAACAGCTGCTGATAAACCGTACGTATGGTATGGTATGGTAGTGGGCACACGCTGGGTAGTGGACACATACGGAATACGGAGTACCATACGGAGTACGGAGTAGGGATACGGATTGCCGACGGTGCAGCCATGGCCGCTGCCCCCCTCGAGGCACCTGCAAGGCAAAAAGGTTGGGAAGTGAGGTAAAGTGGGCACGTGATTACGTGACAGACTCAGGCGCGAATCTACATACTCCGTCCAGACGGTGAAACTACTACTAGCGAAAGCGGTCACGGGCGAGGTAGCGTACTGAGTACGGAGTAGTAAGGAGTGATATGGCATAATTGCGATATTTGGGTATATTGATACTCAGCATAAGCTCACATCAAGATGAGTGTAAGAGGGTAGAGTAGATGTACATTTCGTTTCCTTTTTTCTCTTCTCCCTTCTTACTTTCTTTTCTTTTTTTTTTTGCAGCGAATGGGGTGAAGGCGGGTGAAGATGTTGTCGAGGGTCGAACGCTTTGACATGGTTTGCCTACATAGTAGAGAAAGAAAGAGCCTTCCGTCTCTCCTGAAGCGCGTCTAAAAAAGAAGAGGGCAGGGAAAATCCCCACCGAAGAGCCGGCTCCTAGCAGACTACGGAGTACCCATCATCAATCATCCTTCACATAGCTTTCAATTTTCTACCCTCATTCTCCTGATCCGACCTGCTCTTCCCACCATTTCCAGTTCCAGGAGTCCTGGCTTCATGTTCGCTTATACTTTGTAATCTGTTTCTGCTACAATCTGCCTCTCCGCCTCGCAAGACTTACCGGGGCGTTGAACGCCTTGCCCGTTTTGTTCCCTGGATTCGATAACGATGGCCCGTGATTCTTCACCATTTGACTTCCAGCCCACGGCCGTGGTGCCTGGAACACCGTCCCTTGGGCGCGAGTGCAAAATGCTACAAGACCCGGACGAATTGGCTCCAGATACCGTACCTTGCTCACCCGGGGCGGCGCTTCATTTTCAAGCTACGAATAGATCCACGCAGCCGACGCAAGTAATGAGCAAACCCACACTTTTCCAACCTTCTTCGCCTTCATCAGACGTTGAGGTCCCGGCCTCTTCCCCTTTCCAACAGCAACCTACGCGGCCAAAGTTTGCGTCGCGTCTCGCACCCACAGGCACAATCTTCCGCCCACCACCCAAACAACAACAGCAGCAAATACAACCCGCGACCAAGAAGAGACCCTCTCCGGGCCCCATATACATCAGTTCAGACGAGGACGAGATGACGCCCCCCAGAGGCGATATCCGACCAACGGCATTCAAGGCTCAGATTGCGCAGTTTAGCTACGACCCCGAGGCGGATAAGAGACGGCAACGGAAAGAGAAGCTACGGCAGGTCTGGGACGTCTTTGGCGACAGGTTTGAGCCGGTATATGTTATGGATCAGCTTGAGAGGTTTGACGAGGACGTTGAGCGCACCATAGATTGGCTTCAGAGAAACGGCCCAAAAAGGTCCAAGCCGGCTGGCAGGCGGCTTGTGACAAAGGGAAGCCTACAATCACAGCAAAAACCGCAGTTCAAGGCTCCGCCCTTATCTTCATCACCTGCACCTTCGCCTTCACCAAGCCCGCAGAAGCCGAAGCCACAGAGGCGGCGCCTGATGCAAGGCCTGAAAAGGCAACCTTCGCCAGAGCCTGAGGATGAGCTAGAAGATCTGGGCCCAGGCGCGCCTTCAAGCGATGACCCCATCATTGTTGACCTCGTGGATAACGATAAAGAAGACGCCTACAAGGCGGAGCGATCACCTTCGCCAGTGGATGAGGGGGATACGAGGGTGTTGAATAGCATCAACTCCAGCACCGTGGAAGAACTGGCTGCCATGACGGGGATGAAGGAAGAGTTACTCCAGCCACTCATCGACAAGCGACCATTTGACGACCTGGCGCAGGCGCAAAAGGTTTGCATCAACAAAAAGCCGGGGGCTCGAAAGTCCGCTAGAATCAGCATCGGCGAAACTGCCGTCGATGCTATAACTGTATTCCTGGACGCCGTCGAGGCCATCGACCACGTGGTTGCTCAGTGCGAGGGGAAGGCGACGGCTATCAAAGAGGTTATGGACCTATGGAATATGGATGCTTTTGGTCACGCACGAGGGAGCCGTACCAACAGCCCCGACCTTCCCCCCACGCCAACGTCAGTGACTCCGTCACGTTACAAGCCACCCCTGATCCCCGTTCAGCCGGAGTTGATGAATGGCCACTGTAAAATGAAGCCATTCCAGCTGTTTGGACTCAACTGGATGACCGTGCTCTATAATTACGGCATCGGCTGCATCCTCGCTGATGAGATGGGTCTGGGTAAGACTTGTCAAGTCATCTCCTTCTTCGCTTCCCTCGCCCAGGATTACCAGGACCGTGGAACCGGTAGCCCGCCATGGCCCAACCTGGTCGTGGTGCCTCCGAGTACTTACAGCAACTGGCTTGGGGAATTCGACAAGTTCGCCCCCGAGCTCAACGTTATTGGGTACAGGGGTAGCCAGGCGGAGCGCGCCGAGGTTGCTTACGAAGTGCGCCACAATCCTAACGACTATCACGTTGTCCTCGCGACGTATTCTCAGATTAACTCGGATGCAGATGTCGAGGCTTTAGATTCACTGGACTTGACGGCCGCCGTCTTTGACGAAGGCCACAAGATGAAGAATCCTCAGGCAAAGATCTACAAGGACCTGCGCAAGATCTCAGCATCCTGGAAGATGCTATTAACAGGTGAGAGGCTTCCCAAATGAATTGCATATACACTTTTTGGCTAACGAATCTCAGGAACACCGGTACAAAATAATTTGTTGGAAATGATCTCGCTGTTGAATTTCATCAACCCCAATCTGTTCAACGGCTACATGGACCAGATCCAGTACATCTTTAGCCAGAAAGTATCATTTCGCAACGTCGGCCATGGGGCCTTTTTGTACACCGAGCGTGTCAAGCGCGCTCGTACCATTCTCGAGCCCTTTATCCTGCAGCGTCGGAAAGACCAGGTATTGGACGATATGCCGGCCAAGAAGTACGATGTCGCTCTTTGCGAGATGACTGCCCTGCAGAAGAGCGTCTACGATAAGTACGAAGAGACGTTCAAGATGCCGGCAGCCCAGAGAGCCAAAGCCGCGGGTCGGAAGAATGACCAGAACAATATCTGGATGCAGCTGAGAAAGGCTTCCATCCACCCCCTGATGTTCCGCCGACACTTCAACGACAAGAAGGTGGAAGAAATGGCCAAGATCTTGATGGATAGGGTGTCCCAGGACGAGCTGCGACAGCCCAGGCTGGATCACCTGATTGGTGAGCTGCAAGGGTCCTCGGACTTTGAGCTGCACTTGTGGTGCAGAGATTACCATCGCCTCCTGAAAAATTTCGACCTGTCGCCCTCCGCCCTCCTGGACAGCGGAAAAGTAAAGAAGCTACTGGAGCTCATCCGTCAGTACAAGGAGAATGGCGACAGGGTACTGGTCTTCACCAAGTTCGCGAGGCTCCTGGAGCTGCTGCGGGAAGTCTTGGCCCACGAGGAGATCGAGCACTGCGTCCTGAGCGGGGAGACGAGCGTCGGCGAGCGCCAGGACCTGATTGACGAGTTCAACGAGAACACGGAGATACCCGTCTTCCTCCTGACGACGGGGGCGGGCGGTACGGGCATCAACCTCACGTCGGCTAATAAAGTCATCATCTTCGACCAGTCGGACAACCCGCAGGACGACATCCAGGCCGAGAACCGCGCCCACCGCCTGGGCCAGAAGCGCGAGGTCGAGATCATCCGGCTCCTCAGCGCGGGCACCATCGAGGAGCTCATCAACAAGGCCTGCCAGAAGAAGATTGAGCTGGCGAACAGGGTCACGGGCGCGGACGACGAGTCTTCGACGCCCAAGCAGGCGGAGTAGAACATGGAGAAGGAGGTGCGCAAGATGATGGAGGAGCAGCAGGAGATGACGCCGCCCTAGGAGAGCAGGGCCCATGCATTTGACTTGATTGCAAAAAAGGACTTGTATAACGAAGAACCTGGAAGGGGAAAGAGAGAGAGAAGCCATTTGTCAAACTTTGCATTTGCATTATCGCAGCAGGTTAAGCTGTCGGGAAGGATGATTTCTGGGTTTTTTTATTTTACGCATCGAGCCCCCCTTATATTACACCATTGTGTTTTATTGGCTTGCTTTTCTATTCACGATTCGTGGCTATCGGACGCATAATGGTAAAGCCACGAAAGCCTTTCTTTCTTCTCCCTTGCCCTTTTTCTCTCCCTTTTGGCAGATGGAGAGGCTACCCTGCTCCTACTGTGCGGCACGGGGGAACCCGACGAAGTGGAACATGAAGAATGAAATAATGGTGGATAGCTTGTAAAGAGGAGAGGGTGGTTGGTTGTTGGCCCTTGGCTTTTTTGGTTTGGCTCGGTTGGAGTTTTACCCTCCCTGTTTTTATCACGCATAAACTTGTCTAATAAAGGTAGATTTTCGGATAGAAGGCACATATAAAAAATAGACAAAGACCGCAAAGGTCGTAACCCAAACTTTCATTTCATTCTACTCGACGGACCCGGACCCGGACCCCTTTATAGAAAGGGGGGGGGGGGGGAGGCGCGTGTGTGGTGACGGGGGCAGGTATGATCATATCCCAACAGCGAAGAAGGGGTAAAAAAAAAAACAAGATGGAACAGACGAGCCCAATATGTATCTGGAGACCGTATTTGTGAGGTGGCGTCTTGTGTCGTTTCAAGTGACAGATGAAAAAAAAGAAGTAGGTGGACTATGTATAGGTATCTATATGTACACTGGTAGATATGAGCAGGAGATGTACTTTTCACTGGGTTACTAGTCGATCAGATCAACTAGAAAATCAAACAAAATAGAACCAAATAGGAGAGAGAAGAGAGAGAGAGAGGAAGAAAAGGCAAAACAAACGGTCATTCATCCAAGTGACCTATATCATGGTCGTTGAGCCGCAGCCTACTGTGCTCGCCGTCGGACCGGCTCATTTTCCTCCTCCTCCTCCTCCACCTCTCCCTGCGCCTTACCTCCATCGTAGAGGAACGGATGATCTGCCGATCTCCCCCAGTTCACACATACTTTCAACACGTCCTCCTTCCGGGACGCCGCAAACGCCAAGCAGGGATATATTTTCGCTGTCTTGAGCTTGACTCCGTCAAACTTGTCTCCTAAAACAAGAAAATGTGAGCTTTGATGCAGCAACCAAATCATTAAAATGTACCGGATCTTGAACGCTTACCGAAATCCAGCTTCTTGCCATTCAACGTGCAAAAGCCGTCCCCAGTCTCCATATCTAGTCCACACCCCACTACATCGCCTTCACCGTAATACAAATCCTTGTTCTTCCCTTCCTCCTCCACCTCCTCTTTCTTTTCCACTGACACATCCCCGGAGCCTTCGTCATCTGTTCGCGGGCCTTGATCCCTACCAGACTGCGAGTCTGCCGGAGGAGAGGGATGGCAAAGCAGATCCCCGATACTTCCGTCATATGCCCATGAGCTTTTATCCCGACCAGGATATGAGTCTGTCGGAAGAGAGGAGTGGCAAAAGCCCATAGCCCATTGCCTGGGGGGGGGGGGGGATACTTGTTAGCACAAAAAGAAGACGTGTCGTGCCAGTCCAAAGTCGCTGAGCCCCCGAACTTACTTGTTATAGGGGCAAGCAATCATCTTAACTTCGTAATAGAAATTTGACACATTGGGAGGGATGCATTCCTCCGTGCGAAGACTGTAATATCGTTCTTCATGAATTTCATCCGGGGTGACATGTACTGAAGCATAAAGGATATCAGCAATATAATCAATAGGGTCGTCTATTTGATATAACTCACCGGAAACCGGGCCTTGGGCTGGATGCTGGGGGTTTTCATCGTGGCATCGGACTTGGCCTTTATCAGACTCGACCATGGTGAATGTTGATGGCTTTCGATAGGCGAGTCTAAAGGCTAGATCGCCTCTCTTATCCTCCCAGGTTTGAATGCAGTCGGCCAGATCATTGTGACCGTGACGCCTGGCAGTGTCGACAGGGGTCCAGTTGTCTTGCTCAAACCTGAACTTGTTGTATGAGCCTGCCCAGTCCGCGAGCAGACAATTCATATCGCTTAGCCGATTGTTCTCCGCCAGCGCGTGGAAGGGGTACTGTCCCTCCGTTGCAACATCTTTAGCCCTTGTCATCCAGGCGTCAAACGCTAGTTTTCTAATGTATGGATCCTCCTTTTTGAACACCAAGTCTTTTAAACTGGCAACGGAAACAGTCGATTCTGCTAGTCCTTGAACCTGGACTTTATTGTGAAAAAGCAAGGTCCTCAGACAATATTCGCCGCATATTCTGATGGCAAATTCAAGAGGTGTCAGCCCGTCAGCCTGAACTCTCCAACTCTTCTTGATATCACGATGGTCAAGCAGGAGTTCAACGATTTCCGTATTGTTACCGGCCAGGGCAAAGTGCAGCGGAGTGTAATCACTGTACCTGGCCTTTTGGTTCGGATTGATACCGTCCGCATTCAGTAGGAGCGTGGCCATCTCGATACGATTGGATTCGCATGCCCAAGCAAGTGCTGACTGGCCATACCTGCCATCCACGTGGTTGATGTAGCTCTCGCCATTATTTTTGACAAGCTGACCAACAAATTGCGGACAATTCCCCAACTCACAGGCTAATATTAACGCTGTTTTTGAATACTCCTTATAGAACAAACCCCGAACTTCCTTTGCATAAAGGAAACTTGCAATGTGATCTTTGCCGTGCCCAATAGCCCAAGTGACCAAGGCCGGTTTAGAGTCGGCTTTCAGAACTGACATCTGCTCGAGTTTCCCCACCAAGTGACCCCACCAGTGAGAGCTTCTCGCGAGCGAATCTAGAGAACAGCCAAAGCCCAGCTTTTCATTGAGCTTCTCTGACGTGACCAGGTATTCCAAAGCGTTCTTCCCGGAGATGTCCATATCTTCTGAGCTTGCACCCTCTTCTAGGAGCAGAGCCGCAGCCCAAGGATTGCCGGAAATAATGGCACGGTGCAAAGCTGTTTGCCCCTCATCGTCTTTGTCATCAGCCTTGAGAATAGCTTCTATGAGTTTTCTGGGAGCATCATTGAGTTCTACCTCGGCTGTACAAACCGTATCTGAAATATATCCAAGGTAGGCCTCGAAAACGTCGCCCATATTAAAGATGTTCTTAAGGCAGAGTATCATTTGGAGAATGACATTTCTGGTGTATTCTTCCCCTGGGCTGAGTTGTTGACAATTGGATTCCAAGCGAGTAAGGCGCTGGCTTATGACTGTGACAATGCTTGCATCGTTTAATTCTTTGGGAGTATATCCTTTGAAATCATTGATTATGCCCTTAAGCTCATGGATCATGTCTCGAAGGTCTTGGCTAGAAGGAGGTTCGCTGTCTAGCAAGTAATGCAGTGCACTCCTGCCTGTCTGATCAGAGGCGCTTGCACAATCACTAGCCTTTTCTAATATCATCTTCACCATTCGCCTTTTCGTAGCTTGGCATGCAATCATCAGAGGTGTTCTCCCTTTATGATCTTTGTTCGATGGCTTCCCGTTATTCTTGAGCAAGATTTCAACGAGCTCAGCGTGATCCGTTTTGACTGCTAGATGTAGAGGGTATCGGCCTTTGATGTCGGCATTATTGATTATAGAATGAAGGCTGGTATTCTGGTCATTAAGCCGGCTCTGTATCAATTCACATTGCTCAAATTTGATGGCGTGATGTAGGAATGTGTGCTGCTTAAAATCTGTTGCCGTGAAGTCGGTCCATCTCTCAAGTAACAGCCCTCCTAATACTCTGTCCTCCTCTTCTCTTTCGTCAAGATAGGACAATGGCGTTTTGTCAAAAATATCCGTGTCTTCAGGGACAGAGATGTTTGAGTGTTCCAGGAGAGAATTCAATATTCCCAAATCTCGTGCTTGTACCGCGATATGGAACGGGCTGCGCCCCCATTGATCTGCCTCCACTTTCTTTTGTACACTGAGTTCCTTGTCCCCCAACAGCAAATTGATGCATTCTTGATGTGCGCCGGCTATTGCAAGATGCAGTGTTCTCATACCGCCCAAGCTGGCTGTTGATAAGTGTGCATCAGGAGGATCATTGAGATTCGCATTTTTCAATAAATCTTCTAGCAGGTCTCGACTTCCAAAGGAAGCCGCCAGGTGTAATGGACTCTGATGAAAGAGATTACGCCAATTTGGATTCTGATCCAGCTTGCCGGGCGTGTCATTGCTCTCGAATCGAACTCGGAGATCGGAGCGAACCGCAGCATAATGAAGAGGAGTCCATCCGAATATATCTCGTTCTTTGATGTCTATTTTCAACATTTGTCAGCTCATGATAGGGCCATGACCATATAAATAGAGACCTACGATCAGGACCCAATTTCAGCTCCCTGTCAGTACTTGGTGTTGTTCGCAACTCTTGGTGCAAGCTTCTGAAGCCGATTCGACTCATGAACTCGGTGCTCGGCTGTCCTTTAGGTGCCGGAAGCGTGCAGTTGCCGAAGGTGAAGATTTTTTGCAAACGCTCGATACGTTTTTGAAGTTTATAAAATGTGATAACTCGTTGAGCACTTCCTGAAATCTTTTGTTTGAGATGTGTTGTATCAGTGATTTCAAACTGTTGTCTACTTCCAAGCCGTCTACTCCATACTTCGGACTACTCTGTACTTTTACCTCGCCCACGACACCTGAACTCTTTTTCTTGGTATCGTCGAGGTCAACGTGGAAGTTCGAATGATCATAGGCCATCAAATAGATGTACTCCATGGTAACCGCCACAACAGCCACGCTAAGGCGATCTTCTGTTGTCGAAGTAGTGAAGGACTCGGCATTCTGCATCAAATGAATATACTTAGGGGATAATCCAGCCCATTCACTTCGCTTGTGACACAAAATATCTTGAGGAAATAATCGATTGATGACCATTTCGTTCGGTAGACGGTCTTTGAAACTGAAAGCCGGTATCATGCAAGATAAAACATCATCTGCAGACCCCAGGCCTTCTTTTTCAGCATATTGCGTAAAGCTTGTGAGTTTCAAATGACTCAGCTTGAACCCAAGCGTGCTGTTTTCAGAGGATGGGAGGTCGATAGTGCCTGGCGACTGTATCCGAACAAAGTTTTGAACATTCAAGTCTCCCTGGTGAAGGAAATTAATAGGAAGGTAATCGATAATTGCCCATATGAAGCTTATGAAGAGATGCTGTGCCGCAAACTCAGCAACATCACCCTGGGAAACTCGAGTCAGTAGTCTCCTGCTCGGACGGTCCATTGTGCGCCCAAACTCAGGATCATTCGTGCCTTGGGCAGGACCTGTGAAGCCAATGATTAGATCATCACCGCTTGTCCAATTTTCGATTTTAACATCCGCCTCTGAGTAATCTCGCTTCGTCCACCAGTTCATATCACGGCGTAGAACACCTTTGCCGTTGTCGTACCCGATGATCATACAACACTCGGTTTCGGACGTAGTATTGGATGCAAGATGCCGCCAATCACCTTCCTTCTCAACGCTCGGCTGTACACTGTTCTTTGCTTGTATACTTGCAACCCATAATGATAGAATGGACTTGATTTTATCCTCTTCGACTCTCTAGTTCGAACCCTCGTGCTCCAGTAACAGTGTCACCATATCTTCATGCGACGAGTTCGCATTGTTTGCATTGTAATAAATAGCTGGAATCGTCCACTTGATAGACTGGCCTTGCGGCCAAAAATCTTTCAAGAATCTTTTCATTGCATTGCTTAATGCTCTGGCAGCTCTTGGGGCGGTGTGCGGCCACTTGCACAATTCGCCCAACCTTTTCCTCACAAGAACCAGCCTCTGGCTAGACTGCAGGCTCCCTTCTTCAATAGCACCAGGACAATCTACCACACCCTTATTAGCAGTGAATTCGCCGAGATCCTCGCCGAAAATCTGTGCCGTCTTGATCTTCCAAGTTTGTTCGAGACTGCTGAACATATCTTGCGCAGTTTCAATATCTTCTGCTCGCTTGAATCTCTGAAAATATTGACCGAAGACTAGTTGGATCGCCAGAAAGTCGAGCTCGTACTTTGACCAGGCTTTATCGGCGTGAGGCAGTGTCCCAAGTCGTCGTCTAACGTATGCTCTGACGCACGCCATGAAAAATATAGCCAGGAGGTGGAAAATTGCACATGGCCAAGGAAGCCCTCGCAGTCCGATGAATTGCACGGTAAATCCTACTGCGCCGATGAAAGCTCCTATAACCGTCAGGGTAGGCAATGATAGTGGGAATACCTTCTCCAAGAGCCGGTGAAATCTCATTTCAAAGGTCTCAGTTTCTGCTGAGTCGCCGTTTTTATCAGAAGAATACGATTGGGATTTTTCAACATCCTCCCAGCGACTGGAGGTCAGGATATATCGTTTAAAGCCCCCGTGAATTACCCATGAATTGAAACTTTGGTCGTTCACTCGTTGCGAGCTCTGAAGCCAGAATACGAGGACTCGATTGCTAGGGTCGGGCTGAAATTGCCACAGATACTCAACGGTGCTCTTCTCTATAGCAATAGAGCAGATGAGCATACCACTGAAGAGGAGTACAGAACCGCAAAAATAACAAGGGAACCCCCAAGGTTCATGGTCAGACGGGACCACGCTCAGGGTACCCTCGTCGAGGGCGGTGATTGCAGCAAAGATGAGTAAAGCAGATTGAAGGGCGGGTGCAATTATGGTGGCAATTACAAGCTCAGTTGCTTGACGTTTATGTGAGACCACGCTGGAGGGAATATTGAGCTGGAGATTCGGAGGACCTAAGAACCCTGTGTCCAAATGTTCATCTCCTCTTTCGGCGCTGGGGTTTTTATTCGGTGCTTTATCCACGGTGCTAGGTAATCGTACAGCATGTTTGCTACGGTACACTTGGCAAATAGTGTTAGCAAGGCCAGATCGGGGGTCAGTTGGGAATTCACCTCGCGGAGCCCTCATTGCGTGCCAGTTGTTTCTGACTGCTGACTGAAGAGTATGGATCCCACAGTCCTTATCTGTAGTTGTATTTTTGAAGAAGTCTTCGCATATGAGGAGCTGCTCCAATTGGGGTCTTCCTATTGCTCGGACAATATCACTGCCATTATAGAGTTCACAAACTTCTCCGGAAGTGGAGGACATGAGCTCTATCTCAGAAGCAGCCCTGTTTTCTCGAGCCCGTCCAATGAAAGCCTTGACAAGACTTGGGCCTTGGACACGGATGGCGCCAGCTAAAGCAGTGACTATCCCAAGCGGTACGCAAGCAAAGATCAAATGATCAAATACCGTGAACGTTTCGCTGAGAAACTGCCGTGCAAACTGTTCTCCAAATAGTGCGAGGATACTGTTTGCCCAGGTTAGTCTGGGATATTTCAACATGTCGATGAAGATGCAACGCACGGGCCAACGTCTGAGAAGACGTTCAGGAGGAACTCGTTATCGTCATCGGCCGCCCGGGTCGCTGGTACGGCAGCCAGGGTGAGCAGCATGACCGTCCATGCCCAAAAAGTTGTTATAGCCATGAGCGTCGCCGTAAATATTTTGTCTCGGAAAGAAAGGCAGAGAAAGACACGCCGTTGGTATGAAGCTTTCGTATGATGAGATTTGGCAAGAAGAGGTACTGTACAAAAGTAGTAGGTAGCACCAACGTAATATAGGAAATCCCAGAGTTTAAGGGAGGTGCACATTGCGCGCCTTCTATAACTCACATATTTCTTCAACTTGGGCATGTGCAGAGTTTTTTCTTTTCTTTTTTACAGTGCAGGTACTTGTACATTGCTGATACCACGTTTGTAAGTGCTGCCACCGAGTACTACTACCGAGTCTCTACTGGTGAACACTTTCCGGGCAAGATTTTCCTTGTCGATGTACGAGGCTGCCGATGCATACATATAGAAAATGCACCTTTCATCCCTCCCTGTAGGCCAGCTGAAAGCTCATCACTCTGCACCTGCCAATAGATAGCGATATTGCGGCACCGCCCGGTCGAACTGATGGCCGCTATGGAGCGCAATTTCACCAATTTCACCAATGCCAGATGAGGCAGCGTCGACTCTGCCGCACACATGGCCGATGAGGCCGGATTGTATTGGGTAGTATTGAAGTTGGGGTTGCTTCCACCATCGACCCCGCAACAAGGCAGTACTATGTACCAGTACCTCAAAGATGCAGACTAAGTGCTGCATTGGCACCACTACTTAGCAGCAGCAATACTATACGCACACGTCGTAATTCAGGGCGTTAAGCGTCAGACATGGGAGCAAGATATGTCGGAAGAAATGACCAAACATCTCGTGGGATTTAGTCCAGCAATTCAAAAGGGTTTGGCTGCAAGGCTGAGTCCGTTTCCAGCGTAAAACGATGTAAGCAGCCGTAGAGTATTGTGCATGCTTTTTTTTTTTTTTTGGTTAAAAAAAATCTCCTTATTGCATCCTGCAAATAATTCATCGCCGGCCTTCCGATGAAGATAAAGAAGATGAAATGACAATGGTAACGCAGTAATGCCTTGCCACCGCACCAATAGACACTCTCTGGGGGACCATTCTTGATAGCCTTTTATGCGCCCCGGCTCTCCACAATCTCCCTCGCCACCTGAGCCGTGGCATTGACGATCAACACATGCTCGTCGACGTGCATCTTCTCCTTGAACTGGTCCAGCTCCTCCCCTTCCCACGGCACCTCCTTTACCAGGATGGGAGCGCCCCTGTCCACCTCAGCAATCACGTAGTGCGCCATGATGCCCGTCCTTGTCAGCCGCCCAGCCTTGAACTCGTCGAAAGCTCGCTCAATCGCATTGGCGCCGTCGAATTCTCCTTGCGAAAGATGTCAGTAGCCGGAAAAAACCGAAAGCGTTTGTTTGCAAAAGCCTCGAGGAGAGAGGAGGAGGAGGAGGTAGAGGACGACTTACGCGGCAGTGCCGGGTGGATGTTGATCACCCGTATCCCGGCCTTTGCGATGGGATCCAGGAAGGCGGCCGAGAAGACGTACATCCAGCCGGCGAGGACGATCAGCTCGGGCCTCTTCTCCCCGTCCGCCGACAGGATCTTCTCCGCCAACGCGGCGTCGTACTTTTGGCGGGCTTCGGCGACAGTCTTCTCGTCCGTCTCCCCCTTTCGCAGAAAGCCATGGCTGATGAGGTTGAAATACTCCCAAGGGATGCCTAGGTACGACGATTTAGCCAAGATGCTCGATATTATATATACATAAATATATATATATATGTATGTATGTATGTATATGTACACCACATAAGAAAGCGCACGCGTGGGCGGGGTGGGGGGAGGTTAGTCGGAGGTTACTAACCTGCTTTCTCCGCCCGAACAGTCGCATGCGCACTCTTCCGGTTGACGACGAGCGAGATTATACGGCTGCCCGGAAGTTTTCCTGTGGACACGCCGTCTATGAGGGCCTGGAAATTGGAGCCAAAGCCAGAGGCCATGACCATGATGCGACAAGGCGACTCATTTGTTCCACTCATTTTTTCTGTTTGAGCAGTATGGGCCGAGGGGGTGAGGGGTGGGGAGGAAAAGGGAAGAACGAGAAGAAGAGAGAAGAGAGAAGGGAAGAAAGAAAGCAAGAGACGTGAGATTAGAATTTCGATTGTCCTTTTGCACGACTTCGAGGGCCAGAAGTTGTAGTATTCTTGACGAGGGACAGATAATAATAGTACGTATATACCTATGATCTGGCAAATATTGAAATTATGAAATATATTTAAAAAAAAAAAAAGCTTCAAGATGGTGGGGTCAATTTTCCGTGTATGAGTCCAACAAAAACCGAGCACCTCACCTTACATAAAGGCCCGGAGTACGGAGTACGGAGCACGGGACATTGAAGTTGGTGCGCTGGTGCGCGAGACGGATTGGATGGAATTCGATAAATTGATGCCTAGCGTCTAAGCCTTTCCTGCCTGAGGCATAGAGGACAAAAAACGTTTCCTCAAGGAGGCAAGTGGGGAGCAAGTAGTGAAAAGAAATAACGAGACAAATTACCACCAGTATGGATCAGCGTTGACAGCTCGTTTTTTTCTTACCACTGCGTGGGGGGATCGCGAAATTGACTACCCAATCCCGATTGACGTAGCATGCTAACGTCACGCTTAAATATAGCCAATAAACAAGGTAGTATCCATCAAGCTGATTGGAACGGCAAAAAAAAAAAATCTCTCCAAAAGTGCTACTAGACAGAATTTCTTTTTCTCATATCAGCTTCACATCGAGGCGCAACTTGCATGAAACAATGAAAAGAGAAGGGAGGCGGGGGAAGAATCACCAACAGCGAGGCTCACGTTGTTCCCAAGAGCCAAGAAGCCCGCTGGTCATCGTTAGTAATACAGCCCTACGCACAGGGGCAGACAAGCACTGATGTACTACTAGTAATATCTCCATCCTTGGATTACTGGTAGCAGCTCAGGCTAAAAAGAAAAAAATGCGACGTGCGGGGGGGAGAGGCAAGTGGAGGGAAAGGCTGGGTTGTCACGATGCGGTATGCTTTCCATGCATCACAACGCGCAAGGGTTCCCCCAGTGAATCAGTGATATCACAATACATTTGGCAAGGAAATATGTTGCGAAAACGTATTTTGCCATCTTTTCCCTCCCCCTCCCTCAACCGTTTAATCGGTACAAATTAGGCACGGATTATATGATGGCTAACCCCCCCCCCCCCCCCTCCCCTCCCGCGCGAGTCGTGCGGGAAAAACCTCTCCCTATTATATTACTCCGTACAAGGGGATCGGAAAGTCATGTCTTTCCTTTTTCTCACTAATTATAGTAGCGACACCGTCCCTCACCCACGGGGTTCACCACCTAAATTATGGGTAAAAACAAGGGGCGCGCTCCCCCCCATCACGATGAATGAAAATCAATATTTTTTTCTCCTTTCCATCAGACGAGCCAATAAAATCGTCTTGGCAATCAACAACTTCTCCGTAATCAGTCGTTTCAAGTAGAGTGCGCTGAAGGAGAACGTTTTTTTTATCGCGAAGTATCAACGTGTAAGAGATGTGGTGGCAAATTGGACATTTGGTTATCATTTCATGTGCCGAGAGTACTGCTACTAAAAAAACATATAAGAATAAATGTTTACCCAAAGAAAAGAGCCCGCTCGTTCAACAAGGGTGTATGCGTCTCTTGTGTCTGCACACCGACCCTTTTTCATCTATTTTGCAAAAAAAAAAACAAAAAAAATAAGAGAGAAAAAAGAGAGAGAAAAATACGAAACCCCCATAGCCGAAAATAAGAAACGCCCTGCCAAGCGTAAGCTTAGCACTCCAGGGAGTCAAAGTCCAGCTCTTCCTTCCTCCTGCGAATCAGCAGCCTGGCCGAGGGGTCAGGCAGGTAGATCATGCCGTAGGCGATGGGGCGGGGGTTGGAGCCCTCGGGCAACTTCCACTCATACTTGAGGAGCAGATGGGCGAGGGCAATCTTGAGCTCGTTGGCGGCGAAGAAGCGTCCGGGGCACGAGTGCTGGCCGTGGCCGAAGCCAATGTGCTTGACGGTGCTGCTGACCAGGTGGGCGCCCTTCTCCTCTTCGGTGCCACGCATGTTGAGGAAACGGTAGCCGTCATACTCGAGGGGGTTCTCGTAGTACTCGGGGTCCCACATGTGGATGGTGGTGCAGACGAGCTTCTGGCCCTTCTTGAGGGACATGCCGTTCTCAAGCTCAATGTCCGCGAGGACGCGACGACGCCAAGGGGCTTTAGTGGCATGTTAGTCAGGGGTTCGCATTAAATAGGTGTGAGGGGGCTTGGTTCTAGTACAACTTACCAAACATGACGGGCTTGAGACGCTGAGACTCCTTCAAAACGCTGTCCATCAACTTTAGGTTATACAAAGCCGTCTTCTTGAGGCCCTCGGCAGACAGAACACTGATAACTTCCTGGCGCAGAGGCTCGAACAACTCAGGCTTGTGTGCCAGGTCAATCATGACTTGCTGGAGTAAATCCGTCGTAGTGTGGATAGCAACGTTTGAGAGGGTGATCTGGATGGTAGCGGGGTCGATGCGGCGTTTGCTCTCCTTCTGGAACCACTCAATTGAGTCGTCGAAAATCATTCCTTTAGCGCCGTCCGAAATAGCTTCCTGTCTGCGCTGTTCACGGCGCTCCAGGAACGGGCGCAGGACACGGCGGCACTCCTTCAGGGCAGCGCGGACTTGCCAGCAGTCGCTACGGAACCAGTGGGTAATGGGACGCGCCCAGCGCGGGGTGTGGCAGAGGTCGAAGCTGGCGGCGAAGGACTTTGCGGTGTACTGGGAGCAGGCGTGGACCCAGTTGGCATCCCGGCAAAGCTCCGTACCCATGAAGACTCTGGTGGAGAGGCGAGCAATGATGGGGAGAAGTTCACTACCGGGCGCAATCTCATGCCAATCGGGAGAGTCGGTCAGTTTCTCACGGAGGACGAGGGCGGCTTCTTCGGATAGTGGCTGAGTAAGTTTGGCTATGAGGAAAATATTAGTATCGAACTTATGAAAAAGAGACTCAAAAGAAGCCCTAAAGGGCATCGGGGATACTTACTTAAGGCTCTTGTCAAGTACTTGGTAACAACCATGGGCATAACAGGGTCAGTGTCGAAGGGGTCAAACCCGGGAATGTATCCGTGAGTGTCCTAGCAAACTTCAACGTTAGAACGGGCAAAAGGAAAAAAGGACGCTTCCAACTCAGAACTTACGTCTGTCGCAGTCTCCTGCAGTTCCACCCTGGGGTCACTTCGCAACTCATTCACGACCTCAGGAGGGACGACGATGACATCACCCCAGTCAGAGTACATCCTCCAGAGTCTCCCCTTGAATTCTTCTCGCCCCTTGGTCATGAGCTGTCTGCTGTTCTGGACAAAGTGTGTGATGCGGCGACTGTTGGTCAACTCGAAACCCTGCAACGGGTTGATCTCAGGAATCTTGGAGCCATGGTTCGTAACGAAGTATGTCAAACCGACAATGACGAGGAATGTGATAAGGTAGGGAATGGATTTTTCTGTGTGTGACGGCAGAGGCAATGAGGAAGCCACGTCTGCCACGCCGTTGAAGGAGTCGTTCAAAACCATTGTGTTGGTAATGGTGATGAAGTGAAACTACGTGTGTTGGATAGTGCGGCTGCTGAAGAGAAATCCCACTACTCTGGCCACGAGCGCAGATCGTTCTTTATAGCCATCTGGAGCTACTACTAGTAATATCTTCTGGCGGTACTTTACGCGAGGCCGTTGTAACATGCGGCCTATCAACGGCGTTTACGCAGTGTTGCTCGATATAGAACCGTTCCGGGGTCATCGTAGCGCGACTTTGCAGCAGCAGTACGGAGTAGCAGCAGCAGCAAACACGATCTACCATATTGGTATCTCGGTAGTGCTCCATACACGAGTAAGTAATCTAGGCGAAGTACCAGTAACCAGGCAAGTAGACTTGTGCTAGATCTACGGTGTATGGACAGTATCTCCCACGTTGTCGAAGGGCCCTAAAGAGTGACTTGGAATATCGTGTCGTGGAGGAAAGGACAAGGGGGGGAGGGGTGCGAGTTGAAGCTGTCAACCAGAAAATTGTAGGTGGGTGTCACATACTGAAACAGGGCAACCCCTTCCCAGGGCCGTATGTCTGCAGCCACCGGCACTTACACAGAGCACAAACTACACGAGCGTCTCGGCGTGCGTGTGTCTGCGAGTGTGCATGGTGTGAGTGTTGTGGAGTGGTGTCCTCCGTAGTGTGGTGTGTATGGAGTATACTCCGTAGAGCTTGCGGTTCTCTGGATCCAGCTCAGGGCCTACCTCCTTCTCCCCATACTACCGTAATGCTCCATTTTAGGCTATTGGTAATTCTGGAGACGCGCAGAATCCACCGCCATCGCATTGCTGTTGCCTGTGGAAATGGAATTGAAAGATGCGGCATGGGTCTGGAGTTCACAGAGGTTAGCAGACCCTTCCGTTGCAGCTTCTAGGGAGGGGGGAGGGGTGGATTTGCACCTAACCCAAGACTCAAATTCGCTTGCCATGGCGTTAGATGGGCAAACTCGGAATTTGACCGTTTACGCAACGATACCGACTTCCAGGTAGGTATGGATCCATTGGATTAGCCGTGTGCTGGCGTGGGTGTGTGCTGAGGTTGACCGGTCTCCCGGGGCTTGTAGACACTTGCAGGCCCGTATGCTTGCAAGCGTGCAAGAGCGCAGGGCAAGGGCACGCATGGGAATTTCCCACAACTCCGTTTTTGACATTTGCAATGATTTAGCGGAAGAAGTAGAATGGGTGTGTTTGGAAATCTTGGTGTACGGCGTATACCATATTCCGTACGGAGTAATCGGTACGGCGCACGGCGTAGTCGGTAGAACGGTCGTAATATTGAGGGTCCATTTATCACGTCACTTGCAAGGGTAATTGGAGGCTCTGATTGGTGTCCACACCGTCGGGTAAAAAGACGTGTACCTAGCAAAGATGCATGTCACGAACCAAACCTGTCAGTTCCTACGGAGTACGGTTTCCTTAGTACTCCGTATCGATTACTCCGTACTCCGTATTCCGCATTCCATTCCGTAGCGTCTCCAAAGTTTAGGGCCCTCGAAAAACTCACTACCCCGCTGTTTTGAGCAGACCAGCGCCATCTCAAGGCCTCCGTTTCCAGGCTAGAACCGCATAGCTAACCTACAATGGTATCAATCACCATCAGTGACAGCGGAGTCCGCTCCCCGTAGGGCCAGTCAACCAACACATCAAACACTCTTCTTCTTCGTTTTGGCCTTATTCTTGGAGATGAAGATCTGTCAACCCGGATCGGTAGGGCCCTGCGCTAATCATCCACTTGCTTGCACCTCGCGTCTCCTTGAGGCCCCTGAGGCTGCTCCGTACTGGAGCTACCGTCACGTACCGACCTATTGTCTTATACGGAATAAGTCCGCTTGACAAATATCGGCACATTTGTCGTCACAAAGTCTTGGTGAGGATTGGGTGCTAACCAATCATATACCCTGCCTTTTGCCTTTTGGGTCGCTATATGATTGTAGACTCAGACGCCTCAAGAAGATGCGACTGATTGCCTGCTGTCGAACCCTTACCCAGCCTCTTTCCGCGGCTGTGGCTCGTCTACCTACCACAATCGATATGTGGCTGCAGCCTTCTTGTACGGAGTACTCCGCATGCTGGTGTGTTGTTTTCTTGCACGCGGCTGTGCTCCGTATGCTAGGTACAGTTACTCGTATGCCAAAGTACGAACACATATAACATAGTAGTAACATGGGAGAAGTTTTACCACTCGGTCGCCTGCCTGCTGCATCTCGTCCAAGGACGGCAACATGTCGCGGCACTGCGTACGGAGTACTGTATAATAAAAAAGGGTTTGCTCTGCGAGGCCCTAGAAATGTTAATCAGAAGTGGTGATTGCATGCACAACGGCAACCCAGTAACTAAAGGCAGTAACACCACCCGATCCGTTATTACTGTACCAAACCTTCCTCTAATCCATACACACTTTGGGATGCTAACATGCTAGTAAAACGGCGAGGCTGGCAAGATTGCCAAAGTTGATCAAACAGTCGAAAACCTTTGTGGAGGTTGCCACACACACACATGCGCGGCCACCCCAAAAAAAATACCTCGTGCTTGCGCCACCAAAAAAAAAAAGAGACGATAAAGGTTAGCAGCCACCGGTGTCTGGTATCATTGGTGGGCTAGTACAAGTTCAGGGTTTCATGCGACTCAGGGAAGTTTTAGAGTCAGGCCTTCCAAAATCTCCCAGGGTCCCGACACCAGTTGCATGGAGAGCGGGCCGGTAAATCTTCGGAATCGGCATTTAATCCTGAACAACACTTTAAGCTGGGTGGATCAGATCACACCGTTTGATAATGACAAGACGTGAAGACCAACAAGACTACACCTACACCGAGCTTCCCGTGATTGATCGATTGATTGTCTCATGGTGTTTCTCTATGAAGGCTTGCACTGGTCTTCCCTACCCTTTACTAGGTAAGGCACCATTTCCAACTTTTCCATCCCGTTCATCTACTAGTATAGTAGTCGCTCTGGATAATCGTCAGGTTTGAAAGGATTGTATTTCGTATTGTTTCATCCAGAGCATTTCCCATTCCTGGTAAACCACGGATAGGGAGAATTCTAATTAGGTTTCCCGTCCTGTTACGAGTGAATGAAGTAACAATGTTTCTTCTTGATGTAACCATGAATCAAGAAAAAGCCACCAAGTTTGGAAACGAGCACACACACACACACACACACACACTCAACCAAAGAACCATGATCAGCCTCACCGGTAGTTGGGACCGCCATGGCATTGACCGAGCGGACAATCCGCGGCGAATAACCCCAGCCAAAGTCCGTGATGAAGGTCAAGGTAACCATGAAGGCACCACTTACCCCTGGTATCTCTGCAGTGCACACGAGAGCCTCACGTTTTCTTCGACTCTCGAATACTTGACTACCTTAGCCTCGATGCAAGGAAAACCGTCTTAGGCCTAGAGAAATGCCTAGGTGACATAACGTCGGACTAAACCTTGCCCTCCTTCTTCAGAAGCCCGTCTTATACTGTCACTCTTCCCCCCTCTGTTCCGTACTCTTTTGCCACCACCTGACCTCCCTTGCTAGTAAACCGTCTATTTGGAACTCTTCAAAATATCTCTTCTTTTCACCTGAGCCCCCAGGTCACCGTTTTCATAGAAACATCCCTGGAGCATCAGCTGGGTAATTTGCTCATCAAGATTTCTTTCTTCCCCTCCTCAGCGCAATGGTGCGTCCTTGATAACTGCAGCTACGGAGTACTCCGCCTAATGCGTCAGCTGCGGACTGGCCTACCGAGCTAGACCGGGACTCATTTGACATGACTGGCGGAGGGTGTACGGAGTACGTATGTAGTACGGAGTATAAGGGGATGACGAAGCCGAATGGTGCGCTTGTGCTTCACCACGCGGGGACGACCTGGATGGCAGAAGGGGGGAGGGGAGGGGGAGGTGCAAAACCGCTTTGGAGAAATGAATCCTCTGATGCCATTGGCTATATGCAAGTTTCGGTATCAGATATGCAGCTAGGCCCCGAATTCAGCTTTGCTTCTCCCCTCTTTGACTCGTGGGCCAAGCCTTTCGGCGACCTTTTCGAATCAATCAACAGAGCAAATCTCTCACCTTTGGGCGGTTAACAAGGGGGGGGGTCCCACTCCTTGGCGAACGTCCCGGCATTCAGGTAGTATCGATGTGGCATGTGGGTGGCCGGACCGGGGATCCTCTCCCTTGCAATATTCTGCAACCTCACTACCGAAACGGAGGCTCGTACCAACATGCTGTCTCCTTTTTTCAAGGCCAATCTCGGGACATTGGTGGGGGACTTGAACCGCTGCACTGGTGCAGCTGGACTTTTCCGGTCCGTGTGCCTTTCACATCACGAGGAATTTACGATCCATAGGTGGTTGTTTTTTTGGCGACCCTCGTACTCTCCTTACCGAGCATAATTTGCTCTGCCAATTACTCCGTCCTCCGTAGAAAGGCTTGGGGTCAGAGTAGGGAGTGCCTTGAGTCGCGAACCTGTACTCCTTACGTGTAGACATCACTAACTACGTAACATGCGCATCAACACGGTGCTAATATGTCCGCGATAGTAGGATAATATGTCCAAAAAAAGGAAGAAGAATCAGTCAGGTATCCTCACAGCACAACACCGGACGCGCGCCTCCTCTGTTCTGGAAGAGGTGGGGGGTTTTTGGGGGCGGTGCTTCTGCCCCAATGTTTGATCCATGATCTAGGTCGGCTTGCGTACCCTTCTGCCTGCCGGCGCAGTCAATGATGCGGGAATCTCCGTTGGGATTTGACAGTCTTCTGTCTGCGTTGGAGGCATTATGAATGGATTTTTTGACACATGATCGGTCCGGGGCGGGACGCCTCTGATGTCAACATGCAGTGTTTCCAGACCGTTCGAGGTAGCCATTGCATCACGTCTCCCGAGATAGCCTATCGGTCAGAAATACTGCAAATGGTTTTTCGAGTGATGAGGAACTTTTTCTCTTCTTGTTTCTCTTTTGGGTGTGTCTCAAGTTGCGAGATGGCGAATCATGGAAGCACCCCCGCCATGCATACCTAATTCGAATAACTGCACTTTTCATACCTTTCACACCTTTCGAGAGCTAGGATGCTGTTTTCGAACGCCACCCCCCTTGACCATCCAACCACAGCACGTTTACTATCAAAGGCCAAGAGCTTTGCGTCGCCAAGATGCTCCGTAATCACGGCACCTACCAGATGACACGCACACTACGTATAGATTATCTTTTCCACCCCTTCTCGACAGTAGGTATATCAGATCGTGGTCACAGATGTAGGGTGGGGGTCGACGCTTTTGAGCGTGTCTCAGCTCTCTCGTTGCAGCTTATCACTGCTTATACGGAGCACGGGACCACGGAACACGCCTGCACAAAGAGTGCATGTGCGGGCCGGCATTACGGAACATGGAGTAATCCGTAACTCCCCTCCCCTTCCACCCATAAGACAAGGTACCGATGACTATGTAGGTACGGACTACTCCATACTGCCCTGCAAAGATATCTGTAGAAGTGCGGGCCGAGTTGCTGTTCTCAGAGCCGGTCGAGATGGCGGTGCACATTTTCATAAGGATACTACATAGTACTATTCCGTACTCTTTTGTACGTACAGAGTAATCCGTACACTTGGGTCATGTAGAAGTTGAGCACAGCTGCCGGCAATCGTGCATCCCGGCAGTCGTTCATCTAGCACCCACCGGCTCTGGATAATAGCGTTGGTTAACCAATTACAGCAAGTTAGCTCTGCTACTATACACATAGTAGCATCTCAGACACCAATCACCTTGGGGGTGAGAACACAAATCAGAAAAAAGACCGTGCCTGGCAGGGTACACCAACATTGAGGTTAGCGAGGCTACGGGGTTAGCTTGGAAAACGAAAGAAAGGAAGAAATAAAGAAAGAGAGAGAGAAAGATGGTTCAAGAGCTCGGGCCGCGTACTGAACCTCGTCCAGAAAGCTGAGAAAACACACATCCACCTTTGCCAGCAAGGGTTAGGGGAAGCATTCTAGCATTACTACTATGTATGTACGAAGTACTCCGTACTATGCCATTTTACCTTGGTGATCAAGGCCTTAATCACTTTCGCCGGTGAGGAGAGGGGAGGATAGGATAGGAGAGGGAGCAACAGCAGAAACGAGAAAGAACTCAGAGGGAAAATACTCCGTATGCTACATGGCATCCTTCTCCGCAACAGCCGCACGCACCTTGCTCTTCTTCGTTTCGTGGCATTCCGTGTTTGCCAAGCGAAAGCCCCTCGCGTCTCTAGAATTCAGACACAGAAAAGGGCTGGGCCAAGAAGGCAAACGCTCTTTTACCCACAGCGGGCCGATAGACGTTTGCAGGGACTCTGATCCAATAATAGTGCTAGTACGGAGTACTATGTAGTACATAACTACAGCGAGTTACTCCGTAAAACTCCTCCTCCACCCACCGGCAACGACGCGGAGGATGTCCCAGGGGGGATGTGGGGCCAAGTCCGGGTGGAGAGATGATCGGCGCAGCAAACCTGGCAGATGCGCTGACGAGCGAGCCAAGAGACGAGGTGTTGTGTTTTAGGTTCTGACAACGACCACCGTCGTGGGAAAGCAGAAGAAGAAGAAGAAGCCGTCTCATGCTTCGGGATCGGCGGGGCTGTACGGAGTTCGCAGTGTTATCATCTCGTCGTTTGTCTATGTACGAATTACTCGTTGATTTCCAAACGCTTATACGGATTACTCTAAACGGTGGGTTCAGCTGGATACTTTACTGATCAGTCACTTTGTAAACAAGGAAATTTGGGAACACGTCACTTGACGTGAGATCTTTAGGGCCTCGAGGCCCTTTTGCGTGGATAGGAAAATTGATGATATCCATAACATTACTCCAGGGTCGGGCGCTCGGGGTTGATGGTGAAGCCGCAAAAGCCCCCCCCCCCCCCCCCCCTTTGTCCGCCTCGAAAGTGTAGTATCAAGTATGCTGAACTTGATGTCGTATACCGAGTACAGACGGTCTGCTGCTGTGTTTTACTCCCCCGCAGTCGCTCTCATGCAGCCACTCTCGTGGATGTAACCCACCACACGCCGCGGGCCTTATCTTTACGTAGCCATACTATATGCCCCAGCCGAATGCAAGAACCTGTAGAAAAGAAAAAAAAAATAATCTCTCAATCTTTCTTCACGAAAAACGAAATACAGGAGTCGTGCATCAGATACTCCGTACAACTCCGCTGAGGCTGTTGCTCCGCATAACATACATGTCGGGGGTTTTCCCTTGAGAGCACACACGCACACACGCACATACCGATTACACCCCTCCCCTTTTTGGTTGGTCGGCGATAAAGGGGACTGAGCCGACAACTACGTCCCCTGGTAGATAGACTTACTCATCAAGACAAACGGACATTGACTGCGCGTATTTTGACGGGCTGGGTTACGGACGACGAATTGGTCAACACTCTTCCGTTTCAACGTTTTGTACGGAGTACGGAGTACGTATCATAAGTCAAGACGTGATTGAACATTTTAGTGACACCGCACTGATTTGATATCCCGGAACATTCACCGGTGAGTCGATCTGCTCATCGAGAAGGGGGGAGGGGGGAGGGAGCTGCGGATGTAGACTTTCCCTGCCCGCTATGACGGCCGTACGGTAGATGGGGGAGAAAGAGGAAGAGAGGAGTAAGGAAGGGGGTATGTCTAGTGATTGAAATACGTACTGGTGTCGTGGGCGGTTTGCCATCAAGATTGCGAACCACAAGCGAGGTTTGGGACTATGTACCATTGCTGCTAGGAACCTGGGACGCGTGCCAGCACTCCGTATTGCGATGGACGATTTGACAATCCACGCCGTCTGTCGCGGGTAGAACCTGTTGAATAAGGATGCGGAATGCATGCACTAGCTAGGAACCCCCTCTCCCCCCTAGACCGTAGTCATGAACGCCTACGACGATCGTATTTGTGATGCTTTATGGAGACGGACGTGGATGAGTGAACTGGGGCATTGATGAAAAAAAAAGGAGTTTTGTGTAACCATGGTATAATGGTCAATCTAGTGGTTCGAATGGGATACCTATATTGAATGTTCTAACCTCGTGCAGCCAATAGTGGGAAATGACTGATGCTGATGTTGCCGTATGCTGCCTTGGCATGAATCTGATATACACATGTAGACTGTTCCTGATGATGAACAACTCGAGTACTACGGAGTATATAGAACGTTTTAATACGGCCAATGTTTATTTTACCAGTGAACAAACAGTAGACTCCGATGCATCTTAGTGCAAACAGGGACTTTTATGCTCGGCACGCGTTCGGCCCCAATTGCTAGTGTTAATATCGCGTGGTTGTCGGGTAGAGGGAGACGGGGAGCTACTGCAGCATAGCTTCGTGAAATCCACTGCTATGTCAACTACGGAGTACAGGTAGCAGAGGCTGCATGTTGGATCTACTCTTCCCGTCTACTAGAAACCCCCTGAGTATAGTGAGCACTAGACAAGTGCCTGTCGATGGAAATGGGTTAGTTGGTGACTAGGCATGTGCCTGTCGATGGAAATGGGTTGGTTGGTGACTGGGCATGATCAGAGCCAAGGGACCGCAGGTGTATTAGGAATACCCTCGCTCAAGCACTTCACGAATGAACTGGTTCATCTTTTGATGCTTCAGGACCTTCAAGGCGAAAGCGGATCTCCAGTAGCAAGGGCAAAAGACGATTAAGCAATCTACGTGGATCAAAATGTAAAATGGTTGCAGCGAGAAAGAAAAAAGCGGGATACCTCGGAAGACCCCTTTCTTCCCCCACCCCCTTATTCCTTGCTTCTTTTTTCTTTATTCCCCAAGTCCATGCGTTATGGCGATGTCTGATTTGGGGTATCGGATATTTCACCGCAGGGGCCTTCTCGGCGATGTCCTCTTTCTTAACCTCGCCGAACTCTGAAGATAGAAAAGAAAAGGAAAAAAGAAGAGGATACATGATCGCTTCCGAACGTTTGGAGATGATATCGTCTTTTAGGATCCGAAGGACCGTTTTCATGTTGCCGCTGACGAGACACGCAGCTTGGGGAGACACGCGAACAATGCGTAGTACCGGAAAGAAAGCTGAAAAGCAAGAAACGAAAAGAAGGTCCTTTGGAAGAATTGCGTAGCTGAGACCAGGCGAGGGCCCTTTGAGAATCGGCTTGACCGCTACACGATATGTGGGCAAACGAGCCTGGGCCTTTTAACTCTGCTGTAAGATGATTAAGTTGCTTAGCAAGTTGCTCAGCAAGTTAGTCAGCTCGAGGATATGGTACAAGAGAAGAAGATGAAAGAACAAAGAAGAAGAAAAAATAGCGAGTCCACCTCTTGGCGGGAGTGATGCATAATGAACTGTGTCGCGAAGGACGTCACAAAAGAACAGACTCTCTCTTGGGCTTCCATTGGTTATTCGTCGTGGGGGCTGTTGTGAGAGCATGCTATTTTCTTGAAGCTAGAGGAACTTATTATGTTATAGTACGAGGAGATAGCTAGGCCATGATGGCACTTATATTGCCCCTAACATATACAACTGGCCGTACTTAATAGAACTTCGAGATGGCATGATTGTATCTGCGGACGGGCAATAAGTTTTGAAAAAGTACTGCCCTAATCCTCTCAACTCGGGGATAAAAGGGCCTTTGAGGTCGGTGGCGATTCACATCGGCAGCTCGGCATGAGCTAAAGCTGTAGTAGCTCCGACCTCGCAGCGAAATGACGCTACGCCCTTCTGAAGACACGGTGAATAAGGAGTAAATAAGAACCTCGCCGCTACGGTTTGTGTTTTAGATGGTTTCCATCTAAAAAAGCATTTGTCTCTGAGTTGCGATTTTACATCAGGATGGCTGCCAGTATTGACTCCCGCCGGCCGAGTCGAGAACGGTTAGACGTGGCCGACAATGTCGCTGAGAATAACGGTGACGACTTCAACGGTACGAGCCATGGCTTCGAGCTACTTTCTCGAGGAGATTCGCTCAAGAGAGCGCTGGTGCTAGTAGGATCATCGATACTGCAGCTACCGATCTGGGGTCAGTATTTTAGCCAACTCAACCTATAAGCTTTCTTTTGCTGGCACGGTCGCTCAATCTCGCAGGTTTCGCCATGAACTACGGAATCTTCCAGGAATACTTCCTGGAGAGCTGGCCCCTCGAGGGCAACCCGGAGTTGACGGGCATCATCGGCACCACGTCCAACGGCGTCATGTACCTGTCCATGCCCCTCCTCTTCGCCCTCTTCACCCGTCGCTGGGCCCGCTGGCGCCAGGCTGCCGCCCTGTCAGGCATCGTCCTCACCTGCCTGAGCTTTCTTCTTTCGTCCTTTAGCACGCATGTTTGGCACCTCGTGGCCACGCAGGGCGTGCTGTCCGCGCTGGGCTGCGCTTTGATCTATAGCCCGACCACGCTGTCGCTCGGCGAGTGGTTCAATACTCGGAACCGGGCACTGGCATACGGGGTTGTTCTGTCGTGCAAGAACGTCGTCGGGTCGACGTGCCCGTTCCTCTTCCGCGCGCTGCTGGACCGGTATGGCTTCCGGGTCACCTTGAGGGTGTGGGCCGCCGTCGCGGCCGGATCTAGTCTGCTCTCTATATTCCTGGTCCCGACCCATCCTGCGAGCCTGGATCGAAGGACGCATAGGGAGCGCAGTGTTCCGTGGGTGTTTCTCAGGCACCGCACGTTCTACGTTTATTGCGTCGCCATAATCTTGCAGAGTTCCGGCTACGGCATCCCCCAGACGTACCTCAACTCATATGCCCACGAGGCGACCCTGCTGTCCCGGAATACGGCGACACTGCTGTTGACGCTGTTCAATATCCCGGGCATCCTTGCCTCGTCCTTCTTCGGCTACCTGAGCGACAACAAGCGGTTCACGCTATCGGCCCCGACGGTGACGGCCATATCGGCCTTCTCGTCGGCTACATCTGCGTTCTTGTTCTGGGGACTGAGTTACCAGGGTAGCATGGCGCTGCTATCCGCCTTCGCCGTCACGTTTGGCTTCTTTGCGGGGGGATACAGCGCAACCTGGGGCGGCGTCATCAACGAGATGGAGAGAGAGGCAGCGCAGAGAAACGAGGCCATCGACTCCGGCCTGCTGTACGGGCTGCTTAATGGTGCCAGGGGAATAGGTTATGTAGGTGGTGGGCTCGTGGGCGTTCCTTTGCTCAAGGCCGGCGGCGGCATGGCGCATGGCGCGTTTGGCTACGGCACATCTTATGGACCTCTCATCATCTTTACGGGCATCTCCTCGCTGTTTGGAGGGTGCGCCATTCTCCGCAGAATGTCCGTCTGATGATGCACACCACATATCTAATCTTTTGATTCTGGCACATGTCTGAGGTATAACTGAGCATGTTTAAAGCACTAAGTAGTAGTATTTGGAGGATAGTCATAGTCTTCTGCTGCATTCAACTCTATCGAGGAACAAATATTGCCCCTCAAGAGCACAGCTTCAAGATTTTCTCTTCATAGATATGGAACACTTGGTTGTCACATGAAGCAACGGCGGGGAGGGATTCCCTGACAATTCTTGGTACAACTTGAAGTACCTACCTAGGTGGGTGGGTGGGTGGGTAAGTGCAAGTAACTTCATTTATTCGGTTACTGCAAGCGCCCTCTTTCCTTGAGGAGATCAGAAGATGCTGGGCAGGCAGGAGAGACCCGCTTCCGTGACGTAGATGGAAAGCATACGGCAGGCGCACTCGGATGGGTTGCTGCCACAAGCATAATCGATAAGAAGTTTGAAAGTAGTAGAAACCAAGAGAAGAGTAGCCGTATATATGAGGTAGAAGACACAGCGGCTTTCATGGCTACATTTAGGAATGCCCTCACAAACAGTCATCGCAGTCGACAAAACACTTGTATACTTGAAGCTCGCTGGAAAAGCCTTGGGCGCCGCGTATTCAGCTGCAAAGATGAGAATCCAGCAAGATGTTTGGGTCTCATACGGTTGTCAGCAACGACTGCTCCTTTTTCTTTTTCGCCGCTATCTGCCCTTCTCGCTTCAAAAAAGAGATGTCCATATCAATATAAGAAACAGTTGTTGAATTGTTCGTCATCAAAAGCTCACTGTGGCAGCAACTTTTAACCCCCAAGATCTATTCATTGGCTAATGAACAGCAGCAAATATCAGACAGGCAAACCATCGTTGGGCCTGACTCGGAAGGATACTGACAATAAAAGGCAGTCAACCATAGCGTTCTTTACGCCGACCGCTCAGAACTCTTTTTTATCCATAAGCAGACGACCGATTAGGAAAATGCGATTCTTGGCACCGTGCTATAGTTACAGGCCAGTACCGCTCCTCGGACCAGCTGTCTATGATTTTTAATGTCTTACTTAGCTGAGACATCGAACATTGCGGAGCGGACTTTATACAGAGACACTAGAGAAACAGAAAGAACCCCCTTTATAATGCGGCTACAAAGTCATCCTATCGCCCATAAATGATGGATCATTAGAACAGTTTTTGCGAATCTTTGACGCATCAGGAAAACGCTTTGCTTGGCCATGACTGAGAAGAGTGGTTTCCAATTCGTGCACATCGCCTCGCCAGCGGACGCAGCCGCGTGGAAACGTCAGGTTAGAGCCCACGCCGCACGCAACCCTCGCTCCCGCAAACAGAGAGTCTCCAGACACCAGAGCATGCCCGGGGCTTCTCCCAAAGCCCCTTTGGCTGGTCCAATCGCGGACAAAATTGCTTTTGATACCACGACGTGGGCATACGAGCGTCTTCCCAGAGTCATGAGCGCAGCAAGCGTTGACCCATTTGACACCTTTGCGCGGATTCCGACTCGTGTCGAATGGTCCCTACTCCATCACTGTAAGCTATTGCCCATCAAAACTATACATATGTGTTTTTACCATACTCACGATACTTGCAGTCCAGAAAGTGGTACTCGCGCAAGGTTACGGCTGCCTGCCTTTCCCTAGCGCGACAGAAGCCAGAGCCTTTATGCCCGTGATCGGCATGTTCTGGACGCAAATGGCCGCCGTGGATGGGGGTATGCTCGCAGCTATCCTAGGCATCACATGTAGAAGCCTTGCTCGCATCCGACAAGACGGTAGACGGTTCGAGGAGCTATCTTATCTGTACAACTACCACTGCTTGCACAGCATCAACCAGGACATACAAGCTGCAGAGAGGATCAAGCCCGCGACGGTGACAAAGACTCTTATTCTGGCACTTGACTGTGTGAGTGAACACCCGGACTCCGCCCCTGTTGTGTATACCTAACCTCTAATGTGCTTACTGCGTAGTTTTCAGTTGGTGATTGGTCATCCGGCTGGCAGCACGTTTCTGGGCTGGAGCGGATGATGGAGCTGAGGGGAGAGAAGAACGCAGACATGGGGCAGGCACAGCCGGCGCTTATATCCTGGCTAATTAACACCCCCGCGGAGACAGAGAAAGGCTTCGACGTCGTCTCGCGACTCTCCCTATCATGCCGGCAGAGTGCTAGCAAAGAGATGTGTGAGAGCACCAAGACTTGCTCCGCGTGATAGTTTCGATCTGTGCTTCGTATGTGGCTTTCGCTAAGAAAAGAAATTGCTATTACCATGACCGCCGGGTTATAAGTTACGACATATCATCAAGAGCATCACAGGGGGGGCGGGGGCGAAAGTGGCACTAATGCACATTTTCCAGTATGTGGTATCGTATATCATTCATGTCTCACTAACAGTCATTTGCAAGCTTATTTCCGCCCACTAAACTCATCATTCACTCAAGCCGGAGAGAAATTTAGCACACATCCAGGGTGGCATCGCCCGTGATCTGCCAGTTGATATTCTCACCGCACGGCGACTCGCGCACGGTAGTGCCATCGACCTGAAGTGTGATGGAGATGTCACTGGTGATGGGGAACTCGTCGCGGGCCGAGAGTCGCACCTCGCCGCCGCCGTTGACGGTGCCGCCCTTGATGTTAACGTTGTAGCAGTTCTCGATGAGGATGGCGTTGTTCCCATTGTCGGACAGATCAATCTCGCCAATCTCGGCGGCGCCCGACTGGGAGACGCAAAAGATGCCGCGCCCGCCGCCGCGGGAGACAACACGGTCAACGAAGACATTGGTCTCGTAGCCGCCGTCGGCCGTCTGCCCGTTGTTGTTGGCGAATCGCAGTGTGGCGTAGCCCACACCGGCGGCAACATTGTCGCCGTCCACGAGGCCGACCTGCGCGTTGGTGGTGGTTTGCAGCAGGAGACCGCACTCGCCGACGTCACGGGCAATCACCTCGCCGATGGTTAAGCCATCGATATTCCACGTCTCGACGGCGTGGCTTCCGGCACCAGTGACCTGGATGCTCTCCATCTCGACATTTGTGCTACCGGCCTCGTCCCGCTCGAAGCGGATGCCCAGGCCGCCGCTGAGGTTCATGATGATGGTGCCAAGGTGCAGATCCGTGTCACCGAAGAAGCGCAGACCGAAGTAGGGATTGCCCGTCATGGTGAGGTAGGGGATGGATACGCCCTCGGCGTTGAGGACCTCGATGGCGCCGTGGCCGGCCCGGTTGCCGACGTCGATGGTGCCACAACCTTCAAAGGTCTTGCCGCTGTCGATGGTGATGGTACTCTCGCCGATGGCGCCATCTGCCATGACGGCCACGCGCTGGCCAGAGGATATGGCGTCTACGGCTGATTGAATGGCTGCCGTGTAGTCGGTGCCTGTGTAGACCGTCTCTGAGCCCAGGCTGGCGGTGTAAGAACCACCCTCGCCGGTGACGGTGGCATCGGGAGTTCCACTGCCGCACTGGGCGTTGGCGGTGGCTGCGAGGGCCACGGCGGCCCCAAGGATAGAGAGTTGCACCATATTGCTGCTCTAACTTTCAAAACGTTGCTAAACTGTTTGAAGCAGATGCTCCGTGTTGACAATGATGGTTTTGACGACTAGGTACAAGTACTCCGCATAGCAAAGACACATTTTGTGCCCATCCTTTAAGCTTATATTTATACTATTTTGCTCTTCTCCCATTTACCCTGTTCCCCTTTGGAAGCATTCAGATGGAGTTGCTCCTCCGTGGACGTTTCTGTATCAGGTCGTGTTAATACGAGCTTTCGCTGTCCTCGGGGCATTAGGACTACGCTCGGTGCATCGAACCCCCGGACCATTGTTTATTGGCGACACTTTCCTCCCCTCCATCCGCCGTACCGTACCCATGTCGGGTTTCATGATGTGGTCGCATCGGAACAATCGACTCCGCAATGAAATTTCAGTACCCATCTTGGCTAAAACGGTCGATCGTTTGGTTTCTGCCCCTCTCCGGAGTAGTTGTCGCAACTTTGTTTGGTTTAGAGTGCGGTGCCTGCTCACAACTGCCGTTGGATACCCCTGCCTGGGTCGGCACATCGGTGATTCGTGGCATATCAATGCCGACAATGGTAATGCTTCCCCCAATGCATGCATGAAAACTACCAACTCACACATTCGGATATTTTTTTCTCTCTAAATCATGGGTTGATTTACTGATGTGGATAGGGACTCCGCCGCAGCTCTCATCACTGATTGCAGCGTTTCCGCGTCGAGCTTGTCCGTCACCACGACGTGAAGCTTCCTGTCGTCCGGCGCGCACTCCCGGAACCACCCCTCTAGGAAGCCCAAGGCGGCATCCGCCTCGTTCTGGCCTTCCCCGGCGCCGCCGTAGCCCGGAAAATGGTGAGCCAGCGGCGACCTCTCTAGCTTGGACCTAAACTTTCGCTCTCCCGTGAAGACGAGCACGTGCACGGCGTCCTTGGTCCTCGACCACCCCGCTATACTCGAGAACAACGTCTTCGAGTCGGCGAGCCTCGTCATTCTCGGATCCTCATCTTCCTCCTCTATGGGCGATTCGTTGTAGCCGGCCAGGTTGGCTACGAAGACGGATACTTTGCTGCCGTCAAAGACGGCTCCCAGTTTGCGGATGTTGGAGCAGGTCGATCTGAGCGCGAGGAAGCGGAAAGACAACCCATCGAGCGGGACGACGAGGTCGCGTAGCATCTGACTCGCTTGCCTGTAGAACAGCCAGTCCCGCTCCGTGATGCGCGTGTACCCGGGAATAGCCCCGCAGAGCCTAGGTAGTAGTCCAAGGGTTAAAACACTGCCCATGCACGCCATGCGAGATATCAAAGAGTTGGTTGACTTACTCGTCCCGGTCATCTTCAGCGACATGATGCTTGACCATTTCAATGTATTCGTCGATGTTTTCCTCGGTGAGCTTGAAATTCTCGATTTTGTCATTCACCTTTTGCACGGCCTCGTCGTCTATAACCACACCTTTTCTGCGAAGCTCACGGGCCCGTCTGGTCGCAGACCTGAGTACCTCCGCCTCGAGAATCCTCTTCCTCAGATACCCCTTGGCGGCGTCAACTTCCTCCTCGGACGCCTCGTTCAGCCCCCTCCACACCCTATCTCGCTCCCTTCCATCCTCCTCCTTCTTCCCCTCCTTCTCCAGAGCCGAAGCGCAGATCTGGCGCCAGAGGGCCTCATACTCGGACCCGCTCCCAAACGTCGCGACTTTAACCTCCTTTACAGCCTTGGCGGCCTCTTGACTCAGAAACCTGTCAATTTCATCGGACCTCTTTTTTGCTTGCCGTGCGGATTGCCATGATGATGATGATGATGATGGACGACTGCTGCTACCATTGTTGAAGGGTTTGGTGATGGTATTGTCGACGCTTGTCGTTGTCGTTGTTCTTGTCGTTGCTGTTGGCGGCGCTATTGCTGCTTTCAGGTCGGAAATGGTGTCTTCCGTCGCTGCGGTAGACACGCTGTCCGTCGAAGAAGCGATGCTGAACCGCGCATGCTTTCTGTCGTCGCCGTCCTTTTCTAGTGCCATTTGCGCGCGCTCTTGCAGTTGCCTGCTTACTTACTTACCTGAAAATCCCCGGAAGGTGCAAGAGTTTTACTCGTGTCGAACATGTGGACAAGATGGTTAAGTAAGTAAGAGACGGCTGCTCAGGCGATGCTACTACCTGCCTTATTACTTACCTACCTATGAATACCCAGTAGTTCGGATGGACGGTCATAAAAGTGGCGTGAAGGGGAGGGGAGGGGGAGGGGGGTTAAGGTATAGCTGGAATGTGCTGGCAGTGTAAGCGATGACTGACCTGCATGATCCTTCTCATGCAAAGTCAGCAAAAAAAAAGCTTTCGAGCATGAAACATGACCACATCGGATCGTCGGCGAGGCACATCAACTCACATCACATGCATCGACTCAATTGGCCTCCGCATTAGATCATATCTCTTAACAAACATAATCAAGTCTCGTAGTAGTAAAAAGGAACGCATAGGGCCGGGAAAAAAAAAACCCTTGACAATGTTCAAAAAATAGGGTATCATGATCCCATCATGCCATCATATTCACTACATAATCTTGGTATATATACGACAAAAAACAGTTGTTCATACATAAGGAGTTTTCCTTTTTTTGTCTCCCCCCTCTTCCCCTGACTGGCTACATAAAGCAGCTCTTATTCCGACAACCAACGAAGAAGGTCCGGTTGGCCCTCTCAAAAAAAACACATCCTTAGTTCTCAGCAGCAACCTTCTTCTCGTCCTGGACAGGCTCGATGCCGCCGTGGGTGAGGGTGGGCTCGTCGCGGTCCAGGGCGTACATCTCGTCCTCCTGGGCGTCGTAGTGGTTGTAGAGGTAGTAGAAGATGCAGCCGGTGAGGAAGGCGGAGACGGAGACGCCCGTGTACATCCACGTGTACTTGGGGTTGACGGCGACGGAGACGAGGGCCTCGGAGATAGCGGAGCCGAAGGCGTTGGTGAAGAGGTAGAGGGACTGGACGAAGGACTTCATGGTGGGGGGGGCCTTGGTGTAGGCGTACTCGAGGCCGGTGACGGAGATGAAGATCTCGGCGAGGCCGATGAAGATGTAGGCGGGGGTCTGGACGGCGATGTGGACGTTGTTGGGGAGCTTGCGGTCGCCGTCCATGCCCTCGGGGCAGCCGCCTGGGTTCTCGTAGCAGGGGCCGGCCGAGTAGATGAGGTGCTGGACGATGGCGGCGTAGGCCAGGCAGAGGGCGGCGAGCCAGAAGCCGATGGTGATGCGGACGATGGGGCGCAGCTCGATGCCGGCCCGGCGCAGGATGGGGTAGACGACGCGGTCGAGGATGGGTGTGAAGATGAGGATGGAGAGGGGATCGAAGTTCTGCATGAAGTCGTTGGGCATGCCGTGGCCCTGCATCTGACCGGCCTGGGTGACGAAGTTGGTCGAGAACTGACCGTAGCAGACCCAGAAGATGGGGTCTAAAAAGAAAAGTTCAAGGTTAGCAACATTTTCTTCATAGGTTCGAGATATGAAAAAAAAAACCCTTTTTTCCTTTGCATCGCGCGGAGGGGGGGGGGGGGGGGGGATGGAGCAGGCGGAGCGGGCAGAGGAAGAACTTACAGAAAACAAAGACCTTGCAGGCACGCAGAGCACGCTTGAGCTCCTCAACAAAGTGGTCGTTCCACGGCACAACCTTGGTCTTGCCGTTGACCTGGCGCCACGAGGGCTTGGCGGCGTCCATGTTGCGGTTGGCAATCATCATGCCGATGGCCTTGAAGGCGTCGGTGATGACGGAGCCCTGGGGAGGCCTGTCTACGTACGTCTTGCGCCTGGAAACGAGGATGATGATGCCGATGTTGAACATGCAGAAACACATCAGGAAGGCGGTCCAGAAGCCCTTGTACTTCTCCATGAAGGGGGTGGCCATGAGGGACAGGGCGCCGACGTTGATGCACCAGTAGAAGACCATGTAGATGCGCTGGTAGGTGATGGCGGGGTCGATGACGACGCGCTCGCCCGACTTCTCGGTGCGGATGGCCATGCGGCGGCGCTGGTACTGGTCGGCGATGAGGGGGGCGATGTTGCTCTTGATGCCGCCGGTTCCGAGGCCGATGATGATGATGGCCACGATGTAGCCGGGCTTGCCGGCCCCGGCTTCGAGGGCGGCCGGCATGGCCGTGGTCCAGAGAATGGCGACACCGACCCAGTAGACGCAGCAGAAGATGAGAATAGTCTTGTACTTGCCGAGGTACTGATCGGCGATGATGGCACCAACAATGGGGGTGACTGCGTGATCTCGTTAGCCACATTTACCTCGCAAATAAAATAGACGTAGCAAGAAGTAAAGACGGCAACAACAGTCTTTTCCTTCCGCAACCAATGAGGTTTTCTTTTTTCTTTTTTCCCTTTTCTCGTGAAAGAAACAGGAATGGCTCAAGGGGGGGAGGGGAGGTTTCCTTACCATAGCAGAACCATTGGAAAAACAGGTTGAGACCGGTAGCGGCCTGGTTGCCCATGCCCAGACCCTTGGGCCCGTCGGCGCCCTTCTCGCTGAAGCTGATGTAGTTCTGGAAGAGGCCCTGGGCGCCATAGTAGGTGAAGCGCTCCGTCAGCTCGACGATGGCGATGAGGTAGGCGGACGCGGGGAGGTTCTCGCCGATGCGGCGCAGCGTCGACCTCTCGTAGTCGTTGGGCTCCTCGCCGTCGGCCGTCGGCGCCGTTTCCGTGGCCACGGGGGAGAGATTCTCCTTCTCCGCGCCTACCGAGGTGATGGGAGCTCCCGTCATGTCCTTGTTATCGTGGTGGGTGCGCTCGCCCAGCGTCTGGTGCAGCCTGCATCGTTTGTTTCCCGGTCAGTCACAGAATCGCTCAAAGAAAAAGAAAAAAGGTCTGCTGTTGGCGCGTACTCGGCGGCTGTATCCTCATGGTTCTGAGCCATGATGGATGGGGTTTATTATCTGGAGTCTGTCTCAAGCTTCACAACGGGCAAGGCAGTCGCATCCGAAAGGAGAAGAAGAAGAGGAAGGAAAAGAAAAGCCCTTGGGGGTGCTAGAAGATATACATAAATGGCATTGTCACGCTACCTGCATACGGATTGCAACACACACACACACACACACACACACACACACACGCTCGCCGCTCCTTCTCCAGTCCCACAATGCGAATCAGGGTCCAAAAGCAAACAAACGCGCATAATGCGGAGGTTACACCACCAGAGTCATTTTATCAGTGCTCCGTAATACTACCTACTACTCCAAACGTACTCCGGACATATGCTAGCAGTAGTATGGTATGGTAGTAGTGCTTCTTTTTTCGGAGCATGACGGATTACAATAGTTGGTTAGAGCTAGTACTAGACAACTTTGATTACACGGACCAACCGTCCTTGCATGACTTTTTGCCTCCACGATAAGAAGAGGCAGCCCGATGCGGGAGACTGCACCATGCCGGAGTACTTTTACCACTGTGCCTCTTTCTGCGTCTCCAGCTCCCGGCTCGCCCCAGGCTCGCCCCAGGCTCAAGCGCGCACGCGAGCAAGTCCGACGCTCATCATGTAAGAGAATACGACAGGCGTAGTATGTACCAACTGTCCTGGACCAACCAATTCTGGACGGCGTGTGGGCGAGGTAAGGTATGTAGCCTCGGCTTCTTCCCAGCCAGCCCAAGATCCTCCTCTATCACGAGTCGCCTTCCTACAAAAGGGTCCTCCTTTTTTTCCCACAAGGACCTTTTGCACAAAGAAGAAAAAGAATAAGAAACATATGAAAACCCACAAAAAAGCCTATCAGGCGGCGAGAGCGGAAAGTATATCACAGGTTTGGCCGTGTCCAAAGGTCGTCTAGAAAATATACGGACCGAAAAGGACCCCCCCTCCTGAAGGAGGGTGTCAGAAAGCAACCGTCATGTTCTCGCGTAAAGTACGAGCCAATATGACGGCACCTTTTTGGTTATACCGAATGTCCCGGGCTGGCAAGCTGGTTCATGACAAAAGGAGGCGCTCAGTGGCTTCCCTCGGAGTTGACGTGCCGAGTCTGGGGATCCTTTGGCTCCACGGGAAAGCGGGCGGAACGGGGAGCCTCTGGCCAATCCCTTGGCGACCTTGCAGACAATTGCCGCATCGGGGACAAACGATGGGCGCTCTACTGCCGGGAAGTCTTCTTGGTTCTGTCGAGCCCTTGCCCAGTCTTATCCTCAAGCTTGTTAGTCCGTTAAGCTGTTGGACCGTTCCCCGTTCTTAGTGGATGAGTGCCACATGGCCGCGTGCCGACACAGCCGAGTCGTGAGCCTTTACGCTCTTTTGTTTGGTGAGAATTTGTTTCTGCCTCCAATGTCGCCCTCGTCCAGTGCGAACAGCGAGTAACGGAGATGCCTTCTTGATGCTTTCTAGTGCGGACTTTCCGTTGTTTTATCAATGCCTCTACATTCATTGGCCGTCTTGGTCCCATGCCAGGTTCCCCAGTAAGTAGAGTTCTTACTGCCACCACCGTCGGGGACTCTTGTTGGCGTACGGAATACTGACCTCTCAGCGGCCTGCGATCGGAAACTCTGATGGGCTTTAAGGTGAACTTTTGCCCTTGCGGCCGTCGATAAGCTTGCTTTTCGTATTGCAGGACCCCCGGCCGATGTAACGTTTATTAGCCACCAATTATGGAGTACGGAGTGAGGTCCTATCGTAAAGCGATCCAACACACACCTCGTTTCCAGCCCGGACAGACCCGGCCGAAAGAGCAGTCGCTGTCTTTCCTTTTTCAATACCATTCTTTTTGCCAGAATACACGAAGTACTATGTAGTCCTTATGCATTCAGGTGATGATAGCCAAGGCTTTGCCAAGCCGATCGACCTTCGGAGAAAAATTGTGCGGAACAAAAGTTTTGGGGGCGAAATAGAAAAAAAAAAGCCCACTGTGCAAATGTGCGAATTGAACCGCTTACCGCTAGGATTGTGTCAGCGAGCTGCCCGAATAGAAACGAAGCTCCGTGGTAGAAAGAGAGACCGCCGGGGCGAGGAGGAGTAGCACCTGGGAGGAGGGGGGAGGATCTGCTTTGCTACTGCAAGCAACAGCATGCAAAATGTCATCAGGAACTTGTACGTAATTAGCGCCACAGACGGAGTACCTACATACTCGTCTTTCGGTCCGCCATGTCGATGTGCCATTACCCTACTCCGTACTGCGCGCAACAAGGTGTTTGACCACGTTACACTGGGGATTTGTGGCGTTGGTAAGCAGATTAGGTTATATGTGTGTATGTGTGTGTACTTCGTATGCGCATCCGGGGCCAAAGGCTATCCGCGGGTAATACCATACGCACGCGCAACTTGGTCGTCTCATGTTGGAGGTTTTCTGCAAACATAGTAGTCGAGCTTGATGACTATTTTTCAATATCCATCCGGCGTACTGTATACAGTCTCTCTTTTCCCCGTTGGTACGGAGTACTCCGTAGTAGTGGCCTTCTAGCCGCGTAGCCGCGATAGCGATGCCGAAACACCCTGACTATCCGCTCTTGGCAGCTTGGCAGGCTTCGTTCCCATAACTTCCGACTTCAGTCGTTGCCTTGTAATGAACTCCATCTATGAAGTATACGTGCTGATAAACATCCTCCTTCCTGCGGATATTTGTTCCGTTTTTGGTTTTGCTGACCGGCATCCATACGATACGAGGTGCTAAATAGCTGATGGGAATTTCTCTTTTGCACCTCACAGTAACGTACGCGGTATCATGTCTCGATGCCGAGTCTAGACCGGCGGGTGAGCATCAACCAACGAAAGCTATGGTGCATCGACATTGCACTTTTACCTGAATGCGTTTTTTCAAAGGAGAAATGGCAAACAATAGCACAAAGAAGAACCGTGTACGTGCGCCATGATCACGCCCGAGGGTACCCAGAGCATACATACATCTTTAGCATGGTAGCACTTTTTCCAACCTTTCATACCGCTATGCTACCATCTCGTGTGCGGGCAAGGACCCGGCAACGCGAGCCGAACACTTGAACCAGAAGGCCGGCTGCTGTCCGGGTTGTGGACCATTCCATCTCGAAGCTGGGGAAGATCTGTCCCCAATTAGCTGAATCTTGTTTTGGTTAATACGATTGGTGTCCCCCGGGAACACCTACACGTCGCTATGTGGTCCTTATTGCTCCATATACGGAGTACACGTTGCCGCCGTTACACTACATGTTCCGACGATTCGGTGCGATCAGTGCTCGGGGTCCCTAAGTGACGTGTAACCAGGCACAGCAACACAAGAATGCTGTATGTGGTACATTACGTCGATTTAGGACAAGCGGCTGCCATGGCAGAAAAACTGGATGCATAATTCCAGAATCCCATTCGGCTAGGCACCTAAGGTAGTTGGTCTGGGGTTTTTTGCATGTGTAGGTCACACAGGGCAAACACACGCACATTATAGCCGGGCCCTATGTGGTGATTGAGAAAAATTGGGCAACAGCTTTGTGAACGCACCTGCAGTACTTCGTACCTATGTAGGAGTTGAGCGTGCCTGCCGGATTTGCTCGTCTTGTGGGATGTTGAGTCGTTGCACAAAGTGACGGCGAGAAGTAATTGGCCAATTAATCATGATTGTTAGTAAGCACTGGAGGCAATCATTTGATGGTCATTTGATGGTCATTTGATGGTCATTTGATGGCCATTTGATGGCCATTTCGTACAAGTAACTTCGCCATGCCACCTCTTGCCTCGACAACATTGGTCTCTTCCTCGAGCAGGCGAGAAAGACACACAAAGAAGCAGGAGACGAAGCTTCCCCAGCAGCCGAGCAACACAACCTGGAAGCAAACAGCTTTGTGAACCTTTTGGTCACTGCGACGTACGTTTATACAGGAATATTACAATAAGAAGCATCACGCACTTGACTCTAACACAATACGTTCTATTTAGACGGAGGTAGTCTGAGAACAATCGTCTCCTTTATATACTACACTTATGGACAGTCGCCCACTTTCGAGATATAATAGTCTTATCTACCAAGAAAGCAGACTGCGTGACGAGTTTTACCAATACTGCTCCACATGAGAATATTCAACGCACAATTTTCGTCAGCGAGACGTCCAACTGCATACACGTGTCTCTGTATCCTGACTAGATAGGAAGCAAGGAAAATACTATCTACCTACTCAAAGACATCTAGCATCGCAGAATCATCCGCCTCGACAGGCATTTCCCTTTCTAGCTTCCGCATCATCTCATCATGCCCCTCACTTCGCGGTGTGATCCTAAACGCAAACGGTTCCAGGTGCGAGATGACCCCTGGCGTCGCCCTCAGCTCCGGCTCGATTTCCCTCCCCTCCCCATCGACCGCCTTTCCAATATCAAACACCGCCAGCGTCTGGGCCACGTACAGAAACAGCGAAGCATTGGCAAAGTGTCTCCCCGGACAGATCCTGCGTCCATACCCGAATACGTATTGTCGCGGGTCTGGTTCGCACCGCGGGCTAAGGTACCGCTCGGGTTCAAAGGCGTCCGGATCCGGGTGCGCCTCCGGGTCGTGTGTGAACCAGTGCACGTTGGGGAGTAGACACGCGCCCTTGGGGATGCGATAACCACCTGCTACCATGTCCTGTGTGGCCATGTGCGGAAAGCCCATGGGCAGCGAGGGAAACCACCTCAGCGTCTCGGTGATGAGGGCCTCAACGTATGGGAGATTCTTTTGATCTTCAAAGCTGGGAAGCCGGCTGCAACTTCCCACCACGCGGTCGATTTCTTCTTGGGCCTTGCGCTGGACCTGGGGAAACTTGATCATGGCCATGACAAAAATGCTCAGCGTCAGGGACGTTGTCTCCACCGCGCCGCTATACATGATGGCCGCGGTGGACTTGATGGCAGCCTCCTCGTCCTCAGAGGCTAGTTTCGTGCCCGTCCCGTTTCCCACTTCATCCTCGAGAAGCCGTGAGACATACGAGGGCCTGTTGGTGCCGTTGTTGACCTGGCCCTGGACAAATTTGTATGGTATGTCCTCGATGGCGTGCCAGTTCCCGACCAGGCTTCGTATCATATCTATGAAGCCTGTGCCGGGGCAGCCTTCGGGTAGGTACTTGACGAGGGGTAGGATATCGACGAGGCACTTGCCAGGGGTCAGAGCAACGATGGCCTGGCTCAGGAACTCTTCGATGGTTTTCACCAGCGGGTCCATTCCCGTTACTTTCTGAGAGTACCCATAAGTCATTCTAAGAATGGTGCCGCTTGATACCCTAAACTAGAGTTGGTAAGTTTTCCCACAAACAAGTAACAGTTGCTCTATCGCTTTCACGTGTGTGGGGTAGACAAGCTTACCTCTGAATGTGCTGCAAAAGGCTATCCGGCTCCCTCCACAAGTTTAGTAGAAACCTTCGTGACTCAACTTGCTGCGTATCCCTAAACTTCTCAATCGCCCTCGCGGTGCCCATCTGCTGGTGGAACAGCTTCCGGTGGTACCGTAGAACGCCGTCAAAGGCGAGGTTAGACATGATGGCAGCGTCCCGGCGCAGCTGTGAAGCCATCTCCGTCGTCGGCCTGTCCGCCGTTTTGAGCGACTCCCGCTCAAGCACCTCGTGCGCCAACTGCTTGTCGTGGATGACAACGATGGTCTGCCCCATGACGGTGACGGAGGTGATGGGCCCGTAGAGGTCTTTGTGCTTCAGCCAGTGAATATACTCAAGGGATCCCTCCGGAGGCACATCTCTGAAGTTGCCTAGTATGGGAAGTGGCTTTGGGCCTGGGGGCAGGCTGAGCTTCGGTGCGCCTCGGGTGCGTTGGAGATAGACCAGGAGGCCTATCAAACCCAACGCTCCGTATGCTGCTGTGGAGCTATCCATTGCTGTTGCTCGAAAGCCAGCCCGGAGAGATTGAGGATTCATATGCTTATTTAGAAGGGCACTACCAAGACTTTTCCGTCGTACTCATTGAGCCCACGAGAGATGCTACCTTTGATACAGAGTTTCTAGCTCAACTCCAACCAGTGACGGGCCATGAAGATATAGCAAGTCTGCGGTGCCAGGTGTGAAAAGCCTCTTGGTATTGCCGAATATTTAATCCCGTATAGGACAAGGACACCGACAAGACTTACGCAAACTCGCATCCACGTCTCTGCTCATGACGCACACTCTACCATGCCATAGCATGGGTTATAACCGTCAACCACCATTCAGTTGTGTAAACACTGTGGGGCTACCGAATTTGGAAATAATTACGGTACGGTATAGATGCACTCGGCTACATCATTCGCGAAAATAGGCCACAACCTCGACCTCCCCATATTCTCTTCCGATTACCAGGGTATGTACGAAGTAGCACATGCGGCAATTATGTAGTTGCTACAAGTAATTATATGAACCGCAAGCCTGAAACCTGAGAACGAAAGTGTTTCCGACCAATGAGTAGGACGAGATTTACAACTAGACGAACAGGTACGCAAAACGTCTAATACCCCGGGTTTATGCAATACATATTCTCCCCCCTTCCCATGCCTGACCAAGTCCACCAAATCATTTTCCACGACGAAGCCTGAACCAAGACAACAGTCCAAACTCCACAACCAGCACCGCCATTAGGGTACCCTCATTGGGGTTTCGCTTTGAATGTCGTCGTATCGCTCGTTAGCACCCCGCAACGCGATAGTTGCTTGGGTACTATCGCATTTGGCGGTGAACGCCCCTTTTCCTCAAAATCGAAACGAACGATGTTTATAGCGAACGATCACAGATGGACTTGATTGCGATACCATGATATGATATTATACATGTCCCATTGTGGAGACACAGCACATCAACTTAGAAAACGAAAAGTCACGTAGATAATATTGTCTGCTACTGCCATGTTACCAACAGTCATCCACAGCCTTTTTTTAAACACCGCAAGTCGACGCATCACAGCTGACTTGTGTCCGGCAAGCCCGGGATGCGGCCGTTACGGAACAAGTCAACGAAGATGTGATGGTCACGACGCACCCGTACGCTATACTCAAGCGCAAACTTGGTGAGAAGACTCACAAACTCGCCCTCGTTCTCCGAAATAGCCTTGTCGATGGCCTCCTCTGGCGAAAAGGGGACCAGGTCCGAATGCCTCTCGTCGTCGTCGCCAGCACCATGCATCATGGCCGTCGCCCGCCCCAGGTCGGCCACAACACTAGCCATCTCATCCGGCGTGTTGATATCTCCCCACTCCAAGTCAACGGCGTAGGGAGACACCTCGGCGACGAGCTGCCCCCTGCCATCAAGCTCCGTCCACCCGAGCCAGGGATCAGCGTGCGCCTGAAGCGCTCGCTGCGATAACACCGTCCTGTGTCCCTCGTGACGGAAGTGGCTCTGCGCCGCCTCGTGCGAGATGTGCGGCGATATGGCCGCCGGCTGCGACTGCTTCATGTAGATGACGATATCATTCTCCAGTGCCTCGCTGTGGCCGTCGAGCAGGATGTTGAACGACGGCAGGCCTGCGGACCCGATGCCCACGCCGCGCCGGCCCACCACGTCCTTGATGTTGCGGCCTCCCTCGCCACGCCTCGCCGATGGAGGTAGCGTTTCAAGATACTCTTGGAAGCCAGCGATAACCTTGGCCTTGGTTTCCGAGTCGAGCGCAAACGCCCCACCACCAAGGGTGAAGCGCCTCTCGTACTCATGGATCTCGGTCATGCCGTCCAGCAGGCTTGGTCGGCTCCTCAGCCTGGCGGACTGCAGCGCCTCGAGGATGGGACCGCTCGACGTTGCCAGCGTGAAGTGGTATTCACTCTTGGGCTTCTCCAGCTTGGACAGTTGGTGGATGCGCTCGCGGTAGGCCTCTGCGTAGTGCTGGACCAGCTTAACAATCTGCTGGTCGCTGAGGGCCTTGGAGTAGCCAATGAGCGCGATGGAGGCGGCGAAACGCTTCAAATCCCAGGTGAAGGGGCCGACGTACGCCTCGTCAAAGTCGTTTACGTTGAAGATGAGGCGGCCCTGCGAGTCCATGTAGGTGCCAAAGTTCTCGGCGTGCAGGTCACCGTGCATCCAAATATGGCGGGTCTGGTCGTTGAGGAAGGGGTCAGGCTGCGCGTCCTTGGCTTGGTCGTGGTAGAAGAGCGTGGCTGTGCCGCGGTAAAAGGCAAAGGCAGAGGCCGCCATCTTGCGGAATTTTGTGTTGATGGCGGATGGGTCGGCGGCGAGAAGGTCACCAAAGGCCTCGTTGAAGACCTTGAGCACCTCTTGGCCGCGTTCTTCCACAGATTGGTCCATTATTGTGATTTTGTTCTTCTTCTTCTTCTCTTTTTCTATTCTTCTCTTCTGTTTCCGTCCCGATATGGTTTGGGATCTTTAGAAAAGGTGAGAAGAATGAGGTTGTGATGGATGTCTGCTTCTTTTTCTTCTTGTTTCAAGGCCTTGGTAAGAAGAGGGTGGCGCTCCTTTTTGTGCTTTTTTTTTCAGGACGGAAACGAAGCTCTTACTACTACGTACCCCTCTTCTCTATCACTCATCATCCCCGTATCCATGTCAGACGATACCTCACTCGTATAAAGACATTAGGTACCACTTCTAGCAAGAGGGGGCGTGCATCCTCCATCTGCAGGCTGTCATCCCATCTGGACGCGACGGGATGTGGCGGAGTCGTCCTGGCTTTCAATGATGATCTGCCACGACCGTTTACCCCCCGCCTTTTTTACTTGTGGGTGTTAAGGCGTGTATTCTGTACTATTGTACGGAGTACGGAGCAGCTGCGTAAGGATTGAAGCATAGAAGCAGGCCTCCAACGATCAGCTAAGTCCAATAACCCCTGTGCCCCTCTCCTCGCTTCTTCCCCTCCCCCTTATTACTCCACAGCCAAACGGCTCAACGTCCCACACTTGGGTATGGAGCACTAACCTTATTCATTACCTTATAACCTTGTTTCTTTCGACCCCTGTTGCATCCCCCAGCGGGTTTTACACGTCATTGCTGCCTCCCCTTCTCATCCTCTTTTCTATGGTTGTACACGGGGTACTCTGTATGCCATCATTCTTTGCAACAGGCAACAGAATTTTGGAAGAAGAAAATTCACCAACGGATGCCAGAGTGCAACCTGTTTATCCACCAATCGTGAAGAGGCAATATATTGACACTTGTTTGACACTTGCATACAGAGTCGCAGTGTGGTGGGATTGTCTAACAACGGCCCGCACGCATAAATGCAAATATTTAGCATCTTCTCCGCACACACAAATACGCCAACCCGCCATAGCGATTGGCTGCCTGTTTACGCAGGATAACCCAGCCTAAAAGCCACCGTCACAACAATTCCACCATTGGCTGAGCGTGTATGCATTGCACCCTCACATACGGAGTGCTGTGTACATGCATGTACGATATTCCGTAAGCTTCTTCAGGTTGCCCAACACGATACGTGCGAGGCGAAATGTGTATTCAAGCATATGAGCTCACCGTGGTGAGCGTCCCTTTGCCTTTGCCGCGACTGCTGCTGCATTGGTGCATTACACCCCGGAAAAGGCCTAGGGCTCCTATGTTATACTCTCATATGCGAGCTAAACGTTCATTGTGTGTGTGTGTGTGTGTTTACGCGCGTGCGTGGGGTGGGGAAGAGCCGTGCTCCAGACAGAAGCCTACTTTTGTGGTCGATACTACTATGCACGTTCGTTCCCTCTAGCTATTTTGTGACTGGGCATGTATTTGTCCAGACGCAAAGGGGCCTCGGTATGCCAACATGGACAAGACTCGGGCCAGAGGAGCACCTAGATAGCCCTATGGGAGCTTGACGAGGATGAGGCCCTTTGTGCGTTCCTTTTTACCTTGACCTCTTACCTCGATTAACCCACGCGTTGGTCCTTTCCTGGTTGAGTCGTGGGATGGATAATAGGAAGAATCGGTCGTCCCGCGAGGTAGGAGCCGTAGTGACCCTCGTAGCTGATGGTCTTCTGCCGTCAGTGACGAAGTTACTCGTCCTCTTGTCTGCCCTCCGGTTGGCTTTTTCCTCAACCATCGTCCTCGAGGAGGAGCTAACCTGCGAGCAGGCAAGAGGAAAAGTGACGTTATGATTTGCGGTAACAGCTGACGAAAGCTGCCTTGGATAGAAGGCATACTTCAACAGTCGCCCTCGTAGCGGAGGAAAGTTACCTCTAGCAGAACGCACACTCTTCTAGCCGACCTCTTGGCCGACGAAAGCTGCCTTGGATAAAACGCATACTCTAACAGTCGCCCTCGCAGCCGAAGAAGGTGCCCTCGAGAGAAATATACACTAATGCAAGCAGCTTTGCGAGCCTTTTGGCCACTACAAGGTAAGTTGGCAACAGAATGTTACTGTTCAATGGGTTGTATTAAAAACATGTATATTACTTTTTTTCCCTTTTACTCATCGCATCAAATCATGATAGGCACTTTGACCATTTAGAGCTTCTCCAAGTTGGCATACACAAACTTGGGAGCGCGAGCCAAGAAGACGACCTCATCGTGGGCCGCAAGGTCCTTGGGCAGCTCCTTGAACTTGTACTTCCAGATCAAGGCGGCGAAGACGATCTTCATCTCCAGGTAGGCCAGCTTCTTGCCGGCGCAGCCTCGGGGGCCCAGGCCGAAGGCGAACATGGCTCCAGCCATGGGGTCGAACTGCAGCGTCTCGACGCCGTCATCGCCCTTGGAAGGCTTGAGCCAGCGTTCGGGGATGAACTCCTCGATGTCCTCGTCCGAGAACTGGCCGTACTTCTCGGTCTTGGCCTTGCCGGCGCCGTACTTCTTGGAGGCGGGGCCGAGGCCCTTCATGGTGATGCCGGGGCCGCCGCCGACGAGGGCGACGGTGGTGCCCTTGGGGACGGGGATGCCCATGACCTCGGTGTCGACGAGGGTGTCGCGCATGGTGATGGGGAGGGCCTTGCCGTGGCGCAGGATCTCCTCGATGGTGGCGTCGAGGTAGGGGACGCGGTTCTTGAGGATCTCGTCGAGGCTGGGCTGCCTGTTCTCGGCCACGGCGGCCGGGTAGGCGGCCCTGAGGGCGTCGCGGACCTTGTCCTGTACGTGCTGGTAATCGGAGAGGTACTTGAGTCCCCATCGGATGGCAGCGGATGTGGTTTCGTGACCACCCAGGAGGTAGCTCAGCAGCTGCATTTTTGATACATCCATTAGTCTCACCTCGTTCTCCTCTGCACAACAAAGGAAACAAAAGAAAACAGCAAAATCAGGTTTAACTTACCTCGCTAGAGATAACCTCAGAGTGGGGGTTGGGTGCCCTGCCCTCCTTGGCCGCCATGGCGGCTTCGCGCGCAAGCATGCTGTCGACGGCGCAGTGCTCCGCCTTGCCCTCCTCCCTCCTCTTGATGCCGGCGAGAATCTCCCTCCTCCGCAGGTTGGCCACGTCGGCCTTGGCCTTGCGCATCGTCGGCGACAGGGTCGAGTACAGGGTGTAGTGGATCTTGGGGATGGGCGAGCGCATGGCGACCTGCAAGCTGTCGGCCAGGACGACGAGGCCGGCGAGCTCCTCGTTGAGCGGCGGCGTCTCGAACTCGACCACCTTATCCTTGCCTCCACTGCTCGCAGGCTTCTTCTTGATCTCGCGCAGCTCCCGGACCAGCTGCGTCCGCGACTCGTCGAGGCCGTATGACGCCATGGCGATCATGTCGAGGGCGGCGTTGTGGATGTCGCTGCCGACGTCGAAGAACTTTCCTCCGGCCATGCCGAGCTTCTTATCCCACAGGTCCATCAGGCGCAGAATGGTGTTGTGGATGTGTGGTGCCGAAACCTGGTGTTTTTGGGGGTTTCCTCGGTCAGTATACTACACTAAACTCACGCCTCATCATGGCAGGGATGGAAAGGAAGAACGAAAGAAGACATACCTCGTGAAGAAACTTGGGCGTCATCAGGTCTCTGACGAGCTCGAGGTTCCTCTTGAACCTGGGGTCCGCCACGTGGATGGTGAACCGCGACTCGGGCTGCAGCGGCTTGAACCCCTCGATGTGCATCAAACTTCTATCAAAGTCCTTGGAGTGGCGCAGGGTGATGTCGACGAGCTCGGCGAAGTCGGTGACGAAGATGGTGGGCTTCATGTGGGGACCGAGGAAGAGCTGGAAGATGGGCGACTGAAGCTGGATGCCCCGGTTGATGATCCAGTCCCTCTCGTTGACGGCGCTGGCGTAGCCGGGCAGGTCGCCCAGGATCCTCTTGGAAGCCTCCTCATCGTACGGGATGCCGGGGTAAGGCTTCGGGAGCAGACCCCGGCGGATGAGGTAGAGGGCGGCCACGGCCACGGCCACGGCGGGGGCGGCGCATTTGGCCGGAGTGAGCGAGCAGGACTCTATGCTCGCGGTCAAGCGGTCCACGCCGGCCTGTAACTGTTCCATCTCGAAATTCTCACGGATAAATTCTGAGGAGAAGAATGGATGGAGAAGAATGGCCGAGAAGAGAGAAGGAAGGTGGAAAAGAAAAAAAGACTAGACGGAAACCAAGAAGAAAAAAAAGGAACCACAAGCGGAAGATGGAGGGTATCACTCTTTTACACCTTTCTTAAAACAAAGGAAGCCCTCCCAGTTGCATCACCGCCAGCCAGGGCTTGTCTACGACGCTCCTTATACAAAGCTGCATATTCGGAGTACGTTTGCAGTAGTTGTCTGCTTGCCCAATATGGCCACTGGGGAACACACTAAAAAAGAAAGCTTAGTATGTGGCATTGTTTCCGGGGTACCAGGCCTATGGGATTGGCTCGAAAGCCGAAAAAAAAGAGAGACAGTCTGGCTCAGGCCGTATGGAGGGCCTGAGGATGCTCAGATACATGGTGAAGTCAGACGTCGAGACACCACCGCGGCACTAGTGTGGTAGTAATGGTACTACCATGGTCGGCCCCTCTGCATCTAGTAAGTCCGTCTATCCGGATGCAGGTGGTGGTGGTGCAAAGACGTATTGATGGGATTTTTTTATATGAAATAGAACATGTTCAATTGGATAGTGGTAAGTACGGAGTACCCTTTGTCTCCGTAGCACTATGGTAACTGGAGAGATGATACCGGGGGGGGGGGGGTTCATGGATGATTATTATTATCTTAGATGCTGAAGCCAAGGATCCCTAGCCCGGTTGGGCGTCGGAACTTTAATGCCACGAGAAGGAAGAATCGAGGAGCCATGTTAAAACTGGCGTGATTCCAAGAAACGCGAAAAAATATAGAATTTTTTTTATATCTACGTATGATGATTGAATGAATCTTTTTCTATCATTATCTTTCGCTATGCACTTTTTATTTATTTATTTATTTATTTTTTACTTGAGGATGGAGAGGAAGCTCTCCTGCGAATATCTATCAACTAGGCGAGTGCATCCACGAAGTTACATGTGATAATCGTCCAGGCCGGGGATCCACCAGGACAGCTACTCGTAATCAGAGTTCGTGATGGTCGACTCTCCCTGGTAGATTAGATGGCTTAATCAGCTTTCCATGGTCAAACAGCCTAGTGCTACTATCTAACTCTCGACTGGTTCTACTAGTCAGTGGCTTTGAGAGTAATCATATGATGGATGGCTATTCGAACCACTCGGCCACAGACATCCATCTCCTCCAACTGCTGTCACCTTTTTTTCCCTGCAGTCCTGAAGCAGGCACCTGTTACCATATGGGAGGTTATCGTCGAATTCTCCATGTGCTAATTACCCTGCAGCTATCAGTTGGTTCACGTTCAAAAACAGCCTTTCAGGCATCAGAATTCTACTATTTCTCAAATTTCCTGATGACATACTTGATGTATGGGATCAACTTTTTTCTTTTTCTTTTTCTATTTTTGTCTATCTGTACTCCGTAGAAGTAGGTAGAGTATGATAATGGTCTTTCATTGTCGCCATGAATCCTAGTGAATCCTTACCATCATGGCTTGTGCTACTTTCAGACCTTTCTTCCCTGAGCATGTATCCACTCAACCCCAACCGTCGGTGACGGGGGCCCGTCACGCACGACATGTACATCCAAATCCCTCTCCAGCATGGGTAGAATATGAACACTTTGCTGCCGTGTCACCCAAATCTTGCCCCCCGCCGCACCCACGCAGGACTCGCATGCGCCACCGATACCACCCTACCAATCCCACCGTCACGCACACTGCCTACGTACTACTTGAACCGGGGGGAGGGGGGGGGGGGGGGGGGGGGTCGGTTTTGTACCGGGGATATACGATATGCAGTCAGCCTTGTCTTCGAGCTGACCACGGCCGCGGGCAGACATCAGCGATTACGAGGAGGCTCCTTATAGGCTCCCCAACGGCAACATGGTCTGCGGCCGATGCTGCGTCAACTTCAACTTCTCGGACGACGACGGCGACGAGTACGAGGACTCTGACGATTCGGACGGGCTTGAAGACAGCGCCGTGGTCGGGGTCGGGGCGCACATGGAGATGGTACCGGTCGGTCCCGTAGTCGGGCCCTTCCCGGCGACGGCCCCCAGCGCCCGGTCTTCCCCTCCTAGAGGTTCCGTTCGCGTCGTGCCCGCCGAGTTTAGGTCCCCGGGCGTGCCCGCGGACATATTCCGACTGGAAACGGCCTTGCAGAGCCCTGGTAAAAGGTAAGGTGTCTTTGGGGAAAATCTCCTGTCCTGCTGAGATGAAGGGGAAGACGAGGAAAGAGAGAGAGAGAGAGAGAGAGAAGCAGATGAAGAAGAAGAAGAAGAAGAAGAAGAAGAAGAAGAAGAAGAAGAAGAAGAAGAAGAAGAAGAAGAAGAAGAAGAAGAAGAAGAAGAAGAAGAAGAAGAAGAAGAAGAAGACGCCTACCCTTGCCCTGACGTGGGATCCGGTCCTAGGTACGTCCGGATCGGTAACCGTAGACAGTTCCTCGTCCTCACGGACGGGGCGTGCGTGAACAACGGGCTGGCGATCCTGTTCTGGCACGTACGCAGGTGCTTCAACGGGGCTGCCGACGCGGCCGCCAAGGCTGCGGCCCGGGAGCCCGAGGCCCCGGCCACGTGGGCGGACTATCGTAGCATAGATTTCGGGCGAAGCGTGTGCATGGTAACGTGATGCGTAGCTTAGGGGGGGTGGGGGGTGGTGAGGAGGCAGGTGCTTGTTATGGCCGAGTACGCCAGTGCGAGTTATTGAGATTACCGGCAAAAGAGGCCTTTGTGTCCCTGAAAGTTGGGCACTGGGGGAGGGTAGGACAGCAGGTTACGTCGAGGATAATCCATCCCACGGATATCTCCCGTCGCGGAAATGAGTATGCGGATACGGGGGATTGAGTGGCTTTGTGGACTTTTCTCAATTTTTTTTCTTTTAGACGAATACTCCTAGAATTCAGTTGTTCCAGTATGTTGCTACTGCGGCCAACATAGACTACTCCAAAGTTCGCCTTTATCCTTTGTGCCATTTGGCTTCTCAAGGTTGCCTATTTATTTCCTTGCTCCCTCGGCCCCCTTGGCGCCAATGTTGAATACTAGGCCTGACGTGCGTGTGTGTGTGCTCTTTAGGTTGATATTCTGCAACGGTACTCATCCATAGATCCCTAGGTCGAGTACCTCCGTAGGCTTGGGTGAAGGCATGGCAGATTTCAACGCATGATCCACCGCTCAGCCGTCCCTGATTTGGTCCTATCAACAACGAAAGACAGGCGATGTACTGTACACATCCATACCAATACCAACCGCAGCAGTACGTACTCTCGTAAAGCCCCATCTTTCCCCCGCTCCGCAAACAAATCCCGACCACGCAAATCACGAACCCAACCCTCCCCGCATCAGAAGCCAACTTCAGTTTTTTTCCCTTCCTGGAACATCACCACGTCGGTTCGATAGGCCGAGCTTAGTTTGATAAACCCCCCACACACCACACACACACCACACACACCACACACCTCCCGCTGCGCTTAAAACTGCCTGTTTGAGCCTTTTGACAACGACGATCCGTTTAACCGCCGCTTGGCTCTGCGTGGGGGAGAGGCGCTTCGAGATGCCGTATACGGATGGGCGTCGTTGGAGAAAGAAGGGGGGAGATTTCCCAGGCCGGTATATCTACCTACGAGGGAGAGACACACACTCAAGTATTTCAAAGGCGCTGTCCACCATTTCACCATAATATTCAAGAAGCTTGATTCCAAGAAGGGCGAGAAACAAAACTCTTTGTAACCTTGGTCATTTTGATTTCATCTTCTTTCCTTTCTTCTTTTCTTTTCTCTTCTTTTCTTTTCTCTTTTCTTTTTCCGCCACAATCATGGCGCCAGCGGAAGCAGCGATTCAAGGATCGCCTCGAGCCAGGGAGGACCTCGTGCACTTCAACAAGGAGGATGGGGAAATCATCGACCTGGTCCTGCGGCAGTTTCGCTGCCTCATCGCGGACCTCTGCCAGCAGTTCAACGGCGGTCATCCAGGGCAAGTTGACACGAAATCACCATCCCCTTTGCCAGCAAAATAGAGAGAGAGAGAGAGAGAGAGAGAGAGACTGACATTATAATTGGCCGATTTCACAGGAGCGCCATGGGCATGGCAGCCATAGGCGTGGCCCTCTGGAAGTACGCCATGCGCTACTCGCCCTCCAACCCGTCCTTCTTCAACCGCGACCGCTTCGTCCTGTCCAACGGCCACGCGTGCCTCTTCCAGTACGTCTTCCTGCACCTGACCGGGTACCGCTCCATGACCATGGACCAGCTCAGGTCGTACCATTCCGCGCGGTGGGACTCGCTCTGCCCGGGCCACCCGGAGATCGAGCACGAGGGCATCGAGGTGACGACGGGTCCGCTGGGCCAGGGGCTCGCCAACGCCGTCGGCCTGGCCATGGCGAGCCGCCACCTAGCCGCCACGTACAACCGCCCCGGGCCGGAGGGCGCCGTGGTGGTGGACAACATGACGTGGTGCATCGTCGGCGACGCCTGCCTGCAGGAAGGGGTGGGCATGGAGGCGATCCAGCTCGCGGGCCACTGGCGCCTCGGCAACCTCGTCGTCGTGTACGACAACAACCAGATCACGTGCGACGGCAGCGTCGACGTGAGCAACAGCGCCGAGGACACCAACGCCAAGATGCGCGCGTGCGGGTGGCACGTCGTCGACGTCGAGGACGGCTGCCACGACGTGGAAGCCCTCGTGGCCGCCCTGCTCGAGGGCAAAGCCGAGGCCGAGCGGCCCACCTTCGTCAACGTCCGCACCGTCATCGGCGTGGGCAGCGGCGTGGCCGGCGACGCCAGGGCCCACGGCGCGGCGTACGGCGCCGACGACGTGCGCGCCATCAAGACCCGGTTCGGCCTCGACCCGGACGAGCACTTCGTCCTGGCCGACGAGGTCTACGGCTTCTTCCGCGAGACGGGGCCGCGCGGCGAGAGGCTCGAGCAGGAGTGGGAGGCGCGCGTCCACGGCGCCTACGCGCGTGCGCACCCGGAGCTGCACGCCGAGCTGTCCCGGCGCATCAGGGGCGAGCTCTCGGCGCCGGAGCAGGACTGGAAGGCCGCGATCCCGCCCAGGGAAGCGTTCCCGACGACGCCCACGCCCTCGCGGAAGTCGGCCGGGATAATATGCAACCCGCTGGCGGAGAAGCTTGCCAGCCTCATGGTCGGCACGGCGGACCTCACGCCCTCGGTCAACATGGCCTGGCCGTCCCGGGTGGCCTTCCAGCACCCGGGCCTGGAGACGGCGTGCGGCTCCGGCGGCGGCGACTACGGCGGGCGGTACGTCCACTGGGGCGTGCGCGAGTTCGCCATGGCGGCCGTGTCCAACGGCCTGGCGGCGTTCCACAAGGGCGCGATACTGCCCGTCACGTCCACCTTTTTCATGTTCTACCTCGTGAGTCTCTACCCGCATATCCACAACGCACCCTCTTCCCCTACCCTTCCTCTTCCTGCTCTCCCGCCCTTTCTTCATCTCTTCTCTGACTTCGAACGTGAATAGTACGCCGCGCCGGGCATCCGCATGGGAGCCCTCCAGTCCCTGCAACAAATCCACATGGCCACGCACGACTCCATCGGCACCGGCGAGGACGGCCCGACGCACCAGCCCGTCGAGCTGGCCGCCCTCTACCGCGCCATGCCCAACCTGCTCTACTTCCGCCCCTGCGACACCGAGGAGACGGCCGGCGCCCTCCTCGCCGCCCTCGGCGCCCGCGACACGCCGTCCATGCTCAGCCTGTCCCGTCATCCGCTCGAGCAGTACCCCCGGCACTCGGACCGCGAGGGCGTGGCTAAGGGTGCCTACGTCTTCGCCCACTCCTCCGACTCCCCCTCCCCCTCCTCCTCCGGCGACGACGACGAAGACGGGCATCCCGCAGACGTCACCCTCATAGGCGTAGGATCAGAAATGGCCCTCGCCATGCAAACCCGCCGCCTCCTGGCCGAGACCCACGGCCTGCGCGCCCGCGTCGTCTCCTTCCCCTGCCAGCGCCTATTCGACGCCCAGCCCCGCGAATACAAGCGCCGCGTCCTCCAGTACCACCGGGCGGTCCCGAGGGTCGTCATCGAGGCCTACGCCGCCAACGGCTGGGAGCGCTACGCCGACGCCGGCTACACCATGTCCGGCTTCGGCAAGAGCCTGCCCGGCGGCGAGGCCTACCGCTTCTTCGGCTTCGAGGCCGCCCTCATCGCCGAGAAGGTCAAGGAGCTGGTCGACGAGGTCAGGCGCGAAGGGGGTTGCGATTTCCTCAGGGGGGAGTTTAGGGATTTGAACGTCGTCAGGAACCACCATCACTGCTAACCTTGTTTCTTCTTTTCTTCTTTTTCTCCTTTTTTTTTTGGACGGAATTGGCGCGCAGACCGCCTACCTTTCTTACCCAATACAATATATTGCAAGAAATCATCATGAGGAGAAGCGACAGAAACAATCAGACGTCGTTTCGGCGCGCAGACCTCTCCAGCTTTGAATGAAGCATATAGTTAAGAGACAATGACGAGAACAAGTCACAAAAAATGGGCACATAGTATAATACAATGAGATTACTTTCATTCTTCGCCGCGTAGCCGTTTCGCTCCTCTCAAAAGTTGTTTGTTTCGTAAACGTAAACATACCAAGAATAACATCATTCAACTCTGCTCCTCCCCTTGGCGCCTCGCTTTTCTGCATATAATGACTGCAAGCAAACAAGCTCTAACCAGAGCAATAAGCATACCCCTTTCTCGCTTCTCTCTCCCTCTCCCTCTCAGCCACTACACCACCATATAGCGGTTGCGTCCGTTCCTACGTGCGCTCGCGTCAACCGCCTCCTTGAGCATCTCCACTACCGTATCGCCCCAGTCCGGCCACTTTCCCGTCACCATCTCCCTCAGCGCCCCCGTAGCCTCCGTCACCTCGTCGGCAACGATGCGTCCCGTCTCGATGGCCTTGGCCAGCGCCTCCACGGCAGACCCATACACCTCCCTCGCGCGCCGCTCGGTGGAAGAAGCAGCCGCAGCAGAAACGGCAGGGTGGTTTCTCGGCAAGACGACGCCGCCGCCGCCGCCCGGGTAGTAGTAGCGGCGCAGGTACCGCACCGCGGGCGCCATCCAGGGGTATTTTACTTCAAAGTCGTACATCTCGTGCAGCATGGGCCCGTCAAACCCCGGAACCTGCCAGTCCGTATACCGCCACTCGAAGCGCCAGGTCTCTTCCTCAGGGAGATACACCGCGGCCTGATCATCGAAGCGCAGCCCTCTCCCCGCCGACTCCGACGACTCGGCGGCGGCACCAGAAGCACCCTCGCCACCGCTGATCTGAGGGGAAGGGGGAGTACCGGGTGGGATCTCAAGCCGCTCGCCGATGGACAGGCCGCCTATGGCTTCACTAGAAGTCACGGCGTCCCAGCTGCTCGATGACTTGGGGGAGTCAAACTCAACCCCGGAACCGGAACCTGAAGCTGCTCCCTCCTTGTTCTTGTCCTTGCCCTTGCGATCCTTTGCTTCGGGACGAGCTTTTTCGTGGCTGAGAGAAGACGGCTCCCGCACCGCCTCTGATGGTTCGTCTTCCGCTAGGCTGATGGCACTAGCAAACGCCGGCTCCTTTTCCTCATCAGAGGGACCGCCGGATGACGACGATAAAGCTAGTCGTTGTCGCGGTGACTGGAGGAGGAGGCAAGGGAACGACGGCAGCGGGCGACGGAGAGAGCGAGGAACGGTGGGGCGAAATACTGGTGAATCAACCTCGGGCGCGCTCGACCCCTCGTCAGATTGGGGCTGTTTCGATGATGGTGACGATGCTGGCGATGAATCCATGGTAAATAGTTGTGTTCAAAAAAGAAAAAGATGCTGAGTTATGTGGTATACTAAGCGGCGAACTCTTCGCTTTGATGGATGCTTGTTGTTATGGGCTTGTAAATGTATAATGCAGACGGTACAAAATGCGGCGAGAAGTAATCAAGCATGAATAATGAAGAGTGAAGAGTGAAGAATGAAAAGTGAGGAGTGAGTGACGGATTTCCCTTGATCAAAACATGGTAATATATGTACACATAGAGGGAAGGAGCAAGGGGACGGGTCATCTACCTCTTTACATGTCGAAACTCACAGAACATCGGGCAAAAAAAAGACGCGTCCCATGGTCTCTTTTCTATTGTTTTTTATCTCCCTCGTTCTTCTCCTCCTCCTCCTCCTCCTCCTCCTCCTCCTCCTTCTCTATTTTCCTTATTATTCTTCTTGTTGGCTGCTGCGCTCCGAATCCTGGAGTACAAGGTTGGCAACAGCAATCCCTCGGCCTCGACCAAGTAAGCAGACCCTTCAACTTTTTTTTTGACATTCTATTTCACGGTGTTTCCAAAAGTTACCCCTCCTTGCTTGCCAATACAGGTTGAAGCGAGACCCAACCCCTCGACCGTTCAACGGATTACTAACCTTTTGTTTTCCAGCAGTCATTCTTCTCGAGCTTCGTTGCCCAACATTGGTCCCCCTCCTCCCTTGTGGACAAAAGAGGGGGGGTGTTCCGTGGTGCAATCGCCAGTGTCAAGGTCATGTACACACAAAACACCACCATGACAAGGCCTCGAACAAAGCACAGTTACTACAGAAGCACACGTTGTGTCATAAACGTCACAGACGAGTCTTTGAGTGATTGGGTGTCATTTCGTAGTTTCAGAACCAAAAAAAAAAGCCCTTGGAGTTTGTCAACTTTCTTCCTCAACGCAAGCCGTATGCCTTTTTGTATTATTAGTTTCTTATCGAAGAAAGTACAATCAATCAGACGGCCGCTCGCCTCCATAAACTTCAATCCCGAACGTTAGGTCATCACAGACATGCACTGGTGTGTTCCAGACTCGAGGGCGTCGTTCTGCTACGTCAGTATACGGCAGCGTTACGTCTCAGTCCCCTTCCCCTCCCTCCCTCTTCAACTCTGATCGGTGTATCGTCATGAAAGTCACAAACCTCACAGCCCCTCCCTCGCATGACCATGGCAAACAATAAGGGGGGAAGGTAGATGGGTTATGATACCCTCGTTAAAACGGGCCACATGAGTTAAGACCTTGACACGAAACGCCATTTATGAGTTTGAATGAGCGTCATGAACCCAAAATTTAGGTCCCGTTATTCAAAGCGGTATTCAGTCAGCTGTCAAACAACTTTCGTCAACCTAGCGTAAGTACACAACGTTTTGGTGAGAAGGGTCATGAAACACAAGACAAGTCGAACAATGAAAACACGACTCAATAAAACAGTAATGGTAATGGGAATAGCACCGGCAATAGCACGTATTTAAGAAAACTTGTTTTGCAATGACAGCTTAAGCAGGGTTGGACAGCCATACATTACTTTCCCCATGCTTCACAAAAGTCGTTGTCCATTACACCTATCAATTGATCACATATCATATTCTTTGATATCGCCGTAGGGTGAGTAAAAAGGCACCCATCTCACCAGTCGACGTCGTCGGCAGCTCATTGTCCCGCTCCGCCCAACCACTTTTGACCCCGACAAATTCCCACCACCACCAACCGGGTGCTGCGCCCAAAACTTCAAGTTTTCCGGAAAGCTAGGATAATTTTCACGATCAAATAAAAAACGAACCGACGACAACCACCCCCCCCCCCCCTCTCCAGCCGTAAAATATCAATCCACCGGTCACATCCTAATCCCTCCTCCCGGACTATTGTACACAGCTCTGACCGGAGGAAGAGGAGGAAGGAGGATATAGAAATCTTCCCCGGTGCATACAACCGCACGAAAGAAGCCGCTGGTCATAGCAGACCTGGGGAAACGAGGGCGGGCTCAGGTTTTGCAGAGAAGCAATTGATTTTTTTCTTATTTTTTTTGGGTTTTCGAATTCCGGGGAACCGGAGCAAAAAGAGGACCAAGAAAAAGAGAGAGAGAATAAAAGGCTGGGGCAAACGTACAAGCGAGCGCATCTCTCACGCCGACGAAAAACGGAGGAAGCCAATCCGGGTAAAACCGCGGGGAGAAACAAAAGGACCATCCATCGTCTCCCTCTGCCAGCAAACGACAGGATGCTCTCCCTCTTCACCCGCCGGGCCCTGCCCCGGGCCACCTCCATCCTCCCCTCCCCATTCCTCACAGCACCAGCGCCAGCAACGGCAACATCACCAGGATCAGTATCAGGATCGGTATCAGTAGCAGCACCCTTCACAACCACGCCCCGACCCCTCGCCGCCCCCAAAAAAGGCACCAAATCAACCCCCTCAAAGGCCGGCAACAAGCCCAAAGGCGGCGCCGCCTCAAAATTCAAAAACGCCAGCAAGCCCCGCGCCAAGAAGCAACAGGGCCGCTCCGAGGCTTACGCCCGCGTAAAGCTCCTCAAGCAGAACCTCTACTCTCCGGCCCCTCCCCCCTTGCGCATGGGCCGCCTCCGCTGGCTCCGGCACTGGACCGTGCACCGGGCCTGGCTGCTCCTCCGCCGGCAGCGCCGCGACGCCGCCGGCCGGGAGAGGATGCGCCTGCACGCCGGCATGTACAACGCCTGCGAGGAGCTGAGGAGGACGGACGGGCCCGCCGGCCGGGGCGAGGGGTATCTCTACAGGGTCGCCATGGAGAAGAAAGGCGTCTGGGGGACCGACGCCGTGCCCATCGAGTACGCCAGGTTCCAGACCGAGTACGCCGGTGCCAATGCCTGGAATCACGAGTGGAAAAGAAACCAGGACTAACGGGACGTCGTTATGTCACCGAGTGGATGTCGAATATGTTAAAATGTATGATAGGGGTGGGGAGGGGAGGGGACGGTAGCAAACATAGCTTCAAGGGTGTACCAAAAAGACTGTACATTATTCACCTTCGTACGCAGTACGGAGTACACATGACTGGGTGTCTTTCATTACTTCAACCAAAAAAATATATATAACACCTACATTTTTGCAACTACTACCAACTAGTATGACTCGCTATGTCGCATCGCTTCAGACCAGGCGCGCTCGTGCTGACAGCTCTATATCCAAATGGCTGCCCTTCAGCCTCTCCCAAAGTATTAATACGAAAACGAGATGCGCAAAAACAATAGATGAACGGCGCGTCTGCCTTTTTTTCTTCCTTGGCGCGGCATCAGTCGCTCCGGTCTAAACAAGGCTCGAGCATTTGTAGACATATAAAAAGCAAAGTGCTGTCGGTAATGCTGAATCTTCTGGACGTCATCGTGTTCGGGCATGCCTTGAAAGGGCTCCCCCAGACAGGACCCAAGGTGCTCGTGTCGAGAGGATATGGCCGTAAATTATATGGGGATCAAACACCATCGATCCGAATCTTCGTCCTACATCTGCTCCATAAGCATTTGTGCCGATTCTTTCACAGAACCACACAGCAACCGCTGTTCTCGCCTTTTTCAAACGTCAGCAGCGCCGCCCGCGTAGCCGCTTCGAAAACATCGTCAACGCCCTCTCCGCTCAAACTAGAGCATTCAAGATATCGCTTTGCGCCGACTTCGCGCGCTGCTGCCTCGCCGTCATGTGCCGTGACAAACCGCAGCGACTTCTTCCGCATTTCTTCGATAGCAACGGGGTCTTCGCGGAGATCCTTTTTCAAACCAACGAGAATAATGGGGACCCCGGTACACAAGCGAGTCGCTTCTTCCATCCACTGTAAATCGTTAGAAGGTGAAATTGCATCGGGCTTGCACTACGCACCTTGTGCTTTACGTTATCTAACGAGTCAGGCGATTCGATAGAGAAACCTATTAAGATGACATGTGCTTTTGAATATGCCAGAGGCCGCAGTCGTTCGTAATCTTCCTGGCCAGCCGTATCCCACAAGGCCAGCTGAACATTCTTGCCATCCACCCGACAATCTGTTACATAATTTTCGAACACTGTAGGAATCTAGTCGCTGGTCAGTACCGAGTTGTTGTCGCTGTCGTCGTCGTCGTCGTTGTCGGGCTACTATGGGGTCTTCGGGCAGCCGGGTGTAGACGGATGGCACTCACGTAATGCTAAAAACAGTCAGCAGCGCGCCAATGGCAGCAGTATTCAATCAGCTTACTGTAGGAAAGTATCCCAAAGTAAAAACACTGAGAAGGGAAGTCTTTCCGCAAGCACCGTCACCAATAATGACGAGCTTTCTGTGCGAATAATATTAGCAGTTGAACCGCAATAGCACCCATCAAGGCCTGGTGTGATGGCGAGAGCGTACCTGCGGATGACGTTTTGAGCACTCGCCATATCCGACGTTTGAAGCTTTGAAAGTTGAGGATTGTGATGAATATCGGATGTGAAGTTGAGACGAGATGATACCAAGTCAATGCGGAATCGCAATCTCGTCCGGGGAAGGGGTCCCTTTGACAATCTTGGATTCGATTCGCCAACGGCTCCACGCAATCCCGATGCCGGGCCGACGACGACGTTTGTTTTGAGAGTTTACTCGTGCGTTGCAGAACAGATGAAGATGCTGGTAGAAGATTTATTCGAACAATTCGACGCGATGAATTCGTTGGAATGGACTTGTCGCTTTCCGACTGACTTGTGGTTATGTCGCGAAACCAAAGGTGGATCGGAACGCGGCGGAGTTGGTCCCTTTATTCTCGGTTGGGTTGACCCTGTTGAGCAAGCAATCAAATATATTCGTACAAAAAAAGGTGATTGGTACAGGTAGTCGGTTCCCCGGATGGACGTCGACAACGTTGCAGATGAAGGTGGTTGTAGAAAAGTGGCAGAGCTCTGTCGTCCCTCGGAGTTCGCGACCGCAGTGGGACGGAATAGGAACTAAAAATCACAAAACAGAGTGTTGTTCGACAGACTGATTAGGAAAAATACGAGCTGAAAGGGCCTAGGTAATGTACTCCGTAACAGCAGTAGTAGTACTCCGTAGTGTGAAATAGAAGGGGAAGAGAGAGAGAGAGAGAGAGAAAAGAAAGCAAACAGTCCACTTTCTCTGCTCCTCTCTTTGTCGCTCTCACCCCGAAGCGCGCTTTCTTCTGGCTTCTGGGTGGTGCTACCGTGCTGGCACTGCTTGCTGCTGGCTGCTGCTGCACCCACTGCTGCACCCGCTGCAGCTCGGCTGCACTGCTGTTTCCTCCGGCTTTTTAGTAGGCCTCTACTGGATTCGTGTTGCCCCAACGGCCGACCACGCCCCCAGTTGGTGCAGTCACAGAAGAGTTGGCCTACTGCGTGTATGCGGCCTGGGCTGATGTTATGCACGGATCCAGTGGAGATTCCGGGCACTTGGCCGTGGGCGGTGGCTAGGTTGGGCCAAGGGGGCCCAAGGGGGAGGGGGGTCGCGTTCAGGTGGAAGCGGTAGTTAAGTAATACGGGTCGCTCGATAGATATGTCTCCTTCAGGTGTAGTTCCTTCTGGGATATAGAGGTTTGACCTATGTTTCAATCCAGATAGACGACAGAAAGATGAAGCAATAACCGATTAAGGAGGGAAAGCCCAATAGCAAGAGACCAAGAGGAGAGAATGGCGGGATCTGAAGGCAATATTAATATGTGTTACAAGGCAAGGCAGGGCAAGGCAGGGCGAGGCTGTCGAGAATGAGCAGCTAGCCTGCTACTAGCCTGCTAATGAAGCAAGTTGAAACCAGCGTCGACAGCGTCAGAGGTAGCCTGTAGGCCATAGCCTCAACGGTTAGGGTGGGATGAATCACCAGACTTGAATGTCTTGAAAGAAGATGGAAGCGAGTGCAACCAACCGAGGGCTGCGTTGTGCGAAAGAAAGGAAAAAATGGAAAACCAAAAAAAGGAAGGGCCCCGTCAAAAATCGCTACCTGTAAATAGGTGGGATTAGGTACTCCGTAGAGCAGGTGCTGTATGGGTGGAAAGAACCTGAAGTAATAAACCCCTGCAGCTTCACTACTTGTTCAACGCCAATAATGAGTTGAAGTCGTGCTGCGACTCAAATATCTATTCATCTTGTCGATTTGATTCGAGGACTTCGTACCATATCGCCAAAACTGTACTCCGTAGTATGTGGTAATACCAAGACGGACAGTACGAAGTACTGGTTGTAGCATTCGCCACCATACAACTCCAGTCCGAGCTCATAATTGCAACAAGTCACTGGCGATAAATAAAGTTGATACAACGTATTGCGTCGGCACCAAGATCCGAAACTCTATCTGCGCGATCCCCCCAAGCCTCAAGCTGGTCTTGGTTTCGCCGCACAGCATGGAATGGGTAGTTGCTTGGCAAGTTGGCACTGGGCAGTGTACTCCGTACTTACATAGTAAATCTGTATGGTACGTTGGATGCTCCGTAGGTACTGTAGGTATCCGCAGCACCCCTCAATCACAGGAAACATGCACCATAACAATACCCCATATGGTAGACCCTAGACACACGATCTACAGAGTGCCATACCTACATAGTATCAGATGCATTCTTACCAAGCTCGGAAGTTGTCGCCGACTAAGAGAAAGGCTACACCGACGGTAGTACAGAGTAGGGTAGTAGTACGGAGTACTACTGGTATAATGACATTCAAAACTTTTACCACCAACTTACTCAATAGCAGTAATGGCAGCAATGGCACTGCTCCGTACTCCGTACTCAGTACCGAGTACGCATTACCATGACTGCTCCAATGACGGAGACGCCGACGGTATGGAGCCGCCGCACCTTGTGGCAGTAGAGCACAACAGATCGGCTTGCTTGATGTGGGAGATGCTGTGCCACCATCTGAGATTCCAATGCCATCTCCCAATGAGGGTCCATCTACTCCGTATGCCTCACCCAACACCGCTCAAGTTATCATGCGCTGAGCTCAGCACTATTTGCATGCCTCCGGCCGCCAATCTTTTTGGTGCATGTGAAGCAAGGGCGCGGTAGATGCAAGTTTCGGGCTCCATGAGCGGACTGCTAATAGCATCTCAGAGACACCAAATCATTGGTGCTACGTGTACCAAAGAGAATGGTCGCTAAGTAAAAAGTCAATCGACGACACATGGTATCAACGATCTTCGTCGGTATGGAGTATAAATAGTAAACACCTTGATGGATTGGTGGCGCCATCACCGAGTCGAGGTGGTTTCACCGCGTCGGCTGGAAACAGCACATCAGAATCAGGTCAATGGCCGCATGTCGTGGGCATCGGAATGGTATGTCATGTTGTACTGTTGGCCAACGATTCAGCATGGCCTCCATTCCTTATCGGCTATCGGATAGGGTACGGAGTAATCGTTTCTCGTACAGCTGCAGCTGCAGCGGTAGCACGTACGGAGAGCTACCAGACAGGTCGGCACTACGGAGTACGGAGCATCTGGTAGTAAATACTGCAGGGTCCCGACCGATCTACTGGCCCGCCCTTGGGGCTCTTTAGCTCCAAAGGGCGGCTGCAATGTCGTCAGTCGGGCTGCTGCTGATTATGGCGGTTCAACTGCTATTCCAATTAGTAACTAGCCATACAGTACTAGGGCATAGTAGTAGTACTAGCCTCGAATAGTAGCAAAGGTTCGAGGCAACGTACAGAGGTCTCCTTTTACTCCGTAAAAACCTACACAAAGTAATCGGTATATACGCGGGGATGAGCTGTAACTTTCTAGTGGCTCGTAATGCTAGAAATAACATGCTTTTACGAAATATATGCTACGTTACTCCGTACTTGAGCGTTGAATTGATCTGGTGATGGTTACCTAGCAGAGTGGCCTGATGCAAGGCTTATCGCAAGGCTGATTCCCCAGAGTATCGGGTCGGCCTCTTCGATGGATTCTTTGCATAGGAATAGGGCCATACATACAAACTCTACGGAGTACGGAGTACACTACGGGATTGACGACATACGCGGGCAAGTCCCGAAAGGATTGCGAGTGTCCAGGAGTGCATGCCTCTTTTCTTTTCTTTTTTCGAACCAACCAGATAAGAGTCGTAGGAGGAATTATAACAATTACGGATGCCATGCTATCCCAAAGTTGCAACTCACTCGTACCAACTGCGCTGCCCGGTAGCACTACACCTCATCATGTGGAAAATAAGAGGCAATGAAAGTCGACAGGTACAACAAAGCTTAAAGGGTACGAATAGGTTGGGGCTGGCTTATGTTTTTCTTTTAATCCTCCGGCACATGCCTCAATTCTATTGGAAGTGCTGATAGAGTCCCCCGTTATGTTGTGGCGATTCAATTTGGAGTTCATTATAACATTGAATCGTATGGAGTATCAACATGTGCGATGTGGAAAGGCGCGGTAAATGGAACGTCTGTGAAGAAGTACTATGTAGACAAACCATCTAGATAGACAATGTTTACATATCCTAACCGTGAATGCTACCTTACTACTACTACCTGATACCGGAGAAGTGAATAAAAGAGAGGCAATATGATCCTGATTTGTAGGCATATACTTCATTCAGTACGGAGTACTCTGCATAGCAGGAGCAGTATTCATTGCATATGTATCATCAATAGGGTAAGTCGAGGTGAGTTTACGAATGGATAAATAAAACAAACGCCTCTACGAAGTACTCCGTACGGACTACTCCGTATTCATCCATGGATGATACCCCGACGGAGTATCACGTACATATGGCACGGAGTACTGTACTTGACCTGAAAGTGCAATAATGGTCACGTGCCGGGACAGTCCCACCGAGAGCATGGCCCTGGCCAGTTACGCCGTCAGTGGACACTGGGCTGGCTTTGCCCGACTGCCCGTCTAGCGAAAGCCTACCACATCAAGTAGTATCTCGCCAGCGTCGACACACCGAAAAGTGACTTTTGGCCCATGTTCCATCGCTTCCAGTACCCTTTGGAACGATCTTGAACCCGACTCGTCCAACCATCCGCCATCAAGGACCACCACCACCCACCTTTTGTAGCGATAGCACCACCAATTTGTATTTTCGCGATATCAACAGTTTGCATTATTTCGCCCACACTACCCCTGCCAACCAACAGCCTCGACTGCTACCCTCCTGCTAGTCACTACAGAGGACTTGGGCGCCTTGAGGACCGTAGGCATTCCCCCCTCCAGCCCCTCTGGCGTCATTCTGTGAGTGACCCCCAGGCTCATTTTTAGCTTGCTTGCATTTGCGCCCAGGTTGCATTTCGGGTCGCTGGCTGTTGGCTGGTTGGTCCTTGCTTTGGCTCGATTTGAAGGGGAGACGCCTCATTTCCAGCCACTTCCATGTTCCTCCAATCCCGCATTAGGCGTCCCTTGATGGGAAACGAGCAGCGACCGATAGCCCTTGAGGACAGTTCTGGTCTTAAATTATCGGCTTTCCACAAACTTACGCACCCCTGCTAACATTGATTATTACTTTAAACCAGAATCGCGACCCAACTCTCCCGTCCTCACATTCATCTCGCCCAGGCCCGGATTCGACGAAACCGTCGTGCGCCGCTCCATTTCCTCATGCTTTCCATGACGATCCGCCGATAGACATACGATGCCGGCCAAACAGCAAAAGGTCACTGCGCAGAAGCAGGCGTCGCCGAGAAGTACCGCCAAATACACTAGCAGAGACGGCTCAAAGTTCATTACTGTACCCAAGGGTGATCCTTCCGAGTCATCGCAGCCTTCCACTCCGACGTCATCGAAGCCTGGCGAACAGCTTGCGAGCGCAACTCCTGAACAGGCCTCGGGGCCTGCAGTCAACCGCAAGAAGCAGAAGCGACGTGCGAAAGCTGCCGCGAAAGCTGCCGCACAGGCCCAAGCAAACGGCCATCCTACACCCAGCACCGAGAGTTCCTCCCGACACGAGCCTGCCGATTACGAAGTGGCGCCGAGCGACGAGGATGAGGACTATGAGTACATTCTCGCCTCAGAAGCTGCGGCTAACTGTGAGAGCGTGGACTCAGAATCCAAATCGAAGAAGGGGAAGAAGAAAAAGACTAAGCCCGATGCTATAATCAACTCTAGATTCATGGCACCTTTCAGGCCCATCACAGTTTCCGGTCCTCTGCCTGCTCCCGGCCCTGTTGGTTCAGGGATGTCGCGCGATAAGATTTGGAGCAATGGTAATAACGAAGAACGGGAGAGGATAAAGCAGTTCTGGCTCAATCTGGGCGAGGATGAACGCAAGTCTCTCGTCAAAGTCGAAAAGGATGCAGTTTTGAGGAAAATGAAGGAGCAGCAAAAGCACACATGCAGCTGCACCGTTTGCGGGAGGAAGCGTAATGCCATCGAAGAAGAGTTGGAAGGACTTTACGACGCCTACTATGTCGAACTGGAGGAGTTTGCCAACCAAGGGGAAAGCCCACCGATACTACCGCCATCTCGAGATTTTCCATCCCATTCTTTCCGCAGCGAACCAGCACCACATCCACTGCGACCTCCTCCAGTAGGCCGAATGGTGGACCCTGTGCCCGACGTAGACGAGGAAGACGACTTTGAAGAAGAGGGATACAGCGATGACGAAGTGGAGGACGATGAGTATAGCGACGACGAGCCTCCCGAAGCATACCACAACCCGCACGACCGCGACGTGGCCGATTTCCTGACGTTTGGAAATAGCCTACAAGTCAAGGGTACGCAGCTCCTTGAAACACTACTACGCAGATATGGTAACATGGACTTAGGCGGCATTCTAACGGTGGCGGATGATCTACTGAAGAATGACGGAAAGCGCTTCATCGAGATGATGGAGCAGCTGGCTGAGCGCCGTATGGCCCGGGAAGAAGATGCTAGAGGGCATTTTGCCCGCGGCTATGGCCACCCCAATGGCCCTTACTCGAATCCTCATACCCATTCTCCTCCGGTCGACGACGACTACGAAGATGAAGACGAGGAGGAGGAGGAGGAGGAGGGGGGAGATGAGGAGGAGGGAGAGTTCGACGATTCTCAGGATGAAGAGTACGAGGGGGAACAGGTATACTCAAGCCCGCGTGTAATGCCGTCTAGGTCCTATACTGAGTGTTGCTGCCAGGATCCTATGACGGAAGAGCAACGCATGGAGGAGGGTCGCCGTATGTTTCAAATATTTGCCGCGAGGATGTTTGAGCAACGAGTCTTGTCAGCGTATAAGGAAAAGGTTGCCAAGGAACGCCAAGAGAAGCTGATCGAAGAACTCGAGGAGGAGACACGCAAAGAGGACCGACAGAAAGCCAAAAGGGCCAAGAACGCCGCGAAGAAGAAGGAGAAGGCGGCTCAGAAAAAGCAAGCTCAGGCTGAGGAAAAGGCTCGCAAGGAGGCGGAGAAGGCTGCTGAAGAGGCCGCTCGCATCGAAGCAGAGAAGCAGAAGGCTGCCGAGGCGAAACGGAAGCTGGAAGAGAAACGGAGGGAGAAGGAAGCTCAGCGCAAGGCCGACGAGGAAGCCAAGCTCAAAAAGGAGGCTGAACGACAGCGACGCATCCATGAGCAGCAAGAACGGCAGGCAGAGCAAGAACGTAAAGCTCGAGAGGCGAAAGACAAGGAGAAAAAGGTCAAGGAAGAGCAGCGACGTCAGGAGAAGGAAACTCGTGAGCGCAAAGAACTCGAGGCCCAAGAGCGTAAAGATAAGCAGGAGCGGGACAAGCGGGACAAGGAAGCTCGCGCTGCCAAGGCTCAGAAGGACGCCCAGGAGCTGAGAGAGGCCAAGGAGAAGGCCAAGGAGGAAAAGGCTGCTCAGAAAGCTGCCGCCGCTGCCGTTGCGTCGCCACCCTCTGGGCCTTCCAACGCACCCAGCCAGCCTGCCGCTCCAGTTCAACCTTCGCCTGTCTTGTCAAAGCGGTCACATCATCACCCTGCGGCAGCGCTGCCCCAGCACCCGCCCAATCCTGCCAGCTTCGTCAGTCCAAAGATTCCAGTGGCAACACCCATCGTCCCCAAGGCACCAACCCCGATACGGCTTCGCACAGCATCGCAGCAGCATGATGGAACTTCATCTACTTCTCAAAGCGCCTCCGTTGCTAGCCAAAATGCATCACCTCATCCGGATACCGCATCGCAGTCGAGCCCGGGGCCTGTCGGACCGTCAAGGAAAGACAGCAGTGCCTCCGGCTTTCCATCACACCCATCTCAGTCTGTTTCGCCTCAAAGCAATGGAACTATGAGTCGAGGGGCTCCATCGGCACCGCAGTTTCCTCCGATGGGCATGGCCCCTCCAGGTCTCGGTGTTCACCATCCCCCACCCCCTGGCTTTCCTGGACAACCCCAATTTCCGCCTGGCTTCCGGTATGGGAATATGATGATGCCCCCACCAGGTATCAACGGACTGGCTGGTCGCGGATTTGCACCTGCCCCTATGCCCCCTCCTGGCTTTGGCCAAGGCGCACCGGACCCGTTCCCTCTCGGGCAGGCATTCTCGATGCCCAAGGAAGGACCCATGCCACCTCCGGGACATGCACGTCAAGGGTCGATAGGCTTTGATGGAGCACCAGGAACACCATTGCAGCCAGGTAGCCGGCCTGTCCCTATCGGACGCCCTGGTAGCAACGTATCCGGGCGGTCCAAGGAGGACAAGGGCGATGGCAGCCAGCATCTGGGAAGCCGAGCGCTCCTTGAGGACGATGATATGCTGCCTAGCGAGCCTATCAACATCCACTCTCAACCACCTGGACCTAGGCCATCATTTGCACCGAGCCCCTTCATGGAGACTGGCTTTATTGGACACAACATGTGGGCATCGCCTGTTGGGGGCCATTCTTTCCCGAGCGCTCCCCCAGGACTTGGCGGTAATCCAAACTGGGGGGCACCAGGTTTACCGTCCGCTTTTGGCTCAACCCCCAACAAGCCTAACAACATGGGGCTTCTCCGAGGGCAAACGGGTCTAGTCGCCGTCCGGAACCTGCTGGTGCAGACCTACCGGGACCTAGCAAACTCTGGGCACGCCGACGCCGAGGGCTACGTTGACTTTGACCTCGTCCGTCAACACACGGAGGCTAGATCGGGGGAACTGAACGTGTCAGCTGAGGACCTCATCGTGCTTACCGAGACCGAGGGTAATGCTACCAACGGCGGTGGCACATTCGACGCGAGGGCAGACGCCAGTCGCGGCGGCGTAGAGGTCATTCGCTGGCTGCCCGACGGGATGGGAGAAGGCCCATCACTGTCCGGCAGCATCGGAGCGCCGGGCCAGATTGGCAGCCCCATTGTTCGCCCCGCGGCAACCGTGTCCTCCCGAGGGGCATAGAATGCCTCGTCGGCGGACGAGGAAGCAAACGAGAGCCGGACATCGCCGGAGAAGGACGCCGATGCTACTCCCCCTCCTCCCCCTCCTCCTCAGCCAAGTCGCAGGAACTTGCTGGAGCGCCTCGGAGTGGTGTGAACCCCCTCCCTCCCTTTTCTGTTTTGCCAGCGAGCAAACGAGGAGAGGAAGTGGTTGAGACAGATGGAGAGATGGATGGAGAGTAGAAGGAGAACATACCTGGGGGAATCATCGAATTCGACGGGCTTTTCTTTCTTGCGTTGCTGTTTTCGAGCAACTTCGATCCCTGACCAAACGAGAGGCTTTTTTTCCTTTCCTTTTTTAGTTCATTAGTCCTTAGGAACAAAGCGCTCGTGAAATGGAATAATATTTTCCTGTACCAATATTTGTTTTTTTAAACCTCTTCTCTCATAGCCAAGCAACCCCCCCCCCCCCTTTTTTTTTTTCTTTCTTTCTTTTCTTTTTCTTCCCGCCCTTATAGACGATTGCCTCGTCATGCGTTGCTGGGAAACAACGGCGCTGGGTGCTGAATGCCACCCCATGAACTGGTTGTGAAGCTGGCTGGCCCAAATGCAACGATTTATTTCCACCACTTACAACCGTCTCCCAGAGCCCTGATGATGATGTTGACGATGTTGATGATGAAAGAAACAACATAGACATAGACATAGACACACACACACACACACACACACACACACACACGCATATCCCTGTCGATCATAATATATCAATATTCTGTTCTGTTCCGCACTTCACATGCTGACCGACTGATTGCCTTGTCGAGGAAGAAAAAAACACAAATGCCATTACTAAACAAATTCCTAAGTCAATATTTTTTCTTAGTGCAAACCTTTTTTGTTCCCATCCAAATCCGAGTTAAAAAACACGATTGGTACAAAAAAACCCATACACACACTACACCCGTCCGCCGGTTCGGTGATCCGAAACCGCAAGTTATAACCACACACACACAAGTGCGAGTTTTCATTTCCCCACGTAACCGACGCCGCTTGTTTGCTCAACTCCGGTTCGCTAAACGACGTCTTCCTCTCGAGATGCACCTCCTGCTCCGCCCGACTGACGAGGCTTCAGAGTGTCGTATGATGTCGATGACAGATCCAGCTTCTTGATGGGCTTGTTGTCCTTGCCTGCGGCACTGCCACCTCACCTTCTCTTCCCACCACGTCCCCTCTAGGAGTGGGCACCGTCGGAGAAGGGGTCGCCCCTGCCGGCAGCGGGACCGACGCTGCCCTCGCGCTGGGCCATGAGGGGGGTCCTCTGCTCGGCCTTCTTCTTCTTGGTGGCGGCCCTGGCGAGGGCCGTGGCCTCGGCCTTGGCGGTGAGACGCTTCTGCTCCTTGCGGTCGCGGCAGCAGAGGAAGGTGATGGCGGCGATGGAGCCGACGATGGCGACGCCGAAGATGATGGAGATGATGATTCCGGCCACGTCGAGGGTGTCATGGAGGTCCATGCAGATCCTGTTGCCGGAGCTGTCGAAGGAGCAGGTTTTTCCGGCAGCGCAGCTGGAGACGGGCATCTCGGTAGGGAAGCAAGAGCCGGTCATCTCGTTACCGTTCTTGGTCTCGATGGGGCAGGAGCTGGTTTGCTTCGTCTTGGTGGTCATGCAGTCGTCGCCGGACGAGGCGCGGGCGAAGAGGGAGGCTCCGGGGTCACGGGCCAGGAGCTGAGCGGCGGCGAAGCGGGGGGCCTGGGTGGGCTTGGGGCCTTGGTCGAGGATGGCGCGGCGGCGCTTCAGGTCGCCGTTGGAGGAGTCCGTCTCGCTGTCGTCGCCGAAGCTGTCGTTGGTGTCAGGCAGCTGGGAGCAGTGGCCGGCGGCGTCGGCGTGGGCCTCCATGGCCGCCTGCTCGTCGCAGCCCGATTTGACGTAGCACTCCAAGACGTGCAGCGGGGAGAAGGACTCGATGCCGGCAAAGCACGACTTGAGGGCCTCGTTGCTGCCGCAGTTGGAGAGGATGGCGAGCTCAGAGGTGTGAGCGGCGAAGCACATTGCCAGTTCGAGATCGGCATCGGTGCGGGCGACGAGGGCAGCCGCGAGACCGCCGCTGGCGAAGAAAAGAGACGATAGGACGCGCATGGTGATGATTTGCTGCTTGTCCTCTATCTATTTAATGTCTCTGGTCGATGGCTTTTCTTTGTTTGATGCCCATGTACTAGTACTCCTTCGTATCGTGTCGAGAAGATGGAAAACCCGACCGTTGAGTAACCGTTTGGAAAAGGAAAAAGAAACTCGCACCACCGTTGAAGAGGACTAAAAAAAACAACCGGTGAAAAGAGGGTGGGAAAAGAGAAGAAGAAAAAGGGGATAATTAAGGTTGGCGGGTCGATGATTGGGGAGAGAGCGGTGATGGAGCGAAAGTAAGAAAAAGAGAGAAAAAGGAGTTGACCAACGTCTTGGGCCTGAGGTTACTGGCGAAGAGCAGGGCGCAGTGGGCTGACCAGGACTGACCAGGACGTGGTCCCGGGCGGCGCGCTGCAGCAAGTTTTTTACCCTTTTTACTGGGTAAATTCGGGGGACCGGACCCTTTGAGAGAGAGCAGGGCTACTACTGTACGGAGTACGTACGGGGACGACTGCTGCAGGGCAGTTGGGTCTGGCACTGGCACTGGGCACTGTAATGGCAGCACCTGCGACAAAGCCACCACCACGTCCTTAGTTGAAAACACGCTGACGGGGGGGAAGGGGGGGGGGGACCAGGAGGCTGAGCCGACGGCCCCCTTGAACGGACTTGATTGGCCCCACCTGCATCTGGTGCTTGGTAGGACCCCTGATCAGTGAGTGGTAGCACTACCCTAGGGAGCACTCCGTACTCCGTAATCCGTAGGTACTGTTACCACTTGGTGGTGCCCGCTATTTTTGGAACACGAGATTCTTGTTTGGTGATCGGCGCTGCTGGTGACAGCTGTCTTGAAAAGTCAAGGGATTGATCGTTTTGATCCAGCAATCCGCACTTACCCTCATACTCCCTGATCCTGAAGCTCTTGAGGGTTTTCCTCCATGTTTTAAATGGGTTCATGCGGCAAAAAATGACTTCAGTTGATGCCGCGAGGATTCTGCGCGCGATGCTTGAAGAGACTATGGGATGGATGTTTTCCGATGCAAGCACTGCACGAGGTGAAACAACCCGGCATTCCTCGAGGGGGGCCCGTGCGCTGGCGTTTTTTGTTGTTGTAGTCGGTCCAACCGGCGGAGCTCCTTATTCATGTCTTTCGTGTTAATACGGGGAGTACTCCGTAGATGGTAAAGCAAATTTGCTGAGCAACGAGAATTGCATTGCGTGGTTGAGCAAGGCTTCCTCTGCTGTTTTGATAAGTCGGTACTAGTAGTAATCCGTGCTCCGTATATACATACGTTGATAATGGAGTACACGACGTCACTGCGTAGGTATCGAGCCTTGTAGAATTTGCATTTCTTGCTTTTTTACCGATTACCTTGGGCTGCGTACGGAGTACGCTGCATCGTGCGGGTTAAGGTAAGACCGGACGGGCTCACCGGGAGTCCTAACCTGGAGCTGATGGATGGGACAAAGCTTTTCGTGGAATTCATCTCGCACAGGGTCCGCCACATCAGCACGGATATGGACCGTATTACGGAGTACTTGGTGCACATGCTGGCTGACAGTCATTTACCATGCACTCCGTAACATTATAAAGTTAGTAGATGCCAGTGAAGAATTTTCTTATTTTCCCAAGGACCAAAGGGATTTTCTCTGAATTGTTAGCGTCATCCAGGTCCCTATCGTATTTAGGAGATCTAAACCACATGATTGCACCATGGCCATTATCATTCGATTACTATCAGACAGACTTTGAGGCACACGAGTTGCCATGTAGAGTTATTTTTTTTTTTTGACGTGATATTTGCACTCGGCAGTTTTCTTTGGTGCAGGTTGAACAAGTTGGTCCCTGTTCAACTGCCCAGCAGGACCAGTCGGTGGCGGTGCTCTGCAGTGTTCGGTTGTTATACGCCGTACTCCATTGTAGACTCTTGCATTGAGCTGGCCCCAACATGTCATTTTGTCTCTCACCTTCTTCAAGGGCAACGCACGAAAGTTACCACGCCCTTTTAAAGTTTATCTCATTTACGGAGTAATGGTGCCTGATGATTTTTAACTTTCCGCCAAAGGGCATTTTCTCTTCTCTCCCATTAAAGGTTACTACCGAGTAAGAAAATACTAATTTGTCGTACATCCGGGGCCTACAAACGATCATCAGCGGATCAGGTACCCGTCCCAAAAAACACCCGAGTTTCCCCTCCTCTCTCTCCCTCTCATCATGATGCCTTCGATTTGCAAACGTGGACTATGCCAGCGCGGATTGCATATAGGGTGGCAATACAAGGCGACGAAGATTTCTGGCCTTCCGAATACGGCAGGTTGAATGTGGGTTTTTCTGGTTGCGGACCACCAACCTCAGGCGTGTTCTTCCATATTCACGTGAGTAATACGTCATCGCCGGGTAACGCTGGTACAAGCAGAGTAAGTACGGTAGCAGCCTGCCCACGTCTCCCCCTCCTCCCCCCTCCCGGAAAGTGGCAAGCGTCACGACTTAAGTAGGGAAGGGGGGTGAAATGGATGGAAGGTGGGAAAAAAAATCAATTAGGAATTCAGAATTAAGTATAGATTAGAACATGAACCTGCAACTCTTTCTTGAATTCTTTTTCTTCATCTTTACACTCAACTACCACTGTACCATCGCTTCAGCATCACCAAACACTGATCCCTTTATACCAACCTGCCCACTTGAACAAAACACAACTCCTTTTGTAAGTATATATATATCAGATGCTTTTCTCTGTTGGCGTAGTATTGTTTTTTATTAACGTTTTGGATTTCAGTTCAAAGACTACATCACCATGCCTCTTGTTACGCCCCAGTCTGACGGCAGCAAGAACGAGGAGTGGCAGAACAAGCTTGTCGGCAAGAGCTTGTCTGATGAGAATTCCAACGAGACAGTAGGTCATACCCCGAGCTTCCATCGTGATGTTTTTTTATTAACAACGAGCTAGTGTTTCTGCGCCAAGGACCTGCCTGAGAAGCACCGTATCATCAAGCCTGGCTCCATAGTCACCAAGGACTTTAGGATCGACCGACTGAATGTTCACGTCGATGACGAGGGAATCTGCACCCACGTCACCCACGGTTAGATGGGAGATTCTTAGATAGCTCAGCTTAAAAACTGGTAATAATATTGCGAATGTTGTGATAAAAAAATAAGAAATCCTCAGAGTAGTGAAATATGGCTGTTGAATTAATCAAGTCGAGCTGTAACTCCGTTAGGAGCTCTGCGTTGGTACCCCGCCAACTCCGCCGCCACGGCGCGTACTGCCAATCGCGGGGCAATTCAACTTTCTTCTTCGCCGACGACAACCTGCAATTGAATTTACCCAACCCTCAAACCCCCATCGTCAATTCCTAGAGAACTAAAAAAAGGAACACCGTAAAGATGTTCAAGAAAGAGTGCGTAGCTTACAAGGGTTATTCCCCTCCTCCTCCTCCTCATCCTCCGCTTCCTGGCTGCGCACCACTGCAATGTTTTAATTTTCGTCGGCGACTAACAACGCGAACCAACTTACTCGGTTGGTCCGCCTTCCCGTAGGCTCCAGCCGTCGCCGAAGCAGAAGCTCAAGTCGTCGGCCCAGCGCGGCCTGCGCGCCTCGCTGCTGGACTCGTACCCGCTCCTGACGCCCTACATCGACGACATCCTGCCCAAGAAGGCCTCGCTGGAGAGCATGAAGCTGCCCGACCGCAACACGCTCTATGTGCTCGACTCGACGCCGCTCTTCTTCCAGGCCGACGGGACGGACCACATCCTGCCGCACCTGCGCCTCGTCCACCGCTACCCGCAAGGGTTCCCGACGGTGCGCATAGACAGGGGCGCCATACGCTTCGTGCTGAGCGGCGCGACGCTCATGGCGCCGGGGCTGACGAGCGAGGGAGGGAGGTTGCCGGTTGAGGGGGCGCCCAAGGGGCCGCCGGCGGAGGGCAAGGAGATGGAGCAGGGCGCCGAGGACGGGAGGTGGAGCCGGGAGCTGATGAAGGGGGAGCCCGTGGTTGTCACGGCCGAAGGGAAGGAGGAGGCCTGCGCCGTGGGCATACTGGTGGCCTCGACGGACGAGGTCAAGGCCAAGGGCAAGGGCCCCGTCGTCGAGGAGGCGCACTTCCTCGGGGACGGGCTCTGGACGCTGAACACGGATTAGATGCGGACTGTGGGCCTGTGAGCATCGATGGTCATGACGGGGTAGTACACTGATTTGAATACACGTTAAAAACCATCATCATTTACTAATCGTGGGCTACTGTAAATGGTTTAGTGGTATCTTATAAACTCTGGATGCTTGGCTCAGAGTAAGGGAAAAAAAAGACAACGTGAATATATGTACTTCTGATGGGTTGAAAAATCGTCTTATTCGAATACAAGCCTTCAGAATTACCTACCCCTTCAAATCTCCGTAATTCGACGTCTCGACTGCTCGACTGCTCGACTCGTAATCTCATCGTGGCTGCGGGATGCATCATTCTCCCAGAGATTCTCCTTCGATGAAGCCCTCCCCTCCCTCAAAAGGACCAGGATTGTTCCCCCTAAAAGATAGATATGGGTGTGCCCCTAACTCCGGGGCTTATTGTCTGTTCAACAAAGATATGTCAGCGGCGGCCTTTCACAAGTTGGGGATCAAGGTGAGGAGGTGGCCAGGGGACAGAAGCATGTATAAGAGCGAGGAAGGGTATGTGCGGCTTAGATTGATCATGTGTGCCCAGGAGCGTATGTTCGGAAGTACGGTCATCTTTGTAGCGTCAGTCGTATCGCTGCTACTCAAATACCGACCATATATAGATATATACATACCCGTGCAATGGCTGCGATGAGAATACGATGACACGCGGAAATGATCTAGCGTAGCCTCCGCGGGAAGAATCATGCCATCCGCATCCTCTCGGCTCAAGTTGAAGCCCGGACCGTTTCTATCATAATAAGCTTGTCAGCCTCCCAGGCGGACGAGTTTGCACCGTCTCCCTCTATCATATTGCTCGGCCTTGAGGGTGCCGTACGAGAGGCCGCGCGCGTTCCGTATAACCGGACCATTCTTGGTCATTTTCCCGTGATCATCACCACGTCGCTGCGGCGAGTCTTGGGTGCGTCACGGCATATGTGGTTAGTTCCACGCCTCGCACTGAGACTGAGGCTGAGAGGGCGAATTCATAGGGGGGGTCACCGGGCGTGGACGATTCAGTCGAGCTGGCGCGGAGCCAGGCACGCCATCGACGAGCCTAAGTCGGGCGTGGCGATCGTTCCTTCGGAATACCCGCGAGGGTCCGGCACCTCGAGCGTCGAGGTTGGGCGAGAACGTCTGGGACTTGACCGACGGGGCAGGCGCTCACTAGACCTAGATTCTCGCCATGACAGAAGGCGACGGCGTTGCAAGGAGAAAGGGAGGCGGGGGCGATAGCGCCGGAGCTTCTTATCAGGTTCTCCTCTTGGGTGGCCTCCGGAAGTTGCCCATCTGGAATGTTTCGTTTAGGGGGAGAGGGGAGTGGGAGGGGGTTCCCCCGGCGTGCGGCGGAGCTTGCACACGCCGGGAAAGCCCGAGTTTCTTTTGCCCCGTAATCAGTTGGGCAAAACGCTGTTCTTAGTTATGGCGGCGGAGTATTGTTTTCGTCGTCGTCGCCATTGTTGGCCGCGCTTGGTGGAAAAGAAGAAGAAGGGTTAGTGATAATGGTCATAAAGTAGAGGGAGGGGCGAGGGGAAGAGGGAGGAGTATTACTGAGAGAGTCTGGGATGCTTTACGGGCAGGAAAGAGGAGAAAAAAAGGGGGGGGGCAAGGTGAGGTCGTGGGAGGAAAGAGAGGGAGAAGTGAGCAAAGGTGAGGAGAGGGGAGGGGGACCGTTCATAGGAACGGGTCGTGAGTTTCCGGCTCTGGCTAAAAGATACCCGAGTCTGTTGTCCAACCCCTCCTTAAGTCTAGAGATTACTGGCCTTTGTGTGCATGAGAAGTTATGTTTTATCAATATTTTCTGAGACTTCTGCTCGTGGATAGCGTCTAAATGACTTGTAATGTATTTCCTCCCCCCCTCCCCCCCTCTCCTAACTCTTGCTCTACCGGATATCATGGGAGAGTAGGGTTGATTTTGCCCTTGATCGAAGCAACTGAGATGGGCTCGGGGTGACGTGTTGGTTCGGCATATATTGTAGGTATTCAGGAGGCCGACTGTTGATGGAACGGGTACGCTCAGGGCTACAGTCCCCTTTATTGGCATGGTGGTTTATTTATACGGCTGGAAGCTGGTGTGTTCTTCGAAAGTCGCCTTCTAAGTACATCAGTAACTGTCTTTCATCGCGTGTGTACTCCGTAGATCCATTAGGAAAGGTGTCGAAACGGTGCAGGGGTTGCTTCGGCTGGAAAAGAGTTTTAGCGACAATGATTCCAAACCGTATCGGAAGTTGAAGCTACTTGAATGGTAGTACCCGCGCAGCTCCTTGATCCGGCTCAGTGGGTGGTGGCGTGAGAGGCAATACTAGTACCGCACAAGAACATCGGCCGCTGCAAGCGGCAATTGTGAGTATACACAGGCGGACAGGACTCTAAACAACGAGTTAATGGAGGAATTTTTGCAATGATTGGCTTACTAAAGTGGCACATGAATGACTTCTCTTCGCCAAGGCGGCTGGAAATCGTCTCCCTCGTCTAGGAGACCATCTTTCTCCCTTATCTGCTAGTGTAGTGACTGGGGCTCCTGAGAAACTCGGATATCACGTATTGGCCGTGGTATGACCGGGTATAAAATTTGTCAAGTGTGCTTTTTTCTTTGTCCTCGGGCTGTAGGAGCGTATGATCGTTTGCGTGATTGTATAGCCGTACGTGTGTCGTTTGCCCAGGACAATTGTGCTGATGGAAAGACTCTTTGTTACCGTAAATCAGTTATATGCTCAAGGATACTCCGAGTAGGTATTGGCATCATAATGAGTCTTGATTTGGGATATGTACGTGCGTACTTAGTGTGTGTGTTTAACGTGAAGTCGCTGTGGGCTACCTGCTTCAGAGGAACGTTTGGCAGGTCACTTTGCGATTGGCTTTTGATCTGCAAGAAGAGTACGAAAAGGCCTCCGCCCGAGGGTCTTCTTTGTATAGAAGGCTCAATCATGTACATCTGAGCCGTGTATATGATGTCGCTTGTCACTGTGAAAATCAGCCATGGCCAATGGTGCGGCTTCAAGGCTCATGCCTCCGTACTTTGGCGACGGGTTTCTTTTGGTACAGTGATAGCCTGATCGATCGGTGCGATATAGTGACGATGCTGCATAGCTAAGCTTGTAATTCCGTATTAGCTCTCATATGGACGGGGTGTCTTGATTCTTTTGTTCTCGATCTCGATCTTCCCCAAGTCTAGGAAATATAGCAACAGCACTACTATCGACTTGGCAACGTAGCGCCGACAATATTGATTCTAGCCTCGGCGAGACAGCCCGGTAACAAAGGTGATACTATTCTTTACCTCCTCGTGCAATGCTTCTTCGAATCGGAGGCGGAATGCTATGCACGTGGAACGCGACATTTGGTCGGGACGAATGGGTGACAACGACTGGAGTTTGCGGATTTGCTACCGACTTGGTATGAAAGTTTTCCAAAGTGTCAAACAGGGGAATTAACCACGACAGACTGTCCAACCTGACGTGTGTAGAGATGTATCATCTGTAAAGATTCGCATGGAAGAGTTTTCATTCAAGACAAGGATTGGCTTTTTTTTTGGGGGGGGGGGGGGGGAGGGGGGGTAACTGTTTGCGATGGACCCGAGAGTTGGTAGAAGCAATAGAGCGAGTTTTCGTATCGATTGTGAAGGCAGAAGGGGGGAGAGTAAGATCAAAACTAACGAAATTGCAGGCATAAACAGCACTCACGCAAATTCGAATTCAATTTATGTGCAATGCCTGGCTGGTCAAGAACTCGATGGGAATGGCTTTGTAGTAGTAGTAGATAGGGCGTCGGTCAAACCTGGAAGTTGCGTAAAGAATGTCAAGTGCCGTGGTCTCGGTGCATATAACAAACGCCAAGAGTCCACAACTTCTTGTTTGCGGTGCCTTGCCGTGCCTAGAAGCCCCCCTAACCTAACAATTACCAACTACCTCGGCTTGGCCAGCAACTCTTCCTTTCAAAACGGATATTGATTTTCGAATTCCTTGCTTTGAAGATGCATGTATCGAATCCATCTCTAGATGTTGTGGTTCACATAACCCGAGGATATTACGACTTTTCACTTTCTTCTACTTCCAGCCTTTTTCCTTTCTGGTACTCTTGAGATGAGGTACCCCTCAAAGCTAGCTAGGTTGCAGCCAACAGCACGCCCTTCCCGTCATACACAACACACGGGGATCGAAGAAGGGCACCTATACGACGGCGTTGCTAGCGGTTTGTTGCCATTGAGGACGACCCTCACGGGGTGGCATACCATGACGAAGATTGCCAGAAAAGGTATGTACCGTTTCGAACAATGATTCTGTTTTCAACGTGCTGAGCAATGGACAGTCATAGCAATCCAACCCCCACCATTCCAGCTACCTTTTCCCCTTGACCCCCGCTTCTCTTTCTAATCTCGCCACTGCCAAAAGTATCAGCTTCTACGTCTTTGCTCTTTTATACTGAAGAGGGAAAAAGGGACATCTTACCTGCTCGACCAAAGTCTCGTCGAACGAGGGGAACCGCTCAAGCTTCAGCGTAGGCATGTACGCGGTCGATCTCCGGCTCGGGTGCATACCCAGGGGATTAATGCCATGGCGGGCGCTGGGGGGAGCCGTCAGTAAGGGGGAAAAGGGACGTCCCGTGCCGAAACACTCCTCTTTCGCAGTGGCCGAGGCCATGGTAGGCAGTTATCCGAGAGAAAACTTCCAGGGAGTTTGATTCTTGCTAACGACGAGGCCGTAGCCGCAACGAGAAGAACTTGGAGCTCCGTGAAGATACAAAAGACAGACGCCAGCTTTGGGAAGCGGACAAAGGAAAAGAACCAAGAGGAGGAAAAAGAAAGGGGAACATGGAAAAGGAAAACAAAGAAAAGAAAGACGAGAAAGAAAACGTACAGAACACTCCTTCGGCGTCTCTCACGTTCCGCAGCCCTCTCCCTCGCCCTCTCGGTAGCCGCCTCCTCCTCCCTACTGGCCGAACCACAGAAGTCAGCACCGAACCGAAAAGAAAAAGGATCATAGACCGGAACGCCGCGTGCTCGGCAGAGAAATGCGGTTCGTTCATGATATCATCACTCACCGTCTCTTCCTCTCCCGCCGGGTGCGGCCGCGGCCGCGCTGCAGCAGCCGCCGAACACCATGGGCAACAGCCCGCGCCGCGGCGGCGGAGCGCTTCTTTATGGCGGCACTCAGACTCATCGGTCCCAGACTGTGGGTGGTTGAAGTTTCCCCTCCTCCCCGGGAATCTTACAACGTGGGAATGGTGGAATTGCAGGAATGTATGTATTTGTTGGGGGGGTGCTGGTGGTGATATTACTAGTAAATGGTGATTTCTGTTTTTGGGGCTTAATTTGGTGTCTCAGGGGGGAAAAGAAAGCGAGTATTATTTTCCCCATATCCTTCCAGCCTAGTAGCAGTAGTGACGAGGTAGTGAACTGAGCGATCTGCGCAAAAGACTTGCTATGGGAAAGGGGATCTCACTTTTGTCTCACCCTGATAGCAAGACCACTTTTCCCACGCTTGTATGGAGTACGGAATACTACTACTGCTTCTAACTAGTACTCACTGGTCGAAAAAGGGCGTACGTATCCGTGGAACCCTTTTTTTTCTCTTCTCCCCCTTCCACAATTCAAGTGACGTGTGTTGGGGGTTTGCCTCTGCTGCTTTTGCTTGGGCAAGATCACCTCGTGACCCGAGTTCGAACGCTTCGTGTGCATCGACAGGAGGACCTCGGACCAGTACAAATCGGGATATTGAACTGATATCTTTTGGATCTACTATCCCTTTTCCTTTTCCTTCTTTCCTTTTTCTCTTCTTCTTCTTCTTCTTTTTCTTTTTCGCTTGGAAACCTGCATTTAGTTGAAGAGGGTGACGAGGTGTGATGGGGAACACAGCTTGATTTGCTTTACTCAGAACGTCCTCACCCCACGGTAGTCGTGATTCTCTGCTGATTGAAAGAGAGGGTGGGTGGGGGGGGGAGGCCAAGGAGGGAAAAACATGTTATCCTCTCTTTCACGAATGCCCTCACATTGTGTTTGACGAAAACTTGTGACAAAGAGGCATCAGAAAGAAAGCAAATATTTCGCTCACAAATGCTTCGTGCACAGGTTGACAAGAGAGGATAATGGTCTGCTACGAGTGGGTTGTTACGTAAGGCTAGCGGGAGGAATGTAAACCTGGTAGGTGATCGATGATCGACCATGCGGGCCACTTAAGATACGCGTATCGCTGAACCTCAACCGGTTGCTTCCGCCAAGGGTCTGTCTGGGTAGAGCCTTTCTGTATGGATTCTACAACTTCTCCAGTATCGTATAGATGAGAATTTTGAGATTCAGCATGAGATGAATGCATTGCAGTGCTGAATCTACCCCAAGTAACGTATCGTGTTCAGTCATGGATAAGATCTATGTAGTCAAATTAATCGATAGGAGATGAACGTGTTGTTCAGATAGCGTCAGCCAAGCGCCACTACAATGTCAAAAGATAAGACATATCTGGCCTTTGAAACCAAGGCCATGCTGTGGAAGACTATACGAGGGTAATGATGAATTTCACGTTCGACATATGCTCAGTTTGTGTGAGATTGATGATTTTGATTGTGTGTAGAGTCTCTTTCAGTGCGTTGCTTTCCAACTGCCAGTATAATCCAATTGCCAGCCGAATCCAAAAACCCGTCTTGATGAAACAGTGTAACGACTCCATTTTGCCGTTGGGTGCCTTGGCGGCAATTTATCCACTAGTTTTTGTCTAATAAACTAGACAAATCCCCTCACAAACCGGACGGAACGCCTCACCACAAACGACACGATTCCCACCACCGTCTGCTTCGGGCATTCGTCGATTTTCCGAAAAGAAAAGAGAGGGGAAACAACCAAAATATGGTGCCATCGGGTCATGGCGCCGGCCGTCGAAGACGCCGGCGAGTCGTTCCTGGACGAACAACCGTAATACTATGATGTCGTCAGCTTTGTTTTCGTCGCTGTCAATAAAGGCTGGGGCACAACTTACAAATCTTCCCCCGACGGCCGGATAGACCAAAGTCACAAAGAGCCCGTCCCGTCGAAAAACGTAAATCCGAGGTGGTATTTGCAGAGGAGCTTGGCCCAGCCGCACGTAGGCCAACTGGACCAAGCTCCCCGGTAGGCACAACGCCTACAATGAGGCGTGGACCAAGCTCCCCGGTAAAAGCGGCACAGGAGGCTCCCCCCGACCGTGGGGGAGCCTCAGCTCCAACCCATGCCCGCCTCCCCTTTTGTTGAGGCCCGAATGGTAAGCAGTGAGCTCACCGGGGAGGGACGGCATGGGTCGGAGGGAGGGTACCGGGAGTGGAAGATTCAATAGAGAAAGTATAGAAAGGGGAGAGCATGAAAGAAAAGGAGGCGAGTCACCTCCCTTCTTTCATACTCAACCCCAACCTTGGGTTGTCATGGTTTTTTGTTGATGTTGAACAAAGTGAAGAGAAGAGAGAGGAGGGGAAAAGAGGAAGAGAAAAAAGTTCTGGTTCGGAATTTTTGGCACGAATTTATACTTGGAAGTGTCACGTGCTGCCTTCGCACAATCACTCCAGCTCCTCGCTGGTACCTCTGTACCTACCCCACCAGGCTCGCGAGTGATTGCCCTGGCTTCAGTGATGGCTGATTGCGTTTTTGCCGTTTTCGGGATGGCGGCCTGGGATACAAGGGGCGTGATGTACTGATTTGAGTGCAGAGCCTGCTATGGTATACTTACTGATCTGAGTCTTGGTTCTTATTGTCCCACAGGAAGCGAGAGGGCAATAGCTCCAGGGACCACCTGAGCGCCTGTACCCTCGTAGTGCCCTATCGGCCAGGGGCATATGACCTTGGAGCCTAGTGCGACTGTGTAAGAAGACTCAGGTAACCGTTACCTCTTGCAAGCAGAGTGCAGGCCTGCACCGAGCGTCGACTCCTTTCCAGAACCTCCTTCGTCAGGTTGCCATGGCTCCCTGTCCTTCTTTCGCAGTTGAGAAGGTTCCCCTGGCACTGTTTACGGTACGAAGACTTTTTAGTTAACGTAACTCGGGTCGCTGACTCTGTCTCTACCACGGCTGGGAACTGCCTTTGCGCACAAACTACATTGCCCTTGCTGTAGTTGCATATTATAATCGAGACATACTGATATTGCAAAGTAGGAACGGTATCTGGGGCCATGTCTGTCACCCCTTCTCGCGAACCCCTAGATCCCTGCATTACTGCCACACGCATCGAAGGCATGAAAAAGGTGTTTTTTTTTGTTTTTGAAAAGAGAGCATACATCCTCATAGACAACGCTGGTTTAGTAATAGTAACAGCCGGAACGTCGTAGACACTGCCAACAGTACCTACTGCAGGGCTATTAGATTCAACAGTAGAGGCCCTGGCCTCGAGTAATCTGCTCGCTAAGCAAACGTACGAAGCCCTGGTTTTGACAATTTACTATGTACGTCGCTATATACGAATGTATATTCAAACAATATGATGCTGCCGTGCCAACATATTAGAGATACCTGTTTGCGCTACTGCTACTATTGGATACAACTGTCTCCTACAAGGAAGATCACCAGCAGCGCTTGCCTGCACTGTAGAAATCACCAGATCATGTACCAAGCATGTGTGCTTTGTTGCATGTACGCTATTGGAGAGAAGGAAAATAGAAGAACAAAGGAGGATAATCAAGTAATGGTAGAAATAATGACTTTAATTTGAGATGAAGCATAGTAGGTACCATATTGGTACAATACTAATTACTGCGTCTGTAGAGCACGCTGACCATCTCCTCCGACCTAGCTTCAGCCACACGGCAATGGTAGAACCGGAAGAAAAACCTCAACCTGAACCGGTGCCTTTGGTGGTCCCAACAGTGCCTGACGATTGCTTTTGTTTCCGGCTCTCCTCTCTGTTTTGTTTAAGGATCGCAAAGGCCGCCTTGCCAACCTCGTCCTTGCGTCGTTTGATAAAGTCGGCTACTTTGTCCTGATCGAAGAAGTCGTTGTCATCCTTGAGACTCGCTTCGGGCAGAACGCCATACTCTTCGTCACCTTCGAGGATGATTCGTTTCAGTGCGCTGACGAGACAAGAGCGGTATACGGAAGCGTCTTGGTTGCCATCATCGGCATCGGTCACGGCGGGGATGATGATCTGGTTCTTGATGCGGTCTCGCTGCTGCTCGCGTAGGAAGTTGTCTCGCCGGTTCTCGAACTGCTCTCTGGCTCCAAACTTCTCCAGGGCTTCCTCCGTGACCTTCTCTCGGGCCGTTACTTTCTCCAGGAATAGTCCCATTTCGCGGCACTTTGGGATAAACTCATTCTGCCACATGGCAAAGGCGGGTCGTTGCTTCATCCGCCGACGGTCGTTGCTGGTGAGTTGGCCCGGGTTACCGGAAATGCCAGGCTCTGGGGCCTCTTTGTTCGGGACAGGATCTGACTCGGGCTCCTTGGGACGCACCCAGAACATGCGGCAGCTGGTGGTGTAATCAAACATATCCTGCAAGGACTCGAATTCGCCCTCGAAGAAGCGCTCGTGTGACAGGCCCAGGAAGTTGAGCGTTTCCGCTATGTCGTCCGTTAGGAACACCCTCGCACGTTTCCGGTCCGCGGCTTCGATTTCGGGGACTCGGATCCACATTGCGGTTGTGTCTATAGTGATGCCGTAAGGACGAATGATTGATCCCAAAATGCTCCAGGCATCGCCGTGAGAATGCTTGAAATAAACCCACTGCAGTTCTTGGAGATCTTTGCAGATCTTCACGTCCACCTGAACGTGCGAAGCCTTTTGACTGCCGTCTGCTTCGTCTCGGGGTATTTCGTTGGCGAACCGAGATGGCCACTGCAGGGCAAAGTGGCTTGCCACGTCTCCCTTTTCAATGATGGATCTGGAAGCACCGAGTGCGGTGCCGATCTTCTCCATAGACTCCTGAAATTCGAGTGTGGCAGTCTTGGGCCCTTGAACGAGTATGTCGACATCGCCATAGTCAACCTTGTCTGGACCATCTATGGGCGACTCGACGGTGACGTAAAGGGTTTGCAGAATGCGAGTGCACTCTTTCTTGACGTGCAAGTAAACGCATCGTGGCATGCGAGGGGTGTGCAGGGGGTCTGTGCCTTTGTTGAAAGCTGAGCCACCCATTGTAGCACTGATGATGTGCTAAATGCGTAGTGATAGCTCTTCAAATAGCAATGGAAGCCGCAGATCAGCAATGGGAAATGATAAAGAGGAAGAGTCCGACGTGCCTCGTGGCTTTGTTGATAGGACTTTGGGGCGTTGATAGTATTGGTGCTCGATGCAAAATGAAAGCCTAGATATAAACTGCCCAAAAGTGAAGTTGAAGAGTGGTCGTAGTTATAGCCAGATGCTGCTCAAAGGTTGCCTCGTATGGCCGGTGACTCAGTGTTATTTGGTTGGTGGTGGTCGGAGAGAAGTTGGGGTAAAAAGGAACCTTGCAACTTTGGGAAGTTCTACTAGCTGAGGTACGGGCTTAGTTTCAAAGAATCCATGGCATAGTTGCCCCCTTTGGCCTGCCAAGCCTACTGAGTCGGAGCGGGGCGCCTCAAGCGTGATGACTCCAGGGAGAAAGCCCACTGTGCCTTCACTGCAATAGTAATGATGACATGGTAGCTAGAGGCCTAGAGGGTACAGGTCAAAGCACTGGGTTTCAGTGGAACTCCCAGGGCCAGGCATTGGGGGCCCTCTGGTTGGGACCTTGGAAGCCAATGTCTTGTGCTTACAGTATTGACCTCGGGACGGTACTTGGTGAACAAGAAGCCCCCTTCACCTACCTATAAAGACCTGTTTGGCGATGCCGCTTGCTGCACCCTGATTTACTAATCAATGCAGTCTTTCATTTTTGCTATGCGGACACTTTGTTCAACTTCAAGGTTCTCTCTGAATTTGCATGTACAAAACAACTGGCAACATTAACCGACTTCTTTCTATGCCATCCTTGCTATAAGGGGCAAAGATTGCAAAATGTCCCGAAGCAGTACCCATGTCAAGACCCTTACGGTCAGGGCGGTATTAGAAAAAGCAAAGGGTCTCTCTGAATGGACTCTATCCTATCATCTTAATACATTACCTCGCTATTGGTGAATCATCGTTGGCTCTGCTAATCATCTACAAAGAGAAGCTGACACGAAATAGGAACCTCTTGCGAGACTTACTTCAGCAAACCAATGCTAGATCGAAACAATAAAAAGGACATCGAGATGACAAACGGAACGACTAAAGGTACTGGACATGTTGATAACAGTCGTGCTGTTTGGCAGCGGCGTGTGTCCCAAAGTTGCATCAGGATGTAACCACTTCTAGAGCTGTGTACAATGGAGAAGTTTATATACAAAGACTATATAATCCACTAGACGTGAACAATACGTCTCTACTGCGATGGCGGTAGCGGTGGTAGTAGCAGAGGTGGAGTTAATGGTCGTATAAGGTTCATGGCGCTCGGAGACGGGAGAATCATAAACGAAATACGCTTTGAGGCTTGAGGATACAACGCCTATCTTGAAAGCCAAATGCAAAACAGCCCTTCATATTCGATACTATATTACATGCTACGTAATATAGGCCGATGGGGCTGAAAACTACCGTCACACAGCATCGTAGTTGGTTGGATGGAGAATAGGACAATGGTCACCCCTTGGTGTTGTACAGAGCCAACGTGGCTCCTTGTGCATCCTGTCCGAGAGCAAGAGGCGTGAGACGTTGCAGCTACATTGAAAGCAAATATGCTCGCATAAAAGTACTGGGAACTTTGAAGTGATAAGGTCATAGTAGTAGATATGAAGTTACGGTACGACAAGTTGGCAAGGCGGAATGAATGTTTGAAATGAAAGTAGCTGATTATTATAAAACTATACAAGAGTAAAAGACAAAAGTGCTGCTGCTGCTGCTGGATCACTTGTTCTCCCCTAGACGGTTTCCAATCCCTGCGTATTCCTCATTGTTGCTCCTCCTCCTCCTCCTCCTCCACCACCTCCTCCTCTTCCTCATACACACCATCATCCTCGTCATCAAATGTCGCATCCTGATACTGCTGATACTCGGAAATGAGATCGTGCATGTTGGACTCGGCCTCGGTAAACTCCATCTCGTCCATGCCCTCCCCCGTGTACCAGTGCAGAAAGGCCTTGCGCCGGAACATGGCGGCGAACTGGTCGCCGACGCGCTTGAAGAGCTCCTGGCAGGCCGTGGTGTTGGCGATGAAGGTGGCCGACATCTTGAGCTTGGGCGAGGCCACGGAGCAGAGGGCCGTCTGGATGTTGTTGGGGATCCAGTCGACGAAGTAGGCCGAGTTTCGGTTCTGGAGCTTGAGCATCTGGTCCTCGACCTCGCGCATGGCCAGGTTTCCGCGGCTAAGAGGGATTACGTACACGTATTAGAACAGATACTATCCATATGTAGAAAGAAAAAGAAGAAAAGCCATGTTTGTATGGGAAAAAGGGGGTTGCAAAACTCACAAGATGGCGGAGCACGTCAGGAAGCGTCCGTTGCGAAAGTCGGACGCCGACATCATGTTCTTGGGGTCAAACAGCTGCGTAGCCAGCTCTTGGGCGCCCATGGACCGGAACGAGAGCGACTTCATGGCCGCCAGGGGCGCGAAGCCGACGCTGAAGAAGTGCAGCCTCGGGAAGGGCACCATGTTGACGGCGATCTTCCTCAGGTCCGAGTTGAGCTGGCCGGGGAAGCGGAAGCCCGTGGTGATGCCCGACATGACGACGGAGACGAGGCGGTTCAGGTCACCGTACGACGGGTGGGCGATCTTGAGCGTGTTCTGGCAGATCTCGTGCAGGGCCTCGTTGTCGATGCAGAAGGTCTCGTCCGAGTTCTCGACGAGCTGGTGGATGGAGAGGGTGGCATTGTAGGGCTCGACGACGACTTCGGAGACCTTGGGGGAGGGGAGGACGGAGAAGGTGGCCATCATGCGGTCGGGGAACTCCTCGCGTACCTTGGCGAGCAGGAGGGTGCCCATGCCCGCGCCGGTGCCGCCGCCGATGGAGTGCGTCACCTGGAAGCCCTGCAGACAGTCGCAGCCCTCGGCCTCGCGGCGGACCACGTCGATGACCTCCTCCACCAGCTCGGCGCCTTCGGTGTAGTGGCCCTTGGCCCAGTTGTTTCCCGCGCCCGACTGGCCGAAAACGAAGTTGTCGGGGCGGAAGAGGTGACCGAGGGGGCTCGACTTGATGGCGTCCATGGTGCCGGGTTCGAGGTCGACGATGACGGCTCGCGGTACGTACTTGTTATTGGCTCCCTGGGAACGAGTTGCGTTAGAAGGCGTCGACTTGCTGGTTAACGTAGTCAAGAAGTGGCAACATACCTCGTTGAAATAGACATTCAGTCGTTCCATCTGCACACTCGCCGACTCGTCAGGGCTACCTCGGAAGCTGGAACATGTCAGCTATTCTTCACGATTCCAATATGGCAAATCCACTTACAATCCGCGTTCGTCGAGTCCATGTTCCTTAGTAATGTTGTCCCTAGGAGAATGTGAGTATTCGTGAATCGAGTCATAGTCGGTCTCAGAGGTTCAGGGGCAGTACCAAAACGCTGTTCCAATCTGGTTGCCCTGTTGTAGAAAATAACAGAGGTAAGTACGAGCAGGTGACGCTGAGCTTATGTTGGATATGTTTCCTTACACATTGGCCTGTTTGCAGGTGGATCTAGGAAAGAGAAAATTGTCAGTATGCTTGCTGGTCATTATACTCCAACACAAGGCAAACATCAAACTCACAATCTCGCGCATTTTCAAACACCAGAGGCTGCGATTTTCTTTGAACTCGGTCACAAAATTAGTCGGCAGAATCGTCAAGCAGGAATACTTTGTCACTCAAACACATATGAGGAGGGCGTACTCGAGCAACCTGCTAAATCTTTCCATTAGGGGGACTATATAACTAACTTGAAAAACATGTTCAAACTCTTCTTCTGGAATAGGAGCACCGGCGTTGAATCTCGACCAAGCGAAACCCGGTCCTTGGGGGTTTTGAGGCTTCCTCGATGTCAACCCCCGATCTCCGCCGTGGCCGTGGGTGGGGGTCAGGCACCGAACGGATTATAGCGGCGGGGAACGGTTACGCTACCCGAGACACTGGGAATATTCCACGGTTCCCACTAATGGGAAGAAGCTATGTACGGCATTCATGGCCGTAAGGCTGCCGTGCTATGAGATGAGAAACATTTCCCGAGTAGGCGTCGATGTACGGAGTATGCCTAAAGGGTAGCCAACCATCCACCAACCTCCCCCCCCAGCTGCTAACCTGCTAGGCATTAGTGGTCCGCCCTACGGGTTGGGTGTTCAGGGGTGTCCAGGGACCCTTCAGGGGCACGAGCTCTCCAGGCTACTATGATCATCCAGGGTGGGGCAGATCAAGGTTGAACTCCCGCCGAGTCGGCGGAATCTGAGCCTGTCGTCCAAACCAGCCGACCCTCCGGATCCTCACGCACCGACACACGCCCACCAACTCCGTTTCACACGCGTATAGCACCCCGCCGAAACCCGGAAGGGGGACCACCAAGGAAGAAAGAGAAGAAAATTCAAGGAATTAGGTACAATCTTACCATCCAATCGCCATCGATATGGAAGACCACCCAGCCAAACGGAGAAAGATCCGCAAAGGCACGCGAAGCTGCTGGGAGTGCAAACGGAGGAAGATACGCTGCAGCCTGGGCGACAAGGAGGAGGAGGAACAAACTGGAGGCCTAGGCGGCAGCCCCCCGTGTCTAGGCTGCAGACAACGAGGAACGCCATGCGCCGGACAGGAGCAGCCTGAACCGGAGAAGAAACGACAAGATGAGAGGCAGTCTCTGGTGGAAAAGATTGCGACCCTGATTGAGCAGTACGGTGCTCAGACTTCGACCGTCTCGACCGTCTCGACCACCAACCCAGAAGCTCTACTACCGTCGGAATTACGGCGACATCAGGACACAAATGCCGTTCTGGAAGCAGTGCAGCGGCCCAATCAGAGTTTCTCTAGTACTGCGCGCTCTCTCGGACTTGGTCAGCCATGTTCCCATGTACAGAGAGAACCCGTGAGGACCCCCGTGTGATGTTACCTATAGTATCCCAAACTAATACATAGCATCCGCGTAGAGGCTGAACGAGACCACATCTGACCAGCAGATTCATGCACTGGATGAAAACTTGCATATTGACTCTTCGTCTTACTCAAAGTGCTCAGGGCCCCTCCGACGCGCACTACCAAGCCCCGTTGACCTAAGCATGATACACGAGCTCAACGACCAGATAACCACCTGCCTTCACCACATGCTACTCGTGCCCTATCGGGGCTCAGGCTTTCAAGAGTTTAGTCTGAAAAGACTGACAGAAGTACTCCAAGACGGCTCGACCGACGTTGTCGCCACCGCAAAAAGTCTCTTCATCCTCGCCATATCCTTCCAAAACTATCGTGTCGTCTCGACGCACCACCGCCACACAGCTCTGCCGTTTTCGGAGACCCCCCAGCGTATCATATCACGGCTCGTGGAAGTGGCCTCGTCCTTGATCATTGACGACGATGTTGTGTCAACCGCGGATGGCCTCGAGTGCCTCATGCTTCGGGCGGTATTCCTGGCCTACGACGGCCGCCTCAAGCCCGCCATTGTGACACTCCGGAGAGCTATAGTAATAGGGCAGCTTCTCGGCGCGCATCTCGTCTACGAATCCTCCCACACAGCCGACGACCCCTCGCGACGTCTTGCCTTCGTCTGGCACCGCCTCAACTACTTCGAGATGCTCCTCTGCCTCGTCCTGGGTCTCCCTCAAGGGGCTCCCAGCGCCATGCAGTCATTGACCGAAGACCCGGCCGCGAGGAACCTGCACCCCATGGAGGAGCTGAAATACCGACATTGCAACATTATCAGCCAGATACTCCAACGCAATCAGAGCCAGTATGGCCTCGCGGACGCTGCATTAACCAGGCACATCGACCTAGAGCTCCAGGAGGCGGCGAGGAGGATGCCGTCAGGCTGGTGGGTACAACCCACACTGGCCGACATCCAGCGGGACGGCACCGCCTGCTCGCTCGAGGTGGCCAGACTAACGAGCCAGTTCTTCCATTATTACCTCGTCACCATCCTGCACTTTCCCCAGATGATACCAGGCGTCATCACCCCCGACGATAAAGGGGGGAAGAAGGCACGGAGCGAGTGCGTATGTGCCGGCTCAGCTCGCGAGGTCCTGACGCGGTTCGACACCTGCCGCAGTGTAGAGACCCTTGGCTATCCTTGTGGTGCGGCGGATTACTTCGCTCTGTCGTCCTGCACGGTGCTGCTGCTTGCCCACATCGGTAGTCACTACACGTGTGGTGCGGGGGCTGAAACAAGTTCGCAGCTCGCGCACCAGCGCCTTTCTGATCGAAGCCTTGCCTCACGGACCCTAGAGCGCTTCTCGCAGGGTTTGACCTGCAGAAACACATACCAGGAACAAGGCGACGAGGTACGGGAGCTGCTGAGGGCCGAAGAGATTGTGGACTCCGCGTGCTTCGAAGCGAGGAGAAGCCAGGGGTTAGATCATCAGCACAAAGACACAGATCACGAAGACCGCCACTCACGGCCTATTCACCGCTTACATCACCACCTCTTTGGCACCTTGAGCATCATGCGCTCCGGCGAGATTTTGCACGAGGCGCCTCGGAAGCAAAAATCACCGGTTTCGCCATTGAGACGGCCAAGGAGTCCAAGGCCAGTCACGGCGAATCGACATCACCCGGCGGGCGTGTTTTGGAGCGAAGAGTCTCGAGGAAGACATGTCAGGCCAGCTTCTCGTTCGAGCGCGGAGCAAGCTTCGTTTGATATTCTGCCAGAACTGACGGAGACGATAAACCCTGCTGATATTAACCTGCCCAAACATCTTACAGATGATGTAAACTCCTTCTTTTTCGCAACCGACTTTTGACCATATTGGCCTGCTATTGACTAAACTACTAGTCACATATACAAGGACACAAAAAGCGAGCTTTCCAAAGTAATCGACGGCAGGGTACGACTAAAGCTGAGCCCTTCGTCGGGAGGAGTAAGAGTAAGCAAAGCGGCGCGGGCATGCTATCGACTCACATTGATCCTCTTTTTTCTTTTTCTCCCCTGTTTAAATTTACATATCGCACATACTTTACTATGTGGTGAGCCACTGCTTGGACAACCGCCATTTTGGATTTTTTTTTCTACAGCCCTCGACGTTTTCATCTTATAAATCATGGCATCGACGGGACATAATCCTCATTTTCGATATCTGGTTGGCAGTATAGCATTTTATACCCAATCCTGTTCGAGACTGATAGCGTCCACCGGATTGGATAAAAACCTTACGTTTTGGGAATGTTGAGGGCAGCGATGTTTGTGAGTAAAGCTGCGACGACACAGGCAACAATTTGAATTGAATATACCCATGATTTATTGGGGAGTCAAATAAACTGATTTGACGGAAACTTTACCCCATCACCGACATCTTTTGTACGCGTCGGATGAAACAATGCAGCACTGAAATCTCACACGGCTGGCCCTCTACTCGAGCAAGCCAACATCCGCCTCTGACTGTTCCCAACAACTAGTATCCTCTCGAACGGTCTAGAACAATGCAAAGAGAGCAACGGACCATCGGTCGACGAGGTCTGCCCGAATGGCCACAGCCGAAAGTCGTACGGCGGCGAAAGAAAAGACAGCCTTCGGTACGGTGCCATCCCGCCCGCGGGATCGTCCTCGTATCGCTCCAATATGCAAGATGCGATGCTGCAAACCTTTCGACCATCTTATACCCTGTACCCCTGGAAATACATAAGAAAAAGAAAAATGGTGCCGAGTGCTCAGGTTAGGATGAGCGAGGCGGCGGCGTAAAGCGTAGGCCGGGCTACGCTATTGGCTGTCACCTTGCAGCTCACCTGCATGGCTCCATCCCCACAGCGCTTCGTATACGAAGAGGAGGCTTTTTTGACAGCAAAAACTGTCCGGGCTTATGCAGAGCTGGCTTGGCTGCGTTGGCGCTGGCCGCATCCTGCGGCTGAATGACACGGCGAGAAAAATGATTAGGGAAAAGGAAAGCAGAGAGAGAGAAGAAGAACGGTATGCTTGGTGGTGGCATGTTGGGTGCAACGATAGCGTCCTCCCCTTGACGACCTTGCATTTCAGCTTGCTGTGCGGATCAGTCCATGCATGCTTATTACTTAGCTGGATACGACTCTGCCCGAGCGTGTAAAAACCTGATCGAGCTGCCGTCAAAGCGCGCGCGAGAGTATATATAAAACGAGGAAGAGTGCCTGAACATTCATACGTTTGCTTCCGGTCAGGTTATTCTTCCCCCCCATCAACATTGCACATCATGTTGGCTCTATTGAAAGTGGTCGGACTTTTGCCGGCGCTGGTAGTTGCGGCGCCATACTTGCAGACGCTATCCATCGAGGTCGAGCCCAAGCAGGTGATTGTCAATGGCACGGTCGAGTACACGTCCCAGTGCAAGACGTGCCCGTACAACCTCTGCCCCAACATCAATGTCCCTTGGGGCGGTGACAACGTCACACTGACCTGCTGGACCAAGTATGTGCACACAACAGAGACGTATCGGCATTTTAAGCTGACGAATGGGATATAGCGGTGACAAGATTGGAGACACCAAGCTGTGGCGTATGTTTGGGTCATAATTTTCGTGCATCATTGTTTTCTTGTGCTGACCTTGCGTAGTGAAGACCACTGACAATTGCTACATTACCGAGTACGATCTCGTCGAGTACGCAGGAGATTGTAAGTGCAATATGTGATAAAAGTGCATGCGTATTCAAACGCTCATGACGTGTGACACAGTCACTGCCGATCTCAAATACTGCGGCCGCGTACAAAAGGACATCACCACGCAGGATGCCGAAGTCAGGTATCTGTCCGAGTGCAAATGGGGCTACTCGACCTCTGATGAGTCCATCAAGTATTACGGCCGTGATGTCGACGTAACCTTGACCTGCTACGCCAAGGGCACGGAGGTTGTTGGAGATTCGTAAGTTTCCTGCTCACCCGCATGAGAAGCTCCTGCTAATTGGGTTTCGCAGATTCTGGTACAAGGTATGCATCAGCAGCCTCGGTCAGCAACTTTAATGTACTGATTGATTGTAGACGACCGACAACTGCCAAGTCAGTGGCTCCGGCCTGTGGGAAGAGCCAGGTATGACAACTTTTGCAAAAGCACGATACCCATATCCAGCTGTGCTAATGTGCATATGTAGATCGGTCCAGCCTGGACGACTGCGGCCCTGAGCCCGGTCCCCGTATCAACGAGACCAAGCGCGCCGTCGACCCCGAAGAACGTTCCCTGGTCCCCCGCTGGCTGCAGCCCGAGATCATTGGCGAGGAGTACGCGCCCTGCTACAGCTGCGCCAAGACTGGCGACCCGGCGTGCAAGGTGACGACGACTTATGAGTTCAACGACACTGTCGCCAGCCAATGTCTGACTCACGAGGACATCACCTACCCCAACGGGACGTTTTCGAGCAAGAGGTGGATGGTAAGAGCTTTTAGCTTTCTCGGTTGCGTACTATGCGTTCCTTTTTCTGACATATCGCAGCTTACTACCGATTGGTGCTATGTCAACGGCGACGACTTCTGGGTACCTCCGTGGGACAGTACGTATTTGCCCAGCAGCTTCTTTTCTCCGGGTGCGACTTAATACTAACTGACTTTTTTAGACTACCGTTATCCAATCTGCTCTTACTGGGAGGGTTACGAATGATGCCGTGCATTTTTCTGCGCTATTGTAATGGCTTCTGTCAAAGCTGCCGGGAATATCGGGCTGCCTGGTTCAAGATGCAAAGCACATAGTAAAAAATGGAAAGAAATATCAAGTTTTTTTCAAGCTGGAGTTATTGATGTCGAGACGTTATCATGGATTTGCGGTCGTTTGGTGTATTTGGGTATCCAAGGAAAGCACAAAAGACAATAGCCATTGCAGCCAAAGCGTACCTGCCGGCTCTCCTTGTACTTTCCCAACGGGTTATTTCCTTCCTGATCATCTCAGATTCCTAAATGTACATACGAGGAAATAGCAGGCGAATGAAGCAAGAAGTTGGCTGCCGTGCTCGACGATAGGGGCAGGAGATACCCAAAGCCAGTCCTCATGGAAACAAACGCTTTTGTGATGACTTCCAATCAGCAAACGTAGTACCACTAGTGCCTACCTAAACATGTACCATTCATCGACATCCATTAACAGCGCCGATAAATTGTATGTCCAAAGCCAGTCTATTCTCCCCCAAACCGTCACGGCAAATACTATTGTTTGATTCGTAACCGCGAATTAGCCGTGGGTTTTGGGATTCTCATGTTGAGATCCCACAATACTATGGCCACATCACCGAGAGATGGGTATCAACTTCACTTTTGCACCTGCGTCAACAACTCATCCCTTCAACCTCTAACCTGAGAAATATGAAGTTACTCAATGCTAACCTGCGCGGCGTCCTAGATTATCTGCACAATGCGCGTCCCAAGATGTCATACGAAGTTTCTACCCTCACGCGGCAGGCCTGAAGCAAAATAGTGTAGATATGAGTCTAAGGCAAGACTGTGCCTGGCCTGAACTCCACCGAAGAGCTTTATAAAGGTAAACGCCTCACAAAATAAAATGAGAGAAATACCAAGGTCGACGAACTACTCTTATGATCTTGAGAGAGAAAGCGATGGCGCAGATACAAGCCGGGGGTTAACGCCACTTTCCCCCGCCCCGGAGGTGGGGGATCAGCATTAACCGTTGGCATTGATGAATAAAATAGAAAGCATGGCGCCTAGAGATGCCTCTTTTGCTAAAGAGGCGAAATGCGAGCGGGGTTGCCCACTGCAAAATTATGGCCCTTTGGTATTGCCCAATAGCAGAAGTACGGATCATGCTGCAAAGATTGGCTGCGCGCCCACCCACTCTTGCCCATTTCCTCATACACTTGGCCTCGTTGTTCGTTCCTCCGTCTATGGCTGCACCTACCAAGGTCGGCCATGGATGAAACCTGTTCAAGCAGTCGACGGCATCTCCCCCGCGATGATGGCCCCTCAAAGACCACCACGAAACCCCGGACCAGAACCAGGACTGGGTGCCTCAACTGTCGCCGCAAGAAGAGGAAGTGCGACGAGAAACATCCGACGTGCGGCCCCTGTGAACGACAGGGCGTGCGCTGCCCTTGGGGTCTCCGCATTAGTTTTCGTCAAGAGAATGCTCTAACTATTGAAGGAGGGCAACGGTCATCCCCGAGTTCCAGGGCCGTGGCGGGGCCGCGTGGGTTCGAGATTCTAGACATGACGGCCGACGTTGTCCGTGAGCAACGTCGGCGATCGTCGGTGAACGACAACGGCGCCGAAACTAATATTTCCCCTGTATTCCAACCACAAGCCAATGAATCATCTTCGCCGACGAAGGTTGTCCACACAAGGAGTCCAATTAGCATCCCATTTCCTGGCGCATTTACCACTTCTGAGCGATATACGTCAGCTCTGCGCACTTCTTTGAACCGTGTTCAGGAACCCAGGTATGACCAGCCTGCGCCATTGCTCCCGCCCATGCCCATCGATGCACACGCCCATTTAATGAGAAGTGCGCAAGATACTGCCCCAGAAGGCACGCTCGAGGATGTCGGTGTCTTCCTACCCGGTTCAACGTACCACGAGCTGCATTCAACGCTCAGGAGCCACCTTATTCGCGAAGTCAGATCCGATGCGTCCACCGCTGTTCCCCTCACACGCACTACAAGTAGTGGAATAAGCAAAAGTTTTCTACCATACGATGTCACAGTAGGCGTCAAGTTGGCTGAACAGCCGTTCTTGCCGCTTCCCCTAGGCGCGGAGGAAGAGGTGATCCTATGGCGTAACTGGTTCGACGAAATTGCCCCCTGGCTAGATAAGTTTGACATTGACTGTCACTTCCAACACACAATACCCACCATGGCCGCCTCAGCTACACACCTGAGCCGCGCCATTCTCGCCTTATCTGCCCGTCAGCTCGAGCTGAAACAGACAACCAAACCCACCGGCCGTAGCCTGTCCCTCTACCAGGAGGCCATACACTTGTTGCTCCCCCACCTCCGAACACGAAGCACTGCTGTCATCGCCTCGTGCGTTATTCTCTGCGTCCTCGAGATGCTTAGTTGCTCGCCCAAAGCTTGGAAGCGACATCTAGATGGCTGTGCCAGCATGATGCAAGCCGTGGGTATTGATGGCTTCGTCGGCAGCGTTGAGCAGGCCCTGTTTTGGTGTTTTGCTCGTATGGATGTTTGCGGGGGACTAATATCTTCCGTCAAGACTCTCATACCTGTCACGCGATGGGCTTCCTCCGGAAGGCCAATGGCTGCTTCCGACCTTGACGCAGACGTAGCCCTATTCCGCTCAAGCCAGAGGTTTGACAACTGGGCCAACTACGCTGTCTACCTTGTAGCCCAGGTTCTCGACCTCGTAAATCCAGGAGCAACTTCACTCGACATACGTACACAAGATGTCAACACAGAGTTTAGTACACGTTGGGCCGGACTATGGCAACATATCACGGACTGGTACACCTCCCGCCCAGCGCCTCTGCATGCTGTCGCCACCGCGCCGTCATCACAGACCTCGCCATTCCCAACTGTCCTATTCGCCAACGCTGCCGCAATATCAGGAACACAGCTATATCACACGGCATCAATCATCATGTTGCAGAACCGTCCGACAGAGGTCACTCTTTCCCCAGAGCAGAAGCTTCGTGGTGTGCTTTGGCATGCGCGGCAGATTTGCGCAATCAGCATTTCCAACCACCACCACGGGGCGTGGACCAATAGTATACAACCCCTGTGGATAGCCGGTCAATGTATGAGCCATCCAGATGAACACAGGGCCATCCTAGAGATTTTGGATAAAATCGAGAAGGCGTCGGGATGGGGTACAAGGTGGCGGGCAAATGACTTGAGGGAATTTTGGGGGGATTTAGGTGAGTGACCCAGCCTTCACATTAATTGAGCATGTAACATATAGAGCAAGTGTGCTTCGATTCCTACTTTTTACTATACAATCATGAGACTAGAGGCTCTATAACTTTTAACATTCAGTCTCTGCACGATGCTAACAGGCTTATATGGCGGAATAGGATAAAATATCCTCCTTCACGCGAAACCATGTATGCAACAATTAATCACGGCATCCCAAATATTACTGAGACGTTCATAACTGTGAGATGTGCTACTGTTGTTGATTGCTCTAATATTCTATTCAAACAATTAACCTGGACTTGTAGGAAAGTAAAGAAGTTTGCGGATCGTAAACAGCCCGCGTTCACTGGCCTTTGCTCAACTCTGAGGTATCGCTCGTTTCCGCGGCCATGTCGAAAAAGCTGCTGAGAACCTCGACTCTCTTCACGACGCTATCGTGATCACTGTCTTCAACTGTCATCGCCCAGACATCCAAGCAATCATCGTACTCTCCCTCTTTCCCTCTCCAGCAAGCCTCGAAGTACTGCTGTCCCCTGCGGCCAGTCATGACGTCTGATCCAGAGAAGTAGATCCTAACGCCAAGCTTGCCGCCGTTGCCGGGACGATTCTCAGCCTCCCTTTCTCGCTTTGCGATTCTCCCTACCAGCGCGTTCATATCCTCAGCCTCGCCCCAGGATCCTTTGGGGCCTTTTTTAAGGCAGTTTATTGCCTCGCTATTGGCCCCCACCGTCTCCTCGCTAAACATACCCTTGATGGTCAGCTTATCCAGCTCAGCCTGCGTCGTAAAGTCGAGCCCATAATCCCTCTCGATGACGGTGGCGTTCCTGTCCCACTCTGACTGCTCCCTCTCTCCCTTTGCTCTTCCACTTAGGCCCAGCGCCCTGGTGAGCCTGCTGAAGATACCGGAGGATGCCTCGATGGTGCCAGATGCTCGGAGGCTGATGAAGCTGGCCAGCCGATTCCAGTACCCAAAGGACACATTGGGTAGAGTCTGAAGTGCAAGGATCAGAGGGGCTTTTGAGTACCCTCCATCTACGAAAGGGGCTTTTTTTGGTTCAGTGTTAGCGCTGAAGCAGGGGCATAGGTTGGAGTCACTCAGATGCAAGGGCTGAGTGATGGGTTCCTGGATACTCACCGAGGAAGCAGACAAGAGGCCGCTCGGGATGCAAGATCTGGCGGCAGTGCCAGAGGAGGTTCATGTTGTAGATTGTTCCCGAGCTGTGGGACATGAGTGCCACGTGTTCTATGCGCAGAGCCTGCAGGAAGGCTGGTATGAGGGCCACCCATTCTTTGATGCGATCCTGGACTGGCACATCTTCGGTTTTGCCGAAACCAAAGCTGTTTGGGGTCGTCGCGCACCCACGTTAGCCACATATGCACTCCGTCACAGCCAGCAGCAAGAGAACTCCTACCCTCACAATTTGGAGTCAGGAGAGAGAAGAGGGAGACTTACCGATCTGGAACCAGGACTCTGACGCCGTGCTTGACCGCAAAGATGTGCATCCCCACTCCGAGGTACCTCGAAGCAAACATGCCGGGCAGAAACAGGACAGTCGGCACAGTCACTGCTGCTGCATTCTGAGCAGGACTGCCATTGGCGCCGTGGAACCCGTACTCCGCATAGCTTACCACAACATCTCCACGATCGCCGCCCTGTGCGACAGTGACCTTTTTATGGAAACGGGGGTTGGCGAGGTACTCCTCTGCCTGCTTGCGCGCATTGCTAGGCTTAGCCTCGACGTTTGGGTTTGCCATGGGATGCTTTCTTGTTTGACCTGACGAGGAATATGCGAGAACTTGACGGAATTCAAGCTTCACTTTTGGAAAATCTATGAGTTTTTGTGAAAATTTCCAATGATTTACGTTGTGGAAAGATGGAAATGTTATGTTTGCTGAGCACTAGGTGAGAGTAGTAGTAGCGCGCTCAGTCTTGGCTCACTCTAGTGGTGGTCATATAGTCGGGGGGTATAGTCGGGGGGGTTTGATGCGCCGACTTGGCCGTTTTTTCGGCGCAGGGTGTTGGACCGCCTCGCCGTCTAATCATTAGGGGGACTGGGGGCTGTACCCTGGACCAGGCGGCAACTAGAAGAACCTCAGGCTTTTTGGTTTTGGTTTTGTTTGAAGATATTATTTATTCTTCTTTTTATCCTCTTTTTCTAGTCGTCATATATCATCTGTTCTAATTCTTTTCATTCTTCATTCTTCGATCCGTACCATGGTCGCATATTGTGTTTTACGTTCATATATATCAAATCTAGATGATTACTAGGGTTATGAGAATGTTGCAACCGGATACGTTAGTTAGTGGCGTGATGACTTTTGCTAAAATCCAACATGAACCTCTGAGATCCGAACGGAAATGACTATTCAGAAAGCAGATAGAGAATATTATGATTAATTTGAAGGGTCGACACAACGTAGACGTTTATACGACTGTCATGGCATACACGCACTATTCTCCTACAACGGCCCCCTCAGCAAATGTCCATGGCCATCAATGCAGGCTCGTGAAGAATACGTACTGATGCAAGCCAGCTTTACAAACTTTTATAGCTGCTATTACAAGGCGCGTTGAAAGTGATATTTCAAAGACGAGGGTGATTACTGGTGTAAAAAGCTACTGTGCGATTTGAAACCGGGTTCGAAGAATTGATGGTTCGGTTCTTGCGGTAAAGCTGGTTACTGCATCTCGAACGTCGACATCTGTCAACGCCCGCCGGGTTTGTCCCAGATATGCCGCTACGTAGTATGTTGCGTAATCCTGGACCAAAGAATGACTCGGAGAGGGGAATCTTCTTCTTCTTTTTTTTTAAATATTTTTTTTAATAAGAAATATGAATATCAGAGTTGACGCGAAACCATGGGTGTTGCTGTGGAGAGGGTTTTTGGAATATCTCACGCCTTCGATTTTTTTTATTTGGCCCCCCCCCCCCCCCAGCGCGGCATGGATTGATAACTATCGAACTTTTTCTTCGAGTTTCGTTTTCGAGCCTGTGCCCTAACAGAGGCCGACTTCCCTTGTAGAATACCCAAATAAACGCATTTTGATTCCGAAGAAAGGAAAAAACGAAGCGTGGAAGGAAGCTCAAGACAATGGCCGTGAACGAGAGGGTTCGGGGGGGGGGGGGGGGGGGGGGGGGGGCGTGCTCTTCGTAGCCGCTTCAAAGAAATCACGTTGCCCAAGATGTGAAACCCAAGCACTCATCCGTCGATATGTGCTTGGCTCAGATGAGACGGCGATAGACTCGAGCTGCGCGGCACCTATGGATATCCCAGGTACGCTTGTGTAATTAATCCAAGAAACGTATACACCCTTGCCTATACAGATTATCAGGCAAGGACTATTGTACATATGTATACATACATGTGTAATGTAATAGACCATATTGGCTACTATCCATAGACGGCACCTGATTACTAATTAGCCCCGTGGTTGGAACGTCTTTGAATCGTCCGAGTATGCCACGACGAACACTTCTCTACCATGGCTACAGAAGGCTCGAGAAATGTCATCCTAAAGCAAGTAATCGAACGGATGCTCAGTGTTCTTCACAAATGGCGCCTCGAGAGCTAGGCTCTAAAAAGTTATTCATAAATTTTCTACATATTTACCAATTTCATCGCTAGACTAATAACGGCCCTCGAGAGCATGTCTAACAAGCGACAAGCGGTGTAAAGCACACAAATAACCAAGAGCAAGAGAAACATCAAAATACAAGCGAGGAGTTCCATATCTCTGCCAATCAAGTACGAGGGCGGCGAGGCCTGTTGCGTCGCATTTGGGTACTTACCTCGACGACGGATGCTTCTTACAGCGACGAGGCATTTGCGGCTGTTCTTCTTATGAAGCGACCCCTTGCTGGTCCCCGTACTCGTCGTTTTCCACGTCGTTTTCGTCATCGCTTTCGTCGTCGTCCCCATTGCTTTGTCAAGCTGAGCAACGATATACGCCATTTGGTATGCACGATAGTTGGCGTTGGATCGTGACAGCCTATAGATTAGAACCTCGTAGAACTCGGAAAAGTCTTTGTGCATCTCATCAACCATGATGCTGCCTCCAACTTCATGCAAGCCTAGAAATAAGGAAAGAGAAAAGAAAATAAGAACAAAGTGTCAGTGATTTTCGGGTGTACAGAAAATGATGGGATCGCTTGTTTAAACATACGGAAAGCACTGCGATCCTCCGGTCCGCCCCAATCCGATTGCCTCAGATCAGCGTCGTCGTGATCCATGTCTCCGTCGTCGCACAGATCAAGAGAGTTCCAGTGCCTGAGCCTTTTCATAAATAACCAAAAGACAGCGGGTGGAAACTTCTTGTAGCTCCAGAATAGGTAGTCGGCATTGCGTTGGTACCGCAGAAGCGCCATCCGCCAGCACTTGAACATGAGCACGGCCTCTGCCGTATCGGAGGCAAGGTTGACGCCACCTATGGAATCACGGACGCGCGTGCGTTTGTTAGATCCACTGCTCAAGCATCACATGAAATTAGCATAGTGGTGGGGGAAGGGGGACAACTCACCCAATACCTCAAAGGTCATTACATATCCAACACGTTCAGCAGCACCAACGCGCGTTTTGGGATCGCCAAGCTTCAGGGATCGGAGTCGCTCATCACTTTGAAGAGACGGGGGAGCTTGGCGGGTTCCGTGGAACTCGACGTTGGTTTCGACTTCCCTCCCCCTCTTCCTCGTCAGGAATTGACTCAGAAGCTCGATGTAGCGCCAGTGTTGGCTACCATACTCGCCGCCGATGTGTTTGCCGACTTCGCATGGTTCCGCCAGATACCACTCGAGCAAGTTCAGGAAGACTGCTTCTTTGGTGTAGACGATCCTGGAGCCGTGGAAAGCGTGATCGATGAGGAGTCCGTTAATCTTCCGCACGTGGTCGGAGGATATGGGCGAGATGCGAAAGTGGAATTGGTCGTTCCTGTGGTAGTACTTCTGTTGATCACTGGCAGTGATGCCACCTACTGAGGTTTCCAAGGCTGCCCAGATTTTCGACATATTGACATATTCGGCCGGGGCCTTGCCGACAGGCAGATACTCGAGAAGGGAGAAACGGTGCGTATCAGGGTCCGACAGCCGCAACGCCTTCAGAATGAAATCGCAATCGGCGAATTCGCCATTCGCAAGTAACTGCGGCAAGTGGCAGTAGCGCAGCACCAACATCAAGTCCTGCGTGATGGGGAAGAAGTAATGAAATCCGGGTCCAACGTTGAAGGTTTCGCCCGTTCTCGCATCCCTGTAATAGACCGTAGGTCCCTCGGCCACATTGTAGCAATTGTCTGTGAGGACAAAGTGCTCACCAGGCGAACCGGGGGTGACGATGGACATGTACATATCTTCGATGCTCTGCACAAAGTCTTCGGCAATGGGCGAGTAAGCCGTCTGTCGGATGCGCTCTTTCCAAGTGTTCTGGGGGTCCATCTCCAGATCGATGATGCAGGCCATGCTCTTCAGCCAGGCATCGATCGGGGATTGGAGGTTTGCCTTGGCCAGGTAGTTCCTCAACAGTTTCTGGTCGTTTTCTTGGTAGTCCTCTATGCTGCGAGCATATCGCTGGTGAAACTGATGGCCACGGAGCCGCATGAGAAAGGCAAACTTCCGAAGGACGTCCTTGTCGGCCCTGTTGAGGCGCACCGTCACTTTGCCGGATGCGTGCGCTCTGATGATATGCCTGCAGTGGGTGCTCACCTTATGCTCCAGCCTGCTGAACGCCTCCTCGACCGTAGGTTGCTGACTGCTGAACGCGGTGGCCACCATGCTGGTGTACATGTTTTGCTGGCCGCAGATTCTTTTCACCGGTGCTTCTTGCAGGCTGAATTTTTGGGACGAGGACATGTCGAGGCAGAATACCATGGAATCTCCTGGATATTTGTGACGTTCATGGTGACGTTTGTGGCACCTCTTGGAGCGAGGAGGCGTGTCCGGACAGACGAAAGGGTGAGCAAAATTCCTGAGGAGGAACTGAGGTATAAAGTGTTGATATTGGCTCTTTGGCGCCTCCATCGCTGAGATGTTCTCTTGATTTTTTTCTTCTTTTTGCTTCTCGTTTCTCGTGGGGTCGAGTCAGCGTTGCAGCTCTGTATAATTAATTCACAAGTTCTCTGAGAAGTCAAGATGCGCGGAGGGAGTGTCGGTTTTTATTCGCTACAATTTGTTCATCATCTCCTCCCTCTCCCCCTCAACCCCCCAGGAGGCCAGCCAACATCATGTTTCATTTCGTGTGGCGGAGTTGTTGTTGCGTTCTGTTGGTTATGCCTGCAGGCGCGCATACGCGAATCAAAACCGGTGATGGAGGTGCGCACGCGCGCGCAACATCAAGTGGGGTATCACCACTAAATAATGGGCGCCTGAAAACTCCCTTGGCAGGCATGCAATAGTAAGGTGTGTATGCATGTTGGTTGTATTCATAGCAGTAGTTGCTTGCTACCTTGGTTTTATTCGCTGCTGCCCGATCATGTGGAAGTATCCCTGGTCACGTTGGGGGAAGCATTGCACGTATTTTCGGCATCGCTGCGAGCCAACATGCGTCGTCGCAAACAAGAAGTCATGGAGCAAAGCTACGCGGCGACTTTGCAAAATGTACTCCGTAGTATATAGGAGGTCGGGCGTGGATGCTACATATGAAGTAACGATGAGGAGTAGCCGGCCAATGCCTCGTAATTATTAGTCAACGCGAGGAGAAATTGGCTGACGGCCTCCTGCCGCAAGTCGCGAAGTCATCTACCCTCTTGCCTGCTCGCGGGAGTGACTTGCTCCTACTCGTGAACTACCTCCCCCCTTGCTCATGGAAGAAGTCGAGTGCAGCAGGTATAGAGGCCGAGGAAGAAGTAGTCATCCATAAATGAATGCTCCATCAACTACCGCAGCCATCGTCATATTGTTGCCCATTTTCCCATTATGTTTTTTCGCATCAAGGTAAAACTCGAGTTTCACGTCTTGTGGATTTCCAATATATATATATATATACCTTAAACTACCTCTGCCTGTGAGACGACTTGGCCCACGGCCCCGGACACAAAAGTCCGCCATCCTCGATTCCCTGCTCCTCCTCCTCCTCTCCCATTCAAATCTGGCATCATCATCGCAGCAAACGAAGGGTTCCATGCGGCGATGCGAGCCGTCCACACGGGTCCGAGCCTCTCAAGGCTAATAGGCAAGGTCGCCTTCACCTCCATGATGCAGTCTACAACGTGGCGAACAATCTCCTCGTCGTCGGCCTCCATGGCAACCTCGAGCCCCGTCTGGCCCGAGTCGGACTCGGCCGCGACGTCGCACCCCCCGCCGACGAGGGTACGGATCATGGCCCTGCACCGCGCGTGGATGGCGTGAAACCACGGCGTCCACCCCTGCGAATCCCTGGTCTCGAGGCTGACGCACAGCTTCTTGATAAGTTTGGTGGTCATGCTCACTCTGCCTTGTCTCGCGGCGGAGTGGAGTATCAACGCTCCTTCTGCGATCGTAGCCCCGCGCTCGAGGAGAGCGTCGAAAGCCTCCTCGTGGCCCAGGTGCACCGCCACGTGCAGCGGCTGGATGCCAGTCCATCGGCGCAGGTCGCGCGTCTCGTCGAGCTTGGCGCCGAAATCGTCGGCGAGCAGGGCGATCATAGAGACGTCGTTCTTCTCTACGGCCATCATCAGCGGACTCCCCACCTGCGGCATGACGGCATCGACCAAGTCCGGTTTCTCCTTAAGCATGCGGCGGCACAGACGAAAGTTTCCGGTATATACAGGATAGAATATCGGGGACAGATCCGGGTCGTACTGGTCAAACGGCGAAGAGCCGTTCAGAATCATGAGGTGGTGCCTTGTCCGAAGAAAAGTCGTTCTCGAATGCGAGGGGCCAGCTATCAGTGCCTCAATCATGCCATACAAGTCATCATCCTGTCGTAAAAGATCGTTCTCGACGTTTCGAGAAGGCGCCTTGGCGAACCAGTCGCGGGGCGGGCGGTTAAGAACCCAGGAGAAGAATCCGGGGTAACGAGCTGGCGGCGAAGGAGCTACCGCTGCTGCTGCTGCCTTGGCCATGTACTGTCCCCGGAACTTTTTGTCGACCTCAGCCATGAAGTTGCCGACGTGCGTGGTCCAGTGCAGCACGCAGTACTCCAAGAGCGGGTTCTCTTCGCACGCCTCTCCGGGTTCCTGGGGCGGCGGTTGGCCGGACTCGTTTCGCAATAGGTATCGCAGTGTCAACATCGAGAGCCTCCTCTCCGCTTGTAAGCGGGGTACGTGAAAGGCCGCGTAGGTCGACTGTCGGAGCCTTTTGGATACGAAGAACTCCTACATAGCAGGGTGATTGTGTGAGAAAAATGTCCTCCCCTTTATGTAGGTACATGTAGCGACTACTAATGCCCCCTCTACATAGAATTGCAATCGAACTCACCTTGACGGATAGGTGCGCCAGCGCAATGTGTCCCGTGGGTTTGACGGTGATGAAGCTGCCGCACGTTTTCAGAAACGCTGCGGTGTTTCGAATAGGTCTTCCGAAGGAGGCTTCTGATGGCGTTTCCCCGATGGAGGCGGCATCGCCGAGCTCCCTGACCAGCAGCGGCCGCGTTGCCGTCGTCAGCCAGAGAAGGATCTTTCTAGCATACATCGCCGTCTGCTCCGTCTGGTTACGACGGTTCTGCGCATGCATCGCCTTCAACACTCTTTCGTACTCTTGGTACATTTTCAGTGGCAAGTCGTACAGAGTCTGCTGTATCTGTTCCTCCGTCGCACAATCCTTGACAAGCTTCATTTGGCAGTCTACCAATCGAAATCTGTCACAGGCACAAAAGTAAAAGTCATGTCAGTCGCCTATATGTCTTGGACCTCATAAATTCGGAAAAGGAAGAAAAGAAAGAAGAAAACGAGAAGAGGGAAAAAAAGGACAGGCAGGTGCTACTTACAGCGGCTGCGAAGACATGATCTTCTGCTCAATCGCATCTTTTAGATCTTGGTCGACAGTCATATTCATGAGGCTCTGGGAAATGTACATGCGGATGTCTCCCAAGATGTGCGTTTCCTCCTGGTGCGTCGATATCACCGCCGGGGCATTCCGCATCAGAGCCTCTATTTCGGGCAGCTCCCGGCTGCTGAGGAAAACCTTGACTGCCATGCTCGAGCTCTCCTGGATTTTCAGAAGCCATCGCACCAGGGTGAGGCGGGACTCCTCAGGGCATTCGTCTAGGCCGTCGACGGCAAGAATCAGCTCCTGGTGCTTCGACAGCCTCAGGATGAATCGCCTCACGTTCTCCCACTCCAGGGGTATGTGCTGGTTGTAGTAGTCCTCGCGAAGCTCTCGTCTGATGTGCGGCAGCTCGGGGTTTCCCCTGCAGGTCAGAGTGAGTTGGCGAAGCATGCTGCGGAGGATGAAGATTGGATCCAGGGTATCGCGGCAGGCGAAGTCGCAGTACCAGAAGGCCATGCCCAAGGAGTCGTAGGTGTCACTCAAGTGCCTGACCAAAGCCGATCTAAGAAAAAGCGTCAGCTTGTCTTGAACAATATTTTTTACCAATCATGTTCCTTCTGCCAAAAAAAAAAAAAAGAAACGTTTACATACGTCAGGACAGACTTTCCGCAGCACACTGCACAAGTGTCAGCGTGTCGGCTCCTAACGAACAGCCTACAATCGAATACGGTTCGTCGACTCACTTGGTCCCTTGAGCCAGAGGCAATCTACTTCTCCTGCCATCCAGCTTCTCACAAGGTCATGCTCCAGGAGCCAGGTGGTGGTGCCCTCTGCTATTTTTTCGACGAGCTCGCTGTGCTTGGCATTGTGCGCGTATGGGCTCAGCCACTCCCAAAGCCTCGGACCTACTGAAGTTCCAGAGATTAGAAGAAAGGTGTCAGCGCAAAAAGCTTTTGGCAAGGCGAGAATCTTCCTGTGCGTACATTCTTTGGGCTTCGAGTCGTAGTAGTGTACGGCCTGGCCTATGACCGTGGAACCCTGAAAGCTGCCCGGAAACTGGGCGTTGGCGGTGTTGACGGACATGATGCGTCGGAAAGAGGGATGATTGCTTCGTGTGTGTATTGAATAAAGTAAGTGGCTGAAGGAGCGCTTTCTCGACTTTTTTTCTTCTTTATTTTGCTTCTTCTTTTTTCTTTTTCTGTGGTTTCTTTTCTTTCTCCCCTTCTTTTTTCTTTGCTTATAGTCATTTTGTACTTTTTGATGGAGGCGATTTTCATATAAATGTGTGATGAGTGAGTGGTACAACGTCCCGTCCTCACATCCCCCACCTAGATTCGCAGAAGAAAACTCATCCCGCATCATCGCAGAGCCTCAACTTACACATCTTGGAGCCTAATCTTGGTCATGCTGGTGAATATGCAGCTCTTCCGTCCTATCCGCGCTCGAGGACTGTCGCAACCCGCAGCTTGCGGTCACTACAATGTGGACGCGTTGGCTCCAAATGACAGGTTGGCCATCTATTGCTTGCGTAAGGATCGGTTCATTTTGAAAGGAAAAGAAAACAAAACACAACAAAAAGCGCGACCCATGAGGTGGAAATGCCTAAAAGGGAGATGCGCAATAGTTGTCGGCTGCTGATCTCCTTGGCGCTGTCGATGATCACCGAAGGGGGAAAAAAAGGAAAGAAGGCCTTCTTCACCATAGGGCTACAGGCTGTTCACGCTCCTTAATCATGATCAAGGACAGAGTGAGGGGAGTTTGTTTGTCAGCCCAAGGGCGTTTTTTTGGTCATGGGGTGGGCAAAAACTGTTTGATACTGTTTGGGCGAATGGGGTTTTCCCACGCAAAAGATTCACAGTGGGACTGGAGGAGTTGAGTGTAAAAAATTGCCGACTTCTGGACGCGACACTGGCTGAAGGGGGAGGGGAGGAAAAAGCAAGGATCGGAGCACACACAGACTTGCTGGTGGTGTTTCCTTTAGAACTGATACTGGGGCATGGCTCACTTATTAACCAGAGAGAGTCCGCTCGAGCATCCCCCAAGGTTTTTTTTCCCTTCCTTTTCTTTTTCAGCGTGAAAGACATGGATATTTGGGACGAGCACGTTGCATGGGAAAACGCCGCGATGGCGAGCATTGGTCCCGACGACGCATCTCACACATCCATATCGCATGCCGTATCAGCGAAACGAGCCGATTTTCAAGACCACGATTTTTCTTGGGCAGAGGGCTGACGACCATGTATGGGGGACCTATGACGAGGGCTATGACATGTTTGGCACTGCAGACATGAATGGGACCAGCTCCACGGCGACAATAACCGGCACTGGTGATGAGAACGCGAGCGATCCACCAATTCGCATGAACATGGGTTGGGCGTGGCACATTTCCATTTTTGACGAGTCCAGTCGAGGTTTTCCTACGCAGTGGTGCCCAGACTGCCCAGGCTATCCAAAGACCCCAGACTCCCCGTCCAAGCAAGGCTGTGAGTGCCAACACAACGATGCGCACGTATGCTCAAGAGAGCCCAATGTGCAACTCTGCAACAGCCAGTCAATTTCTTTGCGCTGTGGATCCGGGATGCAGCCTCTACAGCCTGTCGAATATCACTTTCGTGCCGAATAATTTCAAAGATTTTGTGTGTTATCATGGGAAATGTCTTTTTCTCTTTTTTCTTTCTTTTTCTTTTCGGCAAATGGCTGAAGTTATTGAGAGGTGTCCAACAAGATCTTCCCCCACCCACCCTTCTCCCGATATTTGACCACACAAAGCAGGATATTTTCTGTCCAGAAATGCGTTGTCATGCTATTACTTTTTTAGGTCATTACGCAAGGCTCTCTTTATATGCGTATCTGGACTGATGCGCTGTTGCCGCAGAAACTGTGCCAACATCGATGCGTCCGTCGCAACACCCGCCCGAGATACACTCCTCAGCGAGCTTTGGTACGAGGAGCCGAAAGTCATATGCGCCCTGTTACGATATTAAGGGCGAGATTTGCATATAAATATGCCCCCCTCTTCAATTCGTGTTATGAGAGGTTAGGCGCGGAAGCAACATCCATGACAACCTTGCCCTCGCATACACGAAAGCACTTGCTTGCTGTTTGATCTAGAAAAGAAAAAGAAACTAAAACGGAAGGAAAAAGTCCCTTCTCATCAAAAGCACCATGTCTTCAAGCACGGCGCCTATCCCCTCGGACATCGAGATTGGCATCATTTGCGCCCTCCCCAAGGAGGCCAACGCCGTGAGGGCCATCATGGACGTTTCGTCCAACGGCCATCAATCCCAAAACATTAGAAGCCACAGCAGCAGTGGTACCAGGCCGTCCGGAGACAACAACTCGTACACGTACGGCAAGATCGGCCCGCACCACGTCGTCATGGCCCACGTCCCGGGCATGGGCAAGGTGGCGACGTCCAACGTGGCCGCCAACATGGCGCGCACCTTTGGCAAGATGCAGCTGGCGCTGCTCGTGGGGCTCTGCGGCGGCGTGCCTGACCCGCAGGGCGAGTCCGGGGCGGGCGCGAAGCTGGGCGACGTCGTGATCGGGGACAGCGTGGCGCAGTACGACCTGAGCAAGCAGCTTCCGGACGACCGGGTGCGCAAGAGGGACGTCGGCGACGTGATCGGGAGACCTGACAACCGCGTCCGGAGCTTCGCGGCTAAGCTGAGGTCCGTCGGCGAGGAGTTGAGGCGGCAGACGGGCGAGGCGCTGGCGGAGCTGGTCCGAGGCAGCCCCGACCTCGCCAGAAAGAAGCTGTGGGACGTCGTCTACGAGCCCGACTACTGGCACCTGCACCGCAGCGGTGAGAGTTCCGCCGCCTGCAGGACGTGCGTGCCGGGGGAGAGGACGTGCGACGGGGCGCGCGCGGCCAGCTGCGAGACGCTCGGGTGCGAGAGCTGGGACGATCGCAACGGCGTCAAGCGCGCGACCTCGGTGCGGGCGAGCTCGCTCAGGCCTGCGGTGCACTTCGGCACCGTCGCGTGCGGGGACACGGTGATGAAGTCTGGCGAGCACCGTGACCGGGTGGCCAGGGACACGGGGGCCGTCGCCCTCGAGATGGAGAGCGCCGGCGTCTGGGACAACCTCCCCTGTCTCGCGGTCAAGGCCGTCTGCGACTACGCCGACAGCCACAAGAGCAAGGCCTGGCAGGAGGTGGCGTCTCTGGCCGCCGCCGCCTGCGCAAAAGTAGTCCTGGAGCAGTGGACCGGGACTGAGAACACGTCGGCTCTGCCCGAGGTAAGTCATGGAACCCCCCCCCCCCCGCACTCCCTCCCTCCCGTTACGTATACGATACGCACCCCATTCCTTACCCAGGACATCGACTGACTATATGCGCTACTACTAGGCACGCCAGGTCAACACGGCAAACGTCGATTTTTCCGGAACTTTCTCGGGAGGCAACAACGTCGGTCAAGTCATCGGTCGGAACTCCTATAGTTCTGGTAAGAATAACAACTTTGGAAGCGGGACCTATAACATGGGAGTGCCAGCTTGGTAAGAGGGGAATAGCAACCTGCGAAAAAGGGAAGGATTGTTGGAGTTGTATGACAAATGGTGGAATCTTTAAGAAGATTGAAGCAAAAGTATATGACGTCTATAAGTGTTTCTATGATACACGGTGATGATTATGGAGTGTTTGTTGGGGATGTATCTTGAGTGTCGCACCCGCCCGGAGGACATGTGATGTTAAATTGCTTTCTGTCGGCTGCGAGAGCTGTTGCGAGGGCCGTTGAGAAAGGGACCTGCGATGGCTACGAGAGCTACAGTGTTTCCTCGCACCGATCTCTGCGACGTGCTATATTTTCCTATCCATTATACCCAGGACAATAGCCCATCCTGCGATACCTGCTAGCAAGCTATACCTACATTACCTATAACACACTTTCCGTTTGCAACAGGTCTTTCTCTTCTTCTCTATTTTCTACCTACCCAAAAGGCACAGCTCCGATAGACTCTTCGAGGACCTGCACTCGTTGCGTAGGCCTCGAGGGAAGATTCGTTCGTTCGTCACCCAGCTTTTCAGGGCTCTCTTGGCTCCCCCGTGCTCCTCTAAAACGAAATACACGAAGACGTGGCGCGGCCCGCTCAGATAGAAAAGACGAGCGTTGGCCTCGTGTATCGTGCAGATGGATGAGGTTTGGGCTGCGGGGGAGGGGATATGCGGGGGCAGGGGGGGGGGGGGGGGGTTACATGTATTCATGAATACAGTTGCAATGTAGATGTAGGTTCGATGTTTGTTTGTTTGTTTGTTTGTTTGCCATGTCACAACAAAACTGCGAGGCTGAACAAGTTGGCAAAGACATGTCATCTGTTAAAAGCAGCAGAGAGAGAGGTTTTTACAAGGAAAATAAGAACAAGTTTCATTGTCTTAGCATAGTATAGATGAGATTATAAAGCTGAAAGAAATGTTTGCTTTTTTTTTTTTGTATTAGGCTCTTTCGTTGCTTAAAATAGCCCATTGAACCCTCGCTCATGATCGTAGCAGCCAAGAAAGTGTTCTCCTCAAGCAACCAATCCCAAGGGCACGTATACAAGAACAAGTACAAGGTAGCCTATTGAGCTATCTCTGCTCCCTCCATCAAGAGCATGGACGAAAACACGAGGTCCAGCTCAGCAAGAAAACAACCCTGGGATCAGACCAGATGATCGTGCATCCGAGTGCCTTTGCCAGACTGGCTCTGACTGATGAGTCCCGGCATATTGCCTGGGGTTTCTGCTCGGAAGCTAAGGGGAGAGGGCGGTAGGCCGCATGGAAAGGACGGAAGTGACACGGATATGGATGGACAAGATTTTCAAGGTTGCCATCACTAACCCGGGAGGTACTGATATGTCTAGACCCGATTTCGGTTTCTAGTGTCGAATATCTACGTGAGTTTCTCGATATTCATTATATAGCATTTACCGGAACAGTGACTAACACACCATGAATAGTTTCCGACGCCGGCCACAAGGGTACCGGTTTCTACGATCAACGGCGTGTCGATGAAATGTGATACGAGTTCAACCCTCGTAACGGTCTCTCTCAAAGATAAGGAGCTGCCGGACGAGCTGTATGACATGCCCGAACTGCAAAAAGAAAAAAAGAAGAAGAAAGAATACAAGGGGAGGAGCTGCCAGGTCGTCGAAGCGTCAAAGGTCAGTAGCCCTAGTACATAAAAGTCATTTCCACCCCCGGCGAGATTCTATACATGTTCTCCGTACGGAGTGATCGGTACTATCGCTACTAGGAGAGTGATTGTAGGCCCATAATTATGATTACTACTCCGTATCTCGTAAAGATGGCCAGGGATAGTTCGAGGATGGTGGTTTGGGGGTTATGGTTTGCGAGAAACCCCTTCCAGATGACGATGTGTAAAATATGCAAATACGAAGACCGCGTTACCGAGGGCCACGCCGGTTTATTAGAATAGTCCGGCAGCTCAGGCGATGAACATGAATTTTTTTTCCCCCAGACATGGGAATGGAAGCCCATGTCACGCTAGTACTGATGTACATGTAGTGAAATCGGTATTGTATAGTGAAGTTCGAAGCCTTCAATTCACAATTTTTTTTTAATGTGCTTAGAACGAGGCTGAATATTATGACCGGTACGGACTTTATGGAGTACTAAAATAATCGTCAATATGCAGGAAGATCGAGCTATATACGGAGCAATCATACAGAGCACCCTATCGGCATTGCTGTGCAGTACTTTACTACTTTTGCGGGGGCGGTGAGAGCACAGGGGTACCGTATTCACACCTATCACGACGAGGACGACGAGCCCTTCTGTTCCGAATTCTCCGTCCCCCGGATAAGCTCGTATTCACCTCGTGCGGCAGAGCAGCAGATACCCCTGACTAGATAAACCAATTGGTTCCAGGCGATCAGCCGGATACTGCAGGATAATACGAACTTCTCGTCGTTAGTTGTGTTTTTTTCTTTGGTTCGGGGATACCATTTTTCTCGGCAATGGCGATCATCTGGGGCACAGCAGCTTCATCACCCCCCGTGATGGTCGAGAGGAGAAGGGCATGGTGTATACACCCCTGTGAAGAAACGAAAATCATCAGTCAGCGCAGGATATTGATGGAAATGAATATAAGTTGAGCTCTCGACCACACCTCGGACTACCCCTTTGAACGAGACGAAACTTATCCCGTTTGTAAAACAAAAAAAAAACAAAAAACAGCCCCTCTCTATACCGGAGCAACATGGAGCTCAAGTTCACCCTCGGGTTCCTGGCTCTGGCCAGGCTCGTCGCCTCGAGCGATCCCCTAGCGGTGACCACCACCGGCGACACCGGGCAAACCATCGAGGCGTCGGCCAAGGCCAGAGCCGTCCCCAACACCTTCATCATCGAGCTGCAGCCCGGCAGCACCCGCTCCGACCTGTCCGCCACGGACAGCTTCGCCCGCACCATGGGCACGTCAAGCTTCGAGGCGCGGCACGACTTCAAGAGCAAGTACTTTCACGGGCTGTCCGCCACGTTCGGGGACGACGTCGACATGGCGTCCCTACAGCAGAGGGACGACGTCAAGAACGTCTGGCCCGTCCCACAGATCCCGCGGCCGAACCCCTTCGGCCTCCCCACCGGGAGCCCTCGCGCCACCGCCCCCCGGAGCCGCACCGCCGCCAGCAACCAGACCACGCTTCCCAACTACCGCGGCGACGTCAGGGTGAACAATCCCCTCAACATGAGCAACGTCCAGCAGCTCCACGAAAAGGGCATAAGGGGCAAGGGCATCCAGGTCGCCGTCATCGACAGCGGCGTCGACTACAACCACCCTTCCCTCGGCGGGGGGTTCGGCGCCGGTCACAAGGTTTCCATGGGGTACGACTTCGTCGGGGACGACTACGACGGCACCAACGCCCCGGTTCCGGACGACGACCCCATTGACAACTGTCCTGACAGCGGGCACGGCACGCACTGCGCCGGTAAGCAAGCTTTCTTCCCCCCTCCCCCCTCCCCCTCCCATCCCTACTCCCCCTGAGCTTAACGTCACTTGGCACACCACCTGCGTTACTTGACGAATTGTGACAAATCTGACATCTTTACGCGCAGGCATCATCGCCATGCAGGACCCCGACGACCAAGGCTTCGGCCTGGTAGGCGTCGCCCCCGAAGCCACCATCGCCGCGTACCGCGTCTTCTCCTGCTCGGGCTCGACCTCGGCCGACGTCGTCCTGGCCGCCATGCTCCGGGCCGCCGAGGACGGCGCCGACGTCATCTCCATGTCCCTGGGGATCCCCAACTTCTGGGAGCTGACGAACCCATTCGAGGACCTGGTCAGCCGCCTGGCCGACGACGGGGTCCTCGTCGCCGCGGCCCTCGGCAACGACGGCCGCCTGGGCCCTTACGGCACCAACGCCCCCGGCCTGTCCACGGCCGCCCTGTCCGTCGGCTCCGTCGAGAACGGCGTCTTCCCGACGTCGTACCTGGCGCGCGACGGCGAAGGCGAGGAGCTAGCCTACGTCTCCGTCTTCCCCGTCTCGGCGGCCCGGGACTTTGACTTCGAGGTGTTTCAGCTCGGAACCGGGTACCAGGGTGCCCCTCCCATAGACGGCTTCACCTGCAGCGAGGAGGCCTGGCAGGCCGCCCAGGACGCGTCGGTCAACTGGAACGAGACCGTCCTCCTCCTGCCCCTCCAGAAGCGCTGCGCCACCGGGCCCTTTGACGCCTACGCCGAGGAGCTCGGCGTGCAGAGGGCCGTCTTCTACGTCGAGACCGACGACGTGGACATCTCCGTCGCCGCCCCCGGCCAGCCCGCCCAGGCCGTCTTCCTCGACCGCGCCAACTCCCGGAAGCTCCTCCGCGGCGTGGAGAGCCAGGGCGGGAAATACCGTCTCCGGTTCGACGGCGACGAGAACAGCCACCTGCCCAACCCGCTGGGGAACACCGTCAGCTCCTTCTCCTCCTTCGGTCCCTCGGTGGAGATGACGCTAAGCCCCAAGGTAAGCGCACCGGGGGGCAAGATCCTGTCGACTTTCCCCCTGGCCGCGGGGGGCTACGCAGTGCTGTCGGGAACATCGATGGCGGCGCCCTTTGCCGCCGGCGCCTACGCCCTGCTCAAGACGCAGCATCCGGACCTCGCGCTGCCGGAGCTGCTGGGCCTCCTGCAGTCCACGGCCGGGTCCGTCAAGGAGCACGGCTCGGACCTCGTCAGCTCCGCCGCGAGGCAGGGCAGCGGTCTGATCGACGCCGCCGCCGCCGCCGGCACGCGCACCGTCATCTCCCCCACCGAGCTCAGCCTGCGCGACTCCGCCAAGCCCGAGCCCCAGACCATCAGGATCGAGAACCGGTCGAAGACGGCAAAGTCGTACAAGATCGAGCACGAGCCCGCGGCCTTCCACCGCGTCTACAACAACTACCTGGGCGGCAACGACTCCAACCTCGAGTTCGACGACTCCGTCATCGCCCTCCCCGTCTACGCGACCGCGGGCATCTCCGAGCCGTCGTTCAGCCTCGCAGCCGGAGAGTCGACGACGGTCGAGGTCAAAATCACCCCGCCCGCCGAGAAGTACCCGTACTCGTCGCCCCTGTACTCGGGGTTCCTGCGCGTGTCCGAGGACGGCGACGACGACGACGGATTCAGCTACTCCATCCCGTACCTCGGCGTCCCCTTCGACCAGTACAACACCGGCCCGGTGGCCAAGAACGTCTCCTCTGACCTGGTCCACGACGTGCCGGCCGTGCTCTCCTTCAACAGCTCCAACTACCTAATCTCCCTCGCCGAGGCCACCAAGCCCGACCTCGACGAGTACCACTGGCCCAAATCCCCCAACGACACGCAAAAGGTGCCCCTCCTGAGGATAGACATCCCCTTACCAAGCCTCTTCTCCCGCGTCGACCTCGTGCCGGCGAACATCTCCTTCGAGCCGGACCACTACGGCTTCGACCCGGCCATCGAGATCCAGTACCGGAAGAGCGACACCCCCGTCTACCGGGGCTTCCTCGGCGTACCCACGCACGGCATCATCTACGAGGCCGGCGTGGGTCCCTTACCCGTCGACGACCCCGCGCCCGCAAAGCAGCTCTTCGCCTTCCCGCAGTTCATCTCCAGCGTGCTGTCGACGACGGTCTGGGACGAGCACATGAACGCCGTCAACTTCACGTCCGGCGACTACAGGCCGCTGCTGCGGTCGCTGCGGTGGGGCGGCAACGCGACCGACGCCGACGATTACGAGTCCTGGCTGGGACCGGTCATTCGGGCGACAGTCTAGATCACTTTGTATTATGTGTAGTATCTTGATGGATGAAAAGAGAAACATGGTTGTTGGTATGTCTAGAAGCTAATACTACGCACGTAGGTGAGAGACGATAGGGGCGGGGGGAAGTTATCGTCTCGGTAAATTTATCTAATATATGTAATTGAATAACCACCCATAGAATATATATCGAGGTAGAACATAGACGCGTCTCACTACATTGCCCTTGACGCCTTCCAGCCTGTGAAGATGAGAGAGGACAGGGCTTGCTCCTCGAGCCGGTGGCACTACTACATTCAGCCATAATGACCCAGCTCCTCGAATTCGACTTGATACGGTAAAAGAGGTGCTTGACTTTGCCCTTCCGCATATCTTGCCATCAAGCTGTCAAGTGTGCCCATCTTGGATGGCGCACTGTATTATTTGCCGACTTTTTCCACTCCTAATCAAACAATACAGCAACAACTCGGCATCAAATGTCAGAATTTCAGCCTGGGCAACTAGTTTGAAGGCGAACGACAAGCTCTAATTAATAGGCATCCCTATCCATCATGGCATCAGAATGTCTAATAAATGGAAACTACGCCCGAGCACAGCAATACGGCAGCCAGGCAGGTTCTGGATACTAACCTCGAGATGGATGAATATTTTTAATAACAACTGAACAAGTCCTGAGCGTTCGTCATGATATAACAGAGCCCAATTCAAAATCAGCCATCACTGGTTTCCCACGCTGGTCAACCAGACATGGACGTTGCAAGGCAGAACCCGTGTTCAAGCTTCAATCCAGGTCAGACAAAGCAGGAAAATCAGCCCACGTCCGTAGGGGGTACAGGCAACGAAAGCACTCGTGAAGTAAAAGACAAGGTCAAATTGGAAAACGAGGGCAAATTAGCCCCGAAAAGATAAACTCCATTCCTACAAACCTGGCTTACGAGGCCTTTTCCGATTCTTTGACGCCTTGCTCTTTGGGATAATTCATCAATCCCGAGCTTTGTTAGTACCTCATTAACACACAACTTTTATATACCGGTTAGTAACCCCCCAAAACTCCAACCCGCCCGTCCAAATAGAGAAAAAGTAAAAAACTGAAAAATGACAAAAAGAAAATCAGGATAATATCAGGAGTAATTGTTCAGGATTTTTTGTTTCAGGATTTGATCAGGATAAAAAAAAGTTCAGGCATTCCCCTACCTTACCTTAGGTAAAAGGCAAGGCTCGTGTTAGAAGAAATTGGTATATGACAAAGTTTTTCCAAGGAGTATCGCTTTCCTCCTTCCGTAGGCCGCGCATTCCGATGCTAGATGTTAAAACTAGAAGACAAATGGACAAATTTTGGTTGTTCGCTTTTTTTTTTTTGTTTACTTATGGAGACCGCCGGTGCGCTTCTCCATGAGTTCTCTGCGGACCTTGTCCTTTTCTGTATCTGATATCAGCAAATATTAGGTGGAAAAGTCGGGGGGGGGGGATACAAACCTCCGTCGTAGACGAGGAACTCGTGCAGACCAGACCCGGCGGGTACCATGGGCAGGACGGGAACCTTCTTATCCGTGATGACCTCAAGCAGAGCGGGGCCGTCAGTGTTGATGAGCCACTTCAGGGCGTTAACAACCTCCTCGGGCTTAGAGACGCTCCTTGCCTGGATCCTCATAGCTTCGGCAAGCTTGACGAAGTCAGGGTTAGACTGGTGAGTGTGTGCGTAACGATCCTCGTAAAAGAGATTCTGCCACTGCGTAACCATGCCCTGCTCCTCGTTGTTCAGAACAATGACCTTGACGCCAATGTTGAACTGGGCAGCAGTAGACAGCTCGGTGAGAGTCATGTTGAACGAGGCGTCGCCGTCGATGTCGACAACGAGAGCATCGGGCTGGGCAACCTTGGCACCGATGGCGGCAGGCAGACCGAAGCCCATTGTGCCAAGACCGCCGGAGCTGATCATGGTACGAGGATGCCTCCAGCGGAAGTGCTGGGCGGCCCACATCTGGTGCTGACCAACACCGGTGGTGATGTAAGTCTTGTCCTTGCGGTCGGCAGTCAGGTTGCTAAGCTCCTCAATGACAGTCTGGGGCTTGATAAGCTCGCCACGCTCGGCACGCTCGTAGTGGGAGAGAGGCCACTTGGACTTCCACTCGTTGATCTTGGCGAACCACTCCTTACGGTCCTCCATGGACTTGGGGGTGATGTGAGGCATCAAGGCCCTGACATTGGCACCGACGTCGCCCTCAACGGCCTCGGTAGCCTGGACAACCTTGTTGATGTTCTTAGGCATGATCTCGAACTGGACAATGCCACCACGGCCCTCAGCGGCGGCGGCCTTAGCGCCGGGAGCGAACTTGGCAACGTTGAGAGTGACACGGTCATCGAAACGACCACCCAGGGCGATAATCAGATCGGCATTCTGGATGGCCATGTTGGCATAGGCAGAACCGTGCATGCCGAGCATGTGCAGAGACTTCTCGTCGAGCTCGTCAAAGGCACCCAGACCGTGGAGAGTAGTGGTCACAGGGATAGAGGCCTTCTCGGCCAGTTCCTTGAGGATCTCAGAACCACCCTCGGAGTTGACGATACCGTTTCCGGCGTAGATAATGGGCTGCTTGGCAATATCGAGAAGCTTTGCAACACGCTTAAGCGATGCCTCAAGCTCAAGCTTCATGGCCTTGGTGACGGGAGCAGTCGGGAGACTGGGAAGAGAGGTATCAACGGGAATAGCGCGGCGCAGAACGCTGGCGGTGACATCCTTGGGAAGATCGACGAGGACAGGTCCGGGGCGGCCAGAGGTGGCAATCTCGAAGGCCTCGTTGATTCGGCGGGGAAGTTCGGCGACGTTCTTGACCATGACGTTCCACTTGGTGCAAGAGCGAGAGATACCGACGACGTCGGCCTCCTGGAAGGCATCACTGCCGATGGCAGAGGTAACGACCTGGCCAGTGAAAACGATGAGGGGAATACCGTCGGACAGGGCATCCTGGATGGGGGTGATGACATTGGTTGCTCCGGGACCGGAGGTAACGAGGACTACGCCAGGCTTGCCAGAGGCACGAGCGTAACCCTCGGCCATGTGGCCGGCACCCTGCTCGTGTCTAGGAAGGATAAAGTCGAAGTGTTTTGAGTTGTAGATGGCGTCGAAAACGGGGAGAATGGCACCACCAGGGTATCCGACTATACAGCTCATGTTAGACTATGCAAGCTTGTAGCTCTGCAGAAGGTGATTGCACTCACAAACGTGCTTGACACCATGTCTAAGCATCATCTCGTGGAAGATCTCTCCACCAGTCTTGCCGATGAACCTAGAATTGCAATATTAGAGCTGTGTTCTGGTCGAATAAATAGTGACTCATTCGTACGATTCGTCCATCTCGGGACCCATGGGGTTGACGAGAGGCTGAACATGGCTGCGGTCCGAGGTGTTGAAGCCGGGGCTGGGTCTGTCGCGAACAGCACTAGAAGCAATTGCAATGTCAGTCAATATTTCTCAATCATATTGCAACCAATTCTTCTCGCATATCCCTCCTTCTCATCTTCGCGGCGCCAGTATTTGAACGCCAATTACAAAGACAAGATACTGCACTTCCGGAGGGGGGCAGTCAGACGTCGTGCAACCTAATTACCACCGAAAAAGAAGAGCAAAAAAACCAGACGGGTTATGACTCGCTCCTCCCGGTCCTCCCATGCACACCGTACCGAGCTCGAAAAAAGAAGAAAAAAAACTTACGGCGCAGCACTGCTCGTAGCCTGATTTCTCTGAGAACCAGGAGTCTTCTTGGGAGGCTGAATAACGGCAGCGGCGGGCGTAGACGTGAAGGCACGACGTTGTTGCCCAAGGGCCCGGACGGCCCTCGTAGCCTGGCGACTTCGGAGCATGATTGTGTGTGTTTGTGGTGTTTTTTTTTTAGGAGGGGCGGCGGTGGCGGACGACGGCAGCGCTGGGCGGGTGAGCGGGAAAGGGTAAAAGGGAAAATCGAAAAAAAATTATAGGCGTGTGAAAAGCCAGAAAGAGGAATTAAACCAACGACGTTGTCAAGGGGTAGGGGGGGAGGGAGGAGGGCAATTCTCAGCGATTCCCTTTTGTGAATTGGGATCTTTGCCACGTCTTGATTCCTCTCTCTCTTGCTTATCTTCTTTCTTTTTAATCAAAAAGAAAAGAGAAAAAAGAGAACAATCGAAAGGAAAGTAAGTTTGGGAAAAAACGGGCTTGGTGGGAATTCGGGGAAAGATGGATGGATGGATGGGTACAGTAGAAGGGTACCCAACCGACTCATCAGTGACCCCAAATATGGTAGCAGACCCGTGTGTGCGTGCGTGCGTGCGTGCGTGTGTGTGTGTAGGTGTGGCCACAGTTTCTCCCAGGTGGAGGGATTTTCCTCCGTTACCGTAGATGGTGGGGTAGCATGAGGGAAGAGTTACTCAGTTACGGCGAGAAGTCTTTGGAGAACGGACTCGTCTGATTGGCTCCGTCCTCGGCCCCATCCCTGCGTGCGAGAACCGCTTGTATGACTGGAACGCAGTGGGACACAAGCTGGCAAGACTGGCAAGACTGGCAAGACTGGGAAAGCAACACACCCTTTCTCCTTTGAACGCTAAAGCCATTCCGCTCACAAGAAAGTGTGGGGAATTTGAGGGCCGTTTTCGCTCCTTCCTTCAGCACCGCGCCCTACGTAAGTCGGGCGGCTCGAGAATAGTCGGCAAGTCGGGTAATGGGTACAGTCACTTTTTACCACGCTAGGTACTACCATAGGTTGTACGGAGTACGGGGTACGGAGTACCGCTGCTACTCCCTCCCGTAGCTTAGGTACGGATTACTAGTAATAGTAGTAGTAGTACCTACGCGGGGCACCAGGTACCTGACGATTTATGATATCTTTTTCTCTCTCTTCCTCCTCCTCCTCCTCCTCTCGGTAGTTGCTTCCATGGCTCGAGCTAGGTATCAGGCAGATCCAATACTTGCAAATGATGGGAGAAACATAACCCCGAGCTTATTTCTCAGCTACTCTATAAATGCAAGGAGCTGAAGTTGATGATTGTTCCAGACCACTCCCCCCCCCCCCTAGCACCACTTCCAAATCACTAGCACACTAGCAGTGGAAAACTACCAATATATTGACTATATGTACGTAGCCAGATGTGGTGGTCTCGGAACCATATGCACCTCTCTGAACCAAACCAAGACGAACGAGCCAAGCATGGCCACGAGATGCCTTCATACCAATCACGTATCTTGGAGACAGCCACAATATATACCTACATATTACATATGTATGCGCCGCTGTGCAGAGTACGGAGTATGCACCTCTCTAACCTGAAAGAGAGTTTTGAGCAATAAACCGAAAAAGAGGCCTGCATGGATGGCGAATAGGAAAACCACTACCCAACGGACTGTTCCCGACGGAAGGACTCTCCCCTCATCCCGTCCCTCGCACATCTCCATCCTCTTTTTTTCCTTCTTACCTCTTTCAAAGAAGGCAGCTGGCAGCGAGTACCTAGGAAGAAAAAAAGAGAGAGCTGTCATCGATTCTTTACTAACGTCGGTAGTCAGCCCCCGTCATCCTTGTTCCGTTTGGTATTATCTCAGATGCGGGTTTTCGCCCTTTCACCCACCCAGACAGAATGCCAAGCCCATCAGAAGCAGCTTTTCCTGCAGGGAGGCACAGATACGCATGTGGGTGCCCTGCAGTGTAGTGTCACTAGGGCATATGCCTCTTCACTGCGTACTTGCAGTCAGTCTCTATAATAGCGGTCTGTGGAATTCTTTGCCGTCGAGAAAGGGTTTTACAGACTTTTGCCGGGATGTCTCTGCTTGGACCGGGCATGCTAAGACTTGTGTGACTGATTTTTGAAGGCTCTTTGCCAATTACTCCGTACTGGCGTGGATGGATGCTAGTGGTATTATGGATTATGGATTACGGAATATACAGGGTGCGGGTTGCAGGTACGACGGTACCATACCTAGGGTACTACTCTACTCCGTACGGTACGGAGCAGTCCATACTACTGTCGGTATCCACCTTGAAACGGTACCTACCCTATGTTTTCTCTCAAATACCATCCATGGCTCAATACTTGTAAATGCGCTCATTCCCGTCAATTGCTATGCAGCTAAGAGCATGTGCTACTAAATCCTTTCAAACACACCCATCATTGCACATAATCTGCGAATGCTGAACTGAGTAATAAAGACTAGGTTTGAATATTCATTCCGTAAAAAAAAGACAATAAGCGCTCCCCATGTTTGGACTAGTGTTTATGTTTTACCATACGGAATACGGAGTACATCAAACTCAAGATCATCACATGTCGAATTATGCCTCATCCAGCAACAAATTGTTCGCCATGTACGAATGCGTGATCCTGTTCTTCATATTACACAATATCTCGAAAACATTCACCTCCGCTTAACACTGGCAGTATTCTCCTTTCACTTGCCGACGCACGGTCCGCTAGATACATTGCGTGCTTTAATATGCACGGCAAATCCATCCTACTACTATTCCGTGCTGCTAGTATTAGTAGTAGTACTATCAGTATGGAAGAGGGATACTGTTGCTACCATGTAAAAAACACTCATTTTTGTCCCTACAACATGGTCCAAGTTCGCGAGGGAACCGGACCCAAGATCCTTCCGTCGCCGAGATGCAACCACGTTTTCTCATTGGAAGGATAGTGCCGGATCTTCGCATGCTAGGCGCCATATTATGTAGTACTGTAGGAAGGGTACTACCATATAGCTACTGCTCCTTACATACGGAGTAGTAGTGGTAGATTTTCTAATGGATTCCTGCTAGAATGGCACAACATCTCGCGCTAACTTGCATTCCCCAAGATCCCGACGAATTAATATCTCCCCCTCTCTCCCATCCCCTGCTTCCTCGACGAACCCCTGGGCCCACGCGTAAAGGGTCCTTGACTAATAGCAGGAGGAGGGTTGAACAATAGCCTTCTTTGCAGCGCGGAGTACTACTAAGTAAGCTTGTTCCTCAAACAAATCTTGCTGTTTGCACTTTTATTTCTTCTTCTCATTGTTTGGAGAACCGCTGAACGTACACTTCTTGTCAGAGCCCTTGTCCCTATGTGCTCTATGTAGTACTCCGTATCTTCCACCAAAGCATTCTCGAGGGCCCTTGATGCTACAAGGCCTGCAATCATGCACCGAAGTGGGAAGTAGGGAACACTAGGATTTGCCAGGTCGGCTCGAGCAAAGCCAATGCGCGAAAGGGTACTTCAATTGGTGCCTGGCCCTTGATGAAGCTGCCCACGACGAAGTAGTATCTCAAGTGTTAGAGCGTACCGTACTGATCGAAAGAGAGGGGGGAAAAAAGGCAAGAATTCAAGAAAATATAAAAAGGCTGCTTTTTTGACAAAAGTCGCCCTGCCTAGACTACAATTTTTTACCTTGACTAAACGGTTGTTTGCGGGGGAGTCGTACACATGGCGCGTACGACAATCATGTGAATAACGTGAGTATACAGAGTATAGCAATAGAGAGTTATACGAATAAAGATCCTTACTCCATTTTCTACTTCTGCAATCCATACTATATACCTTTGTAGCTATCCATATCCATTCCTCAATGCCCAAAAACTTTTTTTTTCTTCAGCCCATCAAATCCCCCTCCTATCCTATCATAACAAAAGCCAGTAAAACCCCCATCATCGAGATCTCCATACTTCACAACTACGTAGCATTAGATGAAAAAAAGACAAGCATCACAGATGCAATAAAACGAAATTACCCTCAGAGGTCGTAACATCAAAAGCGGTGTCTCTCATTCACGTAGCAGAAAAAAGAAAGGAAGGCCATTAATCATGACGCCCCCTCTCTCTGCCCCCATTAACCCAAGAGAGACCAAAATAAATTCACATCTCGCTGCTCGGCCCCAAACCCGATTGAATCCCCCACCGCCATCTATAAAGAAAGACTCGCAAAAGGAAACAATCAAAGGATAAAAAGAAATGTCATATAAATTGTACCCCATCATATTGTATATGCTCCACGAGTCAAATAAAACGATGGCGGCACCTCTGTATACGCATTCCCGTACCCAGTTTCCCTTGCCTTTCTTCCATCCAATGCCAATAATAAGTAGTAGTTACCCTCTTTCCCTCGCTACCTTATCCGGCCAGCTCTTCCCTCCCCTCTGTAAAAGTTGTGGTATCTCAGAACATGCATAGGAAATTAAAAAAAAAACAGAAAGCAAGAATACAATGACAAGACATAAAAGGAAAAAAAAGAAATTTGAATGCTGACGCGCGATGAGAGACGAGAGTAATTTGGGGGGGAATCTTGCAGTTGGGGGTTAAACAATGAAACGACCCAAGCCAAAGGAAAAGGAATAAAAAAACCCCTGTGATCCGTGGAGGTGTATAAAAGGAAAGAAGTGATTGTGTGTGTATATGCGTAGACTTTTCGTTGTTCATCGTTTCGTGGCTTATATATGCTCTTCCGCCCGAAAAAAAAAGGAGAGAAAAAAGAAATATGCAAAGAAAAGGGATTATTATAGAAGTGACGATATGTATAATGTGGCGATGCTCAGTTTATTCGTATGTGCGTGCGTGCGTGCGTGTGTGTGTGTGTGTGTGTGTGTGTATGCAAATGCCATCCTTGTCTTATGCCAAAACGCTTGCAAAAAAAGACCATATAAAACAGTGTAGAGAGAAATTCTCATTCTCTCTTCCCCCATTAATGTCTCAGATGCGCCCCTCGTTGTCGTCAAAGAAAAATGTCATGTCCTGCGGCGCGGGAGAGTAATGCTGGAAGTGTTGAGGGTGGGGGTGTTGCTGAGGATGGTGAGGATGAGGGTGGTGTTGCTGCTGCTGCTCGTGTTGCTGCTGGTGAGGATGATGATGGTGATGATGGTTGTGCTGCTGCTGCTGCTCGTGAGGATGGTGCTGCTGATGATGCTGCTCAAAGTCTCCCTGCGTCTCGTGTCCCATCCTCATGGGCAGATTCCACTCGGGCGGCACAGACGTGGGAGCCTGACCCTGCGGTGCCGACGCGTACTGCGGGATGTACTCCCCGTAGGCGTTGGGGACGTTGTCGTGGGTGAACGACATGGGCAGGTCGGAACTGTAGGGGCTGTTGAAGGGGCTGGCCTCGGGGGTGTTGACCTTCTTCTTGGGATGAAGGTCCTCCATGCTGTGGTGACGGCTCCACGAGGCAGGCCGCTTGTTGGGGACCGGCGTCGCGGGGCGGACAGTCATGGAGCTCTGGGGCGTGCAGCCGTACATCATGTCCTCGTCCGGGTACTGGCCGTCTACAACCATGGGCTCATCGTAGGGCGATACAGGAACTCCGTTGCCGGGGACAAACGCGTATCGGGGATCCTCCTGCATGGGAATAGCATACATCGGTTGCTGCTGCTGCTGCTGTTGCTGTTGCTGTTGTTGTTGTTGTTGTTGTTGTTGTTGTTGTTGTTGCTGCTGCTGCTGCTGCTGATGATGATGATGATGCTGCTGTGCCTCTTCCATGCTGATCTGTCTGGGCATCGGAGGTACGGGCGGAGCGGCCTCGGGGGCAAACTTGGGCGCGTCAGGCGGGAGCATGTTCTCCGAAGGCAAAGAGATGGGAGTCCCCGGGTGAGGTCCGCTGGTCTGGTCATCACGAACCATGGGCGTCGGGTCGGGAGCCATGCTGATGGGCGTCGAAGGTCGGGTGGAGCGCTGCATCTTGCCCTTGCGGCTCGGGAGTCGGAAGATGGACGAGGGCGGGCGGGACTTGGGCGTCGTGCCGTCGTCCCCGTTGCCGCCGGTCTTGGTGGCCGCGGGGCCGTCCGTCTCGAGAAGGCACTGGCTGCGGAAGGGTAGCTGGAAGCGCTGGTCGATCTCGGCCGGCGGCGGCGTCCTCGACGAGGTGAAGGGCGCCGTGCCGAGGATGTAGGCCAGGCGGACCAGGGTCGAGATGTCCTCGCCTAGGTGGCGGCACTCGAGCATGCGCTTCAGGTCGCCCGAGGACCTGGGCTTCCACGACAGCGCCGTCCTCTTCTCTTTGGGCCAGATGCACGTCTTCCACGTGTTCTTGACGCGCGACTGGCGCATCAGGTTCTGGATCTGCACGGCGTACTCCCAGTCGTTGACGTCGAACTCGTCCTCGAAGTGCTTGGCGATGTGCTCAAAGTACTTGTCGCGGCTCGAGTGGGCCTCGTTGGGGCCGTTGGCCTCGAAGATGCGGTCCTTGCACTTGGAGAAGCCGCAGGAGAAGACGAGCTGAGGGCACAGCTCCGTCCGGGCGGCGCTGCTGGGCAGGGCCTCCATCTTGTGAGCCTCCTTGGAGTGCGTGCTGTAGGCCCTCTCGGTGGCGAAGGAGAGGTTGCAGTTCTTGGTGCGGCAGATCCAGGTCACGTCGAGGCTGTGGAAATTGTTAAGGTGCTTCTTGAAGTCGCTCTTGCGGCCAAACTCGACCAGGTTGCGGTCCAGGAAACACATGGGACACTGGTACTTCTTGAGCGTGGGAATCGTCTGTTTCGGCGAAGGCGGGTGCGAGGTGATGTTTGCGCGAGCAGTCAGGGGAGCCGCCATCGGGGACTGCATCTCGGCGGGCGAAGCCATCCAAGACCTGTTCTCGGGGATCGAATCGTGCATGCTATTCACGTCAACGTCGCCGTTGCGATTTGAGCCTGCAGTGTGAACCGAGGCGACGTCCGACGCGGTCCATGATAATGACGGGGCACTGCCAGTACTGAGCAGTGTGTTTGTGTTTGATATCGTGGAAATCATCGAAGTACGAGCTGCCCCCATCAATTGTCAGTTCCATGCTCGATTTTGGTAACCATAATCCCCCCCTCCCTCCCTCCTCTAACAAACACCACACAATCGTCAATCGTCAGCACAACTTACATGATTCCTCCAGTCCGGCCAAAGCGATTTTGAGGCTCATGAGGCCATACTTTTGAACCAGCTGAACCAGCTGACGCTCATCGTCGCTAGACAACGGTCTGACATCTTCTTGCCCAGTGAACGGAAACATATCGTCCGGTCCTGTGTCCCCCTTGGCGCTGCCACAGATTGCCTAATGTGGAAACGTCGTGACACGAGAGGAGGTATCGACCGCTTTGTGTATCGTGAGACAACAAGTCTAACTAGGAGCACGCACGCACGTTTAGGCGTTTGATAGATAACCGCGTTGGAGATGTCGATGTATGCCGGGGCACTAAACAGTGACTAGTCGCCTCTTCTTTTTTTGGTCTTGTTGTTTTTCTTCTTTTTGCCGTTGTCGCGTATATATCGTTGTAATTTACGGGGTTATTCGCTTGGTCGTGTTGAAGAAAAAAATAACGATTATTATCCCCCTTTCCTTAGTTCTCAATCCAAACCACCTTGCCAACACCAAGAGCGGTAGATCTTGGTAATAATGGGCGACGGCGTAACCAAATTATTTTGCTTCTTCTAAAAAATCGATGATCAAAGATGAACCCGAGCCTGCGAGATCAATTTTTGTCGAGAAAAAAGAGTGTGAGGGTGTGTGGTGTTTTCTCTTTAATAGGGAACGTTGGTGTACACGCCTGTGTGCGTGTGTGTATGTGTGTGTGTGAAAAAGTGAGAGAATGTGGATTGAGTCTTGGTCAAGATAACAAGACGGAGAGAGGGGGGTAAGAAGATAGATGGAGAGATAGAGAGAGAGAGAGGGAAAGATAGGGAGGGAGGGAGAGAGAAATGGAAAGAGTAAGAAGAGGGAGCATGAACCAATAGCCGGATCGACGTCTAGGAACAAGGGAATGATATGATTATGAACAACTGGCAGAAAAGCTGGGATGCAACACAGACACAAAGACGAGAAGACGGGGAAAGTCTTCTAGAAGACCTTTCTAAACCAGGGTGGATGAAGGTGGGGGGGAAGCGCCGTCTGCCCATGCCCCCCCCCCGTCCCTGATAATAAAAAAGATGATGGTGGAGAGAGAGCCTTTTCTCTCTTCCCTGTTGGGCTGGTAGTGGGTGGTTGCAAGGTCAAGTGGCCTTGGGTCTGCTAGGGTGAGGGCTAGGGGTACCTTGAAAGGTGCTGGTGGAAGGGGGGGGAGGGGTGCTTGTTTTTGCTGGGGGGGGCCCTGAAGCCTGGGGGACACGACAGCAGTAACAGCAGTAGCAGCGGTAGCCGTAGACTAAAGAAGTAGCAACCGTACGGAGTACAGAGTACTAAGTAACAGCAGCAATCCATGACAAGGTTGCCAGGGCCCAAACAAGCGCGGCAACCCCGTCGTCAATGCCATCCTCGTCCGCGTCTCCATATTGAAGAATCGCAACGCCGGGAAAGAAGAAGGAAATCATCGACAAAAAAAAAAACTAAGACGGTGCGTGACGTGTGTATAAGCTAGCTACCAGTAGTAGACAGGCTACTAATTCCCTAATTCAACGGCACATAGCAGCTATAATACTTTGCCCATGCCTAAATAGCCGTAACAATGGGGGAAACTCTTCCTCTTCCCCGACCCAACAGAAAAAACAAAAAGACGACAGGAAAAGACAGAAAGTTAAGATAGAGAGAGGGGAAGAAAAAGAAAGATAGGCAGTTCTTCACTCCACAATGACTCGCCCTGGTTTCCCCCTGGCCCATGCATTCGCGAACAAGCAAACTAGAGAAAAAAAAAAGAGAGAGAAAAGGAAAAAAAAGAGTTTGTGCTCCATACTCCGTAGTAGTAGCAAAGATGTAAGCAGAAAAGGCTGGCACTATGCTTGTTTCAGTCATGGGAATAAAATAAAAATCGCCAATTCTCACTTGCATCAGAAAAACTTGGGGGTCCCTCTTTTGACTTTCTGGAACCTCCCCCCCCCCCCCTCCCTCCCACTCACCTCATCGCCGCCCCCCAGTCGCTCGCTCTCCCCCTCCTTTTCCTCCTCCCTCTCCACCATTATGCAGCAGAATTCCTACTTGCTTAGGTACATATGCAGGTATTGATAAACCCGTCTCTTACGCCTCAGGGGTGCATGATGAGGGTGTCATGAACCAACTCCCGAATCAAACAGGCAGGACCAATACGAAGCCGTCGCAGCAGTGACCAGAAGAACGAAAATACTTGCCAACCAACCTTTTTGGTCCAGTCGCCGTCCTGCTGCTCACTCCATCCATCCATCTATTCATCCACCCACCCATCCATCTCATCTATCACTTTTTCTTCTTTTTCGTTCACTACCTACAGTCTGGTGCATACATACATCGTACTCCGTATGTAGGGTACTGCTCCGTACCAACCAGCAGCATACGGAGTATAACGTTTGGGTGTTATAGGTGCTGTGCCTCCTTTGGTGCCCAGACATGATCAGTGCTCCGTACATGGCAGCGTTGCAATGAGGGGGGTTTCGGTACGGAGTAGTCGGTACGGGGTACTATGTAGGTCGAAAGGACAAAAAAGCCACAGCCTACTAATTGTGCCGCTGAAGATTGGCTAATAAATAACATTTGAACCCATTGTCTCGGTAGATCCTGTCATCGTGGAATGAATTGCAGAATCTCACCCGCTTACTCCGTATTAGCTAGTAGTAGTACAGAGTACAGACGTGCATACGTACATACTCCGTACTGCATGGATGCATGTACGACAGAACCAACATGCTTTTCACCATGTATAACCCCTCCGCCCTTTTCCTCTCCCCCTTCGCAGGTTTCCGTTTCCTGTGCGTCCCGCAGATTACCGTGACCTCGAGCCCCCTCCCAGCCGATGACATTGTACCATACGGGACGACCCCTGCGGGAGCACCGCCCAGCGCGAATAGAGTAGCGCGTCCGTGTCTGACCTGAAAAAGCCTTATTCCTCAACCTACCACCACCAACCCCCCTAATGGCGGTACGAAGCAGACAGAAAGAAGCCTTCGTTTCGCTACGACAGATTGCACCAAGCTATGGAGCATCTTTTTTGTTCGCGTTCGCGTGCCGCCTAACCACCCCCATCGTTGCTTCGGGACCGAGCAGTTTGTATTACGCTACATACCGAGTACGGAGTACTACTGCTAGTTCACTTTAGTAGACCAGCACTAGCAGCAGCTCGCTGTAAGGCTATGGTCTTGGCCCTTTTTTGTCCACCAAGACGTCTTATCACCTGTGAGGCAATCTTCTGCCTTGTTTTTTTCTTTCTCCCCCCCCCCCCCCCCAAAAAAAAAATCATCAAACGCCGCTGTTCCTCTTCTATCCCGTCATTTATTAAGATGTCCCCAAAAAAGATCTTCCAGAATAGCGCGATGCGCGCTAGCTCTCCTCGCTTAAGGCAAGCAACTCGCGCTTGCAAACACAGGTCTTCTCCAGATCTCTCTCTCTCTCTCTCTCTCTCTTTCTCCTCTCTCGCTTCCTCAAGGAGAAAAGTCCGAGTCAGGCGCCACGTGCTCATCTCTGTACGTTTTCCCCTGGGGACGTGCTCTGCATATGTGCATATCCCGGCTGCTCCTAGTGATGCCTGCGTACATACTAGCACCATGTACTATGCTCTGCACCTTGACGTACCAAAGGACAATTAATTACACTTTTTTACGGAGTAGCCTTACTCCGTATGTACTATGTAGAGGAGAGACGGGCAGCCAGAGGTTTTCCGTCGCGACTCCACGACCGGAGAAATGTCCTTGAGGGCCTACCCCCATTCTCCAGATCTTCACATCCATGTCATGGTAGTATCGACTGGCCAACTTGGTACACGGATTACTCGGCGACTGCCTCTGGGATGATGCTTGCTTGCTTGCTCGCATGCTTGCTATTGTTGCTAGTAATACTGGTAGTTTGCTGTTTCCCGCAAAAGGCTAGAAGAGTCTTGGGATCTTTGTTCCGTAGTCTGGGTTGCCGATGGGGTGGGTACTACGGCACTTTTCTTCTTGACTTTTTTTCTTCTTCTTTCTCTTATCGAGTCCAGCTATCTCACGAAGGAAAAAAAGAAAATGTACATAGTATATCCATTGTTCCCCGGCCGAGGGGGACCACTTTGGAGAAGAACAAGGGCATCCCATGTGTATATCCAAGCCGGCTGTTTTGCTAACCGGTGCGGAGTACGGAGTAGCTTCGCAAAAGAAAGCCTCGTGCTAGGCGAGGCAGAAAAAAAAGAAACTGTACATATATGATGCAATATGGTGCCATAACCATGACAGCCAAGCAGGAAGGGAAAAAAACATGGTCTTCTTCTCGTAGCATTACTCCGTACGGAGTACAGAGTGGTATGTAACAGTAGTAGTACTCCGTACATCGTAGCAGTGGTGTTTTCATGCGGACGAATTTTCCTCTTTGGCTCTCTTGTCTCTGCTTGTTTCTTCTATTAATACACGCACCCACACACACAGTCACACCACACTCGCACCACAGGCACCTAGCCTTTCTACTCCAGGAAAGCCACAGTTAATGCATCATGCAGGTAGTAGGAAATATGCACACCGACAGAAAGCCCACGCCAGCCACTCAATAAGTGTCAGGTCAGCCTTTCTTTCTTTCTTTTTTCCTGTTTTTTTTTCTTTTTGCTTTCTTCGGAGTACTATGTACCTATGTTCCCTTGTTCTCCACACGGAACGGCCATCTCTTGCCTTGCCCCCCCCTGTCTGCAGCGGGAAATGACGATGAGCCAAGCTACAGGCAAAATTTGACATGCAACCGTTAATGCGGACGTGCGTAGCGCCGTAGGTACATATGTATGTACACGCACGTACGCGTTCCAGCAAGCGCGATTCCAGCCGTGGGAAGCCGTAGGATGGGATTTTCCCTTTCCTTTTTCTCTGCCCATCTCTCCGTCCATCTCTCTCCCCGTTTATTCTGTCAGCCCCTGTCGTCGACTTCGATCATCAGCCATACTCCGTAAATAGTGGCATCATTTGCTGCAACGCGCACCACGCAAACAAGATGCCCAATCTCATCATAGATCCCCTTTGCCCCCCTCCGCCCCCCCCTTCTGATCCCACCCACTATCCTGGCTCACAAAAACGTACGCGTACTACTGCCATTATGACCCATACTCGGTACTCCGTCTTGGTTCTTAGTACCAACAACATGCACAAGCAAGCAAGCCAAGTGCCAAGGCCTCGAAATCGCTGAAGCGAGAGATTGTCAAGAATCCTCCGAGAGGCAGAGCCAACCCGTTTACGGGTCGTCGTCCGATGACAAGATGGGTCATATCGGCAACCGTGATAATACTCTGTACTACTACTCCGTATCACCAACGGCGTTTTTCTTGCCCTCGCCGCCGCCGCCGCCGCCGCTCTGTTGCTTATGTCGCTATCCAGCCCCAGCCTTTTTTTGCTCTGGGGGGAGCCCCGTCCTCTTGGGCCCTTGTGCGCGAGTGCGTGCGCGTGTGCGTGTGCGTGTTATATGTCAAGTGCGTGTGCCCTTTCAGCTCGTCTACTAGCGCGTTTAGCGACATCATCATCGATTTCGTCCCCCCTCCTCCCTGTCCTTTACTGTTGCACGTTATGGTACGGCCGAGTCACGCGAGATATATTCTGCCTGTCAAAAAGGTTGTGCGCGGAGCACACTGCGTACCTATACCCAACGATATAGTTTCCCTCCCCTATCCTCATAGTATGCGTTTTTATGTGTTTTTTTCCCTCTGCACTGACCAGAGGCAAAAAGTCAAAAAGGAAACGAAGCAAGCTGCATTGTCCTCGTTAATCCCCGTTCCTTGCTTGCTTGCATTCTCCCCTTTACCGTCTAAAAGGTTCGAAAAGGTTTCTCCCCTAAGATTGAGCAAAATTCGTGATTGGAAAAAGAAAACCACCCATGCTACTCCGTATACGATGCAGCAACGGCCCCATGTCCTGTCACCTGCAGCCTTTCAATTCCTGATAACCAACAGACGGAGTCATATTGCTGCTTTCAGTTGCTTGTTTGTTGCTGCTACATAGTAGGTAGGGGGGGAATACTGCTGCATATTCCCACCCTCCCTAAGAAAGAGCATTCTTGGCTTCTTGGCTTGAATTACCAACTCATCCCCCATTGCGTTTGCCCCCAACATCGCTAATGATATAATGCACCGCTGCGGTGCAACCAACTACTTACATACTACCGATTACTCCGTAACCCAAAAAGAAGAAAAACCCCTGCTGCCATGGCTGGATGGAGCGCCCCTCCAACCAGTGTCCAGAAAAGAAGAGAGAGAGAGAAAAAAATGGCCGACTGCCTGTGCTTTATCAAGGTAGTACCGTAAATGGAGTCATCTCATCGTACGTCGTACCGTTACTGGGTCCCTTTTCTCCTCCCCTACAATTCTTTGTATCCCCTCCCCCCCCCCCCACCCACCACACTCTGCTCATCCCTCAGCGTTTCACATCTGCGGTTCCTCCTCTCTGCAGCAGGAAGAAAAAAAGGCACCCTCGACTTCTCATTGGTCTCTGCGCCAACCCTTCTTCATCCCATCCTTTTTCCTTTTTTATCTATGCATGGTACCCTGCCACGTGGCTCTGTCGCCGTTTCCCTGTCCAAGGTTGTGTGCGGCTGGACTACACTCCATACCTCTTCTCCATTCACTCAATTTTCCCCTGCCCGTCGACCGACATCAACCACACAAAGGAAAAGAAAGAAAGACGTAAAGAATGTGATGGGGAAGAAGCGCAAACCCTGAGGTATTACACAAAAACTTGACGTATTATTGTTGTTGTTGACGGTACGGATTGCTACTGCTGAATTCTCTAGAGGTAGGCATGTCTGCATACATGTCCTTTCTTGTCATTCTGCCAAGGTCGACGTGGTTCTCGCGCGTACTCCGTATGTACATATATGTACTCTAGTACGAATGCCTCTCTGCAATCGGTACGGAGTATAGACCTGCATGCATCCTCCAGCAGCTGAACCACATTCCCCCTCCCTCCCTCCCTCCTTTTTCCCCTCAGAACGGGCAACCATATCAAACTCCGAAATCTTTGCCTCAGCAATGCAGCAAATCACGAGCCCAAACAAGAATGATTTTTCCCGCCGGTGTGAGGCACAGGGGCGCGTCCACGTGGCGAGGACCATTTCAATCAATAAATCTCCTTGCTGTTGCTGGGTAGGTAGTATTCCTTCCTTCCTCCCTCCCTCGACGTCAAAAACGCTATTGCTGCAGCCCCCTCGAGAATCCTTCGAGCCTCGTCGAGGCGACGCTTACGTGTGGTCATTATGTACCGATTGTCGTGTAAGGCGTCTACTAGCCGAACCTGAAACCTCGTGCTAAGTACGTAGTAGTAGTAGTAGTAGTAGTAGTAGTAGTAGTAGTAGTAGTAGTAGTAGTAGTAGTACGGTGTTGAAAACAAAGTCGGCCGCGTATTATTAGGACGTGCTCTAGAGTGGTCTTTTTTTCCCCTTGTCTTCTCTCAAGTGGTCCGCTTGATGATCTGCAGGGCTCGTGTACGTGGAAGCCGTGTGTGTATGTGTGTCAGGTAGAATGTCACTCGGGTAAACTTATGATTCATGTTCTTTTCCGCGGGATGGTAGGTGCTCTGTATCTGTAAGGTATCACCCTCCGTAAGCGCTCTCTCTCCATCCCGTACATTACCACTTCTATCCGCCAGCCTCGTCGTTACTCCCGGTCTCCCAGTCTAGGACCCCGAGAGCCGCAGAATGGAAGCCAACAATGTCCCTCCCCCCGAACATGAAGCGACGGTGCCAAACTTGGCGAAAGTAGTCGAAACAAGAAGCGGACAAGGACAACTTCCGAGAAGCGTAGCCCGTACCATACTAGGTATGACAGAAAGAGAGAGAGCTGCGTATTTCAGGCTAGACACCTTACATAGTAGCATCAGCAGAGAGGCTACTGATAGAAGAAGCACAGTCGCGAAAAAAGCAACGCCGTGGTAAAACCATTATCCGCCCCATAAACCTCAGGGCGTTTCAGAAGGGTTCTGCTACTAGCCGGCTGTCTCTGCCTGCCTGCTACAGCTACTACTACTACTCCGTACTACTCTGTACTACTCTGTACTACTAACTACTTCAATCTACAGTGGCATCACCTGCCTGCATCCAGTACCTCGGGTTTCTCGGGTCGTCTTGATAACGCCATTGTCGAACAATCCAACAAAGCCCATTATCTCTCCCCCACCTTATCTTCCCGGCCAAAAGACGGCATTAAATGGCCACTTTTTCAATCTCTTTTCTCCTCTTTTTTCTCCAAAGTTCCGAAAGCCAAAGAGCACAGGCAAGCAAGGTCAAGCTCGAGGTCAAGCTTCCTTGTCACGACAAGCTCCCTCCTCCCCTGCAGACTTCTTGTTCCCATGTTTTCTCTCACCAGCAAAGAGCCTTAGACACGAATACCACTCCGTACTATGCACTAGTAAAGCAAAGCAGAGCGAATATTCGTCATACTCTATCCACACAAACTCGACCCCCGCCTCTTCCCACCCCAAGAAACGCTTCTCAAGTCTCACTCAAGACGCCTTGAGCCCACTCATATCCCCCCCCCCCCCGCTTGTATTACTAGCACCGTACTTATGTACGCAAAGTGTCCGAAGCACCCGACTCCACTGGAAAAAGACAGAAAACGCCCGTCTTACATTGGTTCCTTACCGTCTTGAGAAAGGCGGTAGGGCTTAGCACATGTGTCTGACAGCGAGAGAGAGAGAGAGAGAGAGAGAGAGAGAGAGAAAGGGACAACACAGGTGTACTCCGTATGTACCGATTACAGAGAGGGAGACAGAAAAGGGACAAGTCTTGTTTTGAAACACAGCTGGCGCTTCTTCAGAAACCGGGCCGTACACGTGTGGTACAGACACTTACTCCGTACCCTATTTTTTTCTTCTGAATCACGCGGACTTTGCGCCAACTCGGCCGGCAAGAATGTGTGCTCAAGAGTCTTCTTCTACGTTTTGTATCTTGACTTCCCAAGAACTGACATTTTGTCCATCGTATACCATACTCCGTAATGTAATTAGTATCCAATACCTGATAGCCTCTCAAACGCCTCCATATGTTCCCTCTTGTCTCTTTCCCCCTCCAGATATGGAACCCTTTTTTCCTCAACCCCGCCAGTTCAGACCATGTGCGTACTTTTGTAATAATCCGCACCCAAGTATGATATTATCACCCAGGCCCAGGAAGCCGCATGTATACTATGTATGGATCTACATATATGTGCTCCGTACTCCGTAAGGACTCAGGGAAAAACGTTGAAAGAGTACGGAGTTGATGGACGTTATAGGCATGGCCTCCCCGGCTTTCTTTTTCTTAGACCGAACGTCATAAACATGCATGTTCCAAGGTGGGGTTTTTTCCATTTACATATGTATTTGCCCATGTCAAAAAAGAATGCAACTCAATTGGGCAATATCCGCGAGACTGTCCTCGCCCTCTCTCTCTCTCTCAAACAACCCCAAAACATCCATAGCAGAAGATTGCCAGGGAAAAAAAAAAGCACGGACAGGAGCCAAGCCACACACACAGACATGCACGCACACACACGTTTCGCAAACATGCTTCCGGCCCCCAGCAACAACCTACCATACCAGGGTTCCCCTGGTCATGCAACTTGATTCGCACCATTTACTCCGTACGGAGTGTGCGGATCGCGTCTACCACCACACCACTACCTACTACCGATTACTCCGTACGTACTCGCCATTACAAGTACATGCTACGTACCCTAGAGAAGGGTTGGGGGAATGCTTAGGTTCTCGAGGGCTTCAACATCGTGCTTACATCCGGTGTGTAATAAACAAGAAGGAAAAGAGTTCCGAAAAAAGAAGAACGTTGTCTAGAACCAGGCCTAGAACCATCACTAGCACTCTTTGTTACGTGGTATGGTAGTACCATGTTTGACCTTTCGTTCCCCTCCCTCCTCCTAACCCCCCCCCTCCCCCTTCGCCGCCGCCGCGGCGCAACACTTGCTCTTAGTACTCCGTACTCCCGTACGCAGTACCTACGACACCACAAGATGGCTAGCTCGGATGCTCCCTCGGGGGCCGAAAACTAAAAAGCATCATCCGGTGAGAGAGGGTGCGAGGGAAAGGGAAGAACGAACCTGCTGGCGGTGCCCAACCAAACTATACGCCGCTGCGCTACGTGTGTACTAACCAACCAACAGACACCATCTCAATAAAGCAGGCCACCGAGCGAGGCATGGTATGCTTAATTGTTCGCGTCTAACCTCGTTGAGCCTTCGGTCAATGAATCCGAGGGGATAGCCTGGCTGCTGTTCAGTTCTCTGCAGTATACCCCGTACTGAGGCCATGCTATGCAAGTTGCTTGTTAGTATGTACACTAACTAAATATTAGCACGCCCGCGCGGACGACGAGCAAACAAGCATAATCCCGACCTTTATTCTTTCACTTTCCCCGCCGCAAGCCGTTATCAAGCTGGCCCTGGAACGAATACCAGTTACGCCGAATGCTCCGGTGCTCAGTGTCCGCTGTGGTAGTACCCTCCCAAAGTCCTCACACAATACTCCGTACTACTACTGCCACCTATATCCCCCCTAGGCCTTTCTCGACTTCGGACCCTGCGCCGCAACGAGGCATACAAACATAAAACGCCATATGAATAAGAAAAAAAAACAGACAGGTCAGAAAGAAAAAGGGGGGAGGCGGACTATCCAGAGAAACCGGTCCGAGGCTAGGTCATCACCTACTAACACCACGGAGTACCAAGTAACTGAATCACCGCCACCACCACCACCACCCCGCCCCCCCAAATTCAAGATTGTCAGCATTTTGAGGGAGGGACGGGGGGGATGAGTTACGGAAAGGAAGTATAGTTTAGGTATCTGACCAAGCTCTCCGGTTTCCCCTTTTCCGCGCCACCACCCTGACACCCAGCCCAGCCCAGGCACGGCGGCCCAACCCGCCACCACGATCTCGGAAAAAAAAAGAGAAGAATACCAACGTCAGGCACTACCCTATTCCTCCCCTTTCCTTACCGTCGGCCGTCTCTTCATGGGACAAATATGGCAGGTCGTATGGTAGCAAAGCTACCTGTGAACGTCTTGCCTTATTTTTGCCTTTGCCTCTTGTACTAGGTGGGGGGAAAACGGGGAGGGGGGACGTTGTGCCTCTTGCTCAGAGAGTTCTCTATATGGTATGTAGTCCGGGAGTTGGTCCGGGGCACCAGTGACATGTATCTCGGGCAAGGCATCTTTCATTGGTTATGGATCTTTCCCGCCCAGGGACATGGTACTTTGTATAGCATATACAAAAGACACAGGTAGATAGATACATACTTCGTAAATAGATACGGAGTAGAGAGGGAGAATAACGCCATCATGGGGTGAGTTGGTAGCGGCCACCTGTTTACAGGGACCATGTCGACCTACTACCATCCCCAGGCGCAAAACTCGACCCCGAAATCCCGCTTCGTAAGGCGTAAACCGGCTTGACCTTTGACCCTCCTGAATAAACTCGAAAGTCGCTCCATCTTGCTCCCTGATCAAAAACACCAAAAATAATTCCCGACAGGACATTCCAAGCACACACACCCAAAAGAAAAGAAAAAAGACATAGAAAGAGAGACGAGAAGAAAATCATCTTATGTAGTGATATGGAGCATCTACGTAGAGTGGTAACAGTCCCCAGTTCAAAGGAAAATAACAACCAAAAAGGAGAGAACTTCCCGACCAAAAGCCTACCTCTTAATAATGCCAATGCTAATAATAACAATTAATAATAATAATAACAGTACTACCCTGAGTCCCCCGTAATACCCCATTCCCGCCCGTTCCATCAATCGTACCATACCCTCGGGTCAAAAACAAGGAAAGCAGGAAAGGGGGAAAAAAGATGACTGCATAAATCAAGACTGGCATCATTTTCTTCTTCTTTTTCGGGGTGCTTGGCCACATCATCCACCACCACCACCGCCACCACCATCACCGTCTCCCCCCCCACCCCCGGGCTTACTACCTACATAGCACGGAGTACATACAATATGTTTCCACAATCCCTTACCCTCTGCCCCCCTCCATCCGAATTTGATGCATGCATGCATCCCTATGCCTGCTTCATACTAGCTTGGACGAATACAAACCGGCTTTCACGGAGTACCCTAGTATCCAAGTTTTATTCATCCTAACTACTCCCCCCTCTCATTCTCGCTTTCCAAATCCAACACGTGCCAAATATGCTTACAACCTTCACACGTACACACATATTAAACTCATATGCTCCGTACACATGCAAGTGTGGAACATATTCGCATGTAAATTTGATATACTCTGTACGGAGTACTGATCACGTATATCCATTAATCTAGACAACACACAAATGTGATATATACACACCTATACACAAACACAAACATACACACGCACATACACGCACACACATACACGCAAAACACATGTATATCCCTCAATAAGAATTAAACTCCCAGGGTATAACCAGATATAAAAAAGACTAATTCATTAGTCCCCAAAACAATACCACCCCCCACCCCATTGATAACAAAAACAAAACGACGTAAGGGATGCAGACACAAACGTGGAAAACAAAGAAACCTAGTGGCCGCGGACCTACGCTGTAAAAAACACGAAACCAAAGCCACACCCCATCCTTCCGGTCCCCCGTTGAAATATAGTCAACCTAAACACTTCTCTCCGTGTTCCTAACGAGCAATGTGAGAAAAGCAAAGAGCTATTCTGGTAAGAAACAGCAAACAATCTCGGCCCTTCTTGCCAAAGCATAGCCGAGCAGAGACGTCTCTATATAATGTTTGAAAACGCCTTTTCTGGCCTCCACACAAACTCGTGATAAAAAATTTCGTATAGGCGGGATCCAGGTGGGACAGTAGGCAAGGCTTTTGGTCCGGTTATAAACAAGTCCTGCGGCCGCGGCGAACGCCGCAAAAGTAAAAACAAAAAAAAAGGGGGTTGAAAAAAGAGAACAACCATCATGGGATAAGAATACCAAGACTGTTTCTCGCACGGACACCTGACACGCCAGGGTGGGAAACGCCTTTTTTTTCACAAAAAACGTGGCATCCTCAAACAGTGAGACCGGCGACCCCCTTCTCCTCTTCCTCTTACCTGGTCGGGTCACCTACACACATCCATGACTTTGTAACAGTACATGGCAGCACACGTGTCATGTCTAAAACGTGTGCGCAGAAGACGCGTACCCCGGGTGAGGGTACGACTGCCCTTGCTGCCCGGGGTTAGCCAGGTTGTCAACTGAGTGTTGGGCCGGCAGCGCCCCGGCCATGTATGTCCCGGCAAAGGTCTGCGGCTGGTGATACGAGTCTCTCATGTCGACGTCGCCGCTCCCGCTGCTGCTGGCCATGGTTCGTAGGCTGTGCAGGTCGTCACCTATAATGCCCCCCGTACCGTCGTCGGCCGGCATTATGAACTGCTGCTGGTGGTGTTGCTGTGGTTGCTGCTGCTGTTGCTGCTGATGAGGTGCGAACATGCCGGGGTCAAACATATTGGGCGCCATCGGCTGCTGGAACGACTGCCCGGAAACGTGACCTTGCGGAGGATGGGGGTGGGCATGGCCATGTATCGTTCGTATCGGGGGCCTGGCTGACCGGCCTGGCCGCGCTGCCGGACGAGCCGTAGGAGCTTGCATCCGGCGCTGAAAGTTCCAGTAGCCGGCGGCCGGGCCCGAATTGCTCCCGCGTGGTATCCTGAACTGGTACTGATCCGACTCCGATACGGCCGGCGTCGCGTTTGCCATGCTGCCGAGGTGATTCTGGTGGCCGGGGATCTGCGTAGTGCACTCTTCCCTGACGGGCACCACGAAGCCTTGCTGCCGCAGGTCCGGCACGGTGGAAGGGTCCGAGGCGAGGGCGATGGCGTACTGCACCAGCATCTGGGCGTTGCCGAGGTGCCGCGTCTCGAGCTTCTTGCGGAGGACACCGCTCAGCTGTGGCTCCCACCTCATCTTCTCCCTCTGCTCTTCGGGCCACGGCGAGTTGGCCCACGCCCCCAGTATTCCCGACTGCCTCATAAGGTTTCTTATCCGCGTGCTGTAGCTCCACCTGCCCGTATCAGAACCCTCGTCAAAGTGCTTCACCACGTGTCCCACATACTCCTTGAACGTCACAGCCGAGTCCGCGTCCGACGTCGCCTCGAAGACGGACAAGCAGCCGTCGAAGCCGCAGGCGAACACGGTCTGCGGGCACAGGTTGACCTTGGACTCGTCTAGGGATATCCTAGAGCCGCCGTGCGAGTTCTTCAGGTGCGTCTTGTACGCCGTCTGCCAGTCGTACACCATGTTGCACCCCCTCTGGCTGCAGAACCACTGCGCGTTCATGTGGTGAAAATCCTCGATGTGCCGCTTTAAGTCGTTCTTCCTCGTGCACGACTTCTGGATATCCTCCTCTTTGCAGAACCCGCACACGAACGTGCCCTTTTGCTTCGCGGCGCTCGTCGTCGTGCTTCCCTGCTGTTCCTCCATGGACTCCGTGATACTTTCGACGTCGTTTAGCGAGGGGGAAGATGATGAAGAGACGCGGTGCTGCAGTTGCGATGCGGACGGGAGGGACGTGGACGAGGCATTGCCGTGGCTCTTGCCTTTGAGGAGTTTGGACGAAACGTTGGAGAGAAGGCTGCTTCTCGTTGACCCAGGAGGATGAGAAAGAGTGCGTATTTCGCCCGCGCCGTCGAATATGCTGGGCCCCGACTTTGTCGAGGAAATCGAGCTACTCGTGATGATGGAGCCCTTGTCGTCTGCTACAAGAAAGAAAAAAAGCACAAGCCTCATGTTAGCATACACGTTTCCAGATACCAAAGGAGTCTCATTTGTCTGCACCACCACTTCGCCAAGTCACCTCGACTTCTTTCTCGCAGCGGGAACACATACGAGGTAGATATGCCATTCCCTCCTCTTGCATCATCTGGGCAAGTATCGGGGCCGAGTACTTGTCCATCAGCTTCCGTAGCATTTGCCTGTCCCGCTGGTCGATCTGCGCCGCCTCCTGCTGAGCCCCGCCATTGACATTTTGCTGCTGCTGCTGCTGCTGCTGCTGCTGATTATGATATTGGTCCTGCGATAAGCCTACGAAGGTCTGTATTCCGTCGACCGCAGGCGCCGGCGTGGCGTCTACATCGAAATCAGAGTCGCAGCCCGACTCCATGGCGGGCTGCCCTTCCGGCCGATCTCGTTTGCCGTTCCGTCTCGCCTCTGGACAGTTGTACTATTCCGTCTTCTCTGGCGGCTCGTCTTATCGACAGGGAGGAAAAAAACGATTGAGGTTGGGGGGTTCACGTCGGGCGATAACGGGGGAGAAATTGCTGCTTGTCCTTTTCGCGCGCGCGCTCTCTCGCTCTCTCTCTGCCTCGAAATATATGTGAGTGCATGTATAGATTCCTATTGGTTCGTCCTCTGTCTTGTATGCTCGTTATTCTCGGCTTGCGGCACAATGGGAGCTGCAGGTTTCGAGTAGGGCCTATCTTAGTCGGAGAAGTCGTTGGGTTGTCTCGGTCGGTGGGATGGGGGTCGGCAGGCGAAGTGATCGGCTTCGATGCACGCCTGGGCGGGCTAGTATATGCAGGAAAGGCGCCAAGATAAGATAACAAGAGACAAGCAAGCCCTGGGCTCTTTGCCTTTTCGTCTTGCGCTCTTCCCCCCCGGGGGAATGAGGTAAAATGGGAAGAGGAGGGGGGGGGAGACTAAGGGTATGAACCACCAGTGGTATTCCGCACTACTGGCAGGAATAATACCCAGGAACGTGGATTTGATACCCGGGGAAGGAAGAACAGGCCGAAAAGTATTTCCTATTTAATAGCAGAGACCATTGTATTGACCAAACAACCGGTGCGTTTAAAAATTGCAATGACAGTGGTGTTTTTTGTGATATAAAAAAAGAAAAGAAAAAAAAAGAAAAAAAAGAAAAAAAAAAGAAAAAAACTCCGTACGTATAATGGTGGGTGTACTCCGTAGTTGGAGAAAAGAAGAATGAGGGCGCAAGAAATGCTTAGGTATGGTAGCAGGTACTCAGCCAGGGTAGTTGATACCGAGGGAGACGCCGGGAGGGAGCAGCCTTTAGTTAGCAAAAGGAGCAAGGGTACCGCTGTCTTGGTGTCTTGTGCTACTATCCCATCCGGACCGGGGTATGTGTGGGTGCGTGGTGTACCTTTCACCTGTCGTGCTACACACACCTATTATTACTCCGTAATCCGTATGGTAATCGGTGTAGATAGAACTGATCGGAGGAAGAGGAGGGGGGGAGGACCTGTAAGCACACAACTCGGGGCGAAAAACAGACGGGCCAAAACCCAATTGCCGGCCCAAGGAGCATTTGACTACTTAGTACGGATTAGAATAAAGATAATGAGGATTGGACCAGGGTATTTATTTCTTTTTCGTATTGGTAGCACGTGGCTTTTATTATATTTTTTAATATATTTTTCCTCCTCCTTCTCCGTCCGTCCATTTTCAAGACAGCTAACCTCACTACAAGCTACGCGACCCCATATTATTTGCGGACGGGGTGAGATTGGAGGCGCAGGTAGAAAAGTAAAAAGGTATGGACGGAGTAGTACTAGCAGTACTAGTTTTGGTGATTAGGAACCAGTACAAACAAACAAAAAAGGCTCACGGAAATACAAGGGTAAGACGGTATCCGAAGTCTCTCAACAAGAGAGGCAAAAGAGAGGGGTGGAAAAAAAACGTACTCCGTAGTATGTAGGGAGAAAAGGGGAGAGAGAGAGAAAATATGTACCTAGTACGTATTTCTTAGCTACGAATAGTACTAGTTCCTTTGGATGTTTGACAGGTACGTGAACTACAAAGTCTACACGCCTTGGCCGGGCAGTGATCCGTTACTACTACTACTACTACTACTACTACTACTACTAGCCGTGGCCGTAGGTCAAATCACCTGAATTCTCGCCCATGCGGTGGTAATGATGCTGATGATGATGACGATGGTGATCGCCCCCCCCCAGCCCCCTCCCTCCCCACGGGTTTTTTAGACTCGAAAACCCACCTCGAGAATGAGTACTCCTTTAAAAAGGAGACTAGTATGACTACTATGCCTAATAGCGACTTGTAAGGCGGCTCCCGTGCGTAGCTGTCACTGGCTCATTGTGTCCCCCTCGGGTATTTGTCGTTCCCTTGACACGGCAGCTGGGTGTATAGTACATAGTACATAGTATCCTCATGCCCCAGTAGCAGTTGATTTGCTGGAGAATTCCACACCAGGCTTAGTACCTCCGTAGTATACCGTAGTATAATACCCGATACCAATAGATCGTACTCCTGGGCCGTGATTCGTCCTGACGGGGTCCGAAATGCAGGAAGACATGCCGTGTTACATCCGTCTCCAGCGTACGGAGTACATACGGAGTACTACTATTCTCCCCAGCACTCTCCCTACCAATTACATACCCAAGAATGTACTCCGTATATATGTATGTCCTCCCCAGGTCTGGATCCTCGGCCTTTTCGGCACCTAACGAGAAGGGGGGGCGTGGGCCCTCTCATTCATTCGCTGACCTCCTCTTTAGAATTTTGGAGCTACCCGGGGTCTCCCATCTTTTCTTTCACTTTTTTGGTGTTCCTTTTCCCTTGATATACCTGACAGGTAATTTGGTTTGTAACAATGCAAGTGGTAATTGGCTCGCTGTGTGTGAAGCGGAAACCGAAAGAATAGGCGGTCATGTTATGAGAAAGAAAAAAAAATGTTAAACGTGAAATCGGAAAATATTGAGTTTCATGTCATTATGTAACACTGGTACGCCGTAGTGGGTTGGAGTTGGAACCTTAAAGAGAGAGAGAGAGAGAGGTTAGTAGAGAAGGGGAGAGAGAGGCAGGCTTTTTTACGGGCCATTTAAACGTTGTTTTTTTTTTGGACATATTTCTTCAACCTCTTTTCACGCGGCTGCGTACGGAGTACGGAATAGTAGTAATGCTAGCTGATAATCTTTTTAGCCGTTGAAAGACAAACGCTCAACAATATTACATACACTTACGTTACGTAGGCATGCACATGTATCATATAAAAGCAGCACTCAACACCTCTCTCTTGTTTTTCCTTAAAGCATAAGACAAACCTTGGCAGACTTGCTTTCCCATTGACATTGTTGCTTTTGCAGCTTTGTGTGAAGCAGGTCCGGAAACTCAAGGGACACAGACACATGTTGAAAGAAAAAAAAACAATCTCCACCATTTATACATACAAAGGCCACGTAAATAACGACAAGACAACGGTTGATGTGTGTGAGGATAAAACGGTCTGTTAGGCACCCACTTCATCGCAAACGTCCCGTCAGAAAAAGAAACCCCCACCCTAAAAAACAAACAAACAAAGTTTTGAATAGTAACAGGTTGTCATTTTGACACAGCTCTCCGTACCATATCCATACCATACATACTACTACTACTAGTACTACCCTTCCTAATGGAAATACCCCCTGGAAAGTATCGTCTTCTTCAGCCTCGCTCCAAAAAAGAAAAAAGTCTTACCGTACACTGCCCCCCCCTCCTCCCCTCCCATAGCCTTTGAATCTACCCGATCCCACCTCCGTCACGTTTGCGTTTGTCATCGCGCGGTGAAGAAACAAAAAGTATCATGGATACGAAATTATTCCCGAGGAGGGAGGCAGCCCATACGCCACGGACGAGATGTACTGACTCTGTACACCCTGCTGCTAAGTACTACTACTACTACTCCTACTCCTACTTACTACCCATCTTCCTCAGCTGAACAAGGAAGCTCCGTGGCAAGAAAAGGTGGCAAGACCAAAAAAAGACTACCAACTTTTGACTCATCTGCCGATATTTTTCGCGCCGAGGGGGTAAGGCAGGGAGAGAGGGCCAACAACAGGCAAAGAGAAGAGGAGAAATGCTAGGGGACGGGAGGATTAGCACATCTACCTTGGTACACTCGCCACTTTTTCTTCTTCTTCTCGTATACTGCCAAGAGCTAGAGCGAGAGACACACGGACAGATAGACAGATAGACATACAGACAGACAGAGAGAGAGAGAGAGAAAGAGAGAGAGAGGAGGGGGGGGGGGAGGACAGGGGGCCCCGCGAGTCAGTCGGGGAAAAGAGGAGGGGGGAAGAGAATAACCGGGCTCGCCCCTCTCCCAGGAAGACAGCACTCTCTTGATCGCCACGCAGTAAACGTATCTTCATCGAGGACCCATCAGAGCTTATTACGACTACGACTACTACTGATTCGACATTGCTGTCCATCACTAGTAGTACACGAAAACATCAAAGTCGCAAAACCCACCCCCAAACACTCTAGTACTCGGTACAATCTCAAGCCAAGCTTGGGCTTTTCATATATATCCCACACACCAACAGATTCACAAGGTTTCCCGTGCGCGCGTTCATACATGGTATCTTTCTTACCCGCGTGCCCACCCCAGCCCCAGCCGGGTCCTCTCCGCCCTCCTTGGTCCCTGGTCCCTGGTCCCTGGGTAATAAGAGATCGACTGCTATATACTAAATACTTGATGTTTGTTATAATCCATCGCACAGGTAGTTCGGTAGTACTATTACCTTACCGCAGACCCGGCCCTTTTGCCTTCTTACAGGCATCCAGCGGTGGCACGCACCGCTATTGGTCCACGGGAAAACCGACGTGATGCCACCACACTCCTGGACCTCGCCCGTAAATAAGTGAAACATCCCGTGGCCGGAACTAGATATGACATGTTCTAGACCCTCCATGCCATGATTCCGATCATACCATCAAGTAAAAAGTTTATGTCCTGATCCGTATAGTTTGGAAAGAGTCTGTGGGGACATTGATGGAGGGAGGGGGCGTCAGCATTCTATTTTCACCAGACAGGGGGGCTTTGGTCCGAGTCTCTTCAGATTTATGCCTTTTTTCTTCTTTTTTATTCCTTTTTTTCTTTTTGGCCAGTTGCTACGGAGTACACGTACACTTCTTCTTCATCTTGCTCGAGTCATGGCATTTCCCCCAAGCAAGTAAGCTACTAGTTCACCGAGTCCTTGACCACGTACACGGCGCTGCCGCTTCCCGGCCGACTGACCACCACGGCCTCCTCCCTTTGCTCCTCGGTGAGATCCAGCTTGGAGTAGTACTCCTTCTTGAGAGCCTCCATGACGCTGTCGACCTTGTCGGCAGGCACCAAGTGCACACTGCAGCCGCCCCATCCGGCACCGGTCGATCTCCCCGCGTAGGCGCCGGCGCCCCTGGCGATGGTAACGATGTTGTCAATCTCGGGGCAGCTGCACTGGTAGAGATCCCTGGCGGAATCCTGGGCCTCGTTGAGCAGGTCGCCGAGCTGGTTGTTGAAGGCGCTCGTGTCGGAGGCGCCCGTGTGCACGGGGCGCTCGAGGAGGGTGTAGAAGCGCAGGACGCGCAGGGCCTCGGAGAAGCAGTGCAGGGCCCGCTGGCGGAGCTTGAACCGCTCGGCGCGCACGGGGCACTTGGAGATGAACCTCTTCTCGAGGTCGTCCACGGTCACGCCGAGAACCTCGGCCACCTCTTCGCGCGTGTACCCTTCCTCCTTGGTGAAAATCTCCTTTGTGAGCTGGATGAGCTTCTCGAGCTCCTCCTCCTGCGACAGGCTGCGCGCAGTCGACTTTTCTGAGACGCCGCCTTGGTGGTAAAAGTAGGCGTTGTGGAAACCCTTGAGGGAGATGCCCAGGGGGGCCGCGTCGGCCGGGAGCTCGGTGCCTGGCGGGTTGAGCACGGCGTTTAGGTAGGCGGCGGCGAAGCTGCACTCCACCACGCGCAGGTTATAGTGGATAGGCCCGGTGACCTGCTTGTTCGAAGTGACGAAAGACTGCGCAATGAGGAAGCACAGCTCGGGGTTTGTGGGAGGGAAGTGAACGGGCTTGGCGTCCAGCTGGGGGCTGAAGGAGACGAAGAGAGCCGCCCCCTTCTCGGACAGAACTGAAGCGGCCTGGTCCATACTGCCTGAGAGTTAGCGAATTGTTTCCTCTTGTCTTGGGGAAGAAGAAGAAGAAAAGGGGATTTGGAGAGAAAAAAACTCACCCGCCAGAGTTGACACCGACGGCGCGCTCACTGATAATGGCCAGCTCCGTCATCTCCTTCTTGTCCACCTCGGTTTCCCCGTTGGCAGTCAAGACAGCCAGCGCACTGGCACTGGTAAAGGCAGCCGAGCTGCTCAGGCCACCTCCGACGGGCACGGTGCCATCCATCATGATGTCCATGTTGCAAGGCCTCACACTGTTAGCCCCCCTCTTCTTCCTAAGAAGCTCCAGCCCACCCCTGAGGCCGCTCTTGAAGTAGTTGGTCCACTCGAAGATTGTGGCGTCGATTTCCACCTCGTCGTCGACGGGGATGTCAAACTCGTTGGACTTGAACTTGGAGTCTTGGACGTTGGCGATGCGAATCTTGAACGTCTTGGCGTCGTCGGCGATGGGGGTGTGGGAGACGGCGAGGATCACGTCCGCCGTGATGGCCATGGGCAGGACCGAGTAGAGGGAGTAGTCGATGTGCTCGCCGATGATGTTGACTCTGCCGGGGGAGCGCGCGACGAAGGCGGGCTGCTGGCCGAACTTGGCCGCAAAGGCCTTGACGAGTTTATCCCATCGAGGGGCCTGCTGGGCGACGGCCGCCTCTGGGTAGATATCCGCCAAGGCGTTGGCAACGGGGACGTGGCTAGGCATCTTGTGCTTTTTTTTTTCTCTCTCCCCCGCTCTCTGTTTCCTTGATTTACGATTTGTGAAATCTCGATAGAATAGCTTAGAGCAGAAAAGTCTTCGAGAGCAAGAGGAGGCGCGCACGCGTAGAAAGAGAGGAGAAAGAAAAAGACGACTCGAGAGGAGGAGAGAAAGAGATAGAGAGAGAGGGAGAGAGAGGTTGTAAAATACAAGGTGTAGTATCCACGATGGCGGTTCTTCGGCAGCGCTCGTCTTTGTGCCAGTGCTACTACCTTTCCCCAATGCTACTCTACCAGTGCTACATACAAAAGGCCCAAAGAAGTTGGAAAGGCTGCAGGTTCTTAGCAGTAGGTAGGGATACAGCTTGCCCCTCCTCTAGTAGGTACCTCTAGTAGGTGCTGCTAGAAAACTGGCACCACCTCGAAACCCCGCAAATAACCAAACTCGAGCTTTCCGGATTCCTTACCATCGCCGCTTGCCCCGCCGTGGGAAAGTGACGTAGCGTCCACGCGAGCTTTCCGCGCTCTGTGGGACAGAGAGATTTGCGAGGGAGAAGAGGGGACAGGGCGGGGGGAGGGGGGAGATGGAGGGGGCGGACTGTTGTCTGTCTCAGCGGGATATTCCATCTTAGAATTGACGATATGAACATCTTGGAGCTTTCTCATCATAGGCAAGGAGACAATAACGGTCACGGAATTTATTTCGTCAAGGTGTTTCAAGGTGTTGCGACGGGCTTCGCACCATGGAGTAAAAGTGCCTCATCTCACTTATTACCCCTCTCTCCTCATCCCACCTTTTCCCCTCCTTCGTATCCCACGGTCAACTCTTTCCCCTGGCACTCTTTTTTTTAAAAAAAAAAATCAAACCCTTTTTTTAGTATTACGGAGTTAAAGAACCCTGGTTTTTTCCCTCTTCTTCGCCTCGGCCGTTCTGTGGATCTTATCGTAAACAGGAGTAATCGCCCCGATTGCCGAGCTGCCAGGTAAAGGGCAATACTACAGGCCAGCCTTGTGGGGGGTGGAGAGGAGGAAGAACAGGAGGGGCATCAGCGCTAGGCCCTAGTTAAAGACTCACGCAGGGCTAGCATCACTTGGGAATTCCGCAACGACAACCGTACTAGATGCATGTAAAACATAACCAGATTATAACAAAGCTCGTAGTATTGTTTTTCTTTACTTGCTGGGCGTGCAATATTGATATAAGAATAGCTGTGTTAGAGAGTCTATTGTGTTGCTACTGGTCAAAGTATCAGCTGTTGTTCAAGGCTAGAAAAGCATCACGAGCTGCCTCAGCCATAACAATGCAAGAGAGGAACAGTGCTCCTGATATATCCAACCAACCTCAATATATAAAATCTTACCTCAAAGATAAATCCTTAACTCGCCTGTCTTCTCACATTCGCATAGGAGTTGTTCGGTGTCCCCAGTGATGACAGCCTGCTCTGAGATATGAACCTAGCTTGAGAAACAACTGATGAACCGTGCCAAATTCCAACTTTAAAACTTGCCAATGCTGTTCCTTGAATAACGCGTTGTTTCAGCACGCTTTCTACCATGTAGTCTCGTCCGATGCTCTTCAGCACATCAGCCTTCCCGGTCACCAGAGCATGCTGCTGCTCGGATAGTGCATGCCCAGGCCATCTTGATTGCCAACTGCCAGCAACTGATAACCAGCCTGTGCCATGCTCACCGCAGAGTGTTTACCTGCCTTGATTCTCTTTTATTCACTAATTTCTTTCTTGAAATCTTTCTCACTTCTTCCTCTTCTTCCCCCCACACTATCTTTCTCTCAATTCTCTTTCCTTCTCGTTTCCTCTTTATCCTCCCACACCCGCTCGCTCTTCATCTTTCCTTCGTCAACTTCCATACTCTGAACAGGAAGCATAACGATCAAAAGACTTTCCCTTGCTTCAACACAACGTAGTTTTATTATCATCGTCGTCGAGGCTTTCTTTTTTCGCTTCTCTGTTGTGATCGCTTCGAATCCTAGCTCAATCGTGGTTCCACCAACGCAGAGAGCACCACCACCACAAAGCTCTCGCCATGGCTCCTCCTACGTTCAAAGACTCGCTCACTGACGCGACTGTGTATGTGACGCTTCACATACCGAGGTACACGTACACGAGGCTCAAGTTGAATCCCACTGGTCGGCGCCCATCCGAGCAATACCCTCCTCATCTGTTGCCGCACATAACCCTGTCCACTTACGTGGCCGAGACCAGGGACGCCCGCCACTATGAGGATTTCAACTGGGGCATCTACTATCACAACTCCGATGGGTACGGATGGTGGCTCTACCCCCAGAGGCAGATGGCCTTCCCATCGAGGCCCTGCCCTCCAACGTTCATGATGATTAGCGAGTTCCCTACATGTCCCAGGACAGATCCGAGGATTGTGTGCATGATCGCGATGATTAGCATGCCTCCCAAATCGAGCCTGGCAATAGGCTTCGGCACTTTCCTCAAGCGCCTTGTTCCTGAGTCAGCCACTTCTGGCGACAGTTCTTTCGACTGGGTCGCGGGCGTCGTCGCAAGCGGTGGGCGCCATGTCACCCAAGAAGCCGAGATGCCATACGACCAAAGATCTTTCAATAGTGCCGTGTTCCTGAGAGAGTGCCTTGGGCATGCATACACACATGTGCACAAGGACCTTGATCCCAACGTTGGATGTCCACTTTTCCGCAGCCAGTTCTTTGTCGATGCTCGCCATCACGAAAGCGGCCAGACGCATCAGGACATCATTCATGAAGCCATGTTCACCATCCTTCACAGGAACATAGCCGAGGGCAGGTCCGGCGCACCCAGCAGCCCTCCGCCTCTTGCATCCGCGTTGATGAATCTCGGCAGCTCTGACCCTTTTGTCTCGACACCCGAAAAGTCCCAAAACTCTGGCCCTCCTTCGTTTGCACCTCCTGGCCCCCAGAGCACAAAAAAGGGCAAGGAAGTGGCTCGCGACCAGGGCGTCAACCTCGAGGCGCCAGCGTCCGGGAACGCGCCCCCCGCCTCGGACCAGTCGTCCGGTGAGGGGAAGAACCGGGTTGGACATAGTTCCCAACTATCTGGGGAATGTGGCAGCAGCAGCGGACAGGGCCAAAATGCTCCGGCGATGGTAAAATTCCTTGACGATACCATGAATTCTTCAAAGCGGCTAGAGAAGCGTTACGAGGAAGCAAGGAGTTTTCTGGCGGGGCTGAACATTGACCCGTACGTGGTTACCAAGGAGCTGCAAGCTGAAAGGCTTCTGCCCCAGCCTGGGAAAGATTCCCATGCTGGAGCAGGGCCCCAAGCTCGGCAAGCTCCTGGTGCCAAAAAGCATGCGGCACCCAATCCTATAGGAGAGAGTCGTCGTGGGAAGGGCAGCCAGCCGACCACCCACCTCACACGCAGCCAACGTCGCGCGAGGGCCAAGGCGCCTCATAAATTCCTGCAAGGCCCCAGCCGGGTCCCGGCCAAGCAGGTATCATCCCAGGTACCTCCTTGGACCATGGAGGCTTCGGGTAACAATGCGGGGGCTTCCTCCACGGCTGCAGCACCAGGGAATCAGCAGGCGTATGGAGAATCGGGCCACACGACAAAGCATCAAGCAAACGTGGGCTCGGGAACCTACATACCCGCCCCAGGCCAGAATAACCTCCAGAATCCGCAGACAGGGCATGCCATGCCTCAGGAAATGAGCTCTTACACGCAAACCGCTGGTTTCGCAGGTCCCTCATCGAACCAGCAGGTACAAGCTTATCATCCTCAGGCTCAGCAAGCTTCCCAACAGGGACATGTTCAACCCGATTCGAACCAGGGCCGTGCGGAGATGAGAATGCTGTTTGCCGGCTACCCACTTGTCGACACCTTCAGCACAGCTGGAAATGTTTCCGTCGGGCAGTTACATGAAAGTTCTGGCGGCCATGGGAATGCGTCATCGCAGCCCGCCTTTGGCCCAGCGAACTTCCAACAACCCTACCGTCTTTCCATGCCCGCTGGACCACCTCATCCACTCAACGTGACCTCTGATTTCTCCTCAAGTCCTCAGTTCGGGTCTCCTGGCTATCACCGACGAGTTCCACCACCCCCGGGTCTGCAGATTCCAGGTCCAGCCGGCTCTCTCGGACATCAGCCCCAACTCCTGGAGAACCAGACCCAGCCTTCGGAGAACCAGATTATTCAAGTGGCCCCCAAGGCTTTTGATCTCAGCGACGACGTCAATCACCCGATGGTGTCAGAGGCCCAATCAACAACTCGTGACTTGAATGCCGAGGCACCAGAGTTCCGATCGTCTAATCCTGACGTGGATGTCACAGCCCTTGGCGGAGCAGGGTCAAAGATTATACTCAGATCCGCCTCTGGATCTACTAAAGTTCACAAAGTCATTTTTGATGACGAGAACTTTCCTCCTCTTCCCGGCCACTCAGCCAAGGAGTAGAGTGATCACCCATCATGTTATTGAGAGGAACCCGGCTGTTAGACCGTTTGCCACAGAACAGATAATGCATCCGACAAATGGCACCATCATCGGCTGATACGGCGGTACTATCAAAATCAGTTTAATGACTTTGCACGATTTACGCTTTCCTTTTGTTGTGCACGCACCTACAGTGCAATGAAGCGATGCGATGTGAATGGATTGAGGAATTCTCCGTTTACTTACTGCATTTCAACCAACGACGACCTCCACGACGACCCCTAACGAGGGGCCAAGGGACCATAAACGGACACGACTACTAAAAGTATATGCTTTGCTTACTCGTCACGCTCGTCCACCGACTTTTCTCTCGCAAAGGTGGGATGCCGAGATATCACGTTCAAGTTCGCAGGCAAGGATCAGTATTGAAGGACAAGCAGGGTCGTCGGTTGGTCGGTGCCACTCGGGGCACAAAACACGCACAGTCTTCTAATCTGGCAGTGGCGGATACATTGACAATAATGACGTTCATATAAGGATATGTGTCCACCCATGTTGCTTTGCTTCTCAAGTTTGATACGGTTTTAGTCGGAAGACAAAAAGGCCAAGGTACTTTTAATAAGAGATAATTAGAGATTTTCTCACATATACCCAAGTACCTTACAGTATGTGCCTTTAATGGTTTAAATAAAGAAAGATTTAGCTGAATGCTTCTCCCCTCTCCATCTCTACCCACCATGTTTGCCAGCCACTACCAGCGTGATCTAGAACTCGCTTCCCTACGTATCCACCCCTCCACCCCTCCTGCTCCTCCTACTTCTCCTACCATACCTCCTTCTGTTTCTGCTTCACCTCCTCCCAAGAAAAAAAGAAAAAAGAAAAAAGAACTGCAAGTGCCCACCTTGTTACCCATCTTGGTTGCCGCCGCACAAATGCCTCCCTCGTACTTTCCCTGTTGTGTCCTCGAGTAAGAAAAAGGCAGTAAGATGATTCGTTCCCTCTTTCCCCTCATTCCACCCAACTCCACCATGTGATTGGCTACGCCTCCCGAGGGGTTTTTGCGGGAAAGTGCGACGCTTGAAGTCATCCGATTTGGATTTTGCCACGGTTCCACTCTAAGATAAGTGTACTCCGTAGAGATGACAGAATATTTCATGCTACGTTTGTGCATGGCTTACAGATGCGGTGTGCAATGAATTCTTTCACATGATGGCTGATCTGGAGACTTCCACTGCAAGAAGGGAGGGGCAATCAATCTCAGCCCACCAACGTGACACGCTCTGCATTATAACCAGCCCTGCGTATCAACTATTTAAACCTTTGGTCGGCTCCTCGCTCTTCCCACCCTTTCTTCTACAAAGCACCCAACCCCAACTCCAATATCAAATCTTCAACTTTTACACACACACCAACGAACAAACAACCCTCTTCCAAACACCACTACATCAATCATCATGGGTGACTGTGGCTGCTCTTCTTCTGGCAACTGCGGTTGCGGCTCTGACTGCACCTGCGCCAACTGCCCTGTACGTCTTTCCAACGTCTCCTGTTGCTTGTGAACCGCTTATTAACTCCGTCGAAGCACAAATAAGTGCCTGGCTTCCTTTGATAACATGGGTTATTGAACTGGGTTTTGTTGAGAATGGGGCGTTAGGGACTGTTGGTGGTGTGGGAATTTGAACATTATGGGATGAGTTACGAGATACCTTTTTGACAGGAATAAATACCGAGATTGAAAGCAATTCACATGGTGGAAATACCATTAGAGCTCGAATAGTAAACTCTTCCGGAACAAAGTGCGGCTAGATAATACTTGCTGATTGTCCATTTTCATTCTCTTGGGTTTCATTAAAATCATAACTACCAATAGCTAGAGCAGAGACACTACCCCCGCGGCGTTATTGAAGAAAACTAAAATTCCCGTAAAATCCATCATACATTCTTAATATTAGGGGAAGAAGGCAAGAACAGGGCTGAGAGCTTGTTCTTGCGCCAGGATAGCCTCCCCATCTTGGGTTCGTAATCGGTCTGTAATGACCAGACACTTTTCTCCGATGATACTTTCATCATCGTCGACAATTCCGACAGCCGGGTCAAACAATTCTATGATTATTCTCATAGTATATAGAACCACAGCCGCGATATTTATAGTGAGTCTCGCAGGTAGTAGATCGGCGTCCTCACCATCAGTCATTTGCACATGATGGCCCCAACTTGCATCAGTTGAAGGCGCACGATTTGTAGACAAGAGAGTAGCCCCGATGCTTGACCAGAGGCAGAGAAGAAGAATATCGTATAGCACTCTAGCGTATCGTGGGAGGTAGCCGAGGCGGGAGAGAAGGCATCGAAGTCCCAGGACGAAGGCGGATAGCAGGGTTATGATGAGCTCGGGGTGCGTAGCACTAGGAAGAAATATTAGTCTTGTAAAAAAAGGCATAAAACATGTCAATACCGCATACAGCTGTTTCCGAAGATAGTAGACATCTTCATCCTGATACTCATCGATGGATGAAGGAAAAGCATCATTCGGGTTCGACTTATATGAGCTGTAGATATCGATAGCCTGCGAGAATGGCTCGAGTGAAATACAAACCAAAAATGTTTGCAGCGCTATAGAGAGAATATAAATGCATAATTCAAAAAGGAGTAATAGCATATGCACCCTCTGTAGACGAGCCATGATGTAACATCAAGATACACTTTGCAAAAACAAAGATATATCAGGTTTGATACGAGCAACGTAAGTATCATACCCTCAGAGTAAATATTGAACCATTTAAATAGAGACAGCTCGTCTTTTTTTTTCCTCTCACCAAAATACATGCAGCCCAGTAATCCGCAAACGGTGCTCTCCCCACCGGCGGAAACGTGCTCATACGCGCGCAACATCCAACACTGGAATGTGCCACGAAGCCTGTTATGCAGGCATTGCAGACCATGATAGAAATAGTCACAGCCAACATGGGGTAGCTTGGCTTGATGAGGGTTCTGCTCCATGGGCTAATGGAGCTTATGGTACTTAGTACTATGCGCACATAAGCCGCATAGGCTTGCCGTGGGAGCCATCGTTTCTTCATGACCTGCCACTTGTGGTTTCGAATGTGGAAAGGAAGGATAAGGTTTGTAGTTATTGGCACATGTCAACATCCCAATATCAGAGGCAGTTATGTTATGTCGCGCCCGGATTTATGCATTTATTGCACTGAGTGAGGAGAGGTCTTCTTTTCATTGAGGACTTCCGTGCGATCTATCAATGCAGGCGTTGCGAAAGGAAGGTAAATTCGGACTGCCGCTTCATGCATATTGTGGTTTAATTATGGGTTTTTTAAAATTATTTTTAAAAGAATGGTTCTTGCTCTCATTTGTATTGTCCGGCCCGTAGTGATTCACGCGAGAATATGTGCTTGCACACACTCACCGACACCGTAACACTGCGTGCGCTCTCGGTGAACAGAAGGAAGCAGGAAGAAAGTGGGGCCTCGGCAGGGACCCGAAAGACAATGGATGTCAGGACTCAGTAATCGAGTTTCTTTCTTTCTCCAACCCAACACACGCTGAAGGGGTTCAGTGTATCCAAAACCGACAACGATCTTCGTCTTCCCTACATCAACACTGATCGCTATCTCTACATGACCTAACTAATGACCTGCACTCAAATCCGCGACGACGATTTTTATAGCACTTTTCCACAATCACGAATCGACCTGCCATGACGCGGAAAACATAACCCCGCGACGATCTCTCCCCTAACCCAACGGTTTCAAAGTTTGGCAAGGAACGAGCTTCCTGGATTGCAAAAAAAAAAGAAAGAAAGAAAAAACCTCACGATAGCCTCCCAAGGGCAGCCTCAATCCTAGGCATCCGGAAACATGGCCAGTAATAATATGCGACGATGTTTTATCTGCCTCAACGACCAAGAGCCCACTGATCGCGTGGAAGACTGGGTCGACCCATGTCCCTGCACGCTGGAAGCGCACCAGACGTGCATGCTCGCCTGGGTCGCCGACTGCGAGCGCGAAAACAAGGCCATGCTGTGTCCGGTCTGTAAATCCAAGATTGAGCTCGCCGGGCCCTGGAACCCCATCGTCGCCCTCACCGATGCCATCACCAAGAAGTTTACGCGGGTCAGCCCGTATATGCTGCTCACGGGCTTCACCTTGGGAGTGAACTTCTCGTCACAGATGTACGGCCTGGTGGCCTTGTGGGCGTTTGCCGGGCGGGATGCCATGATTGATTATTCGACCGGGTTCATGCGACGAAGCCACGGTGGTTTGCACTTCAGACTGGAGCAGCTGAAGACGGTTGCGGTTCTCATCAACATTGCGCCCATGCTGCTCTTCTCGCACATGCTCCCTACTCTGAGCAACAAGATCTACGTGCCGGTGGCAACCATCGTAAGTTTTTACCTTTGACCTTGGCCTGATATGTTCGTCATGCTAACTCCCCAAGCAGTATGCGATGTTCCAGATGGCTCGTGATAAAAGTTTCCTCACCTGGCCGCCGACTCCCCAAACAGCCATGGCAACTTTTCCCCTGATCCGTGCCTGCTACCACAATCTCTGGCGCGAGTTTGTCGCCCCTCATGAGGTCAATCTCAATCGTCAGCTTGCGGGACTACCGCCCATTGAGCGACCGCGTAATGGCAACGATCATGGTGCCAACAATAACAATAACAGGCGTAATGGCGAAGTTCATGCCGAAATTCACGGCGAGGGCGGTGTCCTGGGACTTTTGCAGAACCTTCTCGACGCTTTGGACTTGGCTGACGACGAGGGCCAAGGTGGTGGCGCCGAAGTACGAATCATTCAAGAGGAGATACCCGCCGATGAAGGCCACCGAAGAGTTGTCCATGAGGGCGAGAATGGTGATCAGATTATGTATGAGATTGTCATCGAAGAGGATTTCGGCGGTGGTGCGGATGCCCTGGAGAACGCGGCGGAAAGAAACCATCAATTCAGAGAGGGGGCTTTTGACCAAGGCAACCAAGGCAACCAAGGCGCCCAGATCAACCCGGACGGCGAGGGCATGGCCAACCTTGACGCCGCAGCCAACGCAGAGCCTGCCAGAGCCCAACCCAGCTTGCGCACCATCCTCAACAGCGTTTCCAACTCGCTCGCCAGCGCCCTCCTTCTCCCGGTCATTTCGTGCGCGGCTGGCGAGGTGCTCCGGCTTGCGCTACCCCAGAGCTGGACAGCTGCGGCCACGCAGTATAGGTGGAGGTCTCAGAGGCTGGGCCTGCTGCAGCAGCAATGGGGCCGAAGCCTGGTCGGAGGATGCATGTACGTGGTCCTGAAGGACATGCTCCGCGTGTACGCCAAGTCACGCAAAGTCAAGGGCATGAAGAACCGCCGCATCAAGAACGTCGACAGGGCCAGAAGGCACCAGCAGTAGTGTGTGAAGATTGGGATTATCATTTTCTTTTTGGGACCGAAGCACTAGGCGTAGGGCTAGAATAGCGAAGCGAAACCGGATTACTGGCATGGATTGGAGTTTGACATACAACCTGAGAGTCTCGTTATGAGATTCATTTCCCCTATGATGACGATGATGACGATGATGACAATGATGATGATTTAATGGTCTTCCCCTCCCCCTCGTCTGTATGTTTTAATCTAGTTACTTGTATGAATATATTGGAATGTAGTCACTGTGTGAACGATTGATTGTCCCATGGCTTTGTTGTTCATCGTCAAGACATTTGCGACGAATTCTAACAACTGCGAAAGATGGGGACAAGATCGTAAGCGTAATATCATTCCACATGTAGTACCCAAATACATATATGTGCACCACCGCCCCGTACTAGGTTCTAATAATAAAATATTAAATAATGCTAGTATTACTTTAGGTTTATGTAACCTATTAATCTGTTTATTGCGTACATATAACGACCAAAGACGGTGTCGTTGGGATATAGCGATCGCGTATCGCAGCCTTAGGGTAAGCTGGCGTCTGGTGGGTGCGTGCTCGGTGAGAGGGGAAACGGATGAAGCCGCGCGCCCACGGTGACACGCCCGCCCACCGAAGCTTCCAGCGAGTTGTGAGCCACCTAGGTAAGGCTACCTAAGCTAAGCGGGCGGGCGTACCTACGGCGGGGCAAATCCAGCCCCGTCTCGCCAAAACCTCCAGGATCTCTCTCTCCAACTCCCCCCCCAGTCATCCATCTTGAGCCATTCCTACATTAGAACCCACCCCTCCTCCCTCCTCTCCTTTTCGAATCACGATAGAAAAAAACAGAGGTTAAAACGAATATACTTGGTTTATGTCCTGTTCTTGTTGAACGTCTAAAAAAAAGAGGAGTTTCATCATGGTACGTTTTGAATATTCCCCCCCAAATGATCTGGAGATGAGAAAATCACCCCTCCATCCCACGACGCCCCTCTCCTGCCTGGCCACGCCACGAGTTGGAACAAAATGGGGAAAAAAAAGGAAAAAGATGAGAAAGAGAGAGAAAGGAGGGAAGGGAATAAAAGGGAAAAGGGAGGGTTTTAAACAAGGAAGAGAAAAAGAAAAGAAGAAGCTAACAACTGGGGAACATTCGTGACGAAAAAACCAGGCCGCCCAGCATACGCCAAAGCAGCGCCTGGCGCTCGCAATCTGCGACTTCCTGACGACGTCGACGACGGACGGCACCTTGACGGGCGAGGACAAGGACTCCATCGAGGTGGCCATCAACTGCATCTCCGAGTCCTTCGGCGTCGACCCCGCCGACAAGGCCGCCGTCGCCTCGGCCATTGGCTCCCAGAACCTCCTCCAGATCTACTCCGTCTACGACAAGCTCAAGTCCACGACCGGCGGCAGCGGTAACAACAACACATCAGACGCAACGGGAGGAGCGTCGACGACGACAAAGACGCCGACCGAGGAGGAAAAGAAGCAGGCCGAGGACCTCAAGAAAAAGGGCAACGCCGCCGTCCAGGAGCGCGACTACGACGGCGCCATCAGCCTCTACACCCAGGCCCTCGCCCTCGACCCCCGCAACAAGATCTACCTCTCCAACCGTGCCGCCGCTCACACGGGCAAGCGCGACTTCGAGTCGGCCCTCCTCGACGCCGAGGCCGCCGTCGCCGTCGACCCCGCCTTCTCCCGCGCCTGGCAGCGCATCGGCGTCGCCAAGTTCGGCATGGGCCAGCACGACGGCGCCCTCGCCGCCTACGAGAAGGCCATCGAGACGGACCCCGCCGGCGGCTCCGACACCCTCAAGAAGAGCTACGAGGACGCCAAGAGGGCCGCCGCCAACGCCAAGGACCAGGGCAGCGCGGCCGCCAACCGTTCCGCTCCCGGTGGCGGCGGTGGCGGCGGCATGCCCGACCTTTCCAGCTTGGCCGGCATGTTCGGTGGCGGTGGCGGTGGCGGCGGTGGTGGTATGCCCGATCTCAGCTCCATCATGTCCAACCCCATGTTTGCCAACATGGCCCAAAAGTTTATGCAGAACCCGGAGATGATGGAGGGTCTCATGAACAACCCTAACCTGAGGCAGATGGCTGACCAGTTCTCTTCCGGCGGCGGTATGCCCGACATGGGGGCTCTCATGTCTGACCCCAATATTGCTGACATGTGAGTGCACCTCTCCTTTTCTTACTCGGCTCCTAGAGTTCATGGTTGCTGACTTTTGGCAGGGCAAAGAAGATGATGGGAGGTGGCGGAAACCCTCCTGGCGGTGCAGGTGGCGCTGGTGGCGCAGGGAGTAGTTAGGGGGTAGCTGCGAATAGAAAGTACGTGTCACGAAATTGGACCAAAATAATGGACGAGAGTGCTTTGTTCAATGTTGCAGCTGCCAGTAGCAATAATCACAAATACCATTATTACTAGTAGTTCCATAACCTACATGATACTATAAAGGAACATGAGTTTGCTCATCATCTATGAAAATATTGCCTGCAGAAAAGTCCATGCCTTGGGCTCCAGCCAAGCCCCAAAATGGCCAGCAAGTGGTCAGACCATGGATATCATCTTGACTTAGTCTTAATGATGGTAAAGATGGCAGGAAAAGATAATGGCAATGGAATAAACGGCATCTATGCCGATACCCCGCGCCGAGGGGGTCGTGTACCCTTTCGACCGCGGTGGTCGATTGCTCGACCTCGACGATTATCACGTCGGGTTCGCCTCGAGCCATTAGGGGTAGAGATGCCTGATGTAGTATGTAGCTTGGTATTCTCGCCCTTGTCCTTGCTGCTGGCGGGTTGATCATTGGGGTATGCTATGATATCTTCACCAGTCTTATTCGTAGCCCTCGCTCCTACCCCCTTAGTTGCCAAAGCATCATCGACGGAGCTTTCGTTTGTCGTTTGGGCTACACTACTTATCTCTTCCGTACCAGACGGCGAACTTTCACATGGCATAGGCCCTGTCTCGAAATTTTGTAAGGGGGCTGATACTCTGCGCAGGTTTGGGTCCGAGTAACTGGGGAGCGAGGATAGATCTTCTTGCAAACCGTCTTGTTCGAACTGGCCGTCTTCACATCTGAGCAAGGCAGGGTCCTCATCGTGGTTAGGATCATCTGACGAAGGCTGGAATGGTTCACTTTTGGATTGTATGCGGCGAGAGTAGCGAGGCCATTTGTACTCGATCGGTTCGGTTGGTGTTATGGATTCAGATGCGTCCGCGAACCCCGGCGACTCCTATTCGTCAGAGGCTAGATAAAGGTATTAGTGCGTGTTTTCATCTGGACATGACTGTAATTGAATATACCTTTTGTCGTATTACTTGACTGTTGATCGTGTTCAGTGACCTCATGGATGCATTGTGATGTTGTTGGTGGATACACTGGATCAACTGTTTTGCCATTGGCAGTATCATCGTGCGTGGCAGTAACACCTTTGGAAGAATTCCCCGAAACTTTGGATTTCTCTTCCTCAGCAGAAACCTCGTCTGACCACTGTATACTGGTTTTCGCCGTGCTGGTTTTGCTGCGATGGCCGACGTCACTGTCCTCAGAGCTGATTTGTGCACTTCGGCGCGCGGAGGATTCAGAATTGTCCATAGAGCGAGGTTTGAAAGTAGGCGCTACTGGGTTAAGTTTTCTTTCCTAAATCGGGCGTAAGCTTGGAAATACTGGTACAGCGAATATTGTTACTCACCTCTACTGCTCCAAGGGTTATTTGAGAGCTGACAGGGTGTTGAGCCACCCCGGTGTTCGCGAGCTGTTTGTATTAGAAGATGGCACAGTGGCTACAGGTGAAGATTGGCTCTTACCTTAGAAACAGGTACTCCAGGTTTCTCATACGTATTGATTATTCTGCCTTTCTGCACTAGATTGGCCGGTAATTGCTTCATCCACAGATCCGCGTATCTGCCTTTTTGGTTGAGGAGCTCTTCATGAATGCCTTGTTCGGTAACCTTCCCATCATCTATTACAACGATGAGATCTGCAGCCATGATAGTTGATAGCTTATTGCTATTTAAAAGTCAACACACGCTTTTCTTTTTGGGTTGAGATCCGGACAAGGGGGCCACCTGGCTGGGGTTGTATGCTTACGAAGTAACAAGAGTAGTACGCGAGGCGCAGAGATCCTTCAACGACTTTTGAACCTTTTCCTCCGTGTCTGTGTCTATTGAGCCTGTTGCATCATCAAGGAGGACGATGTCCGGCTGCTGCAACCACACGCGGGCAATCGCAATTCTTTGAAGCTCCCCACTTGAGAGTTTACTTCTAAAATTAGCTAACAGTTGTAGTAAGTACACTGGATAGTCGACTCACATTCCATTTTCCCCAACAGTCGTATGATAGCCTGTATCGCATTAGCATCGCCCGTTATTAGGAGGCCAGTATGTACCTTGTGGCATATTGATAATCGTATCATGGATATAAGCAGCTTTACAGGCTTCGAGAACCTGTACATCACTCGCTGTAACCTTGGCGTACCGGATGTTGTTCATGATGGTGTCGTTGAATAGCAATATCTGTTGGGGAACTAGCCCGACACGTTGGCGGAGGCTGCTTCTGGTTAGCAAAGTAACCGATGAAAGGCAGCAGATGTCTGACCTGAACAGATCTACATTACGAATATCTTGTCCGTCAATGAGTATAGCACCGGAAGTAACGTCGTAAAATCGACTGACAAGTTTCAGTATTGTTGAAAGCCCGCCGCCGCTTGATCCCACGAATGCAGTCGTCGAACCTGCTGGCACTTGAAGGATAAGCCCTTTGAGGATTTCCCTCCCATTACCGTACTGGAAACAAATGTTGTCAAACTGTATGTGCCCTGCAGCTAGCTTGAGTGGCCGAGCGATCTTATGACTTTCCACAGAGGGGGTCATCTGCATCGTTTGCAGGAGGAGCTCAGTATCGACTATTCTATCAGCAAATCTTTGTCCGAAAGCCGAGAAAAGCTTCAATGGCCCCATCAGCTGGGACCAATACACTAGTAACATTGCCAACTTGCCAGGGGTGGCCTGTCCATGTTTGACTCGAATAGTTGCTAGAAAGGCAGTGATGGAAAAGCCACAGGTCAAGATGGCGGCCTGGGTGGCTCGTGAGCTTCCCCAGCTTGCGGTGTAGCCCTGCTCCTCAAGCCAGCGACTGGTAATGGCATCGGCATGGCGATTCTCTTCGAACCCAATCTGACCGAAGGCGCTGGAAGTATGCCAGCCCCTCAACGCTGCATCGGAAATAGCGACTTGATCATATATAGCCTTGAGCCGACGGCGGCTGTGTCGCTCTGATGTAATGAGTAGCCTCTTGGTCATTACGAAGAAGACGACTCCTGTCGCCACGATGGTAAAACCCTCGTAAGAACCCAGTGATATGGTTAGATACACGAATGCTAATACGAGGTCGATAATCAATGGAGCTGCTTCAAGAATCGCACTTTCTGCAAGGTCTGTTACCGAAGTGGCACTTTGAAGAGCCGAGTTGAGAGTGCAAGAATTCTTGGATTCGTGGAAGTCAGCGGAAAGATTCATAATGTGGGTGAAAGCCACGTTCGATAAGTTTTGCAGGACGTGGCAACGAACAGGTGCCCAGAGCCGAGTTGAAAGGAGGCTTATGCCGAAGTCTGTTGCTACCATACGAAGAGTGATGAAGGAAAGAATGGCTAGCCATATGCTGGCACCGTCAGTATGATTCAAACTGTCCATCATAATTCCAGTTTGTCGAGGAATGAGTACATTTAGGCTGCTGGATGCCAGGAGACAGACGGCAACGCCCATCAAACGGAAACGCAATGACTGTTTGAAAGTTGACCAGACATGGCCCAACAGTACTCTCGCACCATCGATGGTCCCTTGTCCATGGTTATACTCTGGATCCTGTCCTATAGAACCGTATGTACTGTCATGAGAACCATCGGGACCTAGGCCGGGAAAGGAGAGCAACGCTTGATGTTCATCATCTCTGTAGTCGGATTGATTATCAGAAGACTTGGATGTCCATGGAAGAGGAAGGAGCCGACCAAGTAAGATGCATCTAATGTATCCCATTACGGCTGAGACGATGGTGGTGAACGGGGTGGTTATGAGGAAAGCCTGTGCTGTCATCAAAGATGCTATGATGGTCTCAAACACGAGTGCCTGCGCCCAAGCACCCCAATGGGAGAACCACGTGGGGTTTTCGCTGTCCAAGAACTGGCCGTATAGTACGCCGAAGACTAGCAGAGATGAAAGATGGTTGATGACAATGAAGTCGTTTTGCGGCCAGTTTCCTGAGAGAAACGAAGAACTGAGGATCACTGAGACCTCTGCCAAGTGAAGGAAGAGAAAGAGAGACAGAACATAAGCAATGGTTTTGCGGTTAGAAAGGCGGTTGTCGTGTTTGGCGTTCTTGTCAAGTGGGGGTTGCGTAGACTTTTTGACATTGTAGAGTGCAATAGTGGCAAGCAGAGAGCTGACGATATAATACGCAAATGTCGTGACTGGGTAGAGCACGCCCAATATGGCGAGGTATCCTTCAAACGAGAAAGGCATGATTATAGAGCGCGGCCGTGATGGTGCTTTCGAAATTGTTGAGTTGTCATTTGTTTCTCCGAAGAGCGAGTTGAACGGGCCTCTATTCTCCCTGGGCGTAGGATGAGTAACGAGAGCGGTGCAATTATTGCCCGCTTGTAACTGAACGAAGGGATAAAGTATCCCCAGTCAACCCTTGAAGTCGTTTCTTTTTTTATGGTAGCGAGCGAGGTTCGAGTGGCGGTGAGGTGGTCAAAGAGTAGAGTAGTGGAGTTTAGTTTTTAAGATGAAGACTAAGCGATCGAATGGATGGAAAAGCAAACATTGCATCGTTGAAGTCGTCTTTCCCGAATTTCTCGTCTCGCGTGAGAGATAAGAAGATAACACTTTCCTAAACTTCATAAATGCAGCATTAGAGAAGGTGGTACCCGAGCATTTTGGTGCACCTGCCCGACGACGTGTCTTTGGAGGGTCTCACCTGCCTCCATCCTGGGTGACACGCCATTCTTGGCCTACCTAAGACTGCAAGCACCACCAACGAGAATTATTGCGGTGGCAGGTGCAGTAGCAACAGCAGCAGATCAACTTGAGACATCCATAATCACTTCTATCTGGTATAATTCGTACCTAACAAATGGTGCTGTACGTATGCAGTACCGACGCATCATACTCATATGTAGTTGGTGTAGTCTTCCAGAATTCGGAATTCTTCAACGACTCCGTAGGTGAGTACGTAGAAATATGTGAAAATTATCACCACTCCGAAATGCAGTTTCAAGCGTATGCTAATTATTGAGGCTGCATCAAGGACTGAACTCAAGAGCGATACCGACCCGATCTTTATGCCATTCATGAATTCTGGCAAAAACTAGATCAGAAGGATAGGACGACGCGTTGTAGTCGGATGGCGACTGACGTGCCGCTAGACTACGTGGAGTGCTACACTCGTGCTACCTTGTCACCAAACTGCTTGTATCATCTTCAAATACTCCCAAGAATCGAGGCACCGGCCATAGCGTATGGAGTGAAAATTGACGACAACGGCAGATTCCATTAATTTCGTTGGTATACATCTATTGTTTTCTACCCCCCTGTTCTAACATCATTTGCTTGACGACTCACCACGAATGTCGGTGGTCAATCATCTGCTGGGACACGTCCATCGCAGGAAAGTACGTGTCCCCGCCCATCACACTCGATGGCGTGACAGGCATAGATGATGCTGCACTCATGGCGTCCGGAAACAGCCCAGCTTTTTGGAATGGTCCCAAGCTCAAGTCTACCATGGCTTCTCTCCGCCCGGCAAGGCAGCTGGGATTTTGAAACGGATTTGTCCACTGGATGGGAAACGTTTCCATTGCAGGACTGTCCGAGCAGACGGGAGGCTCGCAACAGCTGGAGCCGCTGGGCGTTCGATACGTTGAACTGAAGGAATCACCTTGCTTAACTGTTACTTGCGACATATCGACCATGTTATCAACGGATCTTTGGGCTTCGTTGGCAATGTATTTTTGGATCAGCATACAATTACAATCTGTATGCCGGAGCAGCTGCGTCTTGAGATGGTATATCTCGGCTGTCAACGAGTCAAAGCAGGTTGATAAATATCGATTCTTGTCTTCCATGGCTTGCTCTCGGGATGCAAGCGCCGATGCCTCGTCACGTTTGCGTAAGCGACATTTGGTTGCTGCGATACGGTTTCGTTCTATAACACGACGCCTTCGTGGATCCTTTGGCAGCCCATCCTGGTCCAAATCCTCCAACTGGCGAGGCGCCGCAAGTTCTGAATCGCTCCGAGCAGTCGACTTTCGCCCCCGCTTTTGCACCTTATTTGAGCCATGTGACGGCAGTGTATTCTTTCCATATGTTATTGATGCCAAGCTAGGATCTGCCAAATTCTGATCAAAAGCTGTGGATTCACTTCGACCGAGCTGACTCTTTTCTTGGTCCGCGTTTGGAATATGGGTTTGAGAGAAGTCGGCGATGTGTAAGCTGGGTTCTAATGATGGCTGATCAAAAGGAACTGTCCGCGGAGTATCTTGCGCAGCCATGGCCGGAGGTTGGATTGAAGCAGGCATGCCTCCCTTGAGGGCAAAGTTTGTATCGAACGCATTGTCGAAGAAGTTGCTGTTTGTCACCATACTGGGTGGCAGTTGGAAATCTGCATCATCTTGACAAAGCGGTGATGTTGTGCCTCTCTGATTGGTATAAGGAAAGTGAACCCTTTCTGTAGGATGTACAATGTCGTTTTGAAAACAAGGATACGGTGGGCCCTCAGGTAGGGAGAACTGAATAGGTTGAAAGGATGCCATGACTGTTGAGAGGGGGGCAAAGGGAAGCCAAAGTCCAAGAACGACCGAAGATGACAAGGCGTAGGTGAATGGGCCGATGAAACTTGTGGTGACTGCGTTTGTCTGGAAGACGTCGGCGACGACAAGCGTTGTTCTAAATCTGGGCTTCGACCGACTGATATAGAAGGGGCCTCGCTTAGGTCGAGGAGCAGGGATCTCTCTTAGTCTAAAGTTTGATGGCACCGACTTCCTAACCTTCCGGCATCAGAGAGAAAGCGCCAGGAACTGGACTATCGACAAAGGCGAACGTTTTCTTCTATTTCTAGGCAGGATGTGCCAGAATAAGACGATGGCGGCCTCTTGTTTTGTTGAAGAGGAACCACTACCGATGAAGAAGCCCCTGATGGAAAAGATCATTGGCTGTATAGTTGACAGCGTGCATCATACCTCTCACTTTTGGGTTCGATGGACGTATCAGGTGGGTCTTGACTTCGATACTGAAAGGGTACTCCTAGCACTGGGATCAGGAACAGAGTCATGGCCAACACCATGCCTTAGCGCAAGCCTCCCATGGCCTCCAACATCCCCAGACCCCGCGCATTGGGTCTACATAGGCGGGATTATGTTGAAGAAACAGGAACCAAAGGTCGGGAAAGTCTGGATCACTGGCATATTCTTGATCGTCCTGGCGAACTACTTCCTCTTCACGCGGTTCGGCTTTGGCAGATAAGAGCTAAGACGACTGCACCAAGGGCGTAGCGCTTTGCCGCTTCAAAGCCGTCATATGTTCATGTAGCCGCGGTGCGTAGGCCAGAGGAGGTCTCAATGTTACTCGCCTTTCAGAACAACGGTACCGCCAGAAACGCCTATGTTCATATAGCGACATCCTCTGGATTCGACAAAGAACAAGGGCATATTGAAAGAAACATCCGAGGCCATCGCGAGAAAGTACCGTTGTGTGCCAAGCCCACTGCCATGGTCGAGACTGTAGAGATGGAGGAAACGCCATAAAGGGCTTTGCAGATCGAGAATGTAATTTCCGTCCGGTAGGAAGATGGGAAACTTGACTTGATCTGTTCTAGGATCTCATACAGCGCCGCGGATCGACCGGAGTGCTGTCCGTTATGCCCAGGGTGCGACGTTTGACGGTCCGCGCAAACTCTAATATTTCTTACTCGCCACTTCTTTCAGGACTAAGCCATATTCGCTCAGGCAGTGAACTGTCGACCGGTTTACTGATCATACTCAACGTCTTTGTTCGAGGCTGTCTACCGCTGCAGAAACGGCTGCGATTCCTATACCCCTGACTTTTGTCGAGGAGTGTTTCAAGGCCATGAGTGGTTCAGACCTACTTTAGCCTTGGGCTGACATATTTGCGAATAGGAACGTTGCGATGAAATGTCCACTTGGGAAAGATATCGTAAAGATCCGGAAAGGGTTCTAATAAGGGATACTTCCATGATATTCTGACCAGTATGGGTTTAATATCATGTCGACTATGTGACCTTGCTGGGTGGGAGCGTGGGGTTAAGGTAACGCTTAAGAAACACCAACGTGTGAAGCTTAGGTTGCTGAACGTGCTAACGGGTTAGTAAGGTTGTGATATCAAATGCTATAATCCACCAATAAGCAGTAGCACAAGGATCAGCACTGGAAACAGCCGAGTTGGACGTCGGACCCGGCCGATATGTCGTCAAGAATATGAAAAAGAGGATGGCTATACTGCAACTAGCAAGCTAACAGCGGGCGAAGAAAGGCCGATGGTAAGACAGTGTACTTCATGGTATTGATGTGTCGATCCAGCAACGTGCCGAGGATCTAGCTATCGGCCCTTGGGCCGTTTGGGTTGGGGCTAAAGGGAATAGGCGTGTGGCAAATTTGGGCCCGGATGATGATGTTTTCAACGTTCCCAGACCCGAATCCCATAATCAGGCCGACTGTGTGCCTCGGTACGCTATATTTTCCGGAGGCGAGTGACGACTAGGTGGATATATGCGAGTAGAAAGCCGCCCAGGCCCGCGGGGACTCAGGAGATGGCGCATATTCAGGTTCCACCCCCCCGATTCCGCTCACCCTTTACTCCGATCTGCATCACCGCACACTATTCCTGAAACATTCTCAAGGCTATTATGCAAATCGCGATAAATTAGAATCCTATATCTCGCCTGTTATCGATGGGGGTTTGCACATGGGTTTAACATGGTAATGTGCTGGGACGAACCCGACTCGCGAGAATCTGACCACCAAAGTCAGCGCTGGAAGCCTGCTGGTACTCAGAAAAGTACCTAATAGTCCAAAGCGGATTTACTCTTCTAATCGCTACATGGTATCATGAGTGCAAATTCTGTCTTAAATGGCTTGTTGTTATTGAAGGATGGACGATTTCCTCCGCCCCAAGATTTGATAACTGACGCCGGAATCTCTTAATCCCCCAAGGCCTGGACGCCTGGAACCAAAGCTGCGGGGACTTTTTCTCCAAGATGCCTTATGATCCAGCCCTTTGGATTCCCTTGACAGACCGTGCCAAGCGCGTTTGAAGGCCGCGAGTAACCAAGCTACCGAAGCTAAAGACGAAGCCTCGTTTGGGTAGATCCTAGACTGACGCTAGGCGCTACTTCCCTCGCATCATGGGTGGCGCGAACTCCGGGCTCTGGCTCTCGCGGCGGGCGCCGTGGACACCATATTTGACAAAGGAAAGTGCTTATGCATACTCTTTCTAAAATGGCGCCGCTTCCACTCTGAGTGCCGCACGGCAGACCTAGTTTAGGTATTGTGTGTAAACAGGGTCTGGGCCTATTCGGACCGCTTGTTCACTGGAGATCATGGTAGTCCAGGCCCTATGATTTCCACAGCACGAGAATAACACCACAGATCTTGTCAGTTTGTTGGGATCATTTGAAGCGAGCCATGATGGGGCAGCAAGGTGAACGGGATAGTTGGTAAGAGGGGCAACGACTGGCTTCATGACAGCTTCTTGGTATTGCCGATCGTATTACTCGTCCTTCTCTCGGCACACGTGACTGGATGTCACTCCATCTGGAGCGAAATAGAAAATCCGAGCCTTTTTTTTTTTGGATCGGATTGCGGTAGCAGAACTTCGAACTTTGACAGTGTGAGAGAGAGACTACTGTGAGTCGGATTTTCATCCTATGACACTAGGTCCACAGATGACGGAATTATGTGGAATCCTGTTTTCGATAGATGCCGTGTGGGCAAGGCTATGGGAAATCCCTTATCCCAGCGGGTGGCCTGTTTTTCTTTTTGCGTGTTCGCATCGTTTCATCACTGGGGGGGCTTGCGCACATGTCATCGTCGATATTATGCTAGATCCGGACCGCGAAGGCTGTGTGAAGGAATCTTCTCCCCCCTGGCTCGCAGCTGATCCTAGCGAGAAGAAGAAGAATGCCCCGTTGACGTGAATGATGATAGACCTAAAGAACATCTATGGTAGAATGTGCTGAGTATCAATTGCAAGCTGGAAGCCTCGCATGTTGCCAAAACGTCCCGAATCTGGAACATTTCTGATGCACAACAGCTTGTGACCATGGTCGAAGGTTACATCTACCGCGTGCCGCTGCCGGGCTAAAACATGACTTGCTTGGCTTGATGGTGGTAAGCAGCCTCTGTAATAGGGGCTTTATGAGTGTCTGTAGGTCTTGAGATTTGTCAGGTAATTCCCGGTGCAAGAGTAAGCCGTATAAGGTATTTCCAAGCTGGAGATGTAGGAAAAAAGGGGGTCTGTGGTGAGAATAAGAATCCTTTGATAGCAAATAGCTAAACCATTGGCTTTTCTTTTGCGGACGCCTCCTTCCCCCCCCCCCCCCCCCCCCCCCCCCTCACTTTTTCTTTTTTGCAAGCAATTTTGAACGGGTTCAGAAACTTGTACAATTCCTGAATCAGTACTGGGAGAGATAACGCATCTTCATGACTCTCGACCACAATGCCCACAAATAAGGTAGACTAGTAAGAAGTGGTGTGTTTTTTCTTTTTGTGTTATCTTCTCTCTTTTCTCTTTCTCCTCTTTGTCCTTTTCCGTTTCAGGTAGAGCGTAGAGTTCTTATTCGATGGGAATTTTCGGCAAGCGTTTCCCGGGGCGTGGCAAGATGGAGAACCCCCCGGATGCAGGGGTCGTATGCGGTCTAGGAGAGCCGGGATCTGCAGTGTGAATTTTTATGTAGTGTCGTTAGTACGATATAATATGGTGAGGAAGGAATCCAGAGTGTAGTAGGTGTGTATAAATTTTGTTTACGCTCGGAGGGGGTTTCGGTTTGTCGTTCGAGATGCTTGGAGTCTTAGGATTCGATTTTCAAGGCGGAGCAGGTATTCGACGAGTATTTAGTAACTGTGATATCTTTTCCGTTGTAACCTTTTCGTCTTTGTATTTCTTGGGGGGACGTAGAAATTTCGCATGTTTCTTGATCGTTCGATCTGGGCTTCATTGGGTGTTGATTATTTCTTGGGCGGTGTGTAGGGTTCGTGCGTGACTGGGCGGCCCACTGCATATTCGTCAGTATGTACCTGAAGACTCGTAAATCCCTTCTTCTGATAGTATGTATACCGCAATGCTAGGACCTGTGTCTTGTCGTCCTTTTACCCGTTGAACGTGTTTAAAATGCTTGGTCCTTATACTTCATGTCAGCAAGGCAGTGTGTGCCACAGCATTGTAGGCCCACTTACTACTAACAAAACCAAGACTACTATGGCTGACTACTTTTGAATGTTTGAATCCTAATTTGTAAGCGCTAGATCGTCATAATGGAAGCCATTTGGAAGTTTGGGCTTTATGTGGTAAGGTTGAAAAGGGGGGAAACATACTGTGACGAGCATGGGTAGGCAAACGTCAAGCCGATTGCTTTAAAGCCAGTATTATATCCTTCTTCAGAACTATAATATGGGTCTTCTCGCCATTATCTACAGCCGGATAATAGTTGCTGTGTATTGGTTATTTGAATGAAAATAGAGAGGTGAGAGGTCCCTGACGTCGGTATAGGTAGCTATTGTCTAATCAGTCGTCTCAGCTATCCATATACTCCCATTAAGCACAACAAGAAGTTAATACCGGAGCAGCGAGCTCAAAGTAGCATCGTGGTGCATACGGGTTGCTTGGTTAGCATCAATCGCATGGGCGTTTGCATCTGTGGCAGAAGCTTTACGAATGCCGATGTATGAACGGATTCCTCTTTGGATGTACCAGGGGCTCTTCAAAAGGGTTGTTGCGTAGCTCCCTCCTAGGTTTTCCAATGATGGTATCATGGGGCTAACCTCTTACAAGCCTCTGACATGCACACGAGGTATTGACGGTAGTGTTGCTCTTGTGCAGGAGAGATAACAGTCCCCACTGTTTTACTCTGTGGGGGTTTGGAAGAAAAGTACATTGGCGAGGCAAACACAGTAGACACTGCAGCATGAGGCATGGATCTAACAATGACAGAGGGAAATGTGAGAAGCCACCAAATTAGCAGTATCTAGTAGCATCTACTGTATCGTCTATGAAAGGGTATGCAGATTGAACATTAGAGGGGTATTCTTGTCATTATGCTCAGGGCATCAATAGCGCCAGGGTACTGCCCTGATAACGTCCTTTAGGGGGCCATCCTGTTCCTTCCTCTTACATCTCCAACTGTGCGCGGTCTGAGAATCAGCTGACGTACCCTGTCTTCCAGGCGCCATCACTATTGCCGGCAGGCACTGTTCCTTGGGAATTCAGGAGGACGGGGGCCTATTAGGGGGGGGGAGGCGGTATACCAAAGAAACAAGGCAACCGGCTGCGTTCAGTTGGCAATCACCCTCGACCGGCAAACAAGTATTTGTGCCCGTGACTTCCTCTTTGGTAGATTCCTAACCTTTCCTTCGTTTTCCTTTTTTTGTACTTCTTTTACCGTTTCCTTCTCGCACCGCACACAAACACAATCTCGAGATTTGTTTCTTTCACCAAAAAAGAAAAAGCAAAGAAAAGAAGAGCAAATCCCCCCTCTGCACAAGAGAAAGAATAGACTGCCCGCTCTCGACTGCCTCGCAAGTGTCACCACTCTGCTCCTATTACTACTACTACTACTAAGTAAGTAAGTACTTCTTTCTATGCGATGATTGCGTAGGCGTTGCCAAAGCTGACGAGACTCGGAAGAAAGAAAGCAAAAAAAAAAAAAAAGGCGAACGCTGTTGCCCAAGATGGTTGGCCTTCGACCTGAGTCCAACCGGACTCACAAGCTCATTTCCGACGTGATCCTCACCATTGCGGCGATCACGATGATGTCCATCATCGCCTACTCGTTCGTCGCGATCCCTTACCGGATCCTGAAGAAGCTCTACACCGTCTTCTTCGTCGAGCACATAGTTGAGCACGACATTAATGGACCTCCTATGGGCTAGATTACCTATAAAGGAACTATTGTGAGTAGTACATGCCACTTTTTGCTGAAAACCTTCCCTACAAGCGGACCAAGGTTCGCGTAGAGGCGAGGGGGGCGAGGCTGGGTTCATTTGAGGATGGGGCTGACGAGTTCCTGTCCAACGCAGACGACATATACCTCAAGTGATGCTCGATTTAATAACACAACCGCTTGTTAAAAAGAAAAGCGGCAGGGGACGAAAATCGCAGTCTTTGCCAAGGTACGTAGCCTCTACACATTGAATCTCTTGTGTCAACTTGGGGCTTTGGCTAAGATTTTTGGATTCCTACAGCTGTGATTTTTTTTTCTTTCTACCCTTTGCAGTGGAATGAGGCAGCCGAATCCCAAGACGGTTCTCTAGTGAGAAACGTCTTGGGTGATGGTTGTGGGTGCTGTGTTGTTTGTTTTCTTTTTTCTTTTTTTCTTTCCTCACTTTTGTGGTGATCTAATGCAAGCTTGAAAGTTGCGATATGAGAGAAACTAAGAAAGGTGTCACTTCGAGGTACTTATGGGGTACTTGACTTGTCAAGGCTGTCACTATTCTCGTCGAGGACCCGGTGAAAAGATAGTTTCGAAGATATATAGAGAAAATGCAAAGACTGCGCCCCTCAAACCTTTTGTTTCTACTCTTTATGTGACCTTGTAGCGGGGAAGCTGTATGTAAATACTAAGCCTAATACCTTCGTTTGTCCTAGACAAATATGCTCGTATTTCGAGGTCAATACGCGCACAATAGTCAATACTACTTGTAAATATCACGATATCATTTTTTAAGCAAACTAGATCCGAGTATTGGGATACTATTATTTCCATGACCCTAGTTACTAGAGTATTTGGATATCGTTGCTATTACAGCAATGAAGAGAAACCCAAACCCCTGGTCGTCTCCGCCCCCCCACCCCCTTTGACTCTACCATCTTCGACGCTCAGAAGATGGCAGAGGCGCACATGGGGGTGGTGGTGGTTCCGCCGACGTTCATGTGGGAGCTGGTGAAGAAGAAGTGGTAGCGGCCGTGTCTCTCGCAGGCGGCGCTCAGCCTCTCCAGGTCGAAGCGGCAGCCCACCGGCATGCCCGGCGCCGGCGCAGAGGACCTCGTCGAGCTTGACGTAGTCATAGTCCCTGTCGGCGGGACCCGAGTCGTAGAAGGGGGCGTCGGTGGCGACGGCGGCGAGCCCGGACTCCCAGTGCCAGCGGATCATGGCCTGCGAGGCCTCGAGGCCGACTGAGGCGTACGAGGTGCAGTGCGCGGTGTAAAGAAGCGAGCGCATGCTGGCGGGGAGGCGCTGCATGTCGCGGAGGTACGGGTGGCGGACCGTGTCGCGGTGGGCCTTGAGCCAGCCGGTGCGCACGAGGAGGATGTCGCCGGGGAGGACGGCGGTGTTCTGGGAGGCCGCGGCTTGGAGGAGATGCTCGTGTTTGATCAGGTCTGACTCGGGGAATGGCGGGGAGAAACCGGTTTTGAGGACCCAGGCTTGGTAATCTATGAGGACGCCGCGGCCGGATACTGGTTTGCCGGCATATTCTGTGGTTAGTGCTGTGGTTAGCAGTGGCCTTTTTATCTTTATTTTCTCTCTTCTCTGCCTTTGGTGGTAGAGGATGTGAGTTGTAATGGAAACATAGAGAGAGATTGATGCAAACAACGAGAGATAGAGAGAGAGATAAGCTGAAGGGGGAGGGGACTTACTATGAAGTTCGAGCTTGTCGTTCATGGCCATTTCAGTGACCTGATCCTCTGTCATGCCGTTGTAGTATTCCTTACTCGGGCAGTATGGCAGGTCACGCGGAGTGAACCAGTGGCTCACAGCCCTGGTATTGAACGAGACCTGGATTTTCCCGTTTAGTTTGATGTCATTTCTTTTTTCCTTTTCCTTCTTTCTTCCTCTGACTGGGCTAAGGAAATGGTTGGAAATGGAATGGCGATGAATACGTACCTCATCCCTGTCGGTTTTGATGTGGACGGCGACGTCGGGTCTGGGCGTGTTTTTCCTGTCGTCGTCCCAGCGATCAAGGGGGACCATGGTGCCACTACCATTCTTATTTGGTTAGCAATTTTTTATTTCTTTTGCTTCTGCGATTTGCCTATCCCTCTCCTTATCACGTGCTGCGAAGTGTACGGAACGGATTTCGAAGAAAGAGGATAGTGGTTGACCGTAAATCATATACGCCCTGGGGGCGGTGGAAAGGGGAGGGGGAGGGTCGTAAGAGGGAAAAAACAGTAATGGTGAAAGACTTACGTCAAGGGGACAATGAGACCAAGCGTGACCAGCTCAGCGGCGGCCTTGACACGCTCGGGCGTGAGCAGGTTCAGAGTGCCGAGCTGGTCGTGGACCCCATAAGCGCCCCAGGCCGACATACGTCTGGGGTTTCTCTCGACGAGGGCGTCGAAGGACGGGAGGGGAGGGCGTTCGGGGGTCTCGGGGGTCTCGTCGCTCTTGAAGCCGTTGTCCTCCGCGGCGGGAGAGGGGACGGGTGGGAGGGCCTGCTCGGGGCATTATTGGAGAGCGATGACGCTGGGGATGGGCTGCGGATCCATTGTTGCTACTGCGTACGTAAGTATATATATAGATGTGTATATATCTAATTATTGTAGACTCGAGGAAAAGGAACTGCGTGCGATGGCTCGTTGGAGTAGCTTGGTTGATCAAAAGTGAGAGGACGAAGAAAAGAGGCAATGCGAAGCTGAAATGTTGGAAAAGGAAAAAAAGAAAAATAGGTCACGCACAATGTATGCACGCTTGTGGCCTGATGTTCTTCTCCGTAGTACTGGTCAAGCAAGGTCAGCTAGTTCTCAGAGCGGGAGACCTGCCTAGAGAACGGCAGGTACCTACCTGCTCTTATCTATATAGCGCTATCTCGGCCTTCTCATAACCACGAATCTCCTTTTACTCAATATTAGGACCCAACATTAACAGACATATGTACGCAACATCCCTTCTGCTGTACGAAATATTACGTCTGTTGATATTAGACACGTATGAACTATATTCCCTTACAAACTGAACTCCCTCTTCCCCTTTCCACCTTCCCCCATCGCAAAGCAACAGAAATAGCATCACTGACGTTCCGCCTCCGCCGCAGGGAACCGTATCCCCAGCAGTGGCGCGTGCTGCTGCGTCCCCAGCGTATCCCTCTCCCCCACCGACCCCTGCGCCCACGGCCGCCGCAGCGTGCACTTCCACGCTAGGGCGGGCTCGAAGTACATGTTGACCAAGATGTCGGCCTCACCGACGCCGTAGAGCCGCCGGACGACGTCGTTGGTGAGCAGGTCGGCGTCGCGGACGCGGCGGAAGACGGAGGCGTCGTCGAACATTACGTCGAGGGTGAGCTCGAAGGGGCCGGAGTTCTTGGAGCGGATGATGCGGGCGAGGGAGGATAGGGGGCATGGGCCTGGGGGGACGGACTTGGTGGCTGGAAGAAAAGTCAGTATTTCATACGTGGGGAGGTAGGAAATATGTCTGTATGTCTAAGATATGTAAGGGGTTGAGAGGGGGGAGGAGGCACTTACAGAGGGGGATCAGAGTCCCGTTATCCAGCTCGTGAAACCTATTCTCGGACAACGTAGGCATAGGCTCAGCTCCCTTCCCACCATCTTCCCCTTCCCCTCCGCAGCCAACATCGTGCCAGCTGACGGGGAACAGGCTCAGCTCCTCCCCGGGAACCAGGTCCACGAGGTGGTAGACGCTAAACTTGAACACGGCGCCGGCGTCCTGCTCGTGCGGGCTCAGCGGGCTGGCCAGGTTGCCCGTGGTGGCCATCTGGCCCTCGTAGGGGAAGTGCAGGATGCTCGCGCGGGCGTTGTTGGCGATGGTGCTGCTCAGCTCGCTCGTCGGCGCCACGACCTCGCCCAGCACGGCGATCTCGTGGGGCACGCTGGCTGCGATGGCACCGTCGTGGCCATCATCCGCGGAGAAGGGTGTCGGTTCGAGCGGGCCCATGACGCCGTTCTTGCCGTAGACGTGGTATATCAGACGGCACGCGTCCGACCGGTCGAGCTCCGGGAACAGCGACTGCGTGTACCGCCTCACACGCTCGAGGAAATCGTCGATCTGGGATATAAGTATAGGATCACGTATACCCCCGATGAAAATGGTGCGGAAACCGAGCGCCGTGACCCCCTCGAGCTTGATCTGGTACGTGGTGCTGGGAAGGAAGACGGCGCCCCTCACGCGCGTGCTCTTCTCCGTGACCTGCTCGTACGAGGCGGCCCGCAGGTCCAGCACGCCTCCCGGACCCGGGAGAAGGTCCGGGCGCGTCTTCTCGTAGAGCGTGTGGGCGGCGACGGAGAGCGGGGTGCAGCGCTCGCCGGGGGATAGGGGGGTCAGGGTGAAGGCGTCGCGGGACATAGTCGCTATCATCTCGCGGCCTTTTGGGACGGAGCAGATGCCGCCGCACTCCATGATCTTTCCCATGTGCCAGGCCGTGCCCGGGGACACGCCGCGGTGCAGGCAGAAGGCCGCGTAGGGGGCCGGGTCGTAGGAGCGCCCGCCAAGGATGATGTCCGGGTCGCCCTTGAGGGCTTCTAGGTACCTGATTCCTACGGTCAGCCCAGGAAAAGCAAAGTCTCATAAATAATGCACTAGAGAAGAAGCAGATCACCAATCTAACTTCCTGATGGGGGTAAAGGGGTAAAAGGGGGCATTATACGTACGGCTCGGCACCCATCTGGGCAACAATGTCAACCGCACCATCCACCACGTCCGCCTCGAGCTCCTCCACCGGCCCGCAAGGCGACACTTTCCCCTCCGCTATCCTCCCCCTCACGAACCCCCTATCCATCCCCGCGCCGATGGTCGCCACCCTGAACCGGTACCCCTTCCTCCGCGAAATCTCCTCGACGATGCCCAGCATCTCCCCCACGTGGCGGTCGCTCCCGTCGCCGCCCGCCGAGCCGATCAGGACCTTGACCCGGCGGTGGAAGCACGCGGCCAGGACGGGCTCCAGGTCGCGCGCGTAGCTGGCCCGGCCGCAGGTCATGCGGCCCATGCCCAGCTTGTAGGGGCCGCCGTCGGTGGACCCGGAGTCGACGATGACGGCGGCGGGCGAGTACCTTTGCACCCCGTACCAGAAGTGGTCGGCGCTGAAGCCGTAGCCCAACATGGCGTTGGGGGTGAGGATGGTGAAGTCTTGGAAAGAGGACTCCATGGTGTGCGAGATGAAGATGAAGATGCAGTATAAGACTTGACAGGTTTAGAGATTTGCCCTCTTTTCTCCTATTTCCTTGCGTGGATGGCTTTGAGTGTTGTCGGATCAGATAAGAAGGAGGGGTTTTGGAGAGGGAACATGGAGGTAGTTCCTCTGAAAGTGAAACGGCCGTGGAACTTATTATAACACATGTTTGCACGCTCAAGCTCAAAGCAAAAAGCTTTGAGGCCTCAAACAACGGTATTCAGTGAATGGTTTACCGTACTCCATCTACCGACTGGACCCTCTGCCCCCCTCCTCATACAAAACCAAGCCACCCCGCCATCCCTCCTCCTCCTCCACCACCACCCCCACAGACCCTTTTGCAGGTCAGTTACTAGTATGTAGTACTACTTCTAGTAGTACCTATTTCGTATGCACATACCGATTACGGAGTCTCTGCATAGTGTTAGCGCTCCATAGTACATAGTACACCGTACACGGAAGGTATTTTCCCGTCTAAAATAGGGCATGCATTCCCAGGGAAAATGCCATTCATTCTTGCCATGAGGAAAGCTCCCTCTCCCCTCATCTCCCACTTTTCCATGTTGGGAGCCCATGTAGAAGTGGGACGGACAAGCGCGGTGTGGATACAAAAAGCCAAGCTTTCGGCATGGAAAGCCGTTTGCCACAAAAGCTCCCTTTTGTTTTTTTCGGTAACTATACCGAGAAGAATAATAGGTGGAATCGTTGGGGTACTTTGGCGGTTTTTATTTGTTTAGTAGATAAATGGTGGTGGGAAAGGGGGAGAGGGCGAGGATTGTAGTGATGCGCTGGGGGGGGGGGGGAGGGTTTGTTCAATTGCCGCTTACCCTGGTTTTTCCGCATGCACGCATGAGATATGGTAGGGTGAGCACGGGATTTGCTTTTTGGGGTGGTCATTTATTAAAGGATGCATGAGTTTGGGTTGGATGTTTGCCGGTTTGGGGAGGGGGGGTTGACTGGGGGGTGGAAGAGGGGGGCTGCTACTTGGGTTTAGGGATTAGGTTAGGCCTTAGAGTTTTCATGGTTAACATAGGCACGAGGAAAAATCCTTGCTGCAGAGCATCCCGGTCGTCTTCTTTAATGCGCGTATTCCGTTCCATACTCCGTACCGCTGCGCCCTATGAAAACTCTGGAACTTGGATAGACGAGGATATAGAGAAGAGAGGCATAGGCACGATGGGGTATTATAACTACCGGTAGTGCAAACGGGAAGAAAGAAGGGGGAAAAGCAAAGAGAAGAAGGAAAGGAGGAAGAAAGGAGAGGAAAATAGGGGGGGGGGGAAACAATGGTAGATATCCAAAAGACGAGAACATGGACAACAAGGCGAGCCTGAGATTTGGCCTGCGACGTAGATTTCGTTCGAAACACCTTTGTAACTACAGTTACCATGACCAACTCCCATCTCTATATCTCTATATAGCAGCGCTTGCACGACTCCTGCCCCTTCATGCCCAATAGCAGCCATTTCTCCTTTAGTATTGTATAGACGACATCCATCATTCAATCTCAAATACAAACGAGACCCAAATCGGTCAAGCCTCCACGTGGATTCTATCATGCCCGTGCCACATTAGTATCACCATCACCTTTGCCAAATACCCGTTACGGAAACCTTAAAAGAAAGTAAGAAAGATGGAAACATGGAAACATACCACTCTCGAGAAGAATCCAACAACTTCACCGCGTTCCGGACAGAAACATCGGGTGGTGCGCGCACTGCTCATCGCGCTCCGAGTAAGGCGGGGGTGGAATGCCGCCGTGCGACCGAAATTGGTGGAAATCTAAAAGGAAGACAAAAACGACGAACAGAATCGTCTCTTACTGTCAGCGAGACCGTTCCCCCCAAGTATGATGAAGACTTGGAAAACAAGGATGGGTTGAATGTACGGAGGGGGGGGTGGTTTGATGGTAATGGTGGTGGTGGTAGTTGTGATGAGGAAAGAAATAGTAACCTTGAAGCCCAGAAACACCCCATTGCCCTTGTTGAACCCATCGAGGCTGGTTATCTTCTCGCCCCCCTCCAAGTCCAGGTCCAGGCTCCTGTCCTCCCACGAAGCAGGATGGGCAGCATCGCCCGCGCCGAGCCGAACGGCACACTCCTCGTCGCCGAAGTAAACGTCCAGCGCCCGTATATATTCCGCGTGGCCGAGCCGAACGACGACTCGACGGATGCCACGCCGGCGACCTCGGGAGCCGAACGTTTCGCCGCGCGTGGCTACGGAGAAGGGGTGGCGCCCGCCAGGACGCATGGCTTCCGTGGGGCTGACGCCGCTGAAGAAGAGGCCCTCGTCTGGGATACCCGACAGCCACGTCGCGCTGTCCCTGAGGGATAGGCTGTCGGCGCTGGATTCGTCCGAGGCATCGTCCGATACCGATAGGGACACAAGTTTCAGACCCTGATGATGATGATGCCGATTTTTTTTTTAGTAACACGCAAGTCTCGTCAACAGCTCGATATGAGAGTGTGGAGAGGGATAATAATACTTACATCAAATCCACCTTTGATATACTTTATGGCTCTTGGCTCTATGGAGTCGAGAACAAGCCGACGTTTGGGAATATCCCGGTAGTCACCAATCCACCGGGACGAGACCTCTCCTGCTTGGGACAGCGCCGCGATCCCGCGAATTCCCCGTTCGTCCTGCGCGAGGCAGAAACCAAAGACTTCGCCGCTTTCCGGGCACAGGAGCGTCTCGCGCGCGGAGTGCCGATAGCCAAGGCTGACCTGCATCCCACCCACGGCTACAACCCGGAAACCCGAGATGTAGGCCCGCCCAAACACTTCGACCCAAGAGAGGAGCAGCGAGACGGGTCCGCTCGGAACGGTAATCACGCGGTCCCGGAGAGAGCGCCGGCCATGGTCAAAGTCCGCCGTCGGGTCCTTGAGGGCCCTGGTCGCCGTGATCCAGCACTTGTCGTCCAAAGGAGCGGCCCGCTCGAAAAAGGATCGCACTGGGTCCCCGTCGCAGCCGACGCCGTGCATGCTGTCAAGCACGTCGCGCATGGAGGACGCAAGCTTCCAGATCCGACTCCTGTCCACGCCATCGGGGGTGATGTCAAGGCTCTTAGCCCATCGATACAGAGATTCCCATCTTCCTTTGAGAAATGTGTCTTTTCGGCGGCCGGTGAAGAAGAAGTCGAGCTCGTTGCCTGGCAGGAAACGGGATCTCCAAAACGCCGCCGCCAGTCTCAGAGTCGCAAAAGGACGGGAGGATCGTTTGAGAAGGACAACATCCTTGGAGGGGAGATATTCGACAATCTGGTGCAGAATCTCGTCGGGCAGCTTGAAGAATGGATCGTGGCCGTTGCCGGCCTTGCACGTACCAAGAGGTCTCGCTTGTACATCATCCCTAGCGGAGCATGTATCCTCCTCTTCCTGCTTCTCCTCCCCCTCTAAAAACCAGTGTACATCCGCTTTACGAGGGGCATCACGCCGTAGAATACCTCCGACATCAATCCTGAAACGGCGACCTCGGTATAGCACAGAGACACTGTCAAGTACGTTCCCATAACGGACCAAGCAGTAGTCGTGACCAAAGTTGAGGGTCCCGTTTTCGATCGGAAAGGACCGGAGGAGGTCATGCGCGGCGGCAACATCCAGCGGCTCCTCGGGCCAGACCTTGGCCAGCACGTCCCAGCAGGCGACGTGAAATGGGAACCCCCAGATGCCGCCGCCTTGTCTCCCCCCCTCGGCAAGATCCGAACCGGCGCCGAGGCTGGTAGCGTCGTCGTGACCAGGACCGCCACCGAAGTTTGAGCGCATCAAGGAGATATTGACGATCTGGGTGCCGTCTGGCGGATTAGCCTCTGGGTAGACCAGGGCTCCGTAATTATAACCGTTCCCGATGCCAGAAAGGCGCGCCAGGTTCGGCTCTCCGTCCGTGGCATGCACTATACGAGGTTCAATGCATTATTCTTACTGAAAGGCAGTAGCATCATGTAACCTTACCTGCTTTGAACTGGCTTATCCATGGAGGCCGTAGGGAAGGCTCTCCAATTAGGTGGCCACAGAGCGCGCAATGCACGTTAAACCAATTCATGACGGAGTACCACGGCGGGTTTACCTGGCGACACTTGTTATGAAGAGTGTTTCATTGGGCGCGGTATTTGCTATATGTAGTCCTAGAAACTCTTGTGAGATGTATAAACTCTCACCACGTGTAATGAGATTGGGACTGAAAGTATAATTGCTCCCTCCCTCGCAGAGGACAGATTCCACGCCGGGATGTCTTTCGGGGTAGCTCTCATGTCAGCCCTTTTAGATTTTGGCTCTGTTTCCTCACCCGGTCCCTTGTAGCCGGTGGCGGCAGCCCGTCAGCAGGTCTGTCCCCTCGCAAATGGTCTGAGTGACCTTTCTCATTCCCAGTGATGAGAACCCGTTGCAGGAAACACAAACCTACGTAGGGTTCCTAGCTGCGGATACCAGTGCCATTAGAATATAATGAACTCTAACACTAGCCGTTGCCCCAAGATATGAGTGTCGACTTCTGCGTCAGGCCATTCAGTCATCGTCTCTCTGTACTCAAGAGATCGTGGCAATATCCTAAAGTACTGAGTTATGCGGTCTAGCAAGGGATATCGGGAAGCAAGACACACAAGCGGCCGCAAGGGAACGCACGTCATCGTGAAGGAAGGCGTCTGGGTGTCACGATCTCTTCTTGACCACAGGTTTCCGTCCTAACGGTTTCGTGTCTTCTAATAATTCCAAGAGCCTAGATATGCACATGTAAGTGGCTTGCAGACTGCAGTACGTGGTACTATTAGATAATTTTGTCGAATCCAAAGCTGACGCAAGGAGACGCATGCGCCTTCACATAACTCGGATATTTGCCCAACTTTGTGATTACCCTATAGCCGACCTGAAGAGCAGCGAGGGCGTAGTGCGATTTTCCGTGTTTATGATGTGACGAGAAGGTAATTAACGTATAATCGTAGATTGGCATTGAGCGTGTTCCGAGAAGTCTTTTTCGTTTCTTGGGAACATATGCGATCTTCTCAGTAACATGCATGTGCTGGAGCACGGGGTAGAGGTGGAGATATGGGTCGTTGTTTTATGCGTGACTGTGTTGGTGCGAGAGGGAGAAGCTGAGGCTCTTTAAGATAAGTGGAGGATCACAGGTTTGTGAAGGCCGCAAATATTATTTCTGACTCGCAACAAATATTCCACCATCATGTGCCCGCTGCGGCAGAGGCCTGGCGGAGGCGAGAGTGAAGCTAGAGATTGTAGTACGCCTGTGTTTATCGAGGATCAACCATCTCCCAAGTCATCCCTCCAAGCGAAGTACTGATATGCAATAAAGGTAGTGAAGATGGCAACCAGGTAAGCCCCCAGGCCAAAGGCTGACGACGGATCTGATGTCACCGCGACGTAAATGACGACACCGACGCCTGTCAAGAGGAGCACCGCGGAGATAAAGAACAAGATGCAGCGCCAGTTGAGCTCCTCTTTAATATCGATTCCCCAACCCACCACACGTTGACCCGCCGCGCCGTGCTTGCGGACTAGGGGCTCGTGTAGCTTCTTGGGAAACGTCGTCATCCAAAAGTTGTCGAGGTGCTCTCCCTGGGACAGGAGGTGAGGCAGAGGTATTTCGAAGAATTCGACGTCTTGCCTGGGCACCGGCTCGTACAGATATCTCGATTTCCAGACTTCCTCGGGGGGTGGAAGCTGCTTCTTTTGTAGGCAGCCCGGGTAAGAATTCTTGCCTATCGGGAGTATTTGAAACTGTTTTATTATGTCAGTACATTTGACAGCATGTGCATTCGGTGTAAAACGCATCTTGCCATGAGAACTGGTACTACGTACCCGAACAAAATCTGCGGTGGAAATCCTACGAAAGCTCATCCAGTTCATCTGCAAGGCGCCAGGCGGCATGGAAAGCCTAGGCCAGTGTCGAGAAACTGAGAGAGCTAGACGTCGAACATAACGCGGTATGAGATATGTAATCTTCCATTCACTCTCCTCTCGTACACTCTGATACACTTCCCTGATCTGTTGAAACATTTGCTGGTCGTTGCCGTGAGTATTTAGATCAATTTGCTGGAGAGTCTTTAGTCTCTTCCCGTTGATGCAGATCAGCAGATATTGGGGATCGCGAGACAACGGGGATTGCAAAATCTGGCTGGTAGCGGTTGTAGAGTGGTCGCTCAACGAACTAGATGATGATGATCGTGATAGATAGCTACTCTTGGAGGATGTGGAAGAGACATTTCTCATATGTACTCGGGGTGGTGTACTGGGTGGCTTGAGTGGCGAGGGGGAGGCTGTCCCATCTTGGCCTCGTTCTCTAACAGCGTTGGCACAGCGGGATAGTTTTTGCCGAAGTCTGCCAATACCACCAGGGGACATTTCTCTTACGTCCATGTATAAGTGGTCTCCGCATCCCTGGAATAATTCAGTTTAGGAACCAAGATAGCATCTGGCTTAACTAACACATGTAAACGGAATGCGTGTATACCCCGGGGCAGGCGGGTACAAAAAGCCGACAAACCAAAGTCGCCAAGAAAGCCGGTAAGCTGTCAAATGCGCTGTATTATCAACTTGTTGAATCTTGGTGTCTCCTGTTGAGGCTGTGGGCTTCGGTAGGAGATCCGAGCAAGTGTCGGCGAGGGCTGGGCGTCTATTGGAGGATGTTTGAGATGCGCGAACGTTACTTGTGAGACCCTGCATAATATTAGAACTTGGGACACTTTGAGTAACAGCTACTTGAACGCAAACCTTGGTAGCACAATCGTCACCTCTGGCTGAATGGTGCTGGCCACTCTCCGATCCCTCAGATATGGTGTTGTCTCGAGCATATTCAGTGTCAGGTAGCGACAAATGTGTTATCGTATCAGCGCCTGGCCCCATCGTTGTATCCAAGCATTTCTCGTCGCCCATCCTTGGCACAAATAATGATGTGATGTACTCGCCGAAACCATCAGCCATAACCCGCACATCGTCTCCGGTCACCTTTTGATCACCGACACCCCCGTCTCCTATGTAGTAACCGGGTGCAGCCTTGTGCTCCTCAGGCCGAGCCTTTGCCCATATTATAGCGCTGCGACCTAGACGGCGTCGCAACTGGCGAGCTTTGCTCTCACTCTCATCTATATCCAGCAGCGTGCTCTTGGCCTCGGATGCAACGGCATACCTAAGTCGCACTTTCGATGACGTGTGAACATGGCCGGACCCGGCAGGTTCGCGTTGACGCGTATGCATTGTAGGCGTAGTTTTGGTGAGCTTCTTTCTTAACCTGGTGCCATTATAAGGTCTTGCGGGTTTGAATGGCACAACCTCCTTGCTACCATCCCCCATACCAGCCGTATACGCGGATTTTGTGCTTGGCTTAGAAACATATGAAATGGGGAATTCCAAGGCTGGGACTTTGTCAATGTCAAGACATGAGTCGGTTTCCTCATTGATGGAGTCAATAATGAAATCCTCGCCCACCATTTCATGGTACCTGTTTGGGTTCTCGTCATGATAGCCAACGATGCAAGGCCAAGCACAGTCAGGCGCGCCATACTGGCCGGGGTACGCAGCACCTCCCTGGCTACCGTGGTGCTTTCTCTTGTCACAACCATCGGCTGTGACATCAGTTCCAAGCAATAAGGATTGAAAACCAGGTGGACGAGTAGTCGAATGGTCACTACTCAGAGGGGTGATTGAATCAACTTTGCCATGCGAGAAGGAGGTACGATTGGCCTTATCCCCGGGAATGAGCGAACCGTGCGTCTCGAACCCAAATTCATCAAACCAGGAGGTCATGTCCTCCGCAAATCTGCCATCGTCGCTATCCCATATGGTCGGCTCATTACTCGACTCAAACCCTTTGCCTTCAAGAATGGCCATTTGGAACCCTGTCCAATCAAGAGACGTATTAAGAGCCTGAGCACTCTTGCTTATTTGGTGCTTTTCCAGGGCTATCGGGCCATGGCGGAAGCCGGGTGTAAAGACGCTATAGGCTGTACTCGGTAGGTAACAGTATTTTTGGTCACCATCTAAGGCAGGCATGACGTCCGGATCGACTTGCTTGGGCGGAATCTTCAATGAGGGAGCGCTGAATGGCGACGCCGTTGGCGCATTGGCCTCGTGAGATCCGCGCTCCGTCTCCAAGGCTTCGGCATCTTCGCAGCTAGTTGGCCATATAGGGTCTTCGTCGTCATCATAATCACCCTCGACTTTGTAATCGTTAGATATATTGTCCCACTAGGTGTACGGTGGCAATGTAAGCTGCTAGTTCTCACCGTAGGGAAAGAAGTTGTGCTTATGGAGGGGACTGTCATCCCCTTCCGGATGTCTCCCTGGACTCCGATGTCCATATTTCTTCTCCCTTGGCTTTCGGGTCCGTGATACACGTGGGTTAAATGGTTTCTTTCTAGTGTTTGGTCTTGTCGAAGCTGCCGTTGCAAGTTCCATGCTTTCGACCTGAATGGAAATTCGGGCCAAGGACGACGAGTTCGGCCGCAGCGTGCTGATTTCGTCCGGATAACAAAAGCCAAAGGTAATTAGAAGCTAGATGACTGAGATGATGCCATTATAAGTAGTCGCAGCATTTACCCATGGTATAACATTTGAAAGATCGATTCACATCATGAAAGTAATCGTAGTGTCTTGCCGGGCAACAGAGGCTACGACAGATTCTTTCTGCGTCTGACGACGACCTACATATAAGGCCCGCCTAGCATAAGCTGAACGGAAGACGGCCCCTCATCTGCAAGAAATCTTGGTTGGGTCACCGGACTGCCCTCCTTTTTTCAGCCCAGAATCGTTTATGCAGCCTTGTAGGTGTATTCGGTAGTGGTCCAACGCATGTGCATCGAATCCAGCGAGCATCTTGGCTGCGGCCCGCGGTCCGTGGGGCTGCTCACTAGTCGTATGCGGGGGAATGGGGCTTTGGTGTGGCGAAGCACGTTATTACCCCCCCGGCGGCCATTGATGTGTTTATCAACGGTACAGGGCTTGGTGCATGCAGCCAGCTTATCCTTGTCACCAGGAGACATCGAATCGTGCCGGGCGTGTGTGCATCTCGCATACCCGGGTTCGTTGCCCTAGGTTTGGGCTTCCTCACCAAGCCTGCGAGCCGGGAAAAGGCGGAAACTGAAGGTTATGACGAGGATGCGGTGACAGTTCGTATCTGGAGCAGGCATGTCTGATCATAATTATATGTACTCTGCTAAGCGTAATGAGTGACTACTACAAGTATAACAGCAAGCTTGTTGTTAAGATCAACGCGGTCAAGTTCATCCAAGGCTGACTCATCTGCGGGACCAAACGTCCACTACCTGCGTAGCGAATCAAACCAACACCTCTGCTTTGGATAGTTCGTCATAATTGCATTGCTTTCCCCAGGATAATCGAGCCGTAGACTTCCAGCCCCAGGCATTTTCGTCCATTTCGCATTCTTCATCCATAAGATTCATTGCTCAGCCCGTAATATCACTTCAGAAGCAGCCAGTTGCTTCAAGAGAGATCTTCTCTCTGACGGTTCATGAGCACAACGTAAAGGTAATAAATAGAGAAAAATCATGAATAGGTTCTGCCACATGCTCTAGAAATACTTATATCTCAAATTCGTCATCCTAAAGCTGGGAAAGGCATATGGATTTGAACTAGGATTCGGAATGGATTTGTCATCTTTAACAAGCTTTCATACACTGAGGAATATATGTTCCTCCTTGCACTATTTACAATATTCCAAGTTCTAACCTCAAGTGTGCAGCGTACTTGCATGTGCTCCAAGTTGTTGACTTGGGATAGTTCTCAGGTCTCAATATTCAGTCAGTCTCTTCTGTTGTACGAAATGGAGCAAATGGACAATATGCCACCAACTCCCCCCCGCCACTACCACAAGTCCCGGCATCCACAGCACTTAAACTTCCGCATGCAATCGCAGCGGAGGGTAGTTCGCATGCCGATGCCGGCCACATCACACCAGAAAACTTGAGCCTCATGAAAACAACTGTCTACGTCCCCATGTTCGACGACAGGCCCGAGCCAAGATGGTACTTCTTCTACGGGACGCTCACCAAGCCGCACATACTGCGTCACGTTATCGACCTCGAGGAAGAGCCCCAGTTCAGGCCTGCCCGGATTGTCGGGTACGAGCTCGCCTCGTTGGGGCAATACCCCGCCCTCATAGACAACATCAACGGTAACGAGGTCACCGGTCATGCCTACCTGGTGCAGACGCGGGAACAGGAGGCTCAGCTAGCTCTCTACGAGACGGACGCGTACAAGGAGCACTACTGCATAATCAAGTTCACCGACGAAAAAGACCCGGTGGAAGTCTACGGAAACACTTTCATGTACGCCGCGGACGCCGAGGCCCTGAAGGAGGGCCGCTTTGATCGTAAATTGTGGCAGATCCGCATGGGTTATTTGTTGCCTGTGGCCTGGAGTGACCAGAAGCAGCGTGACTCCCCTAAGGACACCGGCGGTGACAGGACGGATGAACACAGCTGAAGACAACTCCCTAACACACAGGTATCCGAAATAAGAAAGAATATCGATAAAAAAGGGAAAGGAGGAGATGTATGTTTCCCTGAATATGATTCAAAGACTGGGCCTTGTAGTACACACAACTTGTGCAAGCGTCCAAAATACCTACTTCTTTTCTCCTTTTTGCTTACGTAGTTGTTGTGCGTGTAATAATGAGCCCTCAGCCAAGCTATCAGGTCGCCTGCTAATTTTACTGCTCTTTAATAACAAATTTCATGTACAGCGTATCCTCGGGAAACCCCGGGATTTTGAACGGCAGATCTCCAACCCATTGCGCATCGGCGATCCAAGAAGTCCCAGTCGCGAGGCCAATCTCATCCCACAGCTTCTGAAAGGAGTCAAGGTCATGAAGATATCTGGTCCCGCCTGATCTCGCAGAGACCATCGTGCCCGCATGACGACGACCAATGTGCCTCCCGAAAATAACCCGATCGCTGGCGCCGGGCTGCATCAGCCTGACCAGATTGCGTCCGATCCGAACCTGCTCGTCCCAGTCGAAAAGGTGGAAGAAGTTGGACGCGTGTATCAAGGTCATCTTCCCTTCCAACGCGCCGAGCCCGCCGTCGCCTCCGCTTTGCAGCAGGTCCGCGGGTGTGAAATGGCCACTGGGGAAGCGGTCGCGATCCCTGAACAATTCGAAGCCGAGCTCGAGGTATGTCCCCAGGATATCGGTCCCGTAGAGCTTGGCCGGATCGATGGCGTCGGCTGCCAGCTTACGCAGGACCTGCCCGAGGCCACACGCGACGTCCAGAAACGCATCTTTGGATTCTGCGCTCTTCAGGCGCGCAATGATGGAGTCGAAAATGGGATCTTGGAAGAAATCGAGATCCGTAAAGGACCACATTCCCACGCAGGGGAAGTTGGCAACGGCCCAAGCCTCATCACGCTATGGGAATCATTCGTTAGTATCTACTTGCCAACACAAGGGCCTAAGTTCGGAATCGGCTTTGCAAAAACTATATGTATGTATATAGCACATGGTACTCACAATCTTGTGGAGGTGGTCATCTATTTCATCGTTGGGAATGTTGCTGTAACTCTTGAGCAACTGTCGGAACGGCTCTATGTCTTTTGGTAGAGATTCCTGATAAACAGACATTGTGGGAAGCCAACTGCAAGTTATTAAGTTATTAGTCTTTCTCAATCTGCGTAATCAGTCAAGAGAGTAAACCAAAAAAACAAAAAAAAAACCGCCGCAGCCTGACCCGACTCGCTATATATAGAAAATACTGATTAATCATGACCCCGCGGTATGGAAAAATCCGATGGTATTGAAACATACAAAGTTGAAATCCACTGGCATTGACATTGGCAGCAGGGAAATCCGGAGGTATTAAAGACGAGTCATATGGAAATCCGGTTAGCAATACGAGACGGAAGAGGCAGCGGGCCAGGGTTCATATGGTCGCTGACTACGCGAGAGCTTTGCGATAGGGGGTACGCGGAGCTGTTTGGTCGACTGGGCGGGGTAAAATGAGGAGACCTCGTATATCGCTATATTCTGTCCTATTGTTAAAGCATACTCCGTATAGCTCGAGCACACATTCTTAGTCTGAGGCAAGTGGTGTCTTACACGACCGTAGCTTTTGAGGTACCGTGTATTACTCTGTTTATACGGAGTATTTGCCTTGATAGAATGTACTACTTGTACGAAATACGTCGTTATTAATTCTTTGCTTGCCGACGGCTTGTATCCTAGTCTGGCCGAGTCCATCATTAGACCAGTCGCTGTATTTGCTGCGACCACGATTGAGTGTATCCGATGGTGTGCTGTTGGAGAGCGAAGATAGGTGCGGAGAACGGTTCCTACATGTATCTGCACATGTATCTGGGCAATCGGCCGATCTACCAAGGGTTCTACTTCAAAACGACAAGTGTTCCGTAAATAAGTTTCAGCGTCTCTCAACCATGCTGCCGGGGCAACGTGTCTATTATGTATATAGCAACTGTTACACATTTCATATGTTTCTACCACTATCATAAGCCAGGCCTTAGCTAGAATTATAGATAAATGTACACATTACCTATTGACCCTTGATACGTAAACGCCGAGTTAGATTCGCAGAACCGTATTCAGGCAAAAGCTAGTTCAGTTACGCTACCTATTTGGTAGGATGCCAGCAGCGCTCCAGAAGAGAGAAACCAAGGCTATAACGACCGTTATTGGGACTGCTGCGCTTTGCACATCATCGGGATGATACTTTAGCCACACTCCCCAGAATACGAACGGCCCGACTAGGATGGCGCAGTGATACGCCAAAACCCGGAATGCAGACACCGCAAAGACGGCTTCCAATCCCCAGATGAGATCATTCTTGTCTCCTTCGAACCTGATTTCTCGCTTCGGGACCTTGTCGAAATTATGCCTCCTATCTGAAGCAAGCACGCAGCTGTGAGGGATAAGAGATTTGCAATCCGGGGGGCAGCTAATAAAATAGTCATGCCAGATACTCTCCCTTATGGGGGGGTTTTTTGCGTCTGGCGCTCGTGGCGCATATTGGTAATCTCGGTCTATCGGAAGCTCACTATCCAGGCGTACCATGCGGGCAAACGATGTTCTTTCGAACTATGAGAGCGTGTCAGCGACAGTCTGAGAAGGGCCATGTAAGGAGGCCTGCTGATACCTTGACGCCTTCGCAATACTCCCAGGTCCATATGGAAAACCATAACCTCAACAGACCTCTTTGCGAACAGTAGCATGTCCACAGATCTTGAAAGACTTGGTAATCAGTCGTTTGGGTGCCGACTGATACTTCTGCGGGCTTCGTAATGCCCGCTGCTCCGCGTACGCCAAATAAGATCCATCTGTCGGGGACAATAGGCATATTTACTACATATGATTGGTTTTGCTGGCTTGATGAAGGGTTCTGGGCTTGAGATGTCTGGCTCGTAGCCGACGCGTCACTCCCCAAAACGCGGTTGCCCCCTGAGGAGGGGGCAGCCGCCGATGATGATCTCAATGCGCGGCTACCCAGTACTGGCTTGTCATTTTGAATCACAGATGATGTTGGTGCCATGGAATCTGGGAGGAAACGCTTAAGCAGGTTTCGTAGCCGCTTGGTAAAAGGGACGCTGCATTTCCTTATATGCAAGTTTGCTGGATTGGGTTTGTCATCTAGGCAATCCAGTATGCTCTTCAACAGGCTGGAGTGCTTTGTAGAAACATCATGCCAATGCTCTAAGCCGCAATCCTACCCAAAGTCAGCATACCGTTTGTCGTGGCAAACCAATTAACATACGCAGTCCCAAGATATCCGCGCTTTCCCAGGCGGCAAAACTGGAATTCTTGACTGCAGTGGCCACCAATGCCAGCGAACGCTTGTCTGCTCCTCAACAAAGGATTTAAATCTGTTTGATATCGAAACATGTCCTTTGTGTGACATCCTGATACCCCCCTTGGGCACAGAGAGGAATATATCCTTGAAGTCCAAGGGCAGAAACATTAGTGCAAAATCCCTTTTAAGATTCTGAAACGATGCGGATTCTCGTAGAAATTCTTTTAATATCTCGGTGAAAGGCAACGTTTCTTTACCCTGTGATGAAGATGAAGCATTACTAGATGTTGAAGATGCATCGTCATGCAATTCCATAAGGGCGTCGTCATATGATTCCAATGGTGCCTCGTCATGCAATTCCATAGGTGCGTCACCACCACCATTCGTGGCTGATCCCTGTTCAGCACCTGATGGCATTTCCAGATTCTGAACTTCGTTCTTGAGCCAATCTTCAACTCTTTGCTTTGAAGAGAAACTGATTCGTAAATCGAGGGGGAGACGTTTTATTTCTTCTTTCCCATGGTTAATTTGATCGAAAAGATTGTCGCTGATCTTTTCTCTGCCTCGTCTGCTTCGCAACAACTTGGAGACAGTCTGCTCGGTGCCATCCCGGGCCTCGTTTAACAGATCCAGGTGGAATCTCTTCAATAATCGCCGCAGGTTGACCACAAACCGGTTTCTCCCTAAAGCAGGAATAGCCACATCACATATGCCCCTAAACTGAGGTTCCTCTGCTAAGAAGACTCGTATAAGAGCCTTGCCTGTCTGAGCCTCTTCCATTGTTCGTTGTGATGTTTGCGAGCTGATGTCGTCCTTGTCAGAAAGAACAGACTCCACTGCCGAACCCAGTGTATTGCTAGAGTTATTTGTCGATTCGTTTGTTGTTTGCGACGTTACATCGTCCATGTCGTCAATGATAGGCTTTTCTTCCGCGTCGAGTATATTTCCGCGGTTGTTTACCGTGTCTACTAATATATGCGCCGCTGCCTCGCCTGTATCGCAAATAATAGGCTCCACTACCATATCGACTATATTTTCAAAGTTCTTTGTCGTCCTCCCGGTTGGTGGCGAGCTGACATCGTCCATATCGGAAGAAGCAGGTTTCAATGCAGCACTGGCCGTGTCTCCAAAGCATACTGGAAGCGACTGCCGATCGAACAACGTCGTCATCTCCGTTTTGTCGCTTATTTCGACTTCAACTGGTAGTTCTAGGCGAACTCCCTCATCAGCAGGGATCCCCCTCTCTATACAATACGTCTTTCCTTTGCAGCGAAGCGCAATATCCTCAAACAGCTTTTTGAGAGACCCCGGAGCATCCCTTGTGTTCCCGCTCCCGATAACGACCAACATACGGTCTTCAATGATGGATAGCATATCTTGAACGAACTGAGGTGTCCGTTCATGGTGGCGGAGCTTGTGTATCCATTGCGTAACTTCCGATTTGACTTGAACCGCGTAGGATGCGTAAGGCTTGTTGTCCCTCTGCTTTTTACGTAACTGAAAGAATACCTCTGCTTTCATCCCATTTATATGATTTGTCGTCCTGTACTTGCGGAACGCGACTAATAGCTGCGGCCCCCCAAGCAGCCAAGTCAAGAAATCGAGGTAGAGGCATCCGAGGGCCCAAACATCGCAAGACCCTGAGTCGGTTTCGCCCTCGATATCACACTCAGGAGGCCTATACTCCAAGGCCTTATCAACTCCCAACCCATACGTGTTGTATTCCATCGCTTCATAGTCGACTATTGATAATCCGAAATCGTAAATTACGAGTATGTGGTTTGCATGCTGAGTGGAGCGAAAGCAGAGGATTTTGTTGAAGTCAATGCCCCCGCGTCTTCCGTACTTCTTTTTCATTCCAGAAAATCTGGGAGACGCAGAAAGAGGTCCATGAATGATTGAAAGAGCGCTAGCAAGACCTGCAAGCTGCTTAGATGCCCACCGCATAGTATCCCAGCCATACAGTGGTGGGGCATGTCGCATAAGCTCGCCCAAGGTTGTCTCAGCCTTCGGGAAGATGAAGCTGAATTCTTCATGGTACCTCAAAGCCGCCAGAGTGGTGATTAAGTGATTGTGCTTATAGCGACCGCAACTTCTCAGGCGTGCAAGCTCATTCTTGTATATCTTCTCGCCAAGGAGGGGTTTCAAAGTCCTGATGGTGAACACGTCTGCATGAAAATGCATCTGTCATATACCGCGTGAGAAATTGATCTATAGTTATATGCTCAGGTGAACCAGCGGATAAGTTACCTTCCGGAGGGTGTCTCCAAAACCATAGCATGTAGGGTGCATCATGACGTGACGAACAATCACGTATTGTTCATAGTCAAGTTTTCCCAGATTTTTGTCAACATAGGACCAGGGACGGATGGAATCCCTCTGTAGCTCATACTCTTTGCACGCGCCATCTTCTTCCAAGTCAAAGAAAGGCACTGTGACCCTTCGTTGAATGTCCATGAACTGCTCGTGAGCGAATGGTTTCAACTTGGAGAAACACCCAAGAGGTATTGATGGATCCACCGGCACTGTTACATGGTAAATCCCGTGTCTTTGGATACAGTCCAAAGGCAAAACATCATCGCGGACTCCGCACCGTACAAAACCATCAATCCTCTGCAATTCATCCATAAGGATTAGAATTGCTACAACAGAGATGTAATTCTGCATTAGTTGGCGAGCATGCAACGAGCACTTGATCTGTTGTCTCTCCAATTCATTCGAAAGCCTAGCCTCTGTAATGATTTGTCGAAGCAATTGGTGAGTCCAGTAGCGTTCACCCTCTATGCCCTCGATCCGATGCCTTGCAAGCAAGTAGCCCAATTCAAACTTGTCATAGGCCTTATTGCCAATGCCTGGTAGCCCGTCGTCGTCGTCGTTGTCGTCGTCGTTGTCATCATCATAATACCGGAGTGGCAGTTGTACCTGTCCAGGTGGCGGCTTTTTCTCATCACCTGATTCTGGGCGAGGATCAGATTCTTTTGATTTCGATGTATGGGAAACATGGGTTTGCGAGGTGGACTGGGATCCCCGAGAATCGTCGACGGCCATCTTCCACGAACCGGACCTGGGGTTGCGAGTGAAAAATAATCAAGTTGAGGAAAACAGGCATGCGTAGATTGCCTTGGACCAGATAGGTTGGTCCACCTTATAAGGGAACCAGGATAGCCCTCTACCCCCCCCCCCCCCCCCCAGCAAAGCAGAAGGAAAGGGGGAAGCATTTAAATCCACCAAACCCTCTTTCGTATGTATGCAGTTTTCAATGCTTTCAGCTTCACTTTTTGCCCAAGGTAGGGTCGCAGTAGGTGATTCAGCAATCCGCCACATTCCATGTTGTCATCTTTTGATAGGCTCGTATGTAGTCCATGGCGGCACAAGCCTGCGGGGAGCTCAGAATGGTGGTTCGCCAAGCGCCTGCATAAAGAAGGCAGCGAATTGAGGCGCCGAGCACAGAGTGCATGTGGTGTGGCGAGTCTTATGCACCGAATCGAAGAGATCCCCCCAACACACCATTACAATCCGATTACACCTTCCAAGATGAATAAACGTACATGGTGAAGTCTGTCAGGTATTACCAGGCGGGCAAGAACAAAGACGGCGAAGAAACATCGCCAATCCCGCAAAGCGCTGGACTCTTGGGATTATCATACCGTTAATGTTGCTTAGGTTAGGGTAGAGGTTGGAATCTAGAAGTGACGTGCGCACAAGAAATCCTTGCTGGCGTAATCCCGACTGCCTTCCTCAAACGCGCATTCCATCCCCGGAAAGTACAACCTCAACTTTCAGTCCGCTACAAAAGGTGCTCAGTCTGGGTATGTAATATTGTTACATAATGATATGTGTGTGACACCGTGTCTAAGTGTCAAAATGAAACCTTTGTATCTGTCTTCCATCCAAGTTACAGCTCTCCCATCTGGTTGTTTTCATCTGACCTCAGCCAGTCAAACGTATCCAGCAAATCAAAGTTGAAGTAGCTCCCCATGATATCAATGTCAAAAGCCCCCGCCATGACCGCATTACTACCACCACCCCCACCCCCAGGGGATGACGACGAAACCGCTCCGTCGCCGCCGCCGCTGCTGCTGCCGCTACCCGCAGGCCCGTTGAGCGCGTGGTCCAGGACCCGCCTGATGACGGTCTTGCAGTTCATGCAGAGGTCGGCGTTGGGCGCGTCGGGGGAGACCCAGTCTAGGAAGCCGACGAGGAGGCTGAGGCGCTGGATGATGGTCGAGCGGGTTATGCTGGGATCGCGCGGGTGCGAGTGAGATATGGTCGGGCGGAGGAGCTCCATGCAGAGAATACCGCCTCCGGGGGCAGCGTACTCCATGACCTGCGAATTCCGCGCAACGAGAAACAAGTTAGCATATACCCCCGTAAGAAGATATCAGCGGTGGTGTTGATGGGACAAGGGGGTACGGGGATTCACGCACCAGCCATTCGAAATCGGGCCGCACGTCGGCGAAGCGGTCCTTGTGCACCCAAAAGGTCAAGGTGAGGGACACCATCTCGAAGCTGATGTGGAGGAGCTCCCCGTCGTTGACGTGGCCCCTCCGCAGCAGCAGCCTCTCGGCGAAGAAGTGGTTCTGCAGGTACTCGATGCGGGTGAGCATGCGCGAGTAGATCGTCGTCACATCGAGGTTCGGGTCGTCGTGATCCTCGTCGGGCTTGTAGATGAGGGCGCGCGGGAAGTGGGCGACGACGTCTGTCGCTCGAGCCTTGATGTCTCTACAGACACACTATCATCAGAACCGTTGCTCCTTCTCCTCTTCTTCCTCTTCTATATTTTCCTCCATATTGGTGGAGAAGAGAAAAGGGGTAACGGGGTATACTGACAAAAGAGTGTCGACAGACACGTGCTTGCTGTTGCCGAGGGCAATCTCGAGCAGCTCATCTTTGATGCGTGCGAGCATCGTCCTGCCCCGTATTAGCTTCGCGGCACTCATAATGGGGTCGTCGCTCCATCCCCTCTCGTCTAGTTTCGAGGCGGCCTCGATGATGGCCTCGCGGCCCCGCATGAGGACCTCGTCCGTGATGTCGAGCGGCAGCGGCGTCGACGCGTACCGGTGCCCCAGCAGCGGGGGGCGTCCCTGGAACGAGGCCGACACCTTGTCGATGTTGAAGACGTAGGCGAACATGCGGCGCTTCATCTCCGAGGAGAACGAGGGCACGTAGTTGGGCGGGTCGGGCTCGGCGTGCAGGCCCAGGAAGCTTAGGAGCGACACGGCCTCGGCGTGGGAACGCCAGCACGTCAGGCCTTGATTTCGATTTTTTACGCGTCAGTCGTGAATAAAGGGGGGGGGGGGGGGGGGGCACACGACGTTGACATTGGAATATTTTCTCGGCACAACTTAGAGGATAAAAAGAAGACTACAAAACTTACTGGCATCGCCTACGGCCATGGACTCCATGACGCTCCTCCGGAAACAGAGGTGCAGCAGCAGCAGGTTGCCGTCGCAGAAGCTCTTGGCCAGGTCCAGGCACAGCCTCATGCAGGCCAACGCCGTCATCCGCCAGCTCTTCTGCAGCCGCTGGTTCCTACCCCCTCCGCTGCTCCAGAAGACCTTCTTGTCCTCGTCGTCGGTGAAGAGCTCCTTGTAGGTGAAGAGCAGGCCAAGCGACTCCCAGCGGAGGTTGGCGCCCGTGAACTGGGCGGACCACTGCTCCCACCCTTCGACGCCGTCGTCCATGGGCCTGGTGGTGTTGCGGCACAGCGTCTGGGCGAGGGCCTCGAGGTTCGGCTCCGTGCGGTCTCGCAGGAGCGGATTGTCCTTGAGCTCGTGGAGGATGGTGCGCGCCGCGTGGCTGGTCCAGACGGCCCCGGCGTGGACCGAGGTCTGCATGGCGACGAAAATTTCCTTGTCCGAGAGGTCGGGGATGTTGCGGAGCACCACGAGGCACATTTCCCGCGTCGGGCCGTTGAGGATGAGGGAGATGGCGTCGTCCTTGGGACTGACGCCGCCGCCACCGTCGTCGCCACCGCCGTTTCTATTACTACTGCCGTTGCCTATAAAGGCGGCTCCAGGCAGTCCCGTGCTCACGCCGCAGTCTTCCAGTAACCCCCTTCTCCCGCCCTGTAAAAGGTTCAGGCTGTCCCGGGCTTCCTCGAAGACGGCCGTGAAACTGGTGAAGCCGAGGTATCCCGGCCCCGCCAGGGCAGCAGCCGAGCTGGGCCCCGGAGTGAGCACGGTGCTGGAACTGCCAGTAGAAGGACTACTGGCTCCGTTATGATTGTTCATCTCCTGGCTCCGGCGCTTGGCGGCGGTTGTGGTAGCACTCCGGGTACCAGCCGCTGCAGGCGAGAGGGGCGACGACGGCGAGGTCCTGGGCACACGCCGCGACGTGTCGGCTATGGTGTAAGTGCACGTGGTGGCCTGCCTGCGTTTGCGGCACCTGTTGCACACGGGGTGGGTGTGATCGCATGCGACCTTGCGGGCGCGGCACGGGTCGCAAGCCTGCGGTCTCCCGTTGAGCCGACGCAGTGTCGTCGTTGCCATCTCGGACATTGTACCCGCGCCTGCTATCCCATGGGAGTACTCCTTACGTATGGTATGATACTGTTCCCCCTTCCCCTGAATTTGCCTTGTGTCTAGGCTTATTCCCCGATTTTTCTTTTTTCTTTTCCTTATTCTCGGCTTCCGAGAGGCGGTGACCGAGCTTTTTTTTTTTTCTTCCTTCTTCTTCCTCTCTAAGCCGACGCTTGATATGCGTGATAGGATTTGTTGCAAAGGGTATGACGGTGATCTGTGTGGTGGTTTCGATGCTTGTAAATCAGGAGGAAAGGCTTCGGAGTCGGAGTCGGCCTCGGTTTCGGCTTGGAATTGGGCCTGCTGCCATTGCTTACATATATACCGTACGGAGTGCTCCTACAGCATTCGATGGATTAGGAATGTTGGGGTCCGGCCAAGAGTCACGACCTAGATCCGGCGGGGAGTGGGGGAGGCTGACCCTTGTAGATAGGAGACACAAATCCGTAGTCCAGTTCTAGCGTGACTTTGTATGCGATGGGTTTGGTTATTTCTATCATTAAGTGAACCTTGGACAGGGTCTGTGGTCCCCTGGTGTGCGATTTAGCCGCTTCGAGTCAAGCTCACAAAGCCCACACACGCAACACGCGGAAGCGCTTATCAACTTTCAATCCCTAACCCGAAAACGCACCAGCTCTCTTTCACTCTCTCTATCTCTCTCTCTCTCTCACTATCTGACTCCATGCCACGCGGGAAACAAGACATGAAGTTTGAGTGAGCGAGTGGGTCGATGATCCCCCCATCCCATCATTAGGCAATCCAACGTTCCGACCAATACTAGCCGTGACCGAGAAAAATCTTGGGAGGATCCGCCCGGGCATGATCGAATCCCCCAAGTTCCTAACAATGATGGGCCGCAAGAAAGCCAGACAGGGGCCGGAAAGAGGGAAGTGACAGGCAAAAGCAGGATGGTGGAGCTGATTCCTAGATTTTGTGGTTGCGGTGCGTGACGACGTGCGTTCGTAGTAGTAATTGTCCAAGCCGAACATGTTGCTGCAGCTGCATCTCATTGCCAGGTAGTGCGAAATCCGATACCGAGTGAGTCAAACTAGATTGCCTGCTTACCTGCTTGACGCGCTTGCAAATGAACAAGCTACGCACACACGTACGTACGTACGTGGACGGACGCCTCGAAATGCTCAAGCCGTAGTGTGATGCTTGCAAAAATCGGGCAAGGGGACGTTGGAGCAATGCTGGATCAAAAGTATAAGAGGCCCAAGTTGCGGCCTTGTTATTTCGGAACTGAAATTCCTGTTCACTCCTCAGGCACATACAACATCCCTTTTGATTCGATCTCGAAATCTCCAAGCCAAGACTTTTGCTTCTCATATCAATCTCATAAATCCCATCGAGAACCCATCCACTCGAATCAGGGAATAGATACATCAGCTTCGTCAACATGCCTTCAAACACGTCCAAGACAAATAGCAATAACGTCACTTCAGACGCGGTGTCCGAGGTCACGCTCGTCGATACCTACGGCTCAGCCGTCGACTCCAAGTCGGGTACGCATCTCCAAATTCAACACATTACACATATACATATCTACCATGTCCCCCGAAGTCTTGCAGTTGCTGACAGACTTGAACTTGCAGGAGCACCGGCCAAACCACAGGGCCTCAAGGCCAAACTCAAGAGCATGGCCAGCGGATCCTCCAAACCGGCGGACCCCTACAAGAGCTGGGAAGCTCGTTCAAGTATGTAACTATGTTTTACCCCCCCCCCCCCTCCTCCCCCTGTCTACCTCAAGCCGAGTCTTTCTTTTTCTTTCTTTCTCTATAGGACTAAGAGCTGATTGACTTGACCCCCCTGTTCACAAAAAAAAAAAGTGACCTTATTCTAATTGCACCAGTAGCGGCACTGATGCGATGAACGCAAACGGACGAGGCCACAATATTTCTTTTTTAACTTTTTTTTTCTCGTTTCACTTGATGAACTTTTTACGGTACTTGATTTGATGTTTTAATTTTGGTTCGAGAAGTCATGGAGTTTTGGGGTGACTGTTACAACTGGTTCGAGATATAGGACGAGGAGGGGGGGAGAGGGGGGGAATGATGATGATGCCCCGCGCAAGCACATAATCAGCAAAGCAACATATTGGATTAAAGAGAAACATAATAATTCGCCAACTGCGCGTTACTATCCGCCATTTTTTTTATCACTACGTAACCCGTATACACCGTCTCTTAGTTATTCAGCATCACGCCATGCGACGTATACGTGAGTGGGTCCACAGACCCCCCCCCCCTTCAAGCCGAAGCCGAGAATCTCATCCTCATTCTAACCCGGTCCCAGGCACCCTTGTTTTTTTAGGATATGAATTCCGTGTATTCGGCTCATATAACACCCGATATAGCATTCTGTAGGCTCTTCGGCTTGACTTGTTGTCATCTGTAGGCCCTTGGTAGGTGGGTGTGGGCGTGCGTCTCGGCTTCAGCTTTTAGCCACGGCTAAGGATGATTCACGATGGAGTAATACTATAATGCTAGACCAGCCGTGACGGCAAATGCCTATAAGTCTTCTCGACGTAGGGTGCCGGCTTGATGAAGCTCGCAGCCACACCATGGTGCAAGCTGTCATGACTCCCCTCTGTCACGGCTAGCCTCTGTCCGACCTGCGTCCGATCTCGGGGCCGAGCTGCCACAGCAATGCCGCATTGTAGCTCTAATAGTATTTCCGCAAGGACTACGATATGGCTTTCTCGCCTTTATCGGTTTCCGGGCGATTAGTGACATGCAAGCAAGGATACAGTCAAGCCGCTCTCCGTTCATGCGCGGGACTTGAAGGCCAAGTCCTCGAGATCCAGCAGCACCTGCTGCTTGCTCCTCCTCTCCCTGAGACCTCTAAACAGAATATCCTGCTCCGAGGGCGGCGTCATGTCGTCCTTGTCAGGCGAGTTCCGGTCCAGGTTCGTCGGAAACGGGTAGCCCTCGCCGATGGCGGCGACCGCCGAGGCTACCTCGTCAGTCGTCGTCGTCGTCGCCGCCGCCCCTTTCCCGTCGCACATCGCCAGGAGGTAGTCCCAGCAGCTCTCGACGACCGGGCGCGTCTCCACGACTTCCATGGGCTTGCCAAACGCGCTGCTGACCTGGAGCAGGTTGACGAGACGCTCGACATCGGACGACTGGTTCGCGCCCGCGGCGTGGAACAAGGCCGGGTTGAAGAACAAGCCGTCGCCCTTTTCCAGCGGCAGCGAGACGTGCTTCTCCTCAAAGTACGCCGCGACCTCGGGCAGACTGTACGCCAGGTAGCTCCCCTCCATGGTCTGGCTGAAGGGCAGCAGCCGCGTCGGCCCGGACGCGAGCGGCACGTCGACGTGGGCCACGGCGCCCTGCAGCGTCAGGAACTGGCCGGCGTGGTGCGCGCCGCGGGGGAACCGTCCCGCGGCCCGGGGACCCTGGAAGCCGAGGTGGTAGTCCGCGTGGCAGGTCTGCGGGCTTCCCCCCGGTCGGACGTTGTTCACCTGCGCCGTGACGCGGTACCCCGGCCCGAGCCAGGCGGCGCAGACGAGGGCCAGCCAGGGGTTCGAGTAGTACCGGACGAACGAGGCCGGGTCGGCGAGGGCGTGCTTGCCGAGCGAGTTCCAGATGCGGTCGTTTTTGCCGCCCGCCGCGAAGTGGTCGCCTTTCCGGGAGGTTTGCTGCTGCTTCTCGGCTTGGATGATGGACTTGTAGACGCTGGTGACTTGGTCCAGGAGGGGCTTGTCCTTGTACATGTCTGATGTTACGAACACGCCGGGGCCGTCGACGAGCACGCGGTACCACTCATCTTGGAGGTTGCCTCGGGCTGAGGCGTCGAGGCTGGCGTATGCCGGGAGTTTGTAGATGGGTATGTTGTGCTTGACGGATGCGGCCAGGGGATAATCTGCGTGCACCGCGGTGCGAGAGCATGCGGTCTTCAAGGTGTCGAGTGACGGGCTATTAGAGAAGAGGCGCGGCAGCATCCGCGACATGGTACCAGTAGAAGGTGTGCTAGAGTGATCCTTTCTGAGAGTGAGATCAAGGTGGTCCTCGAAGCAAGAAACTGGTTATCTGAAGAGCAGAGGAGGGGAACATGGCTTTTTTGCTTTCTTGGAGGGATACTTGATAGACCCATTGGATGTTACAAGGTAATTGAGGGGCAGTGGCTCTCTTTCCTGGGCCCGCAGTCGCCAGCTGAATGTGGACAAGTTGACCGGGACATGCATCCACTACAAATCATTGCCACGACGTGTGCGTAAGAGGACAGCTTTCGCGAAGCCTTTCGATTCCGAGGGGGTGTTCTAGTAGTCTGCGTCTACGCCGTACATCGTCTCCATTGGTTGAAATGTAGTTCCAGCCTGGGAATTAATCGGCTAGAAATACCGAAACAGTCCAGTGAGAAGCCGGGGTTGATCTTGGCGCTCGCTGCATGTACTCGGTACCTTGAGCTCTACTCCGTACTCCGTACCAGTGTCACTAGTCAATGTGTACGGAGTACTCCATACTCTAGAATACACATGTACCACAGTACTCCGTACTGACCTCATAACAGAAAAACGCAGCCCACGTACGCGGACGACTTTGCTTGTACGACTGATTGACTGTAAATCAATCATCCATATTTTTTTATTTTTCTTTATTTCAAAATCGTTTTTTTTTATGCGGTGGGAAGAAAGTGCAATGTCCAGTTTTGCGCGGTGTAGCAGAATATGGAATAATCATGAATTGGCTCTATCAACAAAGTATTGCCAAACCAAACCTCGTAATCCTAGAATCATCAATAGAAATTGTCTTGCTCTTTTCACATGCTATGTAGCCCAAAGATACCATACGGCTCATGAATTACTTTCTAACTGATACTGATGTGGTCAAATACAGACACAAGTGATGATTCTCTAGGGTGACCAGCCAGGCCAAGTGCCCTGGTTCTTGGCCGTGAAACGCTCCACAAAAGCACATGGGAGCCACGGATTGGTAGCCGTGAGACACAGTAACCCGGGAACCCGCCTCCCCTCCCCAGAAAATTGCCCGAGACAAGACACTCAACGTCTTTCTCCGGTCGCGCGACACAAGGTTGTCCCTCTCCCTCATACAACCCGGGGAAAATTCAACCAAACCTCCACGATGAACAAAGAGAGCAACATGGAGTACGGACGAGGGCACTGCCAAATACCGCGGCCAAGAAACCTGGGGAAGCGTCCTTTGTGGGCCATGACCTTGCTCCTTTATTATTGATGGCGTCCCTACGGAGGAGATGCGTCTCCTCTCTGGCGCGTAGTCTAACCGCTCAAGGCTTAGATGCACACAGCACACACAGGCACACAGCCAGAGAAAGCTCAGCCAAGGCCGAGGCTGGGGCGGCGGGTGTGGGCGGCGCACGCGCCTTTGCTCACGATTTCCTTTTTCCCTTCCCGGACCAACCGAATCGCTCCAGCAAGACACGGCACGGGGGGAGGTTTTGCGACAAAGTCCAAGATTAAACAGAGGTGGGAAACCTCACTTTTCCTCTCCCTCTCTCCTCCCCTTTTTTTTTCCACCCTCGCCTTTCCACATTCTCTCCTCCCCTTATCAGCGTCGCGAAGAATAAAGGGTCATAAACGACGAAATCGATAATCATGCGTCGCTCCACGATCCCCATGGCCGTCCTGGCCGCCGCCGCTAGCTCCTCTCTCGCCAAGGATACGACCAAGTGCGCCTCGGGCCTCTACATGATCGCCGCGCGCGGCACCGGGGAGGACGCAGGACCGGGGTCCATCGGCGACGTAGCCGACGACGTGGCCGACCGCGTCAAGGGCTCCGAGGTCGTGGGCCTGGACTACCCGGCCTCGCTGACGGACCCCATCTACTTCGAGTCGGTCGAGGAGGGCGGCAAGGCCATGAAGAAGGCCGTCGAGGATTACCACTCGGCGTGCCCCGACGGGAAAGTGGCCATCTTTGGGTACTCCCAGGTACGCATAACAAATGAGACACATGTCTTGGAAATTCTTAAAAGGGGGAAATGCGGCTAACACTGGCGCGTAGGGTGCGCAAATCACCATGGATGCCTTTTGCGGCGGGAGCGGCGGGTTAGGTGGTGGTGGCGATCTGGACCCGTTGGCAAGCAACGTTGTAAACCCTAACGGTGTGTCCCACCTCTGATTGGGTTTATGCTTTTTTATTTATTTCCTGGGTAAGGGGACGGATTGCTAAACGGTCACCAGTGGTTGCGATTGTGCTGTTCGGCGACCCGTCGCACGTGGCCAACACGACCTACGATAAGGGAACGAGCAAGAACGACGGCGTAAGAAACCCTTTTCCTCCCCTCCCTGAAGGGAACGAAGATACGACAAAGAAAAAGCGTCGGTGTGCTAAATCAAAGTTAAACAGATCTTCTCTCGGAGGAACATTACGCTTTGCGAGGACCTTGGTCCGCGCCTCGTTTCGTACTGCGACACCGGCGATGTGTTTTGCGACGCGGGAGAGCTGGACGGGGTCCACGGCGACTACGTCGAGCGTTACGGGAGCGACGTCGTCGACTTTGTGGTCTCGCAGTATAACGACGGCGGCAACGACGACGGCTCCACGTCGACGAGCGTGGGGCCCACGAGCTCGCACACCGGGGCCTCGACGACGGAGACGAGCAGCGGCGCTGCGACGGAGACGAGCGGTACCGTGACGGAGACTAGCAGCACCGCGACGGGGACGGAGACGGGCGGCGCCGAGGAGACTGGGGGTGGCGATGGCGATGATGGCGGCGATGACGATTCAGGTGCCGTCACTCTCGGGGCTGGTTTCGCGGCGCTGGTGCCCCTGGGCCTCGCTGCGCTGTGGCAGGTTCTGTAGGTTCCGTGAGTAGCGGGCTCTCGAGAACTACGCGAGCCGCGTTGCGGTGAGGACTGAGGGTTGTGAACTGCATTGACAGCAGGTGGGAGTTGGTTGCTGATGTTGGTTGGACTTTTGTCAATAGTTTCTTGATAGTATGCAGCGAGTAATAATCCCATGTATATTCCAGTTCGCCAGCCGGACCTATCCTCTCGTCACCGGTAGATGATGAGGAGGGAACGTAGAACGGCGAGCTGAACCTAGTAAGATGCCGAAACCTTGGGGAGTCGATGACGACCGGCGGGCCCTTCACGTTATGAATAGACTCTGGATTTCTAATCCTCTGCTTTGTGCCTCCTCGCTGGGCCGCGGACACCGCAGGAGGAGGGGAGGGGAGGGGGGGGGGGATGCGCATCAACAGCCGCAAGGGGTAAAACGTGCATCGAGAAGGCAAATCAAGGAACCCACCGGTGACGACCGAGACGGGTAGACGGACTGTGCGAGGATCAACATGTGGTAATGTGGATGGCCCGCTGGCAAGCAACGTTCGCCCTTCAAAGTACGGATTGACCAAATCGCAGGGTTCGAAATGTCGATATCGGAGAGGCAAAAGGTTGTGAAGCCGTCGTTAAAGCGGCGCTAAACCGCGATAGGCAGCCAAGGCTCAATCTTGTTCCCCCACCAGCGGGGCAAAAAAAAAAAGGACGCCATGGCTTCTGTCGCTCTCCCGCTCATCATTGTGGGATCAACTTACGGAGTACATTAGCATGCATGAGAACTTTACGGAGTACTATGTAGAAAGTCTCCCTGAGGCTCCCTTTCTGGCTAGTACCGGCAACACGGCCGATGGATACGACGCTATGTAATCCTGGAACCTATCCAATGTATACCATATATGGTATCCAATTTTTGCTTGTACAACGATGGTAGTAGGCAGGTAGGCAGGTGGATGCAAGGAAAACAACGGCAGAAAGGAGGACCCTTGGGGATGCAGAAACGGCCCTGCCTGCCTGCTGCATGTCATTGAACCTAGTGGAGACTTAACAGAGAAACTTTTTTTCCCTTTCTTTCTTTACTTCCTCTCCTTTTGATGAATACCCACGTTTGCTTACTTCAGCTTTTGTATGGCGACATACCAGGTAGTAGGTAGCGGTGAAAGAAAAAAAAAAGGTCGTCATTTGTTTGAAATTCGATTTGGTATATTTAAGTCTCGACGGGCTCAGGCAACTCCCATCGTTACGGGACCTGCTCACTCACTTTACCTACCCATCTACTCATCTACTCACTCACTCACTCACTCACTCACTCACTCAGACACCTTGATTCGACTCAATTTTTCATACGGTTCATACGCCATCTACAGCCCGTCACTAGTTTCGTCGACAATGGGAAATTGAAGATATCCCCCCCCTGAACTACATTCCATTACTCCAAAAACCTTATATCCCCCCCAACGCTAAAAAGGAAAAGCTGTCCAGCGTTGTAATGGACAACGCCAAGGAGCAAACACCGGACCCTACCACAACAGCAACAGCAACAGCAACAGCAACAGCAGCGACAACACCATCGGGCATCCTCTCCGACAATGACACGCCCCCCGCCGAGCGCGGCAATGGCCTCACCAAGGAAGCCGTGGAGCGCCTGGGCCGCGAGAGACCCCCCCTGCTCGGCTCCATGGTGGTGGAGGTGGGCTTCGTGACGGCCATCGTCCTCTCCATGATGATGTCCGAGTTCTTCATCTCGGGCTTCAACATCGCCCTGCCCAAGGTGGCCGAGGCCATGGACATGCCCGAGTCGCTGCGCACCTGGCCCGCCGCCGTCATCAACCTCACCACCGCGAGCTTCCTCCTCCCCTTCTCCCGCCTGTGCGACCGCTATGGCCCGCGCCTCGTCTTCCTCGGCGGCCACGTCTGGCTCACAATCTGGAGCCTCGTCTGCGGCTTCAGCACCGACGCCGTCATGCTCATCGTCTGCCGCGCCATGCAGGGGCTCGGCGCCGCCGCCTTCATGCCCGCCGGCCTCGCCCTCCTCGCCCAGACCTACCGCCCCGGCCCCCGCAAGAACCTCATCTTCAGCCTCTACGGCGCCTTTGCCTGCATAGGCTTCTACTTCGGCATCCTCATCTCCGCCGTCTCCGTGGGCCTGCTGCACTGGCGCTGGTACTTCTGGATAGGCACCTGCCTGTGCCTCGCCGTCGTCGTCCTCGGCGTCTGCTTCGTCCCCAGGGACCTCCAGGCCGACGACCCGACCATCGCCATGGACTGGCTCGGCATGGCCACCATCGCCCCGGGTCTCGTCCTCGTCGTCTTCGCCCTCACCGACGGCGGCCACGCCCCCGACGGCTGGCGCACGCCCTACGTCTACGTCACCTTCGTCATCGGTGCCCTGCTGCTCTGCGCCGCCGTCTACGTCCAGGGCTGGGTGTCGGAGCAGCCGCTGCTGCCCGCCGAGGTCTTCAAGCCAAAGTACCTCAAGCGCCTCATGTTTGGCCTGTTTTGCGCCTACGGCGTCTTTAGCCTGTTTCTCTTTTACGCCAGTTTTTAGTGAGTTTCTCCCTTCCTCCCCCCCCCCCCCTTTTTTTTTTTTGGGCACCTTTTCTAGAAGGCGTTCTTTATTTTATTTTTGATGTGATGGTGACTAACGACGAACGATAGCGTCGAGGAAGCACTGCGCATACCGCCCATGCTCACCGCGGCCTGGTTCACCCCCCTCGCCGTGGGCGGCATGGTCCTCGCCATAACGGGCGGCTTCATAATGCACATGATACCCGGCCGCGTCCTCATGATCATTTCCCAGGTCGGCTTCGTCCTCTCCGTCCTCCTCTTCGCCCTCATACCCGAGAAAAAGGATGACGGCAGCGGCCCCTCGACGTCGTTCCTCTACTGGGCCTACGTCTTCCCCGCCATGCTCTGCGGCACCATCGGCGTCGACATCACCTTCAACATCACAAACGTCTTCATCACCACCGCCATGCCCCGCCGCCTGCAGTCCGCGGCGAGCGGCGTCATCAACAGCCTCCTCTACCTCGGCATGGCCTTTTGGCTCGGCGTCGGCGAGCTCGCCGTGTCCACCGCCAGGGAGCACCGCGGCGGGGACCTGCCCCAGCGCGAGCAGTACACCATCGGCTTTTGGACCGGCACGGGGCTCGCGGGCGTCGCGCTGCTCATCGTCGCGACGGTGCCCATGGGCAAGCAGGAGGCGGACCTGACGCCCGAGGAAAAGGCCGAGCTGGAAAAGGAGATGTGCGCTTCGCAGCCCATTTCCGAGGCGCCGACGGTGCTCAAGGACGACGCGGGCAGGGGAGACGTCTGATGTGGAAGTGGTCAATTATGTAGTTATAGAGATGGTTATATATATACATACAATACCTTGGGTACATGTGAGTTTAATGATTAGCGTTCATCTTGTCACCTATGGGTTCCCTTGCGCATGTGGATGTACTTGGATGCTGTAGTGTAACATTTGCCATATATACGGAGTACAGAGCGCCTTGATACTCTGCAGGCTATCAAGGGGCATCCGTAATCGGCATAGAGTTTGGCTCTGGACGCTGAACCTGGAACTGGTTTATATCGCTCCGAGTCAACCATCACCACTCTGGGCTGTTCGCTTGGGTGATTGTATGAGTAGTTTTGCACGAATTTATTCATCATCTGGCGGATTATGGCTACAGCTATCAACCATGAATACAGGCTAACCTTTACCGCACCGGGTGTTGCACCGAGCGAAATCATCGTCGAGGTGTGCTATTGTAGAGACCAGGTTATCGACCCCCTTCGGTGATGCTATATAGTCCCGGTGCCATTTCATCAACGGTCAAGTTAGAATCTTTTCGAATTGTCCATCGGCCGTATCTCCTTCGGCCCCAGATATCTCAGCGCGAACTACCAGGAATGGGGTTGTACCGATGGAATTAGAGAGTAGGCAGACCGTCTTCTTGCTCGCTCAGGTATTGATCATCGGAGGCATCCTTCTCCTCGCTCTGGTCCTCATCACCCGAGGAATCCTTCTCGCCCCCCCTGTCGTCGCGGCGGGGTATCCTCATTCCCGCAAGGCTCTGGCAAGGAATCCAAATACTCGGCCGTCCCAGCAAGCGCTGCGATCTTGTGAGTCACCCACTGCATTCGAATGGCCGTCTTGAAAGCCTCCACGTCATCGTCTGGGACCCTGATGGTGACGGTGTGGCCGGATAGTACAGGCATTGCTGATGGTTGATGGAACAGGATATAGTCCCCGGGCCCGGAGACCCAGTCGTCCACCAGCACCTTTTTCTCCGGATCATTTAGCATTTCCAAGGTGATGACGTCGTTGGGTCTCGCGCTGGACTTGCCCAGCCAGTTGAACTGGATTTTGACATTGGTGTGGCCTCGGCCGGCGGCCTCGCTCTTGTTCCGCGGAGATGTCAGATCATTCGCGGCATCGCCCACGTCTTGCTTTGGGGGAGGAGGAGGCTGGGTGCCTGGAAGAGTACTGCCGGTGGAGGCCTTTTCGTGCGAAGACTTTGAGCCGCTGTGGCTGCTAACCGCTGGCTGTTTAGCTGTCTCGCCATCCATACGTCGGCCTTGGAGGAAGTCAAGGTCTAAGCACACCGTTAGCCCGCATTTTCTTTCCATGAATTCCGCGAATGAACTCGTGACAGGGGCAATTGAGGCATATAAATTTCCCCTTTTAACAAAGTAAAGGATTCCTAGATGTGTAGAAAAAAGGAGGGCCTACTTACACTGCTTGGTGCGACGTGATATCTTGTCAAACATGCCATAGGGGTCGCGGCGAGCGATGCTCTTTATATTCTGGAGAGACGCGCACAAAATTATAGTCAAGCCAACGTTTCTAGTTGTGATCTCGTACGGCTCGAGTTCAGTCAAGAGACGCTGGATGTCCTCGATGCGCCGACCATACTCCTCCAAGGGAGTCGTTTCCGTTACCGGCGTGAAAGCCTCGAGCGGTTCGGCCGACGCCATCTCCTCGAAGCGAGCCGCTTCTTTCGGGAACTTGGCAAAGTATTCCGTCAAGAGGTTTGCCAGCTCCGAGACGGTAAACTGGCCGGCAGCGAATAGTAGTTTGGATTCGGGCTCCGTGAGCGGGAGGTGACCGTCGTCTTCGTTATTGGTCGACATGTTTGCCTGAACGCGACCTAAGAAGCTTTGAGAGGCGCGCGGGCAAAATGGGTTGAAGAAATTAAGCCGGCAAAGATGTGATTTTTGCGATGGATGACGTGGATGGAAATCCCTAATGGTGAAAGAAATAAAAGAAAGGAAGGAGAAACGAAGAGGAAACAGTAGAGGGGAAGGAGTCTTTTTGTAAGAAGGCAAGTAGGTTTGATTCTTCCTTGAGAAAGAGATTTTTTAAAAAGATTTTTTTTCTTGACTTTCTCTTTGCTTTGATAGGTGAGGAAAAAGTGAGCGGAAGCACGCGCTTTTATGTAGATTATATACCGTTGCTTACTTCATTCTCTCCTTGCTTACTTGTTTTCCTTTCTGTTCGCTTGCTTGCTTGTTTGGTTTCTTGTTTGTTGCTACTGATAGGTTTGATTTACCTCTACGTATCGTGAGACAAGCGGCCAACTGCTTGCAGCTGCCCGGTCTCGATTCACAACAAACATAGGTACCTGCTGATTATGCATCTAAATGATAACTAGCCCCTCAGCGAGGTGACTTTGCCGCATACAATGACCTCATCATGTTTTACAATGGCGTTTTGCACGGAGTATTGCGGGTTTGTATGCCCGTCTCGCAACTTTCATGGCGGCTCACGACTTGCTCATCTCTGCTTCTCCAGGCATATCGTTTGGTAAACGAGTGGTTGCTGCTTGCATCTTAATCCTTTCTCGGGTTTGCAATGCGCGCGCCTGCCTCTTGGTTGCATGTTCATCTTTTGATGATTGGCACGCATAGCCTCAACTGTTGGATACATATGATGGTAGTATCTACTCACTTGGTCGCATTAGAGGACACGACGGCGTCATTGCGGCTACGGATAGCGATGTGTACGGTGCTCCTTCGGCGCACGCAGATGACGAAGTCATGCCTGGTGATCCGCGGCATATGCGACCACTTGTGATCCCACGCGAAATGCCTCCCCGACGAGGAAGGACGAGGAGGGAGCCGACCCGCGAGAAATACTACTCATAAGAGTCTCATAAGATAGGAGGGGTAGGCAGGACTAACGTTAGGCATACTAATCTCACCAAGACTATGGTGGGAAATGCGTTTTCGTCTTCGTTTGCGTGAGCAATAAGAGACAGTATCTCAAGTAAAGCCACCGCAATACTGCAAGACGATATCCATGGGGAGTCCTATTTGGGGGTTGCAGCCCGTCTTCGCAGTATTCATCTTTAGTGTCTTCATCTATCACTACTTTATGGTCGCCGGGCCTTTTGTGTTTTGGAGAGTGTGGCTAGTGGGCCATCCTAGCGACCTGCAGAACGCCACTGTCCCATTGATGCTCGTCATTAGCCTTCTTTCCTTGTTCTGGAGTGCCGCTGGGGTTCTCCCGAGTAAACGACGCGGCTAGTAGATATGTTGGATCAGAGCATCCCAAGGGAAAATGGGTTGTTACGCCATCGTGACTGAAAACTATTTACATGAGCATACGGTATAAGTACGTATAATCCATTTTTACATTCGTTATAAGCGCTGGTTGATCCGCATTACTTGTAGGACCACGGGCAACTACTCTCCGCAAGGTAAAGTGCATTCCATACTTTCTATACGTAGCGCCGAAAGTGAAATAATGCTCTCCTATGGTTGAGAGATGCTTAATTGTGTCTTTGTGCAGGCGAATGCGCCGTTGCTGTAGGATACGCGTCTGCTGCTTGCCTACATTAAATATCTATTATCCATGAGCGTTTGCCTCAATCACTACTAACTAGACACATTTTTTTGTGAAGGAATTTCCTTTTCTGATCCCCATCTCTTTCATATCAAAATTGGTATAAGAGTTTTTTTTACCCCTCCATAATGTTAATAATCATAGGATTGACAAGAACGTTGAGGTGTCGAAATTTCAAGAAGCGTCACCCCCTGTCAACTCCGTCAGCGAACGCATTCGCCGTCATGCACCCTTGTATACATTACCACTAGCTATTGACTATATAGAGCGTGGTAATTCGCTATTCTATCACATACGACCATACCCAGTAGAAAATACGGGATCCCGTCCGCTCTCCCATAGTCAAGCTGCTGAGGGGCTGATTAGTAGTTGGGTCGGTGACGACCAGCGAATACCGGCTGTTGTATGTTTTTTTTTGGTATCCCCTTTTGCGCGGGGGCAATGGTAATACGGCAATAACTATAGCTCTCGATATCGATATCATAGGGAGGTACTTATCTTTGAATTTCTTAGATACTTCTGTCCGGATGTGGTCTGTCGGGGATGAATAGATAGGGCAATTGATATGAGTGCGGCATCAATAGTCCCTCGTGCCCACTCTACTTTCTATGTCTAAGGTATAACCCAACCCAAGCACATCAATGATGTAGTCGACTGTTAAAGTGCATGGCTTTATGTATAGCGACTGATATCGTGTATATGTCTAGCTCTAGTTACCTGGCTCTCGGCTCTCGACTATCTATCAAGGTGTAGGTCGCCAAGTCAAAAAGCACCTCAAAAGCTAACAACCACCAACCCTATTTAGTTAAAAGTTGCCTGAAGATTATTGTAGACACCTTCGACCCTTCTCCAGTCGAGCTTGGTAGGTCTTAGGGGGGACCTTAGAGGGGACCCTTGCTCACCATTTTTGCTCGCTGCTTTCACAATCCGATCAATACTGCTACATGCTAGTTCCACCTCATCTTTCCTGACCCTCCGGTGCTGCACAACGCTCAGGTCTGTTCCCTTTCGAGAGTCGAGGCACACCAGAGCATGACCAAACGCCGTCTCCACTTTCAGCATGCTGAGCCCGCTTAGGAGTAGTGTCTTGTTGTTCACGGGGACGTCGATGGAGAAGCCACTTGCCCCGCCCTCGACCTTTCGGCGGAACACGGCATTGTATGGTCCAGAGGTTTGCAAAACCGAGTCTTGCTCATCATGTAGGAGCTTCGCAATGATGAGCTGCTCACTGATGCTAGTTATTGCATGGAGCTCCGTCAGCGAGCGGCACTTGACGGCGCTTCGGAGGAAATCTTGCCACGCCCAATTTTCCACCATGACGGCTTTGCAAATGAGTATCAGAAACGCCGCCAACGCCCACGTATAGACCGTCATGTTGAAGGGATCAACACTTTTCAGCCTGTCTTGGAGGGTAAGGCCAATGGCAAGGCCCCCGGCGACGAGGACGGCGGCGCCTGAGCATACAATCCAGACATACAGCCTGCAGGACACAATCACCGCGTAGACCCAGGCGTCCATAACCTCGTTTGCCTTCTCGAGCACGAGGGCCCGCTTCTGGGGAGTGACCCTGCTGGAATTCATGTCCCGGAGGCTTGTGCGGGAGAATGACACCCTTTTGGCAGCCTGTGATAGCTGTAGGACATCTCCAGGCAGTCTTTCCTTGCGCACCGCTTCAAATAATGCCCTCATATACGTGAACGCTGGTATCGTTTGTGCCGAACTCTAGCTTCTTGCTGATTTTCGATTCTGGTGATGAATACGTATATGTTATTCGTCTTCGTATCATGGATCACGGGGATGAGAGAAAAGAGCTCTCTGGGCGACGCGAACCCGTTAGAGGGATGATCTCATAATACTGGAAAAAATGGCAATGTTTACAAAGTGCATTAGCTATCATGCTTCGAAGTTGATGATATCCTGAAACTTGCTATGTGTTTCAACCCCCAGCGCAGTACTGCATGCCGTTATGCATGAGCTTTTTGTTCGTGAGGATGAGAATTAACATGACTGTAGTACAACAAAAACTCTCTTCATGTTATCAACGGAACGAGGAGCTATGCAGCCCAGCAAATCCTTTGCATAGGCAGCCGCCGCCATGGCCGCAAAACCTTGCCATTGCTCGTTGGCATGAGAATCGGCATAGTCGCATACGCCGCGGATCACAAGGCAAGGGAAGTGGTTCATGAGGCCGGCCGCCTCCGTCTCGAAACAGATTGCTCCGCTCTGCGCGGCCAACTCATCTCGATGAATGGCGTCGTTGATGAGCCCATCGCCGCTGCCAATCAAGCCGTAGTGGACCATCAGAGGCCCGTCTTCCTCGTCTCGCTCTCCGCGGATGATGAGGTTGGAAACGTCGGCATCTTCGCCCTCCGCGCCGCAACATTTCATCGGCGACGAATGTGCAAAGCTAGGACGGTAGAGGCGGTCGGTGTCCTGCGGTGGGCGCGCGTACTTGTCCCGGTTGCTGATCTTCTTCAAGGCTGCGTCGATGCTGTCCTGGAGATACTGGCCATCCAAGTCATGCCGGGCTATGAGCTTCGAGACGGCGGTCCGCAGCAGCATCGGCGGCTGGTCGAGAAACGAGTTTTCCCGGAAGGGCTGGTCCTGCATTGTTTCCCTGGCATCGAATCGGCACACGCCGCCTTTGCCCTTTCCGGAACTACTGACGACGACATCACCCAGCCGTATGTCATCCTTCGCGCTCGGCACCCCTCCCCCTATCCCGACCAGCAGCCCGAAGCGGATGTTGGGAAAGCTGCGCACCATGTCGCGCGCGACCGTGGCAGCAGACGCCGTGCCGTATTCCCCCAACGGCAAGACGGCGATCACGACGTTGTGGCTCCCGATGGAGCCCAAGACATAGCCGTTGTTGTCACTTTTGTCCTCCAATAGAGGTTCAGGATGCACATGGTCGAGGAAAGACTGGGCGGCAACAAGTTCGGCAGGGATGGCACACACCCAGCCGACTGTATAGATTTGGGGATTCGACATAGTTTAACGTGCTACTTGTACTTACCGGCGGCGAGTACGGTACAGGAAACCTGTGGCTGACAGAGAGAAGATGTTAGTTTAGAGTCATGACTATTGGAGCGAGGCAGCTGCTAGTGTCGGAACGGCTTGCGAATAGGAAGCCGTTGAAAAATGGGGGTAAGCAGCTGGCCAATAACTGTATCTACTACTACAGGGCATCTATTGGCCAGCTAAAGTCGTTGCATGGCCGGGATGGCCCGTATGGATGGTAGCATGGTGGCACATTAAAGTTTCACCTGATCAGTCAACGTCTACGGAGTACAGGAGTATAAGCAAACACGATCCTTTCAGCACGGTCTCTTTCACATTAGAAACACTGCCAGTAGGTACACGAGCCATGGTTTCTCGGTGCGACATTGGTAAAAGATTCGACGTCGCTTATCTGGAGGGTAAAAATAGCATTGGCCTTTCGCGTCACAGTCTGGATAGGTGAGGTCTATTGCATCTCTGGGGAGCATATATCGGTAGCCCTAGTAGTCGCTGACTGCACGACCATTGCACATGTATCGTACCTTGTATGGATTGCACTTCACCTACCACCTGCCCAAATCCGATGGCTTACTTCCAGGAGACGGGGAAAGACCAGTACATCTGTACTTACCTTTCTTCGTAAACTGTTAGGTAATCATTACACACAAGTAAAGCCTTGCGGAGGTGTGTTCTGCTATCATACTGCTCTTTCCCCGTTCTGGACTCTTGTGCTAGGAATATTTTGAATGAAATGGCGGTCATGTCAGCTGGTTACCTGTCACTCTTCACACACGTACGGCAACGATGGGAATCCAAAGTGTGCTTGGAAAGATTTGTAACTCGAATTTTTATCTATCCCACGGGGGCCCCCGATACCATCCCACCCCCTTCCCCCAAGAGCCAAGTCCTTCTTTCACCACCGTCTGATGGTTTTCACCACCGTCTGATGGTTGCCGAACAAAAAGAAAGCGGATGTGAGGAACGCACATTCAAGTGCTGTCCTCGGCGATGTCTTCCGTGCCGGCGCCCATGTCGGCGTCGGTGTCAGCCTCGGCCTCGAGACCGGCCTGGATGAGCCTGGCCTCGTTCTCCTCCAGGGCGCCGCACATGACGAGCATCCAGGCCTTCATCTCCTCGTCGACGAACTCGGGGCAGGGGAGGCGGCAGTGGCTCGAGTCGAGTGGGTAGCTGAGCATCTGGGCCACCGCCCACTTCATCCCGTTGACCTCGCCCCGGGTGAAGGCCCACTCGGCCAGGGAGACCTCTCGCTGGGCCTTGGAAGCCTCGATGAGGTTGCCGGCGCGGAAGAGGTCGAAAAGTTCGATGCAGGTCTGGGATAAGGAAGAGGGGGTTCCAAGGTTAGTAACTGCGTCTTTGTTTGTGCTTGTTTCATATTCTCTCATTTGTTTCCTAGCATATCTTTATTGAAACACCTCTGCATACAAAGGCGAGATGAAAGGCTCTGATAAATGAAAATTGTCTTCTTACCTTGGGGAAAAGATTGGCAAAGGCGGATATGACGCAGCTGCCACCGACGACAAGCGCAGGAACGAACCAGTCGGTATTGCCAGCGATGGCGCAGAACTGGGAAGAAGAAAGCTCGGCGGTGATGCGGGACACCTTGACCACCCTGCCGCAGCCCAGCTTGACGCCGACGATGTTCTCGTGCGCGGCGAGGGTGGCGAGGACGTTGTGGTCGATGTCGAAGCCACCGGGGATGTGGGGGTTGTTGTAGACGACGACGGGGACGGCGCTTGTGTCGGCCGCCTGGATGAAGAAGGACCGGATGGCCTGGCGGGTCATGACGGGGCTGAAGAGGCGGGGGAGGGAGACGAGGATGAAGTCGGCGCCTTGCTCGCCGGCCATGTCGGCGTCGCGCAGGGTCTGGGAGAGGGACAGGCCGCCGCAGCCCACGGTGAGCGGCATGTCGGGGCGTCCGTACTCGACGGCGACCTCGCGCGCGAGGCGGACGAGCTGGCCCTTTTCTGAAGTATCTAGGGCAAAGCCTTCACCAACCGAGTCGGCCAACACAACTGGAAGCCGGGATGGGACGAATCATGTCAGCTATGTTCCCTTCATAACTTCTGCTGGCGGGGAAAGGGGATTTCTTGAAATAGAAAAACAAAGAGGGTAGAAAGAAGAGACTGAAGGTTCACGTACTGCCATGAACTCCGCACATGACGAGAAACTCGAGGTGCTTCCTCTGGACGGGCCAGTCAATCAGCTGGTCGCCAGTCTCATCGAACCAGGTCATGCTAGAAGCATGAACGCCGGCAGGGAAGGTAAAGTTCATCATGACTTGGTCGGCCTCGTTCATGTTTGCGGTGGCGTCTGCGCTCATGATTGCGTTTGTTCTTCGAAGGATACGTTTTTGTTTAAACAAAGGGAAAAAAGTATTGGTTCGAAAGAGAATCAGTGTGAGTTTGAAACTGATGATTTGAAGCTGTTCGTAACAACGCAGAAGAGAAGTTTGTGAAGCGTTCGTTGAGGTTTGAAGAAGAAGTTTGCTCAAGGCTGAAGAATGATGGAGGGGCAAAGGGAAACCTGTGTCGGGGCGAGGGGAAAGTAAAGGGAAACGGGAAATAAATAAACGACAGACCACCTAGCGCACTAGAGAGGAAAACCAGCCGCAAACAGTTGTTGGACCTCAGATTGTCTTCAGATATCTAGGGGAGCCAAAGACGGTCACACGGGTGCCGCAATTTGCTGATCTGCCGAGCTTGGTCTCTGGCGGACTACGTAGTATCCAAGCCTGATCTGAGAGGGGTCTGAGAATTAGCACTGTTGTGTTGTTTGTGAGGGTGAGGTGCATCTATCTGTATGGAAGCGAGATGCGGTTTCCTCTATCTAGCCTCCCCGGATACTCGTATACAAACTTGCTTTTCTTGCACCCACATCTCCTATATACAGCCTACATGATTCTCACTACTCTCATATTGGTTATTTCTTATGAATCGTAGTTGAGATGATGCCACGCCTTTTCATTACGCTGATGTAGATGTATCTACCGAGCAACAAAAGCAGCAATGTTTGTTTGTTGCGACTAAAAAGAAGGCCGGCGGAATTAGGCAGGAACGTTAGCCTCCTAACCAACTACGGAACATCTCTAGAAAGCCTTATTATTCATGCAAACATACGCATTTTCCACTTCACCCCGTCCTCTATAATATCTCCCCCTCCACCTAGGAAAAGGAGAGAGGGTGGAGGATAAGAGTGAATACCCTTCTCGCTCTCCCCTCTCTATTTACAATCCATGCTATTTATAAAGGCTGGACCCCATCGGCGCTCGTTCTCAGATATCCTCCTCCGCGCTTGACATTATCCCAGAAATCTCGCCCGCAACGGAGCTGCCAATCCGCCCCTCGCACTGCAGGCACGCTGGCCCCTGGCCACCCACGAGCCCTCACAAAGCCGGAAAAAAACATCACTTTGGGTTTTTTGTACGTTCCTTCAAGGCTGACTTGTTTTGTTTATCCATTTTCTCCTGCGATTGGTCTGGAAATCGGCTGCGGGATAAAGACCTAGAATCAAAACACACCTACTCGTAATGAGCAATCCGTGTCGAGCTTGCACATGCAGGCAGGCAGGCAGGCAGGCAGGCAGGCAGGCAAACGCCTTCAACGTCACAAATGCATTTTCCCATACGAATCGAACGGAATAGATCCAGTTACCGCATAAGAACGCAATACCAGCAACTGCCATGACGGTTTGTCCCCTTGCACTGTTATGTGTGTCTTGATTGAGGCATGCCAGTCGTATGTAGCCACATGCTGTGGAAGAAAACTCCCTGTCATGGAAATCATAACTAACCATTATACTTCACGAAACGAAAACAGGTAATTGACACTCTTTGATCTATACATATATCATTCTGACACAAAATACAGCCACCTTTCGCCGATATAACCATGGCCCCAACACCACAAAACAAAAAGCTCCAAATCTCACGCCAAAAAATCTCCAGAAATAGCACCGTTGAGCAGGCCTTGCGTTCAGAACATGACCCTATAAGCGACAGGAGCATTTCACAACGTCGCCATACATCTCCAGGTCAAAGCGCTACGAGATGTGACAAAGCAGGCCCTTTAACCTGGGAATATTTCAGCAGGCGAAAAGCATTGTATATGACAACATGACTCTATCTATGATGTGTATTCTATATCTTGTTTTTTTGCCGAAACCCTGAGCGTGCACTGGCCTATTTCCTCCTTCAAAATCCAAATAAGTCTTTCTAGACTTTCAGTATTCTACGATACTGCCCTTTCAAAAAGAAAAACGTACGACCTATAGCATCACACCATGGCCAACGTCCGCCTTGGCAACTCGTATAAGAGCTCATCACTCGACTCTTCCAAGGGGCTATCCCGCCGCGTTGGCTCATCGTCGGCAGAGCTGCCCCGAGCGGGATACTCGTCAGAGTCGCCGGCAATGGTCGACTTGATCTCCTTTGGTCCGACGAAGCATTTGCATTCGACCCTTTCCTGTTCTATACCCGGGTCTGCACCGTGTCGCATAAGAATGTTTCGGACGTTACCACGAGCCCACGTGAGGGCAGTCGCAACGCTTATATATCCCTTCCACAGTGAAGCCTCTTCTGACTCCGACTCAGAGTCCGAATCGTCATCCGACGCCTTTCGGAGCCATCTGTTGCCCCTGCGTTTCTCTCGTGCTGACAGTAACCTTCCATGGGCATGGTGCGTAATTTCCTGGTTCACCTTAGCCCCGTGCTTAATCAACAGTTTCACAATAGTCTCATGACCACGTCTGGCAGCGAGTGCCAGAGCTGTGTAGGGAGCGTGGCACTTGTCGTGGGTAAAAGTGCTCCATCTCAAGAAGTCCGCACAAGGGCACTCTGCCGGGTCCAGTCCACGTAGCTGGACATTTGGGTCTGCTCCCGATTTTAACAGAAGTTCGACCATGGGTGCATGACCTCGATCTGCCGCGGACATGAGCGGCGTGCAACCGCCAGCATCTACGTGATTCGGGTCGGCACCGTGCTTTAGAAGCGTCTGTGCGACATTCACGTACCCTCCCCTGCAACATATGGCCAAAGGAGTAACGTCTTCTACGGTGCAGGCGTTGACGAGAGCACCTTTGGCAAGTATCAATTCCACAATTGCTTGCTGGCGTTGTTCAAACTTCAAGCTCGAGTCGTATATGACTGAAAGAAGCTGTTCGTCGGGGGTGTCCCGAGGTGGTGTAATGTTTTCAATAGTATCATAAGGGAGAAGGTGCGAACCCCTCGAGTCATTTGAGATGGCCGTGCCTGAAACTCTTTCATACTCCGGCTACACGATGTTAGTTCGTCACTGCACTCGAATTTTATGAAGACAGCCATTTACTCACATCGGAGACTTCCTCGCCCTCATCTTTACTATCTCTGTGATTGCGTCGTTGGAATTCTGTAAGCTTCTCCAAGCCCGTCATCCTGTCAACTTCGTATCTTAGATTGGCAGCCGCACGGAACGAACAGCCTTTGGATTTCGAACTAGGTCCAACGTGTAAATCTGCTCGCTGGTATGATCTGTGCGCGCCGACGGCGATATGTAATGGCGTTCGTGCAGCCTCGACGACATAGGATCTATTGAATTTCGTCCGGGTTCTCTTCCTGGTTTGATACTTGACATTAGCCCCGCCTTCTATCAGCAAAGCCGCAGTGACGTAAGCCTTGGATGAGAGGGCAACGAGCAGAGGATTCCAATCCAAGGCTTTGAGATCCGAAGAAACGGTGCCCGAATTGTAAGTCATGCGACTTGGCACCTTCATGCCATGTTCGTTTGGATTTGCCCCCGCTGCTAGCATAAGCGAGCACACTTGAGCGTTGCCAAGTCTTGCCGCCACCACTAGAGGTATTCTTAACCGCTTGAGTTCGTTACAAAGATCCTGCTCCGACAGGGATGAATCATTAGCAAGAGCATGAAATGCCCTGTTGTAGGAGTTGAATCCGGGGTACAGGTTTGCTAACTGTACGGCTGTGATTAGCCGAGCAAAATAGTCCAAGACACTCTTCCCTGCCACGTCGAGTACCTTGGGATCGGCCCCAGCGGTCAAAATATTTCTCAAGATTCGGACTGGCCTTCCGATGAATCCAGAACCAAAAAAGTGCATGAGAGCGGTACGTCCTCGATTATCCCTCAGATCAACTTTGGCTCCTTGCTCTAACAACGCTTTGACGATCGTCGGTGACCACCGTGATGATCTAACGGCACACATCAACGGCGTCAAACCCTTTCGGGCGGGCTGATTGAGAAGCACATTCTTATCCGGAACGGAGTCCGCGATAGCCCTCACCGAGGATTCGATGCTAGCCTTTTCATAGAGGTGCCGTAGCACCACTCTCTTCAGGCTCTTGTTCCGTCTAAAAAAGTCGGGTCGATAACTAAGTTCGTCTTGGTAGGAAAACCAGTGCAAGGTGTTGTAGTCACCGAGTGTGATTATCGTTGCGTCGGCTCCGAGATCCAGGAGGCATTGCACAGCGTCATGTGCCCAGAACGCGGCTGAGAAATGCAATGGTGTGCCTTTGTAGTCCCACAGCCTACAGTCAATAGACGCTCCAGATGCCACCAGCCGGCGGCAAAGCGATGGGATAATAAAGCCTCCAGCCTCCCATAGCTGCTGAGAATACTCAGACCCTAATGGGTGCTCATCAATCCAGTCAGCCAAGGCTCCGAATAATGGCTCGCCGGTATCCAATGTACTCGCTCTGAGCATCAATGCAAAGGAGGGTGGGTACACACTCCTCCACTCGCTCTGACGAAGCCACCCTTGATGGTATCGAGCAACACTTCCACTCTTCTGGTCCCAGGCATCGCTTCTTTGACAACGATTGACGATATGGCCAGGAATGTCATGGAGCCAGGACATATCCTTTGCAGAAGACAATCCCTCCTTGAATGCCTTCAGGGCTCCAACTGACATCGATGTCCACATCCAGGCGTTCAACTGCATATCTGCGAGAAGGGAACCTCGTTCCATATCCCCTTGTTCAACGGCACGGACTCTTTCCACGAAACTAATATGGTGGTATTCATCTCCGGCAAGATGGAACCTGTCAATGAGACGGAACCCATGCTCGGCCTTCCAAACAACTTCGCCATCCGAAAACCTGCAGCTTATGATTAGTTTAGGCTCAACCCTTTCCGAGGATGAGTTACTTGCGTAGTATCAGCAGGAGGTACCGGATCTGCTGAGAGCAGAGCATGCACCCGGCGATCCATCTTGAATAACTTCGTGATACATCTATCGCGTAGAAATGTACCATAATCAATTCTGTCATCGACCGCCCATACCGCCGCGATCGGCGACTTATTCTTAACGATACCGGATAGAACCTCGTTCGCCACAGTAATAAACCATGTCCAAAATTCCGGTTTGCTGATGTCGAGAATGGGCTTGTATTCGGCGCTGCTCAACAAATCATGGGCGCCAGTTCCGGCGTTGATGAAGTGTTCGTGCCAGTTAAGCGCGGCATAGTGAAAGAATGGCCGAGCAGAAGCGAACTTTGATAAAGTTTCCTCCAAAGATGACATGCCTCCATCTAAACCGTCAATTCTATGAGTAGATTTTAGCATCAGCGCATGTAAGGAAATCGAATTAGCTCACATGTCCAAGGCGACCTTTTCTGGAACCGGAAAACTCATAATGTTGAAGCAGATAGCAGCACAAACTAGATTGGCATCCTGTAATGAGATTGAATCTTTCCAAGAAGATAAATCGGCTGTTGTTGGGGGTTCTTGCATGGCAAGGGGGTGCTCCAGGTTAAGTGCTGAAGCTGTGGTTTCCGATCGCCTGAGCAAGTGCTCCCTGGCTGTTTGGTGAAAAAGATGGACGGAAGTCTTGACAAAAGTGATAAAAAGCCCACATCTAGCTCGGACCATATGCTTGAACTCTTCATCGTCCATCGGTAGCTCTAAGTCCTCATAGCAAGTCGGACGATTCTCCGTCACCCTCGTTACTGAATAGATAACCCTTAATTCTTTAATCTTAATAGTCTTTCGCGCGGCAAGGATGACACAAAAGATTCGCCTTGCATGTTCTCGGTCCAGACTTTGATTGAGGAGCTCGTCGAACTGACTGTCGAGTTGATGAGGGATATCGTCGAGAATGGAACTAATGGTGCCTTTGTCGGCGCCGTTATGCATCCTGTAATGGGACCCTAGAAGCTCAAAGGCCATGTGAACCGCAAGAAACGACCTTGTATGCCGATTCTTGGCGATGATATTACTGACAAGCATTTCCTTGGCATCAGAATCAAGCCCGTGTGCCTCGACCAGATCTTCGGCCTTGGTGCGGATAACGCCTCGTATGTATGGTTGAACTTCGACTTCTTCACCAGCCAGGTGCAGAATGTTTGTTGGTGAATCGGAGAAGAGACTGTCATACGGATGAGTCTTGTCCTCGTATGGCCTTGAAGAGGCAATCATTTTCAGGCGAGAGTCTGCTTGGGCGGGATCGTCGAAGAAGGCTTTCAAATCGGCCACCAGCTGTGGCCTGGTAACCGAGGAGCATTCGTCAATAGCATCAACAACGCAGAGAATTTCATGAGCGCTGTTAGAACCAATAGACGATAGTATGTCCCACATGAGCTTAGTATCATTTTTGACCTTGAACCTACGTTCCTCGCAGATGCGTCGAACATGAACAGCTAGTTTTGGTTCTTGTACCAATAACTGATACACGAGGCAGATAAGAGCCTCGGAGTAGCTGGATAGTCGGCCATCATCATCCTTGAAGAAAAAGTAGGCAACTAGTACAGAGTCAGAGGAGGTAGCAGATTCAGCAACCTTGTCAGCAAGAGTCCTCATGACTGTCGATTTGCCCCCTCCCGCTTCAGCGGTCAGAAATAACAAATGAGGCCCTTTGCCATCTTGGAATCTTCGGTACAGAGGGTGATGGAAGAACCAGTTTCCTGTTTCCGGTGCGCAAATTTGATTACGGTTTTTCTGGAGGATGTAGTCTACTTCGCTCTGGAAAGCCTGCAAGACGTCGGGATCGATGGTGTTGTCACCTAGATATCTACATCAGCAACACACTCCATGTTCACTTACTCCCATACGGGGAAAAAAAGAACTCACTTGCAGATTTGGCAGGCATGATGTTGCGGTGTTGAAAGTACAAACCTGAAGATGAATGGTGTTTGTTAAGGGTGGGGAGTTCACGCCCTATCAAGCAGAAAAGGTTTTGCTACCAAAGGTAAGTATGCAAGCGAACAGCAGTGTTTCCACGGGCACAACATGCAAACGCGTGTGCGTTATACCGTACAGTGTTCCTATACTTGACCAGTTATGAAATACTTGATGGAGGAGTCGTCACGTAATTGAGCGGTAGGCTAGTGATGATTCCCTTGCCAGTTGGTAGCCGCTGGAAGTTGCTCGTTTTGACAAGATCCAAATGCGTTTCATCAAAGGCACATATAGCTGGTCATTTGCTGTTTCCTTCAAGGCTCGATCTGAATGAGCGGCTGGCGGGTGAGATGTTTGATGAAATGAAGCCCTCAGCGCGAGAAGAACAATTGCCCATCTTCATGATGAGCAGTACGCGCTGCGCCGCAGTGGAATCAAGCATTGAATATCATAGGCTGTCTTTGACAGCAACCCCTCACGTGCGGGCCTTGCAAGGATGGAATGGAACCGCGATGGAAGCTACCCTTAGAATGGACGTGATCATCCAACACCGCCGGAGTTGTAGAACTGGAGATTTATGTACTCCGTATGGAGTTCAATTTCAAGGATTTTTGTCGATGACGTTGTGTATCTCAATACGTGGCAGGTATATCGGTTGCTGCTGCCACACTCCATATTGCTATCCTAGGTAGGCAGGAAGCATGGAACTGGAAGAGGCGTTTGGAAGTCGCGATGGGGAGAGCATGTCCTTAATGTACCTGGTAGGTACTGCTGTAGTACCGTACTACCTAGTGGGTGAGTAGTCGGTCAGGACAGTGACATCCATAGTACTAGTAGTAGTACGTCATGACCGTTGCCATTCAGGAACCGGAAATTCATCCACCCATCTAAGTGGATGGATGCATGGATAGAATTTTAACCCTCACCCCGCTCGGCACCAATTTTTTTTATCTTCTTTTTCTTTTTCTGGTTCTCACGTCTCCCACCATTTGTCACTCGGGATTTTCCTACGCATCAAATTTTTCTATGGGTAAAGACCCATTAAGTACCCTGAAAGCTAGACCATACCATACCATACTCCGTACCAAGGAGAGAAATAAAGAACATCAAAACCCCGATGAATTATTACATGACCTCTACCATGCATATGCCCCGATATCATATCACATCAGTGGTTGACTGCAGAGTTGGAGTCGCTCATTTTGGAATGTAACACAAGCCAGCCCCTAGCCCTAGACTGCAATTCCAACGCTACGAGATGCCACACGCCACAACCGTGCAGCTTCCGTAGACCAGTCCAGTCTGCAACGGGCGAAGTGCTTTTAGAAGCATAATCACTTGGGCTAGAGAATTGGAAACGCGGGGTAATTAGGGGTATTCTTGCATTGCCTTGCCTTCTCCGCATTCAAAATCACCGAGTCTACCGAGTACACACCGAAGCACAGGGCGATTACGCGGATCACAGCGTCCGTCTTCTGAATTGGCTATTAGACATTGCTCGCAAGGCAAGTTGCATCGCCCACTTCAATCAATCAAGGATATTTATTTGTTTTGTTCTTTACCAACATTGTCAAGTCTAGCATCGCACTATCCCCTGTTGTCTGTATTATCTAACCTTCGCCACACGCGCAAAGCACCTTTTTCTTGTCACGGGCGTCTAATGCAGCAGTCGGAGGGTGACTCTGGCACTTTTTGCAGGGAGATGCTGTAGTCTCCTCTCACACTGTGTGGCATAATGGTCAGACCGTATGTCAACTTTGTGGCCCTGGCCGTAGCCAAGCCTCCAAATGAGCAGCCAGTAGGCGAGAGATAACGACCGGGCAAGACTATGCAACAGTCAAAATAACAACAGTAATGGCTACAACCCGTATCAGGCTACATGATAACGGACCTACATCAGTTCTGTGAAGCTGCTGGTCCTATTTGTGCGTTCCCGTCACTAGTGGCTGAAGTAATGAGCCTCGAATGCTACGACACCTGAGCAATGATGACATATGGACATTTTTGATTCTATATATTTACCTTGGGTTTCTATTATCTTCGTAGCGCCCAAGGGAAAAAACACATATCTTGAACTGTCCTAGGCAAAATGAGCAATAATGCTTATAGGTTGCGGGATGGTACAAAAGCGTTGAAACAAACGAACGATACTTTAAAGAAAATCACAGTCATGAGATTTAAACGACATTCACTACATAGAGTTACTATTGCTGCTCTGGAAGAAATCTGCGCCTTTACGCTGACATACAACTTGGGGAGAGGCACACGCATATCCCCGCACGCCACCCACCCCGCTTCCTCGACGGGAGGCCATACTTACGTCAAAGTTCGGCTTAGTAGTGCGACGTGAAGCAAAGAGCCGAGTCCAGACATAAATTCGCCCTCGTCATCTTCTCAAAGATCAATTCTGCCTTATCCCTCACAATTGCATACACTTGTTACTGAGACGATTTTACATATTTCATCTCATCGACGACTTCATAGTCTCACAAACCTACAAAAGCCGGGACAAAACGTAACGACGAACTACGACCATGTCGCTTGAGGCAAGGCTCGAGCAAGTATTTAGCCAGACCGATGCCGCCGGCTCCAGGGAGGCCTACGACGACTGGGCCGAGAGCTACGACCGGGATATGCTCGGTGCGGAGGCCGAGTATGTCGCCCCCCAGATCGCATGCGAGCAACTTGCCCGCCGCCTCGGTGATGCCCGCATCCCGACGGCCAGTGTCCTTGACGCCGGCTGTGGTACTGGGCTTGTTGGCGTGCAGCTGTCCAAGGCTGGGATAAAGGATATCGAAGGCATCGACCTCAGCAAGAATATGCTTCGTGTCGCGGCAAAGACGAGGGTCTACGGCACGCTGGAAGTGGTGGACATGTCAGGGCCTCTGCCCGGGGCTACGAATGCGTACGACGCAGCAATTTGCGTTGGGACGATGACTCAGGGGCATGTTGGACCCGGGGCTTTTGCGGAGCTGGTTAGGGTAGTGAAGCCGGGGGGCTACGTTGTGTCGACGGTGCGGCAGACAATTTGGGAGTCCAACGGGTACAAGAACACTGTGGAGGGACTGTGCGAGGAGAAGAAGGCGAAATTGCTGAGTGCTGGCGCGGAGGAGGTGAGTCGGGGGCAAGGGCTGCAGATCATTTTGGTGGTGCTGGAAGTTCTGTGAGCCAGCACTTACATTCGCAGTCCGTCATGCTTTTTCTTTGCATATTCTGGGCCAAGATGGCAGGTAACAACGACGCAAGGGGCTATTTTCCTTCTTCTCTCTTTTAAATCGCATCGGCTGAGAGTTTCGTCAGGGTGTGAGACCTTGTGCGATGTGCTGTTTATGTAAATGGATATTATGTCATACAATACTAAATTATTATTGCACATCATCTTGCGGCATACAGGCTATACCACCACCAATCGTCGACCGCGGGTTCGGCGCCCCTGGTCGGCAACCCCATCCTCATCCGTGACGAGGACATCACCACTAGGCCGGCATCTGAGTGCGAGGACCTGGCGAGGTCGACCGCGATGGATCTGTAGATATGCCTCACCCGGCTGACAGCCACGATTCTCGGCTGCCCGCCCACTCGTATTTTTCAAGTCGCTTGGTCGCATTTGGCTGACAAGATGTCTTTGATTCATGAGCTCCTGGGCGTAGTTAGAAAATTTATTGGAAGCTTGGCCAAGAACGCGCAGGCTGTGCTGCACCAAATCGTAGAAAGTTCCCGCGACCCGGCCACCTTCTTAGAGAAACGACTCCAGGAGACCGACGTGCGGACGTCCAAAGTTGCGCTACGGCTCATACTCTCTTACCGTGACGTGAGTTCATATCCTTCTACCAACAGCAGAACTAATATTGAAGTAAAATGGGGCTTGACCAACATGACAGAAACTATATATACAGTGCATTGTATTAACCGCCATACCTTCAGCGGCGTCCGGCATAGAAAGATATCAACGCGAAAATACCACAAGACCCCGCCCGTCGACTCACTCCTCCAATCCCACGCATACTCGGCTATCCACATCGTCAAAACCTTAAATTACTCGAGAAAACCATTCCATTTCCCCCAACCCGTCCCTTTTCTACCTATCTTAATCACGAAAGGCGCCAAGTATAAGGTATCAGCACTGACAGGTAAACGTATTAGATTGCTTTCTCCCCTTTCAGCTCGAAGCGATCTTCTCCGTCTTCCTTCTCTATATTCATAGGAGCCGCCCTCGTTAGGTACTCGCGCGCTGGCGAGAAGCGCTGAAAGCGCCAGTGCAGAGTCATCACCTGCCCAACCGAGTAGATGAGCCTCTTCATGCCCGCCACGACCGAAATCCTCAACCGCGTCAAACCCATCGGTCTCAGTCCATCATTCCTATTCACCACCAACGCCTCGCCTGGCAGCAATCCCTCGTCAGAACCTTCTCCCCCCCTTCCCCCCCTCCCCTGGATGCGCTTGGCTCAATGTGGGCTTGCGGTGAGAGACTCTATGACTTTGTGTTCCGTTCGAGCCTTCTGGCGGGGCGGTCTCGAATGTGTGTGTTCTACTAGACGCTACCTTCGTTAGGTGGTCCCAAGGTAGCTACCTCGAGGATATCGCGAGCTCTGGTTCATAACCTATTTTGGCTTCTTCCTTACTGTCCGCTTATTCCTTCCTACGCGGCATACAACACTTTGGCGGGGAAGGAGCGAGGCCAAGTGAGGTAAGTTGAATTGCCACGTTAGCTATACGCAAAAATACGACAGATTGGCAGGTGCTCTTGAATCCGCTACGTCATTGCAGTTACCCAATCTACACCTCAGGTAAGTAGAACAAATATGGCAGGCACGCGTTGGCTCCTGCATTTTGAATCCATAAAAACATTGCACTGCGTTAGACCTTTTTTGATTAGTCATTCCCGACTTCTCAAACATCGTCATTTAGATATCTCATTTGAATGTTGCCGGGGAACCGTGAGTAAATGAATAATTATGGACTGAAATTCTTCATCATATAATGACACTATTGGATACGTTGTATTCGTTTGGTATCACTGTCTTCCATTGAACCATCTTCCTCTCTTCCTCGCTGCATAGTCCCATATATTTTATGTATTCTACATATTATACGCGACAACGAGAAATCGGTCAGACTAGGTATGGCTTAAGGCCACTCGCGTCCACATTGGTGGAGTGACTGTTCATCTATACATCGGCCCCAGATAGTTTGTCGTAGGGACAAGCAGCATACCCTTGTATATCATATACTTCTGTCTATCCAAGATTCTTCATCATGTATAGTATTTCCATATATATATACCGCTTTGCCTAATTTAAGTTGCTATACTTATATAGAAATGCAATTGATACTATCTTCCTAACCCCAAGTTGTGACAAATTACTGACACGATATGAAATCTGACTACTTTATAAGCTTATAGGGTAGTAAGTATATCGATTTTTTCGGATACGGTTCGCTTTCATGTGCCACAATTTGCCATTATTAATCTCGAATCAGGGATTAGAAATCGTGTTAAAGCATTTAAAGAATGTAAAAATAATAAAGATGCAAAACTGGTCTGAAATCACTTGAACTCTTCATGCTTTGGATGCTTCTATCTTCCGGCACTTGCCGCAAATACGTAAGGACAAGTCTCGTGGGAATCCCGCGACGGGCGCTAGACGCCTAACGGCTTAACGAAACGGCTATTAATGGAGTTGTGCACGGCGGACTTTGTGGACAACTATGTCACGCCTGGCTTTCCACGACGTCAAATAACCTATTTCCAAGGATTGCGATATGGTAATCATGGCGATATATGTGATTATTACACTTTTACTCTATGGTCTGATTTTAGGCATTAATATACGGTGTTGCAAGCAAGTGAAATAATTTAGTCGGGCGTGAATTTTCTGAGTAGAGTTGCACTTCAAGGCACGACTCTCATCCTACCATACCCCTTTCCTTAGTCTTCCGTATGGACGAAATACTCTAGACGGAGAACTGGAGACGATAGGTATAGTGTGGAGCTGAGCGGGAGTCATTAGTCAGCAGAATTTGTCACGTGCACCAGCGCACAGGTATCCCATCTAGTTAGCGACGGATTACAAAACGCCTCATTAGGCGACACTCTTATGTAGAATAGAAGGCTATTACAATACTCGAATTGGCTGCTTGATGCGCACTCCTCTTCACATACGGTATGTAGAGGAGGTTATTACTGGGTACTGCGCAACAAGGGTTGTCCAAATTCCATTATGCCACCAATGCTGAGGCCATAGATCCCACATTTATTTTCTGGCAACGATTGTACGAATAAAACTAAACATTATCATACCCTTATTATTTCGTGTACAGCCTTGAGAAACCTGGAATGAGACGGGCGTTGACCGCTCGTCGTGCCGTTCTGTGCAATGACGGAGAGCCCGGGCGAGGTATATAGGTATATCTTACGTGCAGGTTAGGGATCAAGAAACCCTCAAAGAGGGACGGTTTGGTCGGAGGACATTGGGGATTAGCATGGCAACTTCGTTGCCAGAGTGTTGGAAAAAGGTTCATAAAAAAGTTGCTGCTATAGATGTTGGGGGCGGGGTAGCATGTGGTGCGGGTGAAGATCAGCCGCACATCCCCCCGTTGTCTACGGAGTACATATGAAGGCCTTTATCCTCTTTCGCCATTATAGGGAGAAGCTTGACGCACCTGAAAGCATCATCAGCCTATCAGAATAAGTTTTTAACATAAATTAGCCATTGTTTTTGTATATATTATAGCTGATTATGGGAGACATATATATATACTTAAAATCTTCTAGCCTGAGATGACATATTCCTTTTTACCTATTTTCATAAAGTATTGTGACTTTACTGGCGCGTTATTGCGTAGGTGTGTAAGTCAGCGCTGGGCCGTGGATTTTCCGGCCCCTTCACTCATACCATAGGTGCGTGGCGAAGGGGCACAGCCGCCCGACGTGCACTGCGCCTGAGACTTGCGGTAGCGACTTATGCATGAAGCAGCATTTTCAGCATCATTCGTGGATTCATTCAATACTAACCAAATCTACCAGCGCCTGCATGTACTAACTCAGTCACGCAGCTTTGGATGTAACCCTCTCATATTACCGGCTCCATCGCGCGGCGGAGGGTTTTGGAGAGCCTCATGAGAGCTTCGTCGTAAGTGGGGATATCATGAGCAGGTTTGCTTGCCAAGGGAAAACCATCAATTCCCCCGCTCGTGCAACCCCCGTACAACCCCCGTACAACCCCCCTCATCCTCTCCGGTTTTCACGCAGCGAGAACCCGCGAAATAACAACATCGACTACTATCCATCTTACTCTTTTTTTCGAGAACAACGTGTAACATGTCGGACCCTAGGAGCTATACCGTCGGTTGGATTTGCGCCACCCTGCCTGAGTTTGTGGCCGCGCAGGAGTTTCTCGACGAAGAACACGACGGACCGAGCCACGTTGCTTCAGGGGATAAAAACAGCTACTGCCTCGGCCGAATTCATAAGCACAATATAGCTATTGCAGCGCTGCCAGATGGTCGATACGGAACTAGCACAGCAGCGGCGGTTGCCACTTCCATGCTGCATAGTTTCCCTAACATCAGAATTGGCCTGATGGTGGGAATCGCTGGCGGAGCCCCGACTGCGGATGATGATATTAGACTGGGGGACATCGTCGTCAGCGCTCCCAGGGGCGACAACAGCGGCGTATTTCAGTATAATTTCGGGAAAACGATTCAGGGTCGAGAGTTTCTTTGTACGAGACATCTGGACAAGCCGCCTACTGCCGTACTTACAGCTGTGTCTACACTTCGAGCTAAACATGAGCGACGAGGTCACGGTATAGAAGCCGCCGTCCAGCAGAGAGTTACCAAGATGAAGCGAGGTCGGAAATACTCACGTCCGGACGCTTCAACGGACGTGCTTTACCGCTCCGAAGTCATACATGCCGATGATGAACAAAATTGTGCAAGTGTGTGCAACACAGGTGGCGACATGGTGGTGAAACGAAAGTCTAGGAACGAGGACGAGGACGATGACCCGGCCGTTCACTACGGACTCATCGCCTCTGCTGACCAGCTTATGAAAGATGCAACTATCCGTGACAAGCTAGCCAGAGAGAAAAAAGTCCTTTGCTTTGAAATGGAAGCGGCGGGGCTGATGGACAATTTCCCTTGTTTGGTCATCAAGGGCATATATAACTACTCCGACACCCACAAGAATAAGGTATGGCAAGGATATGCTGCCATGACAGCGGCCGCTTATGCAACAGAACTTCTGTACTGCATATCCCCCTCACAATTAGAATTGGAGAAAACGGTATCTGAGACCATCAAATTGGGTTTGTGTCTCAATAATCACTTTATGAACCCACCTCTAATACGACTTAGTGCAACATGATGTTCATGAAATCAAGCAGATAATGGCTAGCAACAAAAAGACAGCCGAGGATAACAAGGTCATGAAGTGGCTAAGAGCAGCCCACCCCTCCAACAAGCGCAACGCGGTTGAGCAACGGCGCTACCCGGGGTCTGGCAGGTGGTTGATGGATGACACACGTTATAAAACCTGGAAGTGCACTCCGGGGTCTTTTCTCTGGCTCTCTGGCATGGCGGGATGTGGTAAAACATTCCTCAGCTCAGCAGTAGTTGACGATATTCAACGGTCCGGATTGCGCGTCATCTACTTCTACTTCCAGTTCGACGACGATACACGTCAAACGGTTGATCACCTCCTTCGATCTCTCATATGCCAGTCCTACTGGACGAGTGAAAAGGCCAAAGCCCATATAAAAGATGTTATACAGGGCTATGATAGGCATATTCAGCCAAACTCAACCCAGTTATACGACTGTCTTGTCTCGATCTTGAACTCGGATGAGTATTGGGTCATTATTGACGCTCTGGACGAGTGCCCCGATAAGAAGGGTTCGCATGCTGAGGGTGTACTGCAATTCATCAAGTCATTGAGAGCAGACACAGAAGAGCATATACATGTTCTTGTCACCAGTCGGGCAGAACAGAATATCAGTGATTCTATTTCACAATGGGCAGTAGAAACAGACGCTATACAGCTGAATCAGGGGCTGGTTGGTCAAGACATCGAATCCTACGTAAATTACCAGCTTGTGACAAGAAAGGGATTCATTCATGAGGTGGGCTGAACGCCCAGAGGTGGTACTGGATATAAAGGACAGGACATTGGGAAAGGCTGACGGGATGTAAGTCATACGCTTATTCCATTTACCATCACTAAGTAGTAGAGAACAGTAGCCGAGCTTCAGACATCTAGGTTCCGATGGGTAGCCTGTCAACTTGATTCATCAGAGCAATGTCTGGACCCAACAAGCCTCAACACAGCCCTGGAATCATTGCCCACGGGCCTCGATTAAACATACTCCCGAATGATCGAGACCATACCCGAAAAGAGGAAATCAGCGGCAATAAATATACTTCGGATTTTGACGTTTTCAGATACGCCGCACACCATTGAAGGGTTAGATGATGCCCTCGCTATAGATGTGGCAGTAGAACCAACGCCAAAATATGATCACGGATTAATAATGCCAAAGCCGATCGAGATCACAAGTTACTGCCCAATCTTGATTATAACACACCCACGTAAGGTCTCGGTGGGTTATGATGACTCTGTAAACCCTTCTCGAGAACCATGGAAGGCAGTCACGGAAGGTTATCTGGAGCCATTGAGGGCAGTATATCATGCGTCTGCCAATTATGCTTATAAACACGATCAATGGTCCAGGTTGAAGCTTCTTGTCGATCCGGGTGCCGATCTTTATGGGCCAGTCAGAATTGCATGCCTCGGCAATAAGATCTCGGACATCGAAATGATGCACGGCTGGGGGGTCATGGTAGGCACGGGGCTCCCAGCAGCTTGTCAAGGCGGGAATTTGGCCGTGGTGCAACGTCTGTTGGAACTTGGTGCTGATCCTAACACCGAGGAAGTCGGGTGCGACATATGCGATAAGTGTGACAGAGAGCCCACCCAATGCCACGATTCACTTCGAGCTGCATCCTATGGTGGGTATTTAGTCATTGTTCAGGTTCTGTTAGATTGGGGGGTCAGGGTCAACAAAAGAGAAGCCGTTAATATCAATGCACTGCCCACGACGGCTGTCTCGAATAGAGGGGCAGCTGACGATAGCTCAGGTATCGGGTGTGGAAAGGCATTGCAACAGGTGATAAAACGACGCCAAGGCGTACGTTGTCTCAACGATACTATGCTCGATGATTTTGAGGACGCCCTCCAAGTAGCTTCCTACCGAGGGCATGAAGACGTCACCCGCGTACTTATCGCAAAAGGTGACGATGTCAACTTCTCTGGTGGGATATTGGGCAGCGCGATAGCTGCAGTATCCCTTTCCGGTCAATATGGATATGTGCGCCTTCTCCTTGCGGCTGGTGCTGACGCTGGAGCGGACGATGGTAGAGCCCTCGTTGCGGCTTTGGTGGGTGGTCACAAGGAGATTGTAAGCCTTTTGTGAGAGCCAGACATGCGTCTGACGGCAGAACAGAGAGAAGTGGCTTTTTGGAGGCCCTTGACATCGAAAACGAATGCTCTATGAAGTACGTTCTTGACAACATTCGAAGTTTTTCTGTTCAATCGCGAATGGATATTCTCGAGGCATCGGTCTTGAGTGGTAATTTAGTATTGGCGCAAGAAATTCTTGAAGGAGGACCTGATGTTTGGAATTCGAGAACCGAAATCACCAACGCCTCACTTGCAGCCTCGATGATTGATGAAGGATCATGGTACATTGAAGGTTACTTCAACGCACTCCACATCGCCATCCGAGAGCGAGATGTAAAGATTGTTGGCTTACTTCTGAAATGGAGCGTCAGCTTTACCTCATCGGCTTGTAGAAATACATATCTGCTCAAGGCCACAGGGTACAAGCTTCCCATAGAACTGACTGAAACGGAACGGGCGTCTGATTCCTTTCGCCAAGGTAGGGTGTCGAGGGCAGAACTAATCTCAATCTTACTCTTAGACCATTATATCGATCCGAATTGGTAGCAGAAGAAATACAACAACTCCCTCATACACAGCGCTAAGATGGGATTCGCAGACCTAATACAGGTCCTACTTAAAAGGGGAGCTAACCACAACGGTGTCAAGGAATGGCCGCTGATCACACTGAAAGTAGCTCTTGATAGAGGGGACAAAGATTTCATTTGGTCTGCGACTACTTCTGGTGCTAAAATAGTCGACCATGCCAGAGACGACCCCCTGTTCTCCACGGATGAGCCACAATACTCGTTTGAGTGGGATTCCAGGGGCGAACCAGATTCAAGACTTCTCTACGCGGTAGTAGACGGACGTGTAGATGTTGTGCGCCTCTGTATGTCTGCCGAATCAGATATAAACTTCTCGAATAGCGTGGGCGCAACAACTTTACATTTCGCCGCTGTCTATGGCCATGCCGAAGTTATCCGGACACTACTCGACATTGAGTCAAGTCCACCGTGGAGAAAAGTGTACATCAACGCTGTCACAGCCAGGGGTATGACTGCTTTATATCTGGCCGCTGAGTATGGCCACCATGAATGTGTCCAGATATTGCTAGAAAACGGTGCAAGTCCAACGATAAGCTCAGACTGAGGAGTTTTCCCAGTAAGCTACTACAAGAAGAAGTTAAATAGGGTCGAGCCTTTTGAACGCTACGGATCTTGCATATAGTTGCTAGATGATTGGAAGGATGCACCAAGAAAGGGTAACCATCAAGAACCGGCTATTGCCAAGGAAGATAATTTATCTCTTGCCTCATCTTCAGCCGTGAAGAAACAGGGAATATAGGCATTCACAGTAAGAATCGGATATATTCAAGTACGTCTTCATTGGTATTACTGAGTTGGCTGAGCGTAAAGCACCCCCAAGGAGAATAGGGCGAGTCGGTTGAGAAAGGGGAAGGGTTACGGGTTCAGAAGCCTCGTGTGTGCTCATATATAGGATATGTGGCTGTTGTATTACAGATTTGGGGAGGGTAGCTTTTAAACACCCGGGCACGTAATCTAAACACGTATAACTTCAAACCGTGCCGGGATACAATAATGTTTAGTCAGGCGGTAACTACCCTGGTTCGCCATACTCGACACGAATCCTTGTCATAGATGGATCTTTCTTAGCCATCGCAACCGGTAGAATGAGCTTGGTCTGGAATGCCTCTGTTATTTTCCACTATGAACACTGTTATAAATGTCGAGCCCTTTGCTGGGCCGCTAATTACCGAAACAAAATATATTCGAATAAGATGGACTCTATAATGGGCTACTATTATTGGTTATGCCCATTTTTATGAGAAGACATACGGCAACTAGCTATTAAGTACAATTATAACGATTGTCGCGATATAACAGAATTTAAGATGGCCCCGTACTGCCGGCTACGAGGGACGGAGTGAGACAATATACTGCCTTAGAGGCTACTCCCCCCCTGCTACGACGATCGTTGAAAAGGGGCAGGCTGTGCGACTATCTGCTAACAACTGCAACGAGGAAAGCAGCCCCGTCGTCGTGCTGCAAGGTACGTATTTATTTAACATCGATACCAATTTTGGTAGAACGATATATATAAAAAGGCCGCTGGTCTCCGGAAATTCCATCATTATCAACTATGTGCCTAGTCCACATTGTCGACATCTTCCTGGCTCCGCAGCTGGCGAATTCCCTCATACCTCCAATTCGACACGTATGCCTCAAACGCCTGTTCTCCATGCTTCCCATTCGACGTAGCATATACTCCCAGGATAACCCCTATGATCAGTCAGCTTTGATTACAAGTAAATAGGCCAACCCGCATCTGACAGTCTTCATGCTTACCGGAGTAATAAGGAACCAAATCTACTCCCCGACAGTGACCCAAAACTCTCAGATCCGTCGGCCCTGTCTCGCCAACCAGGCCCGCGGAGAACTCGAAATGCGTACTATTGACAGCTTCGATCCGCAGGATCGTCTTCATCCCTTCCCACCCCGCGGGCACCTCCACAATATTCGTCTCGATGTGGCTTCTCCCGCGGTACGGCGTCTCCGAGTGGCCTCGGAAGCGCAAATGGGGCTTAAGCACCCCGCCCTCGCCGCCGGATCTCAGCATGACGATGCCCAGGTCGACGTGCTGCGCCTGGTCCTGCAGCGCCGAGACGCCGACCTCCATCTCCTCCTTGGCCAGCGCGCTCGCCCAGTCCACATCCACGCTGTACCTGAACAGCGAGTGCGACATCCGTCTGCCAACAAACGTCTGGCCGCGGCCGAGAGCAAAGTCGGCATCGAAAGCGGTGAGGTTTAGAACCGATGATTTCAGCGCGAGGGTGTTGGGACGTCCCGGGGGCGATATCCTGTAGTTTCTGCTCTTCGGCAGCCGCCAGTGCACGAAGTGGATGGGCAAGCTGCTCCCGGGCGGGAACGTGAGCGAGTCGTCGGCGTCGTTGAGCTGGCCCTCGCCTTCACTGACCAACGACTCGGCAGGGAGAGGCCAGCCGGACATGTTCCCCGCCACAGGCGCGAAAACGGGGAACTGGCCCTCTTCCCACGTCACGGGCGTGAGAACCGTCTCCCTGCCCATCGGCAAGTTTCCAAAGTACGGCCCCGGGTCCTCGCCGTAGGATCCGCCCGCGCGCGCGGCCAGGGCGCTGGCCCACCACCTCCCTGCGCGGTCCTGGAAGAGGTCGGCGTGGCCGACGGCCTGGAAGTACGAAGCCGTGTCGTTGGCGGCCGTCAGGAGGGGGTTCCCGGGCGCGGGTTCGTAGGACCCCGCGAGGCTGCGAGACCGCGCCATGGTGACCATGTGGTTCTCGCGCGTGCCCCCCTCCGCCAGGAGCAGGTAGTACCACCCGTCGCGCTTCCAGATGTGCGGCGCTTCCGGCGAGGCGCCGCCCGTGCCGTTCCACGGCATCACGATGTCCCCGACCTCGCCCGTCTCAAAGTCCAGCGGCGCGTGCATTATACCCGGGTAATACGCCGCCGTGTGCGCGCCGGAAACCCAGGTGGACCCGTCATCATCCCAAAAGGGCGACGGATCGAAACCAGGGAAGCTGAAGTGCACGGGATCAGACCAGGCGTCGGAGCTGTAGGGATCAGACGTGGTCAGGAGGAAGTTGTCCCAGCGCGAGTCGTTGACACGCGGCAGCGCCTGGTTGACGAGCGTGGAGAAGAGGTAAAACGACCCGCGGCGGTAGCGCAGGGTGGGCGCGTACACGCCGCTCGTGGCGCGGGGGAGAAAAGCCAGGCCGGGGAGCTGGTCCGGGCGGCCGAGGGCGTTGGAGACGTGCTTCCAGTTGACGAGGTCGCGGCTCGCGTGGATCGGCAGGCCCGGGAAGGTGAGGAAGCTGGACGTGACGCAGAAGAAGGTATCGTCGAGGTCGGGGACGAAGACGCAGCTGGGGTCGGGGTGGAAGCCGCCCAGGATGGGGTTCTGGAACGTGGAGTTTTCGTCCGCCCAGGCGGCGCGTAGGTCGACCAGGGTTAGGGTTAGGTACCACAGGGGGATCTTGGATGGCTTCATGATGCGTATATATTTTCAACTATGTTGTATAAAGTCGTAATTACCCGATACGTATATTCCATACTTGCCATTCATCTTCGTATTTATATAGTATATGTCCGGAGAATATCATCCGCCTTCGTTACTTCCCCCTCATCGTCGAGATAAAGCCCCCGCCCCGTCATGCATCCTTTTCCGAACTACCGGGTTTCGACTGGGAATAAGCAGGGATCATATCCGAAATAGCCTAAATTGACTACCGACATTCCGTACTAAAACCCCTCTCAAATCCGGGGTAAGAATGCGGGGTGGAAGCACCGCGTGGTAAGGATGGGATGGGTATCCGTCTCAGACATGCAGCGTGCCGACGGAATTGCCAATCTTGACACGTGAGTAGACAATATTCTCTTTTGAGTGGTGTTTGAAGAGTTTCCATCTCCATTACGGAGTTTACGGAGTGCTCCGTACTGGCACTGCTGTGTGGAGTGCCCAGATAACATTAGTGTCAGGGATGTGAAATTTTTGCGCCAGTGGCTATGGAGAGCCAGTCCAGCGCCATAGGAACGGGGCAGAGTACCAAGCCATGTATACTACTAGGGTTCATTTCTAGAAAATACATAGTAACGTTAAAGGATGGCGAGTTGATAGATCATAATCATGGGGAAAAAACCGACACCCGTAGTCTGAGCCTCATCCCCTGGACCCGTCTTAGATCAAAACCACCCCTCAGGGTAACTCCTCTACGCCACGTGCTACCATTCCAGTTCCTTCTTCTCCCCACCGTTGCAGCCGCCCTCCTGCGCCATGTCCAACCTTGCCCAGTCGTAAATGCCTCCCCGCTCAACAAAAGACTTCTTGTCCCACACGACCTGCTTCATCGCCTCCTTGATGCCCACGCTCAAGATGGAATCGCTCGTTGTCATCATGCCCTCCCCCTTATCAACGAAGCGCATGTACTCGTCGAGAAGCAGGTAGCTGCTGGCCATGGCCGCGTTGTCCTCGGGGACGTAGCACTCGAGATGCGCGTGCCTATCGCAAAACGTCTTCCACTGCTCCTCCGTGACGGGAAACGCCCTCGCGCCCCTCTTCCTCGTCTCGTCCTCGTTCTCCCCGGCGACGATGAGGCACCGGAAGACCTTCCACCGGAGCGGGTCCAGCCTCTCGACGGCGGCCGCCATGTCCTCGTCCCAGTTGTGCGCGTTGAGCTTGAACCTGACCCCGTACCGCCGGCACCAGCCCGCGACGCGGAACAGCCGCGTCACGTTGCCGCCGTCGTCCCCCCGGCCAATCTTCCTGTTCGTCCCGGCGTCGAACGAGTCGCACGAGACGGCGAGGATGTCGAGCCACCGGCAGTTGTCCCGCATCCACGCCTCGCGTATCTTGCTGCCGTTGCTGACGATACTGATGCTCTCGACCCCTAGCTCCTCCTTGTAGTACCGGAGTAGCTCCGTCAGGAGGCGAGGGTAGAGGAAGGGCTCGCCTACGGCGATGTTGAGCTTGCGCATGCCCGCCTTCTTGAGGAGGCGCAGGCCGCGCTTGGCCTCCGAGGTGGGGAGCACGTAGGACGACGTCTCGGTGTGGAAGCAGAAGCCGCAGCTGTAGTTGCATTTGCGCGAGGGGAAGTAGTTTACGGATATCGGGGCGTCCGGGTCATCATCCTTGGTCTGCGCGGTGCCGGTCGCTACGGCGGCGCGCGACTTGACGCCAACGTACGCGAGAACTGCGCATATTGCTGTTATCATCAGGTACTGCGAGGCAGATACGTCTCGGAGAAGCGCAAGGATTGCCATCTTTGAGTATGATGGTGATGATAGTGTTTCTTATTAAGGGGGCAGCGGGTGAGAAAGAGGAGAATGGGAGAGGAAAGGAACCCTGCCTGATATACCTCTGGCTATTGGCATGGCAGGATGTTGCGCAAAGTTTGTCGTATCGCGAGCTTGATAACAATGCATCACTGTAACCAACGCCTCCCACCCAGGCCACTTGCCATGGGCGTCTATACGCCTCCAACGTTGCCGCGAGATGCTCCGTGAATCATGCAACGTCATACACCACTGCAGAGCAACACGGTCTAGCCTAGGTCTTTTTTCGACATGGCTTCAAAGTGTGTGCACCAGATCCAATGCATCTGGAGTGGCTCTCTGTCCAGGGCCAAGGCTAACGACTGAGAAGCGGGTGTCAGATGGAATTGATCTCTGGGGAAAGGAGGAGGACTATAATGGCCAATGTCATGATATGCAGGAATTGAGAGGTGTGTTTTTCTATTTCCATTTTCACCTATCTTTTTACAACAAATAATGTGTATCATGTGTGCCAAAGTTGGGCAGGTACAAATATGTCGCCTGACTTGACCACCAATATCCTACATATGGTATGGCAGGGGCCGATTAGACACGCAAAGAAATTAACCAAATATTTAGGAAACAAAATATAGACGAATATTATTTATGATGGCGGTTTATACAACCGAGCCTCGATTTCAGACCCAAAATTTGCGATAGTGGAGGAGTGACGAAAGATGGCCTTTATCCTGACCAGCGACGTTTTAATAACATTCTGTAAGCAGGTTGTAAGTACCACACACTTTGTTAGAACATGTCGTCACCAAATAATCTTTCATCTTCTCAACGATTATATAATCCCCCTCCGGACTTCATCATTCCTCGTTGTCGCCCACGTCCCTCAAATAACATCATGGAATCTACACCCGCAAACACGATCAAAAACCACCGCAGCTTTGCAGTCATATTTGTTCTCGGTACGATCTGCCCGCATCTATTCCAACCAGAACCACCCCCCCTCCCCGTCTTCTCATTCCCGCAGCTGACGACCTCGCAGGCCCGCCCGGGGCAGGAAAAGGCACGCTGTCAGCTCACCTGTCACGAGCGCACAACCTGATGCACCAGTCTGTCGGCGACGATCTGCGCGCCTGGATGCGCGCCAACCCATCCGCGCCATTGGCGTCGCAGATCCGGAGCAAGCTGGTCAACCAGGGCTTCCTCGACCCGGAGATGCTGTACCCTTTCATCTACGCGGCCATCTTTGACGCCCAAAGGCGTCGCCGCGATGATGGGGCGGACGGGGCGGGTGGGCAATTCGACGGCATCATAGTCGACGGGTTCCCGCGGTGCGTGCAGCAGCTCGAGTCTTCGTGCGCCTGGCCCTACCAAGGCGAGGCACCTCTCGCCATTCAATCTCCAGCCAGCGACGACGAGTCCAGTTTCGGTCTGAGACCGGACGTCGTGCTCTCGCTCAACGTCAAGAAGCATGTCGCCGAGGCGAGGTACCTGGGCCGGGCACGGGACGCTAATGACAGCGAGGAAAAGGTCGAGAGGCGGTTCGCGGAGCAAGTGCGGAAGACGGTGCCCGCTGAGCGAGATTGAGAGGAGTGTGCTTTGGAAGGAAGTCGTTGGGAACGGGGAGACGAGAATGAAGTTTGTGAGGTGAGCGTTGACCGCCCTCGGACATGGACACATTCCTTCTTCTCTCTCTTCTTGTCCTTATTCCGTTATTCATCTTGATTCTTTGTCTGGTCGGATGAGGCTATGGCCACGTTGGTACGCAAAATCATAAATGCAGCATGCGTCATCTTTTAGCATTTCTTTTGCTTTCTTGTTTTCGCCGTCACTAGGCAAAATAATGGGTTCTTTCGCCTTTTTGTCGTTTCCGTCGCATATCAATTTTTCTAACATAATACTACGTCAAGATACCTGACTGTATCTACATATAGACTTTTACGGACATTTCTAGCGGCAAATTGGTCAGACAGCCGTGAGTCGTGCAGTCATGTCATGCACGAGAGCAATGATACAAAAGGCTACGGCGAGAAAATAAGGCGCCGAGGCAAAAGGGAAAAAAATAAGAGTGTGATTCAGTGGGAAAATAGGATACTATACGGGACCGAGTAGCAAAGCATAAAAGATGAAAAGGAGAGCAGGAAGAGGAGAACCTAGAAGAGACTGAAAGAAAGACAAGCTACTAGTTCATGTTTACTGTTTGTGAGCGACCTGCCTTCCTGGGCAGATGCTAGAGGGTGAGTCTGCCTCTTTTCATCTCAATATCAGTCATGATGTCAGTCATGATATCGGCCAGGACATCGGTCATGATATGAGGGGTTGTTTAAGCCGTCACATTCGTGGAAATAGTAGCCAAGGAATCATTCAAATAAAGACACAATCATGGTCATAATTATCAGCGCAATAGGACTCATTTGGGCAAGAATCTAACTCAAAGCACAGTTTCATTACTAACTGTCATACTAAAAGATGGATCAATAGCCTTATCCGTGGTATCATTATACGCGCATTTATGTAAATTCAGCACCAACCCGTCCGGACAAGTCCTTTACGCGACGCGAATATTTAGTATCTTCCCCCGCGAGAACTTCTTGATGTCCTCGAAGACGTCCTCGATCGGGGTCACGTATGTTAACGGCTGCTCGGACTGATGGGGCTTCATCTGTCCAGTAAACAGAAGCCCCAAAATAGCGCCGTTTTCGTCGAAAACTACGGCGCCAGAATCCCCTTTCTCGCTGAAAAGTCCCTCCTTTCCTACTGACTGCACTTTCTTCATTTGTTCCTCCACAAAGGCGTACTCCCACGAAAGACGCTTTCTCTGTTCCTCGGCCCCCCCCGTGGGCAAACATGTACTTGTCCTCGCGGGTCTTCGCGTTCGATTTGATGCGGCAAAACGTCCCGCAGGTGACACCGGAAATGGCACCCACCTTGAAGACTCTGATGGAGTTGTCCGCCGACGTCATTTTCAGGGTTATGTCTCCCTGAGGCTTGAGCATCTTACGAAACGTCCGGGGGTTTGGGAAGTTTCGAGGCGATGATTCGGGCAGCTCAACGTACTTCGACTCCCATTCCTCCGCACGAGGCAATGCATTCGTTCCCTGCCTGTCAGGGCTTACCTGTATCAGGGCCCAATCTAGCCGACCACCATCAGGCGTACGGCGAGAATATCCAGATGACGCCCATACGTGTCCAAGCATCTGGCGGCCCTCGTCAAAGAATGCCAGCTTTTGGTCCAGCTCCGACTGTGCCCAGGGAAAGCCTTGGGCTACTTTGCGTCTCAGGTGGGTGACCGTCTCGTTGTGCTTCACGTGGGTCGGGTGTTCCATGCCGTTGTCAGCGTCACTGCTGTTGGGAAACCTGCCGGACGCGTCAAACTTTTCGAGCGTACTGTTTGGGAGCGGGTTTCCTATGATAGATGAATAGGGCGGTTTGGAGCTCATCTTCACAACGAAGCCATCGGAACAAGGCCGAACGACGTGGTGGCATGTAAGAGCCATGGTCATCCATCCTGGGGTACTGGTCATTGTCTCTACCTCGACATAGCAACCCAGTGTGCCCAGTAGAGGGTTGCAAACTTTGTCATCATCGTGACGACGCAAATAGTTACTGGCTCCAATATCTGCGCCCAGATCGACTCTCTGTTTGTACTCTTCCTTTATGATATATCGCGTCCTGTCTCCAGGGGAGTTGATCGAGGGAACATCAGGGATATTCAACTCAAACGCCGACTGATGGATTTCGTTGTGCTCCATATGGACGAGGAGGTGGCCCCAACCTGCCTCATGCAAGTATGTCTCAATAGCAGCAATAATAGGAGGCCAGCACGATTCCTTGCTGGTATAGTCCATGGCGATGTATACGGTGATGGGGTTTAGAGCGGGGTCTCGGTTGTACCCCAGACGTAGGAGAGAAAGGTTGGACAGTGGATGGTTGGACCCGTGCAATGCCTCGATCTCATGGAGTATGCGTTGCCCAAGCGTTGGCCATGCAGCCTCCAAAAGTGGTTCGCCCGTGACCACGCCAACATATTTAGCCGCGACGAGCTCCGGGGCCAACATCTCTACCGTCATATCAAACTCCGGTCGGTTTGTGCTAAGCATGCGCTTGTTTACCGCCGCTTTAATCTCCATGACTGCCGTCTCCCATAGTTGCGCTGATCCGCTATCCCATGATGCGATAATCAGCAGGGTGGGTTCGGAAACTTCAGGATATTCAGGGACGACCCTGGTGACAACGCTAACACGGTCATCTGAGGGCTCATCATCCCAATTACTGTCGATCATATCAGTGCTCGGCACCGGTCGCAGAAGCCTGTCCACGGACTCCAACCCGGCCCATGGTCTCAGGATGCCACGCCGTTGCAGGATCTCGTGCGCGGCGTCGATAAGGTCCTGTTGAATGGCGAGAGCATCTTCAAAAGGCGGCTGCACATTCGCCAAAGGGCGTTGGTACATTGTTGTGAGAGGTAGAGGCCGCAGCGGTGGCGCTCCTACGCGGTACTTGACATTAGATACCTCGAAAGGACGATGTTCGGAATCCTCGGATGACTGGCAGGCGTCCGTCCTTCTGGCACGAGGGGGATCCGGACTGAAAGGCGAGTTGCTTCGAGGAGGCGACGACGAAGGAGGGACAAGCGGGAAATTAGGATGCCCCATGCTCGCTTCTCCTGAAGGGATATCGTCATGCTCCATGCTCACTTCTTGTGAAGTGAGATCAGGGTGTTCCATATTCACTTTTTGTGAAGTGAAACTCTACCCGCAAATACGCAGGCCAATAACTTGCGCCTTGAGACGTGTATGTGACGAAAAGGATGGATGAAAAGGTAGGTGAAGAAAGGTCGGTAGCGTGAAAGGAGCCTTTTTAAAAATAAAAATAAAAATAAAAAGAAGAAGAAAAAGAAAGACGAGGCGGCATATGACGCAAATTCACAGTTGGGAAAAGTTAGGAATCAAAAAGCAACCCACCATTATGAATAGCCCCACTATTTTATACCGCCATGGAAACAAACGTTGTTGTTTGTTTGCTCTACTACTTTACGCACGCTCACATCCGACTCACTTCTCAGAATCAACGTTTAACTCTATGCCTAATGCAAGGTCTGACTCATTGGTGCAGGTAAGTGGCAAGATGTAATGACAACGAGAGGAGGCTCACCAACAGTCTCCTTAAGTAAGGTTCCAACAATAAGGCTATCTGTCCTTGATCATGGAGCAAAAGATGCGCAGCGGCTTTGCGAATGCTGCATAATGCACTAGTCAAAAGTGTAGCTACCGGATTTGCACTTCTTATGGGATTTTTCGTAATCACGCGAGGCAGCGAGGAGAGCAGTGAGTCCGCTTGCCCTTCTTGCCTGCTTGTGGGCAAGTGGCTTCGTGCCCTGTCGTAGGGCTAATGTAACCGAACGAAAGTTGTACAACCCGAGTTGCGAACTCGATACCTATAGATTGCAACCCTCATAGGGAGGTCCAGTCGGGCAAGTCATATCTACCACTTAACTGAAGATCTGCGGATGACTACATGCGTCAGGGGCCTAGGAAGGCTCCGAGGGAAAGACTCGAGGGCCTGAGGGATAGAGAAAGGAAGGGCTATAGGACCGGAAGGCCACTAGCCCTGGCGACGAAGAATAAAGAGTAAGGCTTCTACGGAAGCCTTCCACGGAGGGATAGGAGGCACGGAGGCGTCTAGCCGTAGGGAAAAGGACCTGTAGGCTAGGAAGGGTGGCGACAAAGGCCGGGTAAAATGATTCAATTACGTCTTTTTGGGGGGTGCAGTGTAAGCTACCATTTAAGATAATGATAGTAGGTCCTTCTTCAAGCTCTCGTGGCCCGGCAGGTCCGCATGAATGCCACTCGTGCAGCAAAGATGGCTATATTCTTGGCGGATGTGTCAGGTTTTGTGCCTCAGCTCATAGACGCCAACATTTCGTAGTAGTTGGAAACTTGCTCCTACTCGTCAACGTAAACATCAATCTGGCGACGGAGATAACTTTTCCATTTTAATACTTGTCATGCAGTGCTATTTCCTCTACCTAAAGCGGTTATATCCATATGCACCATTTTAAAACATATCCGGTATCTAACAATAATAATCAAACGTAGCCAAAAACTCCCGCACAATGCAGAGTAAAAGAAAGAGATCTAACAAGACAGGTGCCTATCCCCATGCTTCCTCGCGCTCTGAAACCTGACATTCTCATCAAACCCAATCCTTCCCACGACCTCGGCCTCGACACCGTACTGGCTCATCAGATACCTCGCCCGTCTCGTCAACTCATCCCCCTTACCCCTCACCGCTGTGAACAGTGCCCCCTGCGAGGGCTTCCCCAGGGGTGGCGTCAAGGACTGCGGCGACATGTCCAACCCCGCCTCCGCGACGAGCCACCTCATCATCTGCTCAAATGTGCGAGGCCTGTCCACCACCACAAAGCTGTGGCAATCACCCAGCACTGCGGCTGCCAGCACGCTCCTGTAGTGCCCGTACTCGATGTGCCCGTTTGGTCGGGCGCCGTGCTGGCTTACCAGCATCTTGGCCGTATCAAGCTCACCAGCGGCCACAGCTGCCACGAGCGCATTGCCATAGACGCCGGCTTCGCCCGCCTTGAGGCGGAGGTTGACATCAGCGCCGCCCTTCTTTACGAGGAGCTCCACCGTCTCATAGTTTCCGCACCAGGATGCACGAATTAGCGGGTACCGCGTGGTGCATGTGTCGGAGCAGGGCAATTGTGGGTTAGCCCCTGCGTTGAGGAGCTCCTCGGTGAGGGAGAGCTCGCCCGATGCAGCGTAGCAGAGACCCCGGCATCCTCTCATCAGCATGTTGGGATCTACGCCACCCGCAAGAAGAGCCTTCAGGGTTTCGGCGTCTGAATGTTCCAGGGAAATCTCAAGCGCAAATCCGGGACTCTTTACCAAGCCTTCGTCAAGCTTCAGGAGTTTCCGACAGAGCGCAAAGCGCTTGTTCTTGGCAGCTACTTCCAACAGGTTGAGCCCGCTGTAGTTGACACCGGATGTTGGGATGAGCTTCTCCCACTCGGTCCCGATGTGCTGATCGAGACCAAAAGTACAGATGCCGAAGGCCACATTACCCCAGGGCTCAAAGTCCTGGCTCGTGTAGGACCGTCGGGAAGGACGCATGCAGTACACGCGACACCAGATCTGGTACGGTGAGCCAGGGCCGGCAGAGTCTCCAAGTCCCAAGAACGTCTGCAGAAGCTTGGGGACCCTGGTGCTCTCCGTTGAGGTCTGGTGGACGTAATCCACCCATGTAGACTCTGCCCACTGCATGAAGGGGTGGTTGACAAAAAGACAATTATCGTCGCCATCAACCTCTTGCTCCTTTTCTAAGAGAGCCTCCAGAGCGTTGTTGGCTTGGGGGAGTTCAAGCTTCGAGTAACAGTCTATCAATGCCTGAAGCAAGATTGAGGCGACGTCCTTGGGTGCCTTGATTGAAAAGTCTCTTCTCGTCTCTTCGAAATAGTCAATAACGGAAGCATGCGCAAATTTCCACTTGGACGCTGAGTCTTTGATGATGAAATTGTGGCAGATGCGCTCGAAATCGCTTTCCTTGACGGGATATCTTTGCGTCAAATGGAGCTTCTCGTCAGTGCTGGAATGGTCCATTCGGATCGCTGCCAGGAGTATCTCGCTCGAAAGCGGTATCGGGGCACAGTAGACCCATTTGATGGCGCGCTCCAGGATGCCCAGGTTGTCGCTCCCAAGAGCGTTGCACATTTCGTCGTAGGTATTGGAAAGACCTTTTGGGAGCTTTGCGAGTCGTGACTGCACTTCGCTGGCGTCTTCAACTCTCTTGAGCTCCTCCCATTGCAGGTAAGCCCACCTGAATCTGCCATGGCATTAGCGGATGTCCAAAATGATGAGTCTCAACTCGTTCATTTGAATAAAGGTTCTACTCACATTCCGTTGCTCTTGCTCCGTACAGTGCGGACGACATCTTGCTGAAGCTCCGGAGTCACGGTCCTCCACATGCCATTCTGGCGATGTTTTCCTATCTCATCCTCAATGTACGTCGCGATATCATCGGTGTTGCCGGCAGCCTCCACCTCCACCAAGTCCGGGTGGAAAAGATTATCCCTAATGTCGACTTCTGGGCGGGAAGCAATAAACACCTTTACCGGTCGCTCGCTCTCGTTAACCAGCGAATGCAAGCCCTCGATCAGCACCCGCCTATCCTGCTTCTTGCACTCGTTCAGGGCGTCGAGTACTAGCGTCGTCCGAGGGTAGGTGTTGACGAATTTCTTCAAGATGTGCCAGCATTCCTGTTCGCTGAACCCTTTCTTTTCGAGCCTCGCCTTCTTGAACCGCAGGCGGAGCTCCTTGTGGATCTTACCCGAGTTGCCTCGCGTGCTGGCCAGCTGCCGTATCAAGCTGTGAAGTATCTTCTTCGTGCTCCGGCCGTCGCTAACACCGCGGTGGCAGTAGAAGTAGGCGAACCCCTCGTGGTGCATCTCTCGCTTGTGCTCGTCGTCTTGTGGTGCCAGTTTGTCGACGAGTTCCTCGACGAATTGGTCAACAACTCTAGAGACGAGCAATGATTTTCCGGCCCCGGCTAGATTATGAAAGACGTGGTCAGTCTTGTAACTCTTCGCATGGCTATCACCAGCATATATGATGTGCACTTACCGTGTCCCTTTAGCCATAAAATGGAAGACCAACTCGAAGCTTGCCACTGGACATATTCTGGTTTCCTTAGTAGCCATTCGCATGTCCCTTTGGTCCGCTTCTGTGAATTCTCCGCGTGATGTCGACCAATTTCAATACTGCTGATGTATTCCAGTGTCTTGCGGCATTCTCTGCTGTCCACGACCTCGAGTGAATATTCGACGGACGAGTCGACCCGTCGCACCGGTTCCTCCAGCTTTTTCAGAATCGCTCGCTGCTGGGTTGTCAGCTCTGCATCGCAGGCCTGCACCGCGCGATCAAGGTCGCGCTCCTTGTTTAGAACACTCTTTAGAGCATCGTAGCTGTCGTCGTCGTCGATGAGGGCGCGAAGTAACTGTTTTCCTTGCCCCTCATTTAAGCGACCACGTGCATGTGTCAAGAGCTCGACTACAGCTTCGTAAAGAGCAGTCAGTGCAGTCTTCAGGTCGCCTGCAGCGCGTGTATCCGCTCCTTCCTGAAGATAAACCTCTTCATATGTGGATCCTCGCCTAAGAATGTCCAGCGCCTTCTCGACACAACCAAGGATCGCCGCAAAATCTTCACATTGCGTAACGTCGGTCTAGAATAAATGTCAGTCGTTATCCCTGAACCGAAGAGCAAAAAGGAATTCATAGTGAGGGCTTCAGCACGTACCTTGATGAGGACATTGATGGCGGACCAAACCGTCGGGTTCGGGTTGGCGGTAAAAGTACCAGCAACATGGCCTACAATCACCAACAATCTCTCTACTTTGTTGACGTAATCCCTCCAGATGATGTCTCGGCCGTCAATGTCAAGCTTGTGCGGCTGATCCTTGTACTTCTCCTCCAAGCTTTGCACGTATGCCCTTAGCGCCATGGCCGATTCTTTGCTGACCTTTTCCGGGGGAGTCGCCGCCTCCTCGCTGCTCCTCCTCTCCTCATTCTTCTGAAGAAGTTCCTGGTAGACCTGCATCAGCGTAGGCGGGTTTTGCGGCTTTTCTTCCGCTGTGATGGGAGCCAATGCGTCGACGGCAGGGTCTGTGGTGGGTTCGCCGGCGATGACGGGGGAGTGGGGTGCCGATTGGATGGAGTGAACGACCTCGGTGACGCCAAGCTTGTTCCTGGCTGTCCGTAGAGAAGCCGATCGGGACGGGATTTTACTGTTGGGTGATGTGGAGCGTTTCTTCGGGATGATGCTTAGTTTCGTCCTCACAGAGGACCAAAGCCGACCCGAGGGACGGCCAGTAGTAGTGGTAGTGCCATCTTTTGTAGGGGATTTACCGAATCCCTTCATGGTGGCGGTGGTATGAATAAATAATCAATTGTTTGGTCGGATAATAATGCGTTTTCTGAGGAGTAAATCAACGTAGAAAAAGGGTTGGAAAAAGTGGTATAAAGAGAAGCATAGAGACAGAAAATAAGAGAGAAAACAAAGGACAGAGAAAGAGAGGGCAATTGATATGTTTATAGTCACATGAAAAAATTCCCCATTGTGAGTTCATGCAAAACTTCCAATTGCTGCCACGCAAACCCAACCCTGCATGTCTCTGCAGATTTTAGCGGTAACAGGCTGGTTCACGTCAAGCGTGTTGGGCTGTGATAGGGTCAGATTCGCTGGAAATGCTCCATTCAGCGCATCCGAGTACAGGACGGCATCCGCTCATGGGGCGCCAATGGACAAAAGGCGCCCAACGAACTAGAGCTGGGCACTGATGATCCGCGTAACGCCAGGGCGCTTGTTCCGGGAAGAGGGGAACAACTGGTTATCAGAGGGGAAACGTCAACAATTCCATCTCACGCCAGCGCATCAGGCCTCGTAATGAGTCCCAAGTCCGCAAGTACGGAGTAGACGAGGTAAAGGTCCTGGTCAATCGCGTCTTCCCGAACTACCAAGGCAATGATGCATCACCACCATTACCATCATCATCATCACCAACATGATGGATTGATTGTGTTTTCTATTTTCCTTTTTTTTTTTTACATGCATCCATACTTGCACCCCAGCATGCACCAACGCACGCATTGCGTACTCCGTAGGGAATCCTCTGTATGCATGATTTGCAGCGGTGGAAAATAACCCAGAAAAAAAAATCAATTGATCTAAAAAAGCCAAAGTATTATGCGTGTGAAAAGAAAAAAAAAGGAGAGAAAAATGCATCATAAAAATTCCTCGTCATGCGTTGATGCTTGCGAAATGGCCCGTGGGCTCATATTTGCATGACTCAATCGAACCAACCCCCCCTCCCCCTCGTTCCTCTCCTCTCTTTGCTTAGACACCGACTGTCAGACCGTAAGTGTGGCGTCGTTCTGCATCTGTTAACCAAGCCCTTGACCGCCGAAAAAAAAATCTTTTCGCATGTTGACTGAAAATAGAGCCGAAGATCTTGTACTAGACCAGAACAAAACAATGGACAAGTAGAGAAATAAATTCTCGCTTCAGTTTGTTTGATTATTTTATTCTTCAGCGGCAGTTTCTTTGACCGTTTTTATTTGACGCATGAGATTTAGAGTATGGCGTGCAATATCAATTGTCCCGTGCTATCTAGCAACATGCAATATGCACGATTACCCTCTTCCGCCTTACCCCTTCCGCCTTACCCCCTCCGCCTTACCCCTTCCGCATTGGTTCGTCGCAACACCCGGCGACGGTCCGGAACGGCATTAGCAAACCGGGATTGTCGTCTCCGGTTATGGGTCCGCGCAGGGACTTCTCTTTCGGGGGAGCGCCGGGTTTGGGGCCGCCCTTTTAAGGAGACCATCGGTCACCCCGACACAACCCATTCCATCTCGCATTGCCCATAGCTTCGGTGGTCCCGATGACGAATTGGCGGCGTATAACATAGCAGCTACGAAAGAGACCAATTTTTCCCGGCTCCTGTTTGCGAGCTTTTCTGCACGGACTGACTTCCAAGGGGCGACCCGTTTTACTTGAGGTGGTGTTGAGCTATCTTTATTGAATGGGAATAGGAGGGATGGATATGGAGTAGAGAACTGCATAAATGAGACTGTAGCACATCTACGCATCTATTCCATCAATTAATTCGTCTCAGCGTGGGAAGCTCTTACTCCCATGGATTTATATGCAGGTACCTTGATGACTCTCGTCTATTATTACATACTATTACGTTCACTTGAGGAACCAGCGAAAAAGGAAAGAGTCCATCTATCATGAAGCAATTAGCAATTACACCTCGTCCCTATTATTCATATCGATGCGCAAGGCCAAACGCTTCTGCTTCTCTAAAACGACCATATCACACCGGCATTGATGGGGTCCTTAGGTTACTGTAAATTTCACTGACCAAGCCGAAATGCATTGAGAGTTTATAAACCAATCATACGGAGGTTTATATGGTCATCTCTCACGACTTGAGCTTTTACCTCAACTGGTCCTTGTCCGTCCTTGTCCGCCCTTCTTGGGTTTAATCAAGTTCAAATACTCAATGGAGGTCCGGCCAGCCATCATCTTGTCAACCAGGAATAAAAATTCGGGCCAGCACCAGCAATCTTCATGATCATTGCGTTTTCTATTTTTTCTTTTTATCTCTTTTTCCAACAAAACAGAAAAAAATGGTCAGCTAAGCGTCCAAGTATCCGTAGCACGTGACATTAATCCCACGGTGTGCGAGGTGACGGCATTACCCCCACAGCCAAGATGGCAGCGTTCTGTTGCTATATATAAACCGATGGTGGTACGCCGTAGCTGGGGCTTTGTGGACTCCCCTCGCAACTTTATCGTCGAAATTGTGTTGGCGCGCGGCACAGGCAAGGCTGTGGCCGGTCTTGAAAAAGGGCACCGTACCATAGAGGAAAGACCGAGAAAAAAAAAGGAAAGAAAATGAAAAAGAAAGAAAGAAATAACCCTCCGATATGATGTAAATTTTATCTACATCTGCACCGTGAATATTTAAGCATCTAGATGTGGTTACCTGCTTTTAGTACAAAAATTTGCCGTGATATACATTATATATCTAGTTTCTTAGCTCGACTTGCTTCGTACAAGTTCCCATCATTAATGATATCAAATCAAACTTAACAGCCAAAAAAACAATTCACACCATCTATGCTACTATAAATTATTAGATGTTGAAATTATAATACATGGTATCCAAGGAGCGATTAACTGGTAAATGAGTTGCTTACATCTCGCATGGTCAACATGAATGTAGGGTAAGTGAATAGAAAAGAAAAAATCGACGTTACTAGCAAGGCACAATTGAAAGAGGGGCCGAAGAGGGCAATATAATAGCATACAGTAGATATTTAATATCGGAAGAGTCGAATCACTTATCCCAATGTTGTTTGCTGCTGTCCCATTACGTCAAGAAATAGAGCACGGAGAATACAACAACTCCCGCTCTACAGTTGAGCTACGCGTATGCACAACAACCCTCCTCCTATCCCCCCCTCCCCCCCCAAAAAAAAGGATTAAAATAAGGTCTGCTCCGAGTGAGATGCACACGCGTTTCGATTGCAACCCCAAGAAGCGCGAAACACGTGGTACTGCATCAACCTGTTGGCCACGCCGTCACTAGCGCAGGCTAGCGATGCGTGAGAGCGGCGTCAGGTTGAGTGCCAGCATAGCCCAGCCTCGAATGTGATCGGGTTGGACATTGTGCTACGAAACTACGCCTACTTTAAAAACTACGCCGCAACAGTTGGATGTAGGGCTAACATCTTGCTTTGCCATGTTGCTGCGTAGTCGCGTGTCTCCATGGACGTGAGACCTCACGATCTGCGCCGGCTCCTCCCCGATTAATCCATGGTACTGTTGGGTCTTGGTACGATGCCATCATCGTTTTTTGCGAGTGGCCCCAATTCGTATCCTTGGCTTCCGTAATGCCCTCCGTCATGCAGCAAAAGGCGTAGCTACGCCATATTAGCGGTATTCTCGACCGTTCGTCGGAGGGTCTAGTCCTGCTCCCGAAAGTCGAGTATAAAGATGCCGGGGATGCTCCCTCGTAAGAGGAAGAAGCTTTAACCATGCTCATTAAGAAGTGGCTTACTTCCCAAGCCCGTACGCAAACATGAAGCTCCAAACCCCGTTTCTCAACCTTTTGCTTGCCAGCCTGGGCCACGGCTCGGCACTCCCGAACGTCGAGGCACCACCGCAGCACGAGGAACTCATACAGCGGTCCAGCCCCTTGAATTCATCGACCCTCGAATGGGGCCCGTGCAAGTTGAACACCACGTTCGTCGGGGACAAGGCTGCCTTCGACTGCTCCAGACTTAGGGTTCCGTTGGATTACACCAGGGTCGATAGCGGGTCGGCCGCCATGCTCGATCTGCTCAGGATAAGGGGCACCAACAAACCGTTCAAGGGCAGCATTCTGTTCAACCCCGGCGGCCCCGGCGACTCTGGGATCGACTCTGTGGCAGCTTTGGGCCATAAACTCCAAAAGTTTGTAACTATCGGATTGTAAGAGAGCACGTGTGACGTTAAGCTAAGAGATATGTGATATCAGCATAACCGGGGGCCATTACGACATCATCACCTTTGATACACGGTAAGGGCACGACTAATTCGACAGCGATGTATTGGTACACGGCTGATATGATTGGGCCAGGGGCACTCCTCGTACGATCCCCTTCTACTGCAATATGAAGGATCCGGCTTCCTTGACCCGCAGGGCTCCCAACCCCATCCCGCAAACAGACAACTGGGAAGAGTTCAGGGACACGGTTTGGAAACAGGGAGGGGAAGTGGCCGATGCGTGCTACGACACCGGGTATGACAACGGCCGCTACATCGGGACAGCCTTTGCGGCCAGGGACATGCTCTCCATCGTCGATGCTCTGGATCAGGGCCCGAAGCTCAACTATTGGGGCACTTCCTACGGCACCGTTCTGGGGCAGGTCTTCGTGTCCATGTTTCCCGACCGCGTCGGCCGCATCATGCTCGATGCGAACCTGCTAGCCGACAACTATCTGACCGGCTCGTGGATCGGTAGCACCAACGACGCCGAAAAGGCCCTTTTGCACATACTCGGCGGATGCGCCGAAGCGGGTCCGTCGGAATGCCCGCTGGCAGGCTTCGGCGGCAAGAACAACACGGGGGAGGACCTCTCCAACGCCTTTTCCGAGGCGCTCAAGGGAGAGGTCGGAGAGGTACTGCCCGAAGACGGGGACACGGGCGAAAATGTCGTCTTCGCTCTCAAGGCGGGTATCAAGGAGTACCTCTATCACCCCAAGGACTACGGCGTCATCATCAAGATGGTCGAAGCCTCGCTCAACGGCAACTTCACCGAGGCCGTGGGCCTGGCCGGCTTCACGTCAGCGGCATCGCTGTCGCCGCCGCCGCCGTCGTCGTCCGAGAAGACGAACCTGGCGCTCCTCGGCACGTCCTGCGGCGACTCGTCCTTCCGCGCCGCCGACGCCGACGACCTGCACTCGCTGTACCGGGCGCAGCTCTCCGAGAGCGTGTTCGGCGACGTGACCATGGCGCAGCAGCTGTACTGCGCCCGGTGGAAGTTTTCTGCCGTGGAGCAGGTCGACACGAACAAGCTCCGGAACATTAGGACGAGCACCCCGGTCCTGGTCGTCAGCGGCAAATACGATCCCGTGACGCCCCTCGGCCAGGGATGGGAGGTGTCTTCGCGGTTGAGGAAGAGCCGACTCGTCGTCCACGGCGGCGCCGGGGTAAGTTGGGCCATCCCCCCCCCCCCCATAGGATACCTGTTTATGTACCCTTTCCTGATTCGCTGACTTTTCCCTTTTCAATTTTATAGCATTCGCTTCTCAATCATCCATCCAACTGCACCAATGAAGCCATTCGTAAATACTTTACGGACGGGGAGATGCCCAAGATCGGAACGACTTGCGAACCCGACCTGCCCCTGTTCGAGTACATGGCCTCGTTAGCGAACCAGACGTCAAAAGATTGAATCTTGCCAAAGTAGATGGGGGACATAATCCAAGCAAGCATCGATCGCGGCGTTTTGCGAGAAAGCTGTTTGCGTGTTGCACCGGGTGCGAAGGACACGCCCGAGGTCGGCCGGTAACGGTATGTTCAAGCACAAAGCAGGATTGTATATATATACACAGGATAAATTTGGTCGTAGATTATATATTGAAGCACGAATGAACTTAAAAATTCAGTTTTTTCTTTCTGTAAAAAAGAAAAACTTTCTCCGTTGCAAAATGCTCATGAAATACTATAGTCTCCATCTTTCCTTTGTTCGCCGTGCCTACATATCCAAGTACGAGGAAAAATTACACGAAAACACACACATACACATACACACACACACACACACACACACACATGCTGCGAAATCGTTACGCTTTTCCCTCTCGAACCGATCGGTTCGCGGCCTCGACCAACCTGTCCCGGACATCTTTCGCCATGGACCGGACGTTGCGCAGCGCGGTAACGCCTTGGACAAACGTCTCGAAGTCGTCGGAGAGGTGGTACTGCTTCAGAAGTTTCATGTGGTAAGCAGGGTTACCCTGGCCGACAACACCATCCTCGGCCGACGTCGCCGCCGTTGTCGGGGCCGACATGTAGTGGCAGTAAATGACGAGATGAGCGGTCTCGGAGTAGTACGTTGCCGTGAAGACGTGAGGGATGGTGGCCCGGCCGTCATCGTCGTCGTCGTCGGCGGCGGCTGGTTGTCCGCGGCCGACAGTTTCCAGCGCGTGCATGGCGCGGATCCCAAACGAACCGTAGTGGCAGATCTGCCTCCGCAGAATGACCGGGTCCCCCCCTTTCGGGCCCTTGATCTCGAGGAAGAAGTTGGGGGCCAAGGGGCACTTGATGCTGTCCACGTGGGTCATGGGGACGATGGACCCCTTAAGCTCGGCGATGATCCTCGGGTCAACGTCCGCGTAGGGGACGCCATCGAAATAGTCCGGCCTAGGGACCGGCGTGCCCTGGACGACGCGGGCCAGGCCGTCCATGGCGAGGTCCTCGGCGCAGTGGTAGCCGGCGGCGTCGGGGCCCAGGATCTTGGGCATGACGCGGAGAGCCACGGCCTGCTCGGTCAGAACGGAGTCGTTGGATTTGACAAAGGCGTGGTAGTCCTTCGCGGTTAGGGAGGAGGACACTGACGGTCGACGTTTCTTCAGGGCTTCGCGGAGCTCGGCGAGGTTGTCGGGTTCCAGGTTCCTCCCGTGCGTGTATACGTTGTGCGTGGCCAGGTGGCACTCAAAGGCCGTGTTGTACGTACTCAAGACCATCATGCTGTCGGAACTGCCGGCTTCGTCCCAGTCCACATACTCGATCTGCGTGTCGCGCCGTGGGTCTTGTATCGAGGCGTACTAGTTATGCATGCTACGTCAACATAATTGGGTCTTGATGAGTGGAGGGATAGCGTGACATCCGTTGAGATCCGGAAAGGAGAAAGGAAAAAGAAACGAAAGGGGGGGGATCATACACCTCGTAGATGTGAGAGATCAGGTCCACCTCGTCTGGCAAAGCGAATTATATCATTCGTCTTTCGCTTTGGCTTGAGGATAACCTGCTTCTTGCTCCTCAGGGCGTTGCGCCTATCGATCTCTCTGAGGGCCAGCCTGTCGAGATCGATAACGGGAAGACCGTCCCAGAGGGCAGGCGGGTGGTTGTAGAGGCGCTTCGGGGGACCTTTGCTACTACCAGGCAAGATGGGCGCAGAAGTCTGGTTATGATCTCTGTGCCCGCTGTCTAGCTGGGTATTTGTAGTCGCCATGATTGCTTCTTTCTTTTGTTGCATGGGGTCTATATAAGCTTTTGACGTTTGATAACGCTGTATGCGTTTTTGACGTTAATGATATAAAAAGAGACTAATCGTTAAAAGAAAAACAAGTAAAAAAAGTAAGAAGCCGTTGGCAGGATAAAACCTGAAACAGAGACAAGGAAGCGAAAAAGGTGAGCAAGGTAGAAACATGGAAAGAAAAAACACAGGTGTAAAAGGAAAATTAAGAAGAAAAAAGTAAAGGGGATAACAAAAGGGTGGATGGACAAAGAACAATATGAAGCCGAGCGTGCGGGCGGCACGGTACATGTCACTGGTGGTGGTGGTTGGAATGCTAATTCAATTTGCAACTACCATTCGGAGTACTACTACTATTGGTCGGCTTATTCCGTCTTATTCATCGGATACACCACCCTCATTGATAATAATCCCATCCTCTTCCGTTCACCTTTCCCCGTCACAAAAAAGTATATGATACGTGCACGTACGCATGCGGCAACCCCGCTAGTCTAAGTGGTTGCCTTTGTTCTTAATCCCTGCAGCTAAGCGGCTTTTCTCATCGAGCTGTTGCCTCTTCCCTGAATATTCTCATGCTCGCCATGTCTCAGATGTACATACGCACTCTCTCTTTGTCTCTCTCTTCTTTTCTATCCTCTTGCGAGTGCGTGTGTTTTTGATGACGACGTTTGTTATACACAACGGAGGAGAAACAAAACAACAACAACCTTTTTTTTACTTTTTATTTTTACTCTTTACTGAAAATGAAGGTAAGAAGAGAGATGAAACGGAATGAAAAGAAGAAAAGAAAAAGGAAACAGACGGCGGGGCGGGTTAAGAATTGTTACTGATATCCTCTACTTATTCAGGATATCTTGGTCAACGAGAGGTATAGGATCGAACGCAAGGTGGCTGATGGCGGGCAAGCGGTTGTTTATTCAGGTGCGTGGAAACACAGCATCCTCCCTGTTTCCCTCTCTATCTCTTCATCTCCATCTATGCCCTCACGGTACCACTTTGAAAAGGCATAAAAAAAGAGAGAGAAACGGCTTAGTCCAGCCGCTGAAATAGTGACCATCCCCCACTCTACCCCCCGTCTGGTCCTTTCGTGGCATTTACCATTCCCACTTCCCCTGATCTGACAACTTCTTTTCTTGTTGCGGAAAAAAAACAGGTACCGATATACAAACAAACCGACAAGTTGCTATCAAAATTACCGATGACTCAGAGGCTTGGGACATGATGGAAGACGAGGAAGCAATCTACAACGAACTCGCCGGGGGCGGCGCGCCGGGATTCCCGCGCGTCTTCCACGCGGGCGAGGAGGGTACGTGCCAGGTCATGGTGCAGGAGCTGCTGGGCCCGGCGCTGGACGACCTGCTGGCCTACTGCGGCGGGCGCTTCTCCCTCAAGACCGTTCTCCTCCTGGCGGACCAGGCCATCCGTCGCGTGCAGCACGTGCATTCTAGGAACATCCTCCACTGCGACATGAAGCCGGAGAACCTCCTCATGGGCCTGGGCGCCAACGGCAACACGCTCTACTTAGTGGACTACGGCATCGCGGGCAGGTTCTACCCTACGTATCCCCAGGAGACGACGTCGGCAGACTACTTTGTGGGAACCGTGTTTTACGCACCGTTGAATAGTCATCGACGAAAGGGTACGTTATCTACAAAAGTCAAGTAACACAAAAAGGAAAAAAAACGAGGTTGAAGAGGCGAAGAGGATAGCCAAGATGTATCTTCTCCCATCCTTTCCCTCCTCCTCCCCCTCTCTCCCTCTATCCTTTTTCTGCTTACATACGCTGGCCAAGCTAACGACTCAGAACCCTCTTGGGGTGATGATCTGGAGAGCCTCGGGTACATGCTCGTCTACATGATCAAGGGCATGTTACCGTGGGGCACACCCAAGAGGATGATAAACGGCAAGTTCACCGGCCGGATGCAAGAGGCCGAGGAGACGGGCAAGATCAAGTTGGCCATGACGCCCGCGCAGATCTGCGCCGACCTGCCGCCCGAGTTTGCCACGTACCTCGGCTACGCGCAGTCCCTCCCGTACGGGACCCGGCCCGACTACGCTTACCTCCGCCGCCTGTTCCGCCGCCTGTTCCTGCGCCGGGGGTTCAGGTACGATAACGTGTACGACTGGACTGAGAAGATTTTTCACGAGCTGCAGGAGGAGGAGGAGGAGGAGGAGAAGCAGAAGGAAGAGGAAGAAGAAGAAGAAGAAGAAGAAGAGCGGGATAATGAAAGTAAAGGAGAATTTGAGTAGAAAGAAGATCATCTGACATAGGCGGCTTTTTCTTTTGTTTTATCCTGTTATTCTTACCTGCTTTCTACCCAATTCACGTCTATCTTTCTTTTCTAACATTTTCCCTTGTGTAGTTTTCAATCATCTATTGCCCCGTTACTTTTGTTTTCATTCTCGTGATCAGGGACATTATATCCATGGATTCTGAAATACGCGAAAGTGGTACCCTCTCCATCTATTTCTACGTTGTAACTTCACCAGAACTCGTCTCTGTGCTTAATAGCCTGGAAGTATTCTCAAATATTTAGACTGCTTCCTACTCATGTTACATTTCTCGCTTAAGCGTTCCGGTTGAGAAAGAAGTGGCCTTGGTGGTCTGAATCTAGAAACAGATGCACTCCTACCCCCGCCCCTCCCCACCATCTTTCCCCCCTCTATCTTACTTGTGACCAAACCATGGCTGTTCCAGTACACACAATTAAGGATTGAGCACTGCTTCCCTTTCTTCCCGGGATGAACGATTCGCGGCTTCCATCAGCCTATCGCGGACGTCTCTCGCCACGGACCGGGCGTTTCGTAGGGCCGTCACTCCTTCGACAAAGGAATCAAGATTGTCAGACAGATGGTATTCGTTGAGCTCCTTCATGTGGTAAAGAGAGGTGACGCCGCCCTCGGCCGCCGGGCCCGACATGTAGTGGCAGTATATTGCCAGGCGGGCTGTCAAGGAATGGTACGTCGCCGTTAACACATAAGCATTTGGAGCAGCAGCCGCAGCAGCAGCCGCAGTAGCAGTTGCAGCAGCACCAGTGACGGTGGGAGTAGTAGTAGTAGTAGCTGAAGGAGTAGCTGTCGCTCTTGTCGTTGCTCCTCGGTTGTGGAAGTGCGGGTCATGACCATCGGCTTGGACGTCAGCGGCGACAGCGAAACGACCCGCGCGGTTTCCGACCCTTTCTAGCTCTTGCATGGCGCGGACCCCGAACGAACCGTAGTGGCAGATCTGCCTCTCCAGAACGGCGCCACTCCCGCGCGGGCCGCTGACCTCGAAGAAGAAGTTGGGTGCCACAGGGCACTTGTGGTATTCGGGGGTGCCAGTGCTGGCGGTGATGGGGACGGGGACGATGGAATCCTGCAATTCGTCTGCGACCCTCTTATCCACGGCGGGATAGGGGATGCCGTCGAAGTGGTACGGCTTCGGGAACGGGCCGTGCTCTACGACGGCGTCGAGGCCGGTCATGGTCACCTCCTCGGCGGAATGATACCCGCATGCGTCTTCGGGGCCCAGCATCTTGGGGACGACGTCGGCGGCGACGGCCTGCTCGTCACAGGCGTCACTGTTGGCTTCTAGGAAGGCTTGGTAGTCGTCCATGGACAAAGGCGACGCCGACAGCCGGCGCTTCTTCAGGGCCAGGCGGAGCTCGTCGACGTTGCCCGGCTGCACGACGTAGTCGTCCATATACACGCCGTGGTTTTCCAGGTGTACTTCGAAATGGTCGTCGTAGGGCGTCAGGCTCTTGGTGCCGGGATCTTGCTCGCTGGCTTCTTCCGTGCTCTCTGGCGACAACTCCACGCCCGAGGCCGGTGTAGCCAATGCTTCCTCGACGGGTCGGGTCGACAACTAGAAATGATAAGTATGTTAATATGATGAATGCGCGATGTATAGGAAACAGCATACGCGAAAAAAGAAAGGGAGAAAAATGAACAGCTCTCCGTCATTTCTTTTCTTCTTCGCTTCTGAATGGGACGGTGGGGGAGGGGGGGAAGGGATGTTAATCTTACTCCTCGGAGGTGTGATAGGTCTGGTCCACCTCGTCTCGCGAATCGGCTCAAATTATTCGTCATGAGCTTCTGTTTGACTATTTTCATGGGCCTCTTTCTCAATGCGTTGCGCTTATCAATCTCTCTGAGCGCTAGTTTGGTCAGATAAATTTTTGGTGCCTCGTCCCAGACCTCGGCGTCGTGAGTGAAGTAGTGGCGTCGTGGCCCTCTCCTCGTGTAGACAAACTTGGAAGATGGGCCACGATCCCTGACCTCGCCGCAGCCGTCCTGATTCTTTGTAGTCTCCATGCTTGATTCGAGAAGGGAACGATTAAATAAGGATGGAAAGGAAGATGGAGAAATGACCAGGAGCAGAGGGATATCAAAAGGTGATCCGATTGAGATATTAAAGTATTACACCGTCGAAATAAGAAGCGAAATATGAACAGGGATGAAAAGGAAATAACCAGAGATGAGAGCAGGCGGATATAAAGACAAAGAAAAGGCGACAATGAGAATAATTATTGGTATGGAAGAAAGACACTAGGAACAAAAAATGCCTACATCGCATTATGAGGCCTAATTAATGAATCGGAGCAGGAAGCTTGAAATAGCAACTTTAAATAATAACATTTGTCTTTACCTATTGACTCAAACCTCTATGTATCATACCGCACTCCATACATGACCCTTTACTATTGTCTTTCAATTGCCACAAAAGAGCTAAGACAAAGAAAAATATGCCAGTGTCCATGTCGCTCACGACTCCCTATTATTCCTGTGCTAAGAATAAAAAATGAAATAGCAAAATATAACAAATACTAGATGCGGCAAACATTTGCTATCGACCACCCCCGAAATTTCATCTTTGCTTTCGATGCTACCTTTCCTAGCTTTGCGGTTTCATTCCGGCTAGCCGTTTGCCTGGCGATATTCGGTGCAGACGTGATCACCATAGGGGCCTTGAGTAGCGCCCTAACTTGCGCATTAATGGATGAGCAACGTGATTCCTTTCTATCCCCAGACGGAGCCGCCCCCTGTTCTTTTGAATAACAGACTTCTTCGGTGATAGCCTGGCACGGAGGCACACCAGGGACGGTAGAAATAAGTTTACCGGTGCCCTTTATATGTGTAAATATAGCGCGGTGAACTATGAACCGTTCCAGTACCGCTCTCGGGGGAGGGGGGAGAAAAGATCTTGCAAGCTTTTCACGTCCAAACAAAACAAGGGGGGGATATATTGGCGTTTCCTTTGGTGTGAAGTACTAGTACGGGACAAATTGATGTGGCGGGCCTACTATCACGAGTATCTGATTTTTCAGGGTAGAAAAGAACAATAGTAAGTCGCATATTATTGGTGGTAGTAGGAGCAGCGACAATGGTTATTATTGGTACTATTAGGAGTAAGGATAGAAACATAAATGATGTGAGTATATTATTTTAATTATTATATATACATAATAGACGCTAGTAGTTTATGATCTATTCATTGGTAACCCCACCTTTCTTTGTATCTAACCTTGGCCGATTTAATGCCGAGTCTATAGTTCAAATGCCTAATAACTAACAAAGACAAAACAAAAAGACAAAAGAATAATGAAAGACAAAGTATCTAAAAGACTATTATATACAAACGTGAGGCTAGGTATGTGTCATATTCTGTTTTCTTGTCATTCATTACTTTTATTTGTTGCTGCCGCCAATCTTGCCCCCCTCTTCCTCCTTCTCGCACTCCCTTCCGCTGTACATTATCCATATTTTTCTCTCATCATATCTCATATTTCCTGTCAAATAAAGGACGAGGAACAAGACCAACACAAAGAGGACAAAAAAAACCAAATACTAGCATTTCTGCATCATGAAGGTATGACTAGCCTCAACACCATCGACCACACTACGAGTCATGGGGCGAAAAAAAAAACGAGCTATGCTAATGGACTCGCGTTGTAGGATCTCTTGATCAACGAGACGTTTCGCGTCGATTACAAGATTGCCTACGGCGGGCAAGCCGTCGTTTATGCTGGTAAGAAGATGAACCCCGATTCCGCGCGCGTCCGTCTATGCAATGGTGCCAATATGTACCATAAGCAGAGGGTCTTGATCTAATAGAAGGAGTAGCCAACCAGAAGGGAGAAAGGAGGAAAGAAAGAAGAAGCAAAAAATTGGCATATTAGACATTGCATTCGCGCATACAGACACCAACTCTTCATCGCTGTCCCCATCTAACTATTCCCTCAGGAACCGACATTCGCACAAACGAACAGGTCGCCATCAAGCTGGGCCACGCGGGCCACGGATGGGTGGCGGTGGAGGACGAGGGGCAGATCTACGCCGAGATCGCGGGGGCGCCGGGCGTCCCGCGGATCCTCCACGCGGCGGACGACTGCTCCTACTACGTCCTGGTGCAGGAGCTCCTGGGCCCGACCCTGGGCGAGCTGTTGCAGTACTGCGGCGGGAGGTTCTCGCTGAAGACGGTCCTGCTCGTCGCCGACCAGGCCATCTCCCGTCTCCAGCACGTCCACGGCCGGGGCTTCATGCACCAGGACATCAAGCCGGAGAACCTGCTCATGGGGTCCGGCGCCAACGTCAGCACCCTGTACGTCGTCGACTACGGCCTGGCGACTAGAAGAACGTGCGCGAAGGCCCAGGAGAAACGGGACCCCGGGACGTTCCTCGGGACCGTAACTTATGCGCCGATCAATAGCCATCACGGACTCGGTGAGTGAACACGAGGGAATAAAAGGAGGAAGAAGAATCGTCTGGAGGTTTAGATACAAAGTAATCATTTTGGCTGACATGGCATCATTAGATCACTCGTGGGGCGACGACCTGGAGACCCTCGGATACGTCCTCGTCTACCTACTCAAAGGAAGCCTGCCTTGGGGCGGAACGGCGCTGGTGCTCGGGGAGGACGACCCTCGCGGCCTGGACCGGGCCACAGTCACAGGGAAGATGAAAGAGACCATGACGCCCGAGGAGATATGCGCCGACCTACCCCGCGAGTTCGCCACGTTCCTCGAGTACGCGCGGTCTCTCGAGTTCGGGGCCAAGCCCAATTACGCGTACCTACGCCGCCTCTTCCGCCGCCTGTTTACGCGCAAATGGTTCGGGTACGATCACGTATACGACTGGACCGAGAAGAGGTTTCGAGAGATGCAGGAAGAGATGCAGGAAGAGATGCAGGAAGAGATGCAGGAACAGCATTAGAACTAGGAGGAGGGGGCATTGCCAGCATGAACCACCATGTTTCTTTTTTTTTCGGGCGTTTTCTCCTTGTTCGTCTTTAGGCATTTTCATATCTTTCCTTCACTGTCCCCCCCCCCCCCCCCCTAAATTGGTTTCGCTACATACGCTGCATCATCGATGCTTATAATTCCAAAGACCACATTTCTTCCTATGCATAAACAACCGCCAATACCATGCCCAGTTAAAACGGCGGACTCATATGCGCCTTCTAGAAAGTTTTTGACTTTCAAACCATGTCTTCATGGTCAGCTAAAGACGTTTGTTGCTGCCATTGTTTGGCTGCCCGCTGTCTCTGTCAGTCTGTATGCACCTGGGAGATGGCTCCGCTCGTGACTGCTTGCTGTATACGGAGTACTCCGTACCCTGTGGTACTTTGGAAAACAATAGACTTGTCTTTAGACTGGTGGAGAGATGGCGATGTGGGTAGCATCATTTCTATTCCCGGTAAATTGGTCATAAACCTCTGTGACTAAGTGGGGAGGATGTGTGTATACGCCAAAGTGGAGTTGAACACAACAACGTACATAGCCCTACGGAGTAAAAAAAATTTTACCGCGTTGGGATGTTACCCTACGTAGTCCAAAAAGCTATGATAAGATAGTGCGCCAATGCGTCAGGGAGTGCGGAACGACATCTTTCGACAAGCATGTCGCGGGTTTCATCTTGAATGTTGATACCGGTTTTGCCTGCTTATTAGTCACATCTATTGCGATAGTTATAGTTATGATTGTAGTCCTTTAGGTTCACATGACAAACTTCGTCGCCGTCTTAGAATGTGCTACTCTCTGGCATTGTTAAGCTAGATGATATGGCGTGGCTAGCATTCCCTGCCAAGTATTAAGCGTATATCATTCATTATTAGCATCATTATGGTATAATCTAAGTTCATTATACCGTGTGAATCACGCTATAAAAGTGTGTAGGGCTCTGGTAGCCAGGCAAGTGTAGGCATCAAGGTGAAAATTCACATAAACTTCAGGTGAGTCTTCTAGCATCACCAGCAGAGTTTACCATGCAACAATGAGTCAGATGCCGATAAGCCTGTGTCACATGGGCAAAATAACAGATTGATCAATCAACGTGAATTCGTCGCCACACTTGGAGTGATTTTCTTATTTTCTTTCACGTTAAATGACACCCTTTCTCTCCCTTTGTTCCACGCTCTCTCCCGAACAATAACACACATTGGGCTCATCTTTCTTTCAGCATTGTTACTGCCTACACCAGTAATCAGTCGTGCGTACGTCTCTTTCGAACAAGTCCATCAACCGATGTTCAACATGGCATCGCCCTCTCCCGTGGGGGCTTCACCTACTAGTCCGCAGCCATCCCGCATCAGGAGAACCACTGCCTCTGCTTATTTTGAGGACAACAACGACCGCCACGTCGGCATCTCCAACGTCAAATACCGCGTGGGCGCGCCGCCGCTACGTCCTTTACCCTTGGACACGTGGCCCGGGGAGCCCTTTACCAAAGTCGAGCCTCCTTTCTCCAACCCGCGCGTCGTCGAGGACGATCTCGTCGCTATCGCGCACGAGATCCTGGCGCGGCGCGGTATCCTGTGTCGCTGGGAAGGGGAGGAGTCCATGGGTGAACTCCTGCAGCAAGACCCGGACATTTACCTTATCGACCCCGGCTTCGACGACGACCCAGACGACTACCGCGTCCGGGTGGTTACCAGAGTAGTCCGCGAGCACCACGACGTTGGCGAGACCACCTTGTTTATCATCGCTCCGTGGGAGGACGGATCCTCGGAAGCGTGGGAGGCGGCGGTCGTGGAAATCAGACGCGCGGTCGATTCTTACATGCGAGTCGCCGGCCGGCCCGAGTTTGAGATGACGGTGGAGATGATCGCGCCGGAGCTCCTCGCGGATAAACACATCGGCGTCATCACGGAGAAGCCTCTCAAAGCAGCTTGGCCAAAGCTAGGACGAGATGTCTTCGACCTGCTCGAGTCGTTCCCGGCGACGAGGTCTCGGATGACCAACATGTCTCTGCTGCGCCTGGGGTACGAAAGGGATGTCACCCTGAACCCCATAACAGTATACATCTCGGTGGACTACGACTGTGACGAGTCGGCCTGGGCCTCCGTCGTTGCCGCCATCGAGCGATATCTACGCGAATCGGGCTGGCCCGAGATCAACGTCCACATGGAGCACAACGAGGCCCTCTAGCCCCGTTTTGTACCCAAACCCGCCGGGCTCCCTCCTGACTTCCCACGGAAGCCCCTGCGTCCAATTGGCAGTTACCGCCGCGTCTCCCCCACCAGGGAGCACAAGAGGCGCGTGGGTTTGGGGGCGGGCATCAGCGCCAGCACCTACTTGCACCGCGCTGGGGACAATGAGAAGAAGCGCTACCACTCTCCGGAGGGCACACTGGGCTCTTAGTTAGCGGCTTGAAGCTGACTTGGCAGTATGTTGATGACGTTGGAGCCTATGCTTGATGAGGTGAACATATGCCTGATGATGGCATATGGTGTACTCTTATCCGGGGACCCGTATATCTCAAACTAGCTTTTGTGTCATAAATGCATATATGGTTGGCGAGTATCGGTAGTTATACAGCCAATTGCACGTTATTTTAGGTAAGGTGTAGTAGCTCTCTTTGAAAGAAGATGAAGCTATCCGATAGAGTAAATAATACAGGGCTATCGGCTCCTAATCGTCCGCCCCGTGGCTCCATTGTTCCGCGTGAAAACACATATGCTAGAGGAACTGATGAAGTAGGCAGTCTTGGGGATGTAGTTTACATTTGCTACGAAAAGCTGTACAGTTGTGGCGACAGCATAGGACTTAAAAACCACAACCATATATACCAGGTCACCGACGCCAGGAAAACACGTCACATATATGCTAGCTTTTGGTCGCCAACAAAACTTGGAGTCTATATTGAAATGTGATTCACGAAGCATACGTTGGATACACCGTTTGGCTTTCGAGTCGGGGAGAATAGCAAAACACGACGGATATCCGGTATAGCAAGCGCGTTTCGAGTCGAAAACCATCATTTCTTTTAGTAATGATAAAGAAGAAGGTGAAAGTCGTCATTTAGATCCCTGCGGGGCATCATATGGCAAACTTTGGACGTGATAAGTTGACTAGATAATAGCCTGATGAATAAGGGACAGAAAGAGCTTGCATAATGTCGTAGGGAGACATATATAATGCTCCATAAGTATATTGCCGGTCGTAGGCCGTTTGGGAATCATCGCCGGCTGGATGGGGTATAAGAAGTAGAAGAACTGGCATGACTTCGACCAGAACAGCATCTCGAATGCCAATAAAAATAGGAGGCCGAATAGGAGGCAGGACGGTAGGTTCAATGGCAAGCAGGATAATGAATAATAGGTGAAATAGTGAGCAAAACAAGAATATGGTAGATACACTATGAGACAATAGTAAGCAAAATAGCAACGCAATGACATGTACGAACGTTAGGGATATAGCACTGAAACTCAGTTTTTGTCCGCCATTGTTAATCGAAGTCGCGCAGCTGTAAACAGTTGGCAGTTTGCAACACGGCGTGAAAAGAACTCTTATTCATGGCAAGCAAATAGACAACAAACAAATAATCCATAACTGAGCGCACATTTCGAATCATTTCTTCCTGCCCTACACCAAAAAAAAAGGACTTCGGACGAATCTGTCCATAGATTAGCCTCGATGCCGCTCTCTATTTCTCTTCTTTGATTTGCCTCTACCTATCATGCATACCCACCATCGCATATTCAACCTGCGATGCTCTTTTATCATAACTCTATTTTCGTATCCTAAGCAACGCGGTTTTCGCCCCGCCCTCCACTTAACGAAAATGGAAAGTACATTTAAAGCTATGGAACGGCTCAAAAATCTGCAGTTACAATACCTCGCCAAGCATCCGCAAGAAGCGGACTGTCTTTTGGCAATGTTCACAGAGACGTATCCAAAGGAGTGCGATGAGCATGACTTGTCTCCTGTTGAGGAGTACAACCGACGGATCGAGACGATCCAACTACTTATCACGGAATGGAGCGCGGCGTATGGCCGCGACATGTTTGCGAGCGAGATGGCCATGTTATTAACCATGCCTCTCGCGGAGCTTAGGAATTTGGATGTAGTGAATGCCGCGGACATGTTTGAGAAAATATCACTCATCATGATGATATGTAAGTATACAAAGACCCCAAACCACCCTCCCCCAAAAGCCCATCATGCCCGACTGGAACAAAGGTTTTCACGTCCATGTGCATATGGGTCTAAACACATTAATTCGAATGTTTCCACGGCGAGGTTCAAGTCCTGCAACATCAGGGAGCTGATTCAAGATTCTATTAGTCCTGCACAGTAATACATATAAGCCACCGGCATCAAGTTCAACGGCAAGCGGCCGCACCACTGCCACTGCCTCGTCATCCTCATCAAGGAAAGGATCCAGAAACCGCAGAGCTGAGGGCGGTGTTGCTCATGCGGATCATGCATATAATCCGAGATCAAGCAGATCCAAGGCTGCGTCCGACGAGAGCAAGAAGCGGGACAAATGGAGATGTATATTGACCGGTGTAGCATCTATTCAGGGATGCCATATTCTTCCATATACATGGTCAACCTCGAAGACATCCAACGCTCTTAAGCCCTTGCTAGTTACTGGCGACCGTCCCCTACGAACTTTACTGGGCGACGCTATACCGTCCAGCACGATGTACTTACATGGCTTATTCACATCCGACCCTGCATCTCTCGACAAGGCTTGGAATATGCTCACATTGAGCAACGATGTTCACGCATGCTGGTCGAAAGCCTTACTCGGTTTCAAGTATCAAGGACATATCACTGCTGGAGATTCCACCATATTTACGCTACAGTATCGTTGGCTAGGCAAATCCACCGCGAGACCCAAAGACCGTATCACCCTGGACATGCTGAACGATCCGACAAAAAAAGCTCTGGTCGATCAATTGCACCTCGGTCACGAGGATTACCTCGCGTTTACCCGCTCTGGGAGACCGGTGACCTCGGGCTCTACCATCGACATCGAGATCCCGACCCAGGACGCAGCGAATTTCAAGGCGGCCATTGAACTCCAATGGGCGCTTCTGAAGGTAGCAGCACTCTGCGGAGCAGCTGGGGACCCGGATCTGTCGCCGGGCTCATCAGATTCGGACTCGTCGCCAGGCGGGTTGGGGCATATGCAAGATGTTGAGGAAGAGGCGAGCGCTAGCAGGCACGAGTTGGAGCCGGATGATTTCGCAAGACAGCTGGCAGAGCGCTTGGAGGAGCATAGCGTGATGACTATGCCGATGCGAGGACGACGCGGGCGATCGGCCGATTGGTTTGGGTCTCCTCGGGGACGGTCCGAGCAAAGGGTCGTCTCGAGAGGTACCTCTCGCGGGAGAGGGTCTTACCCCAAGCGCGGCATGCGTCTGCGCGGTTCCGAGTCGCCAGCTTCACCCATGCACGGTTTTGCGACCCCGCAGGGCATCGTGAAAGTGTCCTCCCCATTTGCGCAGGATAACGAGACTCCTGGCGATACGCTCCACGCCCAAGCGCAACGAGGCCAGAAACTCGTCGTGAGAACCAGGACCCCGTCTGCGGATACCAAAGCTCATGATTAGGGAACTGGCGTCAGTACTGCTACTATTGCTGCTGCTGCTACAGATGGTGGTCTGCCGGGGATATTGAAATCATACCGGCCAGCATTTAGATGAGGCGTGGCAGGAATTCACATTCAAAAGTTCATGGCTGGACGTTTCTCGTGCCGCATCTTTGACTCTTTTGTTTGTTTTTTTTTTTTTTCCTCCGAGGGAGGGTGAGGGAAGTGCTAGATCCTGGATGGTATGTACTGTCAGCAGACAGATGTAATATGGACCCTTTCTTTCGCGGAATCATGGCAGTCACTACATAGCCACTACATATCCGGTAACGGGATCACTACCGGGGTCAACTGTTCTTTAATCGAGAGACGATATTAAATTAATGGAATGCCGCACTATCGTATCTTGTGTTTCTCCTCTCCAGTTATTGCTTTCCTATCTTCTACCGATGACTTTTGTTCAGTACGTTTTGTGATGAATACTCACAATCGCGTCAACGCACGCGCAGATTCGCCGTTCATATCCTTTGCCAAGATATGTAGATTCCACGACGTGTTCTTGCCGTTTCTGCTCACTGCGTGCTTGCCTGCAGGCACCTTCGTCAGGCACCAGTTCATACGTCACCTTCTTGCGGTTGTATATCACGTGACCGCTTCCCGTGTTGTGATATGTGCAAACGATGACAAACAGCGGACAGCCCGATTAGTTATTCACCGACGACAATACTCCTGCGCAGGTTGACAGAGGTACGCATGCGTATTTCCACCTAGTATAGACTCTTGCCTCGATGGCGTCAACTCTTTTGCCGTTGGTACGAGGTATGTATGGCACTTCCACCCATCTTTCATTCCCTGACGACCAACAGGCCCAGGACGAGTTGTCAGAATGCGTTCCGCGGACGAATATTCATTTGTGCGCCGTATATCAAGAGCAACGGCATCAGAAACTGTCTACTGCGCCCTGACAGTCTTTCAAACATTTCCACAGCCAAAGACAACCAAATCATGCAGAGCCATTCAAACCTGGGCCAGGGACAGGAGCTAGGGGAGAAAAGAAAACCCCTTTGCATCCGAAAGCAAACCAAAATATACACTACTATTACCGTCGCGCAGACCATCTCATGTCGTTACGAATGGATCGTAATCAGCTGGAGTCATTCACAATGCACCAAGCCCCCAGGACCGAAATGTAAAAAGAACTATATGCGCGCAACGTGCGTGGGATATTGGAACATCCCCCTCCTCCTCCCTTCTCCCCGCTCGGACTCTGAGGAAATTCAGAATACGTCACCGAAGGTGCTAGCTATTTTTCCAATTTCTAACTCGATATACTTCAAGATACCTGATACATCACGGATCCCAACCCCGCGACCTGCAAAGGGGGAAGGGGGGGGAGAGGTGGTGTCAAGTAGTTGCACAATTCGCGGAGCATTTCCACAGGTATTGAATAGGTATGTCTTGGAGATTCCGCATAGTGCGGTCATGAGGTGGCGGTCAGAGCACAAACCAGTGAGAATGAGCCCAGGCACAACGTTCGCTCGCTCGCTCTGCACGCATGCCGAGGCTCAATGTGTATCCTCTCGGTAACAATGGAACTACCCTGTGAATATACTCTTCCCATTCATCCCTTGTATCGGCAAACTCGAACCACACCGCACGATTAAAGATGAGGGGTGTCGTCAATTTCCTCAATCAGCTATACGGACAGTTCGTCTTTCTCTCTTCAGGCCTTCAATCATCCGCTCTACATCTTTTTTGTTTCGGGGGTTTAAATGCTTTGCTCCCTTTTCCCATCCCATGGTCTCAGAAGACGCATTCTTCGACCTGCCACGTCTGGACTTGGACCGTCGGCCTAGACCAGACCACCTCTCTTCACAAACTGCAAGGGGACAATCCCGTTCCGACGACGGCGCGTGTGACGTACCATGTATTCTACATAGCCTGCGGAGACAAAGTTTTCGGGTTTAATGCTTGGACGTGTCCTCTGTTAAACAACACGTCATTCACCTTCGATGATGCTACCGTCATCTCGACATCGTCATCATCCCCCTCACCCCCCTTTACCTGCTTCGTCTTTCCTCTTCTCATTCGCTCAGTAATCATCCGACACATACAGCTTTGCTTCGATGCTTCTTCTCGACACTTGATAGGTCATGATGCAAACAGCATCCGTGCGCGGCAAAAAGCTTGATGCTTTCCTTCACATATCCCGATTCTCCTATACACTCGCGATCCTTTACGTAAGTAGTGCTAGTTCCAACCGCCCCACCCACCGGACGACGCACGACTTTTGCCGGCCCCGGATGCACGGATCGACCCTCGCGGCCTGTCGACGTGAGACATGCCTTCCGAAGAAGCGGGCGCCAAACTTAATGGCGAAGGGGGGAGGACGGCGGCAGCGGTGGGGGTGGTACCAGTTCCAGTCACACAAGGATCCAGAGACAGCGGACGAGTCCCCAGTGTTGTGTATCCCCTACTTCGATTTTACCCCTCTCTTCGTGTGATGTCCAGGCCTTTGGATTGGTTGGCTATAACAGAGCACAGTTTCGACGCTATGATAGTCGTCACCCCGCACGACGTCTCTCTCCCCCCCCCCCCCCCCCCCCCTCCTCCTCTTGCCCTTTTATGTGCAGACATGGAGTCTAGCTCCCTGCTTAAGTCTTGCATCCCCTCTTTACTTGCTACCTGTTCCTCGTTGGACGAATGATGAGCCACCTTCGCAGGTGAAGACTTAATATGCAACAACAAAAAACGAAGAAAAAGGGCTCAATGTCTCAGTTCCGTCGGCAGGCTCCCGGAAGCTGAAATGCACGAAATGCCAAACCTTTGTTGGAGAAGACGTGGTCTGCGCATATCCACCCGGCAGCGATCCCTGCCGTATTCAGTTGACTATGTTTCGATGGGGGATAGTCTATGCTGTAGGGAGCGGGCTGAAGAATGCATGTCTTATGTGGGGGGGGGATTGGAGCCCCGGTACCGGGAAGCGGCACGAAGCGGGTACGAGCGGGGGGGAGAGGGGCTAATCTTTGATTTGGCAAGGGTTTAAAAGGGACATGCCGAAGATCCTAGGGCAAGGCCGTGACTAGAAGCCCAGAGGTCTCCTCCTCCCTTGCTTAGACGGTTAACTGCCAACCAGAGGTCTCCTCCTCCCTTGCTTGGACGGTTAACTGCCAAGTTGGTGTGATGAGCGACGAGCGATGTTGAGTACGAATTCTCTTTGGCCCCGACAGACGTGGCTCGATCTATGCTGGACACAATACTTCGCCATCACTGTCGTAACTGGAATACGAACAATAGGGTACCGTGTCTTTTTTCACACTCATCGGCCAATGCGTGAAGTACCGAGATCTCTTAGTCCGTACGAGGTGGATTGAAGGCAAAAGGAGGAAGAAAAACAGGAGGCGGATTAGTGGCCATCTCTTCTGCGGCCGGAGTTAGAGCCCAAGATGAGAAAACGAATCCATAGGTGTCCAGAGGGAAGGGGGGATTCATGGATGCATGCGTGACAATCAGAGTCCGTAAACTCGCGTCAGCGAAAGAAAAGACGACCCCCCTCACCCATACAGCATTAGTGAGACCGGGCTGTGCCTTTTTTTCCTTCACCTGCGTGACACCCCGCCCTGGCGCTTGCCCAGCACGGTGATGTGTCTGAATCATCACCATCTCTGTATCCGCCGAGATGCCCACGCAACCTGCGAAACCATGTCTCTGTGTCCGGGTAACGGAAGCCTAGGCCAATCGTCGTACAGGCGGATCTCGAGTAACGAAAAGTCTCGACTACGGATGGAAAGTGGGTGCCGGCAGCGTAGAACAGCGCAAAGGGGTACGCTAGGCAGGTCCCGAGAGGTGAAGCAGGACAAGTACAGGACAAGTATAAATAACCAAAGCATTCACCCTCCTCATCAGTGCTTACAATCCCTCCATCTTCATCCTCATCGGCACCACCCAGTCCAAGAGGTAGCAAGCAGCAAAACCAACCCATCAACCCCCTCATCATATCCATCAATCCGTCATCATGAGCAGCCTCAGAGCATCCGCGTCGGACACGCACACCATCTCCCTGAACGAGCACCAGTCCAGGAACAAGAAATTCGTCTACCCGGCCGTGAACCTCTCGACCGAGGACACGCCCTACGTCGAGGTCCAGAAAGACGCTAAGCATGTCCTCATCCTCGGCGCCGGTGTGAGCGGTCTCATGATCGCCTGGATGCTCCTGGACAAGGGCTACCGCGTCACCATCGTGGCCGAGCACTGGGCCTGGAACAAGGACTTTGCCCAGTCCCGCATCACCTCGCAGATCGCGGGGGCCCTGTGGGAGTACCCGCCCGGCGGCTGCGGCCTGACCGAGATCGAGTCCCCCGGCAGCGGCTGGTCCAACATCGACCACTACCGCGAATGGTCCCTGCAGAGCTTCGAGTTCTTCAGCAAGTACACAAAGGTCGCCAACGACTACGAGAAGAGCGGCCACTCCTTCGGCCTGCAGCTGACCAAGCTGCACCAGTTCTTCTGGTCCGACGCCATCGACGGCCCGCCCTCGGACGGCGAGGTGCGCAACGAGGAGCTCGACAAGTTCCAGGCGCTCCAGGCCGAGTCCAGCGAGACGCTAGACAAGTACGGCTTCGAGCTCGGCATCGAGACGTGCAAGGGTGTCGAGGACATCAAGGCCAAGTTCCCCAACGTCAACACCACCATCGGCGGCGAGGACTTCCAGAGCTCCTACTCCCACGTCGCCCCCATCATTAACACTGACAAGGCCACGGCCTACCTCATGGCCCTCGTCAAGGCCAAGGGCGCCAGCCTCGAGACCCGCAAGTTCGACGGCAAGGTCAAGGACTTTGGCAAGCAGCTCCTCGAGGACCACGAGGCCCACCTCATCGTCAACGCCACCGGCCTCGGCGCCAGGGAGCTGGCCGACGACCCGGACGTCTACCCCGTCCGCGGTGCCATCAAGCGCATTGACAACACCCGCTCCGGCCGGTTCCGCCACCTCAACGACGCCTACCTCGCCCCCGCTCAGCGCGACAGCAAGAACCGCCCCACCAAGACCATCTTCATCGTCCCCCGCAACGACGACGTCCTTTACGTCGGCTCCATCATCCAGCCCAACAACAACGTCATGAACCTCACCCCCGACTCCCCCGAGGTCGAGGTCATGTGGAACCGCGCCATCGACTTCCTGCCCAGCCTCGCCAACGCCAACACCTTCCCCGGCTTCCCCTTCGCCCAAGGTCTGCGCCCCTTTACCCGCCGCAACGTCAAGGTCCGCGCCGACGAGGACACTAACTTCCCCCTCGTCCACAACTACGGCCACGGCGGCTCCGGCTGGACTCTGGGCGTCGGCACCGCCAGGTGCGCCGTCTTGATCGTCGAGAAGCTCCTCAACCACGAGGCCACCGCTGAGGAAATCAACCTCACGCTCTACGGTAAGCGTGATAAGAAGAGTCATTAACTGAGGTCTCCCACGACGGCTTCTGCTGGCTAGATATATGAATCAAAAATTGTCCCGTTACTCACCCTCTACATCTTCCGTGAACGTGAAAGTTGGTCTATATACTTGTTAGTCAAGCTGCGTTATCGCCTCCCCGCTGTCGAGGTCGACACGGAATCTTACCAACGGAGATAGCGGCCCTTGGTACAGTAAAAGGCATGGTAAAGAATACTAGTAGTACTAATCAGTAGCAGCGATAGATGGAGTTCTTGAGCTACAAGCAATACATAGCAGGGGATAGCAGGTAATAATTTTCAGAGTTCTAGCGTTGAAATGAAAACGCTCTACATACCACATGTCCTTGGCAATGCTGCCGGGTACATAAGTCATCTTTGTACGGTGTCAGCTTGTTGTCAAGATCGTATTCCCTCCTACGGGGTGGGATCCCAACACGCACCACGCATCTCGTCAAACTTCATCATCGCCTTCTCGTCTACCCCTTCGCCTCCTCATTCTCAACCTTCTAGAGTGTTGTAACATTGATACCGACTCCTCGCTCGGCATGTCGTATTTGGACCTGTTTTGCAATTTTTGTTGATGCGGCCAGAGCCAGCGCCAGACCGAGTTTACTTTCCACGCCAGGAGGATCGCCGGTATCGACACCGCTGCCGAAACGCCAACTATAGAGGTCGATTAATGAAAGAAAGATTAATTGCTTGGTATTTCCTTTTTCACTTACACAGTATTGGAAACAGCCATTTCCCATCATACTTGACATTCTCCGACTTGGAGTCGTGCGGGAACTCCTTGACGTTGAGTGCGAACAGCGAGGAGAGAAATGATAGTGGTAACTATGAAAGGGTAAGCAAGGGGTCCTGGAGTAAGATCTTTAGTTCCATCTCATGGGCTTTAGGCTTCTACTCACAAAGATGATGGTAATCATGGTGAAGACGAGTATGCTATTAGACTGTCTCGCGGAGTCGTTGGCCTGAAGGCGGCTAAATTCAGCTTCCTTGATGCTCGCTTGCTTTTGACGAAGGTCGAGAAGAGTGTTGATCTGTTTAGATACGCTCGCGGTCAGAAGAAACGCACATGACTATGTCTCACCCCACCATCTCCGTTCATGTTCATCTTACAGAGTCGTTCGTCATGTCTGCCTCGAAGAGCATTTCCTCGATATCCTTCTTCACCTCCGATGGAGTACACGCGTGATAATATCGACAAGAGCTCGGCTGGCCGGGTCTGTCAAAGGCCTGTTTCCAGACAACATCTTGATCTTCCGCGAGCGATCTCAACATATGCAACTCGTCGCGTATGTCGCGAATGTCGTCCAGTAGTTTGGTCTCGTCCGAAATGATGTGGTGCGGATTTTTCGGAATGGTCCGCGTAAACTCGAGCTCAAATTCATCCTGGCTTCTCTTTCGTTGCTCCTCCTCTTCTTTGAGGCCCTCGGCAAAGTTGCGAAACAAGCTAGTCTCTTCGTTGGCCTGGCCCAAACAAAGGTCAGTAGAGATTTGGCGAGGTAGTGACAGAGGAATGAGATAATAGTATCTCTCGGGTCGGGGGGGGGGGGGGGGGGGGGATTACTCACCACATCCCTGATCTGCTCCCGGAAGATCTCCAGGGGGCTTTTGTTATTAGCTTTGGCACGGATATTGGCGGGGCTGACGTTGACAATCTTCTTCATGAAAAAGCCCGTGGCGACGCCGAGGATAACTTCCATCATCGACTTGCTGGATGTCGGCCTTTCAAAACGACCCCTATTTTCTCCATATATGATGCTGTCCAGAGCGCTCTGGAACAGGTTACCAGGTGCTAACTCATCGACCGTTTCTGCAGCAGCCGTGATAATAGTTCCTAATACTTTGGTTAGTTCCTTCATCTATCTTTCCGTGCGCGCGTGCGTTTATGTGCAACAATCACATACTCTCATCAATGACCCACATCCAAATTTGGCCAACAACAAGGATCTGAGTTTCTTTAGACCAAGATCTTGCCTTATGCTCAAGGTCATCTTGAGGCTTCTGTGACCCTAAATGTGATGAGTCAGGGTTGCTGTATGATCTCCTACGCTCCGAGTCGATGAATTTAGAAACCACTTGGTCAGAATCCCTCGATGTGGTGTCTCTAATGGTTGGATAGTAGTACTGATCCAGAGTTATCGTATTCTGCAACATCTGTTGGGACCTCTCCAGTGCTTTATTTCCGGGACACTGGGTGTTACCGTGGATGGCGTCGGAACAGCCGTCAGCTTCACCAGGACAAGGCCCTGTGCGCGTGTATTTGCTCAAGGTGAGGTATGGCATCTGCCAAAGTGCCATCCAGTTAGCATTGATACCAACACAGAATCCACCCCCAGCACCAATTATCAGCTTCACGTACGTATATGGTTTTGCACATGCCGTCACCCCCAAGCTTTGAGTCTTGCACATTGACTTGACCTGAACTCTCGTTCTGTCCTAGCTGCTGCTCCTGTTTATAATCATTGTCGGTCAGCTCGGTCTCGGGGTTTTTGTATTTGATGGGTGCATGCATGTATGTATGTATGTATACATACCACGTATTGCGGTTTCAAATAATGCTTTCCACCCCCTGCTGCCAATTCAACTAAGCTTCTGTTGAAATGACGCAGCAATTTCTGGTTCTCCATATCAGGTTTGCCATAGTCATGGGACAGTCTGGTTACCAAGTCCTAGAAAACACCTTAGTTAGACGACATCTCCCCTCACCCGAAATCAGGGCGGTCAGCCTGGTTTCGTCTTACCCTCATGAGCGGCACCTGAGCAAGCACGGTCAGAAAGCTCTACAAGGCGCAGCTGTCGGCTCAGAAGGAGCTTACCTCATTCACTGGTAGGTGTATCCATCTAAGCTGAAGGGTCTCGGGTACACTCTTGGATGCCTCGACATTATGGGAAGACGAGGGACGGCCCAGAGGGGATAAATTTGCCATCGGAACATCCCGAGGCCCGTGTTCGGACAGCCAAATAGGGTTGAGGCTCTCCTTCAACGTGTAAAGATGCCTTTGGTCAAGATTTGACGCCTTCTCCATGATGGAAACAGGGCCTGAGTATGCACCTTCGCTATAAATCAAGTCCTTGATCGTCGGGTGGGCGTAAGAAACGTTGAGCGATTTCCCGTGGGAGCGAATGTCAATGATTGTACTCTTGAGATGGAGAAACTCACTCTCTACGTGTGAGAGCGCCGGTATCTCCGGAGTCTGGCTGTCATTGGGGTTGTCGATACGCGGTAAGATTGCTGGGGGACGTCCGAAGAGCCCACTCAACACTTCTCCGATCTTGTTATTTTTTGACAAAGCCAAACTTTCTGCATCTCTGACCACTTCGTCTCTAGAGTATCCCCCCTTTGACAGAAGCCACCAGACGACGACAGGCTGGTCGCTGTGGACTGCCCAGTGCAAGGTCGTGTATCGGTCGGCGTGCTTGTCATCTGGAGGGGCTTTGAACCAACTCTTGAGTAGCTTATCCAATACTTGTTCATTTCCTGGCTTCTCATACTGGGCCAAAGCCTCCAAGATCTCCCTGCCTCGGTATGGGTGACTGCGTATGAAGTCTGGATTCTCCGTGCCAAATGCATTGATGGTGTCAAAGAATGTAGCTGAAATCTGTTTGTGTCTACCGGCTATGGACAAGCCCAGTGGAGACTCGCCTTTGCCATCGCGCCTAATTATCGCATATATCTTGCTCCATCCGTCGTGTGTAGAAGAAGCATTGGCTCGATCCAAAAGAAGTTTGCTCCATTGGTAGGAGCCGACTCGTGCTGCGACGCATAAAGCTGTTACCCCATTCGATGTTTCCTCAAACACGTCAGCGTCTGGCAACAGATCCGCCATCTCCATGGGCTGGTCGTGAAGAGCCGCTACGTGGAGCCAGGTGGCACCCAGCTTTTTCCAGGTCGATAATTCCCCCCTTCTTTTTAGACACGCTTCCGCCAGCTTGATTCGCCCGTTGGCCACAGCCCAATACATTATCGTCTCCATCTCTTGAGGCGATCTTCCGCCCAAAGCCTCTATCAAGATTGCCTCCATGCCAGGTCTTTGTTGGGGCCCCTCCAAGAATGCCATCGTCTCTGCTGGTTGGTCTGGGAAATAGGCGGGGGTTTTTAAGACTTCGAGGGCCACGCCAATATGGCCCTCAACCAAGGCGCTGCCAAACTGACCAAGCTGGTGCCTATTATGCTGGCCAACCTTGGCTCCAGCGTTTAGCAGTGCTTTCACGTGGTGCATATGTCCATAGGTGCACGCCACGTGGAGAGGGGTAATACCATAAATTGTTGAGGTCGAGTTCTCTGCTCCAGCATTCAAGAGTATCTCGACTATTTCTTTCTGGGGCTTGCAGCAAGCTTCCATCAAGGCTGTCAATCCTGTGGGCCCCTGGGCATTGACATCCGCCCCCCACCTGATCAAGCACTTAACCATGTCAACCTTCTCAAGTATGCACGCAGCATGCAGAGCGGTGCGCCCCTGATTGTCAAGAACATTGATGTCGACGCCGTCAACGATAAGGCACTCCATGACCTGTTCATGGGCCGAGCCAAATGCAGCAGAATTAGTGACAACGGCGGAATAGCCATTCGCTCCGGTATGGTCGACATCAGAAATCTCGCCCCCATGAGACTTCAACTTCATCATTATGGCCTGCTGCAACGAGCACATCGCCCTAAGCATGGGGGTCATGCCATACTGGTCTCTGACTGCGACTGCCGCTCCCCGATCAATCAAGTAGCAGACGATTTCAAACGCCCCCCTGAGCGAGGAGAAATGGAGCGGGGTTTGTCCATGTTTGTCCTTGGCATTGACCGAAGCACCGTTGTCAATCAGGTACTTGGCCAGGTCCATAGACCCAGCATAACAAGCAAGGTGCAAAGGGGTCCTCCCATCCTTGTTTGGCAGGTCCAAATGTACTCCCTTGTTGATGAGCCACTTAACGCATTCAAGGTTACCAATGTCTGCTGCTAGATGGATAGGTCGATGGCCCTCGAAAGTATCGTTTATCTGGCTTTCGGAGCCGCGAGAATATAGAAGTTTCATGATTTGCAAGTGACCACGAGCAGATGCGGAGATGAACGGGGTATGGCTTCCAGTCGCATTACGTAATGCTGTGTCCGCACCTGCGTCCAAGAGACAGGTGACGATGTCTGCTCGCTCCTTCTCCAGTCTACAGGCAATGTTCAAAGGTGTCCAGCCGGGAGAGTACGAGTACCTCTGATTGACGTCGGCGCGGCCAACCAACAGCACCACACTTTCCAGACATTCGATATGAACAGCCAGGTGCAATGCCGTGCCGCCCAGAGTAGGAATCGGCGCTGTCGCGTCAGCACCGTGCCCGAGAAACAGCTCGACAACCTTGTGCTGCCGTAGTGCTACTGCATACGACAACGGAGTAAAGTCGCCCTTTGATATCTCCAAATCCTTGTCTATTTTCAAATCGTGGGTGATATTCGTCTTTAGCAGCGTGCCCGCGTCATCGGACACTAACAATCCTTTGAGATCCTCAATGTTACCTGCCTCTATGGCCTCCCAAAAATTGGAAATGAGTCCTGCGATCTCCATTCTCGTTGATACGGAACCGTTCCCGCCGCTTTTGCTAGGAGGTATTGCATTGGCAGTGTCATCTTCGTGTCCCACAGGGACCAGGTCGTCAGGACTAGGTACATCTTCCATTTAAGCGCGAAATAGGAAGCAGAAGGTGTGAAAGAGTCACCAGGAGCAGATTCAATATACCACGCAGAATAAATAACTTTAACGACTATCTCCAAAACGCAGAAACGAAGGAAAGCAAATCCTCCCGGGAACCATGCCGTACATACTTAAAAGCTCCGCCTTTACTCCGTACTACGGAGTAGACATGTCGACAAGTCAATCTATTCCCACCCTGGTTGAGCTGGGAAAAAAGGAAGATTAAATGGGTCCCATGACAGCCGCCAAGGGCAAGCGCTTACTGCCGGCGACTCATTGCAGCCACTCACGATTACCCAACCATCTGCACAGTCCTGGAGCATGCAGTAAGCTATACGACAGAGTGAAAGCTGGCAGCATATACTCCAATGCCCTAAACCTAGAAAGGATTTGGGGACACGACTCAACACAAAGCCGCATGTAGATTTGGCAGGATGTGGAGTCTGCGGGCTTGGTTGGAGATTTTTGAGGAAATATGAAAATTCTTTCAGCTTACCACATTATAGTTGCTGACACTTGATTGAATGCTGTTTAAGTAGAATAATACACAAGGCCCAAAAGTGTAAAACTACCTATGAAATTTTATAATGAGCTATAGGATATAAGTAGCTGAGTGTAGAGTTGATGGTTGTTTCTTGGCCATACCTAGGGTAGGTGTGTGTGGAACCGAAGCAAGGTGGGAAATAAGGCGTGGACGGCCAAGGTTAGTACCCAGTATTATGGCCTTATTGAAACCATCTTCTTCGACGCGGCCCGACCCGTTATTCTGACATTCTTCTCTAGCGCACAGACCGTTTATCCTCAGGGTCCAACCACCCACGCACAGACTAGGAGTACATAGTACTGGTAACCTTGGTACGCGCTTGTGTGAATTACCACGCGTGTTTCTTCTTAAAGCTTATGTATCAAAGGCATAACATATCTTTCAAGCGATGGCGATCATGTGGATATGTATATATATACCCTAAATTGATATGTATCTGTTATAAGAGCTTCATAGCACATAGAGCTCGATGTCTATAGACAAAACAGAGGTATATATATATTGTTGTCGAAGGGGCGGGCAGAACATATACGTATGTGGCGTATACTAACGGCCTTTTACATGGTTTCTTTTTTTGCGTATCTGGTCGTCTTTCTAGGACAAAAGCTTGAACAGAAAGGTCCCCGTCCAAGACTATGGCCACATGGGAATAAGATGAAAAAGAAAACAGTCACCAACGGTTTACAGACTGTGCCGTACGAGTTAGTAGGATATAAGGTGTTGGTCAATGCACCAAGAGCCTTGTTCCGGGTGGAACATGAGCACGGTGCGTATTACATAGTAGTGGCTGAAGGAACCAACAACGGTCAAAAGTGCCTACCCCCCCCACCATCCCCAACCGTGTATGAACCCGAATGCAACCTTTGATCTCTGCCCCCCTCCCCTCCCGGCCCTTTCCTCTCGAGGCGAGCGAAGAGAGACTTAGCACCGGATAATTGTCACAACGACACCATAGGCATCCAACTTCCACAGGGAATAAGACGGACGAACAAAAATGAGGAGAGAGAGAGGTCTGTTGGTTGTGAAATTTCAAGCCTGGTTGATCTCACTCGTACGGAATGGAGCGTGGTCAAGGTGACCATGGGACACAACCTCTTGCTGCCTTGGGGGAAGATCACACGAGCGCCTTCGTTGGTTTCGTGAGCTTTTCTTTTTCTAGGATTATGCTTTTTTTCTTTTGGTCATCCATGGTGGAAGAGGGAGTACACTGGTTCGGGAATCATACAGTCCGCCTCGATCATGATGGACGACTCATACCCGGCGGAAAGGGGTCGTTGTTGGCTGTTGGCTCCATTGACAAGTCACCTTCCTGCTTGATACGCATGGTTTACCCTCTTGGACACGTATCACGAAGGAGGCAAAGGGGTCGAACATATTCGCCGCTCAACTCCGATTCACACAACTAAGCAATCAACGCCCGAATAAAGCTAAGACAGGTAATACAAATAAGAACAAAGATATATCATACAATCCTGGAGTATGCTTATCGCATATAAATGTATCATTTAAAGTCATGATACATGCAAAATAAAAAATAAAAAAATAGAAAAGTCCCTCAAAACAGCCCGCAAGATGTTCCAAGTTCGTTTCTTCTAGGTACTACACGGGCATATAATACATGGCTTAGTGTAACATAATACGCCCTTTCCATACATACAACTCTGTACAATCGCACTGGACCAACAAACGACGAGCCCTGCCTCGCGATCCCTGACTTTAGATAATTTGGCTTGGGCGCTCTAGAGGTGACTTCTTTCCCCCCTCCCCCCCCCCCCCCCCCTTTCTCTCAACTATGCGAGAAAGAATGGACGTCCGAAGATTCGGAGAATGTTGGTTTCCATGTATAAATGGTCATGATATCTCTCTCCCGCTCCCCATTTCTTCCAATTTCTTTATTAACCTCATTTTGTATTATTTCCCGCCAACATCCTTTACCTACAAGCCTTCGTTTGCACGTTATTCATATTACATCTCCAGTGATATAAAAAAACCGACCCTCCGCATCATGGCAATCATTCCACCCCAGGACATTGCTCATCATACTACCGAATACCAACTCATATATGATCCTTCGAACCCTGATAACTACCCGTGCGGGTGGTACATCTACATGTCTGCCATCTGTGGCCATAAGTTCACCGACTATCCACGCCCATGTAGTAGAAGAGTGACGCCATCAGGCAGGAGCGGTTTCTGCAGGTCTCCTGCTCCAAGGAATCTCGTCCGCGTAACCACTATAAACGCTTATTGCCCTCATTGCTGATGTAAAGTTTATCCTTGTGTGTGTGTTGGAATCTTTAAAATTTAATCAAAAAGAGTATGACGTGTGCATTCGATAGTAAAGCCCGATGGTTTTGTTTCATGGATGTACCCGACGAGACGCAACTCAGGATGGAGGATGGGTTGGCTGAGTCCACGGAGAAGGAATTGACGGTTCCGCAGAGCAATCTTGTGGTATAATTCTAGGCCTTTGCGCAGGCGCATTAAGTCCTCGGAGTAAACACGAATAAGGAGCATGCCTTTATATCTCTCAGCTCGTTAAATCTATTATTTCAGTTACCCCTGGATTTATTAAGTAAAGCTACGTAGAAGACCGCGTTGCCATGATGCTGGGTATTGCAGAACAATACATGCAAAATTAACAGCGGAGTGGGAGGGATCTGGGAGGAATTTAACACTCTTGATTGATATCCTACCTGCGCATGTGTGTGTAGTACTAAACGAGGGGTTGCCCCTTAGACCCTCTGTTAGTAGCTGTATGATGGTCATGACGGAGGCTCCCCAAAGGTGATAACTCAACGGTAGGTCGACCTCATGCTGTGCCGCACCCAGTTTCTCGCAATCAGCCCCTGACTTTCGCTGGCAAGAACAGGATATACCAGACCTGGCCGGCAAGGTACGTTTGATTCTGGGCATCATCGCCGCGGGACGTAACTAAGTGGATGGTGACGAGAAAAAAAATGGGAGAGAAGAGGTGCTAAGCAAAAGTTTATATATTTATAACAGGTATACGTCACTGGCGCAATGTCTGGAGTCGGCAAGGAGCTCGCCCGCATACTCTACTATTAAAACACGCCAAGGTGTACGCGGCGGCCAGCAAAGACGACGAGAGCGCGCTCGAGAGCCCGAGTCTAGGTCAACCGGATCCCTGACGTTTCTGCTCGTTGATCTGACCGACCTCGCCTCTATCAAGGCCGCGGGCGGACAAGTTCCTGGCCACCGGGTCCAAGCTGCACGTGCTCTTCAACAATGCCGGCGTCATGTCTGGCGATGGCGGCGAGAACATAAGCAGGAAGGCCCAGGGCCATGAGGTGCAGCTGGGCGTCAACCATCTAGGGCTGTTCCTCACACCAAGCTGCTGCTACCCAAGCTACGCGCCACCGCCGCGTTGAGGGACGACGGCCTCGTCACCAATGAGGTGCGCGTCGTCTTCGCCTCCTCCTTCGCAGCGGAGATGTACCACGAGGAGTGCGTGGGCATAGACATGGTCGATCTCGACTACCATCGGCGCCTCAAGGCGAGCATCGAGCGCCACGGCATCAGAAAGGTGGGCGATTGATGCTACGGCGTCAAGCTCTCGAGGCGCTTCAGGGAACAGGGCGTGCTGGGTGTATCCGTCAACCCGGGCAACATCCGCTCCGACCTATTCGCCCGCCAGGGCCTCCTCTTCAGGCTCCAGGTCGCCCTGATGCACTACCCCGTCGTCAGAGGGCGCCCACACCGAGCTCTTCGCCGGCCTCTCCCCCGAGATCACGGCCGAAAAGGCCTGCCACTACGTGATGCCTTTTGACCGAATCCAACCCATCTGCGACGACCTGCTTCTTGCCGATCGGCCTGAATCCGAGGGCGGATCGGACTTGGCCAACAGGTTCTGGCAGTAGAGCGAGAAGCAGGTTGAGAGCTTTGTGTAGGATATTGTGCCCTACGATGTACCGCTACGACAAATTTCAGCTGCATGATAGGCAGGAATGCGGGCGGAGAGAGAGTAAACACAATGCAACGCTAGCAACATCGCCAAGACGGTCCATGGCGATGCAAGAAGAATTGTCAAAGGAAAATTGAAGAACCGGCAAGGGCTGCACGCACATGCATACATACATGTAGGCTCAACATTGTACCCCACGCGAGGGGAGATGTGGAGGAGAGCTTTCCATGCCGAAGCCTACGTCAAGGCTCCGACAGAACGGATCCGCGGTGCGGCGTGTTCAGCGCCGCATTCATGTGCCCCCCTCTGCGGCTCAGCCAGAGAAGAGGACGGGGGAGAGGGTGGGGGAGGAAGGGTGGTATGCAGATAAACCCCTGTCCCCATGTCAGCCGACAGATAGCAAACCAGCATTGACACGAAAAGATGCGACGCCTGGCTGTTTTTCAAAAGTAGCCTCCGTTTAGGACTTTTTTAAAAAAATAAAAAAAACTTCTCCCCATCTCGTGGGGTAAAAAAAAAAGGGAACGCTACGCCTCATTTTGTGCAACCAGTGCAACCACACACCTGGGACGTAGCATCATCTTGCCGCAGCACTGCATACGCTTGTTGTTTTGCTTGGCCAGGAATGCGCCTTGCGTCTGCTTACCGGCCTGTTTACCCGCTTGCCTGCCGTCTCTTCTGCCCTCGCCGCCCGCCTCAGAAGAAGAGGCCCCCGAATAAGAGCACGCGAAAAGGCCCATGATGGATACTTGAAGGCTTGAGCCTTTGTTAGTGCAAATAAGTTTTGCGCATGCGATGGTGGGATACTGTCTCGATAGCAGTAGTAGTAGACTATAAAATACTGGCTGTCCTGCATGCATTGTGATGTATGCAGTTGACCACCGCCACATGTGCCACTTTTCAGATGCTCCAAATAGCTATCCGAACAAGGCATTCTCCATGCACAGGTCGTATGGTTCTATAATAACCTGTGAGAGGAGTCGTATCCCTTCGCTCCCTCTCCCCATTTCTCTCTGTCTTTATGCTACAGATCTTTCCCATAATGTCTCGTCTCTCGTTGTCACTCCCCCCATAACCGAAAAAAACGAAAAGAGGGAAAAGGCAGGTATCCTACAATACTCATCATGGATAATCCTCCCGGCGTCGACCTCTTCCAGTTCCCTACCAGAGATATCACGTCCGGTAGCACGTACTTTGTCGGCTCCGAATCGCTGGAGCGGGTGATGGACGGCATCACCGCCGCCATGATCTCGCTGTCCGCCTTCTTCCTCGTCTGCAGGCTGTGGGCCAACAGGCACCGCTTCTCGTGGCCAGACGGTTAGTATCAGGCTCCTGGCATACGATGCCCCCCCTCCTGCGCGGCCACCACACACACCCAACCAACCAACCAACCAAACCAGCAGCAGCAGCAGCAGCGCGGTGGGAACGTGCAAAAAAGGTTTCTGACGCAAAACGGCGCCGTCTAGCTTTTACCATTGTGGCTTTCGTCATCTGCGTAGGCTATGCCGGGCTCACCCTGTGGAGTAAGACCTCGTCTTCGTCCCCCCCCCCTATGTTGAGGAGTATTCACCGACGGTTTCAAAACGCTAGGGAATCACTACGTGCGACACAGGAAGGATATCGGTGAGACATGGTTCACCGTTTCGTGGATCAAGGTATGAATCTCACCCCCTTTTGCCATGCAACGTAGTCAACCAACAGAAAGAAACGTACCCGGGCAATGGTCGGCTAAACAAAACAACCCCCCTCCTTTTTTTCCCCCTAGACGATATTCGTTCTGCAAATACTAAGGCCCCTCTCGCACATGGCCTCGAAGACCGCCGTCCTCCTCCTCCTGCTGCGCATATTCTCCGTCAACAAGACGCTGCGGATAGCCATCGCGGCCGGCATAGGCGGCGTGGTCCTCGTCTACAGCCCGAACCTGGTCCTCGGCGCGTACTACATGACCCGCCGACGCGGCGAGGGCTGGCGCGGGCGCTTCCTGGGCACGGCCTTCTCCAACGTCGACGCGCTCGTCGTCGAGGAGGGGGCCCTCGGCGTCGTCCTCGACCTGTACATCTTCTTCCTGCCCTTCCCCGCGCTGGCGAGGCTCAGGCTGCAGCCCAGGAAGCGGCTGCAGCTGGGCCTCGTGTTCGGCACCGCATTCATGTACGTTTTCCTTTTTTTCCTTTTTCCTTTTTTTTGGGAACGCGCTTTCTTTCACATATGCACCCCGGGTTCAAATAATCCCAATCGCTCGCTTATTCTTTTCAGCCGTTGACCATGTTGTACGATTTCTTCTTTTTCAGGGGCGTCATCGCTAGCGCCGTCGGCCTTCCCTTCCGGGTCACTTTGCTGGACAGTCATCACACGCGGGTAGAACTCCAGGTCATCATCTGCACGTAAGAAGAAGACAATTTCATCTCCCCCTCTTTTGTTTTTTTCCTTCGTCCTCGTCTCCTCTTTCTCTTTCTTTCCCTGATTCACATCCCTGTTCCGCAAGCGGGATCCATCTTGTTCATCCTTGCTTATCAAAGGCAAAAACTGACCCCGGAGAACGATGCAGCCTGGTCGAGATCTACATTACCCTCATCGTTTCCTGCCTGCCCGGCTTCGCCAGCTTCTTCCAGACGCACATAAGCAACACCTCCTTCTACAAATCCCTCGCGTCGCTCGTCAGAAGCCGCAGGACCACCAGCGACGGCGGCGATGGCGGCACCGGGCCGCCCGGGTCTGAGTCTTGGAGGATGAGGGTGACCATCGGCGGCACCGGCCACCCCGGCGTGGCCGGCAAGAAGAAGAGCAAGCACGATGACCGAGACTGCGAGGCCCCCGACACCATCGAGCTCATATCCTCTCAGGCTGGCAGCGAAATCCACGAGCCTGCCTTGGCCGTGCTAAATGGAGAGTCGAGGATCGTGATGACTCGCAGTGTCGACCAGTGCTCTCATCGCCAGGATGTGGAGGGGCCGGAAGACGCAAGAATGCAGCGGGCTGAGCGAATGGTCTGACACAAAGGATGTGTTTCGGTACCATCACATTACACGGCAGCGACCTTGAGATGGTTTGGATCTGATTGGCCATCTGTCTACAGTTTAAAAATTGTTAAAATTCCCGTTACCAACATACCATGCAGTAGCCAAAGGTTTCTCGAAGCTGCTTCGTCAGTGTGTACTCTTCTCGAGACTGCCTTCGTCGGCCGATAGGAACGCCGTGGAGGTACATACTCCCCATTCAAACCCAAGCAAGAAATGATGCGCTCAGGCATTCCACCTCACTATCAACCCAGGTGCGCAAAATGGACCTGAACCCAGTTTTGCTGATATCGGTTATCTGAGTGGCTATACGGACACCAATCAATCGTATGTGGAAAGAACTGATGGCCAAAGCGATGGTCGGAATGTTGGAAAAGGTACCGGGAAACCTTTGAAACTCGCTGAACTCGTGCCGTTCATACCTACATATCTTGGCTGGTATGGATATCTTTCCGCTCAGGATATCCTCACGGGTAGTTGCATGAGCTATCCATGTGACGGAAGCCCTTGACCCGGCTGTCTTGGGCCCCAAGTTCAGGTGAATCGTACATCCGTCTACCTCAATATCGGACACGTATGTGTCTATTTCCCACTCCCCGTCCCCATCCAGGTCAAAGGACTTGATCCAGCAAATAATGCGAGGCGGGCTAGAAAACTCTCGACGAAACTTGATCTTTGTTGAGTTTCGACGCTGGAGGACTTCTTCAGAACCCCTCACTGCAATAGTATAGACGCCAGTTTCGACGTCGTTGAAGCGCATGTGAAGTACTGGCCAGATGACTTGAGCGCCCCAATAGAGGGAATGCGAATTGGCAGTATACAGCTGGAGGATATAGGACTGGTCGCCTAAGTGGTCAAGACGAGGGTCGAGTACTAGTCTGTCAAGGGCGCACATGTCCAACCCACTTATACCGACTGGGAAAGCCCTTGCTGGGCCGGTCAAGGTGAAATCCTCCTCGAATACGGATTTGTTCCAATCTTGGTGGCCACTAACGAAGCCCGAGGTGCCTAGCTCGGCCGAGTTCGAATACCAATATTCGACCCAGTAGTGGTCTTGGATAGTCAACTCATGGCTTATGGTTAAGCGTCTGCCATCTTCTAGCCACTCTGGGGGATAATAGGGAAGCATTATGCTGATGCTATCCGCACTGTGAATCGGCATGGTCAGCTGTTTGGATTGATCATGCCCACATCCCAGGTGTGCCGTACGAGAGGGATGCCCGAGGTAGCGAGTGATCTTGCCCATGCCCAAAACGATTGGGCGTGGCCCGGGGTGATGGTGAGTCGCACCCAAAGCATGTCCAAACTGATGCAGAATAACGTGACGAACTTGTCGTGGATCTCTCTGCTCGTCAATCCACCCTAGGTTCATACTTGGCTTTCCTTGTGCAGTCAGCTTCTTGCCGGATACTCTTATGCTTGACCACGGGCCAAAAGGGTTAGGCGCGAAAGACGTAAGAATGTCGATGTCCTCTGTCTGTACAAAGTCAAACTATATCGAACCATTTCTGCACCACTCCGAAGCATGCATTCTGACTTGATTCTGTATCGTGTCAGATATACTCGTACAGTCAGAATTTGCTACGCTCTTTATCTTACCTTTTGCCAGTCCGTTCCATCTGCAAAGCTCACTCGGAGTGTTTTATTTTTCCCCCATAGTCTCCCCAGGCCGAGATTAATATCATCGTGATATGAAGAACGGTATATCCAATTCAGAAGATTTTCTCGCCATCTTTCTGTGAGCTCATCCTCGGGGTCGACATGCGAATCTCCAAAGTCACAAATCTCTGCAAAGCATATTGGATCCCCGGTCAGATGGTTAGGCATCTTTTCTTGGCTTCCTTTTTTTTTTTAATCCTTGAAAGAATTCTTAATTTCGGCGTTCGAGTCAAGTCCAGGCGGAGAGGCGAGCTCCCAATTTTGTGTTTCGTTCATCGTTCCTCGGTAAGCCCGGACTTTAGTTTCTTTTTCAGCTGTATATGATATACCACAAAGGTTGTGGACATTGTGGTTACTTTGTATACGTATGTACATAGGTATGTAGTGATTGGGTGATTCGACCTTGGCAGCTGTCTCGAGACTTTCCGTCAATAGGATCCCACCCGTGCCGCATATTGGCATAAAATAGCTCGCTTAAAGCTTCCGTCCTTTTCCAAATAGGCACCATGTCACAATTAGCCTAAATACTATCCTGGTTCCTCAATGATGATCACGCGTATAATTACATATGCACCTCTCGGCCAACTACAACCCAAAAAAAGCGAGCCTCGGCAGTTATTACGTCAAGGAAGCTGAAGATGTGCTCATCGAGCCTCACAGGCCTCAAGCGGCGGGGCTGCCAGTGAAGGCCTACAAGTACGTCCGCAAATATTTCCTGTATATCGAATAGGTCCGACAACTCTCTTCACGGCCTTTTATTACCATTTCAGCTTGCACGCTATTTGGAATGCCCGAGGAAGGTCTCTCGGACTTCTCTAATAACCTTGCAACGGATCTCAGTCCGTTGCTGGTTTTGTTCGGGGAGGCGATGACAAAGCAGTATCTGAGTGAAAGCACCGCTTGGCTGGATTATCTGATATTCGCATTGGCGCCTATAGGTCTTTTAACGACTATTGTTTCAACAATACGTGTATGCGGCCACCCCAATCTCCGCGCATTCATCGGAAGATCTCAGGAAGGTTCTGCCACTATTGAAGCGGAGCTATGTACCTCTACAAGTCGTGATGTATGTGAGTTATTCAGCGATGGGGGCATCGCTCGTGTTTTAGGACGTCCCTATATTCTGGAGCTGGTATTGACGAATTCCTCTACTTCGCAACATGAGGAATATCAACTTTACCCTTTCAAGGAGTTCCTTCTAAATATCAACGACGAGGTGCCTAGAGTTGGGTGGAAGCTATCTAACCCAGGACGAGGATGCCGTCCGGTCTTTGCCCCAAATCCCAATCTTTCACTGAACGTTGGTGTAAAAAAGCTGCCCCGATGGCTTTTTTCCGCAGTTGCCTGTCTAGGCCTTATACTTCAACTGGGACTACTCGTACTGGCTGGGGCTGGAGCATGGTTTCTTGATTGGGACCTCAACGCCCAGGGTCCCAGTGCTTCGAGCAAGTATGCGCCGATAATGCTCATATCTGGGACCGTTTTAATGTGCTCGAGTATGTGGAGCTGTGCTGCCCTAATTGGACAAAGCACGACTGAAACTCGATACAAACAAAAACTTCCCATGAGCAAACAAAGTTTCTGTGGCTGCAGCCAGGTTTGCAGATTATCGGGGATCAAAACTTTGCTGCATTCGCTTACTTCGATGACGACAAACATAGGATTGATGAATGGACATCCTCTGCCAAGGGCGTTAAGAGAAATTCTGAGGCCCTGGCGGTTATCGCCGTCTTGATAACTTTTATTGGATACGTTACACAACCCATTGGTTTACGTGGTATGACAGCCTGGGTCTCAGTGGCGCAATTGGGTAGCACCCTTCTCATGAGCTTGCTTCGAGGATCTCTTCGAATGTAACGCCTCAGCCAAAGCGATAACAGAATAGCCCATATTTCAGACTTAGTCGCCGGCCATGAGCTTGACTGGCTGGCGCTCGAGGTGGTGCACATCCACCAGTCCATGGTGAATGAGCGCCAGGCAGATATCACAGCACCTACAGGGTTATTGGCGTTCCTTCCTGGGGACCCCTCGGAGAGACCAATTGAACGTGAAGTTATTCGTATCAGGAGAGACCTTGCACATTTCACAGGCAATCACTCGACTGGGATGGTTTCCACAGCAGGAACTCAGTCCTGGCCCTCGAGGATTGTGCAAACGAGGGATCAGGCTAAAAGGCTCTCTACAGCTATATGCTAGGTAGGCCAAGACTTGCTAGAGAAAGGGTTGATGGATGACGCTTGTTCCGATTTGGAGGCTGATGTTTTGGGCCATTTTTCCAACCGTAGCAGTTTTCCGAACAACCCATCATCCAGAGAACCCGGCCCAAACCTGGACTTTGGAATTGGGAACATGTCTTGTACGACAAACCCTGCAGAAATCGAGGCAGTTTTGGGGCTCTCGCTATGGTCATTCATTAGTGACCCTCAGCTGTTGCGCGTGACCGACGAACTCTCGCAAATCAAGGCCACAGACGCAGACAAGCTTCAGAGGTTTCGCATCACCCCATTTGCGTCCCCGCAGTTCAATATTCACAACAACGGGGTGCATATTATGTGTGAACCATATTTATGGTTAGGCGGATCGGCCCCTGACGCAATCCCTGCCAACCTCAAGACGACGGGCATCAGGGATTATGGATTGGCCAAGGTCATGTTTTCGACTCCCTACAAAACGGGCTTGAGCATATACGTGGACAAAAGCTCACGAATTAGCAATATGATATGGGTGTCTGGCTAGAACACCTTGTTTGAACACTTCGGCTCACTCGCTTAGCGAGGCGAAACACTCAAGGTGGCTGCCATTGCCAAGGAACGACCTGTCCTTGATCTTTACGCAGAGGAGCTCTATTTTTCCTTTGCAATGTCGCTTTTTGCCAAGGTGAAAAGAACCCCCCCCCCCCCCCCCCCTCTCCGACGATTAAAGAGGTAAATGGAACGCTCAGATTCGAACACCCATTTGTGACGATACTGGCAAATGCCTTCGTGGACCATGGTCTAGGCACGCACAGAGACGCAGTGGACAGTATCGTTTCCACCATTAGTCACCGCTTTGCTTTCAACCCATTGCTAAACCCGGAGGGTATTATTTCGAAGCTGTGGAATCAGTTTGGCGCCTATTTGTACAGATTTTCGTGGGCACAGGCATCAGCACTTCTACGCTCTTCCTACGCACATCATTTCCCCAAGTTGGATGACGCCAGTATATTCGCCAGAGTACTTTGCGGCGTGGGAGCTAAGTCTCGCGCCGTTTTCACTATCCATAACCCAGGGAAAGATGCGGCAATTCGGGGTAACGGGAATTCTATACATGGAAACCCTCAGGAATAGTATTGGGGGGAATGTGGATCTTCTCAATATCATCATTTTGCGCTATAAATATATTGAGGAGAATCTACTTCATCTACGGCAAAGTGTAGAACTGGAAGACTGGGATGCCGAGGTCAGGAGGGCTCTACAACACGGCGATAAAACACGATCGCTATTACTACTCCATCTCCCACCAGTGCAAGCAGCCCGTCGTTTAGATGATCTACTTGCCTTGCACATGGCCGTTAAGAACAACTGGGACGAGGTCACAAGGCTGATGCTCAATATAGGGGCTGATCCTAATTCACTTGACGCAGACCAGAAACCACCGGTGTTCTACAGCTTGTGCTCAGGCTTTGGTCACTGTACAGAGGTACTTGTGAGCCGAAGGGCTTTTATGGGAACTCCGTTCAGCCCTCCGTGGAGCACACAGCCATCGGAAGACAATATAGATGCGTTCATGTATGTCGTTAGTACAGGGCTTACAAGCGTCATATATAGCCTACTAGAGGGCAGCGGCGTTGATGTCAATCAGAGAGACGATGTGGGACGAACGTTGCTGTCCTGGGCTGCACAGAAAGGCCACTCTGGGATTGTCCAAGCCCTCATAGAGAAAGGTGGCGATACCGCCACGGGAGATCATGACCATAAGACCCCACTATCCTGGGCTGCAGAATACGGCTGTACGGATTCGGTGATGCTCCTTTCGGGGGAGGGCTTACCGGAACAGCCAGATAGCCAAGGGCAGACACCCTTATCATGGGTTGCACGCCATGGTCATGATGCAACTGTTCTCCACCTTTTGAAAGAGGGCGTAGCACAAGAAACCAGTGACCGGACCGGAAGAACGCCCCTATCGTGGGCTGCGGCTAGAGGTCAAACCAGCTGCGTGGACAGTTTACTCAAGTTTAAAGCTCGTCCTGACATGGTGGACAACAACGGACGCTCGCCTTTATGGTGGGCTGAGGAAAATCACCACCACGAAGCAATCCATCTGCTTAAGAATTGGGACGATAATACTGGATAATGATGTTGGAATGATATCAAGGAGGGCTGTGTTTTAGTACAATTGAATTGATCAGTGCCCTGTACAGGCCCTTCGTGCCACCCTTCCCTCCGTGGAAAGCTTCCTCGGAAGGTTTCCTCTTTGATCCTCCTCGCCAGGGCTAGTGGCCTTCCGGGCCTACAGCCCTTCCTTCCTCTCTTCCTCAGGCTTTAGATCCTAAGAGGGTATTGGCGTTACGTGGGCGTCAGCAACCCGAACCAACTCGATGTATCGACAAAATCACACCGCGAACGGGCAGAATAGGGGAGCCAAGAAAACGACGCATATACCAGAACAAAGTCCCTTGCCCTAGTTAAACATGATTCTTAAAACACAAAGGAAGTCAAACATATTTACTACATGACCATCATCACGCATACATCCCACGAGCACCAACAATTAATCATTCATGAATCATGCTTCCTACTATTAACACATGCTATAAAACATAATCCTCGCTTCTTTGCTTTCGATCATATGCTCCCCGCGACTATGCGGCGCACGTAAACGGCGACCCGATGGCACCCGACTTGTACTGAGAGATCTGCACGGCACAACTTGTCAGCCTTGTTCCAAAACCCGTTCAAAAGAAGATGCATACAAGAAAATCAAATGTATTTGCGGGCAGTGAAGGGGAAATAAAGAGAGAAGAAAAGGGGGGGGGGGCAACTCACAATATTCTCAACAACGGCATAGGTACCCCCGACGAGCAAAAAGAAGCCGAAACCCATGACAATCAAATTCCACGCGCCGAGCAACAGGTTCTTGGGAGAGTTCCACCTCCCCTCGCGCAGCAGCCGGAACCACATCATGGCGGGGAAGTACAGGGCGAAGCCCGAGTTGAGCAGGCTCGAGATGAGGGCGACGAGGTCGTTGAAGATGGGGATGGCCTCGGAGATGACCCAGCCGACAATGGTAATGACGGTGATGGTGATGAGCCAGGTGGCCCAGCCCTTGGTGGTGTTGACGTAGCGCGTGATGCTGTCGGCGTAGATGCGCCCGTGGATCAGGCGGCCGGCCGTGACGACGAGGATGGCGCCGCTGATGAAGATTACGGGTATGGCCACGCCAAAGGCCACGCGGCTGATGAGCTTGCCCGCCGACAGCAGGGCCGGGGACTGCACCTCCATACCGACAAAGGCGTAGATGAGTGCGCCCGTCAGCGAGTACAGCGTGATCTGGATGGTGCCCAGGGCCCAGATGGACTTGGAGAAGTCGGCGGGCGTGTGCATCTCGTCCATGAAGGAGACCTGGCACAGCGTGAAGCTGTAGGCGAAGACGATGTTGAGCACGGCGATGAAGGCCTCCACGACCGTCAGCCCCGGCTTCGGCCACGCCGACCAGCTCGTCGCCGAGGCCGCCATCTCCGCCGCGTTGTAATCCACCCCGGTGGCGATGATGGTGATGCCGATGGTCAGCACGATCGACGCGAAATCCACGTATCCCAGCACAGCAATTTCGGCGAAGCTGGGCGGGACGGAGATGAGCAGCAGGATGGCCGCCGAGGCGAGGCCCATGTACACGGCGCACACGTGGCGGTCGGCAATGGTCAGAATGGCCGTCGTGCCCGTGAGGCAGTGCGAGCCGACGAGGAAGAGCAGCTGCAGCACGCACATGAAGTTGAAGATCTCGTAGCCGGCCCTGCCGAACAGCAGCCTGCCCACGTCGGCATAGTCGCGCGCCTCGGGGTAGCGCACCTTGACCTGGCCGACCAGCAGGCCCGTGTAGACGGCCAGCAGACCCGACACCACCGTCATGATGATGCCGAGCACCATGCCGAGGGAGGCAAAGGCCGCGGGTAGCGAGAGGGTGCCGAGGGCGATGGCCGTCACCATCAGCAGGATCGTTAGACGTTTCCAACCTAGGCGGGAGAACTTGGCCTCGCCGGCCTGGGCCTTGCGCTTCTGCAACTCCGTGAGCTCGCCGGCGGCCGTGTCGTCGGGTTGGGGTAGGATGTCATCTCCTCGATGGGCCATGTCCGCGAAGCCTCCATTACCCTTGGAGGGCTTTTCTTCCGAAATCACGCCCATGGTGTGATATTTTCCTCCTTGTTCTTCTTCTCCTTCTTCAAGTTTCCCTCGATATCCTTTTCCCTATTATTTTCCCTTCTTCCGAAAAGTATTGACGACAGGCCCAAAGAGGAGCGTTGCGAACAAAACAGGAGGGGGAGGAAAGATGCGAAACTTAATATTCTGCTCCGGAGTAAGATATAAAGAAGAAAAGTACCCCCCAGATTCCAATCAAAGCTTCCTCCTGTTGGTGCGGTTATCTCAAACTGGGTGGCTCCAGCACGGGCCGAATCAACAACTCTGTAAGCCGTAGTACAACACTGCGAGAGTTCAACCAAAAAAAGGAAAAACAAAAAAGCATAAACCCCCAGAGAATGGTGATAAAAGACCGGCAGAACTTGTTAAAGAAAAAAGGGAAAGAGGAGACGGACTGTCAATCTTTATGACCCAAAGGGAAAAATCGTCAGATGGCAGTTTGCAGAATATGCTCCGATGCGGAGGGTCTGTGCAGCCAGCCAGTTGATGCTAGTGACTAATGCAAACGACGCCAAAACCGTCTCCGCTATATTAAAAGACCCGTGGCACGTCCGAAGTTCCCAGCTCTTGCCAAGACCTTCCATTTTTCTTCCACTCCAAACCGGGGGGTCTCTTTTTTCTTAGGAGGTGTGGGTTGGTGTGGGTGTCACCGTGTCACCGTGTCACCGTGTCACACAACAAGCCACAGGAGAGTCACCAACGATGGTGACTACGACTGTTTTACGACACCGAGAGTGACACCTTCCCTCCCGCGCTCTCGCAGCCGCACGACCAGGGCTTTCCCCTAATTTCTCCGAGTTCCCTCAAGGTTCTTTGGCAGGCCGGGGGACGAGGCGGGTGAGCGGGCGGGCGGGCGGGCGGACAGACAGTTGCAACTGCATGTATATGCTGCTGCAGCTAGAAACCCCTGCATGAAGGGTCGTCGGAGCATGTTGCGGAATATCCTTTCCCGGGGAAGAAGGACGGGGTACTAGAACCGTGGAACCACGGTCTGTCCTTTTCTGTCACTAGTAGCTGCTCCGTACTCCGTCCAGGCAGCCCCGTGCTTCCTTTCAAAAATAAAGCATTTAACCTTAAAAAATGGATGACCTTTTGCATTCTCTTCCTTGGTTGAGCTGGTCGACATCAGACACAGTCACACTGAGTACCCAGGAACAGGCACTGTGCTCTTTGATTCCTCCGCCGAAGTCTCAAAGCCAAAAAAACGCAGTCTGCAGGGCCATCATGGTGCAACTAACTAACTTGTATGATGGAGTCGGTCAGTCGTAGGAGTACCGGAGGATTCCTAGGCAGTAGGCAGGTTGACACCAGTGGCAGCGTCGATGACACTGGGCCGAGGCTATTCACAAGTCCCCCAGCCATATTCAACATGAGCGAAAGCTTCCTCTTCCGGGGGGAGCCACCGCATATCCCCACAGAAAATATATGGGGTCGACTTGGCGCCGGTAGTACTTAGTACGTAAACAGAGTTTAGAACCCTCGTGAGTCCAAGTAGTATTGTTTGCGGGCTTCCCGAGTCACAATGCCAATGCCGGCTTAATTGGGGGACAAGAAAATCCGGCCTTTTCTATACGAGAAACTGACGCCAGGACATGGTCGATATTATAAATCCTTTCCTCGTTGGTAGGCAATGGAAAAGGTCAAAGTAAGATCCTGTAAAGTAGGGTCCGGGGTGGCATCTATTCTCATTTTCGCCTTGCTAAAAGACGCATTTCATAACAGTGTGTTTGAGGGGTATCGCATCGACCGCCGAAGAGAACCCGCTGCTAGGCGAGTGTACGCATGTAGTTCAACGCCGTGGAGGGCTCATCTCGAATTCCATTGGTCGCAAGATGGATGCAGTGCGACGCGGGTAGAGTCCGGCTGTGAGCGGCACGGCACTCCGTCAGTGTCGGCATATTTGATGCAACCCCGTCATTGATGCCATAAGTGTAGGGCCGAGCCAAGCGGCCCCCGCGGAAATCATCATGGTACCCTCCCCCGCGGACGGCCTCTTGCGCCCCGCGCTACCACACCTTTTTATGGTTTATCCCACTCCATGCACCCTACCTGCTCAGGCACCAATCGGCATTGGATATGGCGTTAGTGGGGGCGATGTAAAGGTCTTCCTGCATGAGGAATAGTAGCCCCTCGTTGTCCTCAAGGTACCTGGAGGAGCGCTTTTTGCAGGCCTATCATGCGCCTATCACCGGATCACGGCTGCCATCGGTTGGGATCGAACACCAGTATTAGCTCGCATACAGCCTTCTCACTCAGTTTGCCCAAAGTCGCACGGCCTTGTCCTTGCCCCCACTCCCGATGCGTTGCCCGTCGATGCTCCAGTCTACGGCATAGACTTCATCCTCATGGCCAGCCAGGTCCCTTGCCAGCTTTAGGGTCTGAAGATTCCACACCTTGAGGGTCGTATCCTTGGAAGCGGTTACAAGCAGGCGGGAGTCGGCGGAGAAGGAGCACAGGTACACGGGCGCGACGTGGCCCCTCAACGTGGTGAGAAAGGCGCCATCCCTATATCGAGGTCAGAATAAGAGTCCTTGGAGGGAGTTCGAAAATATGTGACAACTTACTTGGCGTTCCAGAGCTTGGTGTGGTTGTCCCAACCAACGCTAGCGATGAGTCTGCCATCAGGGGAAAAAGCAACGTGGTTGACCTGTTTTTGGTGACCATGCATACGCGTAATTGGCTTGTTCCCAGACTTGGCAGGATTCCAGAGATACATGGTGAAGTCGTCACTGGCCGAAGCCAGCGTCTCCACCAGTTCGCCTTTTACTCTAGCTGCCTTCTCAAAGCGTTCCTTAGCCTTCAACCTCTTCTCCTCGATCGTTGCGGGGACCGGGGTCGCAGGTTCGAAGAATCCTGATCGGAGCACATAATCAGTGGAGAGTGCCAGGCTGTTGACCCAGTGAGCATGCCCGGTGAGGGTCTGGAGTAAGACGCCCTTGAGGGGATCCCAGATGCGCAGGGTCTTGTCGTGACTGGCCGTGATAATGGTACCGCCCTCGCCTCCTGTTCCGCCCCATTTCACGCAGCTGATAGCGGCACTGTGTCCGCTAAGGATATGTTCTGCCAACCCGGTGCCTACGTTCCATATCCTGCACGTCGCATCCTTTCCGGCCGTGGCGAGTAGAGGTGTCCCGTCTCGCCAGAGGTGGTAAGGCTGCCATGTGAAAGCCCTGACGTCTTTCTGATGGCCCCGGAGCACTTTGCTCACTGCTTGGCCGGTTTTAGGATTCCATAGTCTGGCAGTTTTATCTAAAGGTATCTCTGTCAGTATCCCGCACAAATCACTGCAGAAAATAGGTCAGATGAGCGCGCGCTTACCCATGCTGCAAGTCGCCAGATACTCGCCATCGGGACTCCAAGAGACACCAATGACGGGACCTGTGTGCCCCTTGAGAGTAAACTTTGGTGTTCCCGTGTCCGCGTCCCAGATACGAGCAGTCGTATCTCCACTGCCCGTCGCCAACAGACTGCTAGTCGCCGGGGAAAACTGCGCTGTGAGGATGGCCTCTCCGTGTCCAGGGATCCGATGAGACAGCCTCGAGACAGGGTTCACCTTGAACACTGCTTGCGGCTCCGCAACGAGGTCCAGTACGACTTCCGACGCACTCCCGACCCCCTTGGCCTCGAGCAAGGCCGGCAGCTGAGACGGGTCAGTGGGAAGGTGATCAATAACCGTCCCCGAACCGGAGACCTGGATCTTAAACCTGTAAGGGACAGCCTCTTCCTTGTCGTTTTCCAGCAGGGTATTGAGAAGCTGCGACATGTTCCTCTCGGACGCGTCCGCAAAGGACACCTCGATCACGTTGGCAAGCTGCTTGCCGTCGCCATCGACGAAGCGTGCCCGGAACGAGCCCAGGATCTGAGCAACCGCGGTGACATCTTGCTGGATCTGTGAGCGCTCGAGCGCTTGTCTCTTTTGCCGTTTCGACGGCGGTGGTACAACTGTCGCCATTTCAAAACCTTTTTCTTCTTTTTGGCCTCTTGTCTTTTTTCTCTGTCTCTTGCGACACCTTTCTTTGGTGAGATCTCTCCAGACCTGATAATTTTCTTTATCGTTATCGTGAAGAAACCCCACATGCCTAATCTGGGGTGCACGGGCCATGGTACTTACATAACTCAACACCCAGTCCTTCTCAAAGGGGTTACAAAATACCAGCAACGTTTTCGACCACAAGCGGGCAGATACTAGCTGTTTAATTTTGTCAGCCCTCAGCACCATTTTCCCTGGCGCTCGTACCCCGCGGTTCACAGACACAGCAAATAAAATCGCACTTTTTACGCTTCAATTGGGTAGATGCAGGTACCCTACAATTCGCCGCCCATGAACAACCAATTCAAAGTAGAATGTATCGACCATACTATACACACATTTTACAACATTCGCGATTCGTCGAATCTGCTAGTAGTATGGACTCATCCAATATTATTGAGGGATGAAGCACAAGATCTCATATTTCCATGTCAACAACTCATCGTCCTGGTATAATTCGACTCTTGATCAGGGAGCCTACATTATTTTCATGTAACCAAGTGTTCATGAATAACTGCAATGGAAGTGATGAGAAGTCTGCCCTTACGGAATTACTATACTAAAGTAGGTGTATTCAGACCTTCTTTCTCTCTCCACGTAGGCCATGCTGCGAAGTATGATGGTGGAGGAATTACTAGCATCCGTCGCTTATGCGCGTCAGGCTGGACCACCTCCGCCTGCTCAAGGCGAGATGGATTGAATATATCAACGAATGAGGTGGTAGGTAATTATGGTAACCTGGAGTTCTACGCCGTATAGAGAGAAGTACTTTGACAACCCCCTGCCAGCAATTCCTACTTTAGCATAGCCACAGCCTTGCACATCCGACTCTGCAGCCTGGCGGCAAAGTCACCAATGCCCTCAACATACCCCTGTGGCTCTCCATGTTGCGCACCAAATACCATACTAGGCACGCACATCAATCACCCTTTTTATTCTTCGACATCTGCAAGCCTGCGGTGAAGTCGCTACTGTGCCTCCCTCCCCCCCCCCCCGGGCTTCCCCAATCCTACCATACCGGCTTCACATACGTAAGTCGTCCCGGCAGATTGGCGGCGTAGTAAACAGTGGCGCCATTATTGTCTCTTTATTAGCATTATTTCCTACGGCTTCGGCAAATTCATACAGTGCACGCTTTTTATACATCCAATTGACGACCATAAATTCTTCAGGCTGTTCTGTTACCTCGTCTAAATCTCCCCTCCAAATTTTCTGTCCTTCGCGACTCTCGTGCAGACTTGATGAACTCCGGAGGATGTAGCCATGTTTTCTCATAGCTACAGGAATTACCAGCAGCCGGCACTGCAAAGTGACAACGGGCTCGCCGACATGGATCAGGTATCGCTAGTATCTTCGTATCGTCACTCCGGGCCCGATTCCCGAGCGGTCCAGCGCTCGCCTTCGCCTATCACGCCACCATCCACTCATGCGTTCCCAAATGAGACAACGCGGAGCAGCGAAAGCTTCCATCGCATGGCCACGGACCTGTCATCCTGCTCCACCCTCAACCAGATGCGCGAGTACGAGTCCGAGGCCAAAGTCACTGACGGAGGCGAGGTCGCGCCAGAATACCCCGGCGTCAAGAGAGGACCGTCAACGCTCCGCTGGTGGTCCGCGGAACTCATCTGCAGCTTAGTAGCCCTGGCCAGCCTACTGGCCCAGATCACCGTGCTTTGCATCTACGACGGGCAGGCGCAGCAGCTCTGGCCGAGCGAAACGTTTACCCTCAACGCCCTCATCGCCGTTCTGGCTACTGTTTGCCGCACTTCTTTCATGTTTACCGTGTGCTCGGTGGCCGCGCAGGCCAAGTGGAACAGGCTGTCCAGTCTTGGCGGAGGCGACTATTTCCCTCTCAAGGACTACGCGCTGCTCGACGAGGCTTCAAGGGGCGTCTGGGCCAGCGCTCAGCTCATTTGGAGATTCAAGGGACGGTAGGGAACAGAACACCCGCAAAACGTATCCAAAGAGAGATGACCAGATGCTTACCATCTTTTTCCTAGTCACATAGCTTGTCTCGGGGCAATGCTGTCAATCCTGTCTCAAGCCGTCGCCCTTTTCTCGCAGCAGTTGGTTACCATACGCGCTGAGGCTACGGTACCAGATTGGAATGTCGACATAGACTCGGCGAGTGGCACATGGCTTGACTCAGTCACCGGCCACGAAGGCTCTTGTATGTTCCCCACAGACATATCATCTTACCGGCAGTCTTCGGCTGCCGACATGTTACCCGAGACCGCAAGGCTCTGTCATATGTGCCAGTCTTCTGACGAGTATTAGATTCGGTTGCCTCGGCCACTAAGCTAGCCATGTATAATGGCTACATGGCGTCCCAAATCGACAGTCCATCGTTGCGTTGTCCAACCAGCAACTGCTCATGGCCGAAAACCACAACAGTTGGTGTGTGTGGAGCGTGCCTAGATATAACGGACGAGATAGAGTTTTCTCACAGCTCCGGCGACGAGTTCCATCTGTCGACACCGGGCGGCATCGAGCTGACTGGTCACCATCGTAGCCGGGATTCAGATACGGTATTCGCTGTAGGCCCTTCGTCCGGAAAGATATTTGCCTCGTCCCCGGAAATCCCGAAGCGCGACGCCCCAAACGTAATCGCCGAGTTCGGAGCTATGGGTATCCCTCCCAATCGGCCCCCCTGGGCTACACTGAACGAATCCCTCGCCGTCGAGTGCGCCATGTGGTACTGCCTCCAAGGGAGGCACATAGCCGTTGACCAAGGCAACCTGACGGACGAGGTTTACGCTACCTGGATCGAAGTCTCCGACAACGATACCGACACCGGCGGCATCTCGTTTATCGATATCCCGCCCCAATTTGAGATCTCATTCATAGCACTGTACGGGATGGAGGCGAAGCACATGGCCGGCATAAGAGACTACGCGAACAAGACCTTCACGGGCAGAGTCTCCGTCAACTCGGCGTTGCGGCTGCCGTCGACGGATTTCGCCGAGGGCTTGTTCAACGGGTTCGACGACGTCGATTCCTGGATGCGGCGCTTGACGGCCAGCATGACCAACGAAGCCCGGCGGAGCGGGCCTCCCCCTACGGGCGCCTCGCTGGGCTGCGCGTTCGACACCGAGATCGTGTTCCACGTCAGGTGGGAGTGGATCAGCTATCCCGCCATCCTGGTCGGGATATCCATAGCGTACCTCGTCGTCGAGATGTTCCGGACGAGAACGACGGGGGCGAAACCGTGGAAGGATGATCCCTACGTGCCCGTCTGTATGACGACCGACGAAGGCATAAGAGACCGTGCCAGGGACGGGCTGCACAAGCCCGGAGGTATGGCCGCGTGCGTGGGAGAGGTAATGGTCAGAATGGACACCAAAGACGGGTCCCTACCTGCCTTTGTTGCGAAAGAGCCACATACCTAGGTAACCGGCACACGTTAACACTTTGAACGTTTTTCATACATTACTTGGAAAAGATTTGAGCGCTCCATTTTGATAGAACTCGACCATGGCACTGTGCTCCTTTGAGATAAAGAATGCATGCATAGACATATTAACTTTTACTCCTTAACACTGCCCTCGTGCCGGGAGGGTACAAGCTTCGATGTCATTGAGAAACCAGGAGCAGAGTATAGTAACAAATGCGGAGCACACTTTCATCAAATAAGGCAAGATGGCCGAGCGGTCTAAGGCGCTGTGTTCAGGTTTGAGAAAACCTCAACTCGCAGTCTCGAAAGGGGCCTGGGTTCGAATCCCAGTCTTGTCATCATCTTTTTGTTTTTTTTTCTTTTTGATCCAAATGAGTACCACCTTGTTTTCCTCTTATTTGATCTCTTCTACTTTTCTATTCCCTTTGGGGGAAGTGTTCCTCTTTTATGTTACCGCGGGTTCGTGAAGTGAATGGTTATAAATTTATTCCATCGTCGTTGGCAAAATATCATGGCACCACCGAGGGATGATATTGTATCTACTACTAGTAGTAGTCATGTACATTATGTAGTATGTTTATCTGTAAGAAAGTACTAATCCTCACAACAAAAAACATCGCCATAGTAGCAATCGCTTAAACCCCCATGCATACCACAGCGTTCCGCCCACGCCGCTCAGACACGCCCGCTCGGCCCAGAAATAACTTCATTGCCGGAGCGCGTGCCCCGCATATCCAGAGTCTCGAATACGGCGGCATCTGATGTTGCCCGGCGCTCGAATAGATGGGAAGACGAATTCAGGAAATCCGCGGTCACCTGTTGACGGCACCCGGCGGGCATCCCGTTTTCATCAGGCTTACCTGCTTTTGGGGAGGAGCTGGGAGCAGCGGATGGAGACCAACCTCCAACATGACCTTTTGCGAAACCCCGACACGTTATCAAGGAAGGAAACAATCGTATCATGAATCGAAACCTTGTACTCCGCAAGTTGCGGGGGATCCTGCAAGTGTTGAATGTAATATAACGAGGGGTCATTTTTGCTATAGACAGGGTTGGCCTTTATATCCCGACTTATAGTAAAACACACATGGTTCAGAAACGCAAGCTGATGCTAAAATTTAAAACATCCATATATAAATAATATTAGAAGCAAATATTAATGATCGCTAATCCTAATAAATAACCTTGACAAATGAAAAAAAAACACATCCTATAGATTAGTAATAGTACAAGTTCTGTTTCGTATTTGTGCACTGATGCTAGTAAATTCTTCTAATAAAGTTTCTTTTCGAGTCAATCAGTCAGTGATTGGATTCCCAACTCTCATTTCTTCTCATTTTTGTCTTTCTTTCTTTCCCTCTCTTTGTTCTTGTTCTGTTTGCTTTTTTGTTCTTTCAGCACTGATCCGAAGAAGTCTGAGTCACGTCCCTCGTAACCGTGATGCCCCCCTTTCCGAGAATGTCCTTTTGGCTCTCGTTGTCGGATATGCGCTCCCACTCGGCCTCTCCGGCCTCGCAGATGGTGTCCGTCACCGTGGGATGCTTGCCGCCACCGCGCATGGTGTTGAGTCTGTACGACTGTCTCCCGCCGCCGGGACCGCCGCCGCCGCCGCGGTACCCGCCCATGCCTGCCGGTCCCGAGGCCGTCTTGCCTGAAGAACCGTGGCTGTTGAGGAAGGGGAAGATGCGGACGAGGAGGGGACGCAGAGTGGCAAGGGAACCGGCGATGAGGCCGAGGCCGGACTCGATCATGGACCACAGGGCGATGCCGGCGATGCCGTAGAGGTAGTTGTCGGGGGTGTTGTAGTTGAGTAGGTATCTAAGACGGACGAGGGTAGCCGAGCTCGCGCTGTTTGAAGAGAAGCCCCGTTAGAAAAAGAACGATAATATCACACATGACTGATACATGCGAAGAAAGAAAGATGTGGTAAAAATCGGTAGCCCTCCTGGGACAAGAAGAATACTTACATGACTCCGAGCCCGAGAACCACGGCGACGGACGCCTTGATCCTCCACTTCAGCTGCACATCCCAAAGGATAAAGGCAGGCAGGATGGCGCACGTCCAATCTGTCAATATCGACACGGCGGAGATGAAGTAGGAGACGTTGGTGATGACCGAGGCGTCGGCGCAGGTGCCCGCGTCCGGGTTCCACGTGGCCGAGACGGGCTTGCACCAGGCGAGGACGGCAACGTCGGTGACGATGCAGGCAATGGTGGCGAAGGCAATGACCCCGCATAGCACCCAGCGATAGACACGCCGTGAGGTAATGCGTAGGAGGGCAACGCAAATGGCAGCCTTGATGGGCACGGTACTGAGGACGTAGAAGAGCTGGAAGAACATAAACCACTACAGAGATGCGTTAGACGGGTCCTAATTATCACAACGTATTCATCACAGCTTCTTCGTGCTCATCGTCGACTTACCATGCGGCCCTTTTGGTCGTACTCCTTGGTTATGAATTCTGGGCGGGTCCCCACGCCGTTGTACGAGGCTTCGATGGTGGCCACTGCGGCAGCAGTGTAGAATATCTAAAGCAGATTATTTATTTAGTTTCTATGTTTTGGCTGGTCGCTTTTGCGGCATAGGTAACAGCTGGGATAAGGGAGGCAAGCCGGACAGATTCAGTTGAGGTAGAAAAGATTAAAAAAAGGAGTAAAAAAGCGAAAGCTGCCGTCAAAGGAAAAAACATGAATAAAACTCACCAGTCCAACGCCCATCAACCAGTCGTCAAGTCCAAGACTATTATTCTTGCGACGGATATGAAACCTCGCGCCCACGGTAATCCACGACAGCACCAACAACACGATTGTCGTCACCAGTAGCGACAGCGCCGCGCCAGTCGGCGTGAGCGCCATGGCTGCCTTCTCTCTGACTTTTTCTTCTTCTTCTTCTTCTTCTTCTTCTTCTTCTTCTTCTTCTTCTTCTTCTTCTTCTTCTTCTTCTTCTTCTTCTTCTTCCCATTCACCCCTCTATACTAGTCCCTCTTGACTGAATATTCTTCTTCCACCCCTTCTTTTTCTTATCGAAGAAGAATAGAAGAAAGTGATAATGATATGGGGGTTTGTGAAAAAAAAAAAAAAAAAGTAAGAAGAAAAGAATGCATAGGCCAACGCAGACACCGGCACGCCGGATTGCTGAAAGGAAAACGGGCAGTATTAGACTTTATCTCTCGGCCGGCGAGTTCCCATTGCTTTCCCTGTTTCTCTTTGAGTGCAATGACTCGCGAAGTTTGAATTTTGTGTGGACAAACCCCCCTCTCCCCGGGCCCGTTGACCGGGGAGAGGGGAGTAGCTGAAGGTCCAGAAACCTGTTCGCCCCATATCGAGATTAGGTAGGCGACCTGTACGGAGTGCTAGCCATGGCTAGTGCCCAGATCGATGCGGTTTCCACTCATTTTCCCTAGGGAAAACGGTAGCCCTTGGCATGACCTGCTAGTGACGGCGGTTATAGTGCATCTCACGTTAATGCGAGAATGCCTGCCTGCATACGGAGTATATGGCGCGACAAGGCTGCTCGTCAGCGGGTATAGCAGGAACCCGGCGCCAGGGGAACCTCCATCGACCATCCAAACCACGTACGCATCAGAGCGACGTAGTTTGCGCGCTACGGAGTACATGTGTGTACTACTTACCATGTGTATGTGTGTACATAGTACTTTGCTGCGTGCGACAGCGATAGCCGTTTCCCCGGTTGGACCCCTGACACGTGCCTCATGGCTCATTTCACCATTGCCTTTATCCCTCCCTCCGACAACCTACTATTACTGGTAGAAGGGATTCATCAGCATCGACGGGTAATGTACGCATCGGAGCCCCAAGCGACTAGTCGTCGCGCTATCGCGTAACTGTTTCCGATCTGGGAGCTTATTGCTTTACTAGCGGCCCGCATCACTGGCAGTATGCCAGCCGCCGCCGCCGCGCCGCCGTCATGATCCGTCTCAATACCCTGGTTTCCAACGTTTCTTTGCTTCAAAGGTTGATCGGCAGCCCTGCGGCTTGGTAGGATGGTAATATTGCAAGACTAAGCGAGAGATAAGTAAGAGAGGCTGTGAGAAAGAGTCATTGGACGAGGTTGTACCAAGTACGAAATACGACAAACACTAGTTCGCGTGTGTCTGGGATAGCCCTGCCGGATATCGAGACTCCGTACATTTGGGTGTGCCATACCGGCCAGTAGGGACTACTCCGCAGGCCCACATTGCACGCTACCACGCCGGTACAACTTCTTTTCTTCTGCTCGGTAACACAGCAGGTCGAATCAATAGCGACACATCGGAAAGCGGACATCTTACCTGTTCCTCGGGTTTCCCCACATCTCAATTTGGTAGAGAAGTCTCTGTTCAAAGAGCAAGTTTTGGGCTTTGCATTTGTGGCTCGCCAGAATTCCATACCAATATCCTCTCAACTCGTGTCATCAGGCTGAGCAGGCCATGAAAGCCCAACGCTCAAGTCGTTGACGGAATATAATGGCGCCTCCCCACCGGAGAAAGAAGAATATATGTAAGCAAAATTTTGTACAGCTAGCGCCAGCGCAACAAGGTGGCAGAAAAGAAAAACACGAAGACAGGCGTTAGCAATCCCTTGGGAGGAGGGGTAGCCAGTCAGTCGTTGGTCCCTTCATGCCAAGGGGAAAGATTGCACCACCGTGCTCCGTACTGACAAAAGTGACAAATGCCGAGCAGGGTTTGCTTCCCCTTAGTGTCGGAGAGCTGAAGAGGTCGAGGCCAGCCGCACATGCCCCATGTTTCCGAGTCCCAACGGTGACCGGCCTGTTTTCTAGTGCATGTTCAATTACCAGCAGGTATCCGCAAACTACGAGTGTAAGGCAGAGATGCAGATGCTGTTGAGAAGAGCACGAGGATGCTAGTCCTTTGGCAATATAGCCGAAAAGAGTTGGCTCGCTCGGGACTGGACCAACGACATTGCAGTGGGAATATCTACCCCAAACAGCGTATTCCCCCTTGCTCACTTGCTGGGACCAGGGCACGACATTGAAGATTACCGCACAGCTTGGCGTTGGTCTTGACATTCATATATTCCCTCAGGGCGCCCTTTTCGATCCCCGAGGTGAAATAGGCGGAAGGAAAAAAACTCTGCTTTGTCTCGTCAGCCAGTGGAGTACTTACTTGCTCTTCTATGACAATCCCTATGGAGCACGGCCATCACTGAACAAGGCTGCAAATATGGAAGAGATGAAGTGTTGTCCTTAGCGTGTTGTATGTGAGCCACGGAAGTTGCGAGACAGCTTATCTCGACCGAGTGCGTCGTGGAAGTAGTGCGCGTTTTGCCTGAGGCTGTCCGAATCTGCCCGAGGCCGCTGAGAGAGAGAGTACACGTAATTCTCCGGCTATCGTCGTTGGCTTGCGATGGCCGTCACTAATCTGCGATAGATCGACTCAAGGCTGTGTTCTGCGGCAGCGAGGGACCTACGTTCGGATCTATGTTTCGAGGCTACTGAAAGAGGTTCTGAATCCTCCTCACCGACACCGACCACGTTTGAAGCGGCAAACCATCCGAACGACTCTAGAAGACTCCACGTGGACCCTTCCAACGCCACCCTTCGCACCTGACCTTTCTCCCGCTCTTTTTTGCCTCATGACATGTGTGTTCCTGCGTTTCTCATGCCTCGTTGTTCAACTGGGAAAGCACCTAGCTCGGAACTGACTACCAAAGTAATCTATCCGCGTACGCAAGAGGTCGCGTGACATTGTCACCCATACGCACATTACCTAAAGGTCGTCAAACACTACGAGCTACCGCCTACTTCCCCTTCTTCTCTTAACAAAATCTCATCATGCTGCCACTACTAGTATTTCTTCTTGCCTCTGATCGTGGCCTGAACCTATGCAGATCAGACCGTAATCAGAGTGGAAGGATATCCCAGGTGAAACTCGCTATGAGAAGCAGCCGGACACGACAGCAACACATCGCAATCTCATCCGAGCCGAGATAGCTGCGTGGCCTTGTCAAAGGTTATCGCCAGAACGTATTTTTAGTGTCTCCGTACTAGTGACAAGATCACAACTAGCAAATTTGCGGGAACCCGTCGTCCGGTAGGGTGGGCTAACGGTGAAGATTGCTGATCAACGATGCTTAGTCCAGAAGGGTACTCGGTACTCGCGACACACCGTGGAGAATCTGCAAGCCTTCCTTTCAATCGCATCGTGCTGCGTAATGAGCCCAAGTAATCATGATGGTTTTCCATTCCTACAATCACCACTCCTCAAGTGCATTCGTGGCTTCTGCGGTACTCGTCCTACGAGCTCGGCCTTTGAGACGTTCGCGCAGCCTTATGAACCTGGTGAGAAATACCACATATAGTACAAGTAAACGTACACGTCCACAGGTAATCGATACATCAAAAGACTATTCCCAAATATTTGCCTGACAGACCCGGTAACGAAAAATGCAAAAAAAAGAAATGATGAGACTGGGACTCGAACCCAGGAGGATTGCTCCACCAGGAATGAATGTTAAGGTTATCCTTAACCTGGCGCCATAACCAACTCGGCCATCTCACCGATTGATGATGTAATGAGGTTTTTTGCGACACATATCAGTTTCGCAACTACCAGAATTTGCCCACGTGTTGTTAATTGGGCGTACTGTTACACGAATCTCGTCTTCGAAAACGCTTTGCCAACGGTGCACATGGTTTCCATTCCATCCTATAAATAAAAAATATTAACATTTTTTCTTTTTATCTAGCTCTGTGCACTAGTCCGCTTCAGGTTTGATCATAAGTTTTTAGCGAACAACATAACTTAGGTAAATTAGTAGTCTCACGAAAATCTTTGAGCTAGAGATTTGAAAGTGTCCAGAAGATGGGAATTGGCATGAATCAAAGGGAAAGGCATTGGCAAATGTGACGGATGATGCCAGAAGCCACTGTATCCTTTTTGCCTTTTCACTTCCCGGTTTTTCTTTCCATCGCGCATCACCCCAATATTACGCCTGGAGTCACCATTTAATCTCTATTTCTCACTCATGAATCTCTTTTTTATACCTCTTTCTCCCTCTCTCTAGGTTAGCACCTTGAAGTACAGACCAAAAATTGGTGAGGCGGATTTTATTCCTGAGATACTGCCAAAAGTCTACTAAACTACTACTACTCCGCAAAGGGGCTAGGGGAAGTGATGAAAACCAGGGAGCTTGCACTATGTACACACACCCCAATCATCCCCTAGTGACATCTCAGCAGGTACCGACCTTGGAAGGCTCGCAGCCGCCGGCGCAGCCGTCGTACACCTGGCAGGGGGTCTTGGCATCGGTGCAGACGTTGTTGAGGGTGGCCACGTCGCCGTAGTTCTTGTTGATGCCGGCCACCTCGCCGCCGTCGCGGGCGGTGACGCCCTCGAGGTAGACGGTGCGCTTGCACTGCTTGCTGCAGTTGCCGCACGAGCGGTACACCTTGCCGTAGTCCTCGGCGTAGAAGTTGATGACGTTGACGGTGCCGCAGCCGTTGTGCTGGATCACCTTGTCCGAGGCGTGGTAGGCGCCGCCGCCGATGATGTAGGTCTGGTCGCCGGACTTGTCGTCCTTCTACCGTGGTGCGTTAGTAAACTGGTTGCCATATTTTACGGATAAAGCCGTATTTTATTTTTATTTTTTACATGTTATGCGGTATAGGGGGCTACTTACGATGGAGATGGCGTCCTCGCAGACGTCCTCGAACCAGACAAACTCGAGGGTGCAGGGGCCGCTGCAGTGAACACCTTCAGCCTGGTCCTTTCCGATGATGACGTTCCTCAGTGTCGCACCCGAGTGCAGGAGGAAGACGGCATCCTTGGCGCCTATATAACAAGAAAAATATTAGCATGGCAATTCTCTTACTCGGGCGAACCTTTTTGCTTGTCCGCTTCATATAGAATCCACTATTTTACTTACCACCCTCGGTCTGGTCCTTGCAGGCGCCGGAACCGCGGTCGTACTTGGCCCAGCCGCCGTCAAACACCTCGCCGGCGCCAATCTCGATGACGGCGCCGTTGGAGAAGTGGTCGGTGGGGGTCGGCACGCCGCCCTCGTAGCCCTTGCAGGCCAGGACGGCCGGGAGGAGGGCGGAGGCGGCGGTGAGGAGCAGCTTGGACAACATGGTGTATATGTCTTGTTTGTCCTTGTATATCTTCAAAGGGCCGGATAAGGATGAGATGATTCAGGGATAGGTGGCGAAGAAGGAAATGATTATCGATGAGAGGATCTGGAGCTTGTTGATCTGCGTGATGGGGAGGGAAACAAAACAAGACAACGATCAGCAGCAACGGCGCCTTTTATGCAAATCCGAGTACTCCTCGATGGACAAGGGAAAGGGGGGTTCCCCTGAAGTGTGTTTCGATGGAGTCGTTTCATTGATGGATATTCTTTTTCTTTCTTTCTCCTCGTCCTTGTTTTCTTTGTTCTCACTTATCCAGCCCAAGCCCTAACCCATACCAGGAGAATATAGACGAACACGAAGAGAAAAAGGGCCCCCCATACCTACTCTACGCACAAGGAAAGGCATCACCGAGGGCTCATGACCAGCGCCAAGAGCATCGTGCCCTCGAAAGAAGGAGGTTCGCGCCTCAAAAGACTCCTTGTCATTCGCGCGCGTAGACGTTTGGAAACATATAGAGGGGCACCCAGAACATTGGACTATGGAGAGAGGAGAGAGGAGGGTTCCTGTTTACGTTTCATCGGGCCCGATTACAGTTAATTGTGTCCCGACAAGGCTCCACCCCTCATCTGGTCTCTATCTCTCCCACTTCGGAACCATGGTGGGTAGGTTGGGCGGATACACAATGCGATAGTGTGATAGTGTGTGATAGGGGATGAGAGGGGCGCCGAGCGCCAAGAAGGAGAAACTCCCAAAGCGAACCGGTATCCCCGCAAAAAAAACCCGTTTCGGATCGAAAAACCTCGGAGGGTCATGTTTCCCGGCTTCCTATTCCGGAAATAAATAGATTGGGCCTCGGTATGCCACGGGAACAAGTGGCGGACGCCTCCCATCCTTTAAACCCACATGGGGCCTTTTCCTCGAGCATTTTGAGCATTTCGAGAAGTTCGAGCATCTTGAAAGGCATCAAGTTGGAGCGTGTAGCATATACTCTTATTTTGGACATTCAAAGCCTGGCTGACAGGCGACAATAAGATAAGTATCGACGCAGTTCAGTACCGCCCGGGAGTAGCTACCACACTATAGCCAGGCATATCCTAAATCTGCGCATATCAAGTTTATTCATGCGAGCCCTTCTCGATTCAAAACGCCAAGCTGCGGTGCTGGCGGTCAATGATGCATTACATTGCCAAGCACCGCCACGGGACATGCCTGCGCCGTGATACGTACTGTGTACTATGTAGGCCTCGACATTTTGCGAAAACAAGTGCCGCATTCGCCATATCTTTACTCTCAAAGGACCATTCACATTTCCGCGTGAAGGAAGAAAAATACAAAAAAAATTTAGAGGGTTTTTATATGTAAAATCCAGTCTTTGACCGATCGTCAGTAAATCCCACATTCACGGCAGTGATCAACAAAAGGACATCAACCTTACGTTAAGCTTAACTTTCAGGGATACATATGCACCGATCGGGAACACACCCGTGGGTTGTGTTTGTATTTCGTCTGGAGTGTTTCCCTCCCCCCTTGTTTTTCTGCAACGATTACAAGTGGGCTTTTTACGACGAACCCTGTTTATCCTTCCGGAGTACCTCGTTGCGTCCCAATCTCCCGCACGACGACCCGAGATGGATGGTCCGGGGTACAGGGAAGAAAAAAGAACAACAAGTGCTCCGTAAACTGGGGTGCAGATTCCTTTGCCGTCGTAGGGTTACATTGCCAACAAACGTGCCCACCATAACGGACACACGGTTTTCTGGATTATAATTGATGGAAAATATATGTGTTGCAACGCATAATACTTGGGGTTATTATATCCCGCGGATGACAACACGAATCGACTCTTGTGAACCGCCTGCTTGTAAGCTTGCGGGATACCTCTTTGTTGACTGAGGGAGAAAGGCACGGAGGGATAAGAGGGAGGAGAAGCGGCTTCCGTCGAGGCGTCGGCGGTATGTGGCGATGGTCCGGGACATGGCCGATAGGTATCCCAGCTGTCACACCCGACGGCAAGGATATGCTGGGGTAGCTTGATGTAACATGAGTTTCCGCACCAATCAAATGGTCATGCTCGACGACACCTCTATTACACAAAACATATAGTCCCACACTGGCACTGAAAATATAGGATACATGACTCCGAACCTTCTATGCAATCATCCATCATCATCATTTATGCACCAACCCAAATCTACGCGATCCAATAACAGCACCAACAGCTCCTCCCTCTTCTCAAATATCGGTGCTCTTTGCCACGCCCTCCCACTCCTCACATATCCTCACCAAGTCCTCCGCCTCCCCTTTGATCCTCCCCCACCCGTCCGTCCCCAGAGGCACCCTCAGCGGCACCGTCCTCCCTGCCGCCATGCCCGTCCCGTCCACCATCTCAATCATTCTCGCCACCGCCTTCTCCGGGTCGCCCGGTTCATTGCCCACGACCTGGGCTACGAACTCCTTTACCCCGGCGTGGAACTGCGCGTAGTCGCTGACCTCGGCGGCCACATGATTTAGGTTCGCGAATACCTTCGTGCGGAAGTACCCCGGCTCCGGCATGATGATCCTGATGCCCGAGCCGAACGCGGCCAGCTCCTTGGCTAGGCAGCCGACAGCGGCCTCGAGCGCCGCCTTGGAGGCGCAGTAACTGCCCGCGCTGACGTCCGGGTGCCAGGCCGCCTGGGAGCTGATGTACATGAGGGTTCCCGTCCCGCGAGCGCGCATGAGCGGGAGCACGGCGCGGGTGATGTTGAGGGGTCCGTGAAAGTTTGTCTTCATGGAGCTCTCCATATCATCCTGGCTGTTTTTTTTCCCATCCAGGAAAACAGATACCAGCTTCAGTACTTGCATTCCTTTTGAGGGACGGGGGGGAAGTCTGCACTGCGAGTAACATATACAGTATCTGCTGGGTATGGTTCTTACCTGACTTCCTCGATGGCACCACTCACAATAAAGCCCGCGTTGTTCACCACCACATCGATACCGCCAGGGTAAATGCCCCAGGCCTGACGGATGGTCTCGTTGATGGCGAAGGCGGGAGCCGTGACGTCCAGATCGAGCACCGAGGCCCCCGTGTCTTCCAGGTGTGCCAATCTCGTCTCGGCATTGCGCCCGGTCGCGATGACATTCTGACCCGCTGCCCGCAGCTGCCTGACAAATATCTCACCGAAGCCGCTGGAGCAGCCAGTGATGAACCACGTCGCCACCATGATTTTTTTTCCTCCAGAGTGTGAGCAGTGAGGTCTTTAGTGCGGGGTTTCCTGAGACTGAGACGTTGGGATATTCAAAAATACCGACACCGCCAATACAAGGAAGAAGAAGAAGAGAAAAAAAAAAGACAAGAAAAAAAAACGGTATAACGAGCCCGAGAGCTAGTATGTTGACTCGAGTGTGAATTTTGGAGTATGAAATTCTGTAGCGAAAGAAAAAAAGACGTTGCATCTGGTGACCCAAGATCGTGGTACTCCGTAGTAGTCTCCGTACTACTCCGCAAGACCAGGTGGGAATCATCGTGATCAAAGACACTCCACCGAAAGCCCGGCAAGGCCCAGCGCCGGGGCATAGTGGACCCTTGAGTCGTTGCCAATAATGAACAAGTTCTTGGATAAGATCGCCGCGTATGTAGTATGTACGGATATGTATTAGTCTCTAGGAGATCTGCAACATGTCAAAAGACACAGTTGAATGAAGAAGAGGAAGATTAAAAAAAAAAAACCTCAATAAATACTCCCATTGTTGCATCATCCCTATATTTACTAACTACTGAAAGCACCTGGCGTACGCCGTATATAAACAGAAAACCAACGCTCCCATCAGCTTCAGGCGCATCACTGCAGGCCAACGACGTGGAAGTTGAAGAAGCAGTCATCGTTGGTCTCCGCCACATCTACCGAGCTCGCGGCCGTCAAAATCGCGTTCCCGTCCCTCACCAGCTCGACCTTTTGCGCACCCGCCTTGACACCGGGGACGGAGCCATAGTTGAGACCGGGCTGCGCGGGCGACTCGCCAATGACCTCGCCGTTGCTGGTCACACGGATGGAAAGACCGCTGGCGGCGTCGGCGCTGACGACGATGCCGTAGTTGACGGCGTCGACGGCGGACTGCCAGTTGTCGGGCTTCTGGCATGAGGCCGTCTTGAGGATGGGGCGGTACCACATGGCGCCCGTGGCCTCGGCGCCCTCGGCGGGGGTCATGCCCGCGGCGTCGCGGCCGTCCTTGTAGGCGGAGATGAAGGAGGCGATGAGGGGCTGCCAGTCGTAGTGCGGCCAGACGTCGGTGTCGGAGTAGGCCAGGATCTCCTCGGTCAAGCCCTCGGGCCAGTTGTTACCGATGTAGTGGCTCTCGCCGGCGTCATTCTACAATCTTTTTGTCAGCGTTTCGGCGTTCAAACGTTACCATGTCACGGTGCTGGACGACGGCGGGAGTAAGGAGTGGGGGGGGGGGGGGGGGGAGAAAGGTAGAGCCCTTACCCAGGTGAGAACCTCGACAAAGTCGGGCTGCAGGGACAGAAGCTGCGTCATGCGCTGAGGCAGGTTGGCCTCGCCGATGCGGTAGTAGGTCCCGCCGCAGCACTTCTTGTACTGAAGGGAGGAGAGGGCTAAAGATCACACGGCGTTAATTAATATACACAAGAGGAAAGGAACGTATCGGAAAGGTTTTGAGAAAGAAGCTGCACCGAAAATAGAAAGGGAAAAAGAAGGACTTACGGGCCATATAGGTCTTTCCCGCGCCATGGGCGGCGTTCATGACGGCCGTGTCAACGGCATCACTGACGTTGGCTGGGGTATCGCCTCCCGAAGGCCAAGCCGTCTCCCATCCAAACACGCCGTCCACGACACCGCCCCACGTCTGGAACCACGTCTCGGGATCCTCATACCCGGCCGACCCGTCGGCGTTGGGCAGGAAGTACACTTTGCCGTCGTAGTTGGTGTCCATCCAGGTCTGGAACCCCTCGGGTCCCACGCCGCCGACGCTGAAGGTGCTCACGACGGGCAGGTTGTCCGGCCCCGCGCGGAGGTACGAGTCGCGGGTGATAAACTCGCTCACGATGTCTGTGTACGAGTTGACGTCGCCGGTCTGGTAGAAGTCGAGGCTGAAGAAGAGCTTGAAGCCCGTCTGGTCGGCCTTGTCGAAGAGCTGGCGGATGGCGGACTGAGCCCAGGCTTCGCCGGGCTGGCCCACGTTCATGGCGAAGGCTTCGATGCCGAGGGCCTGGGCCTGGTCCACGTCGAGCTCAGCGTGGCCGCTTCCCTCGGTGATGGATCCGATCTGGGGAGTTGTCGTCAGTTCAACCCCAATACATGTATGAAGAAGTCCAATTTCATCACTATGGGAGAAAGCAACTTACCATGTAGTGAGCGTAAACGGACTTGGCGTCGACGAGGCGGCCGGCCAGCAGAGCAGCGCCGGCGAGAGCCTTGGCTGCGTACGACTTGGTCTGAACCATTGTGGCTGCTCGGGGCGTAAGACTTGTTTGTTTTGTGAGTGAAGAGTTGGTGATGGGTGATGATCAAAGCCTGTTTCTTCTTCTTTTTTCGAAAGTCTGGATATTGAAGACTTTATATATCCTACTCTTCGTATACGCAGTTAACACCCCCTGGGCAACTTTCTCAACTTGGAAGCTGTATAAACGTTACAGTCCGCAACCTAAACCGAAATGTCAAGGGTGGCAGCCAAGCAAGACAACGAAGAAAGAGGAAGAGAAAAATCTAACTGCCCCGGACTAGCCAACTAATATCATGTATGCAGGTTTTCGAAACATTTCGGGATCCCGTCATCCTTCCGCAACGGTTTACGGGGTGCAATGAATGCAATCCGTCAAGATCAGGGGGGGGGAGTGGATGGTGTGTTCCCTGGGTTGCGGCACTTGTCGCGAACTTCCCCATCGGGACTGAAACGAGTCGCGGCGCGGCACCACGTCCATCACCCATCACGCTACGACGGAGCTGAAGCGCATGGGCAGTCAGGGCCCAGCCAATTATACTATTTACCGTATAATTTACACGGTATTCTGTGGAGACTCGCTCGGCGACGGGCCCGAACGCACATACGGAGTACACACAATCATAAGCCCCGTGCTTCCGTGCTCCGTAGTCGTACTATGTATGTATGTATGTACTACTTACTACGGAGTATGGGGTACACATTCCAAGAGTCGCCGGAATCGTTCGATTGACTTCCTCGATCGGTCCGTAATTCGGGCCTGCCTTGTAGCTTCTTTGGGGTTTGGACCACTAACATGCCATGCCGTGAAATTTACGCGATGAATAGGCTTCTGATCCCAGACGCGGCTCATCGTACGGATCGCATCGCATCGCAATATGCGGGGGAGGGTGATGAACCACGCACAAGCCGCCTATACTGGTAGTACTATCAGTGTATGCCGTTGAGAAAGAGAGAGAGAGAGAGAGAGAGAGAGAGAGAGAGAGGCCTTTTCTGCGGGGGAGAGAGGATTGACACGGCTAAGATTATCAGATCGTCTTCCTATGCGGTACTACGGGGGTACGAGGCATATCGTACTTGAGCACTTGGTCTGCGTAGCAGCACGTGTATGTCCCGCTTTTCTCTCTCACGTCTTGGTCAAGAGTCGAAATTGCCCTCTACCGTCAGCTTTTCACCCTCTCTCTATCCACATCTGATGCTCCTTTCTTCATCCTCCTCGCATATCCTCGCATATCCGTCACGTAACTTCCAACGGCCTGATGTGCGAGACCGGGGCTTTTTACTATTATTATAGAAACCTCCCCCCCTCCCCTTGCCCTACCGCATGGCAACCCGCAACCCACCAACCATTGCATGTTTTTCCCCGGTTGTCGGATGTCCGGCCGGCGCCTGGGGGCCAAGGGGGACGAGGGGACATGGTCCCCACAAGGTTACCCAAGATGGTAAAAAGTACGGGCTCGGAGGGGCCGGGGATCAACGATTGTTCCTTGTCATGCGACGGAGTGCTCCGTATGTACAGAGTACAATCCGGGACGTGACATTTGCCAGCATTTGCCAGCATTGCTTAATCGATGTGTACTCAGTAGTGGTATTCCGCAATACTATGTATAGCAGCAGTCCCGCACCCGGCTACTATGCGAAACCCATGTTGTCACGTGACGTCACCGCCTTCAAGGTACCTGAGGCGACCTGATCCACCTACAAGCCCATCTATGTAGTAAAAGCTCAGGCAGCGTTACCACTAAGAAACAATATGGTACAATCTTTCCAAGTTACTGCTAGTAAGTATCATACCATTAGTAGTAGAAGATGGTGAAAAGAAAAGTAGGACAGTAGTAGTAGTAGTAGTAGTAGTAGTAGTAGTAGTAGTGTACGGATGACGAGTACCGAGGGAAAATTGATCAAGGTTGATTTGCAACAGTAGTAGGTTGCTATTATTTGTCGGGTGGTGGAACAGCATTGCCTCTCTTGAAATGAAATGAATGAAATGAAACAAGTGATTTCTTTTTTTCCTTATTGAACTGTAAGAAGATGTGCATCTTCGGTGAATCTTGCTGGCCTATGCTAACCCTGAACATCTTCATCGCGCAAACCTTTGCCCCAGTGCCCCTTCTTCCTTTCCTTTCCTTTCTTCATGGCCCAACGCAGCCGTCTCCGCCGGCAACACATTCATCGTGAGCCCCTTTCCTCTCATGAGTGCCGTCAGACCAGAGCCTTTAGCACGCGATGCGCACGTCCGTTATGTTACCGTCGCCGTGTTGGAGAATGGATGCAAAGACATCTTCGATCGGTGTCACAACCGTGTAACCCGCTTTGCCTTGGTGAGGAACTCTGCCAGTAACAACGAGACCTACAGCACGTCCAAATCGGTCGTAGACAACCGAACCCGAGTCGCCTTGAAGAGAAAATGGCTTCCGGGGGTCGGATTCGTCATCCAAGAGGGCAACGCAAAGATACTCAGTCGACGATGGAGGCTTCATGTACTTGTCAGTACTCAGGTTGATTCCTGCCTTGAACGAGTGGGTTTCCCCCAAAGTGAATTTGGTCAGTGCGCCAAGTTTGAAAACGCGGGTGCCACCAGGCATGTCGCCGAGCGGCACCGGACCAGGAGGCTTCAGATTCCCCTTCATACCATCCGGCTCTGGCTGGTAGCGTGAAAGGACTCCGGCTTCCTCCAATTCTGCTTCGCTGTACAGCTTGTTCGATCCTCGGCGCGATTCCTTGACCTTGATCAGGGCCCAATCAAGTCGTCTGCGTTCAGCATCGCCCCAGCTGCTGAAACTCGGATCAGTAGCGCCGACGCTGCGTTTCTTGAATCCCGAAGAGGCCCATATTTCGCCCAGAATATGACGGTCGTTGTCGAAGAATGACAATTTACTGTCGAGGTGTGGCTTGATGGAAGGATTTTTTTCGAGGCCATCTTTGAGATTCTGGATAGTGTGATTGTGTTTGACGCGGCTGGGGCTCTCCATAGGTGCACATGACCACTTCGGGACGAGCTTAGGTGTTATGCCGGAGATGTCAGCGGCAGCCAATCGCGACTTGGCATCTGGCGGTGCAGTTTCGGTTTCGTTTGATTTTGAGTTCTTGGTCACTCGGAAGCCGGGAATGGCAGGCCTGATGATGTGGTGGTTTGTCAATGCCAAAGTCGTCCACTGCGGGTTGCTCTTCGTTTTGACTTGGACATAACAACCAAGCGTGCCTATGAGCGAGTTGGATCGCAGCTTATCGCCCGCGCGAGTGAAGTATTTGGCGGCGCTGATATCCATACCCAAATCGACACGCTCGGGGTAATCGAGGTCCCGTTTCAGGGTCAAGCAACTGCGAACAGAGTCTCTTGGCGGATTGAGTTCAAAGGCCTGGTGCTGCACCTCCCCATGTTCCATATGCACCTTGACATGGCCCCAACCTGCTTCCGCCAGTAGCTTCTCAAGCGCGGTAATGGGGGAAGGCCAAAGCAGCTCATTGCTGTCGTACGCGACTGAGATGTACAAGGTAATGGGATTCTGCGCATGGTCCTTGGAATAGCCGAGGCGGAACAGGCACACGGAAGTGATGTGCGGCCCGAGATCCGAATATGTCTCAAGCCTATCGCGAACGCCTCGCAGGATTCGGGGCCAGACTGCTTCCATGGCCGGCTGGCCCACGATGGGCGCAATATACTTGTCTCGCGTCAGCTCTGGCGCACACATCTCTACAGTCACATCGAATTCGCTCAATCCCTGCTGGCGAAGTATGTTATTGATGCGTCTCTTCAAGTCTCGGACCGCATTTTCCCAAATCGGGCCCGATCCCTCAGACCAGGGAGCTTCGATCAGCAAGGTTGGCTCCTCGCTCCCGGGCATTTCGGGTATCTTGCGATCGATGAGCTTGACCCGGAAATCTATGTCGTCTTCTCCTTTGACGGGCGGGCTAATTATGCGTCGTTGTATGAGGATGCTCCGGGCAACTTCTTCGATCCGAAGCTGTAGGCGGCGTGCGGCATCCTCATTCAGCACCTCAAGAAGTGGGTTGGAATGGTAGGACGAAGTTAACGGTAGTGATCTCAAAGCAGGTGCTCCTGCTCGATACTTGGTGCAGCTGATTAAGAAAACTTTTTCATCGTCGTCACTGGAACTGGACGACGCCTGCGTTCGTCGCAAACGCGCATTGCCGTAGCTGGTTGGCGAAGGTTTGGCAAGCGGTCGTGCCATCATCACAGGCAAGGATAGAAAATGGCGCGAGGTGAAATGGGGTGCGAAGAGGAAGATTCGTGGGGTCCAGGAAGAGTGAGAAAAGTTGCAAGGTGGGCTAGCATTTATAGACAGCTTGTCAGAGGTGCTGATGGTAGGTGCCTGAAATTTCGAGAGTCGAAAAGTTTGATCAGATCAACGCGTGACGCGTTTGTGCAGCCTGCTGTCCCTTGAAATTTCGAGAGTTAAGAAACATTAGATCAGATGAACGCGTGACGTGTCTATGCAGTCTGCTGTCCCTTGATGGCATTTTTTTCATCTCAATTCTCAGCGTCGTGACAAATATCAAAAGCCAAAATACTTAGCTTTCTAGTATATTCCTATATTATCCTTGCTAAATATTCCGTTTGCACTATATATATATATTGCTTATATCTTACTTGGGAAATATACTATATATCTTATATTATTATTATTATATATCTTATTCTGTTATTATTATATATATTTTATATATATTACGTATATGTTATCTTAATATTTTATATATATTATCTTATTATTATTATATATATTACGTATATATCATATATATATATATATATATATATATATATATTTAACATGTAAATCCTAAAAAGCAGTGTCGACGGCTATCATAAACAAACTCTACCCAAGGCATATAAAGACTAAGTGAAATGTAATTCAAAGTGCATTTTCTAATTGTCAAGGACTGTCCAAAACTCAATCTTCATCGTATTTAACTTCATGACGCATTCACGCTAGAGTCATGTGGCAACAGATGACACCGCGGTATGATATTCAATAGAGTGGCACTCCTCTGCTGAGTAGTCACTCGTTCATCATGTCTATTCTCAATACTCAATCCGACCATTGTTCTCAGAACACAATCTCGCACAAGGGCACTCAAATTCAGAAAAAAAGCGGCCATCATGCCATTCTCATCCCTAGACATGCGCATCGATGCGTTCGCCACTATTGAGGCACAGATAGGAGACTATACCCCCACTTCCCCGCTCAATATTGAGCCCGCGCCATCTTCAACATCCGGTTCCAGCTCCACGAGGTAAAGATATCCTACGTGGTGTTTGGGCTGTCGGGTGAGTCGATACGAGATATACCTGCCTGTAGCCCAGCGAACGTTGTCCTAGTCCATAGCCATTGTAGGTGTGGTTTTACTCTCTTTCTTAGCCAGGACCGTTGCTGCTTAGCGCGGCGTTGTCCTTTGTAGATTTAGTAGTTTTTATTACCAGAAAGTAACTCCCGATCCCTCAAAATCTCACGTCATCATCACTCACAAGGGACCAACCCCCTTGATTCGCCCATTCGCCTTACGTCCTTCATCCCCCCGAGTCGACGTTGCGGGCCCGAAAGTCGCGGAGCCACTCGGCGTTGTCCGCAATCGTCTGGTTCCACGAGTCGTCGGAGCCGTAGACGAGCCGCCGGGACTCGTCCTGGAACATCTGGTCCGTCGGCACGACCCCCAGGCTCATCTGGTGCCTGGCGAACCGGCCGAGGCCGCGGGTCAGCACCTGCACGATCGTCTCCCTGTCCGACGACGACGACGATGACGACGCCGCCGGTGGGGGCGGTGGCAGCGCCATGTGTTGTCGTTTATTTCCACCGTCAGCGGAGTTGTGACTGACGGTGCCGACAGGTGAAGCCCCTGAAGTTTGTTGTTCATACTGTAGCTGTTGTTGCTCCTGCTGTGTCTGCTGCTGCTGCTGCTGCTGCTCGCGTATCACTCGTTCCCGATGAGCCTGTTGGACTTGGTCAAGGTGCTGCCGCGTTCCCGAGTCCGTGGCCGAAAACGGCACAGGGCTCCTGCTCTCGCTGGCGATGAGGTAAGGCGGGAGGGCGTTGCCGACCTGCGCCGCGATGGCGGGCTCGAAGCCGTGGTCCCCGACCCAGTCGGCCATGGTCTTGCCGCTCTTGAAGTGCGCAGCCAGGTGCTCGACACGGCCGTGCCATGTAGCCATCCTCGCATCGCAGAAGCCGCACCGCGACGCCACGGGCGGGGCGTCGACCTTCCAGTCGTCTATGACGGGCAGCACCTTGATGTGGTGCACGTGCCGCAGGTGCTGGACAAGGTGGTCCTTGCGGGAAAAGACGGCGGCGGGCTGGCCTACAGCTTTGCCACCGTCGCCGTCGCCGTCTCCGTCTCCGTCTCCGCTGGCAGGGTTGGAAGCTTCCTGCTGGCAGTCACGGTGGTGGTGCGCGTCGTCAAGATGCTCGGGCGTTGGGTCCAGGACGTTGCAGTAGGCGCACTGGCTCCGGCCAGTCGCGGGGGAGACGACGGTGCCGCCGTGGGGCGCGCAGATCCAGCGTTCCAGGCTGAGGTGCAGCGACTTTTCGTGCCGCGCCCAGTCGTACTTGCTCTTGAAGGTGTCGCAGCAGAAGGTGCAGCAAAAGGGACGACGGGCCTTGGTGGCGATGCTCGCACCCGTGGTGCCAACTCCGGTTCCTCCGCCTGCACCTCCACCTCCGCCGGCTGCGGATCGAGAGTTGTTGCGGCTTCTCCTCCGGCTCGAAGACCGGCTGAGGTTATACCTCGAGACGTTGGAGGCGTTGGAGTCGGCAGAGTGGACAGATGTGGCTGTGTCGATGCTGTTGAGGCTCGACGTCGATGTCGGCCGCCGCAACCGAGATCGTCCCGTACGCGCCGAAGACGAAGCCCCCTCAACGCTCGACTCGCGACGAGATGAGGCACCGGAGAGGTTCAGACGGCTTTTGCGGCGCGGGAGGGACCTCCTGGATACGCTGTTAGCAGTAGCAGCTGCAGCTGCAGCTGCAACAGTGGGCACGTTGCCGGCGACTGGGCCGGGTGCCGCCAGAGGGAACGCGGCAGTCGTCTCCAGCATGGGGGATCGTAGGGCGTCGAGGAAAGGCGTGCAAGGGGAGCTGAGGGGGGTTGGGTGGTGTTGCTGATGCTGCTGATGCTGCGACGGCGGTGGCGGCAGTCCGGCCCATAGATTGGGGTCAATGTTGCCGAGCCAGACATGCGATGGGGACTGCTGCCCGATATCTTGGGTGGCAGCTGTGGCACCAGCGTCGATACCATCGGCGGCAGCGTGATGGATATCCGAGAAATCGGACACGGCGTGCGGTAACTGCAACGGCGGCGCAGCACACTGCGAATGATGCACCGATTGCGATTGGTAAGGGTCATGATTGGCGGTACCCGTTGCCGCAAAACCGTCATCCTCCACCGCAGCCAGTGATGCCAGGAACTCGTCGTCTGCGAATAGTGATTAGCCGTTTTTTCAGCTTCTTAATTAGATGGAGATTACTCCGTATTTTGAAAGGGACGTGGTAAAATAAGCGATTACCTGTACACTGTACTTACTATCACCCATGATCCAATCAAAGACGGGCGAAGAAGGTGTCTCTTCGACCGCCAAGTCCGGGTAAACCATGTTCGAACTCATCCTTCCTTTTTGCTTTTATTTTCCTTCTTGGTATTGAAATAAGGACTACCGCTGTTTCATCGTCACCGACTATTATTATTCAGTTGGGGTAAATTAAAAAAAAAATTAAAAATTAAAAAAAAAAAAAGCATGGTGTTGGGGAAACCTGATGTTCAAAATTGGGTGAAACGGTGTCAGAATTGCGTTACCCTACCGAATACGGCGAACACCTACCTACCGAGTTTTACCTGATTAGGTAACTGGGGGTCAGAGCGGTCTGCCGTGACTGTCTCACGTGGGGCTGGTATTACGGGAGTGCGGAGTATTGACCTCGCCGGCGTCGGAGCCCCATAAACTACTAAGGTGCTGATGTACTCCGTAGGGCGTGGTCCTCATCGTTTTTATCCAATATTGAATTATTCATGGATTCGATATTATGGAGGAGCGTCGGGTAGCTGCGGGTACGGGTATATAAAAACCTCCGTACTGGCACCGAAAGTGTCGGTTTATTTTGTGCACCTTCCAACCGAGATCGCAGAGGGTTGTTATGGTTGTTGTCATGTACGGAGTACGGTGGTATACGGCGAACAATCACCCTACACACACACACACATGGAAGTCCACAATGCCGGCATTATGCATAATATTTGTCACACATTTTGGGATTATTTGTACAAATACATAGTACCCCATGGCTTAAAATACTTTCCAATATGGGATAAACTGGGCGATGCTCCCGTTATGGTGCCTATGATTCAGTTCCATCGTAATGAACGGTAATTTCATACAGCATACAATATTGAGACAAATAGACAACCAATAAACATACATTACACACCACGCATAGGAAAAAAAAGCATGTACAATGAATTTCAATCCGCCATCGTATATTCACCCTGCACGCTGACCAACAAGGCTCTTCCTTTTGGCAACCTCAAAAGCCTTCCCCAGAACGATAATCCCCGCACCGGAAATCCGCAAAAAAACAGTTCCTCACATGTACAAGGCCCACCAGGAAAGAAAAGAAAGACCACAAACGAGGCATATAGTTTGAACAATACCAATCCCACGAGATGGGACCAGTGCAATGTTTACCTAGTTACTGGTACCGTTGGCATCGGTGGAAGGGTGATCAACCGGAAAAATACTCCTGGTCAAAATAGGCCTCTCCGGCGTACCCCGAACCCAAAACCTCCTCCACGGTCACGGCCGAATTGAGAATGGTGACGCTACTAGGCCTCGAGTCGGGCACGTAGCCGTCTCCCGAGTTCGCGTACTCGGCGTAGAAGACGGTGTCGGGGGGCGCGTCGTTGGAGCTCCAGGCGCGCCAGCCGGCGGGGTTGACGACGGCCGACATGCTCGTCGACTGGAACACGACGCGCGAGTAGTCCCGCCAGGGACGACCGAGGTAGTAGGCGCCATCGGGCACGCTCTGGCCCGCGACGCCCGACACGTCGCAGTTGTTGAAGGCATAGTAGGATCCCGAGTCGTCATCAGATTCGCGTCCGTTGGCTTGGGAAGAACAAGGTCAGTGATCCAACATAATGTTACTTGTGCGAGCCAGTCTCCAAGATAGTCAAGTAATGGGAAAAAGGGTTGAACTCACCTGTAATGTAGCCGATAGACTTGGCCACAACACGAATGTCATTGCGCTCGAACCAGCTCCTGGCTTGCTGACCAAAGATGAAATCGGTGGCGCCGACGATCTGGTTCCCGACGTAAACCTGGTTGCCCTGGTGGCTCAGGAGCGTGTCCTGGAAACCCTCGAGGGAGCTGCCGTAGTACCCGGAGTCGGCGTAGGCGCTGACGGCCACGGCCTGGCTGCCCTCGCCGTAGCCGTTGACAACGTTGACGTTGTACAATCGGAAGCCGTCGGCCTTTACGCGCAGCGTGGCCGTCTCGTCGTTGCTGAGGCCGTCGGCCTGCGACTTGCTCTCCGTAATGGTGGCACCGTTGGCTGCGTACGTCTGGTCATCGGTCGTGTAGCCGTAGATGGTGAGTTGCGCCGCGCGCGACGACACGAGGACCTGCTCGTTGTAGGTGCCGGCGTCTAGGAAGATGCACTGCGCCGCGGAGTCGCTGGTCGAGAGCGAGTCCACCGCCGACTGCACGGTGCTGAAGTCGCCGCCCGAGGCCGAGACGGTGATGCAGCCGTCGGGAGCAGATGTCCGCGAAGCTGCCAGGGCTGAGCCGGCAAGGCCAAGGATGGAACCCAACTTGTTCACCATCGTGACAAAATGAAGAAGCCTTTGTATGGAAATAATTGATAGGAGGGACTCTGAAGCAATCTGTGAGTTTGGTCTTTTTGATGTTTTGTTTTTACACCGACCATGACAAAACCTCGAGCGCGTTTTCATGAGACCTATATATACACACATATACTCTGCACCGAGCACTCCGTAATAGTATATGGTACGGAGTACACATATGTATACGGTTGCAAACGTGAATGCCCTCTTATTGGTGGACCTATACCGACCGTGCGGTGATGCATGAATCAGTAGCATCGAGAGTGCCCAGAAGTTTCACCTCTGCCAACCGGCTCGTTTACCCCATACGGATGTCACCCCGGAGTCGTAGCATGTGGCTGCCAGTACCCGTCAATGGTGCGAAAATCAGTATATGCTTATATTCCCCTGCACATACTCCGTAGCCAAGGAAGATTCATTCAACTTGGACCGTCTCCATATTTTGGCCTCAAGCTTCTCTTTGTCTCGAGGGGTTTTGGATGGCGGGGGATTGACATGTGGACTCGTTCTGGGCGACGGGGGGTTATGCTCCGTGGATCATGGCATCCATGGATTTCCCCAGATTCATGGCCACCTGCTTTCCAGGTTACGTATGTACCTTGATACCCCACACGGCAGATGCGAATCCCCTGTATGGTACGGAGTACTCCGTAATGGCGACAGGAACAAATACCCTTGCGAATATCAAAACCTGGGGGCCAGTCTATTCCGATGGTAATAGGGAAATCACCTGTAATATTAGTTATCATAAACTTGTCGAGGAAGAGAGCATCTTATTTATCTCTTGTAAAATTCCGTGGCGCCAACGTACCTAGCAGTGGCCAAAGTATTCGCAAACCTATTTGCGTTGGTGCTTTTGTCAGCTGCAAGAAGCTCCTGTAGGAGAAGTACGTGCACTGCTCGAGGGCTGCCTTGGTCGGCTTCGGTTTCGGTTTCGAGGGTGGCCGTGAGAGTGCGTATGCTTGTCAATTTGGAAGCCTTATTGCGCAAGCTGCCACGAGAGCTACTGTGAGGGTGGGCGTGAGAGTGCGACTTCTGCTCAACGCTGCTTTGGTTCGCTGCGAGAGCTTAGCAAGAGCTTAGCAGGAGGATTACGACGACTCCTGCCTCGAGGTAATTTAGGATTCAGGTCTGGAGGCAGGAGCCTTTGGCAGTCAACGAGGCAAGAGGCTCGATTACAGAGTACAGAGTCGCTTAAACTAAGAGCTCGTCGGCCAATCACTTTTCGTGCTCTGAAATGCTCGCGAAGAAAACATAAGTAATAGTCATCAGATTTTGACTAGTTAGGGTGAGAGAGGAAACTGAAAAAAAAAACATTCCACAGTAAATTTCCGAATCA